>CM053995.1:11404065-12772815 GCA_028641955.1 Protonibea diacanthus
TCATTACAGGCTTACAAATTAAATTTACAGCTGACAATTCATTTAATTTGATTTCAGGGTCATTCCCTGATGGTGTAATATTAGAAATCAATCACCTTATTCCAGTGAAAAATCTGAATTTATATATATATATATATATAGTAAATATTGTATGTCAAACTTGAATTACATACATGTGCCTCGGGACACAGGATTAGTGGGAAGTTTAAAGTGGGGTCGAGAGTGCATAGCAAGATGCTGTCAGTGTGTTGAGTGACGAGTTCTATTAGTTAGTCCAGCATAGGAACATCTGAAATGAACAGCATGCAGATATATACAGCTATTCATCATTTAGAGCTACAACAGCTCTGTAGGTATTAATGGAAATAGCCATTCATCTTAAAGCTCAGCGAGGAGTGGTAATGTGTCCAGCCCATTACAGCCTGTTGTCACCGCTTCACTATCTCTAATTCAGCGGTGGTTTCACCAACGATTGCGGTCGCGTGATTGATTGAGTTGGTAAATACCATTATTATTATGTGATGTCATACAGTATAGGAGCGGATTGGGATTTCTTATTAATTATCAGCCTCATCCATCTCTTCAGTTCCTGTGAAACCCATTCATACCATTGATTTCTCATTAGACATTAAATTACACCACATTGGGGTTTTTTAAAAAAAAATTCTTTTCTGGTTGCAGCTTGATATCCTCTGGAGATTTCGGTTTGTGATGTGTAAAAAGGTGGCTCGCCAAGAAAAGTGAACACATCTGCACTCTTGATTCAGTTTCTCTGCTGACCCTTTTTTGTTTTTGAGCGTAGGTGTGCACAATGAGGAGAAAGTAACAGAAAGAAGGACAACAAGAAAGAGATGCAGCAGTAACCTTAAATATATACTATAAGCCACACATTTATGTGTTGTATTTAGCTAGAAGCTATGAGTCGGCCTCCACATTGGCCTCAGACCTTCAAACCTTAATGACACGGAGTGTTTATAACCTAGTTACCAACCGAGGCCACAGTGTCTATGTAATTTGTCCAAGACTGCCACTTCAGATGGCATTTTTAAAACAACAACCTAAGCTAACAAGAAGTATCACATCACATTAGGTGAGTTTTTATTCAAAATTCAAGCTACAATTTGAATGCGGGTAAAAAAAAATTGTTATCTGTTTGATTTCAAATACCTATGTGTCTGCACGAAACAAGCTGTGTTGTGCTCGTAAAAAAAAAAACAAAAAAACTTCGGCACACTGCATGCTATGTTAGAATTCTTGTAAATTAAGCTGTTGTTATTGTTTTTAATGCAAAACCAGCAGACAATAATCAGACAGTTATGGCACAAAACTGTCAGAGAGGAGGCATTTTAGATTTAAAATGAAAATCATGAATGTAAAACATGATCCATTATACCTTGTTACCTCCCAACTGTTGCGCTCCTCCAGTGAACGATGCCTGGCTCTGCCACTTGTTCGCTCAGGCCAATTCAAACATTTCACATCTGTTGTTCCCAGTTGGTGGAGCAAGCTACCAGTTCCTACCACATCTGTGCTTTTAAAGAAACTCAGCACCTCCTCTCCTAGCACTATCAACAACTGGACGTGCTAAATCTGTCTTTCTACAAATCCACTCCACTGTCACTCAATTCTACGCGAGTAGTACTTATTGTTGTACTCACTTGTCCTTGTCGCACTCAACCTTGATCGTTCCCTTTTTGTAACTCGCCTCAGATTAAAGCGTCAGCTAAACGGCTAAATCTAATGTGAATGTAATGTTAGCTTGTCACTCAGCGAGGCAACAGACGGGCATGGACAGCAACAGAAGCACATTAATTACATGAACCAGCTCAGCACTATGCTGTTGGGTTGTCTCAATTAGTTTGAACAAATTACACGTTAGTTCAAATGTTCATAAATCGTATTGGAAACAGAGTGAAATGTCAACATTGCCTCACTGTAATTTACCCATTAATTTAACTGTTAGCATGGGCTACTTATACCAAAGCTAAGGCAACTGGTTCGCCAGAAAACACAAATAATGTCCTTTAATGCAGATGTGTGTACACGTAAATTGCACATGGTGACGGTACAGCGGCGTATAAGTGCAGGAGAGACGTTAAGATCTCGCACACAGATGCCACTGCACAAGGAACTAATGGTGTGAAGACCATGTTGTTCTGCAGCAGGTGGAAAGTCCTAAATAACCCCAAAACGAAGACAAATATGGAGCCTCGTAGCCATGCAGATGCTGTATGCCAATTGCCATTGTACTGAAGTGCTTTGTGTGTTTGTGTGCATACACGTGTTATACGTACCCACGTGTTCATAGATTACAAGTGCCCCCACTCCAGATCCTTTGGCCCCAGTAATTTGAGTCTGATTGTGTGGCTGTTTGACTCAACACAAAGGTCCGCAGAGGTAATGAGTATAGGAAGGTCACTCCGATATTAACGTCTAAAGAGCGAGCACTCAACCGCTCAATTTCAGCTTTAGTTTTTCTCCCGTGTAGCCATAACTACTTCCGTCATCTCTAAGAACATTTTAAATGGCCGCCTTGTTACTTGAAAGGCATCAAGTCAAAAGTGGAGCCTCTTCATTTGCTCTCCATTCTGTTAAGTGCCAGAGACAGCACAGACGGACACACCTCTGTCATTGCTTGACACACTGACAACACCATCTGATGTCTACTGCCATACCTCTGCCTTTTCAGTTAGACCTATGCGCTGCTTGGTGATATTTTTTAATAGGAGTAACTTCCCTTTCTTCTATTTCTTTTAATCTTACTACAGCAGATTCAGACATTTTATGCCGCACAATAAAAGGCTGAGGGCAAAAGCAAGAATCCCTGACTACTGATTTTGATAGCTATTCTCCCTCAGTGCACCGTGAAACCTTCTGGACATAAACAGTGGCTTATTGGCTGCAAGTGACAGCAGAGTGCTGTTTTTCAAGGGTGGGGATGCAGGGTGCTATTTAATATGCATGGACTCACTAATTACAGCCCTCTTACTCTAATGATGTGGCCTTGAGACTGGCATGCAGAGGAATGGTCTCAAATATGCATACACACACACACACACACACACACACACACACACACACACATGCACATTTTTTTTTACCCCTCACACACTCGCACACGTCTTCAAAACACACAGCCGTGCTGGATAAGTTTGAATCAATCTGAGCATCCCCCTCGAGCAAATCAGTGGAAATTTGAGACGGTGGTGCGTAGGTTGGCACAGCACATATGCCATAACAGATAAAATACAACAGCAGCGCATGGACAGGAATGCTAAAAAAAAACATTTAATGAAATAAACAGTCAAGTTTGTGTGCACCTGCGGAGAGATCCGTGCAGATTAGGTAGATTTAAAGCTCAATGAGAGCAAATTACTGAAATACACAAGAGATGAGCACGCCCGGAGAAAATTGTAACGTCAACTGGCAGATCAAAAAGGGTAATTTTGGTTTTCAGTACATGTGGTTCTCATTCTGTTACTCCTCCAAAGCTGGCACCGGGACGCCCGACCTGGGAGGCTGCCTAGCACACTGTCAGAGTGTCAGTGAGTAATCTGAAGTTTCCCCTCTTGCCTCCCTAATCAACCATCTATTACACCGCTGTCTGCAGCTCTCCAGGAAAACACTGCCACAGCTCACATGTACATCACACACTCTTTCGGCGCACACACCCAATTATTTATCTGCCCACGTCTCTCCCCCCCCCCCCCCCCCCTCCCAACACGTTTTCATTCGTGCGCGTGAGCCCGGGCACAAAAGCTGCAAACTCCCTTGGCACTTTTGTTTCTGCAGCTCTCTCTCTCTCTCTCTCTCTCTCTCTCACACACACACACACGCACACACACACACAATAGTAAACATTCACTCCCTCTCTCCAGCACTCTCCAAAGGCGCTGTGGGAGCTTTCTGTGGCGAAGACATAAAACACGTGGAAGCAAAATATCCTGTTTGAGCCAGGGCACACTGACACAACACTGCAGCTACACCGTTTGATGAACGCCCTAGCTGAAATTTAGAAAATACACTTCAGCAAAAAAATAAATAAATAATAAAAAAATACTGCGTGTTCAGAGGCGGCCCTGTGTTGTGGGAGATAATTACATTGTGTCTGTGAAATACAAAGCGAATTAATAATTCACACAAGACAGAAACATATTCCACGCTTACACGCCGGGTTTGCATAACCCTGAATCGTGCTGGATTAGTTAACAATGACACAGGCCTTTTTTTTTATTTTATTTTATTTTATTTTATTTTATTTTGTAAGAGTCTTGTACTAAGATGCACTAGCTATTCCCTTGAGAGAGCTCAGGCTGAAATTGAAAGCAAGGCATCCAAATTGTTGCTCAGCTCTCAGCAGGGTTTCTGCCACTACACAGCAGAAATTCCACAGCTCCGTGCCGCACCGTGGCTAGCGGAGGGGGGAGATTACAGCATTGTGCATGCTTTCTGAAGCCGTATCTTCGCCTCTGCTCTGCGGGTGGTTTTCACACCCACAAAATGGATCAATTATCCAGTCACGGACACCCATCCACACCACTCTCACACAATTAACTAGGCCTGACACATGACAAGAGGACTGGATGATTTGGGAACAGCTTCTTCAGTTGTAAAATTGATCTAAATGCATACCCTCTCCACCTTCCTCCAAAAATAACAAATCTGTGCTGTTTTACCCTCCCTCAGTCACAACATAGCCCATCTGTGGTTGCCTCATGGTGTAACAGTAGAGGCTGTGCTCCCTTGGCATATGCAGGGACGTGAGTATCAAACTGTTTGGACTTAATTAGATGCGAGCAAAGCTGAGATGCACAGTTCTTTGCACAGTTTCCAGCACTGACCCAATTGGCAAAGTCATATTGGTAACAAAGCGACATGCTCTGAATGTGAACGCCCCCCATGGTTCGTTGACAAGGAACACGATGTTGCTTTAACTGTTGTTTTGTGCTGAGCTGAAATGCAGAGGACACACTGAGGCAGGGAGGGAGACCAACGTTTAGACAGCATTATGTTTGACTTAACTTGTCCTAGTTGGCCTACATTAAGCAGTAATCACACGAGCGTCTTCATGAAGAGGAAAATAAATGCCTTTTCTGTAACAAGCATGGCCTTCAGTGTGGTTGCAGTCATACAAAATACAAGCACACCCCACACAAACTAATATAAGCACAACATGTTAACTATTAACCAAAGACAATATGAAGGAAAAAAAATGTGTCACTCGCCACTGCCATGTTGGCTCTACTGCCTCTTCCGCCCGCGGCTAATCAAAATATCGGAAAAGACGTGGCTTATCGGCGGACCTAAGGCGGGCCAAATGACACCTAGATGCTCAAACGAGCCATCTGTAATGATACTTACCTGTCAATCAAGGCGGCCACCCTGTTAATTATGCGCAACTTTAAGCCTTAAAGGTCCAGTGTGTAGGATTTAGTGTCACCAAAGCAAAGGTCTATGTCTAGATCAGTGTTTGGTTTGTCTGCTCAGGGCTACTGTAGAAAAATGGAAATCCACTCACTCACAAAAAGTATAAAATGACAACAATTCTTATGCTCAGGTTATTATACACTAATGAAAACATACTAATGACTATTTTATTCCATCCCTGCATAGAAATACTACACTACTGGACCTTTAATATAATTTGAACATGCGAGTTCTACAAAAATTCAGCCTTAGTACAGTTGTCATATTTTGGTCTCTTAGCTTAAGAGACCAAAATAGTTTTTTGTGCCATTATTGTACCATATTTCTGCTGTCAAGTTGGACATTTTAATATGCTTATGGAAAATGGCTTATGGAGGTTAAAATGTTCTGTAGCTAACCTCAAGCAAACTGCAGTTTTTGGCACTTCCTCATTGGCTTCATTTCCCAGACACAGAGATTGACGCTTGGTAGTAATGTGTAGTGTGGTAAAAACTAATGGGTGATTGGTGACTCACCTGGACCCCACCTGGCACAGCTCTGTTACCGCCACGCTATTTTGGTCTCTTCTCCAAGCAGCTTCGTATCCCACCAGGAGTGTTTCCAAAGTGGAGCCTGCCAGACTTTGTTAACTTGCTCAGATTTGGTCATTTTTTCCCTGGTTTATGCCAGCCATGCCTGGTGGGATCCAGGAGTTAATCCAACATCTCCAGAGAGCTCAAGTTAAATTGCAAGCTTCATTGCATGCAGTGTGTTTTACTTCCAGGCTTTTATAAATGAATCCAAGATGTGTGTTGATTATTCAGAACTAATTTATGCCTTCGCTATGATGTCACGTGACACTACAAAACATTGTTTTATACCTTTTATACACAATGATTTAGCTATGCTAATGTTAGCTGTTGTTTAATGGTAGCTGATGAGTTATCAAATATGTCATTTTACCTTGAAATATGGCTCGATAGATCAGGAGGCGGTGAAACGTGTGACAATTTGTCAGATCCCTTACATTTACTTGCAACCCGGATCATGGCAGTACGATATTTGAGCTTTCCAAGCGAGACGTCAGAGAAAAATGGCCGCTATGTTGATATGACGAATGCAGCTACGTATTGAATGAATTTTGCTCATCATGTCATTTCTTTCTCTCGGATATTTAATGACCAGATGTGCGACCATCTTTCTAGTAACTTGCCCAGCGCTGAGAAGGATACACACAAAACTAGTCCGCAGACAAACGCACACCTCTGATGAATCGCTGTACCTTTCAACCCTGATTTTGCAGGTAAAGAGCGTGCAGTCATCCATCGTGCAGCGCGCCGTGAATTTGTGTGTGTGTGTGTGTGTTTGTGACTGTGTGAAGGTAGTGAAAGGAACAAGAGGTACTGGAGGAGGGGAAAGGGAGAGAAAAAGACTCATTGAAGGACAAAGCTTGCTCAGCACTCTGAAACTGCAACAGCGTCGACTAGGTAACCTCATCATGCTTTGGGGTGTCATCACACCGCGGAAACAGGAAGAACAACATCAACTTTGCCACATTCAATGTGATCATTATATGAATTTATAAATGTCATAGTCACATTGTGGCAATTACTTTGGGACAAACTTTTCAGAACAACTCACATTTCCATTAGCATATGTTCCACCAGACATTTTATTGCCTCCCTGGATTTTTTTTTATTGCACCAGCAGATGTTCTAGTGGCTATCATCAAAGAGATTTATGCAAGCTGATTACAGCCAAAGAGTCTCCAGAACTGAATAAACATATTCAAGCCGGAAATGGACCCAGGCTCCTTCTGTGGCTGAATAAGGTCTGGTCTCTTTTGGTCTGTAGTTAAACCTGCATGTGGAAATAGACTGGGTGGAGTAAAGTCTGACATGTAAGTAAAAAGTCTGAGTCTGCTGAGCTTTAAAAGTAACCCTTAAAATCTTAAAATCAGCTGTAATGTACAGGCATACAGGTGTACTGTTTCCATCCCTCCTCTTTTAGTAGCCACCAACAGAAAGGTGTTGTCATGTCATCTCCCGTATCCAGAATCTGAGCATTATTTTTGCAAAAGCTTGCAGTTTTGTCCCATCCCTGCAACATTTCTTGCATTGCCAAACTGTCAGGAAAGATTTTGGCAATTATCGGCCATTTCTGCTTACAATTCAGAACCACAATTGTGAGCGCAGGTCAAATAAAATCAACCATAACCTCAACAAATCCACTTTCCTGCATTTTGTCAACGTACCAGACTTCATATTCCCCCCTGAAGCAGCCTTCTCAGACAGCGTTTACTCGCTCTGTATAACTCCTAGCAAGCTCCACCAATTAAGATGTCAGAAAACTAGATATAAGCCTATACCTGCACTTCTACTCTCTGATATCGCATCTAAAACTCCCTATTTCATTTATGGAGCTCATTGGGAGAACTAGCTCTGTAGACTTAATTTAATAGAGGTCCAAACTAAAAAAAATCTAACTTTCTGCACTGAAATTGAGTTTTATTTTGAGGACTGATAGCATATTATGCTTATCCGATTCTTTTTCCTGTATATTTTCGTTGTGGCAGACGAACAGAACGATTGGAAACAGTACCACAGTTTTCCAGATATGCTATTGTGGGCCACAGAAATTGGAATATTCCTGCGAGGCCATGATGGGATATTTGTGTGTGTTTATTTCCCCCGTTCTATTGTGTCCCGGTGTTCCTACTGCCAACAGCCAGGACAAGAGTGGCAGCTGACGATGTTATGCGCTCGTTCCCTCTCTGTGCCTGCACCGCAACACTGAAGGCGACGAATTAGGCAGTAAACAGGTTGCTTGTCTGTGCCTAAACATTTAATTAGAAACTTCTGACTGCATGCCTCTAAATAATAAATAGGAGTCCCCGGCGAGCTCCGCAGGCCTGTGCCCTGACCTATCAGTATGCAACTACCGGAAGCATTCAGTATGAAGTGACATCAATTCATTACAGCCAAGGAGCACGAGGGACCACCGAGGCCGCTGCTGTCATCTCCTGAGCGCTGAGCTGTAAGTATGAAGGACAGAAAAATTGCAACAGTCAGCCCAAATCAGCAATTAACAAATAACCTTTTGCATTGATTTAGGGCCAAGTCTTAAGTCAAACAGGAATATTAAATACCTTACACTGGGTTGCACTCATGAGTGTGAAATGTACTGTTATTTGCATCAGTGGGGCATTGGGTTAATGAATTCTACTTTGAAAAGCTGAAACAGAAGAAATTCCAGAGTAATATGATAATCAGTGAGGATGAGAGAACATTTATATAAAGGAATATTTTGGATTTCCTCTGTATATTTTGGCTGCCTATGTAAAGACCTTTATCCAATGCCACTTTGGTCAGATTTGTATGGCTTAGCTGGAGTGGTACAGATTACACACCTCTCCTAGACTTTTAGTTTATTCTCGTCTTTAGGGGACAAAAAGCATCTATTGTTTATCTGAGAGGCATGGACAGGATTTCCTGATATTAACGACAAAAAAAAATGTTTTCCGCTCAACTGCTCAGATGTTCATTAGTTGTCTGATGTGTGAGTTTTACAACATAAACGTTTTGTTCTAACATCAGAGTGGCCCCCCGGAGCAATTAATGCCTTCTATTAGCGAGCAAAAAAAAATCTTATCTGTTACTGACACAGCGCTCTCCTCTTCCAGTCCGAAGGGGGTTCAGCTGCTTTCATGATGAGCTTTCGTTGAAGGCTGAAAAGATTGATTAAAACACCAGAATTATGTGTCTCGCAGCACAATTAAAATCATTGATTTTCCACGGGGCGGCTAAAAGGGATTTCTGTCCCCATTGATTGTTTGTCCATTCCAATTTGTTGATTATTTCAATTGATTTGAAGCTCTGGCGTGATGACATTTCTCTCGAGGTAAGTGCAGTTTTTTACATTAGGCTCATCAAATCTTCACATGAAAAGGCAGAAAGTGTCAAGATGTGGATTTCTCCACATGCCAAAATAGTGCACATGGGGGCTTTAGCGAGAAGATGAGAGCATCTTATCCTTCAGGCTCTCCAAAAATAAAAATACAAAATTGATGAATGGATTAAACTTTATGCTGCTCCAACGGAATCTGCAAATGTTAGCGTGCAATAACTAGCTAACTAGCTTAGTATATACAGTAGGAATGCTAATGCAGCGTCACTTCTAAAGCCAAGCAGCACATCATTAATACTGCATGATTTTCTAACTACATTACCTTGAGCATTTGGATATCCACCGTGTGGTATAGAGAACCAAAGCCAAGGTGTCACGTCCAGGCAAGTTCCGTCATCCTTTGTAACTCAACGCATTCTCTCGTTCGTCTTTTTTTCACACCCCGTACAGTTGGCATGAACGGCATAATTAGCTATAGAGACCAAAGTGTTTTTTTTTTTTGTACCAGGTTGTAAAAATGTTTAATTCTGCTGTGAAGTTGGTCGTTTTAATACAGGCGCATGTGAAGGTTGACTCACTTCTGGAGCCAGCCTCAAGTGGCCGCTTTTTAGGACCTCTATTGACTCAGTTTCCTCATCTAACGGAGGTTGCCACTTGACGTTACCCCCTCGAGTTTGAATGCTGCCATGTTGATTTTTCGGAGCCAGAAATGATGAGACAGACAGACAGCTACTACAACTCACCCACCGCACACTAAAACATGTTTCTGGAAACATTTGAGCTGAGAAATCTGCAACAAAGTAACAGGATAAAAACAGAAAGAAAGAAACTCTAATACGTAATATCTAATCTAATATGTAGTGAACAATAACATTAGATATTGTTATTAGCATTATTAGTAGGTATTTTGAGAAAGGTTTCTTTATTTCTGAAACAGAACCTGGACGTTTTTCGGTTTTATTCTATTTGCTCACTGCATAGGCCTCACTTTATTGTGATGTTAGCATGTCACACTGGATTTTAATTGAAATTTGACATAGCATCACATATGCCAAAACACTGGCTGAAACTGTCTGGTTTTAAATATTCCCTTGAACTGCGCCGTGGACCAGCTCTACTCTGCCCTATAAAAACAACGCTGCTTTTTTATTTACATATCTTCTACATGCATCTATTTTTTCCACTTTTGTTTAAGCTATTGCTTTAGCCTTCAAAAAAAGTCAGCCGCAACTACTCGCTGGCAATTTTACCCCACCATGTCAAGTCTATTTTTCAGATTGCTGCAGCACTCAAGACTTATTTGCATCTGCTCGGTGTTTATACAAACACAGGCCCAAACACACACACACACACTCACACACATACAGTAGAAGTTGGATCCGAGTTGGTATGGGCCTGTGTGAAGGGCCTTCTGCTCCCTGTGGTCTGCTGCTGGCTAAGCCGCTGTTAATTTCACTAACCACCTTGGCCATCTTCTCTACAGTCATCATTAATCATCCCTTTCCTCTCCTCTCCTCTCCTCTCCACCCTTCCCCCACCAACCTCCCCGTTTTTTGCCTCCTCTACAGCATCTTTTCTGCTCTCTTCTGCTGTCCAGTGCTCCAGCATTCGTGTAAGAGCTGCAGTGATGAGATAACACCAACAGCCTTAATGGCAAGAATGCAATAAAGTTGACAAAGAACCTAGTCTATAAAGATTATACAGATAATGTGCTGCGGCACTGTGTGGAAGACTGTTAACCAGAAAGTTCAACAAACCATTTACACCATGAATATAACATATACATATGTACATATTAAAGTACATTTTTATGAGGCAGACTAAAACGTTGACCAGTACACATATCTAAGCATCCAGCTTATTTCCTATTCATTATAATTAATGACATACACTGTCATAATGGTCTCTCCTATATTATGTTCACAGTCGAGTACACTTGAATAGAGGTCAATGCTTGCATGAAGCCGTATGGTATAAAATAATACCAGGCTAGAGGCCTTAAACAAGACATCAAGAACAATTTACCATAACCTGTTATGACATTACACCATTCATTTGGTCTTTTTCATATAATAGCAGTCATTATTCATTTTAAACAAACAGATGTGCCACATACAGTACAGAGAATGGAAAAAAAAGAGAAGAAGAATCAGTTCGTTCAGATGAGACATCGCAGATGAATAATTCTCACCAGCATCTCATGGCGTTAACATGGTGAGAGATTAAGGCAATATGGCCAGAGCCCCGTCTTTGATGAATTATTTAACTGCCATATTGCAACATTTGGGCAGCCCCATGATTCACTCATGGATCCATGTGCTTTAGATTTTTTTTTTTTTTTTTGTTAGAAATAGATTTAGATTTGAAGACATCCAGACTTCAGCTCAGTGGTAACGTTTGCTGTGAAATTCACCAAATTGTTGAACGTTTACACTACAATATGTATCCAGCGTTACTGCACGCTAACGGTTGGCGAATGCAGCTGTGCCTCCTAAACACGAGAGAGAGAAACATAATGCCACCTGAAAAAAGTTCAGACAGGAAACGTCTTGGCAGTTAGTTGGTATAAGTTCAACATTGTGTTGCTACTGGCAAGCTAGCCAGAAAACTAGCCGCCTGAGGCTAACGTGATGCTAGCCCAACATTCTCAGTAAATGCTAGGCTAACTGTATTTTCCTCTTTCCTTTTGTGGACTCTGTATATATACTACATTAATTGGTCTGATGTCCTTTCAACAGGACTTCACGTTGATCTTCAGTGATACTTTGCATCTTCCTGCCACTGTAACTGATGACAGTCTATATTTTGTGGATCCAGTTGTCTTGTTGCTTCACTCAAACATCTTTGGTCTGACTTAATACGGTTTTACAATTGCTTCCAGTAGAAACCACAAAGGCCAACTGCTGTCTTCCACTCTCAGCGAGGGTGTGTTTATCTCGCTGCACATAGTGATGGCAGAGTAGTTTTTCATGAATAAATCAGCAAAGTTGCAAAATGTTCACAGCGATCGTATCAGCAAAATGTTCACCGACAGCAGTACTAACATCTGCTTATAGCAACTAAAACATAATTAACTTTTTTTTTTCTTAGACTTAGACTTATTGTCATCCAGCTACACATTTCCAGTGTATATTTCAGCCAGATTTCATTGCAAAGGCTGAGAATAAAAACAAGAAACACAGTAATAACGGTATAAATATAAAAGTATATGAAATATAAAATAGAATAAAATATAAAAAGAAACAAAATAAAATTATGTAAACATTATATAAACAAAAGAACATTGTGGTTTAAGGTTAAATATAACTTAATTATTTTTTTTTTTAGGTTCTTTTCATTCTTCTGTCCCAAGTTTGTTTGTTCTTTCTTTATTGTTCTGGTCCAACTCTATTGTGCCAGCACGACGTGTTACCTCAAAACAATACCTGATCTGAGTTTTGATTGTTTTGACTGACAAGTGGCCATTGATTAGTCAAACACTGCTTCTTGCACGAACAGAGAAATGAAGCGGAGAAATGGCATTTCAAACAATATTGAATATTTCTGTAAGACAGTTGCTTTGATAAACAAAAGATCATCAACATCAGATATTGGCATAACATCCGCAAATAATATAGCTAAATGGCTTTTTAACCCAGCATCTTCCACTGTATGGCTCCAGATATTCTCATCAAAAACAAACTCGCGAGATTAAACTTTGACAAAGTTTGAATAAAACTTCTCTCTTCTACTTACAAGACAAAATCATTTCTTCAATTATAGACATTAACTGCTGCCCTGTGCCCCAGAAAACTGAATTTGTCACACATCAGTGACTTAACTTCACATATCAATGAGTAGGTTAGGACTTTTTCACATCGCACAGCTTGTACCACAGCAGTGCCTGCAAGGAAGATGAGAAAGCTCTTGTTTGAAAGTCAAGTTATGTTACATAACTCAGAAAAAAAATTACAGAATATAATGTATATTATAGTGGAGAAAGAAATGAACCCCGCTGGATTTTATTTTTGATTTCACTTTGATTCTTCACAACCTAAATTTCCGATATAAACCTGACTTATTTCCCCAAAGTGTACTTCACTGTGACATTTTCAAACATCACTTACTGCAGTTCAACTGAATGAAATGTACCGTGCACAGGCGCCGAGGTGACTTACAATGTGGAAATGAAGTGGGGATGTTTGAGGGTGAGAGGATCTCAACAGCTAAGGCTGTGTCTTCAAAACGAAAGGTCATCGCTCACCACTACACACACTCCACCTGGCATTTGAGTGGAAATGTTCTCTCTCCCTGCCAGGATACAGTGGGGCTCCTTGAACACGAGGACGAGGGTGAATAACTTTTTTACACCTCCGCAGAAGGCAGCGAGGGAGTGTGATTTCAATTACACTCCAAATACATACAGTATTTGTCACTTTTATGACCCTCAGCATAGTGTCGAGGGTCATTCTTCCAACTGACCGTTCACTAATCCCCCCTCTTCTACTTTCCCTGATCGCATTATGCAGTTTGATATATATAAAATTGTCCAAACTGTCCAAAGAGCAGAAAAGTGCCATTATTGTTACTTTAACTCTGCTCCCAAATGTTCCAGTCCTGAACAGGTATTTTAAGTTGTTACCCAAAGAAATGTCAAGCCCCTTGTCTTTTGAAATAACACTAGCTGTACCGTAGGTAGTCAGATGGACAAGCTAACGTTTGCGGCTTATGTTCACGCGGGTAAACACAGTTTAAAGGGGTTAAAAAAAAAAAAAAAAAAGCCACCACCCAAGCTCTTTAAATGCTGAGTACTGCTCTTATTAGAGCCACATGAACACTGTTCTGGCCTGCAGAGAAGTCCAAAAGCTTGACAGGCCTGCTGTGTCTGGTTATGGTTGATAAGATATACGGACAAATGCTGTTCGGGCTTTGGCGAATGGTCAGTTGCAGTGGCTTTCCCTAATAAATGCAAATAAAATTCATTGCATCCAACATATCAGATTCCGCGTTGTTTTGAAATGCATCTGATTTGAACCATGACTTCTTAGGCACTGTAATAAACAGACGGCTGAATCAGTATCAGTATCCATTCTGGCTGCACTCCCTCAACCTCGGTCCAAAAAAGTCTGTGTTTGGGTGGCGGTATGACATCAACTCTCCCATCGGGGGTGTTATTGCCCACAGAGTGTCACTCCACAGTGTCTATGGCAACCCCCCCCTACAAAGTGGTTAATGAGGTCAAATGACGAATTACACAGTCGGTTTAACTCAGGGGCTTGGGACCTCGTACACGAAACAGATTGTAGAGGGTATGTTAGCCCAAATCCAGGACACCTGTGAAGCAGCAAGTCACTGTTTCCCTCACGCTTGATCATATGGACAGCAGGGTGGCGTGAAAGACATCCAGGAGGAAACAAGAAGACAAAAGATCTGCTGAAAATTGCTAAAAGAAAACAGCCCTCCCTCTTACAGTATAACTGCTCTCAGTAACTAGAAATCTGCAGACCAAGCGCAGCAATTCAGCAGACGCTTAGCTTCATAGCCAGTGCAGCTGCCCCTCTTGGGCGGAGATTAATTGCTGGATGGATAAAGCCACAGTGATTGACAGATGAGTTTCAGAATTGAGCAGACATGAGAGAGATGAGTGTGGAGCAGTTCAAAGTGAAATTAGCATTCATTACTTTCAATTCCTCAAAAGAAAGGACACTAGAATCAAACGTTTGGCGTTGAGCTTGCAAAGTATGACTTTAGCGTCATCAGCATTAGCAACCCGGATCGATTTATAGATGTCACAGGTGTCCGGGGGCTTTTGTTGTGATTGTGCGCTTATTTGCAGAACCAGCCTAAAAATGTCTGACAACCCAACACACAAAAAAGTACATATTCAGGCTGTTCTGTTATGCATCCATGCAGTATTAAGTGAATCCATGGCAGCGAGGCTACTGATCTAACTTAAAGCCAGTACACAGTGTTGTGCGTTGAGTTACTTTTTAAATTTTTTCACCTGAAGGGCGTGAAAAAGTTCACGTTGCCTCCATCTGTAAATGTGACAGGTAACAAAGCACATTTGACATTGAGGAGACGAGATATAAAGCGCCGACATTTCATTTTGTTGGTCTTCATCGCAAGGTTACACCAGTAATTACAGCTTCTTCATACTGTAACTATAACTGCTGTTATATTATTAGCCACAACTGTTCCAGTGTATATTTAATGTGTTATATATATATATATGTAATTTATTGTTATTGTTACCTCAATTTAAAAAAATGATTGGTATAATAATCAAGAACAAAAATAATCATTAGTTGCAGCCCTACTGTGTTATTCCACTGTTTTTTTCCCCTTGTTAATCATGTGTCTACCAGATTTTTCAAACCTTTCCTCATTTTGCATAAGATAAAACCTTTCGTGCGCTGTACTGCAGAATAACAAAGGTACGTCAACAAAAAATGAAGCCACAGGTAGTTGATGCACTATCATCTGATGGAATAACTTTCACACTGGCTCCAGGTGCAGGGCCGGGATAAAGGCAGTCTATCACCCAGAGTCCCAGACAGCTAATGTAGCATAAAGAGCAGCTCAAAAAATGTGCCCATGGTTGGAGCGACCCTTCCTTGTAACTGGGTCTTGCTTAATGAACTACAAGGCGACTTGAATGACAAATAAATTGTGTTTTTTTGTTTTTGTTTTTTTTTTTAGGCCAACAAACTCAATGCATCACTAATAAGGTTAATTTGAGTCCCACTGGGCACGAGGCATTAGCCTAAGTGTTTATCCGCTTTGCCACCGTCCCCTGTTAGACTGACAAAAAGAAACAGTGCTGGCAGTGTCATTAGAATGACACTAAGTAGAAGGTGAACGCCCAATTTACTCATCAGGTCTGAGCCAAATGAACAGAATGCATTCAGGAATTACTTGCTGCTTTATATATGGAGGATAATATACTTGTAGTGACTGGTCTTTTGCACGTTTTACGGCGAGTGCAACTAGTGAACGTAGTAATGAAATCAAAGCAATGAGCCATCGTGAGATTTAAATGAGGATAAACCAGCGAGCAGATCAGTACGCGTGCAACAATTTTGACACGTTTATCTGTCTGTGTGTGCTGTATGCAAAATATACGCTTCTCTGCATGGATGTCCCATTTCCCCAAACTGATTACAATTACAAATTTATGTTAGGCCGACACAGCACAACAGTTATCTCCGGCCAAATGATAGACTTCCTTAATTAAAAATGGCAGACTTTGAGACTGCTGTTGAATGAATTATTTCTCTGAGATGCTCCCACTGCCTCAGTGCCATTCAGTCAAACAGACAGTTTATACATGCCGGGGAGCTAAACTGGAGGCTGCTGTTAAATTCACCAGGGCTACTGTTGCATACAGTGGACCAGATAAGCCTCATTTGAATAATTCCCATATAGCTCTGCCGCTTTATCTCAGAGTTTACCCATCAGAAACGTGCGCCGTTGTGCTTATAAAGTTGTCAGACACCACAGCACCACTGTTAATCAATAACAAGCTCTGGGCACTGCATTGTATTTTGGCACAGATATTACTGACATCCCCCCTCAGACTGTAAGATCTATAATAGGCTTTGCCTTTGCAGCAAAAATTGACATTTTAAAGTCTTTTCAGCCATGTCTTTCTTGTGTTTTGTGAAATTTGAGAGAAAGCCCGAGCGAGACGCGCTACGCTGTGGGCTTGGAGCTCCATGGGGGTTGATTGTAAATTCCAGATCTTGCGTTGAGGGGGTGGGTCTAAATCCCAAGTCCATTAAATCACTCTGTATAACAGATTAGCAGCAGCCTATTAGTTGAGAAGAGTTCTGAGATTTCCCCTTCTCCCACATGCTTTCTCAAAGTCAGCATGGCACCCGCAAAAGTCTGCATCGCCGCCTGTAAAAGCAAACACTTTTAGAGGAGTGAGTAACAGGCCAATCTCTGGGACAGGATGTAATTAAGTGGAGGACGTTAGAGACGATAGTAAGTCTTTATCTGGGGGAATCTCAAGAGGGTTTGTGCACTGGAAAAAAAAAAAAAAAACAGAGAGGAGGAGGCGAGAGAGCAGACAAAGTCATTGTAGTCGGGTCTATCATGGGTATAACAGTGTCTACTATCAGGTCTAGTTCATTAATAGTGTATTTTAAGTTGATCCAAATGCTAACCAGTGACATTAACATACACACAGAGGGACCGTGTCCAAGATTGCCTCTGCAGCAAGAGTATCTGAAGATGGATATTGTCTGCTGGGTGCCAAGACTATTTTGGGAGCCTGAGCCCCTGACTTGTCCCTGGGCACCCTCTGATCAGCTTTGTCATCAGGTGTGAGAGCGACTGCACACTGTACATACACCCTGACACTCACACCTCGTGAAAGTAATGGGCCTTGTGAGGGAAAAAGAAAGAAAGAACCGCAGCTTCTCCTCCTGTACTTAGCTGCATCTCTCTAGTTTGGATACATGGGAGAGGTGTCCCGATGATAACCTTGAAGTGGGTCATATTTTAGGGTGCTTTCCAAATGCATCAAGAGGCATTACAGTGATGATAGAAGCAAGTTTTGGGATCATTTTAAGCTGTGGGTGAATTACATGCTTTGATGGCAGTTTGCGCAGAACAATGCTGTGTGTGGACCCTCCGTGTTTGAACACGCTGATAGAAGTCACTCTTTGACGCGCGCGCGTTATTGCTTGTTTATTCCATTTCCTATCTCATCGCCTTTTTTTTTTTCTGCTTACTTTTCCATTTTCCTCGCGCGGCACATCCCGAAGAGGCGAAATGAAATCTGCGGCGCGTGCTTTATTGTTCAAACACACACACATGCACACAAACACACACACACACTCATAGACACAGCGACTCGACACAAACGCTTCATTCTCTAGTACTTTGTTTTCTCTGGTGCGTGTTCACGCGTGTGTGTGTGTGTGTGTGTGTGTGTGTGTGTGTGTGTGTGTGTGTGCGTATGTGTGCGTGTGGATGAAGTCGTGTCCTGAAGTTTCCAGTGCGTGCGTCAAAAGTACGTGAGGATTGTGGCGCATTGGTCGGCTGTGGTGTTGAATGAACGGAAGGAGGAGGGAGATCATACATTAACTCCTGCTGGATGCGGGGACTCTCCAGTTGATAGAAGCCAAGGCAGAGAGGGAGAGAGAGAGAGAGAGAGAGGGAGAGAGAGGGATGCTCTCAGAACAAAGCTCAACACAGAAGCGGCAGATGAAACCCAAACGAAGATCCACTTAATTTCTTTTATGTATTTTTTCAAATTATTATTATTTTTTTGGGCCACCCGGTGTTTTCCAGGGGATTTTACGCACCCAGAGAGAGTGAAGCAAACGCTGCGGAGATGAGTGCTGCGTGGTTTCACATGCTCCTCAAGGATCCCCTCTCCTGATAAAGGGACCAAAAGAGGACAAAACAAGGCTGCCCATGATATTTTCCAAAAGAAGGTTGCAAAGGTGGAGCGATTAGAGAAAGGCTGATGACGGGACTATTCATCCTTTCAGTGCATCAAAAGCACCAAAGGGTTTTAGAAACGCTTGGATGGAAAGCAGGCGAGTGTTTGGAACTGTTTTTGGTTCTGTATGAAACTGGTGATTAGTTTTTGTGACACGTCTGCGAGGGTTTTTCTCCCCCACTTGAAGATTTTTATTAAGGAAGTAAACATTTCTTTTTTGGGGGGTTATCCACCGAAAGGTTTGATGGTATGAGCGGTTTCCCTGCGTGAAAACTCTCATCTCAATCTGTTTTTTTTTTTCTCTTCAAGTATTCCCAAATCTAAATGGAATTAGTTGAGTCTGAAGCCGTTTGTGAAAGGAACAGACATGGTACATGGGCACAGCTTCCATCACGGTAAGACATCATCATCAGCTGAGGCACACTTGCTCTCAAAGCTCTTATTTCTTATACTGTAGCAGAGCGAAGAAGAGGAAGAAGAAGTATAGTAATCCTTTAATCGGGGTTGAAGGACGTTAAATATCAGAGCAGCAGCAAAAGGAAGAAACAGAAAAGGAAGCAGGATAGTGTTGTTCTTGGCGTGAAGGGGTGATACACAGACATACTGCATCCTACAACCTGTAAACTCACTGTTGAAGGTCACACAAGTTCTTTTAGTCTTTTTTGGTATTATCATTTTTATTAAGAAAACTGTGTTGTGGCATCACGGCATACCGGAGATGTTTTTCATTCATTCCTTTTTAATAAAACATTTCAGCTATAAAGCCATAAAAACTCTATTTTTTGAAACAGTTTGGTTAAGGCTGCTGTCAAAAGCTATAAATAGGTTTGCACACTTACAGTGCAGGCCTAGAGGTTATGTCATGAGCTATTTGCTTATTTATCTGCACTTCTATTCTTCACATTACATATCATAATTATTATATTATTATCATGTCACCAAGAATTGGCCGTTATTGTGATTGTTCTCTGTGTTTTGTGGATTCTTTTAAGGTTACAGTCAGCACAGCGTGGCATTAGCATAATGCTGCTTTACAGCAGGTGAAATCCAAAACCTGAAAGTCTTTGCTGACTCAACCCTCCTCGTAGCTGAAATCAAGCTATGCACAAAACAGAGGCAATAACAGAAAGAAAAAGAAAAGGAAAAAAATGATGAAAAAAATCAAACATGCATCTGTCTTTCTGTTCTCGCAGTTGTTGCAAGTCTTCTCATACTTGGGTTGTCTGGGGCAACAAGGAAGGATACAGCAGGTAATCTCCATCACCACAGCCACATGCGTCTTTGCTCCCTAAATATCGTCTCCTTCCGAGCTTTGATCCCTCACTTTTGCTTTCCTCTTTTTTTTTTTTTTTTGATATGCTGTCTATACTTTAGTGAAAAACAATTCTGGAGTGAAGCCTGCAGGTCAGTGTGGAACGTGGGTGAAGGAACCGGAAGGAGGGCTCTTCACTTCTCCCAATTACCCAAACAAATACCCCCCAGACACAGAGTGTGTTTACATCCTTGAAGGTAAATACTCTCTTTAAGCACAGCAGCGGTGAAAAATAGCGTGGTTATCCAGCTATTTGTTCTCTAAAGCTAAAGCACGGGTTTATCCTGGGGGGGGGGGGGGGATCACAGTAGCCACTTAGAGAATGACATATATGGGTTTATTAGACACTGAGTGGCTGGTATTTTTCACGTTAGGAGGTGATACTTGATTGATCGGCGCAGATAATAAGGTTAAAAAAAAATCACCAAACTATCGCAGATCTAGTGTTTCGGAGATGACTAAGAGCCAGGAGTGGAGGTGTGTATTGAACGCGGGGGTGTGCTGATAATGAAACAAGTTGAGCGTTTGTCAATGAAAGCATGACTAATATTTTACTCCCTGTGCTTTGTGCTTCATGGTAATTATTTCCACTGTCTCTTCCAGCCCCCCCAAGGCAGTGTATTGATCTACACTTTGAGGAGAAATACTCAATCGAATCCTCTTGGGAATGTAAATTTGACAACATCGAGGTCCGGGATGGACCGTTTGGCTTCTCCCCAATTCTCGGACGGTACTGCGGTCAGCACAGCCCGCCCGACATCAGGAGTAGCGGCCGATATCTGTGGATAAAATTTGTTACAGATGGTGAACTGGAAGCGGTGGGATTTTCAGCAAGTTACAACTTCACTGCAGGTACATTTTTTTTCTTTTTTTTTTGTAGTTGTTTTTGCCTCACTGCTCTTGTCAAATCATTTCTTTTCCCTGTAAGCATATCCATGCTTTATAGCTCTAACAGCAAGGTTCCAAATGAATAACAAACATCATCCAGGGGGAACTCGCCCTTGTGGGAGCCTCTTGGAGTTTTATTGATTGTCTGTCTGCACACACTCAGTATTTTCCATTGGCAATATACTGTCATTGGCTGGGACAGTCTTGTGACTGGCTAGGCTGTTATTTTTCTTCTCTCTATATGTCTGGAGAGATGTGGAGCTTCGTGTGTCAGATTTTAATTCAGTTCGGCAGCACCACTCCTCAGTTTACAGGGATGGGAGAGGCACAGGGGGCATGGCAAACTAATCGGGATTGCCGAACACAATCGTGGCAATTATGGCCATGTGTAAAACCTTGGCTTTCTTCATTTACCTCATCTTCAGGTTGAGATCCCATTACTGAAGCAACGTAAGGATTGATGACAAGGAATCAGGGCATAACCATGATTTAATATTCCTTCACCTACACTTGAGTAGGTTTAATAACACTGTCAACTTTTTTAGTGTGTTTGGAGCTTGACAGGCACAGTGCCAGGAAACACACATACAAATGGTATGCCAATTTGTCTCCATATCCCCCTGCACGCTCAGGGATATTTTCCCACTGGGAATTTTGAGTGTGTCATTGTTTATATGAGGAACGCTTATGCAGTACGTCGACCTTTCATCCGCAAAAACATGCTACTAGCTACAGGCTATTGAGGCGGGGAGGGACTATAGATTTATCTCCAAAGGCTTTGTGCATGTGTTGTCATCGAGAAACCAGGATGATGAAGCTCTTCATGGGAAATTGTGGTGAAGAAGCGCGGTCAATAGCACTGAAATCTACTGAGGGATAAAATGAAGGACTTCATTCTATGCATTGTTGGAGCAGAAAAGAGATTTATGTCTAAGAATTATTCTAAAACCACACTGAGGTAAAACTGCCGTAGCTGTGAGAATTAGCCTGTCAAACATGATATTTTGCATACAATTCAGAAAGGAGTTGAAAAACAAAGTGTAAGGGAAGTCAAACATGAATCGTGTCCGCCGTGGATGTTCTGTCTTTTAGAGATTGCTGTCTGCTGAGGTGCAAACCTCTTATCCAGCATCAGCTGCTGTGTCACATTCAATTTTGAGTTTTTAGAAATGCATATGATATTACAACATGTGTTGCTCGATGCTCTTCAGCAGCAGGCATATAGTTCAGTATCTGAACATTTACCAGGCAATAATATCACTGGATGGATAGCATTTTAGCTCATGTTAACGTGACCGTTAAAGGAACAATGTCACATTTTTGGGAAATTTTGTGTCTATGTGTTTTTAAAGTACAGTCATACTCATGTGGCATAGCTTCGTATTCACTGTACGAAGAGTTTTTCATCTTAGTGTTCCTTTAATGAACGTAAACCGTTAATATAATCGTGTTTTTATGTTGACATCTACGTTGCATTCTTGTCCAGGTTTCGTTGAGGGATATGAAGATTGTCACACGTAATGGATGTGAATAAAACTTGAAGTGCAGCATATGAATTCATCACTGTGTCTGTAACTTAGAAGAAATACTTTAAAAATAGAACCGCGCAGGAAGGATAATTTGTTATTTCCAACCCCTGATAGTCAGAGACAGAGAATCAAGACCACATTTTCTGTCATGCGCAATTGAAGTATTGTTTCCTCTGCCTGCTCCTCTTGGGAGTCTCATTGAAAATTTGCTGAGAGGAAAGAAAAAAGCCCTGCCTCTTGACTTGATAGGAAATATCTGTGGCATATGATTTACATAATTAAAGAAGATAAAAGTCCTGAATTCACTCGGCTTGATACTCTGAAAATCCGGCGGTGTGAACAGTGTCTCACATCTGCTGCTGCTCTGCTAACCATGCTAATTCACACAGTCCCACATCTGATGAATGGCAGAGAGGGGGGGAGAGAGCAAAAAAAAAAGGGGAAGCAACAAAGGTGACATGAATCAGCTCCTCTTGCGCTCTTTGCTCAGTCATTTTAGGAGCAGAGAGATAAAAACTCTAATGCCTCTCCTTCACATTCTGCCAGTGTCCTTTCTGCGCCTCATGCTCTTGATGACTAATGCAGTTAGTACAGCAGCCTGTGAATGAAGGAGCTGTAACTGGAATCTCACAATATCCGGTGTCATATTATATGATGAGATACTTCAGTGGAGCACTTAAAGCCCGCAGATGCTATGTATTCAATTTATGTATATGTGGCATCAGAGGAAGTAAGAGACGCTGCTTTAACAGACACTAGAGATTGACTCAGAACAGTAACTAAATGAACTCAGCTGCCACAGTGATGTGATGCGCAATTTATTTGTCAAACAAATTACACCCAGATGCCTCATTCTCTGGCTTTTCTTGCGTCACAGAACTTCCACAGCAGTCCTTTTTATTCCTGCAGAACACACTGTAGCTTGCTTTTGGAAAGATTTGAAAGGTGTGGGAGAGGGGGGGGGAGTTTGCAAAAACAGCATTTGAAAAGCACACACTCATACGACTGTTTGCCGTCGAATTAATTGAGCTACAAAGGCACACTCTCAGTCAGGAGACTGCCTAGCACCTGTGTAAGGATCTGCACAGGAATACTTAAGGGTCCATCTGGCGGATTGCATGTGTGACTCACTCTAGTTACCTGACTGAACGTTACCTTACACCGTAGTCAGGAAATACCTTTGCCCACCAACCACATGTGGACTCCCGGATGACTCATAGTGACAGCTCATGCACTCCGAAGCAAAAAAAACATTTTTACTCTCTTCCGTTTTTGACACAATATGCGAAGTAATGACCCTAATTTACACCTTTCATTAGCATGCCCGTCTATGTCTGGTTAAGGAAAAACTTGTTAGTGCAAGGTGTAAATGCACACATTGGGTCGAAGCACAGTTTGATCACACATGTTGAGACTTAGATCTGTACAGCACGACCACATTACTGAGAAGAAAATCCAACCGGAAAGTTGAGATGTCACATAACTCTGCTTCTCCCTGATAGCTTAAGAAAACCCAGCAAAAACTAAGTAGCAGCAGTAGCTAGCAAGTTTTCCCTCATGAAAAAAATCTTCCCTTGAAAAGTCCACAAGCCCCACCTGATTCATTTGCACATTGACATCAATCACAATATGGGCAGAATCGAGATAACAAGCACTGTGGATATGACGTCAATATCCAGATAATGTATCCAGATACAGATTATATGTTACAACCGTGTGATGATGTCACACTCAGGTTTCTGAAGCTCAGACTGTGGTGGCTCTTGCCGTCGCCATCTTGGCAGTCCTGCCTCCACCATGTCCAAGCTAATCTAAAAATGGGCAAAGAGGTGAATCTTGGGTGGAGCTCAGGCGGGCTGATTGACGCCTGGGTGCTCAAACAGTTGTCATGAACGTTTAAATTAGACCAAAACTGTTTTTTGTACCAGGCTGTAAGCATGTGTATTCCTGCTGTGAAGTTGGGCATTTTAACATAGGAGCTTATGGAGACTGACTCGTTCTGTAGCCAGCCTCAAGTGGCCGTTTGAGGAACTGCAGTTTCTACAGTTTTTAGTACTAAGACTTTCTCTTCACTTCACTTCCATTTGGTGTAACAGGCACTGGTTTCTGTTTCCAGTATTTATGTCAAGCTAAGCTAACTAGCTGTTGGTGCTAACTTTGCATATACTGTACAGACATGGAAGTGCTCTCTTTTATCTAACTCTCGAAAAGTAAATGAACAAGCCTATTTAAAAAATGTTGAACTATTCATTTAAGTGCCTATTGCGCTGCTCAGATGCAGTACGCTTAACCTTAACATATTATTCTGAAGCCACTTTGAAGCTTTGTGCAGAGTCTAGTGGAAATGTATCACAGAAGTCATCGTGTTTTGCTGCTCCACAGTCAAGTCCATGTATAAAAGGCAGCTGAGACTATTAAGTGAGGGAATCCTGACACGTAGTAAACCACCCACGATAAGAATGAGTGGTTTAGGGAAAGGGCTGGAAGCCTCAGGCCTAATAAGTCAAGGCTGTGTTGTGAATTTGCCAAATAAATTCTGAGATGAATTTTATTTTTCATTCCTTTCTCATTATTTCTCCCAAATATATTCATGATGGAGCAATAATTTAGTTCTGAAATAGTGTCGACTGATATTGAGCCGCTGTCTACATCCTAATTTAAGTAGCGTGCGGTGTGAAGTTGCCACGCTAGATTCACCTCATCTCTGGAGGTCAGCGGCAACCCGGCGTGTTACATTATTGACAAGCAGCCTCATAAGTATACATGTTAAAGAATATGTGCAGGAGGGACTATTACTGAGCTGAGGGAGCTTTGTGTGTATATTTCTGTGTGGGTGTGTGCGCAAGGCTGTTGGGAGATTTGAGCAGCATTCTGCTTTTCAGGTCGTCCTAGGGCGCAGTGACCTTAGAACCCTGTGGACTGGTAGATTAAGTGGTGTTTCAGCACCTTAAGCCAAAGCCAGAGCAAATAAAAGCTGCAAGTTCTCCCTCTTGCTCTCTGCTCTCTGATGGCCGGCTGTTTGCAACCTGCAAGAGCCGCTGGTGAGGCAGATGCTGTTCTGTAGAGACTCAGGCAGGATTTGTGCATTTCCTCGATCAAAGGAATTATGATTTAGTGTTTCTTTATTAAAAAATATTGTGGGGATGTGAAAATAAAAATATATAGTGTGTGGTCCCGCGGCCCATTAGGGTTTCAGCTGCTTCTTAGATGTAATAAAATTCTCCTTTGTGAGCGTGTGAATGCATTAAAAGATGAAGACTTTTCTGTGTTGCTTCAAGAAAAAATAGGCATGAATGGAATTGGATTTGTAAGTTTATAATGTGTTTTGTATTTGGTTTATATATTAGTGGTTTTGTTGCATGAACTGGAGAGAATTCTTGATAAAATTTTTCAGACATTTGCTCGAAAATTTGTGATTTAAATGCAAATAATATGCAGATTTGTGCAAAACACAAACTAATGTTCCTCATAGTGTAAAAAAAAAAAGATCCCCATTTTTCCCACATGCAATGTGTGAATAACAGTGAAATGGAAAAGGATCAGCATGCAATTCATACGTTACCTAAGGCACCTTCAGCAGCACTTTTGCTGTATGTTTTCCACTATCAAGAATTCAGGCCATGACTAATGAATCTATAAGCAAGATGACACTGATTGATCTACAAGTGCCTTAGAGCACAACCAAGCTCTAACTGGACTGAGAGTCTTTTTTGCAATGAAATGAGTCAAATAGCATTTAAGATTATAGCTGGAACAGGATATATGGGCCTATCATAAAGGAGGCAAGGCCATGAGATTGAACCTAGATGGGCTCAAACTGGAAAATTGAAAATTGAACCGTAGGGATCGACTCTTTGCTCTTGGAGGGAGCTGTCTTCGGCAGCACCGCTGCTGGGGTCGGACAGAAAGTTCAGCGACTTCACGGTTTCACATCCAAAGTCATTTGCCAACATTTAAATGTTTGAGTCCATTTTATTTGGTCGTATTCATTCAAGAATGACGTTTCCAGAGACTCTGACATTCATTTGCAGGAAGCACGTTATAACACACGACAGTTATCACTGACTGTATTTTAGGACCTCCAACCTATGATGAGATAGAAGTAGCTAACAGTGATGGAGAGTGTTCGATCTGGAGCTTTCATTTTGAGCAGTCAAGACCTGGAACAATAGAAGAAGTCAAACAAACGAGTATTTCACTTGATTGCATGGCAACATGCCATTTATTTTTCAATACGCTCACAAAAAGAAAAGGATAGAGGTAAATACAGACGGTAAAAAAAAAAAAAAAAATACTGTAGCTTTGAACGTCAGCTGCTCCTGTCATTGTTGTCTGGAAAATCGTGACAGCGCCTGTCCTGGTAAGGTTAGGTTTTCCTATACTGATTGGGCGACCTATACAGTCATTTTTAGTTAAGGAGCAGACCATGAGTCTGCAGAATCCTGACATGTATAGTTTAAATAGATGTCGCGTAGTGGAAACTGAGCTTATGAGCTTTTTCTTGTGATACCTCTCAAGCCTAAATCCAATAAAAACATTGTCAAAACTCTGTCCCACAGTGGTACAGCACCTAAGGCACTGGGAGTAAAATTTCATTTTCCATGGACTAACACTGGTAGAGGTTCAGAATCACAAAGGAGCGCAGAGGAAAGGTGGTAGAGGGAATTTATGAGTAGAAATGGAGTGAGCAGTCTCCTGTGGTGCATTTTTCAGGTGTTTCAGGAGTGTGTTTGCCTGAATGGAGCTGCTTGCATAAAGTCGCTCCTCGTGAATCGCTAAAAAAAAAAAAAAAAAAAAAAAAAAAAAGATCTTCCTTCCAATGTTTTGCTCTAATGCTTATTGTCATTAGCGCTCCCTACAGAGCAAGTCACATTCTCAAGGAGCTTTCTCCCTGATTGAAACTGTGCTGCTTACTGTTTCTATGATTGTTATGTGTTTTCTTTACTGGGATAATGTGTAGGTGTACCTTACCCACAGTGTAGGTGTGCCATCTTATGTGTAATACAATTTCCCCCAAAGTAAGATGACTCATTCTGATGTAACAAAGCTGATCTTGAAGAAAACTGTATTTGAAGAACAGCTCTCTCTCTCTCTCTCTCTCGCTCTCTCCCTTTTGTTTTTTGTTCCCGTGGAGTCTTTCATCTCGTTGTGAGGTTTTTGACTTCTGGCTGCTCACATCAGTCTCATTTAAAAAAAAAAAAAAAAGACTCCTCCACTCGCATGCGGCGAGGAGTGACAGTTGCTGCATTCGCGCCCGGCTGAAGACACCCTTCCCTCCACGGTGCTTCTGTTTTATCAAAACGAGATGGATGGAGCGAGTTAGCATTGCAGGCACACCTCTTGCAGCTGTGGAAGGGGTCGGTTGCACCCTCGCTCTCTTCGCTCATCTCTCTGTCTCTGGTTTTCCTCACCTAACACTGCCTCTTTTCTTCTAGCCGTGCCTCTCTCCCTGTCATGCATGGTTCATGCTCTCTGTGTGATATGTGCCAGGTCCATGTGAAGGAAGATTTCCAGGCATGCATGTTTTAAATGCTGTCTGTGCTACAGGAAATTCAGCGAATCCACATTAAAGGATTACATGAAATTCCAGTTTATTGCAGTCTAGTTCTTATTTTTCAAAATTTTCAAAATTTTCATTGTTTCTACCTGCAATAATTACATAATACTTCATTAAATTAACAGGGAACAGTGATTGTGTGTCACTAAAAAGAAGGTGTATTTAGCAAGAAACAAGAAGATCAGTCAGGTTTTTAAGCAAACCCTCAGGTTAGACACATTTAATTACTTCCCTAACTTTCTATCTCTTTCTTTTAAAGATCCATCACAGTACTTTGCACATACTGTATCATCCCAGTGCAATGCATTTCAGTTCTCACTCCAAATCACCCCAGTCACTTAGTGACAAGTGACAACCTTTTGCCTGGATCTAGACATTCAAATCCACTCACGCCGAGTTGGAAATGGACTGCAATGAGTTCATATTTCGGTCTGATATAAGGCAACATAAATGACCTAAGTTGTAAGAAACTGGAATCAGCGTCCACTCACCAGCATCTAAACTGACATTTCATTGAAAAATCAGTTCATTTCAATGGAATTGATCTTTTTTTTGACCCATAGTTTGGCTGTGTTGACTGATGGGAACCGTCTTCACAATGCTGATATTTAAAGGGTCGGATTATCCAAAACAGAGGAGGCTGTTGCCACTTATCATCCACCTTTAATAACCCTCCTATGTTAGAGTGTGGTTTGTAAGAGGAGACAGGAGTCAGTGGTCCAAATACATGGCTTGATTAAGCTAACTAGCTTGCTAACTGATAACCAGATGTACCTCAGAGAGTTATTGTAACTGACTAGCTCAGTTAGCAGCTTTTCTGGTATACTTTGTTCTCCTCTTCTTTCTGCCCTGCTTGACTCCTCTCCTGCCCCTCCTCTGACTTCACACCTTCCTACTTCCAGCTCAAGTCCCAGCACAAAATGTTCACCAGCTTATCAGACAACGAGCCTTGACTCAGGGGACAGCCAGTCGGAGTTTATCGCCCTATGGAACTTAACTCCAGCGTCCAACAGGACGGCTGATATTTATGTCCTTCGGCTGTTTCAGCCGCTCCCAGCCAATTATCTTGCAGATCAATCAGTGGCTCAGCCTGCCTCCTGCTTCCGTCCTCTGCGGCAGTTTGTTAGCCAGGCCTGCTGTTCAGCTACAGATGCTGTGGGGGTCAGGGCACCACGCTCCGTTGTAACTAGGAGTCTGCAGTAATGTAAACCGTGCTGAGCATGGGGGTGTATTTGCGGCCTGGTTTGGGAATTGGAGTGAAGGGGTTGTGCGCGTATGTGTGTATCTACCGTACACACGCACCATATGTATCAATACCCGTGTGTAAATACAGCATGTTGGAACATGTGTATTTCCGTGCGTGTTTGTTTACACGATGCATCTCTCCGATCTGTAACATAACGTTGGCCGCTTTTCCATTCAAACCCTCGCGTCCCTCCTGCGCTACATCCACAATGGAGCGAGCTATTGTGTATTCATTATACGCACGATGCATATGGTCTTTGCTCTCAGAACTGCATTTCAAATTAGCTGGGTTGTTGTAAGTGTGTTCCCCCCCCCCCCCCTCTCCTCTCCCTTCCTCTGTAGGTATAACAGCTCGCCTAGGGCTCTTTGTTTCATTAGCCTATCACCATGGTGGATCCTTGGCTGTCATGCTGAGAGTCTGACTCTCTCCATTATGCTGTATTAGGCAGCAAGATTGAGCTGTGCGTTTTATCTGGGCACACATTAAGGCTTCAGACCCATTGAAAACGTCTTGGAGGATTATTCTCTTAAGAGTTGATTGAAAAGGTCTTTTCATTTTTTTTGGGGGGGGGGGGTGAATGAGTTTTGTTTGCTCGTCAATCCTGATTTGTACCTCTGATTTCGAAGGACATCACGGAGCAGATTGCTTTCCACGCTCGAGGAGTTCTGCTCCTTGTTTTCGCTTTCTCATGAGGCGGGGATGCTTCCTTGGGGAGTTCCTGCATTAACATACACGAATAAAAGAGCTTAATAACTACCTCAAAATGAGTATGAATGATGAATATGTATCTACATGCCCCCCCCACCCCCCGCCCCACCCCACCCAGACACACAGACACATCCTTTTTGGCAGTGTATTGAACTTTGCATTTCCAGCTTATCATCTAAGAGCAAATTTCCAAGGGACCAAAATCACATTTGGCATCAGGGTAATCTAATAGGTAATGGGAAGCTTTTTGTTTTGTGGCTGGGCGAGTGATGTCAACAATGTAGGAGGGCAAGACCGTGATGGGATTATGAAATGTGGAATTTGAGTAATCCTCATAACATTTCAAAATGATAAAACATTTTGATTCGAGCCAACGCCCGCGGCAATAAATAGTACTCCCTTACAGGAAATGACAATAAAATGAGTTGATGGTACATTTCAGGAAATGAAAGTGCAGTGCCGGGTCATATACCAGCTGTCCTGCTGTATATACTGTTGGGACTGTGCTGTGTTAGAGGGTTAATGCATATCATTATGTTTGATAGGCTTACAGAAAAGCCATGACAAGTGGTTTACGGTTTAGAACGGACTCTCCAACTCCTCTCACACCATCGTATTTGATTTATTCTGGAGTTCAACCAAGGAAGAAATATTCAGCGTAATAATAATGGAACAGGATTTGTATACAAAGCACGAGAGAGTATTCTATATTCGTCTGTATCCGTGCTGGGTTTGGAGAGCTGTCTGTGAAGTGAGTCCTGATTTTGCGGGGCATTCATAACCGTAATGGTAGAGTTTTCAGTCAGACCAAGGCTAAATTTTACACAAAGAACCTGCTCGGTTCTCCTGACTCCCCCGATCCCCCCCCCCCGTCTGTGGAAAGGATTGCTATTGCAGCCGAAGGATCCGTCATGTAAGCTTGCGGGCTGCTAAACAGTTGCTACAGGAAGGAGCAGGTTACATTTGAATGTTTACTGTTTGACGTCCTAAAAGTGTGTGTGTGTGTGTGTGTGTGTGTGACATTCGGTTTCCCGGAGGCGTGCAACAGATTGCGCAATGTTCTATGCAGTTGTTTTCAGTTCACTTTCAGCCGTTTCGCTGAAGGTGTCAAGCGTCCGCTTGGCTCTGAAACCTTTGAGTCAGGAAAAGCTGAAAGAAGTGTCAGGATGATGGCGTAACAAACATGAACCTGTTAGCGGTAGCGAGGTGCTGGTTCCTTCAGCTTTTTCTCGCACATTTGGTCTTCTTTCGTCCTTGTCAAAGCTCAAATTGCTCATCCATCTGTGATTATTGAGGTGCGGGGGGGTGCGAGAGAACATTTTTATTTCCTCCTCAGACCACTGACTGTACACCAGTGGAGCCCAGCAAGTCAATTAGGACCATCTTCTGCCATTGGATGACTGAAGTCTTTCTGGCAGATTGCCGAGAGCAAGGACCTGGAAAAGTCAGGAAGTCGATCATGTGTGTTCATCTCTGTTTCTCCCTCAAACAAACACTAACAGCTTGCTGAACAGCATGGCCTTGCTGGCATTTCATTTTCCATTTGGCAAGCTCGATTAATCACAGCACTCCTATACAATGCGACGCACGTGGCCACCCATCGCTGCTGGCTCTCATTATTCCCCTACGCTGGAAAATGTACAGCCGGGGGAGAAACCGAGGCGGGGAAAGAGCGAGAAAGAACGCCACGGCCGCGCTGCTGCACGCGCCGTATGCGAGCGATACAAATAAAGAAAGAAGTCAGTGATACAGAGAAAGATTTGGACCGCCGTGAGTAGGCCATGCTGCGAGGAAGACTGATAAAAGATTGGGGTTGCTCCATGTCCCCTCAAGGCTCTGCTTCTATCTGAATATTCATTGAGCTGACACTTTTTTTTTTTCTCGCCACCGTCTATAAAAGCATGCCAATTGGCTTTTACCTCGTGGCCTCTAATAAGCCTCTGTTCCTAACACGCATACAAACGACCCTTCATGAAACACAGACACATACTGATTTCTGCACTTCCTTATAAGCAGCCTTAAAACAGCTTAAAGTGCCCAAACAGCTTGCTCTCTGTATGTTTAAAACGCCGAGCATGGAAAACGCATTGCTACAGCAGGTAGCAGTTTTTCTGCGACAGTTGTTACGGCTTTGAATCTCCAGGATGGAAAATGAGACTTTGTAGACTTTATCTGTTTTCATGCATGCACTCAGATTGTTTAGTCATTCTGTATAATGAAATATCTGATCTGCTGCAGGGGGGATCAAATTGCTTCAGGAAATCCTTCAGTTTGACAAAATAATATATTATTCATCCATTCAGCACATTTATATATATATGTAGATATTGAGTTATGATCCCGTGGTATCCCCTGTATGCAGACAGTGAGGGTTACAGTAAAGCAGCTCTTATATAATTGTGATTTTTGCACAGGACAGATGCGGTCTTTGCTGACAACACTGAGTCTGAGTTTGTGCTCTGGAAAATCGGCACACTGCAGATACAACATCCTGCAAGAATCACTCATGCTGAGTCTGTTTGTGTAAACAAGAGGAGTAACATTTCACCGGGTGGAAGAAAGTAGTTTTAACAGTAGTCATACACATGCAAAAACACAAGGTTGCTCTTATTTCTGTGTCCTCGTGTGTTCGAGAGTGCATTTCTCGTCCAAGGTTTGAGTCGAGCTGGATTTTAGCTCGGGGAAACTGCTCAAATCTGTATGCTGCTCTTAATCCCTGCGCACAAACACAGACATGCACACTGGACCTCCACTGAGCGGCTACATTTGAACCCTCAGATCAAAAAATCCTTTTCATTTTGTACTCGGGTTTGTTTGTCGAGGCGTCGTTGGTTTGTGCGTTGGCTCTAAGAACATGCATGTTTGTTAGGAAGGAGTTGGACGTTATGTGAGATTTGTTTTCATGCGGAACGCACACACATACAGTACAGTTCCCCCTCAAAATACTCTTTCACAAGCACCCTTGCCATGTACAGCAATCTTAAATATTCAGGCATAATCCTTTTGGGGGCTGTTCTGGTAAGATGTAGAATTCACAAGAGATTGAAATCACCATCCCTTCCCTAGATAGCTGTGTGCCACAAGGACATAATTTTCTTTCTCTTAAATTAGAAAAGATTAGGTTGAATCTGAGAGGCTTGGCTCAGGATTTTGTTGCCCTCTGGGCAACACTTTATTTCCTTGTATTCCTTGTAGAAAGTTTGCCAACTTTACCTTCTGATTTAGCTGATATTTCACGAGCTCTCTCTTTGTTATCAGAGGGGATGGATGTGTGTGGGTGCAGGCTGCACAGGTTATTCTTAAGAGAGCAAAAAAAAAAAGAATGAACTTCACTTATGATTTCAGAGTCCTTTGACTGGCTCTCCTCTGGTGTTGGACAGTGAGCAAAATACGATACTATTCATTCCGTCTAATGCCACATGCAAAAGGCTGTTCTGCCCGCACACACAGAGCATATTTTATTGCGTTTGTATTCAAACCTCTGTGATTCAGTCCCCACTGTGACAGCATTTATTTCACCACGGAGTAAGGTAAGAGGCCGTGAAAAACAGGATCACAGGGCCATACATCAGACAGAGAAATAAAGAAATGTGGGAGATGGTGGTGGGATTAGATTTAACCCCCCCCCCCTTTAAAAATCTCATTGTGGGTTTGTAGTTTATAGGAGAGATTGGCTGTGATCAGGAGGGAAGTCTGAATCATTGATTTTCATCGCGCTCTGCCTCTGAAGAGGCGACGCTTCAGCTGAAAGCTGAAAATTTAGATTGTGGTCGAAAAAAAAAAAAAGGCTCGCTTAAATTGAGTGTGTGAAGAGGAGGGCTTTGGTGTGGCTTAAATATTCATTTGCTGGTGGCACTGGCCCTGGAGTGACAGTTGAGCTCCTAGCGGTGGATCTCTTGACACACTACTTGTCAAACATCCGCGGTTTCACCCTTTTGGCTGAGACAAAAAGTATTTAAAAAAAATAATAATCTGCCACAGTGTTTTCTGATTTGGACTAGGCTCATTTGCTCAGCTCTTACTGGACAATTATTTTCTCCTCTTGTATATACTGGCAGCAGCGTGTTTCCAGGAACTGTACCTCATCAATGGTATTGAATGGCAAAGCTGTTAAGTGCAACAATCCAATTTTTAATACCTTTGCTCAAAGTGCTTTTTCAGTGTTGTGTTGAGATAGCTGTGCTGTGATTATGAAAATAAGCACTCCTGGTTGCCGCTCCTGCATGCCAAAGGAAATTTGAAGCATTCTCCACTTCTGCACGTTGCACCGGCTGTCTTTTGAGTCCAGGCTGTTATTTGGAGGCTTTATCCGCAATGAGTGGCAGCCTGTCGTGCAACATGAACACCACCCCCATCCTTTAAGGAGATGCCTTAACTAACCAGCAACATGTGGAGTGCTAAGTACGTAATCCCTCACTGGCTTCCCAACATGTTAAGTTTCATTTGTTGTTATGTGCAGTCAAGCCTGAAACAGGTACTGAAACTGGTTTCCATCACTCCGGTTGTGACGTCCTTTCACGCTCCCCGTTTCTAAAAGTTTTTTCGAAGTTACTCGTTGCCCTCTTCAGCAGCAAAAGCAGTCACAGTGATGTGGTTCTGATATAATCTGCAGCAATGATGGGAGCTTTCGAGTTGGTGGGAGTTTTGAAGTTGAAGAAGGCCCGACTAAAAATAGAAAACATGACACAAGCGGATACAAGAATTGCTCATTTTGATGAGTTGGTTCTATGTTTTGTTTCTTCGCTGCTTCATTGTGCTTCAGCATGTCCCAACCACGCAGAATTTTAGCAAAATGACATTCCTTTTTTTTTATCAGCGAGCGTAATGTTAATTTGTTTAGCACAGCTTGTGTTTTGTCAACACGCCTCAAAAAAAAAAAAAAACCCTTTCGGGTCTTCTTAGTGCAATCCTGATTGAGATTTGTGCTTTTTTTTTTTTTTTTCATTTCATTAAATGTGAGGAGGATTTCATCAGCTCGAGGCACCGGTTTGCCTGCGGTTCAGATGTGTGAAGCAACAAAAATGATAGTATTTCCATCCTATGAACTAACAGATGGGATTATATGGGAGACATTAGATACAGAGCGACAAAAGAGTTTACACAAGGGCGGAGCGTGTCAACCGATGAGTCCGTCTCTTGTGCCAAAAGGTTTTATTACTCTACCAGCGCGGGATCGCAATGATAGTAACCACTGCATCTTAATTACTTTCCCACCTCTGTCATTGCACCTTTTTTTGAGCAATCTGTGCCGCAATTTGGCCGGCCTGATTAGCCGGCGCGCAGAAGAGCAGCGTTTCATTACAGTGGAGTGAGATCTTTATTTGATCCTACTCTTTTAGCACATTTCCCCGTTAATACCCCTTCTGATGTCTGATTCAAACTCTCACAGTAATGTGCCTACAAGCCCCACCCACCCACGCACACACACACACACACACACACACACACGTACACCCTCTATCAGACACAAAAAGCCAATTTGAGAAAATTAAAAATCTTTTAAAAGGATGTAGTTATCTCACCCTTTTTCCGACGGACATTTTTATGTAACTCAATTGATGCATGACTGCTTCCATTAACTTCTGATCCCTAAGTTGGTATAAATACTCTTTTCAATTTAGATAGTGGCGGAGTGGTGAATGGGGCGTTGCATTGGCGTGCCCCGTCGAGTACCGACCTCCGCCAGACTTCCTGACGAATCTTTCATTCTTTTATGATTAAGCTCATGTTCACCTGCTGCAGCTCTGCCCGTACGTTCGAAGAACCGGCTGTCTCCAGTGACGCGGAGATATACATCTCTCAATCTTTTACGGTGACAAAGGCCTGAAATTGCATATGTAAATCTTCTGTAACGCAACCCTGCGCCACTATCTGATTTTTTCTTTTTTTTTTCCACTCATTCAGTCATCCTAATCAATTTGCCTTCACTTTTTTTGTAAGCAGAAACCGGTTATTTATTTCCTCCGTCATCCACTTCTTCACTCACTTACTTACTTAGAATTTATGTAGTGTTGGAGCAACCTTGTATTTTTGCCCTCACACCCATCCCTCCGAGGCTCATAGCCTGTAAGTGCGTGTGAGAAAGAGAGAGAGAGAGCAAGAGGAGGGAGAGTTAGCGACACTCTAATGGGGTTTATCAAAGTCAACCTGAATACTCTAACAGTCTGGGCCTGAACATCAAAGCCTAGTCTCCACTCCACTGCCAACTACTCTGGACATCCATCAAACACCCAGGCAGGAGAAAGCCTAAATTGACTAAATTGGATGACGGAAATGTTTGTATTGTAAGGACAAATACTCTGATGAAGGGCTAATCACAGTGTGTCAGCATGACTGAGATCAAGCCTGACATTTTGAGGGGTTTAGCTCAAAGGTGTCACAAGAAGCTCCTTCCTGTTTAAAACTGTGTGAAAGAACGAAGGAGCAGTCATCCTCATTGGGTAGATTATGCCAGAATGCTGCAAGGTCTGCTTCAACATACTTTATGACATGCTATCGATTCCAGAGAAGATGAAAGGAAATGCTGTGTGATTTGATTTCTCATTCAGGGGTCTTAATTCCCCCTGACACGCATTGAGAAACAGACGGTCCTTTTGACTGCAGTGAATCTGACCAACAGGGTTATTCTCTCTGGGAGATCAGAGTGTTTCTCCACATTTTTATTAGACTTCAAAGGTAATATACAGAAATAAATGCAGCGCATATACAGTATGTGTGTATATATTCATCTTTTGGAAAGCTGCGGGCACACTTTAATCCATCATGAATCTGTGTCTTTGTGCATGTGTCCGTTTGGATAAAGAGGGATGTTTGAATACTTCCCTGGCAGTGACAAATAAAACTCTATTCTCAATAGAATAAAAAAAACATTGACTTTTTGCACAGTAAACCCATGTAAGAGATGAAAATCCATTATGTGAATTACACTTTGAATCCCCACAGGTCACCCAAACGTATATTTACATAAAGCTGACCATGCCTTGCATGAGTTGCATGATGAAATCTTCTCAGCAGCCATATTTTGCCACTCTTAAATGGAGCTTTCTAGTTAGGATTGGGCATCAAATAGAAATGGATTTTGATATTATGAAGCTCAGTGAGATTACGACCCCCTTTTCTCGGGTGTATTTATGGATGTAATATTGTGAAAGGAGCGGCTGAGGATGAGATAAAGGGACCACTATTGACTACGCGCTTCAGTTTGTAGCCTTGATGAGATGCAATATAATCTGTCCCTGTTACAAATCAGCGTGTTCAAAGAATAGGCGTTGCAATGATGCCTCATGATGGTCATTCACCTGCATGCATATCAAGAGGTTACAGCATGCTAGCAGCTCTCTGCAGCTATGCTCAGGCACAGTGGTGCTAAATGCTAACGTCAGTATCCTAACGTGCTCACAATGGCAATGCTAACATGGTATAATGTTCACTGTCCTAGTTTAGCATGCTAGCATGCTAGCATTAGCTAATTAGTCTTAAGTGAAACTGAGAATGATGGAATGTCGTTAATTTTGCAGATATTTAGTCATAGATTCAAAAAAAATGATCTGATGCTGATGCTAGATGAAAAGTCAGGTGGCCACGAGGTTACAATTCAAAAATCCTGGAAGGAATATGAATTCATATGAATGTATAGTAAAATAGCTTGATTGGACAACGTACTCTGAGGAAACATGTAGGACAGCCGGTACCAACTGAGGTGGAAGTAAACAGGAGAGTCAAGGCCTGGCACCACCCGCAGCACCCTCTAAGAACCATTTAGAAAATGTTAAATATTACTGATGACTGTGTAAACGTTGATCATTTTTTTCATAAATGGGTCTCATTACAGTGTTTTAGATTCATTTTGTAAATGAGGAAAAAGTAGTTTCTGAGTCTTTTCATCCTCCTGGAAAAAATATTTTTGGACATTTGTGGTTTTCATCAGACAGAAACAATATGTCAACAGATAACAAGAAATCGCAGCAGAGAAATGCCATTTACAGTGTGGCCGTTACATAGTTTGTTACCAGAGAGAGGTGACAAGTTGATTTTTCAACTGTAAAATGTCCCACTTAGGTTAAAAGTTTCTTTAAAGAAAGAAAAAAAAATGGCATGACATCATCATATAAGATTGTTTAAAATAATTATATATAATAATTATTGTCCGACATATCATTATCTTTCTTCTGATCATCCACGCATTGTGTATTTCTATCAAAATGCAGCAGTGTAAATGCGGCGCAAGCAAACTGCAAAGCCTAATGCACCAGTAACACACATACACATGCACACAAGCATGCACACACACAAACACACACACACACACACACACGCACACACACACACACACACACACCTTAACTGTATAGTTATTGATTGCTCCTCTCTATTTTGCTGAGACAGATGCTGTTTCTCCCAGGATGGTACTAGACCACTTGGCTGGTGGCCTTTCCCTCTCCCCTTTCCTCCCTCCCTTTCTTGCTAGATAGCTATCCTTCATTGGCAACCATGTGTGCGCGCACACACACACACACACACACACACACACATACACACACTAACACACACACACACACACAGACGCTCACCACAAGTCATCACATCACTACTAATCTGCTGCCTCTTTTGAATTTAGACTTAGCTTGCAGTCCTTTCACATTTATCTTTCCCCTCCTCTCTCTGTTTTTCCCATTCCCCATCACTTTCTTTTTCCCCATTTCTCGATACAGTTTAATAGCACGTATACTTTCAGTTCCCTCCTTCTCTCCGGCCCCTGCCATTTCTCCACCATCTGCTGTTTCCTTATTCTCTTTCTACTCCAAAAGCCCCACGTCTCTCTCCTTTCCTCACTTTTCTTGACAGCCAGGACCAATTTTTCACTCTTTGTGTGTCAGCCGGTTATTCCAGCCATTTTGCGGTGGGCACGTTGTACCCTGCCTCTGTCTCTTAGCACCACGCTGCTGTTGTTCATTTACACTCTGTGCCTTGGTTAATACCGATTTTTGCCTGAAAATGCTAATTGATAACTTTTCAGGATGGAAGACAGAGAACATTTAAATATATGTGCTAATGGTGTCTCCTCACATTATTACAAATGTCAAGCTTTCATTTCATCGCCACATTTCATGTGACGCAAAATCATTTTTTCATATTATAGGGTCATGGTAATAACTTGAGTGGTTCTTCACTTCCTGTACTCTGTCGTCATGGAATACTGTACATCCCAACGTGATGTAAATTGCTCCAGATTGCTCTGCGTGCTTTTGATAAGAACATCCAGATTCAGGTGAAGCTTTCACTTAGTTCAGCACGGTGTTACTGAGCCCTGCTGTGTATGTGACATTTGTCTTTTGTGTTCAACTAAAGCAGCCCCGTGCTTCATGGCATGAATCTATGGACAGTGTAGATTTTCTGTTGGGCTGCTTTTAGCAGAGGAGCTGGAAGGGATGCGTGACTACTTGAGCGAATAAACATCACCGGGTTTTCTTCTGCATCAGACTGCTGTTGGAGAAGTAAGAAGTGGAGGAAATTGAGCTTAGTAATGAATTCTAATGGATATTGAACAGCGACGTTTACAAATTGCATTTAATGCAAGAAAGTTGTTTTACAGAGAACCTTTCAAATGCAGAGGAAGCGTTTAGGAGGTTTTAATGAAGTCATAAACACACCACACACGCCGCAGTGCAAAATGATGTTAACTCCTGAACCTTTTCACATGCTGATAGGCAGAATCTTCTGGACCAAGACACGAGCAGTTGAATACGCGCAGCAGACAACAAGTTGATCTTTAGTTGATGGTTTAATATCAGCGCTGAGGAGGACGCAGACATCACCCATAATTATCCCGAAGAGTTGTTTTAAGGCTCAGAATATGGTGGCTCTGACCGCAACCATGTTGGCGGTCCTACCTCTTCCACCTCCCGGCTAATCTAAGATGTAGATCAACAGCAGATCACAGCCCGAATGATGCTACTCAAAGAAGCCATCTGTAATGGCTCACCTGTCCGTCAAAGCAGCCACAAGTAAGTTTCTCAAGTGGCCGTTCGAGGAATTGCAGTGTTTGGCACTCTTCAAACCCCAAAACAAGCGTTTCAGAACCGAGCGGTTTGCCCACCATACTTTGTTTACTTGCTCAGATTTGGTCATTTTCCTTGGTGTACATGACAAATAAAACTTAGAATTTACATATCCTCTTAATTTATGTATTTAAATTGTTTCCCTTTTGGCTGTTTTTACAACCGGCAGTTTGCACTGGGTGTTTTATTTTGAAAATCTACCAGCTTCTTTACATTGTTTCGGTGTCTGACTTCCGGCCATCTCGAGCTGCTCTGAACACAGAACAGCCACATATTCCCTGCCGAGCCGAGCGGAGGCCTGCTTCTGGGACGCTTCTGAACGGGACTGTCCACATAGGCTTCACTTCACAGCCACGGCGGTTGCCGCTTGTCCGTTATGCATCCTGAGGCTTCAGGAACAACACCCATAAATCTGTCTTGGTCCTTGAACAAGAGCTCTATCGGCTGTGTGCATGTCAATCTGATGAATGAATATAAACATGCTTTTACACAGGACATAAATCTTTTGTCACATCTTCGCACAAATGCACTCTAACACATGCAGAAGACTCCCTTTTTAAGTCTCCGTTAAACTTGACCACAGACGGAGCAGTAACTGATGTTTTAGCTGTATGTCTAATCCCCAGAATGCTCCCTTGTTTTCTAACAAGTGAACTGTGACCTGCTGAGTAATTTGGTTGCGGCAGCCACAGTCGGAGCAGCTTAACCAGCAGTAATCTCCTCATCTGGCACTATGCACTGTGTCAAGCACAAGTGGGCTTTATTTCACTTATTCGATGGCACCCATCAAAAATAGATAGAACTATTTTTAACTTGGCACCTGTGAAATAATGCATGTGAGGAAAGGATAATTAATGATCATAGCAGGTGTCAGAAGTATTCTGGTTTAAAGCCTAGGGGCTGGGGGAAAATTGGACAGATCTTGCTGTGTTTATTTATTCATGCCCGAATCTGGCAGACATGTAGCAAAAGCTATGTTGCGGTACAGCCTCCCTGCTGCTTAGACCCCTACAGCTAGTGCTGAGAGCTAGGGCTTGGCTAGCTTCCTGTTGCCTTCTTATTGTGCTGGTGGCGGGCTAGAGTCCCGCTGCCAAGTAGGCCTTATCCTTCCTTAAAGCTGCAAGTATTATTTGGGGGTGGGGGGGGAGAAAAAGCACCATCACTGCTGATAAATGAGGTTGGAGAAAGTTTTAACTCCTTCAAGCTCAAACTGTAACTAAACGGTTGTTTTCAAAAGGTCACTTTCTTCTTAAACATGCATAAAAAAAATTCTCTTCACACTTTTTTTTAAACTTTTAGTCCAAGCTTTGATCAACTCTGATTGAAATAACACTCAATCCAAGACATCAACACCTCCTACTTCAATGTGAACGTGGCCAATTAAATGTTCACAAAAGCCCAAGGAGAGAAAAATCCACTACAGTTGTACTTACCAATTAGTTTTTTTTGTAAATAGTGACACCTTCTTCTTCTTTCTGTTGTCTCATAAACAAGAATGCACTGATGCACACACACACACACAAACCTGCAGTAAAACACACACACACACACGCACGGGGAGGAGAGCTTGTCACAGAAACTGTATCAGAATCTGCACCGACAGGGCAGATATTTGCAGAGCTTGTGTCAGTAATGATAAAATGTTTGGTTCTGAGTCTCGGCGGAGGAGGTTATAAATGTTTTCACTTCAAATAGTTTTCTCTGCAGTGGAGGTCCGGCGTTGTGCTCAAGGTGTTCCTGTTTTCAGCGAGCTCAGAGAGGAAACACAAAGCTCTCGCCAACGACTAAAAGTCAGTCCCAGATTTACTCTTGTCCGCCGGCTTCTTTCTCGGTCACTCTATCCTTTCCTCTTCTTAGCTTCCTCTGTCAACGTCACCTTCAGTCCTTTTTGCCTGTGACACTATGTCCATAGAGGCTGCTGAGCCCGGTTGCATTGACTGTTTGCCCGGCTCCGCTCTGGCACAACACTGACACTGCTCCCTGTCAGAATTTGCTCCGCGTCCCGGGGCCTCAAAGCCATTTCTTCCCGGTGGTCCAAAACGCCTGTGGTACAAACACTAACACCCTAGTTCTCACAGACCGAGCGGTGTGGCAGTTTGCAGCAGTTTGCTTTACTGTCCATCAGAAAACTGTCAGTAAGCGAGAGTTGAGGCGGAGCAGCCAGAGGACATCAGAGGGAAAACCAGAAAGATTTTCTCTGTAAAATATGATCCAGGTTCACCAAAATCAGTGAAATAGTTGGTAGTGTGTGACTCAGTCAGAGGAATGACAGAGACACCATTCACCTGATTACATCAAAATGATTTTTAGCCTGTAGAAAAGGTAGAAAAGTTATACAGTCGCTGTTGATCTTGCCCTGTGGAGGCAAGGGCAACCAGTACTATTACAGTAAATGACTACACAGGCGACAGTGTATGCATACCATATGTACTGACACCCTCACACTCAAATCATGCATATATTTATCATATCAACATGTCTTGGTGAACAATATTTTTTATCTTATTAACTGTGAACGGCTTCATCTAAAAGAGGAGCAGAGTGAGTTTGCGCACACCGTTTGTATATTTCAAAATCTACTTTTAAAGTTAATTTCTGTTACACGCTGTACAAAACAAGCAGGTTCAAGACGTCTTGATGAATTATTTGCAGATAATGTTGAGCTGCCATCTGTTTTTGACAACAGCATCGTTGTAGTTTGCAATAAAAACACGACGCGACAAAGGCCGTGCATGCTCTCCCTGTGATATGAGGACACACAGACCTGAAGGCAATGTAAGAAGAATCTACATGATTTGGGAGGTTGTCTGAATACCTTGTTGTTCACGTTATCCACTCGCCAGCTTTGATTCGGGTTTTATTGATCGCCTTAAATGCACATCTTACATAAAAAGGCACAATGTAAATCATTCCGCGGGTTTTAAAAATGGATCCGACTTTCCATCTGTTACATATCGGAAGAACTGTAGACTTAAGATATTCAAACTGCGAGATATTCAAAGCCCGTGAAAGGCTACAGGAGGAAGAATGCGAGGAGCACTTTCACTGTGTGGAGAATGTTAATGCAACTGTGAAAAAGATACACCACATGCCTTCATTTGAATTTAAATGCACAAGAGGTTATTTCTGAACTTTTCTGGCACTTCTCTTGATTCATTTTCATTCCGCTGTGTGTATAATCACATTTCCATAATTGGAAATAAAGTCCAAACTATTTAATTATGACCTGAAATGCAGCCATTTGTTCTAACGAAAATGATTTTAGCTGATTCATAATTTAAATTAAAGGTGCCCTGCGGAGCTGTGTTTTGATGAGCAGGTCCCTGTTTTGTTTGCATCCTGCACACAACAGTTGTAACCCCAATATGGTCTCACACATTTGTTTGTGGACTATGGTACTAAAGCTTTGACCTTATTTAGGTGAGAGTGCTGATCCGGTGGGTGATGTACAGTATAGTGAGTTTGGCTGGGCTTGGCTTTGATTTTTTTTAGACAGGAAAATGAAATACTGTTCAACAGTTCACTAAAATGTGTCTCTGAAAACATTGGCAGTGAGAAGGAGGCAATGTAGTAACAGAATCTTGATTCATATTTATTTCAGCACTACCTGGTTTGACAGTTGATCTGAGGTACATGAGTCCAATGTGTTACACTGGATGGATCACATCGATCACAAGTTAGCCATGCCCCGAAACATGCCCCGCTTTATCGTAAACAAGCCTTCAAACTCATTAGGAAACTGGGAGACGTACGGTCATTTCCCCATAAGACTCTATAATTGCACATTATTTTGCAGCCAATGGAGCTGCCCCTGGCTGGCCATTAGAAAGACTTACTATGTAACGTGAAGCCAGACCCTGGAGTACTTTAAAGGTGATCAGTAAAATCTTAAAATCAATTCTAACAGGAAGCGAAGAGAAGCTAAAATCTGTGCTGTCATCTGTTAAAACTAGTAAGAAGCCTAGCTGCTGCATTTTGGACCAGTTGGAGGCGAAAGAGTGACTTCTGCTTTATGCCGGAGAGACGGGAGTTACAGTACTGTGCAAAGGTAGTGAAGGAGAAGACAAGCAGAGAAATGTATTTTTGCAAATGTTTATTGATCTAAAGGACACACACACAATGCCTTTTGGGGAGTAACACTGGATGTGAACATAACATTTTGTGTTTACAAAAAAACTCCACAGGGCAGCTCTAAGTCAGAACCGAGCTACTGAGCGACAATGAAAATACACAGAAAATGTGTAGTAAATGTTACTAAAGTTCGAAAAATAAAAACACCGTTGCAATCCTGTGCATCATACTGACATTGTTGTCCATCGAGTTGCTCGTCTTGACACAGATGTCACATTACCAACAAGGCAACACTCAACGTCCCTGATGCAAGGCGTCTGTTTGACACGTCCAAATGATGCAGACCTCAGGGTCTAAGCCTAGTGTGTCTTTTCTGAGCTGTCATCATCCTCAGGAGTGCCAAGGCGAGTGACCTTAGACCTTCACAATGACAGCAAAGCACAGAGATCACGGATTTAGAAACCCACGCTGGAACTGTTTATTAAGTTATGGAGCCTGGATGTTAGAGAGCGACCAATACGCTGCTCGTGTCGGACACTGGGTTTGATGGGTGAAAACGCTGACAGCGTGTCATACATCGGGGTCAATGACAGCCTGTTTGACATTCCTGACTTAAGAATGATGGACAAAGGCTGAAAGATAAAGGAGGAGAGGGATGGAACGAGAGGCTTTCCTAACCCTTCTCACTTCTGCACCACGGGATAGAGAGAACAAGCAGGAGGAGGCTGACGGGAGAGGAGAGAGACGAGTTGGCATATTGGCAGCTGCAACTTCTCTCAAGTATGCATATGTACACAGATTTTTCAGCTGATTTGAACAAAAACATTGCAATGTCTTTGTCTCCCGTCCTGACGTCAGGTGTGTGTCTCTTTACATCATAAATTGTTTTGTTTTTTTTTAAGTGTCAACACTGTCACCTTGACAAGTGAACTATAATGTAAGGTTTCAGGATGCAAAGTGTGCCAGGAGCTCCCTGAAGAGCACTGTTAAAATATTTTAGCAGGATAATAATAAAAGTGTACTGCAGGAACTGATAGAGGGCAAAGCCATCAAAAATAAAAGTACGCAGAGCCCGTGGAGAGGACCTGGCAGAGATCATTATCTTTTTTCATTGTTTTTCAGATTAAAATCAAGCTAACCTTTGCTGCAAAGTATTTATGATGAATAAGTAGTGTGTGGCTCACGGTGGTTTAAAAGAAATCCATCTTTAAAAGCAAAAAAAAAAAAAAAAAGTTTGTTTTGTTCATCTGTTTATACAGTTGTTATACTATTTTATTCTGCCTCCACAGTAGAGACTATAGAAAAGCATCTGCAACCGTAACATATCTGCACAGGAAGACTGTTGTATTGATAGCCACTGCAACAGACTCTCTCCTTGTACCCATAAAAGAAGCAGATACATCAGTGGGTTGAGTGCAGTGGGTTATAATAGAATTGAAAATAGACAGATATGCTGAAGAAAGCGTAGACAGAGGGGGGAAAAAAAGATATGATTAAGGTCCCAAAAAAAAAGGCAGAGCAACAATGCAGTTATTAGACATTTCACCCTCACTCTCAAGCCTTTGAGTCCTCTGAGTGTCCAGGCTTAGACTCGCTACATTTCATGGACATCCTAAGCACTGGGGACACATATAGATTAGCCCTTGAGGGCCGTCTCACACTGAGCCCATCGCCACTGACTGATTATGGATTCGGCTTGACTGTTCTGCCCCTGCCTCGACTAAGGATGGACTATCAGTAGAAGGGGACAATCCCACTGGCCCGCTTGGCTTCCTAAAGTCACCGTTCAAATTACAGTAAATATTTCACCAGCGTCCTACAGAAACTTAAATTCACTGTTTCACCCATTTTGTCAGCTTATTCTGTTTTCCAGTAACACCCCGTTTTACATTCACATGCAGGTATAAACTTTTCCTCATTGGAAATGCTCACTTCAGGCAGTCTTGTTTGTGCTGCGTGACTACAGCTTAGGTTAAGTGTAAAATAGTTGGAGAGGTAGAGGGAGTGTGAGCTATTCACTTTTCTTCTCACAGTTTTGAACATGCAGCCCCGAGGCTGCACTCTGTACAATGGTTCTCTGAGCTAAATGCTAACGTTAGCATGCTAACATGCTCACAACGACGGTGCTAACATTAGCTAATGTTTAGCTGGTATATATAGCGTCACAGGCTGCCAGTTGCGTCGTTAGCTTTGCAGGTTTTTAATCAGAAGTTTAAACATCGGAAACAAAAAACACAGATGATGATGCCACTTGAGTTAAAAAGTGAAGGGATCACAAAAGTGATTACAGTTCCTCCGGAGGGGCGCATATTTATTAAATGTCATCCAAAAGTGGTTTAGATATTTCATCCAGGCTCACAAATCTTAACGTCACGTCATGGTGGTGCTAGAAGAAAAGTCAGCGGATGATTAACGTCATTAGGATTAATCCACTGGGAACTATAGACATCTGCACCAAAATCCACGGCAAACCAGTTAACAGTGGTTGATTTTTCATTCTGGACTGTGGTGGGCCAACTACGTACCCACATTACCATTCCTTGAGCCGTGCCCGTGGCTAAAAATGTTCCCTTCTACTGATAACACAAGAAAACACATATATTATTACTATATACATTATATAGGAAGAGAAATCCAAGCCCTTAGTAGTTTTTAATTTAGTACTCACCCCATATTCTTTTACAGTTTCACACTTTTATGATTCTACATGAAGGTCAGCAATTTAACAGTGCATCTTGATTCGCTTCAAGCGGTTCAACTCGTATTGTTGCGGACACGTGACCTTCAACCCCTGCATTGTAGCTCATACCATATACGGTGTGAACCTTCTGCGTAACACTGCTTCAGAAGATAAATGAGCAACAGTTTTATTATCTAGCGAAGAGTTTCTTTCTTCGAACGAGTGCTTATCAAACTCAAATTGAGTTGGATGCGACTGTCCATCAGTGGTTACAGCGGGGACTCTGGCAGCTGCGCAGTCTTATTAGAAGGCATTTCAGTGGCCTTTGCTGACTGAAATTATGAGCCTGTCACCAAAGATGCGTCCATGTGAGAGCATGTCAGAGCAGCCGTAAAAGCAAGCAGTGCGACAAAACACGAACATCTGGACACTCGAAGCCGAGCGTGCATGCAAATCCTGAATGTACACATGCGGCTGAATAATTGGATGTGGGTACTAATGTATGCACGCACACTTGTATGAAATATGCGCATACATATGAACACATACAGATGAATATGGACTTCAGTCTTGGCTACAGTCTGATTGACCACACACCGTAACAACCTCATAACTCAGCCTGCTCTCAATGAAATCCGTCAGCGCTGACAGTGATCAGTCATGTTGTGGGATGAGAGTGTGCTGAAATTTATAGTTTGGCACTCAAGCAGGTCTCCCTTATAGCACGATGAGGGCGATACTGGAGGATGTGGGGGGGGTGAAGACGGACACAGCGGTGTTGGTGGGTTTCAGTTGATGGTTCATCAGTAGCTCAGTATGCATGCTGGTATTTGTTGCCGTGCCAACAGGGACTTAATCAAGTGTCACTGCGGTGAGTGGAGGTATATTTATGTGCGCGAACCTATTTACGTCTGTGTGAGAAAGCGGACGGATCTAACATCTTGTTTTGTTGTAGTGAATAAATCTCAAAGGTCTTTTTTCTACTGCAAGGGTGTTGATTTACAGAAACGTTTTTGGAAAATTTCTTTTCCTCTGTACAGAAGCTTAGCTTAGCTTTGATTAGCTTAGCAATAAGTCTGGAAACGAGGAAGCAGCTGGACTCACTCTCTCCAGAGTTATCATCTAACTACCAGCACCACTAAAACTCATTAATTAACACGTTTTAGCTCTAATCAGCTTGTCCATGCTATCTTTATGCTAAGCTAACGGGCTGTATGTTTCACAGACATACTGTATGAGAGTGGTATCAATCCTCTCGGTTAACGCTCAGCAAGAAAAGCTCATTCACATTCATGCATTCTGCAGGCAACTCATTTGTGTACACGCTGGCTTTGCTGATATGTGCTGATATCAATGCTGTGTTATTGATTATTGGCTCCCAGTGGCTGCGATAGGTGCAACTGCAGCCTAGTTAGATAAAAGCAGATGGACCATGACTGTAAAAGTACAGAAGTGCTGAGCTTTTAGAACTGAATCAATATGACAGAGGAACTGACAGATACTCAAACATTCTGACCTCCTCCGCTCCGCTGTGAGTCCAGGTAGGAAATGCTTTGGTCAGCCTTTTTTTTATTTTTTTTTATTTATACACACAGCATAGCTGCTGTTGAAGATTTTTCCCTCTGCATTTTTGTTTTCTTAAGAAAGACCTGCAGGATTTTCCGAACTGGTCATCTTCGTGATGAAGCAACAAAAAAAAATCTGGGATTATTGCAGTTGTTCCTTCATTTGTGTTGGGTGAATTGGCTTTTGGTTGATACTGAGCAAGTCCAGTATTCATCTCAACCACACCAGGTGAATTTATGATATGATAACTGCATGGCTGAGTGCCTGCTGTCGCTCTGAACCTGCCTACAGAAGCACTGGATGTGTAGAGAAGGTGAAACAAGAAAGATTGGATATCTTATATCGTGCACAAGACCTCTGATGGCTAATTATTTAATGTCAAGACCAGTTTTACGCATTAAGAGGAATGAAATGCAAATAATACAGGGGTTCAATTTGTTGAAATACTTACGGATGCTGATCTCTAAAGCAACCCACATTTAATTTCAGCGTTCAGGCATTTCAGCTGTTTCATTGTTCCCAAATCGCTGGCGAAATGAAGTCCAACGCTGCGGTCACCCTCCATTACCTTCTAGCCTGCTCTGCTGGGAGTTGTTTGGAACAGTAAAACCTGAGGTTGCAAGTGTAAATGCAGTTTTCAGTGCGCAGATAGAAATTTAATTTCTATTAGTATGTGACTACAGTACCACCCTGCCCTCTTCCAGCACCCCTCCCGCTCTCTTCCTCTGTTGATTGCATTTACTTATTTGGATGTAATGGCCGTGGCTTGAAAATATGCCATGCTGCAAGGAAAGCACTCAGCCTGGGTATTTGCCATCAATATGTTTAACCACTCCGGGTGATTACTTACCTGGTCATTTCATGCAATTTCATACTTACAGTGACATTTAGAGAGAAATTACACAATATCTGATGTACACTAAGTGAATTTTCTTCTTCTCTAAATGTCATCTAATGAAATGAGCGTTCTGGTGGGTGCAAAGGCAGATTTGTCTGTTCACTGCCAGTCACTCTGTCGAGAAGTCTCTCCAAGAATAATTTGCTGACTGGCATAAATATTTTCTGCCCGTTGTGGCCTTTAATGCACAATCAGGGTTGGCTAAATTTAGCAGGCCTAAGTGTTTATAGACTGCATAGAAAGAGTCAAGGAAGGTAAGAGCGAGACAATGGCACGCAGTTCAGTCCTAGAACAACGAGTACAGTATATTACTTTTTCTTCTGAGCTTGTTATTTTGCAGAGGGAGAAATGAATCTGGCTAATCCAGTTCAAACTGATCAAACCTAGATTCATCATCCTGCACAAATGATTATGTAGATATCCTGCACACAAAGGAGCAAATCCATCCAGTTCAGTTAGGGTCAAAAATGGCCCTATGTGTCCACATACAGCTGCTGCATGGATTATCTTCTGGCCTCAGTGGACAGAGACTCAGTCAGACCTAACACAGGTAGCCCAGCACACTGAATATTTCCATTCTGATCCAGCCAATTTAACACCTGGTGTATCCCAACAGACAGGGGTCAAATTAAAGAAGGCAGGAGATCGAAGTTTGTGGGTTTGTGCACGTCAGGGTCTAGCAGCTTCATTTAATCTTTTCCCATGAAGTGCTCACTTGGCCTTGTTACTTGTGTTGTGCGTTCAGAGAGGCCAGTGTCAGGGGGTAAAAAGAAGCTGTATTCCCTGGTGACAACAAAAAAGTTGAGTGTAAAGAAAGCGTGGCGGTCCATAAGAAGTCTAGTCACAGCTTGACATCTAATTAGGTGTGAAGAAAGCTATAAGGAAAGATAGAAGTGATATAATAGCATGTAGGACTTGACTGATGCTTTTTTTGCCTGTCCAGTCTTCAACTTGACTGTTTTGGTTCAGTCTACACTGCTCCACCATAGCAGAAAGTTTCAGGAAAATCTATATGCTACCTTTTCAGCACTGTATGGTGGAAAAGAGAGTTGGTGGAGAGCTGAAAGGAGAGTGAATATTGGACTTTTAATCAGGTAGCCAGAACAACTCCAGACAACTACAAATGAACACAAATGAAGCTCGGTGTCTGCTGGTTGTGTAAAAAGGTCACTGTCACTGAACAGGTTCAGTATGTCATCGTCAAAGGTGAAAATATCAGTGGTGCTTTGTTCTGTTGCCCTCATAGTGGACATAAAAAAACAGTTTGCCCAGTTTGATTGAGTATTAAAGGTACAGTGTGTTAGATTCAGTGGCATCTACTGGTGAGATTGCAGATTGTAATCACCTAAAGCACAAATTCCCAATGTGTGTAGGAGGCTGTCGAGGCTATTTGAGGTGAGAAATTGTGTTTAGTTAAATATTCTGTAAAACTTTAAGTCATAGCAAATGTCTTTGTTAGCTGTTCTGCATTGTGTTGGTGTATTTGTGGTGTACAGTAACATTATCTATTGCTTCTTCATGTTCTCGCTTCTTTGATGTGAAAATTGCTTCTCCCTTGGCTTTTCTTGTGATAAATAATAAAGTGTGATTTTTCCATTTGTCTACATTTATCTTCTCTAGCTTCTAACAAAACACAACACGGTTAGCCAGACCCAGAGGACTCCGTGTAGAGGGACTTGCTCCATATGTAGATGTAAAAATCTAAGGAAATACAAAAGTGATTTCTTTAAAAAAGGTGATTATGTATTACTGAATACATAGTTGTGCATGTTATACTTCATTTCTGCTAATATATTACATTAAAAGTTACACAGTGGACCTTTAAATGAGTGATTTTGCATTACAAAGGTGGCATGATGGTCTACATAAAAGCAATGATGGCCAACATACCCTGCGTTTTAGTCTTGATAAACTCTGGATCCTACACTTCCCATCATGCAACCCAATAACATATTTTATAGACCTGCCTGTTCAACATCTTTCAAATACAAAGCCCCAAGACCACATTGCCTTGGTGATGCAACCAGGGCCATTTACTCTGACTTGATAAAGCTCCATTTAGAGCCACAGGAGTAAAATACTGTATACGTCAGTTTTGGGTAACATTTGCTGTTTTTTTCAAGTGCTCAATGTTCAAAATCTCTCTCTTGAGATTGCTCCTCAAAGGAAATGTGTCATTCTATAAATGCCCCACTTGTGTATTTGTAAAATGCACCCCATACTGCCAGCCCTGTTTTTTTTGGTTTTTTTTAAAGAAAAAAAAAAGCATCAGAAGTAGCTGTTGTAGAAGGCCTAGCCCATGTGTTGTAAGGATTATGTTCTCAAAGGGAACATGATTATTGGATATGTATCCAACAGGGCTGACAGCTGTGATTGTTACCACAACTGTGGGTTTTTATAGCTTGTGCTGCCTCTGGTCCAATGAGCAGTTCCCTTTAGAGCTCTTGTTGTGTTACACAGCTGGACTGGTGCTGTAATATTCTTAATGCAGCTGTAAATCCTATTATGGTTCTTTTCAACAATTTGTCAAACACTTTAGCGATGGAAAAGTGTTCAAAAACTGTGGAGCTTAGAGGCCAAAAATCTCAATCTGCATCTTCCTCTTGGTTTCTTAATCTCTCTCTTATAATCGCTCTCTCTTCCTCTGCCAGTCTCCATCCACCACCACAGATTTAAATCCCCTCGGTGCTGATTATTCAAAGGCAAACATTAAACACAATTTCACCTTGAAATCACATTACTTCTAATCTTGAACCATGTTACCAGAAGTGTTACTGCGCTAACGTGGTAAGCAATTGGTTCTGCATTCTCTTAAATCCACTTGTGTTTGTATTGGCCACTAGCTAAAGTGTGTTTGGCTGTAGTTTATCGTCCCACTGGGTCAAATTGTAGCCTGTTGTTGGCATAGAAAAGTCTGTGAGCCATTGATTCCCCCCTGGGCCCTCTGGAACAGATGCAGAGCGGCAGTGAAAATTGAAACAGGAGTCTGCTACCTCTCATAATTCCATGACAGTGAAATGAAACACTATCTCAAGAAAGCAATCAGACTCTCAAATTACCTTTCTTGGAGGGGCATTGTTTGCAGATCAGCAGAACTGTCCTCGCTCTGTCCCTTTATGTCATTGTATCTCTCTCTCCGTGCCTCTCGGTGCGCAGTAATGAGTGGCAGAGTGGCGATGTTGTGTTGATTTATTGCATGGTTGCCCAAATGGAACCTGGATGGAATGTGTCTGTCATTGGGGCGTCACAACACCTGTGATGCCTAGGGACAACTAACTGCTCCATCAGGAATGGGTTCCCGCCTGAGCCATCAGTACATCTTACACACACACACACACACACAATAACACACACACAAGACTTTACATGGACACACAATTGAACGCACGAGAGCTCAAAACAAAACGCGCACCCAGCGTTGACAAAGCTGCACAGTCATTCACACATATTTGCTTACAGACGTCAGACAGTATACCAGAGATGTCGTGGTGTGTATATACGTTGCTCCTATAACAGTGTTGGGCTAAAAATATCAAAATTAATGCACCAGAACCAGCGATATCATCTTTTTTAATCCGCACATTCTTAATCTTTGTCGGAAACCCGGTGTCTCCATTTCCCAGAGTGCAACTAAAGACATTCGGGTGTGTTATGCTGCTAACGCTTAATGTAGCTCCGGGCCATTAGCCTCAAGCAGAGATGAAGAGCAGACTACAGAGGTCCGGTAAGCTCATTTCTTTGACCACTTGAGGCATTTTATCAGATTAAAGGCTTTATGCAACTTTTTTTCACATATGCTTCAGGTCGATTTTGTTGTTCCAGGATGGTGAGGAGATGACACCACTCGGTCTCTGACTGGCTAGTACTCGTTGGTGTTGGTAAGGTTTAGGAATGAGATTGATAGGATAAGCCAAATCAGAGGCATTTCCTCTGAAGTAATATTGCACGTAGTAGTACTCCCAAAGGCCTTTAAACAAATAATTGATAAGTAACAGGGGTTAGGGTTAGGGAAGGGGATAAAGACGTACAGCATCTGGGTTAGGGTGTGGGGAATACTCCCTCCGGTACAGGAGGGAGGGTGCGCTGACCCTCCACCCGGAAGGCCTCCCATATCCCCAGTCCCGGAAGGGCTGCTGTGGGTTACGGCAACGACGTCTGCCGTACCGGACGGTTGTCCAGCCCTCCATCCTCTCCCTTGCAGAAAAAGGTAAAAAACAAAAAACGCTTTCCCAAAAACGGAAAGGAAAAATCCAAGGAGATTTTGTTCCCTGACTTTATCCTTTAAGGCAGTGCCTCCTTGAAGGCAACGGGTTTACCGCCCTGGGTGCAGTGAAGTGCTGTCCTCCACACCGGAAGACTTTACAGAGCTTTACAGACTGAATTTAAGTATAATTTTGAGGTACTGAACTGACTTTACATACTGAACATTTGGTCGTCTTATTGGTGCACTGTTACAAATTAAACTACCTGACAGTAAGATAGTTAAAAGCTCCGCCGCATACCCATCTACCAAGACATTACTGCAGCGTACCAGTATTCAACCACACATACACACTCATACAGGATGGGGCCATTGTTCTGAAGGTGCTGGGGTAGCGTTGTTTCAGGATCAGCTTTGTGTCCTTGTCATTGTTTCCCAGGGGCATTTTGGGGGGAAGGAAGGAGGAGAGAAGGAGGAAAGCAGTTAACAGCTTGACCAATGGAAAAAAAATGGAAGACAACACACACACACGCACACACACACACACACACACACACACACACAGCCATAAACAGATTTCTAAAATCCATCACTGTGAATAAAGCTGCGAAATGAAGTGAAACTCCATCCCAGCAACCAAATTTCCTGCCGTCCTCTCAAAGCAAAAAATCTTGATGGACACTTTTATTTGATTTGACATGTACACTGTGAGCGTACAGGAAACTGCAGTATGAACCGAACAAAATACAGATAGCTGTGCGGACAGAGAAATGGATGAATGGACAAATGAGCAGATTAATTAACAAATAAGAGATTTTATCCTCCAGCACCAATGTGCTCAATGAGCTGGAGACAAGAGTGACATTTTAGTCAACAAAATCAAAACTAATTAACACAGCAAATGAACAAAAGACACAATTTACACCACTTAGTGTCATTTTATATTGCAGTGTATTATATCTAAATCTAATATGTGCATTATGTCATAGATGCAGCCTGTGTGCCTATAGTGGTATCACATATACTATGTCATATCTGTCCATATTCAAAGTTTAATGTGTTCATATATGGGCATTTATGTTATACCATGTATCTGTCATGTTTATACAAAACAGTGTAAATTCATAGTATCTATTTTAATGAACTATTTCGTATTAACAAGTGAATACATTTTAAAATCTGTGGCTCTGAATGTAATCATCCAGAAGTTTACTTTTTATACTATTCACCACGTAATACATTACGTTTATATAAAGATACAATCTAGACATTACTGTCTGTCACACACTCCAGTGGTATGTGCTAAGTTTACTTGCGATCGCACTGTGATTAAACTGGTTTTTATCTTTATCTTACTTTGATCCAGACGGGTTAGAAATACTGAAGAAATCTGTTACTAGAATGACAGGCCAAACGCTATATTTAAGGCAACAACTCAGCTCTTCCATTTATTATTAACAAACCATTCTCAAGTCTGTCTACGTTTTGAAAGAGTCAATCAAGCATGTTAAGAAAAAGAAATAAGGCCGAAACACAACAGACGGCTCTGTTATTGCTTTTTAAGGATTGTAAAAGAAGAATTTTTACCAAGAAATGTCAGCTAACGAGACAAAGCTAGGATAAGGGGCACCTAATTACTTGTGTCACATTAAGGAAGCTCTATTTAAAGGATATGTCAGAAACTGAGGGGCTGTGATCAACAACTACACCACTAGATGTCATTTAATCCTACGCAGTGCTTCTTTAAACTCATAAATGGTTGAAATTATGTCTAGCTTAGGTCTGTATGGTGTGACTGCAAACATGAATCAACCGAACTCAACACGGACAGTCCAGTTGTATGAAAAAATGGTATATAAACTTGCATATAAAATACTGTTTGATGCCATCAAGTTTAAAATCAGTTCAAATGAACAAATTCGGAGCGCGGTCGGCGGTTTTGATGAAGCTGCGGACGAACAAAATGACCCTGAGAGTCACATGCTTGCCCTGCTGAGTTGTCCTTGAGCAAGACACTGTATCCCTGTCCACATAAAGAGCGCTTCTACAGCTGCTTCCCTTATGGAGATCAATAATGTATCACATGAATCATTAGTTCACACACAAGGGCAGAGATTACACAGTTCTTGTAATGTATATGCCTCTGAAACGCTGCGACTGTCCGTCCTCCAAGCGCCGACATTTAATTAAAGTGATATTTCTGGATACCGAACACCTCCACTGGAACATGCAGTATTGGGGGTTAAGTGCCTTGCTCAAGGGCACTTGAACCATTGATGGTTGAGATAGGGGCAGGCATTACTCAGTTGGTTTTTCCACTGAGATTTCCCAGCTTTTTCCCCTAATGCATCAGTGCGCCGATGGTCAAGAATTAACGCCCGTATGAGTGAGAAGCAGAGCGAGTTAAGCTTCCCTCGGTAAATAACTGAAAAATTGTAATTCCCGTCACGTGACACAAGACACACTCCTTTTTATTTCTGCCTCTCTCTCTCTCTCTCTCTCTGCAGACTAGTTCAGCACAGTTCATCGCAGGATCAATGGTGTGTAGCTCATATTGCTTGTGGTGTGGCGTCGGGGTACACATCGCTGCTAATCGCTGTTCGGGGCACAGACCCAGCTCGCTGGCCATGACACCCAGGGTGTAGTGAATCCTATCAGCCCCCAGCAGATCCCGTGCCCCCTCTTTTCACAGTTACAGTCCTGTATAGTTGGGCTGTCATCCGCGGGGTCAACAAAGCTCTGTCGAGTGGGCATTAGCTGTATAGTTAATCTTTACAGCGCCGTTTGATCAAAGAGAGAGGGGGCTTTTCACAATGGCCTTTTGTTTGCTCAGGCACTGTTTTTGAATAGATCCCAGTACATATCGTGTATATTTGCTTTGGGAGTTGAACGGCGGGGTGAGTTGCTTGATTGAAAACCGCAGACACACACTCAATAGAGGGAGCTGTGAAAGTATGGACAGAGACAATCACCTCTGCCAAAATTGTTCTCTAGTTGTGATCGAAAAGGGCTGGAAGTAATCAAAGTGTGGAAAATCTCCTCCTCTTCGCTCTCTATCTCTGTCTCTTCAACTCCGTCCACAGCTGCGCCCGGTGTGATTAATGACAGCCATTCATTAGCTTGATCAACCACTTTAGCAGAGATTATTAATCAGATGCTTATTTAAATGTCACTTCTGAGCAGCTGAGAGGAAATGAGGCCACTGGGAAATTGAGTTTTTGTGTGTTGGCTGCTCGTACGCGTGTGTGTGTGTGTACTCTGCATGTTTGTGTCCTTTGGTTCCTGGAATATTGCCACACACCGATAACCATGAGCCTCATTCATATCCCACTTTACATACATTGTGCTCAGGAGCTAATACTGAGGGGATGTGTAGCAGTGAAGCCTAATATTCAATTCCAAATGAGACATATTGTGTCTCATTAATAAAACATAATGCTGTGCCTGTATTATGAAGAGCAATACATTACTTCTGGGATTGTACAGTTACTAGAAAACTACAATCTCCTGACACTTCTGCAATGTTTCATTTATGTGTGCGTGTGTGTGTGCCTGTGCTTTCTCATTAAAGGACATTTCCCACTACACAGCTAAACAAATCAGAGCGTACTCATCATTTGTTTCAGACTTTCTTCAACTCGAAGAAATTCCTAATGATTATTTTTGTGCCTGCGTGCCAAACTGAATTACGATTGCCGCACCGCCAGCGTTATAAAAATGTTTTTGAAGCAATGTGTTGAGTAAATTTAAGCCGGCGTTTGCAAGCTGCTCGTGTTTGCTTCCGGGGACATTCGCACATAACTTGTGTAAATTCAGCTGTAGTCTCTGTGAATCTCTCTCTGGTTTAGCTAGCATCGCTCACACGTACAGGTGTGTAACTATTATCTTTTTGTCGACGTTATGTGTCGTAGGATGATGAGAAGGTTTGTTTTTGCTTCTTTGAGGAGCTCAGTGAAGTACGGCGCTGTAGGGGCAACTTAAAGTCTGTGTCCCGGGCTTCAAAGTGAGCATTTTCTGCGTTGCAAAGGGTAAACACAGTAAGCCCCAGAAGATTACACACTTAGTCGAGCTTTATGAAGAGAGGAGAGGGTGTGGCTGTGTGTGGATGTGCTCTGAATTCGGCTCACTCGGGCGAAGGCGTTTATACAATGCAGTGGAGAAAGCGAGGACTAAAGAGGAGCTGCAGTGTGCACCAAATGTCCACCTGCGACTGCTTGTGCTTACTTATGGTATTCGTAGCAACACGTCACGATGCTTTTGTAGTTTCAAATATAACATAGGTGGGACCGAGCGCATCCACCTTATAAATGACAAGAGTACACGTATCAATCATTTTATCAATCCATGTAATTGATTGAATCGATTAATCAACCGGTGTAGCGGAGGTGAGGAGATGATTGATGGCAACAGGGATGGAAGCCACCTGATTGAAATTCAGTAGCCAGAGTCTAAAAAGGTCAAGGGTCGCACGAGAGGCATTTATAGGCATAGCTGCTTCTTGGTTGGATCTTCGTTGCCGTGTTAAGAATAGCCTTTATCAAAAGTGTGTGTGTGTGTGTGTGTGTGTGTGTGTCTGTGTGTGTGTGTGTGCACGCCTGCGTACACCGTGCATGTATTCCTCCGAGGAGGTTGCTTGGCCTTGTGATCGTAGTGGGTTAAGTGATGCCAAAGCCCAATAATAAATCTCTGACACAACCAGCACACATGACCTGAAGGTCACTGTTTCATTAACTGTCTTCCACTTTGATTTTCTCATCCCTCATTCCCGTCTGCCTCCCTGCCTGCCTACCTGCTCAGTACACACACCTAAACATCCCGCGGAAGGCAGCATGGACAGGAAGGAGACTTGTATATACAGTTTAGGAATAGCTGGAGCGCTTTGACATTTTTCTTGCTGAGAGTTGGCGGAGAAGATCGATACCGCACTCGCACGGCGCAATGCTAGAGCTAGAAGACAGTTTGCTTAGCTTAGCATAAAGACTAGAAACAGCTAGCCTGGCTTTGTCCAAAAAAAAAAAAAAAAAATCTGCCAACTCACCACTCTAAAGTTCACAAAGTAACACAGTATATTGTTTTTACTTAATCCATACAAAGAGTGCTGGTAGGTGATTTTCTTTTAAAGGCTAGCTTTGTCCTTCATTTCCACTGTTAATGCTAAGCCAAGCTAATCCATTTAGTTAACAGCTCAAACCAATCAAATAGTAAAATAAACACTTTTTGTAATTTTTAAACCATCATTCAAGTCATTTTATAAGCTAGAATGCCAAAACTGACTTTTAAATGTGATTTTTTTTTTTGCTGGTTTTCTTTGTCTCTTATAGCTGTGAAGTGAATATGCTTTTTTTTTTGTTTTTTGTTTTTTGGTGTTGGTCAGACAAAAAAAAAGCAAACTAAATATATAAACTTGGGCTTTGGGAAACTGTGAAAGGTATTTCTCACTTTTTTTTGTTATGTTCTTTCTTTACAGATAAACATAAAATTGATCAATCAAGAAAATAATCCATGGTGTATGTGCCGTCTCTGTGCATCTGTCTGAATAAATCATTAAAGAAGCTTTGATCCACTTCTGTATAAACGAATAGAAGAAGAATTACAGCCTGTGTTTTGCTCTTGAAAGGAGAAAAAAAAAAAAAAAAACACTTTATGTGTTGAAGTATAAAACTCACCACCTCTCCAGATGGAGTGTGTCCCTGTGGGCGGATTTGTTTGTACTGTACAAGCAAAGAACTGCTTTTCCCAAAAGACCAAAAAAAAGCTGTCCAAGGCCAAAGGAGCCACTTGTAAACTGCATGGTACTCCCCCATTCAGCTCTTTATAGATCAAATCATTTGTTGAGAGTAGCAATTAATCTGAAGGGAGTTGTAGTGAGAATCCCTTGAGAAGAATTTAAGCACCTCTCTTGACTGCTTTTGTGTCAGCATGAATGTTTTACTCTGTCCCGGTTGGCAGCCTTGGTAGATTTGCACACAGGTATTCAACAAGCTCTTCTTCCTTGCGCCATCAGGGGAGGTTCACCTCTCCTGAATCCCCTCTGCACGCAGCTGAAATCGGGCCAAGAATCTCTCTCCTTTGATTATAGGTCTTGTGCAGCGGGTGTAATCATCAAACACCCTGAATGCTTATCCTCCCTCACCCACCATTTCATTCACTTTTTTTTTTTTTTTCTCCATCCGATGTTCTGTCACCAGGCGTGCTGCTGTTGCCAGGTGTATGTGACCTGCTCCTCAAGTCCGTCGTACAAACACTGAAGCTCTGACTCATGTCTAGACAGAAAAATTAGGGCACACATACAGACAAAAAAAAAAAAAAAAAAAGAATGTGACATTTAGGCAAGGTGTTCACGCTGCGCAATCAGACCTCATTTTCCACACTGAGCTCAGTCAGTGGTAGCCATGTCTCGATTTGGAAAGGAACAATCAGATTTAATGTGAAGCCTTTTTTTGTGTTTCCTATTTCCGCAGGCTCTGTCCTCAAATGAATGCAGCCCACAGCTCACAGCTAACGGCGTATCTTTGAAAGCACAACTGCTCCATCACTAGGCTGGAATAAAGTGGAATCAGCAGGAATGCATGTATTACTGCGGATGGGTTTTTTTTTTTTGTTTGTTTGTTTCCGACACAATGCTGCATGTCATAGCATGTCGACAAGGTGACATGCCATGTCATTACAATCGAATTCCAGCTCCATAATTGGTCAGAACGATTATCCTGTGACTACTTTATCTCTTTTCATTATTATTTCCTTTTAGCGCACTGAAAACTGAGTCAGAACTGTCTGGATTATTTTTTCAATAAGCGACAGGAAGGCTCATGACAATGGAATCATTTCTCTTTGTCTTTTGTAAAAGTGAGTTTCAATTCACCTTAATTTCAAAGTCGTTTATGCTTTAGAAGTTGGTTATGTGAAAATTCTGCCGGACGTTTGGTGGATAAAACACAAACCTCCGCGCACATCACACACACACACACACAGAAATGATGACGTGAAAGAACGGCAGAGATTGTCCGAGAGTCGATTTCTGTCTCGTGTGAAGTCATCTGAGGGGTGATATTGAATCTTTGGGGATAAGAGACGAGGCTGTGATGTTTCACTAGCAAGACGAGGTAACATACCTCAGTGAGGCAGCGCTTGTTGATGTAATTTATTGCAACGTTATACAGCAAAAAAAAAAGAAAAAAAAAAAAGCTTCCAGCTGACTTTCAAAACTTTACAAGACACTTCCATTATCTTATTTAGCTGACAAAACGAATGGCCTCAGCTCGGTTTTTCTTAAAGTTTTTTTTTATTCTTAGTGAGTAAAACTTTGGTTAAGGATTAGATTCACAGTCCCCAGTGGTCTGCTAAATATTTCTGAAACCTTTCTTAAGGGCATTTCTAATATTTTTCTTCTTCCATTTATCTCTGCTAAGCTTCGGTTCTGTTTTGTTCTGACACTGCAAAAGGGAAAAGAGATAAGACTCAAACTTATTTGGTAAGCTCAGGGGAGTTTTCTTTTTACTCATATTTAGCATGTCAGTCCAAAAATATATTATCCCAGTTGTACTCTTACAGTGACGTACAGTGTAAACACTCACATTGACCTTATTCTCACATCACTTTGACTGGACTGGCTGTTATTCCCCCATTAAGCAGCAGCTGATTCGGTTTGAAAAGATGCCAATAATTTTCACAGCCACTTTGTCCAAGAAAATGTATCTGGTCTTATTATACTAAACCTAATTAAACCGAATTACTGTCAAAGTTGCTGTAAAATACAGCTGCGCATTCCCCTGATTAGCATGTTGAGCAAAACCCCAAGAGAACATCGACTGCACAAGAGTTTGACCTTGATCCTTGAAATTTGCTCGCAAAGCCTTAATAGCCAGTAAATTTGGTTGATTTTGACTAATATAGCTCTAATGAGGGCATTTTACATAATTTTAGAGGAGGGGACAAGCTGTGGTGTGCTAATTCTCTTTATTCATTTGGCATAAGAGCAATTTACAGTTTTAATTTTATGTATGTTGGCCAAAAGTGAGTTTTTCATTTAATGCACTGTGTGTTTTACACGTGGCTTGAGTAGATTTCTGCAGACAGATGCTTCAGTTACTGTAATGAGACTAGGAGCTAGCGCGCAACATGCAACACGTCACATTGTGATATGATTGTAGCCATGCTAGCACCGCCACTTTGGTCCACACTGAATATATCTCAACAGCTGTCAGAGGGATTGCCATGAAATTTGGTACGCACATTCATGTCATCCTCATGATCATTAAGATATATTTTGACCAGATTAACTAGGTCTTAACTGTAACTGGGGCAACACGGTGACGCAGTGGTTAGTGCTGTCACCTCACAGCAAGAAGGTTCCTCTCTGTGGAGTTTGCATCTCCCTGTGTCTGCGTGGGTTCTCTCCAAGTACTTAAAGTACTCCGGCTTCCACCCACATTGCCTGTAGATGTGGTTGTTTGTCTCTACATACCCTGCAATAAGCTGGCGACTCGTCCAGGTTGTACCCCACCTCTTGCCCAAAAGTTGGATAGATAACAAGTAACTGGTCTGGCTGAAGGTTGAACTTGTTTGTCGACGCTTTGGATCTGTCTGTGTGTGTATGATTTGTGAGATGAAAAAGCATTTTTACAGTACAGGAGTATATCATGTTAAAAAGGTCTTCAAACACTGCAGCAGTCATGCAGAAGCGGAGGTTCTCACACTCAGGGGCTCTTGACCACGAGTCTTGACAGAGTATGATGGATGGATTGTAGCTAACACGCCAGCAGCTTTCTTTTAGACGAGAGCAAAGAAGAGAGAGAGTAGTGAGGCGTTCAAGGATGCCAAAATAATTTAGGAATGAGGGCAACAATTTGTAGTTCCTCAGTACATTGTGTTGCACATGGTTGTTTTTGCCTCTGTGAGAATCCTGATTTTGTAATCATGTATTAAATATGAACAACCCCCCCCCCCCCCCCCCAACCCTTCTTCTGCTCTCTCCTCAGATCCGGACTTTGCAGACTTGGGAGTACCCCCACCTCTGCCCTGTAGGTATACTCCCTCTCTCTCTCTCTCTTTCTGTCTCTCTCTCTCTCTCTGTCTGCCTCTGTTTCTTCCTTTCTATCTTTCTGTCTCACTTGTTTGTCTTTCTCACTCCTCTTTTTATTTTAATAACGCTTATTTAACCTGCTGGTTCCTCCAGTGGCCAAAGTACATATGTGCACTTGTGTGTGTATTTCCATGTGCGTTTGCTTGAACTACACACACACACATATATATATATATATATATATATATATATATATATATATGTGTGTGTGTGTGTTTATGCATATGTGTGTGTTTCAGCCTGTCAGTATGACATGGTTGGTCCAGAAGGTATCGTTGAGTCCCATCAGATCACCAGAGACGGGAAGGCTGGCGCCGGGGAGGCCGTCGACTGTAAATGGTACATCCGCGCTCCGCCGCGCTCCAAGGTTAGTGACATGAGCCACCAAGCCACATGAGCTCGCATCCAAACTGCTGTGAATTAGGATTACTGCCAGTTTTTTGTTTTTTTTCACAAAATAAACTGGAAATGAAATTATGTTCCCATCAGCTGCGTTGATGACAGCGTAACACAGTTACATCAGACAGCGAATCAAGAAGAAAAATAGATGCTGCAAGACTTTGACAAATACTGCGTGTCTTCATTCCTTTTGAAACTTTCAGCTTTCAAGACTCTATTGAGATATTGTTTCTTATTAATTTTCTGTTTCCATTCAGAATTCCTTCAGACATGCAGTAAGATCAGAGGTTGCATCAGCAAAGCTTTGATATTACATGTGGGTTTGTCTGCAGCTGTCAGCAGTATCCCAATGTGAGTGTTCGTGGCTGCGGGGGGACTTGTTCCCCCTGCTAGGGTCAGACAGATAGGCAGGAGGGTTTATTCGGGGTCAGGCCCATTTTTTTTAATCAGCAAGCTATTGCCAGGAGGAATAGATGGATGAGAGAAGAGAGAGAGAGAGAGAGAGGGAGAGGTAGGAGAGTGGGGGTAGACCGGACAGACAGAGAGGGAAGAAGCGTTAGTGCTGATGAAATAGTGTTGCCATGCAGTTTGACCCTGAAGCCTCCAACAGCCTGTATTTGTTTTCACCCTCAGTGTCCCCCCACGCTGCTCTGCATGCACATACAAACGCTGACACGCATTCACACACACACACATGCACGCACACTTTTGCTACATCCCCAAACACACACACTCGACATGCTTGCTTCCTTATCAACCAGAGGTACCTGTCCTGCATTAATGCTACGGGATTAAAAGTTTCCCGAGGGTCGAGCAGCAGCGCAGGAAAAGGCTACCATTTACAAATGCTATAACTTCTCATATGAGTCCATAAGGCTCGATCATATACGCATATACACAGTCCGGTCCATGACTGCAGTAAATCTGCTGCTGAAACAGTGTTGGCCCTCTTCTGGGTACATTTGCAGGGTGTTATTTAATAGAATAAGGCCACATTTATTTGGACTTTTAAGGTTTTATGGTTAGAACAATTGATTCAAGGACAGAAAGATTTACGAGGCTTGCCTTTTTAGGATTTACAGGGTTTGGTCACATAACTATAACTGTAACTGTAAATGGTGAGGTAAAATAGACCTGCACTTTATGTTATGATGGCTTAACACTCATGCGTCACTGTGGACACTTTTGTCCATTTGGGCAATTTTTTTCTCTTTCTTTTCTCTTTTTTCTCTCTATTTGGCCGTATTAGTGCATACGGGACAATTTTTTGTAACAAGGTCTCTCTCTGTTTTTTCTAATAGATCAATAGAACATTGTGAACCAAATGTACCACCCTCTTAAGGACAAAAATGTCCAATTCCAAAAAAACTGCTACAAAAACTTTTTTTCTGCAAAACTGCGAAACATTGAATCAAGGATGACTGATTGATGTTATTTATGAAAAATTTAAGTAATCAAACTGGCATTTAAAGGGTTAAAATCCTCAAAATGATTGAATGTTTCGTAGTTCTGAGCGGGGCTAAAGTTGTTTAAGAGATTTACACAGGAAAAAAAAGCAGAAATTATTCATTTGTAAGGTGTTTATAGTGGTTTATTTGGAGGCGGACTTTTTTTGCCATTTATGACTTAAGACTGGTAGTAAGTGTGCTCAAAAGTTTGTCCATCGTTTTATTTCATTTGTTTTTATCACGTGTAAGAATAAAAACATGCAGATATATAAAATGTATATACGAAAAGCCTCTGTGCGTATGAAAAAGTGACCTGCCGTATGTTTGTGTGGGTTTTTATTAGTGGGGTTTGTTTTGCACAACGTGTGCATCCTCCCGTTACTCCCAGGAGTGAGATAAAGCAGCTGCGATGCCGGCTTAATCGTGTCGCTATTTGTTTCGCTAATTCACCGCCTGTTAATGTTACACGATGTTATCCTTCCCATTCTGAGGCCACCATAAAGAGCTTTTTTTTTTGAGTCATACAGTTCACAATTAAGAAGCTATTAAGGCTTTTATTTTCAATCCCTGATGAAAACTGGTGATTTGGTTCATAGTAGTTTTTCACGCAGGTTTTTCATACTGAGCTGCTGGCTCTTCTACTGTACACACACACACACATACACATACACAGGCTTATGATCTGACCGGCTGATAATATTGGTGCGACTGTGATTCATGGCAGCAGCAGTTGCTTGGCTCTTATCTGACTCTGATTCTTCGGGTCGCATATTTCTTGCTAATGCCCTTGTTTCCCCGTCAGAAATGGCCTTCAGATTCAGCTACTTTAAGCTGCCCGAAGGCCGCAGGAACTGTAGGACTGCGTCATCCACCTAGAGCCATTCTTTTCACCATCAGCAGTCATGTACAGTATAGCCGTACAATAAGTACAGAAACCTGCATTAGAAAGGACCTTGGCCGTTACGGTCCATTCAAAAAAAGCAGCACTGGGGCCTCAATTCCTTTAAGTGGAGTTGCATAAGTCAGCTTGGACATCACGGCTACGGCACCACAGAGGACTATAAGTCAGCTCCGAGTGTGTCGCATGCATGCCTCTGCGCGAGGCTGTGTTTGTGCATGAAAGAGCGGCAGAGTGAGCGAGCCTGGCAGCATGATGTATTTCACTGGGTCTGAATCAGTGTCATATTTCGCCCTGCAGGAGTGTCTCACAAGGCAAGTCACGGGCCAAAGGCTGACAGTCATTGGCGCTGATGGACAAGTCGGCAAATAAAATTTTTAGCACAAATCTATCTTCAGTCGCAACACAGTCCTGGAGCTCTCACCTCCATCAGCGCTGTTCACACTCAGTTACACATAAAATATATAAACCTTACTGTATCTCTCTGTTTCTCACATGCTCTCCCTTCCTAAGGCATGCTCACATGCCACTGCAGTGAAACCCCAGCCCATCACTGTGTACGTGCATGCATGAGGCTGTGCTTACGCGCAGGGCAGGGCTTTCATTTCCCTATGCTGATACAGTACTGCACTGTACCCAGTGTGCTAGAAACAGCAGAGAGATAATGACATCCTATACCGGAGGCACTAATTAGACTGCACCGGAGCACTCCAGAGAGAAGGGAGGAGTGGGGGCGCAGAGGGGGGAGAGGAAAAATGGGAAGAGGGGATAAGGGAAAGATACTTAATAATGCATTTTATCAGAGATCTAAATGTATGGGGATGAAGTTTAGGGGTGAGATGGCAAATGTTGGCGTGAAACGTAAGGAAAGAGGAGAATGACTGAAAGATACACCTGCAAGTAAACAGTAATGAGTGTGTTGTTGCCAGAAGTGACAGCACTGCATCGGTTTTAACGCCATAATTTGATTGCTTTATACCACCGTGTGTCATTTTAATTTCACATCCTCCTATAAATAGATTTCTCAGAAAGCTACCTAAAATAATTAGGATTTCCTAGTACCCAAAACAAAGTAAAAAAAAAAACAGGCTGTTAGCGGTGAGCCTGTGCGATACAACATCACCCTTTAGGAGAGATAATCGCGTTTCACTGAAAATAATTGGATACTTAGTTTTACAAAATAAAACATCAGTTGTAGTCTTTTTTTTTCTTTCTCTCTCTCGTAACATTTCTTCTTCTTGAGTTTTTTTTTTTTTCTGTTTGGACAGCTGTCAGAATTCAGCTGACAGCTGGTAGTTGTGGAGCGATATATATTTTTTAGTCGACTCCGTAACAGTTACCGCATCAGACATCGTTTGTGTCCTGTCTGTTTTCCACCACTGTCTGACACCTTCTGTACCTTTTCATGAAGATAATGGCCAAAATACGGACATTCATTTTGACTGTAATGAACAGCACGGACACCGTGAGAACATATTCGTCCCCAGTCAGTGATGGATTCTGCGTCATTATTGGAAGCTGCAGAATCAATGAAGAGGCAGCTTTTCTTTTCTTTTTTTTCTTTTTCTTTTGGATCCAATCTCGCATCTTACAAATTGGTGATTGTATCTAACTGATCTATTGCGATCATTTGGCTTTGTGATGCCATCTGCGCTCTAATTTTTCTTCATCATCGGCCAGTTCGAAGAGTTAGAAGAGCGGTAGAAAAAAAAAAACAGCAGCGCAAAAATGTTCTATTTATCTATTCATCTTTTATTTATGTATCTGCTGGGTTTGTCTCTCTCACATGATGACGCCTTCTTGATCGCCTTTCTTTCTAGTCAAGTCTAACTGGCATCTATCAGTGCTTTGTTGACTGAGAAGGTTGAGCAAACATATCACAGGCATAGAGGATTGCAGTTACATAGGTCTTACATTCTCAGGATGCACATGGACACTGTTGCACTCTGTGAAACCGCTCACACCATTTCACGTACTGGAGTTAAAATGATTTTTGATCCATACAGCTGCCATCTTTTACAGCATAAAAGGGTGTCTTTGGCAGACTTCTTTTATCACCATGTTGTCCCCCTTTCGCCACTGTTAACAATAACTGAAAAGGCTTTTAGTTCTTTCAAGTTTAGCTTGCAAACATCAGCACTTACGGTGCTGGTATCCATGTCCAGAAGCCACTTTCCCATCTGTCCTGCACTAGTGTTCCTAGGTTCACTAGGTTTTACAGTTTACGCTGGAAGCAGGGCGACAGTGGATTGATTTTTTTTTTTATCTGTCGTGCCCAATAAACAGATTCAGTGAGTTGCATTGTTTTGCTAGATGTGGTACAAGTGCTAGATTGGTCGACCTTGTAATAATACATCAAAAATGATCATCTCTCTGTCCTACTTCTACTTACTGTAAACCACACAGGAAGCTAGAACATTTACACTTATAGGAACGACCATGGGAGTCTTGATTGCTCCTATCACCTCCTGTGATCCTGTGAAACTGCATCAGGAGTCACCACTAGTCTGAGTGTTGCAGCCTTGCAGCAGTGGGTTGACACTCCTCATCTGCTCTTTAATTTCTAGTATTATACATAGTAAATAAATACAGGCGCCCGTTGAATTCAAAGTCCTCATCCGTCATCATGTTGTCGAAATCAGGCAGCCATGACATTGAAACTCTTTTACATAACATTTAACTGTGCTTACTCCAACACACCAAACTATTATTGCCCGTTGGATTACGACGTTCAGTCAGTTCAGCTCTCTCGAGATTTCAGAACGAGTAGATCAAGTGAAAGAAACAAAAAACATTTTGTGTTGCCACATACCTTTTGAGACGGTCACTGGCAAAAAAAAAAAAAAAGCTCACTTTGGCACATGGGAAAGCATGGTACAGGTTTGAAAATACCAAAATTACCCTTTAGGTGTAGTCAGGTAGGCCATGGATGGCATCACGTAGCAAATGATGCACTGGATCATTAGTGCAGTTCTGAAATATGTTACAGATGATAACAAAACTAAGAATCAACAGCTATACCAGTAGCTCAAGGCACAGCTAAATAGCTAAATTAGGTGCAGGTATAACATTTCACAACCTTAGTTTAGCATGCCAATATTTGCTAACGAGAATGGCACTTTAGAGAGCAAAGAAAATAAAAAAAAAAACACCAGACAAATTAAAAAACGATGGCCAGATGGTGCAAGATTGGAAGTCAGGGAATTCTTAAAGTGATTACAATTTATCCTCAGGGGGACATGAATTTCTGTATTTTGGGGCAATTCAAGGGTGTTTTTCACTTTTTTTGGACATTTTCTAAAGCGGTTTATTGTATGTAGTAATAAAACTAAAGAATTTGTTACTGGCATTAGCAGTATACAGAAAGGTTAGAGCATATGTGGCCTGTTGGGAATATATGATTATTCTGTATGATTCATTTTCTCAGAACAATGAATACCTGTACAAAACATGCTCTTTAATGATTACAGGTTCATTACTTTAATCAGGCAATCACCAGATGAAATCTTTTTTAAAAAGTTTTTAACGTGCACTTCATCAACAATGTTTTGTGTTTGTAATTAGTCCCCCGCTCCCATTGAATTAACTTCTACTGCTGCTTTAACTGCATTTGTGCTAATTTGGCTGCTCTTATAGACGACAGTACAATGAATGGGCCAAGTCAGTTAATTAACATGCATATAGGTACTTTTCCCCCTTTATTGTTCCCTTGAACTCTTAAACAAATGGAGACAAAGTTGGCAAAGAGCACCTGACCATAACCTTAACCTTGACTATAACCTTAACAATAACACATTAAAGCAGACTTCTTTGGCAACATGCCACATGGAATGGAGCCATTTTTAGACATCACTCACCCATAAAAACGACTTAATATGTCTTGGTTCTTCTGACAGTTTTCTTGAAATGCTAACAGCATTTTGATATGTACCTTCTCACTGTGTCATGTGCCATTCTTCTCAGATTACTAACTTAATCAGTGTGTCATCCGCCGTGTCAAGAAACTAAATTTTATATCCACCATCTCAATCCTTTGATCACATTAAAAGGCACTATACTGCAAATCCATGCAATAAAACCGCCACGGCACTCGGCAGTGACGTCTGCTAAGAAATTGTCTTCCATCTTCCAACCCTTTCTGCACGGATTAAGACATTAATATCAATACAAGTCCATGCACTTTGTGTGACAAATCAGGCACATGCTCCCCATGAACAGTACTGTATGTGAAGCTAGCAGTGACATTGATATTGAGCAGTATTTCATTCCAATACTAGAAAAACACGCTCATCCTTGTGACAAAGCCAATGTAGTCAAATGAGTGTCTGAATAGGACAATATTATTGACACCAATGTGAGAACTTGCACGAAATGGCTAGCTTGTTTTCCCCCCCGCCGATCCATTCCACTTGTCATGGTGCTGAAACTGAGTTGACATTGTGAGGTCCATTATCCCGCTCATCTGCAGCTTTCGTCTTCTTGGGCATTTAAAGCGTCACCTTTCCCTGCCACAGTTCGGGAGCGGTCCACTCATTAACCGTAATGATGGCGAGTGCTGTGCGCAGCCGACCAGAACCGTCACTGTGATTGGGTGATCTCCTGCCTGATGAATGAGTGACAGACAATGATGCGCGGGCAATCAGGAAGTGTTCACCTATGGATGCTTTGAAGAGTCAAGGTGGATAGCAAGGTGGATATTCCACTGAACGAGGGATTGTTAGGATAAAATAGACTGATAAAACAGTCCATAGACTGTATACTGTATATCTGCCATACTGTGTCTGTTTGGAGTCCACTGATCTTGACTGAATTTCAAAGAAACGGTCTGTAAGCGGATGACAGTTTCTCTCTTGAACACCCAGAGCTTGTGGCAAAATGTCCAAGGTCTCCTTAAAGTTTAACAAGGTTGTAGGTTTTGTGTAATGCTTTATCTCAACAGATATGGATAATGAGTCTAAAGCTAATAGACTCTGTCTGTCTCTGAGTCCTCATCTGATATGCGCATGTAATGACTTTGTACAAGCAGCAGTCTGTCAGTCTTATTTCATTACAGAGCTGCTATATCAGGCACGGGGACAATGAGTAAGATGCACAATCCATAATAGGAAGGAGCTGAAATCTTTTCTGTCACCTTTCTCTGTTCTGTTTTGTTCGCCTTTATTCCTCTGTCATGTGTTCAAATGTCCTTATTTGATCTCTGCCTTTTCCCTTTGTGCCCCCCCCTCGCTCCTCCCTGCCTCGTTGCATTGGACAGATCTACCTGCGTTTTCTTGACTACGAGATGGCCAATTCCAATGAATGCAAGCGCAATTTTGTGGCAGTGTACGACGGTGGCAGGTGTGTCTTTCTCTTTTATTTCTGACAAACCATACAGAGGCTCAAAGTGGCCATAGTTACTCATTCAGTTCAGGCCCTTTATCTTGTGATGGTCTCCTTATCTTATGCTTAAATATTTTATTATGTCATGACAAGAAATTAATGGTTCTTTCAAGATATATAATAGTTACTCTGCCCAATTGTGTCCATGTCAGGTTAGCCTTAGTTAGCATAACCTACTGAGTAACAGACAAGAAATCCAATTTCTGCCATGAGGAGAAATTTCATTTTTTTAAGTAATAAGCTTATATGTTTACATACCTCTCTCATGACTGCACAGTACTGTACATGTAGCTGCAGCCAGCAGCTTAGCTTAGCGCAAAGACTGCAATAAGTGGACCCTTATCATCAGCACGAGGTTGAGACTCCAGGAAATTTCGGCCGTTGAATGGATTTAACAGATGAGATGTAACGTGTTAATTACGGAGCTTTGCCTTTGGATAAATGAAATAGCCATGAAATAATGAAATAACCATGCTACTTGATAATAATCTGTCTTATCCTGTCTCATCTCAGTTCGGTGGAAGACCTGAAGAGCAAGTTCTGCTCCACGGTGGCTAACGACATCATGCTGGTTTCCACGCTGGGCGTCATCCGCATGTGGGCGGACGAGGCCAGCCGCAAAAGCCGCTTCCGCATCCTCTTCACGACCTACCAAGAGCGTAAGACACAACACACACGTACACGCACTGTTTGTCATAAAAAAAAAGTTGTTTACTGCAAAACAGCCTGCCTATTGAAGGAAACTGATTAGCTTTATTAATCAGACCACCACTGTCTGATGCCAAAATAAAACAGGCCTGGTCTTCAGTGGTAGCCATTAATGGAATACGGAGGCACGTCGGCCATGTTTATGGCAAGTTATATTGTGTGTCATTCACAGGAAAGGTGCTGTCAGAGGTTTCCATTTAGTTTTATGACCATTTAAACAGCAGCAAGCAGGAAACCAAGGAATATGATTTCCATTATAGGCAATATCGCCTGAGGGTGATTGCGAATGTGACAGTATTGGTAGACTTTAGCTTGGCACTGCAGCACTACCAGCACTGTTCTTAATAGATAGTTAAGGACAAAGGAAGGATCGGGAGATGAGCTACCGCATGTTGACATCTAGCTGTTTTCTTTGAGCCTCACACACACGGACACACACACACACACACACACACACAAACAAGCAGCCTTCCTCTTTCTCATTCACTTCTCATACATAGAGCTTGTAGTTTGACAGGGGTTGCAGAGGGCATTCTTTTGTACTAGTGAGGTGAATGAATGAGGTCTGAGGCTTGTGAGTATACAGTATGTCAGTGGCACACACACACACACAAAGACACACACACTGCACTACTGAGTGTAGCACCTGCATCATTCCTGGAGCTTAAGGAGGAAACAAAAAATTAAAACAATAAAGGGCAGCCAAGGAAACATATTACAACGTGATTCAAATACAACCATTATGTTCAATTTATTCACTGATCTCTTCTTACAGATCCTCTGAAATTTCAGAGGTGCTTTGCCAGATGCTTTCTTTCAGGATGCTCCATTAATGCCACGTTGCGTCATTTTGGTGTTATTGTACCTGAAAAGAAGAAATCTCGGATAAAGGAATGTTATTTAAAAGTGAGGTGAATTCATTTTTACTTCATGCTGCAGAGTCGATCGATTTAATGACACAAACTACACCCAGACGCGTAATGAGTCATCAGACCCCGAAGGACGATCCTTTCATCTACAACACGTCTATATCGGTTTGTGCGTGTATATTGTAGTGATGCAAAGAGATAAGTGGCTAGCTCTCAAAGAATAGGTGACAGCAGTGGCAGCGGAGTTGTTTGTGTTGTGAAGTCAGTGTACCTTTTATAAGGCCTTTTCACCAAGCAGAGCCAGGATGTGCTGTTGCCGGGGCAACGCTTCTGCCTAAGTCACTCAGGCGATCCCCAGCCAGACCTCAGCCTTTAGAGCAGCATCCACCACAGCTCAGCAGCACTGCACCAACCCTGTCAGCAGTGAATGTATACCAGGGCCGGGAAGTAACTGAGTGTAGGGTGCCGTCAAAACTTGATTCTAGTGCAGATCAACTTGTTTTAAGAATTTTAAGAAGAATAAAGTTAAACACACTGGGATACATGGGTAATAGAGCAAGGCAGCTTTTTATTAAGTATTTTAGTACTTTAAATATATATAGATTTCACTATTTTTTTTACTTGTGTTACATATATGTACAAAACATTTGGTTTCATAATGTGAAACAAGTGCGTGTTTAAAAAGGCTGCAGTCATCGCATTTGAAATGATTTGTCATGGTACAAATAATGAGACAACATTAAAGCATCACTGCTCTCTGAGAAACTGAAAGAGCATTCATATGATTACACTTTAAAAGGAAATTTTCCCACAAAACAATCCCAAGCTTTCTCTACAACTACTAAGTCTGTGTGAAGTAAGAATAAATATGTGCTCTGAGTTTGTCAGACAAAAAAAGAAAGGGTTGTTAACCACCCAGCCAAGTTTTAATGATTAAAAATGCCGACAAGTTTATGAAATTAGGTGTCAAAATCAGGTAATAATGAGCAGTATTCTCAGCTCCAGGACTGTGGGGGCGTGTCCGTTGAATGAGCTGAAGCCACGCCCACTCGTGGGAGCAGTCAGCCTGTCATTTTGAAGTGACTGAAACGTGTCAGATAAGTTCAGAAAATGACATGACTAAATTTAAAGCACTCTGAACGAGATTAATTAATCTCTATCTCGCTGCTCAGGTGCAGGGGTATGCTCAGGGTGGCCTCAGCGTGTCATCGAGCCACCCAAAATCCTGGACTGAAAACTGGCGAAAAACTGTTTTAACCTCTAACTCCACATTTCAGTAACATATCATTCAAAGTCTTTTCACGTGTTTTCAGCAACTATTTTCCAACATATTTAATGTGTTTTGAAAGAAATCCCAGAATTGCATTTACACAGACTTTAATATCTGTTCATTGCACTGATTCTAGGCACCTGTAGTGAGTAGTAAACAGGTTTTTGTTGCATTTAAGTTTGGTCATTAGATTTTACCATCAGAGTTTATATTAAATACTAAATAACAACAAGTGTTGGACATTACAACCCAGCTCGTGTAGGGAAAATGAAGCAATATAAAACCAGTTGTACTTGGTAAAACAAAGTTATTTATTTCAAGGAATTTGGATTAAGTATACAAAAAGGGTTGAGGTAAACTAGAGCGAGCAGTTGCTGTTTAAATCAATGAAATGAATAAAACCAAAAGAGCAAAAATAAACAATAAAAAAAATTAGTTACCTAAAAAAGTTACCTAAATGGAGTCAAAAGAAAAGTAAGTCCACACTATCTAACTTAACCTAATAACCAGGAGAGAAACAGCAGCTCTGAACCTAGTGAGTCTAAACAAAAATATATCTAAGCAAAATCTACTAAATTAACTAGACCTGGCCCAGTCCCCAGGCAGTAAACAAAATACCTCTACAAGAACCAAGTTAGAACACTAGCTAACATTCACAATTATTCACAGAGTGTAACAGAGGTTGGGAAGGGACGGCGAAGGTGGCCATGCTTCATTGGCTAAGACCAATTAGAAGCTGGCGACCGCACAGTAGCTTGTGTAGCTTCGCATACACAAAGTCGGACACAGGATCATCGACGGCAGCCGTAACCGACACTTTCTAGTAGTCTTAGCAGAGATGTATATCAGAGGAAATTCGGAAAACATGAAAAAGACTTTTAACAAAGTCATTTTATGGTAATTCAAAGAGTATTTAATGCAGACGTGGCAAGTAGGAAGTTTTAGAAATTTTGAATTCCCCTCCTCAAAGGAAGATGACTATAAGCGAGTGTGTGTACCTCGTTACAGGTGCACTGGCTGAATTTGCAGCATATGGAGCAGTTTTTCCAATAAACGCTCCCTTGCAACAGCAGCTCCTGCGCCTTTGACACTGGTCCCTAATGGGACCAGCAGCTTTTAGAAAACCATTCACAACTGCTGACTCCCATGGTGATGGCCCAATGGGGAGAGCAATGTTCCCAAATGCGAACATCCATCTTTATTGTCTTTCCTGTGTTCGCACCTGCTGATACTACTGATCTTGCTCTGTTTCCATGCTCACACACACACACACACATCCTGCTATGCAGAACTACAGTGTAAGATGACCAGTTTGAAGTATAAGAAAGGAAAGCCTGTCTTTATCCAAGCAGCAATTATGTCCTAGGTGATAGATGTGCTTGTGTGACATCTCAGCTGTCAGCATTGTTACGCCTCATCAACAGATACCCGTCTCTGGGGTTGCAGATGGGAATTTGCTCTGGCTTCACTACACACGTCACTTCTCGTTTCTTGCAAAGCTTCTTTACCGTGTGCATTAAAGCATTTGAGAACAACACAGTATGCTAATGCATGTTAACATATGGATCTTTGCTGGGTCTTAGATCAGATTATATTATCTCTGCGCACTTGTTATCTTGGTTGCTTTGGGATTAAACAGAATACTGTGGGGATATTAGAAAGCAGCATTGTGCAGCAATGTACAGTATCCATGGATGGATGGATGGCTGACTCTTTTGCAACATCCAAGGCTTTTAAATAATTAAGGGCAATTGTAAAAAGGTGGTTCTTTAGCCATGATTTAAAATGGGGAAGAAGAAGAAGAAGAAGAAGTAAACTGTCCCACAGTCTGGGAGCAGTCTTGGAAAAGGCTTGTCTGAGGGGTCTGTCTATAGAATATGGACTAATGAGATCCGAGACGTGAACTGGTGCCAGTCCATGTGGTGCTTTAAAAACACAACATTGGTAACCAGTGAAGGGAGGAGGGAAGCATGACTAACCCCAGATAGAGCTGCAGTATTTATTATATAGCATATTAATTGTTACTTCATTAAGACAACGATGGTATAAAAATAAAGCATAGCGTTAAGAAGTGTATAAAGTACCAAAAAAGAAGAATCAGTTAGTGGATACTCACTAACTAACATTTATATTCCAGATTAGAGCAAATGTGAGATTGTATCACCGCAGGCAAGAAAAAAGATCATTAAAGAAAAACAACAAACAGCTAAAGGATATATCATCATCATCCTTATCTCCTAGACATAGCCTAACTATGCTCCTATAGAATGAAATCACAATAAAACACAGATCTATAATGGTTATTTGATTTGAAAAATTCAATTCAAACCATGTGTTGCTTCCAGCACTTCACTGCAGAAGCCTCTTTGCTCTTGGAGCCCCCTCTCTGCAGAGACACCCAGACTATTTTCATCAGCCACTCATTTAGGAGTTAATTTATGCTTCCAGCAGTGACTGGGAACGTTTCTGTGTGGGCCAAAGGGCACTTTTATTACAGAATGTCTTGAAATTAATTTCGCAGGAGATTAGTGTGGATCTTGCTCTTCATAACGTCTGGTCTCACCCTGTGGTGTGTGTGTGTGTGGAGGAGACAGGAGGACCAAAAGGAGAAGGAGTGAGCTCCCTCTGCTGGTTACCAACACCAAACCTGTTACAGCTTTTGGCATGTACAGTATGGAAGAAAAGAGATGAGAAAAAGAGAGAAACAGTGGTAGAGGGAGAAAATGAGAAGAACACACACAGAGAGCCAATATGACTCAGGAAATGCTGGCAAAGGCCCAGACAGGATGGGATACAGAGACAGATAGAGATAAGTCACTCTAATTTGGTGTGTTATTATTCACTTGGGATGAGTGCTGGGATGAAAACAGCCATACATCACAGTGGTAACACTGTCAAATAGTCCCCAGCTCTGCCATACCACGAGCAAGCTGCTTCAGCAGTGCCAGTGTAAGTGTGTGAGAGGAGCGAGAGTGACAGATAAAGAGGGAGAGACAGAGAGACCTAATACAACCATCCATTATATTCACATGTTGGTGGCACATATGTAAATTTTGGAACATTTAGAAAATGAAAGTGCTCTCAAAATAATTTTACCCTTCACATACCTTTCCACAAGACCATGTGCATAATGGACAGTATGTCGACTGATGGATAGCACATGTCTGTGTGTTTCTTTAATATGACTGTAATGGAGCAACATAACTAAGTACATTTACTCAAGTATTGCACTTGATTTTATTATAGTTTTACTTCAAATATTTATTCATTATTAATATTTATTACATTCTGCAGATTACACTTTTTATGGGTATAATCTTCTCACAATATATGTTACAATATATTGAAATATTGGAAATAATATATCCTAGATCTGGATATAACCAGATGGGAAAATGTTTTAGGTTAAACCAGTGAAATTTCTCACATCGCATCACTTTGATGCTAACATCCTCTGCCACATTGTCCGCAAAGATCTACTATGGTACGAGCAGAAGTAGGCGGTATAAATGCCATGCTAAAATCTCGACCAGGTGGAACTGAAACTACACAATGCACTGTAGATTAAATAGGACAAACTACTTGAGCCTGTGGTTAGCTTGCAGTGCCGCTGTGATTGACAGTAGGAAGCAATGAATTGGTCAATCAGCTGGGTTATGCATTAGCATGATTGGTTGTTGAGAGCAAGGGCACCTTGGCTTTAAATTATGTCGCTGCGTTGTTGTATATATATATATATATGACTATGGAGGCTGTAACATTATCACACTGGTTTTTACGACCCTGTCTCGCTGATGGGTGGCTCTACCTCTCACAGTCACAGAATGGCGGAGAGACGTGACTGCGGCGTTGCATCTCAGGCAGGGCGCAGTCAGCTGGGCAGGTGTCACGACAGTGATCATATGTTTGAGGACATGCTCTTGTTTTTAGCGCACGGTTTAGATTTGTGCTGACAAGGGCTGTGCAAAGCCGAAGACAAATAAACGACATCTTGCAGAGAATGGGATGAATCCGTTCGGGTGAGAGATGATTGTGAAATGTCATGGCTTTCTTTCCAAGCACTACACATTCAGAGAAATTCATTCATAGCCACAAGTTGTCTATGCAAATGTTTGAAGGGGAGGGTGAGGATGAAAATTCATGAAGAACAGATGGGTTCAGGGAGAACAGGTCTGATTTGAGTAATGCCCGTCCAAATTTATTTCCTCAAAATCTGGCACACTGGAACTTCTCTTCGGCTGTACTTCAAATACTGATTTGTGCTGCAGCATATCCAAATCTGATGATGATGGGACATTCACTAAAAAACTCTTTTACTGAACTGTTTCTGTGGGTTCTGATGAGATTGCAAGTGGATTATGTTCCAGTTAAGCGAACATAATACTAGATTGTAGATTTCTACAATCGCTCCACTTTTAGGATGAAAAGCTCTCTATGCGATATAACTATTGTGTTCATTTGCTCTACCCCTCTGCAGCTCCATGCGATGCAGATGCCTTCTTCTGTCACAGCAACATGTGCATAAACAACACGCTGGTGTGCAATGGCATGCAGAACTGTGTCTACCCGTGGGATGAGAACCAATGTAAAGGTGAGATGTCACATTTCAGTCCATTTGAGCTCCATGAAGAGTGACACCAGTTTGATGTTTCAGCCCCATGGTGAGCAGCGGTTTGAACTGAATGACTGTATTTATGAGCCTGATACAACCTATTACTACTATTCACTACTAATACTGCTACTAATAATACAAGAACGGAGGTGTTATCTAGTGGTGAGACATGTTTCACGTAAAACTGTGTTATTCTTTTGTAGTTACTTTTATTGTTTTTCCTTTTTTGTGTGTGTTTTTAGCGCTAATTTTACATTTGAAGGCCTTTAAAACACGGTGGGTGATGGCAACCTATGCGAACACACTGTTTTCTGAACAATTTTGGTTATTTCATATAGAGATTTCTTTTTTCTTTTTTGTTTCCTTGCTGGTTTAAAAGGGGCGGGGCTTAGTTGAAAAAAAAAAATGTTGCCGTGTATGGGATAGGGTTAATGCACCAATCAGGATTTTGCTTCATATGAGTGAGGTTGTTTGGCGGCTGATTTTGAGTTTTTAAATGCTAAACTTTTAATATATGATACTTTTTTTTTTTTTTTTTACTTTAATTGTTCATTTTTAGATTTAGTCATACAACGAGGCAAATAATTAAGATTTAAAGCCGTAAAGCTGTTTTTTGTGTTTTGGATTAGGGATTGGATCAACAAAGCAAGTTAAAGCAGCTACAGACCTTTTATTTTGTGTTGATTCTGGCGGACTCTGTGGACAAAAGCGATTTTTTTTTTTTAAAGCAAATATTTAAAGTCTGTTTCAACAGGAATTTAACCAAACCCTACCAGGTGGGATTAGGTCATTAAGAGTAACTATAAAGAAATAGCTAATCTTCTCCCTGATGGTTTGTTTATGTAGGTCATATAAAGGCATCAGTATTAAAGTGAGACTTCATAACCAGTTAAAAGCTCCGCTGTCTTTGTTTTCATGCCTTGAGCGTGACCTTACTTTACCCAGTTTCGATGCCTCAAGGCAAGCGAGGTCCTGTGTTATTCCCTGACTTTGTGATACCTTCAATTTATTCATTTGCTCTGTGGCTGCATCCCTCACTCCACTCAGAATTTTAAAGCCACTGAATCTATACATTGATCCCCAGTGTCTTGCTACTGGCAGCTGTGTGCTTTATGTACACCTCTAACAGAGATTACCTCGCAGCATTTTCTTATATGACGCTATTCAAACAATTAGCTGACATGTGTAAAAACTCTGGGGATGGGCCAGTTTTTCTCTGCATTATATTGCCAATTAATTAGTCTTCTGTACCTTGACCTTTCACGACCCATCACTGTATTCCAACTGCACGAGATGAGCTCTATTACTGCAGCTCCCCTGAGCCCTCTAGCTTTGGAACTCCCACGTCAATAAATACAATGTGTTTTTGATGATCATTACGCTGTTGTGCTTGGCTTGCACTTGTGTTGTAGTTTGTTTTTCCGAGGATATACGTGCACATACACACAGATCCACTCTGGACTGGGCAAATTTCACTTCGATTCCTCTCGCTGCTTTGCAGCCCCACAGTTGCCTTCCTTCCTTTAGGTCAGATATAAAAGCTGCACACAGAGACGCCTGTGTATTCTGTATGCACAGTACTGTAACTCTCTGAAGCTTAAAAGCTGAGCCAATGACAAATTGAATCAATTAAGTAAATCCTGCATGGCCTATTCCTCACTCAGACTAAGATACCTTTCCACCCTTCAGTCTAGGTTTGAAATTGTGCAGGACTCAGCAAGAAGAAGGCCATGTTTCTCAGCCTGTTACTCCGTCTTCCGCTCTAGTAATGCATAGGGCCACCGCGGTGCCCACATTTGTTCTCATTAGTGGTAAAATGTCAAGTTTTATTCCTTTCTCCTTTACACTTGTGAATGTAACCATTTACTGTCATTGAAGCTCAGTGTGCTGTGCTACATGTTCATCCAGCATTTAAATGTCACAGATCTCCCTGCAGATTGCCTCGCTACACACTCTGTTACTCTGTGGTTTCTCCCGTGATAAATAGACTACAGCTGTGACCCATTATGGCCTTTTTGTCCAGATTTTTTGATAGCTAATATAAATTCTTAATCTTGTTCATGATAAGGTCCATTTGTTAAAAGATTTCTTTACATGTAAGCTTTGGCATATCCTTCTTTGAGCTGTTGCTAAGGACATCTTTATGACCATAAGCCATATCCCCCCTGGTTACTGTTGCTGTGCCTGTCATGATAACATTGGTAGATTACCTCTTGAAATTCTTAGTAATATTGTAAATAATGGGTGCTTGATTTCAGACAGAGCTAGACAAAAACAGGCTTTTTCCTTTCCTGTCATTGATTTTGTTGGCAGAAATGTGAACTGCCCCTGATCCAACTGTATTGTTCTTCTATTGAAGTGTAGAGCTACTTAGCACATAGGATGTTGTTTCATTCTGACATAAACCTGATTGGCTTAGGATGAAGACTAACCACGCGGTAGAAACAAATGTAATGCTATATTAGAGGTCACGTATGGCTGGACTTTGCCGAGGCGTAAACTTTCCAAAAGTGCATAGTATGAAATACCCCTGGCTTTTGAAGTAATTCTTGGTTTGGTAACTACTGCACGTAGTAAGCTAGTTAGCGAGTTGCTAATGGAGCCTACAGATGCGCCACATTCCGTGTGTGCCGCAGCCGGCAGAGCTATACGCGGCTGTTCTAGTCAATGTTTCAAACCCCACGGTCCGTTTCAGAAGCGTCCCAGAAGCCCTGAACTTACCGTTTGTATTTTGGGTTTTGGAAAGGCTAGAGAAACTACCATCCAAACTCTTTGTGTGAGAGGAATTTACCAAACCGGTTAATTGACTGATAGAGTTGTCCATCATATTTGTGTTTTCTCAGTGTGATAGTTACCTTCACATGTTGTAAGACATCTTACAGAGCCATTTAGTTAATGTTCCCTTTCTGTTGTGCCGTCTTTCTGTCACTGTTGCAGAGAAAAGGAAAGCAAACATCCTGGACAACCTGAACAACACAAACGGGACCATAATTGGTGTCACGTGTTGCATCGTACTCATCCTCCTCATCGTCTCTGTCATCGTCCAGATCAAGCAGCCACGTAAAAAGTACATCCTGCGGCGCGAGGACTTTGACCCCACCATGTTCCAAGAGGTCTTTGAGCCGCCTCACTACGAGCTGTGTACTTTACGGAGCGCCACAACAGCCGCGGCGGCATCGGCAGACTTAGTCGACCTGGCGGAAGACTTTGAGAACTACCACGCCCTTCGCCGTGCCTCCTCGCGCTGCGTCCACGATCACCACTGTGGCTCCTCCTCCAATCCCGGCTCCGCCCACATATCCCAGCTGTCACTCAGCGGACGAGGAAGCCGCGGAAACTTGAGTGCCCGAGACGCAGCGGCCGCCACTCTGCTCACAGACCTTCCACAGCCGCCCATGTCAGTGCGGCCTCTGCTTCCGGCCACTGGAAACCGCAGGAGCATCTTGGTCATGAAGCACAGCTACTCGCAAGAGGCAGCGGACAATGGATGTGACCTGGATGATGACCTGGAAGAAGTTCCCACCACCAGCCACCGGCTTTCACGCCATGAAAAGGCAGTACAGCGGTCAGTATCCATAGATTTCTGATGTGGAAAGAACAGCAACCCTTAGCGTTAACTATGGGGATGTTTGAAATGTGCGTGGAATACTTAACATTTCTTTTTGGTTTCCTCTTAATTTAGCTTTGTTCTTCCTCTCATTACTTTTTTAAGATTCTGATAAGCTTCTTTTTTTGCATTGATCCTCGTTCTTTCTCCCCTTTCTATCATTAAAAACATTTTCAGTTTGTCACAAAGGGCTAAATTATGATAGACAAATCTGCCCCCTCTTGCATGCTCACCCTTGAACATGCTAGTTTTCCTAGCTGGTGATTTATAGCTTCCACCTATAAACTCCACCGTTTGAGGTTTGACGGAGCTCTTTAAGCAAGTACAGACCTCATTTTAGAAGATATTCATTCTGTAATCAGTCCAAGTTTGGCTGTTTACACAAGGGCTTGAATCTGTGCCTCATAGAGATGACTAACTTCATTGACATTGATGCAAATTATTATAAAATATGCATTTCTATTCCTGAAATCTGAACTAAAAAATGACTTATATTCTATTTAGCTCAACATTTTGGCATGAACAATATTTTATATATAAAAAAAAGAAGTATTTTACTGTGTATTTGCACCTTGGCTGTTCGAAAAGTAACTGTCTATGTTTACAAAAACACTACGCTAAGGTATCAGAGTACATACTTTGAACGTGCAAACCTTCTCCTGCATGCACTTTCTATGTGCTCTTTCCTTTTCTATGTGTTCTTGACTTGTTTATTAATTTTTCTACGAGTCTGCATGCGAGGCTCCCAGAGACTAGCAAAGCACTAATGAAGTTTATTGCTGTGATGTAGCACATTATGCATTCTGACCTCTCTATGCAAAACGAGTTTGATATTAAATGAAAGAGCCGTGACATTTCAGGTTCTGCCTCATTGGCTCTTTGAGCAAACATGAATCAGAGTACAACACAACTAGGGTCTAAGAGACAATCTCAAGGTAAGCACCCTTATCCAACAATCGACATCTTTATATGTTGTGTAGTCATCATTTGCCCAGTCAATATATACTTTTATGTAAGTTCTTTTTCCTTTTCTGTGATTTTTGCGCGGGTTTATATTTTACTTTTTTGTTGTTTTTCTTTTAAATTGTTCATTTTCATCAAGATGGTTTTCTTGCCTGCGGCCATCTTGCCCTCCTAGTGAGTTTGTTTGAAGTCTTTGTGATGCTCAAGTTTTACTGTATGTCCTCCTGAGGTCATACATTATGTCACCCACTGGATATTCATTAGCATGGACTTTTTTTTTTTTTTTTTTTTTTTTTGTTTCAATCATCTTTAGTTGAAGCTGTAATCAAATAATATGTCTAACCTCTGCACTTTTCTCCCAGTAGGCCTACAGCAAATCAATGATATCACTCATGTTAAGTCCACATAAATTGAAAAGCACAAATTTGCCAACAGATGCAGTCCCACATGTTTTCATTGGATTCATTATTAAATTAAAACATGTATGGGCTTTTTGCACACTTTTTCAAAAAAAAAAAAAAAAGCACATTACGATCATTTAAATATTTATCTCTTTGTAATTTACAAATCTTTACTGATCACACACTTGCACAGAATTCTTCTGTAGTCCTGCATGATTTACGTCACTTGTAGTAGCATTGATTTTGTGTTTGGTTAATTGTGCAGCATAGCGTTTATGCCTGTGTGGAACAGTTCATGTGTTTGCTCCATGAAGTTGCAACAAGTACAGTACAATAGAGTCATATAAGAATTGGGGATGTGAATAACTGATAAGAGGAACTTCTTCATTAAAAAGTTTCATTTAGTAGAAATTCAATGCAGAGTCATGCTCGCAGCTTTATGCTTGCATGTAATGGAGCAGTCACATAAAGTGCTATCCATTGTTTTGTGTTCTAGTGTGAAAAAAATGTGCTGGCCTGTTGTACGTGTGTGTGTGTGTGTGTCTGCTTATGTTCTACATTATGTTGCATTGTCTCCATCATGTAGACTTCTTGAGAATAGTGCAATCCTGGATCAGTATGAACGGGCGTCACTGACATATGAAAGAGCGGAGCGAGGATTTACACCAGCATGATGCTGATGATGATGATGATGATGATGATGATGATGAAGGGACACTTTGACGGAAGGATATTCAATATGTGTAATGTGAATTCATGTGCAGAGACGAACACGAAGGACTAGATGAAAATACTCCAGCGGCAATGCCGTGAAGCGGGAAAAGTTTTGAAAGTCCGTCAGCTCTGTGCGTACTGTAGTCAATCCAGATTTTTTTTTGTCATACTGGAAAGAAATGGACCTATAGAATGAACGTGACTACTAATTATTCATTATTAAACGTTAAATTTGGGATGTTAGTCAGAAATAGATCTGTCATTGTCATAGATTCCTCACTGGTAACAAAATTAACGTGATCAAACATCTTCAAGTTCATTTTGAAGCATGTCTTTTTCAAATGAGTGGCATACATATGATTTTAATAGCAAATTATAGATGCTTACAGTTTTTTTTTTTTTTTCCAATCTAGGAAGATTTATTTTATTAGTGAAAATTGGAATTAAACTCAATTAATTACTAACCTAATTGAATTTAATACTGTTGGAATAACCATAAGCAGTTTAATTTGGATAACAATTCAAGGCCAAGTTATGGCTTGTGCATGGTTCTTTTATATCCATTAAAGCATTAACATACTAACATTAAAATATGAAAAGCCCCCCCACCCCCACCTACTAATACATAAGTCATATGGATAAGAAGAAAAAAAGCGTCTCCAGAATTAATTAATTGCATTGCATGTTGTTAGCTAAGTCATGAAATGAATCACGCAGATGAATTTCACCATTTTCATTTTAACACAAACTTTTTTTTTTAAAATATGTTGACTAACTTTTAGGCAGGCTTTTTTTTATTTTGACAGAGTTGTTTGTTTTTGGCAAATATATTTCCTTCAAGTCTGTTTGTCTTCTAACTCTCTTCTACTGTAGGAGCTAAATATCTTTGTATTACAACAGACTTTTTTACTAGGGCGAACTGAACGGATGACAGAGTTTTTACAGTTATTCCAATTATCTTTCAGGGCTGATTTTACTGATGCTTTGTAAAATAAATAACAATAAAGCTTCACCTTTTTTTCTTTGTTTTACTGGCTTTTGGTCCTTGGTTCCTCTCTCTCTCTTTAGTATGTCCATGTCCTATCCCTGTCACACAGTCATACGTTTTCAGATGCCGGTTTATTTGTTGTGGCTGATCTGCTTTAGAGAGCTAAACCAAAGGGATTTATTTCACCAAACAACAATAAAAAATGACTCCTAGACGGTCCAAATAATCCCGGGTAATCACAGGTATCTGACAGACAAGTTAATGGACTTTTTTTGTGTTTGTCCTGATAAGATTAACCCCATATATACTGCTCTTCCTAAGGATCAGACGGATCAACCTCACACTCTAATAACGTTCGTTGTTGGCAGGCTGGTTTTTTTTGTAGACAAAAACATCCTGCATTTTGTGGAAAGTGAGAGAAGTAGATCAGAGTCGAGCACAAGGACATAACCACATACAAAATTCACACACGGAACGCATGCGACGTCTTTTGTCTTACGCTCTGTCATTGTTCGAGTATCTATTTTCTTCTTACTGTATCAGCTTTTATGATATCTGCCATCTGTGTGTACATTGTTTTCTGTATTCTGTGTCATGTATGTATGATTTACATCCATGCTCTCCACTCTCTTTTTCTCCATATCATACCCATATTTCTGCAGATACTGAATAAAATATTTCTTTTCTATACATACATTGTGCCGATGTCTGTGTGTTGCCTCCCTGTTTTACAATAGTGTCAACACTTCAGCTGTAGATACTTAAAAAGTTTTCACCGCTCACATGTACTTTTCTCTCTCTTCTTTACTCTATCGCTTCAACAGACAGACTCCACACACACACACACACACAAACACACAAAGTCGCGCTCATCTGCCAGTATATAGATAGAAGCAGACACCTCAGTAATTAAGTAAGTCTGAACCAATTCGATCACAAGCAGCCCAGGCAGCAGATGAGAAAAAAGCGTAGGGCCCAGAACAGACTTAAAAGTAATAGTGTTTTCATTTCTCTGCAGATACATCAGACAGATGCATCATTCCTCTGCATCTTGCCAAGTTTGACAGCATTTGGAGCTAAGATTTCTCTCCCCTTGCATCTTGAATGAACTGTTGCCCTGAGCAACTTTACCAGTGTAGAGTGTTGTGATGAGAAAATTAAGAAAAAGAAAAAAAAGGTTTGTGGTGTATGCATCAAGTTTTTCTTCTTTGCTTTGGACCGCAGAGGTGCATTTTCTCTACCTGTGCTCCACAACTGGCTAGGATTTGACGAGCCATGGAACACCGAGAATTTCAGATACGGGACTGAAACTTTTTTCTTTTTCTTTTTCTTTCTTTCTTTCTTTTTTTTTTTTTTTGGAAGAATAGAGTACCTTTAATGTAAAGTTGTTCATGGAGAAAAAAAAAAGAAACAAAATCAGGTTTTTTAAAATCATTTTCATGTAACCATAAAAATATGAAATTGCATATCTGAGCTGCTGATTTCACATTATCTTTCTTATTTTGATGTCATGTCTTTACAGTAGAGTATCAGGTTGTTTTTTATATCTAAACAGTTACAGAAAGCCTCGTTGAGAAGAATGTTTGAAATAAAATGATGTTATACTTCAGAAATAGGTGCATATACATATTACTGACCTGTCAACTAACCTTTATTTATTCCCACTTCCACTGATGTCTGAACACTGTCTTTTCTTTCTCTTTGTCAAACTTCATGACATTGTGGTGTTTTTTTTAACCCGTATTTATTTGATAAAACATTAAGAAAATGCTGGACAGATGTTTTCAATAAACTAATGTTTACTGATTTCATTGTGATGATTTATTTTGTCACTAACATCTAATTTCTTTCTATTCTGTTCTGTTTAGGGCTGTACCTACCACTGAAGATAGTGAAGTCATGTCCTCAATATTTGCCTGGGATTTTTTTTTGTTTTAACCACCAAAACTGTGTTTATACTTTATATAGTGATCCCATCCCTCTATTTGTAAACTAAAATTAGACTAGATGAAGAATACTTCAATATTCTACTAAAGGCCAGCAACAAATAACTAAAGAAAGGATTTTGTATTACCTCACCAGAATTCCTAGCAGTGTGGAGAAGGCGGTGAAGTACCATGAAGACATAGTAATGGATATTATATTCTGTAAACAGAGCCTCCTAAATCTGACACACTGGACCTTTGAATATAACCGTGCTGTTACCGTGTTACCTGACCAGCACCAAACACAAGACAAGGTTGGTGACTGTATAGCTAACATAGTGAAGCATTTAGCAGTTAAAGAGCCAGATATTTCATTGAGGTTGTGGTGGTGACCAAAAACAGATGTAAAAGAACAGCTGGTATTAGACTATTTAATAATTTTTAGGTCAACATAAAATGGTGATAATATGTCGATGTTGTGCTCACAGCGTGTTTCCAAAACATTATTCAAAGACTTTTATTTTAAGCGTCCTTCAGGAGTTGTGTGTCAGGTGGACCTATGACCTCAGTTTACGTTTAGAATTAAAAACATAGTGAATAAATCTGACTATATGGTTGTCATTGTGATGTAAACAGACGACTTAAGAAAAATCTGAACTCCATTTTTTGTTTGTTTATTCCACAGACCCCTCAGTTTATATTCATTATACCATTTAAATGTTACTAACAACTATTAATAGACCATCAATGTATTTATGCCTGTCTGATAAGGTGTGCACGCTGTTGTTTTGTTCTACAGCTTCTTTAAAAACTCAGTCTCCCATGAATCCTAGCATGCACGGTGAGTGACGTCAAAGGTATGCGCCCGTGACATAGAAATACCACGATTTATTTGACACATATCAACACCCCTGTAACATGGTGGAGTTTAATAAGTCACTTTTATAAGCTCACTGTAGTACTCACTGTAGTTTTCACAGCTTTGGCTTGCTAACGTTAGCTGTCGACCGGGCTAAAGTACGTGAGCTCGGTACAGGTGTAGAGCTAAAGCTAACCCACAGAGGACACAACCATGGCTTATACGCAAATACTGAAAGCTCTGCATCGGAGTCTACAGCAGACAGTAACACAGCACACCGTGCAGAAGTGCTTGCTCATTCACACACACAGGACAGTGTCAACAGTGTCGAGACTGACCTTCCACAGAAGCGCCGGGGCTCCTCCGTGTGTTATACCAGCAGTGAGCTGCTTCTTTCGGGCACAGAGACGCCGCGGTTTCTCCCTCGACTCCACAGTCAGGAATAAAAGCAGCCCCGAAGACAGAGACAAGTCAGTTTCCAGGTATCAGAGTGGCAGCCCAAAGCCCTCAGGTGCACAGAAAGGTAAGCAATTACAGTGCATGTACAATGGTAACACCATTAGAATTAAAAAACAGATGGACTTCCACATGCTCAGTGGGGTAACATACTGTATATGACTTTTCTTCTGAAGCAGTAGTTTTCACTATTAATTATTATCGCTGTATTTTATAGATTAATGTTTTATACCGTAGTTGTTTTATTTCTGGGCTCAGTCACTATAATGATTGAGCCTATAAATAGCATCTAAATTGTCAGACTGTAAACAGTAAATGTTTCAGAAGCTTTTTTTTACCTGATATCGTACCAAACTGTTACTTTGACCGTTGACTGATAATAACTCCCACACTCAATATCTTCCAGTGAAAGAAGCGGGCAGAGACTTCACCTACTTGATAGTTGTCCTCATCGGGCTTGGAGTGACAGGTGACTTCAAAGATTTCACAAATAAGCAGATTTTTATCTAATGTGAAGTGACATAACAGATATAGGCGCTAATATGCGTTGTTGTATGTGTGTGTGTGTGTGTGTGTGTGTGTGTGTGTGTGTGTGTGTGTGTGTTTCAGGTGGGCTGCTGTATGTGGTGTTTCAGGAGCTGTTTTCTTCCTCAAGTCCAAATAAAATCTATGGAAAAGCCTTCAACAAAGTCAAGTCAGACCCAGAGGTAAGAATGAGAAAACACGTTGCTGAGGGCAAACAGTCTCTCTCTTCTTAACCTAACCGGTTAAAGACAACATGTACATGATTATACTGTTTATTGTGTATCATTACACGCAGTGCATACATTTACTGTGACAGTTATTGCATTGTATGTTATATAGATTCCTCAGCTGACAGTGTAAATTATCATGCCATCTCCTGTTGAAAAGTAAAGCACACTTAAACATTTTTTTTTATTGAAAATGTAGGTGATTGGTGCATTTGGGGAACCAATCAAGTGTTATGGGGAGACTACCCGTCGAGGAAGGAGACAGCAAGTCAGGTGGGACTTTTGTTATTTGTACATGAGGTGATGTTGTAGTAAGTTAAATTACTGTCATGACACTTTAAATTGTTACATACTTTTATTCTGTCTGTAGTGGTAGTAGAAGTAGTAGTGTTCAAGACCATTTAAACAGGTTGTACTATACATAAGTATCTGTGTGGTGGTAGTGTTGAGGTATTACAGTGTTTTGATCCTGTGTTTATGTGTGTGTGTGTTTCCAATGTAGACATATGGAGTACCTGAAGGACGGACTGAAGCATATGCAGCTTAAGTTTTACATCGAAGGCTCTGAGCCAGGCCTCAAAGGAACTGTGCATTCAGAGTCAAAAGAGGTTTGTATTCTCCTTCATTAAAATACAGTTTATGTAATGGATGTGACATACCAAAGCACTACTGTTCATGTTCAGGTATCCCAGTATTCAACAATCATACACATGAAATGAATTAATTATGTCAAAATCAACAAGTAATTCCACGTGCAACAGCCGAGACTGAATGTGCAAGGCTGATAATCAGACAGTTTTTTTAATGATTTCATCTGCCAAGTTGAGATACTGTTCTAACCTCTTGTTGCTTTACAGAATCCCGAAACAGGAAAATATGAGTTTCGTTACATATTTGTGGACATCGACACCTATCCAAGACGGACCATCATTGTGGAAGACAACCGACAGATAATGGACTCACAAGTGTCGATTCACTGAAAAACGTACTGTGTGTTTGTGTAATTGCACAAATAGCTGTGCATTTAACTTTAATTTACTATTAAAACCTGTTATGTTAAACATCAACAGTTTTGGCTACTACAATGTACTGACTAGCATTTTGGTGAAGAGCTTTGCAAAGCAGTCACTCTCACAGAAAATGATCACTGACTGTCTGTGTTATTGTTTCATACATTTCAAGTTTTGACTAAGGCACTATGGGATGGCTTGAATCTTGAAATAACTTGTAATCAAAGGTGCTTTTGAATTGTAATAAAATGTTTGTTGTATCCAGAGGAACAGACACAACAAAAATACAGTATCAGTGTTGTCTTTTTTTTAGTCTTGAGCAGAAACTATGGATTGATCTTTCACATTTATTGAATTGAATTTACTGAATTATTTTGAACCCTTCAAAGGCGTTTGTTTACAGCCAAGGCAAGTCGTTTTAGAGATCCTGAAAATGTTAGATTCCTTGTGTTGTGCTTAGAAATGAGCTCAGTCACATCCAGCTCCTCTGTATTCTGCTAGGTCTGCTTTTCATTTCAATTTCCATATTTACACTGTTGCCCATAAAGTTGGAATAATTTTGTTTTCAGACACATTCCTCTTTTTATTCCTGTTTATACACAGGAATATCAGGTTAATTATGGTTTGGTATTCAGAGATTTATCAGTAAAGTTTAGAGAAGGAACACATCACATCGTCACAATCATTTAATGAGAAGAGACAAAAAATATTTTATTCCAACTTTATGGGCAACATTGTATTTATTTATTGTATCTATACAGTCTTAACTCTATTCTGTGTTTGGTTGCCTTTTTGAAACGCTAGCTTGCATTATAAAACAATGACCACTAGATGGAGGCAAGGAGTCAAGGGGAGCAACCTGATCTGACCTTTTAATATGATTTCATAATTTCTCTGTCAGTTACAGTTTATATGTATTTTAAACGGTATTTTAATGGTTATTCGGTAGTTTTTGAAGATGGTGTAAACAGATTTAAATTTAAACAATGAACCGTAAATGTAATAATTTTCCTCCTGTAAATAAATCCTTACTTGATAGGTTTATAAACGTGTAACATAATGTCATTGTTTATGAAAATATTCAGTATTTGGAGCCATTGTCATCCTTTTGTCAGAGGAACGTGTGCTACCTTCCATGACGCTCGGAAACACTGGCATTTATGATGGACGTCTATAAAACAGTAGCAATAACGCGGGAACAATCATCTTTTTAATCGCATTTTTGTGACAACATTGGTGCTAACGTGTGCTATTCGAGAAGGCAGATAACTTGTTATTACTATTTTTTAATTATTTACCAATTGTAAACTGTTTTCTGTATTTTTCTTCTTGGAACCTTTTTTTTTTAATTACTAAAACATCAGCTATGACCCTACCTAAAATAGCCTTTTCTCATTCCCTTTGTAGCTTTGTGCTGTCTAATATAACGGCTAACAAAGTGCCATTTTAAGGTATATTTCTAACATTAACAACAGTCCCTGAACGTAAAGACTGATGGATTAATAGCTGTAATGATTGCGTCTGTTCTGGGGAAGCGGCTTACGGGAAGCATGAAGGCAGCGGTGCCATGAACGCCGCCCACTGTGTGAAGCCAACGGCAGGGGATGAGCTAAGTCTCTTAAAGCTAGCTGAAACTCTCCAGGACTCGTTTAGTTGTTTCCTCAATGTTAAGTTAACACGTAGCTCGCTTAGTAAATAGCTAGTGACCTTGTTTATAATACCGAGGAGGTATGTTAGTAAGGAAGGCCAGTTTCAGTGGCTGTTTTGTTCGCGGCGTGGGTAAATAGAGTAGCGGCTGTTGTTGTTGTTGTTGTGGCCTGCTACACGCTAGCCTTAGCTAAACTAGCTGTGGGCTGTAGCTGTGTTCCTGGTGCTCTACTCGTATCACATCCCCCTGAAACGACACAAGGGAAATGGCACACCTCTTCAGCTAACTCAAGAGAGGTCGAGTTGTCGCTTTATCAAGTAAGTTTTTTTTTTTTTTTAAACCCACTTCTTGTGTTTGCGTTTAGTTGGGTGGCTAAGTTAAGGAGAGGAGCTGTGCTAAACTTAACGTCTGTTTTAAGTTACAGAAAGTGCTTGAGCGCTTAACGCTAACCTAGTCTTGCTCTGAGATGCCCTGAGCCTCTGGGTTGTTTCACAACATGTTATTATAAAAAAGCCAATTAATGTTGCCTCCAGGGTAAATGACTCAATTGTTTCCGTTTTCAGGGCAAGTTGTGGGTCTTGCCAGCTATGAAAGCCGCTACTCAGTGATTGACATCTGGCAAAAATGGAGCTGTACTGGTACATGTGAGTACAGCTAATGTAATTACATCTCTCTTTTCTTTTAAATGATAGTCATCAATAAAATCGATAACATAATGTCCCACCACCCTTCCCTTTTTCCTGTCTCCTTCACAGAGTTGTTATTATATTTATCATCATCAAGATATTCTTCTATGTGTGCTGGTACCGATCAAGACAAAGGCAACTGGCAGCATACCTGAGCAACCCACGCAATGCTCAGATAGTCATTGTCGGTGGAAGGGCCTACCTTCATCAGATGTGCGAGAGGCAGAGTGTAAGTGCACACACCCCCGCACGTACACCCCAAACACTACTTCGTGATCTAGCTGTCAGGCACTCGAGTGCTTTTGTGCCTCCGGGAAATGTCTTTATTATGGCTGGGGGCTAAGTTTACACCGGTTCAAGGGTTTGGGCAGTAAAGTGAATCTCTTTGTGTGGACTGAGAGAGACTTGAGTATGTTACACAGAGGAGAAAAAGAGTAACAAAGCTGCAAACTTGACTGTTTTGAGTGAAAAACATGGCACCCTCATGTAGACCCAAAGAGCATGTGGGGGGGGGGGGGGGGGTGGAGTGGATGCCTGGATTATCAACACTTAACCTTGGCTGACACATTGCACTCAAGGCAGGACCCTGCTTCATTGTAACTACAACCTCGAACTCTGCTAAAAAACCCAATACCCCAGAATATTTAAAAATAAAATGCAACAGACAGGAGTGAGGGAGCGACTGTGGGAGGCGTGACCTTGTGGCTACATAGTGTGTGATGAGGAGAGACAGGGGACACTGACTGACCACGGCTCAGTAACTCAGACAACCATGAGAAGCTACTGTCAGCCTGACAGTGTCTCTGCTGGAGGGACAGGGTTGCCTGAAGGAGCTTTGACAGTCACTAGAAGCACATTTATGGCCCTTTCCGAGAGTTACTGTGGCAGCTTGTTTGAAAAATCAACTGTATTAACATCAGTTGCCAATGAGATACTATGTGATTATGTGTACAGTGGGGAAAAAAAAGTTCTATTCTTAGAACTGTTTGCAGGCCTGCAGTAAGAGCAAGTCAAATAAGGTCACAGTTGCGTTACATTTTTGCGGATGAGTTGATAGTTTCTGACGACGGGGGATGTGGTTTTCAGACTGTCCGCTTTCACTTAGAGCTCACTCTCAGTGACATACTGGGGGAGTGTGTGGATGTGCATTAATAGCTGCACGCCTCTGGTTTGGACGTACGTGTACGCTTACATTTTCCTGTTCAGTTTGTTTGACCTTGTTAACGTCAGAGGTCTGGCAGGGCAGGTCACGGCTTTGACATTTTTTCAGTTAGAAGGTAGTGATGAGCGTCAGTCTGGCCCCTTTTTGTGAAAACAAGTATGTTTGTTCAAGCACACATGTGAGATTTTTTTGAGACAGAAGACAGGAGTAGACTGATTTATAAACAGCAACGCACGACTCTTCGTATGTCTCATTTCCCTTCATTTTAAAAACGTCAGATTTCCAGCCACTGATATTTCTGTGCTGTAATTGTTCCTCAAACTCTTATTGTTACTTTGATGTGTCCTATGAGATCATAAGGGATGTGGGAGGAAAAAGATGGTCTCTTCTTGTGGGTAATTTTCTTGAGATTGTGATCAGTTTACATGCTTTGTCTGGCCTGGCCTTTTAAGAGTCATTTGATCACTGACCTTGATAGTTGTCTTTCTGTTTGTTTTGTAACTTCTTCAATGCTGACACATGCGTTTATACGTATAATAAAATTGGCAGCAAAATGAGGCTTCCCTTTTATTGTCCCCTTCAAGTGCTAGTTGAGCGTAGTTGTATTTGCGTTTATGTCTAGTGACACGTCTAGAATAGTAATGCTTTCCCTCGACATCAGTTTGTATGGAGTCTTTTCTGCCGTACAGGTTTAGACCGTCATCATGACCGCATTTCCCTCAGGAACCTTTCTGCTTTACTGCCTCTCTAAAACACCTGGAAGCAATCTTCATGATTCAGAACGTTCCTAAAATATGCTCCGTGAATTACATGAAACAGGTTTCTCTGACGTTTTTCTAACTAATTTTCCCACTTTGTCCACTTCTTAGAAGACATTGCAAAAGATGCTGCATGAACAAGAAAGACATTTTGAGAATAAGAGATGAAATGATTAATTTAAACGAAAGTAATTTCCTGTTAATCTGATGCTGCCCCGGCTTTTGAGTTATTTTTCAGTTGTGGGAGGTACAGACTATGATATTTTTAGCATTGTTTGGAATATTTGTGTAACAGGAAATGCCCCAGTTGTAAAGAAAAATAAATGATGCAGCTGAAACTGAGAGATGCCTGGGCTTATGACCTTGGGTTTCCCCAAACCACTTACAACATCCTGTGCGGTATCTGAAATGTTTGTTCGATTTTAGAGAAAGTCCACGACTGCTATTCTTGGTATCTTATCAGATGTGCGTGTACTGGCTAGTTATATGTTCAATAAGCGCCCCACAAGCCCTCGTCTTTCTCCTTCTCACTCCTCTTGAGCTTCATCACGTCCCTAATCTCTTCTTGGTCTAAAACTCTTCTGTTTGCTCTACTTCCTCTCTTGGATCCTACTCTTTTCTCCTCTTCCGTTTTTTTTTTTTCCTGCTCCTCTTCCTTTCTTCCTCTCCCCCCCGTTCCCTCTGCTGTCTCTGGTGTATAATGTTCCCTGTTTAGATTTTAATGGAATGTGCAGCAGGGAGGCCCCGTGGTCATCCATAACCCGGCACCCTGAAAGTTTTCTGGAGGGACGCCAAGGCAACTCGAGTCCTGAGCTTAAATGAATCAAATGGGGGGGGGGGTGTAGTATCACTCACTGACTTGGACAGTCTTATTCACGGCTACCTGAAAAGTAAAGCCAGACCTGTAAGGAAAAACTTTTGATACATGCATGCCCTGGGCAGAGATGAAAGACTTGAATAGTTTGTAGATTATTAACTGTTTCTCTGTTCTTTAGGCCTGCATAGAATATTGTTTTATGTTGTTTTTTTGTTTTTTTTATTTGAATGCAGTTTTTTCAAACCACATGCTACAGAGATGTAGCCAAGGAACATTTGCCACCCAACCATGAGGATCCAATTTGATTAGGCAGAAACGTGTCGTGATAATTATGACTTTATTGACTGTTAGAGGATATATTTGCAGTAATTACCTTTTTAATTTAGCGTGGTCTGGGTGTGCTACATCTTTCTTCATCACTCTCTATTACTCCCACAAGAACAGGATGGGAAGACATCAGTCTGCAAGGGTCATCAGTCCATCATCACTGCACGTGGCTGCCTGCTGTTACTGTTGCAATTAGCTCCTTTACATGAGTGAAACATATTGACGACATGAGAATAATTTTAAAAACTCTGGCCTCAACACCTCGAAAGAGGTCACTCCATAACTAACTGGCTGTGGCTGCTCGCTCTCATCGTCGTCTCCTGATTTTAAGGCTATCATTTCAGCCTTTATTTTTTTAAAAGGACTGATATTATTAAAGAAAATAATTATGAAAACAATATTAACACTGCAAATGTCACAGTCTGGTGTAACATACACAACCACCGCCTGCGTATGTGATTCTCCGGCAGACGTCTCACTCCAGCATTTCGTTTAAACGACTTCACGGGCAGTTGACATGGTTCATCGGGTTTGGGGTGAAAACATTCCATGCTGGTCAGCCCAATGTCGGAAAACACATGTTTAAACACCCAAAAGAAGCAGCCCATCAAACCTACACTATCTCATTCCTCTACAAGAATACTGTCTCGCTGTTTGTTTAGTGATGTTTGTACTTCGGTGTGTGTATAGACTTGCTTGTCAGTCTAGGCCTGAAGTAAAGATATTAAAGGAAGGCTGGAAGAGCAAATGCGTAAATCCAATATTGTCACAACCAGCAGCGATCTCTTCTCTAGAGGTGTGTGCAGTAAAACCAGCCAAATTGGTATCCTAATGTCGGCAGTGTTGACATTTGTATTCTTGGCTTTAGCTAATAGATCTGTGACTGCCTCGTGAATGTTTTTGCGGTAAGGGTGTGTTAGCATTGCCAGATGGGAAATGTTAAACTATCAAACCGGAGGCTTAAAATGTAATATTATAATAATTGTACATGAGTTTTAACCAGAGCAAATAGGCATACATGTGTAATTACTGAATAAAAACAGTGTGTGAATGACTTTTTGACACACACATAAATCTACCCACATCCTGTGCCACTAACCTTTATACAACGAAAATGCTTTCATTTAAATTGCGGAAATAAGTAAAAGTGTCAGAAGTCAAATTGTAATCCAAAGCAAAAGAAGAACTAGAGGGTTCTGAGTTTCTCTAAAACATTTCAGATCAGTTGAATTGATGGCACAACCAAGCAGACCAAAAGAGTCCACACCATCAGAAGATCAAAACATCAACCTTAGTTCCCTCAGAGACAGAGTCAGCTTCGTAACAGATGCAGAATTTGCTAAATAAAGAACTCAAGACTTCAATCAACGAAAGTCTTCTCAAAAGAAGGCTGTCTTGTAGAAGCAGTTTCTAATCCACTTCTCAGAACAGGAAAACAAGCCCAAACTCTTGGGATGGACAAAGATATACCAGCGTTTCACAGTGGATGCCTGGGGGAAAAAGTACTGAAAGTATGGCAGTAACAGAAGTGTGTGTGTGTGTGTGTGTGTGTGTAAGGAGATGAACAAGGAGTATTCAACTTTGGACACCTGCACTGAATTGACTCCACTCTGACCAAGCAGAAATAGCAGTCCAGACATAGTGCACCTTCTGGCTTGCGTCACTGTGAAGTAAAACTGAAACTAATACTGCAGAAGGATAATGACCCCAAACACACCTCAAACATTTGCAAGATCTACTTGAACCAAACAAGTTCTGAGTGTTGTGGACTTTTCCTCCACAGTTTCCTGACCACATTCAACATTTATGAGGGTACTTGAAGACTGAGAAAGCCAAGCTTTCCACTCGTGTTGTCACGCTTGTGTTATTATTTGTAATGAAAAAAGAAATAGTATTACATAGAAAACAAGTACCAAACGAGTGGATGAGTGGACCTTTGGACGCCGCTGTATTTACACTTGTGTATTTCTAAGTGCTTCTGCTTTTTGGCGTATATCATTAACTCGCCCTGTGTTTGCTTCCCTCTGTAGCAAACCTCTGTCTGGCCTAGTTGGTATGGCGTTCAGGATGACCTGTCGATAGAAGAGCCCTCCACAGCCCTGCCACCAGCTGCATCCTTCTCCCACTTGGACATGCCACCACCATATGAGGCTGTCTCTGGAGGTAGCACACACACACACACATGCACTTAAAAACAGCACTACACCATGTGCCTGCTGCTTCCTCATTCATCAAGCTGAACAAAAGTTGAGTCAGGAAGAATCCCTTTGCTAAATGTGTGTTACTGAAAAGGAGAACAAAACTGCTTCATGCTGTGTTCACTCTGAACAATCTGTACGAGCCTGAGGAACTTGTAGGAGAAAACACGAGCAGCCCTAGCTGACCAGTTACGGTTCTTCCATATAGCCCTGGTGTGTTGTTACATTTTAAAAAAATTTTTTAGGAAGTGCAGCATGGCTGAGTTTACACACGTCGCCACTGTGGATACAGTGTAACCCCTTAACACAGAGGTATAAATCCAGCTTCAGCCTAAAACTACAGACTACAGGAGTAGAGATTTGGGTTGATTTACCACAGATTCACCCCTCCTAACAACCACAAGAGATATCTGGTCAAAGACCGTGATCCAAATTATCCGGTAATCTGAGGAGTTTACAGATCCAGCTTTAAAGCTCCTGAACTGCTCACAGACTCATCTGTGCCGGCCCGATTATATCAAATATGTTTGATTTTTTTTTTTTAGGAGTTAAAATCTGCATGGTTCAGCCAGTACTCTGAGTGGAACCACAAAAGGGAGAGTGTAAAGTCTACAGGGAGATGGAGCAGCCTATGTACTGCCAAGGAAAAGTTTGCTAGCATACTACTATTGACAGATATTAAAAGATATCTCCCCATCCCACAGCAAAGCTTTTGTTTAGTTTTCTCCTCACTGCAAAGCATTATTAGAGCAAGATGTTGTCATCAGTCTCCATTTTGTTTACACCAGCATACTCATGAGATCATGTGAGGACCTGCATCGCGCCCTCTGGCACTACCGTCCTCCTAATTATTTTCAAATCTTGGAGTGCATGTTTGAGTTTAGAGAGAAGACCTGTGAATCTTTTGGAAGTAGAGAAGGATGCATGTTCTACCAACGGGGAACAACAGTGCAGGCTGGGAGGCCCGTCAGGAGGGCGTTACGGTAATCGTGAGTCATGAGGTGACCACAGTCTGTGTCAGGTGTTAGGCAGCATGTTGTCATCAATTATGACCCCTAAGTTTCTCACTACCCTGGTTGGGGCAAGGCACAGGGAGTCAATTCTCTATGTGTCAGTTATTTTCATTTGTGTTATCTGTTTTTAGCTTTGCAGCCAGAAGCAAAGATGTTACAGAGAAAAAAAACTAAGCTAAGTGAGGCTCACAGCTCCTTATCACTGGTTTCTTTATTCTATATTCCCCATATACCGATCCTAGTCATTTTTAATTGTAAAATGTTATTTCTGTCCTCAGTCTCTTTGATGCTTTATTCACAGTGACATTTAAAGAAGCGGCAAACCAGTCATAGCGCTTTCATTATACTCAAACGTCTGTATCTTTCACAGATGTGTGTTTCCCAGCCTGTCTTTGGGAGTTCATCAAAGAGGTCCAGTCGTCGTAAACGTAAAGTCGAGTTTCAGGCCTCTCTTTTGCAGATGGTATCTCATCTGATCAGTGCTCATTCAGTCTGACAGCAGGATGTGGTTATAGACGGTGGAAGTGGTGACATTTCAGCACTAGTTGTATTACTAGATGTTTTCGCCCCCACATAGGATTATTTTTTTTTCCCCCCTATGAAAGACACCTGATGCCAAACGACAAATTCGAAAGAATTTCTTCAGTTATTTATAATTTCAGGGTGCTTTTTGCCTTTTTTGGGGAAAAAAAGGCACTTTTTAAAAAAAAAAAATATGTTCTGTTGTGGCAGACATTCTCCACTCTGACAGTCAAGTGAGTCTCCCTGACACACCCACGGCTCTGTAATACATCCATGATTGCTCTACACGGATCTGATGTAACCTTCCTCCCATTAATACATGAAACAAACACAAACGTCACATTTACATTGTGTTATCTGCATTGTTTTTCTGGTCGAGGTTCGACCGGCGATCTTTATAATTTGTCATCTTGTTGCGCCCTCTTCTTCTGTTTTTCTGACCAGAGAATCGGCGCTGCCCACTGCTCATCCTGTGAAACTCAAGTGGATGCAAACAAGCAATAATTTGCATTTCCAACCAATTTGGTTAAAATTTGTGACTCATTTCAATAAAAACACGACACGCGTCACATTAAAAATTAGATCATAGGAATGTGGACCAAATGTTGAACCTCATTTGATGCGTATATAGAATTTTTTAAACAGCTGATCGACTTGTTGACCCGTTTTCTCCTTCCTTTTCAGAGGATGATCTAAAGCCTCCGCCCTACAGCGAGTGCGCTGACGTCGATGAGGCCGACGCTCCCCGTCCGTCCCATCACACTCCTCTCATTTCCGATGGAGGAGACTCCATTAGTGTAAACGAAGCCCCACCGCCCTACACACCAGCTCCGTCTATACTAGTCAGCGAAGAAGACGGCCGTGTGAGCCACAGCGAGTCCCAGTCAGAGAGCAGGTCCGTCTAAATCAGCCCCTGATGCCAGTTTGCCTTTTCCATGCACTGCCTTCCTACATTCAACCTCAGTGATCGTTGCCAGCCTAACTCTCATCACATGAGAGCAGACGTTTATTTGGATGAGTGTGTATGTATGTGTGGGTGTGTGTGTGTGTGTGTGTTTTTGGTGGGGGTTTTTTTTTTTTTTTTTTTTTAGAACTAAGTTGATTTTCTATTTTGTATTGTTTAAAAAAAAAAAAAAAGTGGTCATCTGATGGGTTTGGCAATAACAGATGACTTCAGCAAGCCTGTGTGCCTCAGTCAGGACCGCAGATGCTGCCTCCCAGCTAGGATGAGGATTAACCTCGAAGCTCAAGGGAGTCGGTGAGAAACAGATAAAGCAGAGAGGAAGATTCTTTCAAAGTTCCCCTCTCTGTGTCCGAGGCCACTTCCTTTCATAGATCTAAAACCGCTGACTCATTCTTGAACACGATAGGGGAAATGAGCAGGTGTGTGACAGCTTTTAGTCCCCACTACTGTGATACATAATACGTGGTTCAGTGTTGGTCTGTCTATAGACATTGTTCTCAACACTCAGTAACAGCCCGTGATGAAAATTCAGAGTGTAGACAGTCCAATTAGGTTTTCTGCCACTTTGCAGGCATACATGCGCATATTGAATAAATTGTGTTTCAACTTCTCCAAACTGTACTCTCAACGCTTCATTAATGGCGCACGTGCGTCATTCGAAGACAAAGTATGTCGACGGAGAACTGTTTGCTAATGAATCCTCTAATTGTTTGAAGTAATGACCTCATGAGCATAACAGCTCCTGTTTAATGTATCACGGTGATTATACTGGCACATTTAGGCAACTCAAGTGCCTATTAGATCTGTGAACAGAAGTGAGCGAGAGCAAGTTGATGAAACGAATGAACACTCGTAGACGGAAGAGGTTGTTTTCTGTTGATTATTGCCTCTCTCTGTTGCTGCTTTACGGCGCCTACGTGCCAGAAAACAAGGCTCCGTGCAAACAGTGTGAACTTTGAGTTTAGCCGTCTCTGTGTCTTTTAAAAATATAACGGAATTAGACAAAAGGTCCTCAGAAGCATGAGGATAAGTTGTTGCACATCTTCTGTCGTAGATCCAGCTGTAAGATAATCAGATTTGATGTTATAAATTGTAATGTGTAGCTGAAGGTTTGAAATGAGGAAAATACTATCAGATAAAATGTGTAACAATCCCGAATTAAAAAAAAAATAAATAAATACACACAAGGCTGTGAGCTAAGGCTCAAAACATTTGGTGAAGCTGAAGAGCCGAAGCTGCATTTTATGCTAAAAAGAACCGAAACTCAGTTTTTTTTTTTTCTCATAATTGTTGCATAACGAAGACTAACCAAAAATGTTTTTTAACAACAGCTTCTGTTTCTCATAATCTTCATGTTTATCTACCACAGGATGGTAGAGGTCTGCCAACTTGTTCTGAATTTGTTCTGTTTGTATTCTCTGGTATAGTATTGCTTTGGGAAAGGTCATTACTGTGTTCTGTGTTCTTCTGCTTTTTTTTTTTTTTTTTGTATTGCTGCATTTCAGATAATCCGGAAATGACACTGTAAAATGCCCAAATGATCCACCTCCTGTGTTTGTTTCAGTGACAATATAATCTGTGTACAGTTTCTGAACATTACACGAGACAAAGTAAAACAAAATAAACGCTGTATAAATGTGTTTTGGGGGACTTTGAGAAAGTGCGTAAACTAGGAGAGGATCTTCATGGAGGACGAGAATTAAAAAAAAATGTATTTCAATGATAATCCTTCGTATTGTGATGACAAATCGTGGAGCATCTGTCACTGATGCCTTACAAAAAAAAAACAAACAAAAAAAAATCTTTCCTGTGGTTCTACAGTCTGAAGGATGCAACAGAGAAGCTGCAGTGTAAAAATGTGAAATGTGTAGTTCTCACTAACGTAGCAGCAGCAGCAGCAGCATGATGACGATGGACTACTTAAACCAGTGTTACAGGCTTCGACCGTAACGTGCGTCCTGTTTGTTAACTTCATGTTCATTCCCGCAGTGGTTGACGTCAGATCTCAGTCAGTAGCTTTGTGAGAAGAGGGGAATTTGATTTTTTTTTTTTTCTGTTTCGGGGGGAAATGTGTCTTCTGTATTAAACTGTTGTTTATAATTTTGCTCGTGTCATTTTTTCCTTGTGTGTGTGTGTGTGTGAAGTCATTTCAGAAAACTTTTTAACGTAATAATGAGTTTCTATTCATTCGTTTTTCGGTTATACCAGTTCTTTTTCAGCCTCAAAATGGAGATTTAGTATTGTACTAGAGGCTAAAATATATAATACGTTTCAAAAACATTGGATTCTACTTTTTACAAAAAGCATCTGTGTCTTTCATACGACCCCTTTAAACTGAGACAGCCTTGGTGACCTTTTGGAAAGCCCCTTCCAGAGCTACAGAATTTTACAGAACACATTTACACACGTGAAGAGTAAACTTCATGTGCACTTTCCTTGTTAAAAGGCATTGTGTGAGGTTGTTCAAAGAGACTTCTGTATGCAGCATTGCCTGGGTGTCAAACCACAAACTGTGTTTTAAGACACCAAACTCTTTTTCCTGGTTTCACAACATTAAAGACAGATGCATGACCTGACCTGATTACAAATGTCAGTTTTTCTTTTTATAGTATCTTCATAGTATAGATATTTTTTTGTGTCCCATTGAGATTAAAAACGTCCTGGCCGAGAAAGGCAGCAGCACAAACTAAGAACATGTCAAGCTTTGTATGTAAATGTGCAACATAAATACAGAGTTTTGGTGGTGGTGAAAACATTTGAAGAAAGGTCATGGTTAGATTTGGTGGTGTCAAGAAAAATGAAGTGATCCAAAGATAAATCATCATTGACACAGTCGGCACAAGAGTTCTGAGGAAAAGGGAGTCTGTATTGAGAAATGCATTTAACCAGAAAACAGACAGTGTTGAGTGTTGGATTAATCTGTCCAGATTGGCCACGAACACATCGCCTCTTCATGTGATTCTTATGTAAGAAATTGAGGACAAAATCCCCCCCTCCTCCTTAAGTCTTAAGCTCAACTGACGCTTCAGCCTGAGCCTTGTTAGGACTGAGGACTTTGTACTAAAGTCACTACCTTTGTAGGATACTTCTCTGGTTTCACTTGACATGCTGACTTTGACTGAACTTTGATAAACTGCACAGAAACTACTGTAGATTTAGCACCCACCATCTCTGATGGCTACGAGAATCTTGATCTTTTTTAAAGCCAGTGGACACGAGGGATGATAACAGTGACAACAAGCTGTTGAAATCTACACGCAGGCATGTGTTTTATGACAAACTTCATTAGAGGAAGTCCACCTACGATGTGCCACTAGAGAGCAGCATTGCACTAATGATGATTCAGCCGCATGCATCTGAGCAGCCTGCACCTGTTGCTGAGCCCTGACACAAGCAGCCTGAGCGGGCATCACTTTAACTATAGAACAATGCCTTTTTTATTACACATTCTCGTGACAGAAAATGGCACTGACATTCGTTCCGCAGTGTTACACATTAGATGGGGGGGAGACAAAAAAAAAAAAAAAAAAAATCGGGCTCGATCAAGATCAATTGTACAGCCATCTTGTGGAATGTATAGCAGAGCAGATACTCAAGGACGTTCATTTTTCATATCTTAGCCTCTCAGCTGCTGCATCAACAAGCTGCATATAAATGAGCCGAGCTGGGACAAGTCAGTGTGTGTATACACTTGATTATGGACCTTTTCGGTAAGCAAAATATTGCATGTGAGATAAATCACACAAATGGCAATTTGTCAGCAGGAAACTAGAAAAATAAACCACAAAAGACACATCAGTGTGAAACTACTGGGATCATTTTCTCATGCCTCTTATTGGTGGAAAAAAATATACACGTGTGTGTAGAATTAGTAAGGCGATAGTGCATACCTGCATGCTTTATTGATCTTGATCCATCAATAATACAGCCCTTATTGATTCATGTATATATGTATGAGGGTGTATCTTTTGTCAGTGTTAAACACAGTTAGATAAGTACGGTGTGTGTGTCACTTTGGCATGCAGTGCACTGGTTTTGCTTTGAAGTAATTGATGCTTTCAGGGGAAATATTTGCATTTTGGAAAACAGGCAACTATCCATCATGTAAACCACTTTACTGATCATTACATCTCGGCGTAAACAGCTGTATAATAGATACAACACGGAGCGCACTCTCCTCAAGGATATTCACTGAATCTCCCTCTGAGATTATTGAGGTCTTCAAGGCCATTTGAGAAACAGAAGCGACGGCTCAATTACCCTCTGTTGTCTTCCCCGAGATGTATTGCACTCCCAAGTCTTTCATGTAGAGGTGCAGTGCCTCTCGAATGACGAGTATTTTGAGGGTGGTATGCGGCGCGGCGGCCATGGAGAAAGCCACACCTTTTGAATTCGGCGCATTCCAGGCGTGGGTGAGGATGGATAAGATGTCAGAACCATTTCTGTTACTGATTTCACACCTAAAAGTCATTTCAAACGAGGATACCCATCACTAACCTGACCACATGTGTTATTTCACACTGTTTCATATTTTATCTTGCTGCAGATTCAAGGACAAGGAGTGTAACATGACAACACCCAACAATGGAGGGAACGTTAATGAGTTTTGCAGGTCATTTAACTCCTAATAGATTTCCTCATTTCTCTGTCTGAACACCTTCATCACTTTATGTTCTAATGTCTTACTTTCCTTCCTAAGTTTGGTTCAGTGTGACGTAGCCAAATATCCAGTTCATCACAGTTTATGATATGCATTTAGATTATATAAAACAATAAGGAATTGTAATCACTTCTATTGTAATTATATATGGAAAACTGTGCGCGCCTGATAAGCTTCACTTCTTGCCAGAGGGGCTGCTCTGGCAAGGGGTCGTCTTTTTGCAAATCATGTTTGTTTCATGGATCTAGTTGGCGGATATATAAATAGTCACTGAGTATACGTGCAGCGTCCAGACATTAGCATCTCCTCAAGATAAGAAACCTCAGAGTGGGTGAATCCTGTCAGCGCAGGAAGGAGTGTGACGTTTTTATCCTCTTAGTTCTTCTCCTTCTTATCAGGTGAAGGAAGCATATAGATCATATTGTAACAAAACGCACATGTCCTGTGTTTTCGTTTCCACGTGTTCCAAGTGTAAGTAATCCCAGCCTCTCCTTGGGTCTCTGCTGATTGTGATCACAAGTGTTTTTTATCGCACTTTGCTGGAAAGGTGGAGTTAATAACACTTATGTAACCCCCAATCCTACTTTTTTAGATGTTGATCAACCGCCCTGTGATTCTCTGAGCTATTTTTCCTTTGCTGCTCTCCCTGAACTTATAAAAATCATGTCTCATTTGAGGGTGTCCTCCAGCCCAAGTTTTTATTTGAGGTAATAGACTGTATTTGGCCCCATTTGCTTTCTATTTTGAACAGCCCACTGTCTCCTGGTTGTGTCCCAGATTACTTCAGTTTTCCTACCAGTCCTAAAAAATCCTGGGTTTGATTTTAACCCACTGGATAATTTTCTTATGATTTCTAAAATGCCTTTTTTTTTCTTCTCAAATAAAGCAGGTCCTTGCTGCTGTGCAAAACAATAGCGTCTTTGAAAAGTTTTAATCTGGTTTTTCTGAGTATCACAGCCTGTCTCAAAGTCACTATTGGCCTCTTAATGAATGCTGACAAAGGCATGTGTTCGCTCCTTGTGTTGCCTTTACGTTGTTTATATTAGACTGGGGCATTGGGTGGGAATATTTAACACTAAACTGGTTCTCATCATTTCTATCAAATGGGAAGTTTTGTATCTCTATTAATAACTTCATGTTTCCCATATCAGTGATGGTGTGCCTCAAGGGTCAGTTCTTGGACCATTTTTGTTCTTCCTATGAACTGTGGATGAACTGTCTTAAGCTGAGTCCTAAAAAAGAGACATCCTTGTTATTTGGCCCCATCTACTGGTCACATGTCACAACATATCAAGCTGTTACAAGAAATCAACAAATATTTTAAATTTTAGAGATGCAGAAACTGTTGTACATGCTTTTATTTCCTTGTGCCCTGAAAGTTTGAATGGGTTGTGCGCAACTCAGCTGCTGGGCCTGATTTCAGGTTAATTACCTTTACCCACCTACCTGATGACCTGGCTTCAGAATATATTTTAGATCTTTTAATATCTTATGAATTTTGCAATCCTTGGGCAGAAGTCTTCTGTCTTTTTCCGGAGCCTGAGCTGAAAACTAAAGGGGACAGAGCTTTTGCCATCAGAGCCCGAGGCCCTGCCTGAGGAAATAAGGCTGTCAGAGCCTCTTCTAAAAATGTGCATTTATTAGAAAGCATATCCTGTTTTTATCTGAGCTGCCTGATTATTTTAGTGGTTTTTAATTTCCTGTTCATTATTTTTAATTATGCCCTTCATGTATTCAATCATTCATTTTGTTTTGTTTTTATTTATTTCAGTTCCCTCTCTGGGAAGCCTTTTGTGCTTTCTTTTGATAACTGCTCTATAAATATCATTTGTTATTATTATTACACAACAGTGGAACAGTTCTGGCTTTTCAGTGCCACACAAAACTCAGATAAATCGGGTATATTGTACTTTTTACTCTACTACATTCATTTAACATGTATAGTTACAGATTAAGACTTTACACAAAAACATTAAAAATCAATCATTCAAGATTAAATGAGTGCTTCTCCAGCTTGTGAGACTTTACAACAAACAATATGTAGTTGTGACTTCTTGTCACGTCACAGATGTTGAGAAGAGCAATTTCTCCACTAAACTTCTGAGATGTTTCAGTTAAACTCTGTTTGAGGACCAAAGAGGTTTTATTATTTTGTAATATTTCACCAAAAAAACATTACAAAGTATTCCAAGAAATTTATATAACAGAACTTTGTTTTTCTTCTTTTCATAATTCATCTCATGACCCCTCAGATTTATCAGTTGATTACTTACATTAAAACAAAAACATATGCACATGAGGCATTAGCTAATTAAATATGAAATCGTTGAGATACATTTCCAGTCAAAACTCTGAACATGAATGCAGCAAGGTTCAAAATTCTATATAAGAAGTCAAAGGTCTTTACACGGGGGATATTGGAATCACTCCATGAATCAGAAAAATGTCAACAGTAATCTGCCATTTTTTTTATGAAAAATGACAGTTATATAAATCAGGCTGTCTGTGAATGAAATATGAACAAATCCCTGTGTAAAACTTATAATAGGATAGAATATTAAAGTATTGTAACTATACATAAGTTCTGACTACATTTTAACTGATATCACCATGAAACGTCCCTATAGTTGATTAAGATAATACATTTTCTATTAAAAGTTTTGTGAAATGATGTTAGAATAAAAATGTTAACTTTTGGTGAATATAGGAGAAATCTACACATGCCTATGGTTTGAGAGTCTACGGGTAAAAAGCACTTTTTTTAGAAAGAAGACATGTTATAGAAGAAGAGCCTAAGATTTCAACAAAACTGAGCAGGGCATGAAAAATTGATATCTGAAGTGTCTGCCTGAAGTAAAGGATTCCACCACTGGTGAGAAAAATCTGGCTATCTTTCTGTCTATCTTTGTGGTTTAACCTCATTGACAACTATCAAACATTGATTAATGATGACGGAACTATAACGTCATGGAAGGAAAGTTTCAAAGAGAGCTTTCTCCTGTAATGGGAGTGTGTGGTTCCCTTCACACGGTGCTTTTTAAATGCCGTTGTCATCAACATCAAGTGTCAACAGCATGATAAGCAGGTTCATCATTTCTCCTTGGCCCGTCACAGTAGATATGATCTAGAGGGCAGGGACACGGCTGCTGCTGTGTGTCTGTGCGATGACAGGATAAGTGAGGATGTCTGAATGTCAGGAGGGAAGGATGAGCACCTGGAGCAGACAGCCATGTGTTTGGGCATAATTATGTGGCAGCCAAGATATGAGGTTGTTTCATTGTAAGAATTTATTATTACCTGCTGGATATAATAATTATTAATATTCCTCAGGACCTATTCTTTAACAGCTCCTGTGCTTATCATAGTTCCAGCAAGCGGCGCGCTCGTCCAAGAAGGTAATTTGTTGATCACTGGAGTCGGTATGTTTTGCATTTTTAATCCCAGAAAATGCCTCCAAATGGGAAGTTGTCATCCAGGCAAGTGAGTTTGTGACTTATATCCACCACTCTCTTGAATCTGAATGATGAAAATTAGAAAGTCTCTCCTCCTGGAGGACCTGCAAGCTCGCCTCAGCATTGGCCTGTGAAGCAAGGCATTCATCTATCCCACTGCAGTTCTTTCAGTACTGTCAAAAACCAGCTGAGACTCTGAGAAAAAAAAAAAAAAAACAGTTTGGAAATATCTATTTGACTTGCAGAAATATAGTAATTCTTGTCTGGATTCAGCGTTCCAAAATGTTGCGTTTGCCCTTCGGCGTATTGGGTTTTTGACATGACGTGAATTGCTGATTTTTTTTTTTTTTTTTTAAACTACCACAAGTTGGAAAAGTGTGTCAGCTCCCTGAAAACAATGTCTCTGCGCTTGTACAGCTTGTAGAAAAACTTCAAAGGTACAGGTGCAGACCAGATTGAGTTCTTTCTGAGAGCTGTCAATACACCAGACAAAGACCCCGCAATACGCAGAAGATACGTGATGTGCAGGAAACAAGAGAGGCACTGAGGGAAACAGCACAGACAAGACCAGTCTGTAAATTCCTCCGAATGGCCTCAGTCCTTCTGACCTCTGACCTTATGTTAATTTCTCCTTTTGCCCGTTGGGCCTCGTTTTGCTCACTTGCTGTCCCACACAACAACTCCGGAGTCTCGTTCTAAGAAAGATGCCTCCTGTTTGCTGCCCGAGGAACCGAGAGCGCTGTTGTTCCCGTTTATCAGCTTAGTGAGAATTTACATTTTAATTGAATCCTGACGTCTGAGCCAAACTATACTTGCTGAGTAACTGGAGCCCCTTCAGAGAAACAACTTTACAGGCTTGAAGTGTGAGTCCACTGAAGATGACAGGCAGTCAGACTCATTCAAAGACTATGCAGAATTCAACCGCATGTGCCAAGATTGCTCATGCAGCCATCACCAGGAATATCCTTTTGATTGTGTGTATTGTGTGTGTGTGTGTGTGTGTGTGTGTGCGGTACCGCCATAAATCTACAGCTGGGCTTTGTGTGTGTGTATTGTGTGTATTTACACATCAGCTTCAATGTATTTTAATGAGTTTGATTGTGCCAAGATTTGTCATGCTTCCATCGCCAGCGATACACTTGGAACGTTTGTGTGAAGACAGCAGGGAATTGGAGTTCGGCTCAAGGTGTGTGTGTGTGTGTGTGTGTGTGTGTGTGCGCGTGCGTGCTCAGATCAGCGCTCTATCAATCTAATTAGGATGGACGCGTCCACTCCTAAACTCTCTTTGATGTGGCATGCTGGCCAACTCTGCTGATGTGAGAGATTCTGTCTAATAAGATATGAGATTAAAAGACGTGATTCGTCAGCACCTGGTCGACCTTTTACATCTATTTTGAATATTATAGCAGACAACATGATCGGGTTAGTGCTAAAGTTCATTCAAGTTTGTCTAATGTTATTAATATAATGCCTGTCTATTTTTTTAATGCCATCTAAATCTAGAAATATCACCTACAGTTGAGGTGAAAGGCAACTAGCGATTCTTTTCATTATGAATTAATCTGCTGGATATTTTCTCCATTAATCAATTAAACATTTGGTCTATAAAATGTCACAAGTTTTCAGAACATTCGATTAAATCTTCACATTTCTTTTTTCTTTTCTTTTTTTTTTCTCACGTCGGTTGGATCTCATGTGGCAAAAAAAACAAAAAACAGAAAATCTTCACCTCAAAGAACCTGGAATCAGTCCTGGAGTCTTATAGCGGCTCTGTGAAGCTGCACTCGGGCATAGTGGTGCTTTGAGCTCAATGTTAATTTCAGCATGCTAACATGCTCACGATGACGATGCTATATGCGAGCAGCAACCAGTGTGGAAGTGCTAAAAAACGCAGTTCCTCAAATGGCCACTTGAGGCTGGCTACAGAATGAGAAAATGAAAACTTCACTGCAGAAATAAACATGTTTACAGCCTGGTACAAACAAAAAAACAACAGTTTTGGTCTGTATAGCTATTTTCATGATAACTGTACCACAGGTGAACTTTGATATAACTCACTCATTCAAATTATATTCCACCGATGATCCACGTCTTTGCCCATTTTTAGATTAGCTGGGAGACGAAAGAGGCAGCACTGCCAACAACGCAGCAGTGGCCAGAGCCAGTGGTTGGGGAACCTGTGGGTGACGCCACAGATACGATGACCATTCTTTATGCTGTCATTGGCTACATAACATGCTGAGGTTTAGCAGGATTCAAGTTCACCATCTTAGTTTAGCGTGTTAGCATACAAAGTTTGCTAACACGCACCAGTTTGGCAGGTATTTACACATAAACTAAACTATTTTGAGCCAAAGGTCGGGAGGTCACCAAAAAATTATACATTTTTGAGCATAGTTCATAGTAAACCATCCAAAAGTTTTGGGCACATTTATTTATGTCAAGGAAAAGTCAGGAGATCAGCATTCATACAATTCATCTTCCACCAGACATCCACTAAGCTTTAAAAATGGTTCACACCACATGTTTTTGACCACTTATCAATCAATAGAAAACATTAACTGAAGTTATTAGCTTTTATCACGTGTAATGGCAAAAGAAAAATATGTTGTCTTATTCCTTCCCTGCTCTTTCCTCTCTTTAAGTCCTCTGGATTTGTGAGACATAGTACGGACTGATTCATCGCCAAGTTAATGGCTGCAATAAAGCTGCTGGGAACTATGTTTACCCCCTCTCTTGTAAGATTGAATCAAGCCAATCTCCTGTTTGAAAACGTCAACTCTTCCCATTTTATTATCATCATTAGACTAGCACTAGAGCTATTTGAACGCTATTGTTTTGTGTTTTTCCTTCCACAAAGAAGCAGGTAAGGGACTAGATGTACTCTATGTCTCATTTACACTGGCATGGATGGAAGCCCAGCCCATTACAATGCAATTAAAATGCATTAAAATGCTAATTTCCAGCGTTATTATTACATTATTTCCAGACTGTGGCACCTGCAGCTTCCATCCAAGCTCATAGTAACGAGATAGTGATTAACTTCTGCAGTATCGCGCTGATAAAGAGCAACTGAAAAGTCAAGAGCATAAATTGAGGGACAGACTACAGTGCCAGTTTCCAAAAAGAAGTCATTAGGATTCTGACTAATTACATCTTGCCTGACCTTCCACTCTCATTGCTTCATGCCGAACAAATAGATGTTCTCCTCTTCCTATGCTTTTACCTCGCGCATATGGACATGAAAGTGAAGTTGTGGTAAGAGATGGTCCCGGCAACATTGTAATTTAAGCAGATTACGCTTCAGTGTGACACAGGAAAGTGTTATAGTAACAGTAAAGCAGATAAGAGTTAATTAACTGATAATGGCGCTCTATTCACCAAGATGAAAGTCGGTGAATGGAAATAAAAGGTGGGAGTCAAAGAGAAAAATGGACATTCTGTAGATCTCAAAGAAAAGCAGATAATTTTATTCCTCTTGATTAAGTTTCACACCGGGATAGCACGAATGCCAAGAACGCTGAGTAATCTTCATCACAGCTGCCACGGCAATGACCTAAACCAAGCAGTATGATTTTCATCATGTCTGTTTCTATACAAATTGCACGACAAGCATCTCGGAGAAAACAGTACACCTGTCACATCGGGGCCTTTGATCATTTGATGATGACCTCTTTTATTCACTCCTACTCTTCTTCCAAAACCGAGCACATGACAGCGGAGCAAATCGATAGCAACAGCCTGGAAAAAACTCAAAGATGTACTTGTATTTTTGTTTTGTTTTTTGTTGTTTTTTTGTTGTTTTTTTCTAACAAGAGAGCAAGACAAACACAATTCTTCCTTCCTGTATGTGCGGCTTTTGATCAACTTTCCAGCTGGGCAAGTCTGAGGTTTTATCGGCTCTATCCTCCTCTCTCACAGATGAGAAACAATGTGCTTTATTCCATTACACTGTAAATCCAATCTCATGCTTCACGCTCTGTAGAAGAGCAGCAAAAAAAAAAAAAAAAAAAGAAAAAAAACTGGTACTGGAATGAATGAGATGGCATGGGGAAATGTTGACACAAATCCCACGATCCCTAAGGCGACACCAAGTTGGCCATCGGGGTACAGTTGAGGGATTCTGAGCAATTAAACAATCAATCAGGGGGTTGATTGGGCCCCGTGTAGCTATTATGGTAATACATGTGTTGCCGAAGTGAGAAGTCTGCACTCTGCTCAACAAAGCTCCAAAGTCGGGCTGTTTATTAATTCCGTTGCCTATTCCATCCATGAGGTCGCACGTGGGAAATCAGTGCTGTTCCTCAGGGAAAGCTTTCAAGTATACAATTAAGAAATAATGAGCATTTTGCGGCTTAAAACATAGACTTGCAGAGATAATGTCTGCAGAGTTATCGCCGCAGAGGGCAACATTGTGGTCCTTGGAAGGTGAATGAAAATTTCTAAACATGACCGGCCTGAGAACGAACGTTTCCAGAAGCCCTCCATTACTGCTGTTGACTCTCCTAGACATCTGACGAACGTCTAAATTAATAATGGATCGGGAGGAAATAAATATTTAATTTGTTAAATCTGCTGCAAACAGCTTGTAATAGTCACTGATCTATGTGCTGCATGATTCACAGCAGCTATATGACACCGTTAAAAAGCCCATAAGCCATATACCTATAGCACTCATAAGGACCAGAGCGGCATTTATCTCCTGACGTCTGTTAACAAAATGTCTCACATATGGAACCGTCCCCATTAGGTGTTGAACACCGCTGAGTGCTGAGGACGCTGATGTATGACTAATTGCCACAGAAGCTGTTCTTGCTGCGAGAAAAAAAAAAAAAAAAAAAAAAGCTCAAGATCTAATATTGAATATTGCAACATAAAAGCAGGTCTATTCACAGCAAGCTGCAAATAACATCTGACATAACCGACATCTTCGCTGGCTGTCACTTAACTCGCTGCAGGGTTTAAACGAATTTTTAAAAAGAGTCGTAGTCTGTGGATTAAGATGTCTTTTCTCTGGATAATCATATTTTGTAATTAGACCGTAGATGTTAGTTAGTTATTTTTATATTATTATTGGTCCAGGCTGAAACATCATTCTCACTTGTCCTGTGAATCATCTACACATCTAGTTTAATGATTAGTGCAACATGTTGTTCAGACATTCATAATTCCCAGACGGTGACTCATGAAGACTCTTTTCCCGTAGCGCCCCCATGATGTCGACATTTGCGGTTTTCGCGTGAAATGTCTCCTCCGCTGTCGGATGGATTGCCCTGAAAACTTTTTATGATCTTCAGGATGAATGATCATCTAGAGCCATCACCAGGATTGCTTTCAAATTTGCTCGATGCTTTGGTTCGTAGCTAAACCCACCTTCTAATAAGAAAAGTAACAGATGACTAATAATATTGCAAACAGAATTGTACAAGTGGAAAGTTACCACGGCAACAATTCATTTACTTTTTGTCACAATAACTCTGAGCTAAACAGTAGAAATAGTAAACGACAAGGCAACCAACACCTCTCTGGAGGATGTTATGCTGCATTACAACAAAAGTAGGACCTGGTTTGATTCCCCCCCCCCCAGAAACAACTGCAGTTTGTAGTAATATAATACATTTAAAGGCTTCATCAGACATCAAAACACTGCAAAATGACTAATAATAGTGAACGAGAGGGCTGCGTTCTTTCATGTAGGGCTAAAGTCTGAACCGTGCTGAGCTGTTGGCATGGCTGTGGACTTACTGTATCAATTAGCGCAGACGGACACAATTTTAGACAGGCATGAGATCTGACTTGCAGTGTGGCCACTAGCATGAAACCGTTATAAACTGTCGGTAGTCTCTTGTTCTTCTTTGAGTCCCCGCTTTTAGAGGCACTTTACTTCACATGAGCCGCCTGCGTGTAGTTTGTCCTGCGTGCCCTGACTGAAAGTGTTCGAGCGTTTGCTTTCATCTTGTCTTAAGGCATTCCTCACAGATGGGAAAAGGTGAAAGCGACACTGGAAGGCGGAAGGCAAAAAAAAAAAAAAAAAAAATCAGGTTCAAAGCTGAACTGAAAGAATCTCTTTGTTTTTGCAGAGTGGCCTAAATTCCCTGAAAACAACAGGTGCTTCCATCTTATGATACAATTTTGATGGGCCCCGCTCTCCTGTGTGAAGACAGCTCGGCTCGCACAAGCTCAGCCTCTACATCAACAGCCGGAGCATCTTCAGAGTGAGGTCTGTCTGAATATACTCACACGTAAATCATTACCTCGGCGTACGATTACTGACGAGTGGAAATAGAAATATGAGACTCCTCCACACAGCCTGGACTAACATTGACTTCTAACCTCCAACCGAAGAGCTGCCAGTAATTGAAATTAATTAACTTGTCTAAAGTGAGGCAAAAACAATTACCCAAGCACCCCCTTGCTTGTCAACATAGCTCGTTTCTCATGAAAAGAATGGATAGCGTGTTACTGTTCTTTGCGGTTGGCCCCTACAGGAGACGTGCAGAGATGATGGATGTCTGTATTTCCAATGGTGCCTTCCTTCTAATGAGTTCCTGTGCCACATTGCAGGCTCATTACAAACAGGATCTGCATTGCTGAGGATAATAAGAAACGATAATATCCCGGTAATGTGCATGATTATTATCAGTTAATGCAAGTTTTGGTTGCCGTTGTCAGCCGTGCTGGTTATTTCCCTTCCTTTTATTGGGTGGTTTATGAAAGTCAGTCTTATCTACACGGATACGAATATCATCTGAGACAGCAGTGTGCCATTTACCGAACGCATACACATTTTAATGTAAGTTAAACATTTCATCCCGAAGCTGTTCAGTTTCTTCAGTCTGTGTACGACTGTGAAAGCCCCCTCAGAATTTTTTTGACATTTTTCGTTTCCTCCACAGACCTGAGAAGCACACACACACATAAATCAAGGTTCCCAAAACTCTGGAGATAGAAAGGCAGCGTAGCGAGAACACCAATCTTGATTTCCTGTGCACACCTGCTCAGAGTGCATCACGGTTCACGCAAATACAAACCCCCCTCTGCGACGGTCCGTCTGCGGGGTGGAGCTCTGTGTTGTGTTTGCATGTGAGAGCGTGATGTACAGTGACAAAGGCACAGAGCGTGCACATCTGAGAATGTGTGCCTGCTTGTGCACATATATATTAATTGTGTGTATAATACTGGAGTGTGTGATGTCTGTGGCCGCTGTGCATTGAGAGGCCAGAGAAAATCACCCTGAAACACAAGATGGTGTTGAAAGAAACAAATTGCTTTCGCTGAGCTAGAAATTGGAGGATTTATTCCAGCTCCTTGGGACAGTTTGGTCAGTGCTGGTGAACAATCATTTCAGTCCTCTGTGGCCAGGAGGAGCGGCGTACAGTTTATTTGTCCGCTTAATCTGGGATGTAAATCTCAACGGAGTATGAAGTGGAAGTGGGAAAGTGGCTGTGACAGGAGGATGATTTTCTGCAGATAAGTTTATATTTTTAGCTGATGGCATTGCCGTCGTAATACAATATCCTATTTGAAAATCCATGTTTTTAAACTCAAACACACACACGGTGTGATATGGTAATATGGTGGTTCACGTGTTTTGACTGGACTTTTTTAAGCTTTATAATAATATGAATTCTTTAACCGCCTTTTTTACTCCAAGTCTGCATTCAGAAGATTACAATGCACAGGAGACTGTGCTAGTTTCCCCAAATGTGGCTTCTCTGGATTATACTCGCCTTGAGTACTTACATAAGTAGCTTTATTTTTCTATCCATTTAGCCATGGGTAGCTTTTGCCTACTTTATCTTCACTTAAATTGCTTTGGGCTTCTCAAAATGACTGTCTGGGAATAAAATATCTTCTTAACACAGAGGAAAATCAGCAGACTGTACTCTTTACTATGAATGGCAAACACCATGGCCAGCAGTCACATACATAATTGTCCTCTACAGCCTCACCCCTCTCCATTTTGACATTAATTAATCTGAAGCAATCTCCAAACTGCCCATGGGGCCAAGACCTCACGCCTCCAAACCTTCAATTCCCATGATTGAATTTCACAGAGTTCATCTCTCCAGCCCTTAACTTTGCCACAGCACTAATGGTGATCGAAAAAAGGAAGATACTAAAAAAGAAGAAGAGTGGAGAGAGAGAGAGAAAAAAAAAAAACTCTCACCATCAGCCATATTCTTTTTACTATCCATCATGGCCCATAGAGGGGAGGACAAAGACAAATACAGCCAGCCAGAATCTGGGCAGAAAGCGAGAAAGATGACCCCTTGGACTCTGGTGCTGCATTTCATTATCTCATGCAGTCCATTCATTCTCTACCGTTGGATGGACTGGACCTCAAATACACTCTATCATTCCACTACACTGCATTGGCTGAGGTGGACTGGACAGACTCATAAGAATGAAGACAAAGATGGAGTAAACTTCCATTGTGATGTTATAAGTTAGAACAGGGAGTATAAACTTCATTCGGCAGAGTACTCTACTTTATGACAGTCAGTACTCGTTTCTCATGATAATAATAAATAATAAAACGACTAAGAGTCAGTCAGACTACCAATGACAATGCTAACGTGGGATGCTAAGATGGTTAGCACGTACAGCATAATGCCGATCATCATAGCCGAGCTTGTTAGCATAATAAGATTTGCTAACTGGCATTGACGAAATAATCGTTCCTCGTAAAGAAATCTCAGAAATGCCTTTACACAGACTTTAAAAGTTTCCACCCAGTTTTAGCCTCCAGTCTCTATTAAAGCGAAGCTTGTGAGTTTGACCTGCTGCGGTCTGGAGATCACGTCATTTAGGATACATCATCTGGAAACCACAAATCTATTTACAAAAATAGAAGTTAAAAAATTTTTTTTTTTAGGATTCATCCTTTTGTCACAGTGAATATCTTCATCAAATATCGTGGAAGTTCAACTGATACTTGCTGAGATATTTCAGTCCACCGTGACTGACACTGCCATGCCTCTAACATGACAAAAAAGATGCAGGGGGTCAAAGTATCAATCAGTATTATCTCAGGTCGTTCTCTGGATCTGATAGATTAGCCCCTACAGAAACCTGATCCTCTTTTGCTGAGTGTGTCACCTCCAGAAGTGCTGTCCCCCCGCCGCTGTCGCAGACATACTTCCTCTGACACTCTGACAGTTACGGCATCATTGTCCAATCCTTCCTCCCGTGGAGCGTGGCAGTGAAAGTAGACTTTGTGGAGTCCTGGCACTACAAGGCCCTGGATGCTGCTGCTGCAGGGGCGCAGTAAGGCTGAGTAAGCCTGAGAAATCGTATGGCTTTGGCCCTGCTGCAGCGTAGGATGGCTCATTGAGTCTGCAGGTATGGAGCTGAGAGTGAGGAATGACTGCAGTCTTTCACAGCTGGCCAGCTTTTCTCTCTCGATCTCCCTCTTTCTCTCTCACCCTTGCTGTCTTTTCATACTCTTCCTCCCTCCATCCATGTCTGCCCCCCCCCCCTCCTCCTCTTCTTATGGCAACCAGCTCCTTCTCTCCTGGGAACTGACCCCCTTCCCACCTCTCTTGCTCACCTGTACTCACCTTTCCAAAACACACGGTCATTCTTGCACAATCGCGCTTGTGTGCGAGCATCGGATGCGAGCTCCCGTATCTCAACCTCCACATGCGAAAAATGTTGCATTTATGTGTCAGCGAGCATGTGTGTGTGTGTGTGTGTGTGTTTTGCATATCCCAGTGGCTAGTTGTTTGGCTGGCTGTGTTTGCAAGGTGTGAGCTGACCTGGGGCTTGAAACGGCAGCGAAACTGCATGACAGATGGCCTGTTTGAGAGAGGGATCTAGGGGCTCGGCTTCGGTCAACTGAGGTTTGGCATCAAAGGAAGGGGTTGGCCTGCTGTTAGTATCTCCACCCCTTCCATCACTATGTACACAGGCACACGTAACAAGCACACGGGCCATTACAAATGCACACATTCACCAGAAGAAAACACAGAAAGTAAAAGACATGCCAGGCAACATTCTCAAATTAATATTTTGCCCCTGTGATGTGCCTTTTTTTCGGGCACAGATAAAAGTTGGCCTTCAGCTTCTTTCATTGTGACATTACTTTGAAAATATTATTATGGTCACTGCACAGTAGAGTGAAGAAAAAAAAGACCCAACCATTTGTTCAAAAAGGTAAGAGATGAAACAGAAGACACACACCCGCACGTACACGCTCAAATAACACACCCCGGCACGTACACACTCAAATACACCCTACTGAGATCTTATATGGCCAGGTGAAATATAGGAGGCTTCTTCTGAAGCTACATTTTTTTTTGGCGGTTGCCTGGCAACCTGCGATCCTGAAAACAGGAGTACTGAGCAACAACATGGACACACACACATTTAATGCCGGTGTGCGTTTGATTCATCGTGTCTCAGGCCTCCCATCATGATCTAATGTACTCAGAATCATCCATGGCTGAGTCCGATGGCTCATTCAAAGGCACTCTGTTGTTTTTGACCGATGAAAGTTGCTCTGTGCCGCTTCAGACAGCCGAAGCCTCTCTCTGAAGTTCAGCCGGAGCTCTGTGAGTTATGCCTTTAGCTGTGAGCAAGTAAAACATCTATTGTACAAGAAGAGCAAACCATGCGGCGTGAAAAGAGAGAGTCTGGAATTCCTGAAGCGCCAAAAGAAAAAAAAGTTTTTGGAGGTCACGGCACTTCGAGAGGACGAAACTGCCTTTGACGGCTGGTTTTTCAAACTCACATTTGAACTCGGGCGCAAAGGCAACTCTGTTGTGTCTAACTTAGTTTATTGTCTCGTTTTGTTTCTTCATTAGACGTGTCGCCGCCTTTGGCTTTCCGCGTCTTCATCCAATCTGTTCTGAAATTTTAAGAAAGAGCAGAGCTGCTCCCTGTGCAGCGAGAGAAAGGGAAAAGGTTACCCACGCATTTCCCAGAGTTGCACGGAGGCCGCGCAAAATGTAAATCTCAGCTTTGCTTCCCTCTCCGTTGTGGGTAGCTACATTTTTATGAAAATTACCTGATTTGAATTCAGATGTGGGCACGCAGGAGCAGGAGGCATTCACTGAGGCACGTTCCTGTTGAACGAAGAGGCGTATTAACAGGCTGTTGTTGACTCCGCTATGTGTCTGTCAAAAAGACAGACACACATTTGCTGTCGTAGCCCTAAAGCTGTGTACGACACTCTTTGGGCTGTTGGAGCTTGATAGAGGCTTGCATGCATTCACCAGGGGGGATAAATAGGTAATTGAACTGAGGATGTCACTTTTAAAACACACAAAGGCTCGGAAAGGCAGCGCCGACATCAACACACACACACACACACACACACACACACACACACACACACACACACCTCATACGAGACAAGAAATATATTTACTTTCTAAAAAGATTAATGTGTTGTTCAGATCAGAGCTGAATGCAGGCATGAACCTTTATTTACAGCTTATTTTCTCTGTTAAAAACTCTTTGACAGCTGGATCCCAGTGGTTACAGATATGCATGACAGGGTTCAAGCCCCACAATAAGCATCCTCAGCTCAAGCGTCCTTGAAACTGAATCCATGCCAGCTTAGTCACGGGCGAGCACAATTTTTAAGGATTTTGCAGGTGAAAAGTGTCTAAAAATGAAAGTTTCTTTACGTCTTTACTGAGGGTTATACATCCAAATGTAGCTTAACGCCCACAGATTCACTAGAAAATCACAATACTCAAGGGCTGAGTGCTTTTTCTGAGGCTGATGTTGACCTCTGACCTCCCTGGCAGAGACAGACCACAGGAGGATTTAACGGCTGGAGCGCCATATTGCACTGAGGTAAATATCGTCAAAGCAGACTCAGACTGTCCAGATCTCACTCATCCCACTTGTAGCTCCAGAGGTTACTGGGTTATAATTCCTCTCCCTCCACCTGCAGAACAGCTGTGCGCCGCTGCCACGTCTCTCTTCGCTCCTGGAGTGGACGCGCAAAGAAGTGGGGGCGCACTCCTCAGCCATCAAAATCCCCCCCCCCCCCTCTGCTCCTGAGATGCGCAGCTGTGACTGAGAGCAGCATTGGACGCATCGCTCCGGTTTTTGTGCGCAAGCTCTGACTGTTTGAGTTGAAGGACAGCTTTTTTATTATTTTTTTTTATTGTTATTGTTTGTTTTTTTTATCATTATTATTTTTGGCACCAGCCTCCCCCTCCCACCCTCCTCCCAAAAGCGGAGGCACATTGTCTGTGGCGCAGCGCGACAGTGCGGTGTCCGATTACAAACCGTGCGCCGTGGAGCCACCGGCACAGAGCGCCTCTCTGTGGGGCAGAAAATAGCACACGGGGCTCCGGAGGGACGAAAGAGAGCACAGAGGAATCTCTGCAGAGAGAGAAGGAGTTTTACCGAGGTCGATTTTCTGACAAGTGACACAGCAGAACTGAGGATATATCATCTTCAGCTCATCTTTAGTGTGTTTTTTTCTCTTTCTTTCACCGTACCACTCTTCTCTCCGGGACAAGACACGCAGCTTCGCTCCCTGCTAGATGAACGGGAGTTGGGCACCTCACTTGGTAAGACGGAACGTATTCTCTTGTGGATTTGCGCGGCTGCTTTTATGATTCAGACATGCTTCTGCAGACATACACGCGAGATATTTTTGTTTTCTCCTGACAGTAAAACCCATGACTTGTTTTACTGCACGTCTCGGAGCAGGCTGTGCAGTCAGATCACATGTCTAAATAGGGCAAAACATACTGCAGAAGGAGAAGGTGCTGGCATCTTACGGGAATCGCACACTGATACTCAAATCCGAAATATCTCATAAGGTAAATAATCAGTTTTAGAAGTTTTGCATTTGGCTTTGCGGTGTGCGGCCACTTGGTGGTGCTGGCAGAGTGCAGCCATCACCAGACAGATCCCTGAGAGCTTTCAGCAAAAAATCTTTATGTTCTGCAAATTCCTTTTCTCTTTCAATATCTTATGACAATTGATTAGACTCTGGCATCATAGCCAATAGTTTTTTTCTTCTGTATTCACTGCGGCACAAGTTAATAATAATAAAAAAAGAACATTACAGCCCAGGATTTAAGAGAAAATAGTCCAGGTAAGATCTGTGCACCAGTGCTGAAAATGTCATTCAAAGTCCAAAATGCAAATGTGCAATTGTTCACTCTGTTGTTTCCTGGCTGTGAAGATAATAACATCAGCGTTTCATCAGCGGCTCGAGTGTTAAAGTGTGTCTGCTGCTATGTTTAGTTCAGTCTGAAGATGCTCTGCTTTTGGTGAAATGATGTCACTGTTTCGAAAGCTCAGAGGAGGTGAGCAGAAACGTGTGGCCTCACTCAGACACGCCGATTGTGTACGCCATAATACGTTTATTTTGCATGAATTGAAAGTGATGTACCGGGATTCTTTTATTCGGCACATCTCTTTGTCGAGGTTTGCAGACCTTCCAGCCATACATCTCAAACTTCAGGCTTTCTCCACACAATGACAGCGCCAGGGCTGAGTCCTTGAATGTTTCCACTTCTCTCTGTCTATCTCAATCTAAACTATCAAAAAAAGTTCTTTCACTGGCTTCATTTAAAGTTTTCTTATGCATGGCATATTCCAAATTCAATCCAGCGTTTGTCCACAAAAGCCGTCGTCGTCGCAGGATCCAGTGCTGTATTTATCAGTGGGCAGGTTCAATTATATTAGTCAGGTTAAATATTCAATGGTAGGCTATGTTTGATGCTGTGAAGGAGATATAATACTGTACAATAGCTCCTCAGTGAGACTCACTTCTCTTGTCCTTGGGTCTTCTAGCAGGTTTGGATGATTGCAGATCTCCAACCCTGTTTGTGCTGATTAGTGTACGATTAACCGGACATAATTGCTAACTAAGTCACCTATTCGCCAGTGTTTTCACAAGCCTCAGGCCAGCACCTTTTTCTTTTTTTTAAAAGACATGCAAATTTTTACTCAGATGTTGTGTCCAGAGTATAAAGCACCATGCGGATACTCTTATTTCACACGGCTCTGTGGTTGTTTTGGTCGTGGAGGCTTTCAGGACTTGAAAGCTGCAGCTCTGATAAACACAGTCAGCCTCCTCTGATCTTATGGCCTCAGACCCACGAGGATGCTGTGGCTCATATGTCCTGTCACACTGTGCTTACCAATAGAAAAAAAAAAAAAAAGGGGGGGGGGGGGGACTCATGTAGGTGGTGAAATTACTTTGGACTCTCAGACCTTTATTAGACTTTGGATGCTAAAATCCCCCCCGAGGAAAAGAGAGGAAAGGGGAGATGAAAAAAGAAATACGAAATGAGAGTGAGAGAGAGAAGGGGAGCGATGAGTCAAAGTGCTGAATCAAGAAACCATGTGACACGATGCCTTTTGGCTAAAGTCGCTTATATTGCAGCTAAAGTGCGAAAGAAATGGTCAATTAATGGTCTTTGACTTTTATAATTGTCATTTTTTTAAGCTAAAAACTCTTCTCCAGTGTAGGGATTTGTTGCGTTTCTTTGTTTTCATCTCGATTTTAACCAAATATCTTCAGTTTTTGGTCTGTTGGTCAGACAAAACAAGATATTTGAAGGTATCAGCTGATACATGCTGATAAATTCTCTGTCATCTAAACCATTAAGTAATTATTTTAGAAAATGAATCGGCAATTATTTGGATAAATCATTAAAGTCATTTCCTTTTCATCATCAAAGTCTTGACCTTTCATTTTGGACTGTTGGTTGGATAAAACTGAATCGCAACGTGATGTGCGCTTGACATTTTACAGACCTAATTAGTTAACTGAGAAAATAATCGTCGGATTAATCGACAAATCATTAGCTGCGGCCTTTGAAGGACATTAACACTTGCGCTCCTGCTCCATAGAGTCATCACACGTGAGACGAGCACAGCACAGACACATAATATGGAAACCAGCCGCCCGTTCCGCCCAGCCGCGCATTCCTGCGCCTGGTGAAGAGCATATGATTAGCGTGATTGATATTTGCGCTGTGTTGGGAATTCGCCCGAAGGTGCTGGTGTGCGTTCTGACACACAACACCGGCACAAACACAGCAATTAGTCCCAGCCGGGAGAAATCCACGATGAAAATGACCCCGGTGGCCTCAGCTGGCTGTGTGGTCACCACGGTAACCCATTGAATGACAAGCCCATTGTCGTCGACCTTTGTGATTCGGCATCCCCTCGGGGGTCGAGACCTGATGGGAGTGAAAGTGAAAGGCATTATCATGCACGTGTAAACTAAACAGCCATTACCCTCTGGCCCCTCTACGCTCTTTAAGCCCCTTTGGTTACTTATTTATCTGACAAAAACAAGATGGGGCTTAGAGATAGTTTGTCCCCGTACACACAGCTTCACAAAGGAGCCGTGTTTATTGGCTGTGAATTGCACGGAAGCCCCCGATTTTACAAACTCTCGTCAGCGGATGATCTATTGCACTCATGCAAGTAGACTTGGAGACTCAAACAATAGCTGAAGGAGTTTGCTGTTCCTCCCTACTGTGCTTTGTCCTCTCACTACCACAGACTATTTATATATCACAACCACTTTGCCATTATCTCATCCCCTCCCTTGTACTTTCTGCCACTTCTGATTTCAAGCCTGTAGTAGCTCCAGAGAACCATCCCCCATGTGAGAAGATTCGCAATATTTGCGTTCATTTTTAGTGCCTATTTGTGCCAGCAGCAGCAGCAGCAGCAGCAGCGCTCGGATACATTTCTGACCTGTCTATGCACAACAAAGAAAGTTCAAGTAAACAGTCTCTCTTTTTCTCTCTCTCTCATTCTCAAGTGAGATGTTGCAATGTTCCTATGGCTACCAAGGTTCCCTTCAGGGGATTTGAGTACCACACTCATCACAAAGGAAATGAAAAAAACGTTGGCAAATTGAAAGTTTATCATTCATGCAACTTCTGCTCTTTAAAGGCCAAAGAGTCAGGGTGGTTGCCATAGAGACAGCGAGGAAGCTATCAACTGTGCTCCACAATGCCATGCCATGGCATCTGTTGTTCATCCTCGCAGAAGTCTGCACGACGGGCCATGCCGGTGCCGCGAGGACAGACCTCAAGTCAAGGTCAGCCGTGGAAGTTTCACGGCATTAAAAACCTGTCACGCTGCCGTTATTTCAAAAAGAAGACCTGTGCAGAGAGCCGCAAATAAAGCAATAAAAAGGTGGATGTGAGCTTGTGTAGGAACACAGACAGGCAGCAGTTTCTCTGATGGGACACATCCTTGTTAAACAGGCGAGGGGAAGTGAGCGTGATCATTTCGCACCGCATAACTAAACAGCAGAAACTGCACACGGGGCAGGTGTAGGGAATAATTTGAGTTCAGGCGAGCGATATGTGATCCTGGATGTGCTATTATTTTCTGCTGCTCCGATCCAAGAGCGAATGTCTGTGGTCTGAGTGAAACATCCAGTTTCATGTCCACCCGTCAAAGGGAATTAGCGGCGCTGAAGCAGCCTTCACTCGCCAGCAGTGTTACACCACATTAGCTCTGTCCCGCTCTCTCCGCTACAACCTCAAAGCCCACTCAAGTAGCAGAGGAATGTGTCTTTTTAACCACCATGCCAGTGCAGGAAGAAGAGGGAGACTCTATTTGGGTCACGATTAAATAATCCCCAAAGCCTCTTTTTCACTGGGGATCAAACCAAGAGTGGGTTTGAAAGGTTAAACACAGATGGATCCAAACTTCTGCGACTACAGGAGAAGCGATTATTGTAAACTCATTTAAGTTTGGAGTTTGTTGTAGTCTAGCTGCCGCGTCTTGTGCCCGCCGCACCGGCGGAGAGGGAGAGCCGCCGAGCAGAAGAGGAGGAGGAGGAGGAGGAGAGGGAGGAGAGGATGTGATGAGGTGTAATGAGTCAGGGAGGTGGGGGGGAGAGGGCGAAAAGAAAATGAGAGATCGAGGAAAAAAGGAGCGAAGAGGCTTTGCTGGTCTTTGTTTATTGACAGATTGAGCGCCACAGGGCCATTTGAAGGGTGAAATGAGTCATGAGTTGTCACCAAACACACACAGAGAAACACTTTTTTTTTTCCCTCTCTCTCTCTCTCTCTCCTCTCTGGGCCGTCACCCAGCTGTATTTCTCTGGAAGATGAATGACTTCAAAGCGTGAATGAGAAGATCATTTGATAGCCGCGCTCAGGTCGTATATTTCTCTTTTACAGGAGCTTCTTCTTCTCCTTCTCCTTCTTCTTCTTCTTCTTTCAGGCTGCAGCTTGTACCTCTGAGGTGAGAGCAAAAACTGGACTGCCTCCTGCGAGACTTTGACACTCGTTGCTATGTATAGTCACAGCCAAATTAGCAGACTGCACCTATTACTAAAGCAGGTGCACGGATATGTGAATTTGTTTGTGTGTCATGCCATGTTGTGTCTGTCATGTTTTTGTTTTTTTTTTTCCATATCAGCGGGAGGTGATGCGGCTAAAGTGTTTCATGAGTCGTTTTTTTTTTTTTTACCCCTCACGGGATGTTCATCGCAGTGTGTTATCTTTATAGAGCATATCATTATACGATAAGGGACTGTTTTGATGTGATGTGTTTAGAACTATCTGAGCTCCATCTATTGCACCGCCGCAAACAGCCAGAGAAGCTCTAATTTGATCAGCGAGAGGATATAAATACAGAAAATCCTTTAATCTTCAGCAAATGAAAACATTTATCTCTTCTTTGAAATCATTACGAAGGACTAATCAGAGCGATATCCTCGAAGAAGAAAAAAAAAATACTCGAGCTGCAGAGAGGACGCTCTCCTCTCTCTCTCTCCCCCCCACCACCACCACTACTACGCCCCAGCAGATGAATGAGAAATCGCAGCGCTTGGTTCTTTTCATCCGACCTCATATGAAAGTTTACGATAACATCTAAAAGATAAAGCGTCCCAGTACTTGTAGTTCGGCCACGCAGGAAAAATGGGAACGGAAGAGAGATACAGAGGGAGATTAGAGGGGAGATATAAAGAGAGAAAAGGGAGATTGGACGACGTAGATAGAGGTGAAAAGATAAGAACTAAAGTTTCCCAGACAAAGAGGGGAGGCGCCCGCTTTTGGAGCGCAAAAAGGAGAGGGCAAAAGGGAAAAAGAAAGACGAATTATGTCGAGATAGAAGGGGGTGATACGAGGACTGACGCGCAGACACGCACGCCGAGCAGGTTGGAGGAAAAATTGTTAAATATACAAGGAGGAGTTTCTCTCCAGAGGCAGTGGTCTAGTCGGTCCCATGGATGCATCTGTCTGCTGGATTCATCTGTCAGCGCTCTGGGTCCTTAGAGAGGGACGGACAGAGACAGACAGACAGGAGGGGACTAGACAAGAAAGAGAAGAGTGAGCAGAGAGAGAGAGAGAGGGAGGGGAAGGACAGAAGAGGAGAAAAACAAGATGAGGAAACAGGAGATAAATCAAAAGCATACTCAAATGGGGAACATATCTCAAAATTTCAGTTCAAATTCTTCAGTTTACTCACTAAACTCTCTCTCCGAACAAAGTCCTCTCTGTCAACACACTAAAATGCAAATGTTAGTTGCCACCAAAGTCACGAAAATGTTGAGAAGACTTTTCCTCCACTGCATTTATTTGACTAGCTATGTTGGAGATTAAAATTTTAAATTAAAAAGACACCAGAGGTTCTCAATCTTTTTGTCTTGTGGCCTCTTTCAGAGCAGCAGTGTCTAGTTGGGGGCTTCTTCCCTCTAAACGTCAACTGGTTTTAATTTAAATAATGAGTGTCTGCATAAAGAGGTGGAATTATCCAATAGATCACCAAAAAAAGCATGGAAATGAATACAAATGTGTATCACCGAGATTACCGTTAATCAAATGATAGCATGATTAAGATATCAAACTGATTTTCAAGAAGTTAAAAGTAGCTCTGTCTGGACCAGTGACAAACGGTATGCATTGCTGCATCAGTGAGAAGAATCTAATAATGTAATGAATCATAATATGTCAGTCACAGGAGCCATTTATCCGCTAATAATATGTCTGTGTAATATGTACTTTTACTTAAGTAGGACAAAGTATTATTTTTGTGTTGGTACTTTTAATTATGGGAGTGATCTAAGAGCTTCTCCCAACACTGCCCAGCCTCATTGCAGGAGGTTGGTCAAGAGGAGGACTGCAGGCACTACAGTACACCTTTTTGTGTAAAAAAAAAAATGTATTCCTGGTTAATATTCTGCTTAAAACATGCTCGAGTGGAACATCAATCAAAAGGAGCGAATGTGGAAATGCAGCATTATTTTTCATAAAGTATCAGTCAGTCTATATCAAAGGAACTAAATGTGATTTTGAGCACCGCATTAATAATGCAGCGACCGCCTTAAGATTCGAAACAGGTAATAAAAAACAAAGTCGCGTGGTCTTGATGGTGGAGCACTCCATCACACACACACATACGCACGCACGCACGCATGCACGCATGCACACACACACTCACACCTTACTGTATTGTTTTCCAAATCCCTGCAAACACTCCAGACGTGAGACTCTCTCGAGTCATGTCCTTTACTAGTCTGTGTCGGGCATGAATGCGAATGTGTAGTCTACCCCGCCGTAAACACAATGCTGCCTCAGTTCTGAAGGTGAAACCACACAGAGGATGTGTGGTCTGATCTAAACCACCAGCAGTGAATAACAAACCACTTATTATTCCTTCTAAAAAAAAAAAAAAAAGAAAAAAAAAACCCATTTCATTCTTGCCTTGAATAAACCATCAGGAAGAATGAGCCCTCAGTTAGGAACCTTGCTGCCTGGCTGTCTGCCAGCCGTGAACACCATATTTTGTTGATTGCACACTTACAGCACGGTAAACTGACGTGACTTTGATTTTTTTTTTTTTTTTTTTTTTTTCGAAGCAAAGTGCACGAGAGGAAGTGGTCATTTGGAGTTTAATACTCACAAGTGGGGAGTTTGGTTTCAAGGGATATTTTGTTATGGAACATTAAGTCTATTAAAAGTCTAGCCAGGTACTGGGCTTCAGTGATAAGGATATCAGTTGCTGTAAAAGACAATGGAGTAATTCTAGAGGCATTGCCGGGAGTGTCCTTTTTTTCCATACACAGTCTTGGTTGGCTAATACAGTAGTCTGATTATGCTGTTCATGAAACAAGAGAATGTTTCTATTCTCCTGCTTTGGCTCTATTGTGTTACTGGATTCCCCAGAGAAGTGAGTTCAAGAGTTGTGCTGACTCTCTGCCTGTGCATCTTCTGCCCTTTTGGGACCGAAGTGGACTGTTTTAAAGATTTTCCAGTATGAAATGTTGTTTTTTTTTTCCTCTTCTATGTGGGGGACTCAAATACAAATAAATGCCTAAAAGAGCCAAAAAAATAGAGCCACATGCCAGCAGCATCGATAGAGAAAGAGGAGGTCACATCGACATCGACATGATACAAATAAATAAACCCACAAGAACGCTAACAAAAATATCCCCGCGTGCAAATATGAATACATATTAATAGTCCTGCTGTTTATTTCACATGCAGCTCTCCTCTCAGGTGCGTGTGTCAGGCCTCCGCAGGGTCAGCAGGGTGACTGAAAGGAAAAGCTCCAGTTTCACTTTCTCAGAGACCCCATTAGTCGACCTCAGCCTGACCAGACCCGACCCCGACCCCGACCACCTGACGTCAACGCTGCCCTTTCGGGCAGTGATAGGTGCGCAGGAAAGGTGTGCGGCTGCATGAAAGCTCTCTCGCCGCTCAGCAGCGGGAGTCTAAGAGAAGAAAAGACCTATTTCCTTAATGAGGATAAGCCGAGATCAGCGCCGTCAAATCATTACAAATGAAGGATAAAATGGATTTTGTTACAGGAAAAACCTTTGCGGTTGTTTTTCACTTAAGCCGTTGCAGAACTATTAAGACAGGCACAGCGAGGGAGGAACTCCTACGCGGAGGATAAATTTCCTCTGGACTTGCCCAACCACAACACTTTGTTGCAGTGCTCTTGTTGTCATTAAAAATAGACCTCTGCCCTTCTGAAGCAAGGGCCCCGTAGCATTCTGATCTATTTTGCGCTCCACGCTGTTCCCCAAAGGCTTTCTGGGTAGAAAAGTACTCCCTTCTCTGCAGCAGTTAAGGGCAAAGGGGGATTCTTTCCTGCAGGGTCGACGTCTTTTTATTGACTTTAGAAAAGCACACACACACAAAAAAAAAAAAGGAGTTATACCGCACAATGTGAAAAGGAAACTGTAGCTAGAGACCGTCCAGCTGCTGATACTCAGGAGGTAATTGTGCGAGTGAAGGAAAGTATTTTTTTAATGCCTCAGCTAGTGTTAAAAAACCTAAAATTTGTAGCTGGAGATCTACAAACCATTCTGAAGCCCTTATCCTTCACCACTTGTTACAGCTCCCACCCATCTCCTCACCCTGCACTGAAAACCATTATATTAATACAACACTTAATTCATCCCCAGAGGCGAATAATCTTTCCGTCCGCCCTCCCCTCTGATACGGAAAGGTCAGAGTGCAGGGTCAGCTGGATCTGGGAGCGGTGCAGTAACTTACTCGAGGACACTTACAACCCTCGTGTTCGGTTTTATGGCCTGCGTTGTGTTTTAATAGGCGTGAAACAACAGCAGTTCCTGCTTTCTGGAACCATTTCTGGCCAAACACCCACAGGCGATGGCAGGTCTCTCTGCGCACGATGAGACCCACTGTAACCTGTCATGTCATCAGTGGAGCTCCACACCCACCCGTGCCTTCCTTTACCCCCCCCCCCCCACTCCATACATCATAATTAACACGTTCTCCTTTCAAATATAAGTCTTGGCCTGGTCTTAAAAAGATTTTTTTTTTTTTTTTTAGTAATTGCATATGAGCTTGCGTGCGTGCAACCATGTGTGATTTCTCACCCTCTCAGATACCCAGGGTTCATCGGTCTTTTTGCCGAAGCAATTATAGTAATTGGCAGGTTACAGTCACTTTATTTGATCTTTGATTCTCAGCCTTTTAGTCATCTTTTTTTTTTTTTTTAACCATCTCTCACAGTGTGAATCGATGACATTTAAACTTCAGACTGCTGGGTCGAATTTGCAGCTTTTTAGAGGCCGGCTAAATAATTTTAAAAAATACCTTTAGCAGAAGAGGCTAATGTATTTCTGACACGAATGATCCGTATCCATATTTAACCACTGAGCATGATTACTGTGAAGGAAGGTAACAGGTTTTAATTGCAGTGTACAGTCACGTGGTTTGCCGCTATTGTTGTAAAGCACTGGTAGCAGAAGCGGCACCTAAAGAAACGATTACGCAAATCAAACTGTTATTTCTGCCTGAGCGGCTGGACTACAATTTAGCCCCGTGTCTGATTCGGTGTCTGGTCCCACACATTCTGTCAGTCAAATTACCTCATCATTACCACATCTACACACACATTTACCACTTGCACGCACTCCCACCACTGTGTACAGAAGAATGCAGCTTGACGGGTTGATTAATGCAGATCATCCAACTGTGTCGTCCTCCAGAGTATGGAAAGGTTTCGCACTTATGAGGTACACATTTCTGCAACTGCAACAAGACGAATGTACACAGGAGAGAAGGCATTCATAAACGGATGTTGGGTGATGCGGGATGAGGAAATAAAGACAAAGTAGAGGTGGCCTTTGCAAGTTGGGAGGTTAAAGAAGTAACAGCGAGCGCACCTGGAAGCCACATGTGGGTTACCGCGCCCGCACCCCTCACCCGCCCCCACCAGCGTCCCGGTTTGGAAAACTCCATCGTCATCATTATAGCAAAGGGTGGAGGGGATCATTAAGTCATTATTTATGTGCTTTCTGCTGTTTTATCACCTCCAGACATAGTCTCACAATGCAGACACCCACACTCACAGCCCCAGAAGAATAACATAATTGTATGAGGCAGCCAGGGGGTCCCGTCTAATAGAAAAAGTGCAGACATTAACAGTCTGGCCCAGCTGCAGAGACTAAGAACCCCCCCCCCCTCCCCTTTTTATTTATTTATTTTCTCACTCCTGTTCGGCTCGTTTACACCTTGTGTTGTTTATGTTTATTTACAAGCTGCCGCCGCAATGAACCTTCACTTCCACATTTTCTCCGGTCTGAGGGATGAGGTAGCAGAGGGGAAGTTTTTACAGGCAATTTCCCCTTTACAATAGCAGTAGTTTGCTTGATGAGCCAGGATTTGAAAAAAAAAAAAAAAAGCAAACAGAGCACTTTAAGCTCCCTTTCACCCAATCCTGGCTTCTTCCACCTGAATGTTTCCTAGCCTGTAAAAGCCAGGTATTTTTTTTCTATGTGTTATTTCAGTCTGCTTTGCCTTGTCAGGGGGTGCGTTTGAATCAATTTCCACCCGTTTTGTCACCGTTTCACACCGCTATGTGACTGCAATTTACATAAAGGAAAATGAAACAAAAACAAAAAGAAAATGAGCCGTGTATGTTCATAAAAAACACAGACCCATGGGGTAGGGAGGGAGGGGGGGCGGCTGAAGAAATAAAAGACACTGGGAATTGGAAAAGAAATGGATGTTAAACAGACCTTGCACTGTGTTGCACCTGGAGCTGTGGCTCCTGTGAAAGGCCATGTAGAGTCAGCTCTCTAGACACCGCAGTCCTAGATACCCAGAAAAAAAAACGCTGTTTCTTTTCCCTTTAGTTGAAAACCGAGGGGAACTGTTGCTTTTCCAGCTGCGCCTGACCACCTCACCCTGACTCTGTTCCCCTGTTGTTTTCATGTCCTGATTCAATTACCTCTGTGGGACCACTCTCCTGACACACGACACACACCGGACTGCAGAGGTATGAGGAATCGCAGCTTTATGGCATGTGGTGTGCGTTATTCACGGAGATCCCAGATTCTCTTCATAGCAAAGCCACAATCCCTCCTTCCACTGAGGCTCCTTTCTTTCCTTCCATCTCACACTCATCTCCTATTAATCCTCGCCATTCTCCCGCTCGCTCACCACTCCTTTTGTTCCCCGCCTAACCTCTTTAACACCCCTCTCCTCTTCCCTCCATCCAAGCCTGTCCCCTCCATTTCATCTCACCCAGCCTCTGCTCTTCATCCTCCCCCCTGCATCCCCTTCATCCTTTGTTCCTCCATTCCTCTCATTATTACCGGCCCTCTTTTCAGTAATCTACCTCAAGTGACCCTAAACGACTTTCTCGCCTCTTCACCCTCTCTCTCCCTCTCTCAGTCTTTTGCTTCTCTCTTGTCATGTTTTGAACAGCGGGTCAGTGTGAGTCTGAAAGCCGTTACTCCACTACATCACGTCTTTCTCAGTCCTGGTGCCTCAGCAAAATTCACCGGCAGACACAGGAATACATTTGCTTACGTGCATGTTGACATTCACGGACATGTCTTTGTGTATGTGTGTGTGTATATTTTGTCATATACGCTCACTAGAACGAAAACAGTAGACAAGGCAAAAATAATATATGCAGACGCCCAGACGAACTCGCTGGAGTGTTCAGCCGGAGCATAAAATCGCAGCACAGTTATATGGCATCGTCACGCACGTACACACTTAAATTTGCTCTGACTTTGTCCACCGACTGCTCGTGTCTCAACAACACCAGCCCGGTGTAACTGTGTGATCATGCACTTTTGGATACTTTTGATACTCCTATGCTACTGTGGGACTGAAAATACCCCCAGCTTGTCTGATATTATAAAAATTACATTACTTAGACCTTTTACAATTGGGAATAAGTACAGTGTGTGTATGTAGATCTGTGTTAAATGCTAAGTTGATGTTGTAAGAGAGATTTTTGTCAGACGCAGAAAGAAAAAAGACATGAATGAGGCTCACAAGAAACAAAAAAAGATGATTATAATGAGGATTTTGTCTAAGATAAAGATAACACAGAGAAATATTGTAGTCAAATTCAAATACTCGTGTGTCAAGCAAGCTGATTAGTTGGTCTAACATCCTATCAGGACGTTCTATAACGTTTCTTTCCGAGTTGAAACATAATTATCTTTTGACAGAGCAAAGATTTCTGTTCACCTCAAATCAAAAACATATATTTTGCCTCTTTCCCTAACGGTGCTGTTTATCCATCTAGATTGTTTTGATGTGAGCTGCCATGTTTTGGAGACGTCTGCCTTCTCTCAAATATAATGGAACTAGATGGCACTCTGCTTGTGACGCTCAAAGAGCCAAAAAAACGGAACATCATCTGCCAACCGTGTCCCACTGCAGGAGGAAGCCTCTCGTCCATGAGTTAGACGCACACTATGCTAGGCGATGTGGTGACACGGTTGGCAGGTGTAGTTGGGCAGAAAGAAAATAGCTCCCACATGAAACTGCTCAAAAACAAAGAGACATTGCTGTTGAGTTTTCAAATGCTTTTCTTTTCTTTTCTTTTCTTTTTGGCACCACAAGCTGAGCGCCATCCAGTTTTATTATATGTGAGAGAAGGCAGACATCTCTACAGTCGATATCTCCAAAATTCGGCAACTCGCACCGAAACAAGATGCATAAATAGCACTATTACAGAGAAATCGGTATTTTTGATTTTGGGGTGAATTGTCCCATTAGATTGCCCATCTTGTCATCCTTCATGGATGCAGTTGTTTCATTTCTGTTTATTGATTTCTTCAGCATTTCGTTTAAAACGCGGCTCGCTAAATGTGACACAGCTTCTGGTTGGACACGTACACTACACACCCCATCATACAGTATAAGTATAAAAGGAACACAAGAACAACTCCTGTGTGCTTTTACACACAAGCACCCTGGAGAAGACACATATAACACAGATGTTTTCACAGCTTACACAGCACTAGGAATGTGGAATATTTTCAGAATTATTTAATCTGCTGATTATTTCGTGGTTAATTTTTGTCCAGAAGATATCAGAAAACAGTGAAAAACACTCTTTATACTTTCCAGGAGTTCAAGGTGATGTCTTCAAATTCCTTTTTATGTGACCATAAATCCAAAACCCAAAGATATTTTTACTGTTTTTACCCACATTTCCCTGTGATGTATAAGCAAACCGCAGCTAAATCATAAATCACTGTCAATATCAATCGTCGAATTGTTTCAGCTCTACAAAGCACTCTTTCTTTGGGGTTTCGAGGAGTTTTTGCGGGCATGAAAGAAACACAAACACCACGTTCCACTGCACACGTGGAGGAAGAGACATGTAAATACCAATAAACATGATCAGAAAAGCAGCTGCTCACAACCCCTTAAAAAAAAAAAGCCAACGTATGAGACAAAAATAAGCGCATGGAGGCGCGGACAGAAACTCAGAGGAACATGCAAGTAAACATAAACTGATACAAGTGGGTCAGGTACGCTCTTACTGACAAAGAGGTATTTCAGCAGTAATAGATATATTTGGGTCAGGTAGACAGCTGTGTGCGCACACACATATTCTCCACACACACATGCTTTAAACCGGTTAAGGAACTATGCAAACACACATAAACACACGTATGTGGACAGGAACATCTGTTTTTGGCCTACAATCAAGTGCAGATGGACCCCGGGGCTGGTGTGTCAACACCGGTGGAGACCACACATTAAATACGCCCAGTATTCTTGCGGCTGACTCCTGGGGATTTAAAGCAGTGAAGGGGGTATTAACCAGGACCACAACCTGTAATTGTTATCATAATGACACAGGATGGCATTTCCAAATTAATACGCGGCATCATTTCGGGGAAATTTGGGTCAGTCGACCAAAATCCGATGAGCCTGGAGTTTTGGAGTGTGGCTTTAGGCGCTTAGGTGTTACTAATATGTGCACCCTACATGAATATGCATCACGAGGACAAGGTAACTCCGCAGCAATGTGAGGCAGGACCTAAACATAGAAAGTGAATTAATATATCGGGAGTTAAAAGCGATGATATTCATTCTTTGATGTTGAGCCATCAAAGGCGTCATGAAACTGCATGGTTCAGAGGGCTATCGTCGCTGGCTGTATATTTAGCTGTGAGCTTAAATTAGTCCCGTCACTGCCATAGACATATGCCATATCGGCATGTGTGTCTCTTCATCTGTCGGGGAGGTTGATGGAACTGTTGCTGCTGATTAGACGGTATTGTTTTTGCTCCTGGGTGGCATTTCCGGAGCATGTAAGCAGTAAAAGAAATAAAAAAAAAAGGGGGGGGGGGGGGGTATAAAAGAAGATGGCTGTGGTGTGTTTGTCCTCTTGTGTACTAATCTGTGTGTTCCAGTCAGCTTGTCCTTGTGCGAGCCTTCGTTTCAGCGACAAGAAGGGCACAAAGCACCTGGCCCGTTCCTGGCTAATCAAGTTAGTAGTGTAGCCTGCAGCTACAAAGGCACAGAGTTAATACTGGACCAAATAGAGACTACAGTGCTTTACTTTTATCCCGGAAACATTGGAGTTCCCCCCCACAAAGCTCATTAAACACCAACATGAAGCCTGAAGCTGCTCAGTGCGTTTATACATACACACCTGCTCTCCTACTGTATGCCTGCTGACACATGCATTCTTATAACAATTATAGACCATCCACCCACCTCCGAGCGAGACAGAGGGGTGAGTTTTTCATTATTCTACGTCTGTAGTTTCACCCAGACAAAAAAGAGAAATGTTTACGAGCCTGTTTGATATGTGATTTGTCCCGACAGATAGCATTAGTGCACTGACACATACTTTTTTCCGGGGCCTCACAGACAGACAGGGTGTGTTTTCTCATTCTTTGTAGCCTCTACTCCCCCGCTGTCTCTTTTTTTTTTTTTTCCGAGGGAGGTGATGACATGATATCAAAGTGATTTCTATTTGTTACACTGCTCATTTAGGTCAATTAGAGGAAACTTGTTTCATGTTGTCAGTGTTTGTGACACCGTGCCCCATAGACTTGCAATTAGTTGCTTGACTGTGACGTCCTCAAGTATTCAACAAATGTTTGTCATATGGGGTCTTAAAAGGCTGCGCTGTCGCTACGAGGCAGTTATGACATGAGCTGAAAAGAGCATTGTTGTTTTGAAGACTGCATCCGTGTATGTGTGCGAGTGCTTGTGTTCAAGCTGTTGTACAGTTGTGCTAAAGTATTTTACAGTATCGATCCCTAACTTGGTGAATTACTGTTTCAACATGGCGATATTTTGTTTGAACACTGCAAAAGTACACATTAGACATTTATAATCCCCTGAAGATAAATTGGAATCACTTTGGTTTGATCCCCTGTACTTTGAGTTTGGTGCTAACTAGCTAATGCTAACACTAAAACTGAGGTGGTGCTAAATATCAGCATGTTAGCATTGTCATTGTGCGTATGCTAGCACGTTGATGTTAGCATTTGGTACAAAGTAGCGCTGTGCTTCAGTACAGCCTCACGGTACCAGTGGTGGTTTTTACAGATTTTTTTTGTCTCTCTCACGACGTTATTCCTCTCTCCTATAGCATCCATTGCGATTACATCCACATGGCCAATTCCGCACATTAGGTGACAGCGCCATTTAGCGACTTCTAGCGACTTTTAGGACAGCCAGTAGCTAGTTTCCTTACTGAGGAGCAGCTAGCATAGTTTGAGACTTTTCTTTTAATTTAGTTGCGTTTGCTGAGTCGCTCCACTTTATTAAGTTTTGGTAATAAAAGTTAACATTATTTTATTTATCCGTTGCAATGATTCAAAATTACGTTTCAGACAAAATGAAATTGTCAGACACTGTAACATTAGCTAACTGCAAACAGCATCGTCAGCTCGTTTCAGTTTCACAGTAAAGGCCTTCAGCTACCACGCTCACATTAAACCGCATTTATTGTACAGCACCTTCAGGAAGTGATGGTTTTATATCTGCAGTAGTTTATTGTCTCAAAATTGCTCACCACTGCAAATAAACACAGCAAAACTGAACATTATATTTGGCCAGGATCTCAGATACCGATATAATAGGTAAAACTGGTGCATTCCTCAAAGCCACTGTGTGTGTGTGTGTTTGTGTATTTATTTTACTTGTTTATTTGCTTATGTATTTAAATAAGAATAATGCACATTAATTAACATGGGCACTTGAATCCATCATTTAAGTGTGCCAGATTTAGTCGTGCAGCCTTATCTTCATTTGTAGTCGCTGGCAGGTTGATGGCATATGGGAAAACATACAAAAGCTCATAAGCAGAGACAAATATAAAAACAAGCACATAACAATCTGAGCACAAACAAAACCACTTAAGAATAGACAAACAGTAAAACGCCGACATAATCACTACTCCAGATTATGACAGCACAGTTGATTGTGTGTTTTAGGGTTCAGACATGATGTTCCTTAGCTCTTGTCCTATCGTATGACCTGCACACCTGCGTTCTATGCCTGCTTTACATTTCTCCCGCCCCCTCCTACTCCATCCATCTAATGTGGCATGTTGATGATTTAGCGGCACACCGGCGGATTGGATTTAACTGTACAGTTCACGCTCTCTGTCTGACGTTTCAGCCTTTTAAGGAGGGCATGAGTGTCATTGATCAGAAAGAGAGACAGTGTGGAAACATTATAGTGAGACCTGATGAGCGTGGTGAGAGTGCAGCGCGACGCGCCGAGGGATCAGCATCAATAATGACGACCGAAGAAAATCAGCTTGAGCCTCAGTTTTCTGTTTCCGTTAGAAGTTTTGATGTCTCCCCTCCTGTTGTTGTCTACAAAGTGTGGCAGCTTCTAAACCTCGCCCCCTCCGCTCGCTCCCTCCCATCCTCATGCTGCGTGAGTGCGTCATTCCTGTGTAAAGGCTACACCAAAGAGACATTTCTATTTGTCAGTCTTACACTGATGTTAGTATTTCACCTTTAGTTTGGTTCAACCATTTTCCATATCCCCACAAGCACTTTCTTATGAGGGCAAAACCTTAATTTAACCACTGCTTCCTTCTTGGCACTTTGTCAACTCGTGCTCTAATTCACTACTTCTTGTGACCTTCCAACTGGCATTTACAGAGGAAATCTACCTGCACAAAAGGCTTTGTCACAGTGGTTAATGAGCACACGGTGAAGGACATCTTGATCATTAAGCCTTTGGACCTAAGCATGTAGATAATGGCATCTATTGATGTGGGTGAGATAATGATGGGGCCGTATGTGGTGTGGTCTTAAGCTTTTTTTTTTTTTTTTTTAACCAGATGTGTTGTTGACTTAAATGAGTCAGTGTTAAGATGTAAAATATGGGTTGTTAAAGCTGTCAGCTACAGTACTGCTGAATATTCATGCTGCACTGTGGAGGGCGGCATTAAGGTTAATAAGTTATTTCAGAACAAGAGAAGTGAGCTGCGGTCGCAACAGTGGAATTTTACGGCATTGCACAGAGTTTGCGATGAAGAAAATGTTTTGTTTGATTGACTTTTTTTTTTTTTTTTTAGCATTTTGTCATCTATAATCAGGTTTTTCACTCATTACACTCATGATGCAACTGTCTAATGATGGACGTCTCCCCGATCTATTAATACTTGTGATTGCTGGCCCTGAACTCTTCCTTGCTTTCGTGGTTTTTTTCCCCCCTCTGAGAGTATGTTTGCGAGATGTGTATGTTGTTGCGCTTCTTCAAAAACAGCCTGTTCTCCCTCAAGGGGAAAATACACTGGATCACACAGAAGGAAACGCAATTACCGCCTCCCAGCGGATTCCTAATCACCGAGCTCCGATGTTAAAAGTTAGCCTCTTTAATGCGTCGAATTTCAAAGACACAGCACAAGCCATTTGATTTACTCACTCCCATCTTCACAGGATGTAAATAAGCTTATTACCAGCCATTTTTGAATATGTGTATCGCATGACCTCAAGAGGTGCCACTGACTCGAAAGATACACCAGAGAAATTAATATATTTACAGTGAATCTGTTTATTTAACTCTATTTTTTTTTTTAAAGTGTGTATGTGCACCCCTATGTTTGACAGACACATCAAACTTCCTCCAAACGCTTAGAGCGAGTTAACTTGAGGTTTGCTGTTGATGCAACATATTTCTTCATGCATGCAGGAGCTTGCAACATGTCATTATCTGTTTCTATGCAAGTATGTACAGTGCATGTAATATAGATTTGAGTGCTGAATCACTGTATTTCAAGTGTGGTGTCTCCTAATTGTACCGCAGACTAATAAAGTCTTCTTCTGGACTCCAACTGGGAATCAAATGCCCAATTAGAGCCCTTACCCGTAGGCCCTGCTCCAGTAGAAAAAAGCTAGAAGAAGATTTACTGAAGTAGTACATTCCACAGTTAGGCTGAAGTTTTTGCCTGTACATGGCCTTAATAGATCCAGAGACACAAGTTGCCCCAGGCTACGGTGTGCAGGTTGATTCTGAAAGTGTCTCAAAGTCTCAGGCGTCTTTATTTTTGAGGGGACTAACTGTCAGGGCGGACGAGTCCATTCAGCTCTCGCTGTAACACAATCCTTCAGACTCCCAACGATCGTGCAGAAGAAGAAAGAAAGGGCGGCAGACGGTGGGGAGAAAGATAGAGTCGAGACAGGAAGATACTGTAGGCCTACATCTGTTTGCTTGGTCTAGCAGAGGCACGATCACATCGGATGCCTGGAGGCTCTGTCTCCGACTTTGCTCCTCTGTTGTTCCAGTTTACCCTTGGGAGACGCGTTCTGAGAGACGGAGACTCACGCACACACACACACACACACACACACACATAAACACACAAACACACACCGCATCCATTTCTGTGTTAAAACAGCTGCTGTTAACCAAACCCATCTCTCCTATCTCATTAATGCCATAACTCTCCGCTATTGTGCCTGTCTCTGGTGTTAACGGGACAAATTACAAAGGCCAGGCCACTCAACACACACACGCAGACACACACACGCGCACACGCTCGGGTAATTAATTGGTTCCAGTGGAGCCAAGAGCTAATTTACTATCCCTCCTGCCACATTTTTTCAGATACAGGAAGACGACTCATCTGAAGGCAGCTTCCTTATGGCTCCCTCCCCATCTGCAGGTTCCTTACGTGTGTCAAAGTATATGAGTGTATGCTTTGTTTTTTTTTTTCCTGCCAAAGAGGTGGTTGTTGTTGTTTTTCAGGCATATAATTACTGAGCTGTAGGAGTTGGCAGCCTGTTAGGCTTGTTATCTTGGATATGTTGATTGCAAGAAACATGTGGGAAGACTGATTATAGTACTCGTCTCCCTACCCCCTGCCTTCCTTTGGGTTTGACCGAGTGGGACTTTTGTCAGCAAGGGACGATAGTTTTAAAAAAATAATAATAATAAGTGAGCAAATGAGATTTCTTTAGCGCTTTAGCACTGGAATGCAGATTATACTTAGTTCACCTAGTCCAACTTTAAGCAATCGACTCCTTCAGTAAAGTAAAAGAATCAAACACTTTGAGCAGAGCTCCACAGAGTCCTTTGTGTTAAGCTAATGTGTGAGAAATACTAGCTAGCATGTTAGCATGTTTTTCCTTAAGCGCTTAAAGAGTAATTATATATCACTAAAAGAGAAGACGTTATGTAGAAAATTGGAAACTTGCATTCAAACCAAACTCTTTACATTTAACTATAACAATCCATCATACTTTTCTATTGTTGCTGTCGCATGAAAAGCATTGAATCTGCTAAAAGTGCAAGGGGGCAGCAAAAGATGAGATAACGTGATGACCTTTTAAGTTTATAGGGTGAATCTAATAGCTAGAAAGCTCGATAGAAACATCAGCATTCACTTGGAGTTGTGTCTCTGGCGACATGGTGAACGCAAGTCCAATATCTGCTCTCCTTATAGCTCTGCTTTTGGTCTTTGCTCTTAGCTTAAATGCTACATTCACCAGCTAGTTGCTAACTTCGTCACAGCCAATTTAGCCAATTCTAGCATTTTGTTTTTGGGTTTTATATTCTAACTTTTTGCTGAAAAGAAAAATAAAAGCTTGTCATGGCTCGACGAGACCAAATCAAAACAGTGAAGTGAAGTTACGGGCTGAAACCTAAAAAGCAGCAGACATGAGCGATATTTTGCATTATCAGTGACCCCGTTCACATTACACGCAGCTCTTAACTGGTGCAGCCTTTAATTTCACAAAAGCACTTCAAAGTAATACCTGAGCGAATGTACTTTTTAACTTTCCAGCTTTGCTGTAGAAGATGCAACGGTACACACAGTTCAAAGCTCTGTACATTTACCACAAGAGTAACCGTAGAGACTCGACCTCCCCTGCAGTGAAATCTATCTGTGCGAGATTTCATCCATCATTCCTCCAGTCATATCCTGTCACAGCTAAAGCTGATATGATTGATTACGATATTAGTAATTGTATGATTCAAAACTGCAGTATTCTATGCAGCTCCACTCACTGATTCCACATTCTCAGCTGAACGTGAGGAATATACCCTTGGGTGACTGCAATTTTCTTTTCATTTAGAGCCTGGTTAGCATCAAGGTAGCATTTCATTCTCCGGTGTCCTTTTGAAAGTATAGATCAATGAGCTGATCTTGTGGTTAGTAGTTACCCTTGATATTGGCGGAGCAGCGGGTGCCCTCACTTTCAGTTCTTCACCTCAGCGGTGCAGTAGGTAGGTGTGTTTGTGTGAACGGCAAGTCAGTTTTAGACTCGTCTCTCTGCACAGCTGTAGACTGTGATAGTGTAATTTTGCGCCCAGCGAGACAGTCGGCTACCCGTTAGCCAAGCATGTAATTAAAGCTTTAAAAATGTCACCATCCCTCAGTGGTGGGCTTTATGCCCCTTATCGCTGCAGTCCCAGGTGAGTGTGCATGTGCCGGTATGAGTGCACAAGTTTAATATTTGTGTTTTCTGCATGTGAGGCGAATTATTTTGTCGCAGGGCTTGATCAGGTGTCAGACGACACCACTCTTCTCGTGTGGATCGGCCTTGATGATACGCCGCATGGAGAACAAAGGCTTTGAAGTGCAAGATATCTTTGATGGCAGTATTTTAGCCAAGCAGTTAAACATTGAGAAAATGCCAGAAAACTGAAAAAAAAAACTCAGGCTTGCAAATCAGTTTAGGGGTTTTGGGGCCTGTGTTAATCTTTGGTGCTACCTGTTAAATCAAAGTCAGCCGATGACACTGGCATTGAAGAAGCACCCTGTAACTTTATATAAGGGAGCTGGCAGCAACTTTACACTTGCTTTCCTGTCAGAGAGGTAACCTTGTAGTACCTTGCCGAGGTTGTTAGGGAAATATCAACTCACAGTGAGATGTAGTTGTGGGACAGCGGTGACAAACTCAGTTTTCTTTTCTGAGGTTTAAGCCACTCCAGAGCTGCAAGGTTGTTGTGACAATTTCCTCCCTGTGAACTGCGCTTTCTTGACACTGAGAGCAGCTCAGACAGTAGCCTGAGGGTCTGGACTACGTGTCAGAGCTGCCGTCTCAACAGACGATCAGTGCCTGGGTCAGCCACAGGACTTTTTCACTAAGTTGACAGACACTGTGTTATAAAGAAGAAGAAGAAGAGATACTTTATTAAAATCTTTTTTTCACTCAGTTATATTTACATGCATTTTAACCCCGACACAACCACACACACACACAAAGGGCTCATAGACATGCAATGCGGAGAGAGATGGTGGAGTGATGGGCAGCCCTGCGAGCAATTGGGGAGGTTCGATGCCTTGCTCAAGGGCCCAGGAGGCACCTCTCCATCTACCAGCCCACCTTCCATTCTATGGCCCATGCTGGACTTGAACCAGCCACCCTCTGGTTCCCAAGCCAAGCGTTCATGGACTGAGCTGGTGCCACCCCGACAAAGACATCTGTCAGCAGCTGCAGCCCCAAATGCAAAAGAATAACAGCAAAGACGTCACATGTGATGCATTCATGTGAAAGGAAATATGGCAGCTTCTGAAGTCAGCATTCATGGTTTCGTTTAGAAGTTGATGTGAAAGCTGGCAAATTCACGAGCTGACGATAACAAGGATGAGAAGAAGTGTAACGAAAGCTGCTACTTCTGTGCTGAGGTGTGTGTGGATGCAGAGTTGGAGCAAACGCAGCCTGGTTTCTCTACATCCTCTGTATCTCTGTATCTCCAATGCCTACATCCATTCTTGATCAAATGTTGATCTGAAGTGACCTAAAAGTCACATGAATTCTGATCTGAATGTTCACACTGAGGTTGTAAAACATCCTTGGACCATTGTCAAGAAAACATATGAGCAAAAGAATCGGATTTGGACCACTTTTGTCTGCAGTGTGAACGTAGCCTAAAGCTCAGTAATTAACAGATTATATCTTGGTTTTTTCATCTGTAAAAAAAGAATGACAAATTGCCATTTTACGATTTTGCGTGGGACTGTTGCTTGGTCGGGAACAGTCATTTCCTGGAGTCTCAGCTGGTTGCCTTGTAGCTGCTCTTGTAAAAAAAAAAACATTGTTGTTTTTCTGGTTTTGTTCTAATAAAACAAACAGGATACGTCTCAGCTTTAGAAGAGCCGGTAAGCACATTCTGTTGCCTTTGGACAGGACTAGCCCCGCTCCCTCCTGTTTCCGCTTCATGCTAAGCTAAGTTAGCAAGCTGCTGGCGATATAGCCTCAGATTTAGCACAAACCTCTCTGAGCAAAAAAAAAAAAAAAGAGCATATTTATTTAAGTCCAACTTTTCCTTTAAGAGGACCGAGGCACATTTCCTAAAAGAAATGAATAAAAATGAACAGATTACTCAGTGTATCTATTTTCAAAGTACCCTTGTCTAAAGCCGAGAAGAAACCAACCAACCTCAGAAATGATTAATTCTCTGTAATTATGAAGTCGGCTGTGTAGGCTACAAGTCCCGACTCTGCCTTACCTTGACCTAAATCTGGAAGTGAACAGTTTTAAAAGCCCTGCTCTGTATTCAGAGGGCTAACCTGAGAGAATTTCTATAATAGTTGCAAGTCACAGGTCGTACTGATCTACCTTCAGCAATCATGCAGGCAGCGAGACAGGTCCGGGTCGTGCTGGTGATCTAGTGCCGCGTGAGAGCTTTCACACGAATGTTTCTCCCTTTTTCAGGCATGATGTCACTTTTTTTTTCTGCCACATATTGCATGTTGTTGAAGCTTTTCGACGTCTGGAGTTGTGTTGTGTGTAGACACACACACACACACACACACACACACAGACGCAGACCACGTTCAGGCACGTGGTAATGCATCAGCACAAGTGCTAGAGGGTAAGCGAGTTGAGTAAAAATAACAGCAGGATTTGGGAACCTCTGGAGAGTTAGGGTGGGACTCGGATGAAATTGCTGGGTGTGTTTTTAAAGCAAGACAGTGCAGAGAGTCGGTGTGTGCGTGTGTGTTTCTGTGGCAAATGTGTGTGATGTGCGTCCCAGATTTAGCTGGACCAAAGCTTTGGTTGTGGTCATACGAGTCATCAGAGCTGGTCAAAAAAAAAGCCTTTCAGCTCAGTACAGTACACAGACTCCAGTGTGTTTAAGATTCATTGTGTTTTTCAGTATGTAGAAAAAAATAGACGAATACCAGAGAGGCTGAGGTGTGCACAACCATTACTCAGGAGCAGAGGAGGGTGACATTTTCTTAAATTGACCCCAAGACTATTTAAAAGTTTCAGCAGAAGCTTTGTGGAACAAACTATAAGTAAGTTCTTGCAGTGTTAGTTCACCACCAGAGAAGTTGCTGTTCTTCTGCTCCCCAGCGTCTGTGTCTCATCAGCTGGGTCCCTTCCCTCCGTATGCTGAGAGCAGAGAAAACACAGAAAATCACAGCTCTCCGTTCAGGCAGTCACAAATCAAACACCAGATTGGAATCTCAGAGCGTCATTCCAGCAGGAGGAAACTGATCCACTATTTGTTCGATTTAATGTTAATACCAATAAAGAGTTGTTTGTGGAACATGATGGAATTTAGACTCAGATTCAGATTGCATGCAGGGAAAGATAACGCTGAAGAAATCAGCATCTGCAAACATAACAAAGAAAAAAGATCGATTTTCCAACACAAAGACTTTCTTTGTCGTGCTTCCACTGGGCTTTAAAGTTGAACCAAAATTGGAAACCTCAGCACTTTTTTTTTTTGTGCAAGGACGTATAAATTATAAAGATTCTGTGGCTATTGTGCATATATTTCCATTTTTCAATAAAGCATGAACCTGTTTTTGGACATACCTGTGTGAAGCTTCAAGCCTCTTGGTGGGTGTGTCCCATATGGCAGCAGTTGCTAGGAGACTGTGGTTTACACAATGAGAACAAATACAATAAAAAAAAAAGGACACAAAACATACAAACACAGCAAAGTACAAGTTATACAAAGCTGAGTAAACATGGTTTTCCACTTCTTCAAAATTCCCACAAAGTCTACCAGATTTGACATTTGGGAAGTTTGTTTGTCCTAGCGAGCTAGGCTAACTATCTTCCACTCAAAAACTGTGAGCTTGTGGCTTAGCTTGCTAACATTAGCACTGATTCCCACCAGATGTTAGTCTTTGTTTATAAAATAGGTCAGTACACAAACTGTTTAACTGTCTGCATGAATTGGTATTACGATATTCATAAACATAAGACACCTCATTATAATGTCCACCAATGAGCTACACTTCCTGTCTCCTAAGTGGGCGTGGTCTCCTCGTCCTCGTTGTGGACGTCACATAGAGAGATGAAAGCAGTTTGTGTTGTAGCAGAGACAGTTCAGAAAGTTACTTAAGTTTTAGTTCAGTTATATATCATCTTCGGTGAAACGGACTGACGATTCAGCCCCAACAGAGAGACAAGGATCTGGGTTGCCAGATCTCGCGAGAGTGTGCTGCTCCTGAGGCAGAGAAAGTTAATTTTTTCCTGATTTATCGTCCTGAAAACGTCATTTTAGTGTCAGAATGTTCAGAAGAGTGTAAAAAATGAGTTCAATATTTACTTCGGTGACTCTGAGGAGAAAGAATCGCTCATAATCTGTGCTCACTTTCACTTTTCCCATAAGAGTCAATAGACTCTGGACCTGCTGCTGGCCTCCCTGTGTGACACAGATACAGGAAGTGACCCTTCAGTCAAGCATCTCGTTTATTAAAAGAGGACCAAATTAGTGCGAGTATACATGAACATATAGTAACTTCATAAGAAAGAATCATTTTAAGTCCAGTTTGACTTGAAAAATGATTCATAACCGAAATAAAATATAATAATTGTCCAAAATATATCATGAGAAGGAGGGAATATGATTTTTTATTCAGGCAGTTCCAATAATGGAGCTCAAAGTGCTTTACAAAACAGAAAATGGATGAGCAAACAGGCACTAAATAAAATCTGTAACAGTAGTAAAGTAATATCAGAAATATATTGCACATAATACATAATGACATGCTCACACAGGCCCCGATGTGCGTCACTCTTTCTCTCCTCCACAGCAGCAGAATGACTTATTCGATCCAAATGCAGAGAAATATTGTACAGAGTAAGAAAGCTGGAGTGTGAAATGCATTCAGCACAGAGAGAGAGAGAAACTGCACGTGCACATTTGATTTGCGCTTCAAAAGCCACAGTGTGCAGCTCAGATAAGGTTCGAAACAAACAAGTCATCAGATCCAAGTGTACTTTTCATTCCCACTCTTGGAGAGACACAAACATTTCTTCCTACTGAATTAATCTGCCCTCTGATCTGGGGGTCGTGGAGTGGAAAGGACCCCGCAGTGCGGTGATGAGCCTTTGATGGCAGTATCATCACTCCGTCATTCTCTCTGTCATCCTCCTCTGAGATCCCATGAGACGCCCGGTGGACTGAGTTACCGGTGAAACAGTGAGGGAAAAGGTCAACGAAAGGTAGAAACAGAAAGGGGCACGACAGAAGTTTGAGGAATCCGACAGGAAAGAAGGAAAGTCAGTCAGTTGGCCACTCGGTCTGTCAGTCATTCTGAGTTTCATGCAGCAGTCTTTCACTCACTCATTCGCCTCACCAGTCTCTCTGTCAGTCAGTCACCTAGTTCGTTATTTTGTCAGATAGTTTGTCATTCAGCCCTGCAGACTGACAGCCAGCAGGTCGATCTTCTAGTCCGCCGGTCACTCACAGTCGCAGTGAATAAGTTGTTCACTTGCCAGCCGGTAAGTAAGTTAGACTTTGGATTTGTCATCGTTTTGTTCTTTGAATTTATCAATAATTTGGTTCAATCAGTCAGTCTGACATTCAGAAAATCAGATAGTCAGCAAAGGCAACGTAAAGAGCAAACGTCTCCATCATTTGTGTGTGCGCGCTTTGGTCTAAACACCGAAATCACAGATAACCACGTGGCAGACAGAGACAAAGAACAACAAACATAAACCATCTGATAGACAGAGTGATAAACAGGCAGTCCATCGCATCTAAACACACACGCACACATAAATGCACTCTGCCTGACATACAAGCTATATGAGGCAGCTTTGTATTGTCTTTTGTGTGCTCTGGTCTAAAGCAAAGTCTGGGTTGATTTTACTGTGTGTGTGTCCTGTCTGGCCTGAGAGAGAGCAAGCGAAAGAGAGAAGCATCTATCAGCACTGTGTTGTGACCCCGATCTCACACTCCCCCGTCTGTGTTTGGACAGATGGATCATCACTGCGGCACTCACATTTGACAAACGTGTTTGTATGTGAGCCTGTGTGTGTGTGTGTGTGTGTGTGTATGAATGCATGTGTCAGCGTGACGAATACAAAGCCGGCGTTTTATGCGGGAGCCTGTTCATTATGTATAGTGTAATTCAACCATCATGAAGTCCCCTTCAGACAAAATCAATACTGGTGTTAATATGATCCTCTCTGCACTCGTTACCGCAGGAAGACTTCAATTGATTAGTTAGCTGACACCTCAACTCCCCAAAATGCACAGGATGCAGAGGAGTGGGTGTGTGTATGTGTCTGTGTGGAATAACTTTCTATACGCAGCTGAATGCGCCGTTATGCAACTTATCAAGTAAGTACACAGTGATTCAGTACTACTGCACAGTGCATTTTTTCCTGCAAGTGGCCTACAACTGCATTCTTTTCTGTAATTGTCGGGTTTGAGAGGACCAAAATTAGACAAGCAGCACAATATTTCAGAGGAATAATGTGCACTTCATGTCATGCAAAGATCAATTTAATCAAAGAAAATCTTCTCAGTGAAGATAAATGTCTCCATACAACAAATTCATGTTTAGGAAGTATTGTAGGCGTGCTCCTGCCAGGCTTCATTTTGTCTGCCTCACCTCTGATATTTGCTCTTGGAACACACACACTTGAACACATACTAGCATGGTAAACCATCCCCGGTGTGTCTCTGCTTCCTTTCTGCTGCTGTTTGTTCCTCTCTGATGTCAGCCTGTGCCGTATTCACAAACTGTGGTAGAAAAACTGTGGCTACAAACCTTTTGTAGAAGTGATCACGGAAAAAAACGTGATTGTTTTCAGTATTCAGATAATAATACCAGGCTGTGCGAATACTTTGGTAAATGTACTTAGTTACATTCCACCACTTGTGTGGAACAGTTTGCTTGTGAGGATTTGATGATGAACACATCTGAGAGTTATACAGACAATTAAGAGTAATCCATTTTGACCATTAGGACTGACTCAACGTCTCAGTGGGTCACTTTAGAGCTGCGACAGAAGATCATGCTAATGAGGGAAAAAAACAGGGAAATGTGCTGAGATTAGAGATTTACTTAATTGAATTATCATAATGTTAGGAGATAAAACATTTTAGACACCCCACTCTGAAATCTAACATTGGAAAAGCGCAGAATTAGCTGCTTTGTGCTGGACAATTGTGAGTGATTACAGTTTTTCCTCCTAATGATGGCTGTAAATCTTCTTGTGTACGTCTTGTATTTATGGCAATGCATATTTCTTTTGTAAAGTCACATGACCGACAGATCAGCTGTGTTTAGGAGAAGCAGAAACAAACCTGAGATACCACCCTGATAAAGTCAAGATAGCCAAAACATGTGGGTAATAAAGCATGCTGATGATGCTCACATTGGTATGCACCTCACTGCCTGTTTCAAAATTCAACAAAAGAATTTGAAGGAAGCAAAAAGGGAAGAATTACACTGCATTATCTGCTCCGTTCATTCAAATGTCAGCATCGTTTACCCCATGTTTAGTTTTTTGTTGGCTGTAGGGCTCCCTGTGCTTAGTGCCCTGAATGCACAAGTATGATATCCATCACCAGGTCCCAGGGTGCTTTCAGCATGTGTGTGTGCTGTGAATACACTGTACTGTAGGTGTGTTTTTGTGTGTCCGTATTCGTAGAGGTGTGAAAGAGAGACAGAGCAAGAAGTAGGAGTGGGAGCAGAAGGAGGAGGAGGAGGAGGAGGAGGAGGAGGAGGAGGAATTGCGGAGGCTTGTACTAATGCCCTGGAGATGATTTAGAGTTTAGACCACCGAACTGCACAGAAAGCTCTTCCAGTTTTCTCCCACAGGACCCGTCGGTGGCTTGTGGTGAGTTAAAGAGAAAATAGGATCCACCAGAGATCACTTCAGGGAAATGAAACAACAGTTCAAATGGTTTGGTTTTAAATCAAGTCACGGCTGTCTGTCTGCTCTGTTACTTAAAAGGCATGATGCAAATGCACATGTGCCCATAAATCAGGTTATCTGTGACATGAGCATTTTTTTTTTTTTTTTTTTAATGACTGCTTATAAATATTTACAGTATTTTAGATTTAAGAGTTTGTAATTGTTTCACCATGCGATGAAAGGTTTTCATTAGGGTTCATTTTCATGCAAAAAAAAAAAAAGAGATGGAAGTATTTTGAGATTCATTAGATCCAGATGTAGAAAGTAAGGCAAAAACAGTGAGGGTTCACTTGCATTTTGACTTCTTGTAGTAGTAGTAGTGCTATAGTAGGTTATTTTTAATGATCGGGTAGTATTGTTTGTATCACACACAAGCAACGCAATATACATTCCTGTCGCTATTTTGTTGGTGGTTTGTAATGCGCAACGAAGTGCCGCAATGTGCCAGGAAAGGCAAGGAAGAAGCCAACAGGCTAGCACACTTTAATATAAACATGGAATGATTTAAAATATTTAAATGTGTCAGACCAAAGATGAAAGTGTTATTAACCACCCAGTCAAATTTGAATGATTAAAAATATCAACAAGTTTATGAAATTACGTGTCAAAATCAAGTAAAAAGGAGCAGCAGGGGAGCAGTCAAGCAGCAATTTTGAAGCGACTGAAATGTGTCAGATGGGCTCAGAAAATGACATGACTAACTTTGAAACACTGGGCGAGATGACTTAATCTCTATCTCTCTGCTAGGGGTGCAGGGGTATGCTGAAAACTGATCAAAAACTGTTTTAACCTCTAACTCCACATTTCAGTAATGTATCATTCAAAGTCTTTTCACACATTTTCGGCAACTATTTTCCAACATATTTAATGTATTTTGAAAGAAATGTCAGAATTGCCGTGACACAGATCGGCTCTGCAAGTGTTTTATGGAAGGAAATATGAAACACAATTGTGTGTGCTTCGGTGAATAATACAGAATGCAAGTGTAACTTTTGTTTGTTTACTAGAAATCTCAGCAGGGCGCCTTTAATATTAAACTGGACTACAACAAAGGGTTTAAAATCTTTCTGGATTAGTGAGTGATAACTGACAATAACAAGAAATGCTCACATAATCACTTGTTTTTAAGTAGTGTTATACAAATTGGACATGAGATGGAGAAACATGCACAAATGTGTGTGTGTGTGTGTGTGTGTGTGTGTGTGTGTGTGTGTGTGTGTGTGTGTGTGTGTGGGTACTTGTGTGTGCAGGCGTGTGTGAGCTGACAGGAGATTGTGTGCAGGGCTGCTACAGAGGGAGGGAGGTTAACAAAGAGCACACAACTCACCAGTGTGCTCCTGCTTCTGTCAGCCAGCCCTCTGCACGTGTCTGCGTGTGTGTCTGCGTGTGTGTGTGTGTGTGCGTCTCCCAGTGTCCACAGCCCTTTCCGATCACACATTCACACACAATTCAATAATCTAATTTCATACATCCAAGTTCATATCTGTGCCCAGCAGATTATAAAATATTTCCCCTAAGTGATTGCAGACATTTACGTTTATAAGACTGTATAAAAAATGACAAGAAGAATGTCCTGGAGACTACCTGGGGGAAATGACTTGCTCGCTCACAGTTGCAACAGGTAAAATGGCTTTTTGGTGAGGGGAAAAAAAAAAAAAACATTAAAGACTGTCAAGAAAAGTAGCAGACAAAGAATAGTGACATGTAAAACGACAGGTTGACTAAAGAAACTGGGAAAAGAGTACAGAGGCTGACGCGTGAGCCGTCAAGACGAAAAGGAAAAGAAACAGAGGCAGCCGGCGCTGGCTGTCACTTGCTTTTTCTGCCGTGGCTGACAGGTGTTTTACATTACTCCGTGGGTGAGGGAAAAGCACATATCCTCGCCGCCTGTGCATTTACACACTGGACTTTGAATGAATTCCACATAGGCCTCAAGGTCACAGAGCTTATTCATGCACACTAAAGGCAGGGTAAACTTTCCATTGAAGGAGAAAATGAAATAAGACCACCGCACTCACAGAATTAGGGTTTTCGTTTGAAAGCAGGAGTAGAGAGGTCCCTTATGTTCTACCCCAGAGCTACTCCAAGCTTTACAGCACTAGGGGGGATTCATACTTCAGAGAGAAGTGGAGATGAGGTTAGTCTGAGGACAGAAAATGTTCACTATTTCTTTCTTAGCTCTTTTTTTTACTTATTTATTTATTTTGCAGTGTGCTGCCTTCCCACAACAAATGCGATATTAATAGTTTTTGCTTATTTGCAACCTACCATTCACACTAAATCAACTCTGTCATGGAGGGAGGATTGTTCTGTTCTTGCTCTACAGGGCACCGTTACTTCTTTCTCCGCTGACTGGACAGATGAAAAGCCTATTTCACATACCATAAAATAATAAGAATTCTCCACGGGTTTCAGCTCCACCACACAGTGTCTGTCATGAAAGCTTTAGCGAAGCAAATGCTTACCATTACTTGCACATAACGGCGAACATCTTCGGTGCCTTTACTCACTCCACCACACGCTCCGCTCAAAGGGGAGGTTTGTTCTTCTGTTGCACACAGCGTGAATCATTCTTTATAATAGCATCACATCAATGATTAAAATGTAATGATGTAGATGGCCTAGGCTGATGATCAATTCACCCCCACATAGAAAAGAAATCCTCACCAATTGGGATTTAAAACCTGCTTTCTGGGAGGCATGAAGCGTTATATAATAATCACGTCCAGCAATTTGAGTGTTTGCTTGTGATAAAAACATATGAAGTTCAGAGAAGCTATAGGATGTAATTGGTCCATGAGGAGTGCTGTGCAGTGCATATATCAGTCACACACGCAAACAACAAGTCTTAGTAATGAATAACACATGAATGAACGTACACGGCACACGTTCAGTCGCCCTTCATCATTGCATACAGCAAAGCTCCTCCGCAGAGGGACCAATGATGTGCACAAAGGGCACATCATTTCAGATATTAGAGGACACGCGTGCACACACACACACACACACACACACACACACACACACACTCTCGAGGTGTGCGAGTTAATGGAAAGCCATGTCTGATTCATGTGTCGGGTGTCAGAGGTGAGAGGTGTGAGGTCTCTGGCTGTCCGCGAGGAGCACACAGGCTCAGCAAAAACTCCCCGCACTTTTCTTTACCCGATCTGTCACACTCCTTTCCCGGCACCGCTCTCCTTCACGTTGACTTTTATCTAAGGATTTATTTTCCTGTTTTTCATCTTCTGGGGTGAATCCTTGGAGACTGTAGAGGTGCTATACTATATCAAGCATAAAACTAATAGAAAATAAGTCTTCGTTTAAACCTAAATTCATCTCTTTTTGTCCTTTCAGGTGTGTCTCTCCTATGCTCTTGGCCCCTGAGGCCTGAGGAGAAGTGAGCCAAGCCCAGGCCCTAATGGGACGCCCTGTCACTCAGCATGCACTGCTGCTCCTGCAGTGCATGCTGGTCCTGCGGCCTGGAGGCGTGGCCAGTAGGAGAGGTCCAGTGCTGCTGCCTGAATCGCCCTGTCACAAGACAGAGCATCCGCTCATCCCACACTCAGGTGAGTGTTTACACACGTAAACGCGCACACACTCCAGGGCGAGATGATGGATTTGACTCATTAAGTTTTCTATATACCTTTGTAATTATGTGAACTTTTCTGTACACTGTAGTTAGTTATTTATATCCTCCTATTTCTACATCCACATCACCGCCGTGCAATTCTTTCACTCTTCACAAGCTTAGATTTGCAAACGGTATCTTGACATTTTCTTGTTTTATTTTACTGTTACTGTTGCTAGGCGACAAACACTACTGGACTCATGTCATCAGCTCTTAGTTGTCAGCAAAGTGACGATCAAATAAAAATAGTACAGTAAAGTACTTTGACATTTTTATTGGGCATCTAGTTAGCAATTGTCTTTTTGATAGGATGTCTGATAGTTTCCACATGGCTGCAAACGAGATATTGACCGAAATGTTGGGATTGTTATCAGGTCTATTTTGTCAACAGTAACAAAGGTAATCTGGAGTGAAACTGTCTGAAAAGCACTGTCCAGATAAAAGTCATTATAAACTTGTTCAACACTAACATGAAAACAGTAAGTCTACTCGAAACCTTTGATTACCATGTAGTCATACTTGTTTAGTTCAATGTTAAATAAACCCCTACCTTAAACAGTGACTGCAGGCTTAACAACTGTAAAAAGATACTGCATATACTGTTGTTTATATGCAGTCATATTTAAAGAGTTTTAGATGTTGGTGTCTCATTTTTGACCTCTTCAAAAACCAAAAAACACCAAAGCAAAAATGTATGAATTTGATGAATAATAGCGTAAGGTACAATCACCAACACGTACTAGCTTAGTTGACCTATTCTGACCACTGTTGTCTGAAACACAGAGCCTTAGCTTCGATATCATGCACGTGTAGTCATGAAGCGCATATTTAAGACCCTGTTTACAAAATTCATGTAGCTGGAAACATTAAAAAGTCAGCCGGAGATGTTTTCAAATAAATTAGCCTTAGCCTAGCCTAGCTTAATTAGCTGATACATTTGGGCAGAGTTTTGTCATTTCAGCTGGAAATATAGGTGGTCTACAAATGTAAGCCTGGTTTTGTCTAACTAAAAACAGGAGATTAATGAGAATTTTGATGTGTAAATCCATGTAAATTTGCTTTGTGAGTAACTAAGAGAAGGAGGCTTAGCGATCTTTTACTTCTTTATTGTCAAGACCATTTAAGATTATAGGTTGTCTCTTTCTTTATTCCTTTCTCTTTTTTTTCTGTCTTCATTCCTTCCCTTGAGACACAATGCAGACACAGCCTTCCTCATAAGGCCTTTAATTACTACATGGCTCTGCAGTTTTTAGATACAGTACACGATGTATCAGATTTCATCGTCCTTATCCTTTATCTTACATTGCTATCGAACAACTAAACTGTAATGAAATGCTGTGAAACTTAGTCGAAAGAAAGTATCAATAGCGATCAATGCGGTCCTGTCTACCCATTGCAAAGCAGCGAAATGTCATTGAGCTGTTTTCAGTCCAGCACAGTCCCAGTCAGATAATCACATAGCATTCTGTCTAGAGCAAAATTGACTATAACAGCAAGGTCACTGCATGTGTCCAAAGATCCACATGCATGCCAAGACTTATATTAAGTATAGCCACCCGGCACAGACAGAAGGACTCCCCCTCGACATCCATTTCTCCCTCTATCACTCAATATTTCTTCAGTCTTTGTCACTTCATTGTTAGCTGAGGTGGCACTCTTCCCTCACCACCAATTGAGTGCAGTGATGATGACTAACTGCCCAGCTAACGTCATACGTTCCTGCCTTGTGTGTTCTGCATGAGGAGGATAGACCAGCCAGTGGGTCAGCTGTGGTCAATGCATTTGTGTTCTCTAATGTACCAGAATGGCCCATTAAGCTCCAGTGGCTTAATGTTTTGGTTGAAATATAGAAGCATTAATAAAAAAAAAAAAAGGGGGTCGACAGTACAGTTAGCAATCAGACATGGTTCACGAGCACAGAGCCTAGAAAAAGAGAGAAGAAAGCGAGAGGAAGTCAGAGGCTTCACTGTCTGTGGTTTAGTGTCTTTGGGCTGAGTGATTAGCTGTGATGACACAGTGGTTTAGTAGATTTTGTATGGTTAAAGCTAAAAGGTCACTTTAACTTGAATGTACTCACTTACCTCTTGAGATATCTAGCCACACACATAGTTTTGGTTTTGTTCGCCCCGGCTTTGAAATGTTTGTCCCTGAAATTCTGCCACTCTGCCAGTACAGTAAATTCAGCTTGTGGCGCTGGTGCAAAACCAGAAACTTGAGGGGGTGTTTAGAGTCGGTAATTTACGTACTGACTGGGCAGTTGTTTCCTTCCTTTCTACTATACCAGCACACAACAAAAAAAAAAGCAATGAACACAATGATGATTTTTCCTCAAGTCATTTTACGTAGTTGAGCGGCGAGGAAAACAACTGTGCTTCTGTTTCCCAAGGGAATCCAAATGAGCACAATTGGTTGTCTCCTAGTTGACATTCCCACGCTTCGAAGGAAGTTGAATCATTTCTCAGTTTCTCCAGGTCGCTCCACTGGGCAACGTGATTTGCGGCGGGTGACGCCAGGATGATATTTCAAGGTTCAATTTAGTTTGTGTGTGAATGAGGAGTAAGGCTGTGTGCTTTTTTTGGGGGGTTACATGGAAAACCAGAGGCAGTCAGCTCAGTGCCGCCTAGCCGCATTCAAAGGTGGAGTTATTGTTCATAAAATGAAATTGCACCGGTGCTGAAACATGTACGCAAGGTAATTTTCATTAGCTTGACCCCTTAAAGTTCACCCAAAGTTGCTCTAAAGCTCTGCAGATTTGCATGCTTACATGTTGTTTTCTTTTTGCTGTCACGTGGAGTTTTAACATCATGCTTTGTTTACTTCCACCCCGAACATATTTATTCTCACCTTGTGTAAGAATCAGCACCTTTGCACAGCAGCTGCTAATTCCCATAGTCTCATGAAGATGTCCATTAATCTTTGCCTTCACAGTTATATTTTGGCTCAGTTTTTTTAATAACTTTCCTTTCACGGGCTGATGATAGTCTTTGTGTGGTCCTAAGACATCTCATTGTTGCAAGTTGTACGGTAGACAAAGCTTTTCCAGAGACTGCCAAATTACAGCCCTTGCTTTTCTTTTTTTTTTTTTTGCAATGAACGCAAAAAAAAAAGCAGAGTCGTTACAGGAAAACGTTGACACATATACACGTACGCACGCATGTGTGTACACACAAACAGTGTGTGAAGGAAGAGAAACCTCTCGTTAAACCTATTATCATTCTCTTTTGTGACTCATTGTGCTCCATGTAATGTAGTGTAATCCCTGGTTTTTTGAGAATGTGCAGAACGAGGCTGCCATGGCTCCCCTTCAGCCGAGCTGGGAGGACTACAAACACATTAAACATACCCCTGTGGATCACAACAGCACAACACTCCCACTCTACTGGCTCATCCATTTGGACATACATTTAGAGGCAATTGCCTTGAGTCTTACAGCTAGGACGTAAATGCAGTAATGTAATGCAGTTTGACGTTTTGATAAATAAATAAATAGACTTCAATTCAATTCATATCTTTGCTGAGAGTTAGATAAGAAAATCAATACCACTCTAATGTAACTAAATATGAAACTACAGCCTGCAGCTGATTAGCTTAGCTTAGCATAAAGACCTAATGCCCTAGAGAGGTCGTATCTAAACTAAAAACTAAAACTAGGATTGGCAAAAACATTTTACTAAAATAAAGACAAAAACTCACTGAAAAGATATTGTGTACTCACTAAACTTACTAATATTAAATTAAAAAAATATATACAGGAAATATCTTTTGTTTCAGTCTTTCAGTCAGTTTGGTGCAACAAGCATGAGGAGGTTTTGGTGCACGTTTATTGACACTTTAAAACGTGAGTCAAACTGATACTGATATAATGTATTGTATTGTAATAGCTTCTCTGAACTTCTGAAATCTTGCCCCTGACCCCACATATTATAATAAAAAATAGAAATAAAACTAATACTTAAACTAGTAAACACTAAACTGAAACAAAAAAAGAAAATAGATCTACCAGATGTTTTTCATTCACGTGTCAAAGATCGGCTTTAAGCTTCTCAAATTTAGGATTTTGGACTGCTGGTAGTTATTTTAAAACATCACCTTGGACTCTGAGAAAATGCGATGTTCATTTTTCAACAGTTTTTAGAGGTTAAACAATGACTTGGAAGAAATATTAAACAGATTAATTAACAGCAGATAGATTAATCTATTCTGGCAGAGAGACGTTTTCTCCTTTTATTCAAGGTTGGGGGTGACAGTAGGTGAAAGATGTTTAGGGGAGGGGGGGAAGATTGATATGTCGCTCAACTCACCGAAACAGCTCACAGTCTCAGCCGATCTGGTGAAAAACGAGTTAAAACAATGCAGAGCTCAAACAGTGGTCGTGACCCATCATGAGAAGCCAAGGTCAAGGTTTGTCTGAGTGTGTTCCAGTGACAGCGTTCCTTTCTCTCTGTGTGATTGTGGCCTGACTGTGGCAGGGTGTGGCTCACATGAGTTTAACCCCACTGGGGATGGTGGTTTTTCTGACTTGGCATAACACTTGGCTGACAGAACTGCTACTGTGGTGCAAGGATGCTATAGTCTAAAGACCGCTTTCTGCTTGGTGTGGCGGTTTTAGAAATGTAGGGTTTCAGAAAGAAAGTACACTGTACAGTTCAGCAGCTACGTTCAAAATGTTTACCCAAAAGGTACGCTTTCACGAAAACAGGTCTGAATATAGCTTCAGCAGACGTCCAATGTAAATGTGTGTAATTTATAGAATACTTAGAAAGATAGAAAAATAGAAAGGGGTGTTGAAAGACTTTACCCCTATTTTGGTATACGATACGTTTTGGCAAAGGTCTTCTCACCGAGCATTTGTTGTGTTATTGTAGCTCAAAACCCTCGAGATATACTGTATTAATAAAGTGTTGTATTTAACAAGTGTTCCTGGGTGTAGGCTTGAAGGCTTTTAAAGGTTATAAACTGTGGTGTAAACAATGCCTTCACAGGCCAAGCTGAGGGCCATGTCTCTGAGGAGTGGAACCGGCAGACTTGTTTTACAGCCACAGACTGAGCTCAGCTTTTATCATCCCTGAACGGCTAACACATCGTTAGAGAGAGACGGGAGTGAAAGCTAGAAAAAAAACAAAAAAAACAAAAACAACAAATGGTCTCATAGCATTCATAAATGCAACAGGCTAAAACTAGTATCAGAAATCGGTTAATTGGTCATTTGGGAGTAATTTTAAATTCAAAGTCCTCCAAAGGTCTTCGGAGCTTCAATTCAAAACATTGGCTCTGCTCTATTCATGTCCAAGGTCAGCTATGTTCTAGCCATGTTTTATTTTAATGGATGACAGGCTCCCGATGGCATGAAGAAGGGCCTGTCCATATTTTGGGAGTTGTACGTCTTTCATTTACCCGCTGCAATAAAAGTCCCACATGTCATTTCCATACTTTCATCTCTTTCTTGTCAAGTGGCCTGAAGAGATTTGGTCATCTTGTTAAAAGGTTGTCTCCTCTCCAGCACCCCTCCAAACCATGGGACTCCACTCCTAAATACACATTAGATTTAAATATTTTATTGCACACTTATTTGTGGTTTCACGGCGGTTGGTTTTGCATGATTCACTTGCTGCACTCGGGGCCACAGCAACTGGCACGGTAATCCGAGTCGTAGGCTGCAGAACGTGCGTGTTTTTCTTGCTTGAAATAACATAATAGGAAGAAAACATACACGCCTTCAACTTTGGCTTTTGCTTTTCAGACTTTTTTCAAACTGAGCAGGTGTTTGTTTTTTCCACCGCTCTGGCCAAATCATTTCCTCACATCAACTTGACCAAATAGTTGCCATTCTTTCTGCTGCCCAGTACCACAGGGCTGCATTTAGAGTGAACTGGCTCTTCATTTATGCGAGCGCCTGCTGCCACACTCTATTTACACTACTCAAAGAAAAACCATTCATGTTTCAGAATTGGTTCCACATGTTCCCATTGTTGCTGTCCTGCCAGCAGTACTGTAGAGCACTAACTTTCAGCGCTGGCGCACGGAAGACTGGCATGGCCTCTGATGCAGGGTGTAAATATTTATACATCCTGTCATTTTGTCTTTGTGTCAACTGCTCCGTGTCAGAGCGTGGAATAACAAACGGGATGTGAGTGATGGGGCTGTTCTATTTTGAGGAGGAGGGAGACAGGGGTTAAGGGGATAAGATGCGACCGAGAAAACGGAGCGGGTGTGGGGGTGGGAGGGGTAACGGGGGGTGTGTGTGCTCGCTGGTTTCATGTTGGCCCTCGGCCCTGGCTGCATTTTCATCCCAATCCCTGTGTGTGTTAGCCGGCACGCGTGTCTCTGTGTGCGATTATGCCTTCGTCTCATCGGCAGCCAATCCCCCTGATTCAGGCAGCTTCTGTGCAAGCATGGCCATGATGTGATTACATTATCACATGCATTTAAAGAGCAGCAGATATGAACCCGTGTAACATGAAAAGTAGGCCTAACATCTAGGAAGTGAGATAAGGATAGGATTTTTTTTGTTTGGGTTGGTGGGGGGGCGGCACATTTATTAACCGGAGGTTGACCTACTGTTTTTTTTTTTTAAGCAGGGTTAATGACAAGGTTGGTTTTATGGGAGCGTAAAACATAAAAACCTCCCTGGGTGATCCTAAAATGAGCTATCACAACCCATCCAAAAACAAATAAATATCACAAGTTAGATCAGGGTTCAGATCGGTGTGATTAGTCTCAGTGGTGAAGCGAAACCAGTATCCTGCAGTGTTATTTGAAACATCTTTCCAAGTGTGCCACAGTTTGGTTCCAATGCAGTAAACCCCCCTGACTATGATCTGAGTTTGACTCGCAGCCTTGGGAGGGCTGATCCACGCCGGTTATGAAGGTTTCGGAATAGTCCTTGGCCTTGTCGCAAAAGGCCATAAATCCTTTGAGTGCTGTTGTGTTCAATTAAAACCTTTTGGCCCCTTTTGCTAACAAACACCCTCTCTTTCTATCTCACACGCTCACACACATCCAGGCGCACACACTCCATCACCCCGTTAGCGAGCCTCCCCTTGTGAGTCAGAGAGATTTATGGGAAGAAGCTGGGTTCGTCAAGCGCCGTCTTCCCCCCGGGGGGTGTCACAGCTACATTTGTATTCCAGGGATCCTCTCGATGGCGTGAAAAACAAGCCCAGTGGAGCCAAAGGATTGGCACATCCAAAACTTTGTGTCTCCCTCCAGAATAAGCAGAGCAGCAGCCATTAAGCAAAATGAATTCTTCTGGGGTGAAGTTGGTCGTGATCTCCCAGATATTTATTTCACTGCGGCTAATGAAAATGTATAAGCGCCACGAAACCAGACGCAGGGCGCTTTTTCCTCGCGTAAGTTCCCTTGTACTCGTCACTGGAGACTTGAAAGAGAACAAGGGGGGAAACAGCTTTACATACAGTGGCGCTGTCTTGCAGCAGATGATATTGTTTTGTTAGGAGAACCGGAGTTTGGTCCCACTACGTGAGCTGGAGGAGGCAGATGTTCTTTGGAAGCTCCCGTTTTTTTTTTTCTTTGCTCTGTTTGTCCTCGTCTTGAAATCCCACGGTTTTGTCACAGAAACCTGAACTGCTTGCTTTTGATGCGGTGAAGAAGGGAGAGCGCGCTTTCATTGAAACGCTGTCTGACAGGTGTGCCTGAAGAAGCAGATAATGTGTTTTCGAGGAGGATATTCAAGCTGTCCTCTCCCTCTGTTCCAGCCCTGATGGAAAGCTCCCTGGTAAATTAAAGAAGTCCCTTTGAAATTCTTTTGTCTGGGAATAGCTCACAGATGTAGCGATGAATGAAATTACTGTGGCAACCGCTGCTAAAAATTCCACCTTGTTAGAGTTCCAGCACCTTACTCAAAAATACAAATTACTAGCTAGCTGGAGAAAATATCCAATTAGGTGATGATTTTTGGAAGTGTAATCCGACCTGTGTATAAAGTACTGTTAAGTTATTATGACTACAGTGCAAGCATGTGATGATTGATGGAGAAAAACACATCACCATGACTGATTGACCACCCTTGACTAAACCTATCGGATAACCAGACGGTAGACAGGCCGTCCTCATCGCTCAACAACCATGGGTGGGGGCCTGTGATTCGATTGGTCAGGGGTTAATGGGTTGGGCGCCATGAGAAAAGGCATGTTGTGGATAAGATGTCAGTGTCTGTCTGGGATATCTCTCTTGCTCTCTCTTCATGTGGGCACGTATTCAACATACTACACCCTGGAGGAGACAAGGTCAGTTTCCATAAAAGTCAAATCTTCAGGATTCACCTGCAGTATACACTTCTATGAAATCAACAGGGGCGATGGGTTACAGAAATCAAGAGACCACTCAAGAAATTGAATTTCACTGTTTTGTACACATTCACTTAAGAATGGAGGTCTCAGGTCTGAGAGCACTAATGAAAGAGTACTGTGAACCGTGCAAAATGATTTTTTTTCTTTTTTTTTTTAATGAGTGACCTTATCAAACGAGGACAGCTCTGAGCATGTTTGTTCTTTATTCCATCTCCCCTTCATTTCCTTCAGTAAGAGGAACCCAGCCATGATACAATAACACATTATATTTGACACAAATCAAAAGTTCCTCTTGCACTTCTTCATAACACAGATTTATAAGGCGTTGTGTAGAAGGAAATTAAATGTTTTCTTAAAAAAAAACACACACACACACTTGATGGGTCAAAGTCAGGTTTACCAAAAATTGTCAAGAGGACTTTACAGTCTGCACGAGCAGAAACTGTACTGAGCAGAGATGATTTCAATTCCCACTTGTTCATAAAATGAAATTTCATCGATGCAGAGACGTGTACATTATGTAAGGCAATTTTCATTGGCTTGTCAAAGGTTGTTGAAAGTTCACCCAAAGTTTCTAAGCTGTAAAGCGCTGTACACTTGCATGCCTACATTTTTTTTTTTTTTTGTTCCTGTCATGTGGGAACAGAAAGCACAAAGAGTTTCCCTTCAGCACAAGTTTTATCATTACGCTTTGTTTGCTTCCATCCCAAACTTGCTTATTCTCACCTTGTGTAAGACTCAGCACTGTCGCTGAAATGAAGCATGAAAATTCACAAGTACATCTTATTGTACTTTGATACTTGAGCAAAAGTACTTTCCACCACTGTAGGTCCCAGTGTTTCCCCTCACATTACTGTCCATTTGCTCAGGTATGATATGTTTTTTCTGGTTTATGCTGTCTTACTGTATACGGCAGGTACATGGACCCCCCACGCAGCTCATTATTTGTAATTATTCCTTCCTCTTCGGTCCATTATTGCAGGTTTTTTCCGTATGTATGGAAACAACTGTTCACACCTGCCAGTAATACAGCATCACTGCCCTATAACTAAAATCTTAATTATAGTCTGAAACACACCTACTGCTTTGGTATTTACATCACAAATGCTACACAACATCACTAAATATGAAGGGAAGTTTGGAGGAAAAGATAAAAATCAGAACAAAGGCAGTAGCGGCAAACACTTACTGCTACTATAAATTTGGCCTTTAAGGACCTCGCTCTCTGAGTGTCTTGAGAAAAGTTACTGCAGCCTTTTGAGAGCAGCTAATTCATCAACACAGCTGTCATCTGCACCCATAAACGCGGCGCTCTCATTGGCTAACTATTGTTGTGTCCTGCGGTGTCGTTGGCAGAGATGGAGCCGTGGATCTTCAGGTTCAAGGCAGAGGGCACGGTGGATTACTCACAGCTGACCTTTGACCCTGGCCAGAACGAACTGATCGTCGGTGCCAGGTAACCGTTTTTTTTTTCTCTTCCCTCTCTTTTCTTTTTGTTGTCTGTCTTTTTATTGTCTTGTCGGTCACTCCCCATTTTTTCTTTTTTTTCTTTTTCCAGTGTTTGTTGGTGCGTTGCATGAGTAATGATCAGTTTCTCTATAGATGTCTTCAAAAGCCTGAGAAAAACGGCTTTGTTGATTGTTTCCAAGTCTATTGTCCTTGTCAAGCCTAGCCGAGTGTGTGTGCGTGTGTATGTGTTTGCAGTTTCTCTGTGATTGAGTCACTGAATTTGAAAGGGATTGGACACATTTGGCGATAAACAGTGTGTTTTTTGGGGGGGGGGGTTTTGCGACGTTCACGCATGCATGTGATAAAATTTAAGCCCGTGTGTGTGTTTGCGTGTAAGGACTGAGTGTACACGTTCATACTGTGTGAGTCTCTGGCTCTGATGAAGAGCGCTCTGCACTTTTCTTAATGGCTTAGTTGTCAATAGAGAGAAAACACTCACAACAACGTGAACGGCAGACAACAGAGGAGCCAGCAGGAAGGAGAGCAGCAAAACAAACGGAAACAAAGTGAGCCCAGGGAATTTACTAATGCACCGCGGGAACTTAGATGGAAAAGGCTAATCAGGGAAAGTGTGGATGTAGAAAGAGTAAAGGTCGAAGAAGTTTGTGAATTCCCACTGAAACCGCTGGCAAAATTGTGCTAATATAATGTATTCTACAACAGAAACGCCACCATATTCGCTGGCAATCTTTTATTTTTAGCTAAAACTAATCCAATTCTATCAACACATGGTATTTGGAGCACTCAAAAAAATCAAATAAGAGATTTAGTTCAATTCTCGGTGCCAACTCGATGGCTGTTGAGTGTCTAACTGTGAAAGGCGATGTGGTTAGATGGATGGCTGCAGGCTGCGTTAGAAGTATGAGTGATAATGGAAGGAAAGAGGGATCGATGCAAATATCAATACAGTAAAACAGGGGGCCGCGGCCACACTGCGACCTGGCTGATAGCCACTCTTCAGGAGATTGATAGATCTCTGCGAAAGTGTTTGTTCATACGTGTGTGTGCGTGTGTGTGTGGACACGCTTGAAGGTTTTTACTTCTAAAATGAGACATCTACTTTATGAAAAGAAAACAAGAAAAAATAAAGCAATGCTCGCTCTTTAAAAGTCATCGCTGATATAAAATAAAAAACACATTATGGGTTATTGTCAGAGCTATTGCAAAATCTCTGCCTGCAAAACAGTTTTTTAAGCAACACAATAAAAATCTTTTCTCGAACGTTTAAGATGATTTTCTTCTGGTGGCGTGGGCCGACAATATTCCTGGATCATAATTGGCTCATGATAGAAAAAACTACAAAATATGGATAATATAGAAACCTCAAGGGGGGAAAAAAGTCACAATAAATAATGGTTTAAGTCTTAATTGTCAAGTTTCATGTGATCTCATTCTAGTAATGGTGTACAATGGTTTTAGTAGACAGCCTGAGACGTCGTTAGTCAATATACTAAATATTCCCCTTGAGAGGGCATTCATTAGAACCTAATGTTTCTTGAAAAGTTGGAAATGCCAATGAAACAGTTTTGTTTGTGCTGTGCAAATTTGAAAAGCTTCAGGCAAGGCAGGATAGGCACTTATTAGAGTGAGGTTCCGCCGCCAGGCTTTGATTTTCTTTCAATCTTTTTTTTTTTCTTGCTCCCTTCTTCTTGTACCCGCAAAACTCCAGGAGACAGGAGCGCACTGTAAAACGTTTTAGCATTGCTTTGTCTACTTTTTGTCTCCTAATTATGGATCGGCCTAACCTTGAGGTCCATCATTTGCTGCGGGTGTTGAATCCAACTATCCAACCATGAGCACCCAGGACTGAACTCATTCCACCAATGAAAGGGTTTGTTTAAACTTCCAAGTGGGGGAGCTTTAGATGCAGCAGCTCCACTGATTTAACACATCAAAGTTGTCTGAGTCATTTTTGGGACTCCGGATGTAGCTGTGCAAAATCTGATAAATTGCCTCAAGTGACATCACTGGAGGCAGGGTTGGTTGAAAATCTGGAGGTGTGGAGTTTGAAAGAAGTGATGTTAGCTAACATAAAACACCCGCATTTTCAACTGCCGGAGGTCAAGTTGCACTGTGGGAAATGTAGGTGACAGGCTGGGACTGTATTTTGTGAGTTTGACTGAAGTGTAACCTAAATTGCTTGAGTACTCTTAAGTTAGTCGACATCCTGTGAACCATCACCCTCAACTTCTTTTGTAAGCAGTGTAAGTCTTTTTGAGGTAGGAATTCCTTTGTTCTGGTGGCGCTATGTGTAGAGAGCGAGGATGAAAGACCGAGAAAGAAAACACAGATAAAAAGTGTACAGAGCAATGGCCTTTGAGCAGAGATGCTGTAACAGCCATGATTTTTTTTTTTTGCTTGGTTTATTTGAAGAAAACATCTCCATCAGCTCACATACTTCCTTCTTCTTCTTCTTCTTCTTTTTACAGAAATCACCTCTTCAGGCTCAATCTGGAAGACCTGACACTGATCCAGGTGAGTGCTAATTCTCTCCCTCTCTCTCTTTCTTATTCTCCCTGACTCAACATTTTTTTTCCTCACATTATCTCCTCACCCTGTCCGCTCGTATGACTCTTACAGCCACGCTGGCACTAGCATCCCAAGCGCCAACAAACACCGTGCTGTAGTCGTAGCATGCTGCCAAGCTCCCACAACTTAAAGCCGTTACAGTAAAATGGTTTAACATTTTAGATGTCACAACAACTTCCCATCTGGTGGAATGACAGTGGGTTTGGTCGGCACTGCTGTGGGTTGATACACAGAGGGAGGTAAAGAGTGTTTAAATCCAGTTTGAAACTGTATATAAGGTATACTGTGCGGCTGCACTGCTTCACTTTTTCTAGGGTACTAAAACCGCGTGCAATTTCTCGAATATGATTTCAACATTTTGATTAAACTCTGCTGTTTTCCTCAAGCTAGCAAGGTCAAAATATTCAGAGGAGAGAACCATGGTCTGAAATACTAAACAGAAATTAAAAAATAGCAACTGCGGGGCAGGAGTTTCTGCTTAAGATGACAGATTTGCACAAAACATGCATAAATAAATATGAATATATGACATATGGTCAAGGTGGCAGTTTTCTGTCTTTTACCCCCCAACCCCCACCCTCACCCCCAACTTTCTCCCAGATGTTGTCATTCTAATTTCTCTCTGCATCCTCTCACTTCCCTTATGTGAAATAAGCTCAGATCCGCTCCTGTGGAGCTAAACATTTTGTGGCCCACTGAGTTGCTATACAAACACTGACACATCGACGGGTTTATTTCTAGGTGGTAGCAGCAAGGCTTCTTTGATGATTAGACAACTCCTGATGTTTGCCATTTACACCCCAGAAAACCAGGGGAGAGGATGAGGAGGAAGAGAAAGAGAAACAGTGGAGGGAGAATGGGCTGGGTGCAACAAAAGGGGAACAGGAGGGAGCGGGGTTGATATAAATCTGTCTGGTTAGGCAAAATGAGAAAAACGGTCAGATGAATTAAGAATAAGACTAAACTTGTTGGATGGGAAGTGGTGGAGAGCGGCACATGAAAAGGAACCAGCGAGCAGTGAGACAGACAGAGGAAACAAAGCAGAGAAACCCCCCCCCCCCCCACGGAGAGAGACGAGGATTCAAGCAGAGCTTGCCTTTTGTGGCCGCTCACCGGGACACAGATGCTTTTTAAAAAGATGCTCTGTGCTCTCCGTGCACCCAGTCATACCTCCTTCTTTATTTCATCCCGCGCTCGGCTGGCGCTGCAGAATCGGCGAGGAGATTCCACCGACCCAATCAACCCCGCTTCTCCAAGACGTCTTCTCTTAAGAGAATAGGACCTGGTAATCCCTGCCAAGGCCTGGAGCCAATTTATGCTGACCTGTGCACTAGTCCCTGCTTTGCATTTGACTGGACCAGGGCTATAGAGTCAAGGGGAAGGCCAAGTTCAACTGCTGAAGTGTTATTCTTCCTTTCACCTCTCTCTGAAATCATTTTCTTCCCCTCCTCCTTTTTCGTCCTGGCATAAAACCGGAGATTCATTACACAGAGATTTGGTTGCCTCTGTGGCTGGGTTTACATATATTTGTCATTGTTATTGTTGTTGGATATGAAAGACTTGAATAGATTTCCCCTTTGGCACCGTTGTTCCACTCACTTTACACGCATTCCTGATTGATCAAATAGATTAACAGGGGAACGCGGTACCGAAAGTGCAGGAGCGAACAAAGAAAGTTGGAGCGCAAGCAAGTCGTTAGCAATTTAACGCGCTTTATTTCGGTTTCGCCGAAGACTTGCCGAGGTTTTCTTTCTTTCCCGCAGAAGGAAAACAAGCTAAAAGCTACACCTACGCCTGTCTTTGTGATTTCACCCCATCCCCATGTATCAGCTCTGTCAGATAACGCCCAGTGGCAGTGATTTGTTCTTGCATGGCTGGCAGCACTAAGAGGTAGGCAGTGTATGGTTTGACAGAGCACAAGGCTTAGAGTCGGCGTAATACAAATAGCCTATAATACTCTAAAGAGGTGGATATAATTACCATATGATCGATGACAGACTGATCTCATCTTGTATGTACAGCCGTGAAACATTTATGAAAACAGCCACCAAGGTCTGCTGCTGCGCGAAGGCAAAATGAATCCCACCCACTTCTCCTGCCCTTGGTTTGAGGATGATTTGAGCTGTTTTCACAACATTCTGCAAGGCAGAAAATTAACCCTGAATACTTGGTAGTCTTATTATTGCATTATGGAAGGTTTGGAGAGTAGTGGCACTGGTGTGGTAGCTAAACACTGCTGGTCTAACCCGCTCTATTGCACATATCGAGTTGGAGACTTGGAGATCGATAGAGCCTGAGCCCAGCAACCGTAATCTCCTCAGTAAATGTCCTCCTCGCTTGGAGGTAATAAAAAATAGAAAAGAGCCAAGAACATCAGAAGTTGGAAAGAGAGAGAGAAAGAGAGAGAGAGGACCTCGCTTTCGTTGCCTGTGTGTCTTTTCTGGCCACCCCTCCGAGTTGGTCCTCAGTCAGTCCTGAAAGGCTTCAGTCGCTTATGAGAGCTATAAAAGTTTATTTACATGACAGGGAATCACAAAAATTATTACATTTACTTCCACATTACATGAGCTTGGTAGTATGTACTCACACTGAAAGCAAGCAGGGGCTGAAATGGGAAGAGTCACCTTCCATATGGTCTTGATTGGCATTAATATCTGGTACTTAAAGCTTTTTTTCTGCGGCGTCTCAACAGCCTGAAGAGGCCTCCCTCTCGCTGTCAACCTCTACCCTCCTCCTCACTGATCTGGAAAACACTGTCAAGAACAAAAGGTTGATACTCCTCTTGCTCCACTTTCAAACTCGTGCTGCCAAAGTGAACAAAAAGAAGACAAGGACTTAACTCTGCAGCATGCACAACTAACGAGACATTTAGAGCCACTGCAGCCAGAGAATAAGCCATAAAAACATCAGCAATATAGGAATATATTCTTCCTCTATCTACAGTTTAATCCTGCTTTATATCTCACATCTGTTCAGTGTCGGCCCTCGACGCCCTCTGTCCCTCATTCAGCTCCCCGCCCTCAGCTGCCAACCTTGGGCAGGCGAATCAACGCTGGCATCGCCATTATCCACCTTCCATAGTCTACTGCAGAGAGGGGGACAAACACTGATGAATTGGCCCTTCTGCATTAGCATTGTGTTCAATTTGCCATTGTGCTGATGAATGACCAAACTGGCTCGATGTACCACTCAAGCCTTGTTTGTCCGTCTGCCCGTGAGCTTCCCAAATAATGTCCTTTGACGTCGCTGAATGCACTAATACAGTGATCCTCCTCTCCCCTCCCCCCTCCGTGATCTAATAACAGGCTGCACACTCTCTGCTGGTCCTGAAAGCCCAAAGTGTCGAATTTGCATGCACAATAAAAGCTTGTTTAACTCATAACAACCAAAGTAAAGGTGCTAATGTAAGAAGGAATAAACAAAAAAGAGAGAGAGGGGGAAATAAACATCAAATTGACATCAATAAAAAAAAGAAATAGCCCTTTTTTAGAACCCAATATTATCTTGTTTTTCCATGCGCAATCGAAACAGGATGCAGCCACTGAGGCTGAGTTTCAACAGAAACACTGTGGCACAGCATTAGTCAATACGCACTGGGATGAAGAGGATCGCTGGCATTGTTCACCATTCAATACAGCTCCAGAGGAGGAGAAAAATAGTAGATATTCACTCTCGACTCTCTCTCCTCCTGCACTGGCACATGAAAACACTATCCATAACAGCTCCCCTTGCCAATAGACAGTGGATGGTGTTGAGATGTATATTGTGCTTCCATTTTTCTTCACGTCCCCTCGTATTGTTGTGCCGTTAAGAAGGAAGGGGAATCCAAAGAAAACAAAAGGCTCTCTCCAGCCGCACATGTTGTATTTTATGGGCCTGTCTCTTGCAATTACACTTTGTCAGGCAGACAATTAGCCCTGCTAATCAGTAGCTAACAGAAACCGTCCTCCATAGCTGTGGAAGCATTGCTAATTCAATTACTAGAACCTGCTAACTCGGCCATTTAAATGCATGGAATAAAAATCATCAGTGGGATCGGAGATGCAGATAACAGCACGTTTAACAATATTATGGTGTTTGATGTTTAAGCAAGACGTTTGTGAGCAGAAAGGGTCATAGCGAGGGGTCACCACAACACTGACTTGCCTTTTTGCGGTGCCACGATACGTGTAGTGAATCAGACCCGCGCCCTCGCTCAGACGTTACATCAAGACCAATTTCACGTTTAAATCTTTCAGCAGCTTACATCAGCAGACATCAGTCTGAATAGTAAATATTGAGCCAGCACATCAAAAGGTAATATCAGCTATTCATAAGACAGATTAGATTTCCCTGACAGGGTTTGTCCAGCTCTCAGTCTCAGCCCACCGTCCCCTTGTAATGAGACACACACAGCCAGTCATTTCATAAAGCTAGACAGCTGTCAGCAGCGAGTGTGTTCTCTGGACCCTCTTTATGCAAAATGTATTCAATATCATGTCTGGAAACAGTGCTGTTTTGGAATTCAGCTCCTCTCTCCCTCTTCTGTCTCACTGGCTACTTCACCCTGCCCACACTGTCTCTCTCATTCTGGCCGAGTCCGAAGTTGGACTATGTTTTTTTCTTTGTTGTTTTTTTTTCCTGTCTGTTTGTCCCTTATTTTCCTTTCTCTGTCCTTTCTTCTCTCTCTCTCTCTCTCTCTCTCTCTCTCTCTCTCTCTCTCTCTCTCTCTGCCCACTCACTCCATTGGTATCTCTCATGCGCCCACCTCGTGGTGACAATAGCCCCTCAGTGTGAAGGCTGATTAGACTCCGAGCACAATGGTTCATCTCTGAGGATTGCACCCATTACAGGGGACAGCAGAGAGGGTGGACGCAGGGAACATAACATATCTTAAAGGTGTTTTTTGTTTTGTTTTTTTTTACTTCAGCTTCCCTGAAGCAACAAATGACTGCTACCAACTGTGCCAAATTCCCTCTGCCGCTCTCTAAATCTTAATCACACTTTATCTAGCTTAAGGGATTATTCTGGTTGGTTATATGGTTGGTCTTGTTTTTTAGTTTTGGCTAGTATACTGTATCTTTCAGTAATAAGAAGACTCTACTTACCAAGCTGCGTTCTGGGAGCGGTATTGCAATATTGTCAGACGTGGCAAGAAAAGGGAGCAATCAGACAATCGTCTGTTTGTTCTATGCAAGAAAGCTGGACACAGTTCTCCAAAGCGGAGGCCACTTCAGTCCTGTGAAAGTTACTCAACGAAGCCAAACAAGACGCACAATGTGAGATTATCCATTTTTAGGCCCATAAAGCATGAGCACTGGAGGCCTTTTCTGGCCAAATTGGTTGAGAGCATGTGCGTTACAGACCTCCTCAAGCTCAGCCAGTTGGTTCAAAATAACTAACAAATATGCTCGAATTTACTGATTATTTTAAATTCTTCCGATACAAGGAATCATTTAGGGATGTTCAAATCATCACCCTCAATACAGAGTGTTGCCACCACACTAATATTGCCTTACAGACATTGACGGTATGTGTATTTTGTGGGCAGAGCTTCCGGGTCTGTGAAGCGAAGCCATCACAGAAATGTCTTAAATTATGGTCCCATTTAGAATAGACGATAAAACAAGGTCTGCTTTGGGGCATGCCTTCTTTGTGACCGAAGTTATTTTTAGTGAGTTGGTCCAGGTCAACACACCAGGCTCATGAAACTCAGGTCAAACTTTAAAACTGGGAAGTGCTAATCAAATATGAATCAAGATTCTGATATTATGTTGCCTATTTCTCACCTCAGATCAAAACCAAGTGCAGCCCAACTCATAGTATGTCGCCTACCTGCTCAGCACTCTCATTCAAAAATCGTCACTTATGACTCTGAAAAAAACAAGATGCTAAACTCAAGGCTTCAAATGTTTCTTCACAAATGGGTGACTTTGAAAACAAATAGTGGTAGCGTGGCCGAGTGGTCTAAGGCGCTGGATTTAGGCTCCAGTCTCTATGGAGGTGTGGGTTCAAATCCCACCGCTGGCATTGTTCTGTTCTGTCTATGGACCGAAGTACAGAGGGTCAACTGATAGCTGGAGAGGTGCAAGTTACCGAACCCCTAACTGCTCTCAGTGGCTGCCCATCTCTCCATATTTCTGGTGGCGGTTGTATTTTGGGTAAGACGCATGTAAAAACTTGAGTTCCTCCTCGAGGGATCAATAAAGTATCTATTCTGTCCTTCATGGCACGTTTATAACCTGTCGGATCATCTGACCTTTCAAGTCAGACGTTGCTGAAGTGAGTTTTCACAGATGTTTCGCAATATTTAGAGAGTGATGCTATCGTACCCAGTGAAAATAATGACCAAAACTATGAAAATAAAAAGTTGCAATAAACCATAATTATCCCCTAACAGCTGTATATCTCTTCCTTTTCCACAAAATCTAATGGATGTTTTCCTCCAAAGATGATTACAGTGTCATGATGAATATTTTTTTTTTCTTTCTTCTGGGCCAATTCACCACAATGCTCATCTCACTAAATTTAATCCGGGTCCTCTGTCTTTCTTTAATCTTCTTTGTCTCTCCTCTACGTCTTCAGTTCAGTTCCTTCCAGGTGACAAAGACCCAGAAAGAAATGCCCTTTTGATAAAACCAAGGACTTTTATTTAACGACAGCACATCCCAAACATGTTTCTGTTCGAGGCAGATTCATCGTATCAGCACAATGGCTGAACAATAGCATGTTAATGAGCTTTTAATGTTTCTTAATGACACTTGCGCTTGCCTTTTCATGCCTCTGATTCTGTTCTTTACTCTGGACCATTTGAGGCAAGGGAGTCAGATAAGTTGGCTTTAATGGTCAATGATGCTAGCACATCCCCACTTACAGGCTTATGGACATCACGTCCTTTGGTAGTCATAAATTTGATGTTTTAAAGATGTAATGGGAATATATAGCATTCTGAAAATCTGCTTTGAACTATTCCAGATGATGATAAATCACATAATCGCCCCGTAATGATAAAAGCAACCACTTTGCTCCCTATAATGCAATCTCAAATTGTAATTTTGCATCGTATTATGATTGATTTTTACACTGAACATGAGTGAGTAAGGTTTCGGGCCATTAACAGGTTTCCCCCCCCCCTCCCCTCCCTCCCTCCCTCATGATTAGTGAAAGCACTTTTCGGCGTCCACATCCAACTCTTCTGGGACTCACTGTGGTGCTGTGTGTGCAGGCCGTGCCGCTTGTGCTGATGTGTGTGGTTTTGTGTCTGTGGCGGCTTCATGGCCCCAGAATAGCCTGCTTCGGCCTGGAATGTGAACTGACACACACACGCACACACACACACTGAGAAGAGAAAGAGAGAAGCAGCCAGCTCCCATTAATACTCCATATCTTATCCTCCCTGAATAGTACCACACACTCCGAGCTCTCTCTCCTCCCTTTAAGCTCCCTCCTGTTACTGGCTGTGTGTGCAGTTTTGGGAGTGTGTACATATGGGGTGTTTCTACACCTCCCAAAGGCCACTGAGGCAGAAAGCAAAGGCCTTGTCATAAAACACACAGAGGAAACTCCCAGAGCCTCCTCAAAGAGGAAATGAAAGAAGTCCTCCTAAGTGCTGAGGGGGGTTCAGTTTTCCTTCCCCTTCTTGTCCTGGCATAAAACAGTCCTGATATCAAGGTGAAATCTAATATTCTCTTTCAGTTAGCGATATTTACTGTATTCCCAGAGAGAGTGAAGTCCTGCACCTCTGGCCAATTGCCAAGATATTGCTACAAGAAAGTTGTGTCTCGAGTGGCTGAGAGAAAAAAGTTGAATAGTTTTACTTTTGGAGACTTTTTCGTGACTCGGTGTTCGGCATTATTAGTGCGCCAGCCGGTTTCTCTGTTAAGTATTCCTCTCTTTGCCAATCATACAGAGCTGGTGGCGGTGACGGCTAATTCTGCCCGTCACAAGCGTGAGTGTCTTACTGGCCCCGCTGCTGTCCCAAGGCCAACACTCATTTCATGAATAGAGAACTTACATCAATGAGAAAGCCCCCCCAGAGGTCACGCTGAAATTAAACGGTAGAAATTGGAGCACGGCGGTGTCTTCACCCTCAGAGGGGACGAGTCGAGGTTTTATCTTCTTATTCCCCTCCCTCCTGTAGTAAAATGTAAAAGGCTTCCCTCTGTTTCTCCCTCACATGTAAATCACGTTGACATCCTACTCTGGGGACTCTCGTGTTATGTCTTAAGATCCCTCGTTTTCCCTCACACATAAATCAAATTGGCATTCAGCCCTGCGTGCACTTGCCTCTCGTCTCAGCTTGGTATGCACCTTAATTGGATTCTATGTCTGTATTTAACATGGCTTATAAACTTGTGGGTACCGCAAGCGTGTGCATGTGAGTGTGTGTATGCGGGAAGGGAGTACAGTGAAGATGTAATGTCAAATTCATTTATCATTCATCTCTGTTTTAATCCAGTCCTCCCACACATGTCAAAGAATAGTCAGTACGGGAGCCAGTGTAGGTAACTCATCGCAGCACGGTTTTCTTTCACATTTGTTTTCAAGTCTTCAGTGCCATTTTTATTGCGGGGCTATCTACAGACATCAAGTCACCAGACATCAAAAATTGATTTCAAAAAGGTAGGGTTTTTTTTTTCCACACTTGAGAGCCAGGCCGAAGTTTGTTTGGGTTCCCTGAGTGGTCTTCAAAGTGGTTCATAGTGACATGGCGCCAAATGTCTCTGATGTTTTCTTCTTCTCGATGGTTTACCGGGAGCCTCAATGCTGCTTTTCTCTCTCTCTGCAGGAGGCTGAGTGGCACTGCGATGAGTTCACCAAGGGAGCCTGCTTCAGCCGCGGAAAATCTGAGGTGAGTTTAAGTGATGCCTGAGTTTTTGAAATGTCACACTGTTATATTGCTATTTATCAGACTCTTGTCTCTATGTTGAGAAAAACAACACAGTGTCATAGTTTCAGTATTGGCGTTGTTAAAAAAAGAAAAAAAAACATCTTCTGTAAAGGGTTTTAGGCCTATTTCATAAAATGGGTTCATGCTTGTTATTTAGCAGCTAATTGGTTTTAATAAAGTCAATTAATGGGGTGTTCCAGCAATTTAGTATTCCATTAAGTTTGATGTGAGAGACAAAAACCCTACACACTACACTTCCCATAATGCAGCTCAAAAAGATATCTTTGTTAGACCCTCTATGTCTGTTAAATGTCAACTTATTTCAAACTTCACACCCTTTTTTGTAATGCAAGAGTTCACAGCTACATTAGCGGCTCTATAAGGCTGAACGCTAATATCGGTACACTAAGATGTTGATGTTTAGCAGGTATGATGTTCATAACTAATATTTGCTTATTAGCACTAGACACAAACAACAGCTGAGGATGATGGGACCATCATTAGCTTAGCTTAAATTTGGTCATGTTACAATTTTCACACAGGCTCGGATCGCAGGATTGACCACCAACCAACAGTCCATGTCCCATGTCGCTAACGCGGCTAAAGGTTTAATGTCCATGCACAGCTAGATAGATAATCTTGATGAAAACTCAAGAGGTTTTCTTCTCAGACTTTACAAAGCTCCATCCAGAACTTTGGAAGACAATTAATAAAGTGATATTGATGTATGAAAACACTAACAAGAAAGCAAATATTTTTCACCGCCGCTTCTCTAAATTACAAAGCTGCAGCTTTGAAAACAGCTGATGATTGTTCACAACATTTCCCTGTGGGTTTGGTTATCTACAAAAATAACACATGAATGAATGTTGTTTACCAGTAAATTTGAAGGCCCCAGATGTTTGACTTTCCCACCAGTGCATCAAACATAATGGTTAGAGAAAATTAAATTTTCTAAAGAAACACATTGCATCAATCAAACAGCTCAACTAAAATCAAAGAGGAAAAAAAAAAAAAAAAAACTTATGATGAAACACGTTGAAGCCTGAAAGCAACACAGAATTCTTTATTAGGCTCAAACGTACAGGCTCGCTGGGAATCCCTGCACTGTACGTGGGATTGTCTTTAAGGATCCAAATCAACTTGTTGTGAAGTGAACAGCTCCTCCGACCGCAGCTCAGCTCTTATTGGACCGTGTATAAGCAGGGTTCCTATTGTTTTTCTTACGCTCTCTTTGTGCAGAAGTGTATGTTTTTGTATGTGGTTAGCTGCCATACGCTTGTGTACCAAACAGCTGGTTAAGAGCTGAACTTGACTCGTAGGTGAACTGCCCAGCCCTGATCCCTGTGTGTATGTGTGCACTGCTGTGTATTTATCCTCCCGTGAAAGGTGGTTAGGGGCCCATAATAGGTTGGCCAGCACAAGATAACTGTTGTGAATTACAGACTAAAGCCACCTCAGTCCTTGAGAGTTGAATTTGCTCACTGTTATTGTCTAAGGACCAGCTCCTGTGATGTACACTAAGAATAGCATTAAAAGACTTCATTCTCCCGCTGTTGACAGGGCTTTCGATGGTTTATTACCTAGCTCACCGAGCAGCAATATACCATCACTTAAGCTATTACACAGATACCGTGTCTGTGCTTTGAATGAATTTACAAGTGATTGTGTTTTTTTTTCTCTTTTCAATGCACGTGTCCGCTCTTCTCTTGTGTATTTGATTTATTTCAACCGGGAGAAGAAAGGAGAGTTAAATTGACTTGACAGGACTTGATTGCTGCCTGTGTTTTGTTTTATAATGCGAGAGCCAAGCATAACAGCTTCTGTATTACAGTACGGACGTGGAACATTTGTCAGGAAGTTTTCATAAACAAGTCAAGACTGTGAGGCTGGGTAAATATTAAATATGCCGTTATTTACCGTCGAAACAAACTGCAGAGAAGAATTGAATTATGCAGCACCCACGCAACCCATCCCCACTCCTACGCCCATGCGCACACATATACACAAGCAGGCATGCAGAACATAACGAGCTGTACAAACAGCACAGATATATAGACATACATAACAAGTGTTACTGCACACACACACACACACACACACACACACATGCACACATACTTAGGCTGTGCTTAGCACCAGGAAACGAGTTGTTTTATGAGTCAACCTCCATCTTGATAGAGGGAAATAAAAGTCCTTCCCCTCCTTCCTCCCTTCATCTCTCGAACAGCGCCCTCCACTCCTAAATCAGACCCTTGAGAGGTGGGGGGGAGGGAGGGGAGGGAAGGTCGCCCTGGGCACCACGAGTGGCTCAGACAATAGCAGATTTACAAGGTTTTAAATTTCTACGAGGGGCCCTCACCAACCCAGCCGTGGCCTCTTTCAGATGGAGGGGACCCTATGAGTTTATTACCTTTTTTTAGGACGAAAACAAATGCCACTCTCTGACACGTATACTCACTACCGCCGTTGTTACACTTGCTATGAGTTTTGTTGATAGAAATCCCCAGCAAAGCTGCATGAAAGCCTGACGGCAATGTTGCGAGTGCACGGCGTTCAGTGGCAATCAATCATTCACTCAATCAATCACTCCCGTCTGTCCCACTTTATTTGTCGTGCGCTTTTGACCAAGTGCTGAGTGGTTTGCTAGAAACCCAGGCCAAAACCTCAGAGGAGGAGCAAGCCAAGAAAAGAGTGGCGAGCGTGTACTTCACCATAATTTAGAGAAAAGTGGCTTGGATTGATTAATATAGCGAGAAACATGCTTGAATGAAGCATATCAGAGGCTACACTTTCATTTCACTTTTTGACGAGTCAACAAAGCCAAGGCAATTTTCTAAACTAATCCTGAGTGGTCCTCTCCCACGCCCGCTGCATTTATCTGTTCCCCACCTCATTCAGATCCCTCTCCAAATCTGGTCCCTGTTGAATTAAGATGTGACATGGCTAAGCCGTATGGGCATTAGCCTTGATTTGACTCTGTCAAGCTTGGCCACGTTTTAGAGTAGCCCTCCCGCGGTTGCAGGTGTTTGTCTCATTTATTGGCATAAAGTGTAATTTTGTCCCTCTGCCTAATGCCGCTGCTTGTCGATGGATACATAATGGCACGGCTGCTAACTGCTAACTTTGACGTGTGTGTTTGCTGGTGTGTTTCCACAGGAGGAGTGCCAGAACTACATCAGGGTGCTGCTGGTGAACGGGAACAGGCTGTTTACCTGTGGAACCAACGCCTTCACCCCCATCTGCACCAACCGGACGGTAGGTTTCTCTTTAAAACCTCGTTTTTCTGCTGGATTATAGCATGCTACTTTTTTTGTTTGCATAAATGCCAATTACTTTTAATTCAATTAAGGCTTCTGTTTCTGTTTTAATTAACATAGAAACTCCCTTTTCTGGTTCATGCAAGTCATTTTATATATTAGTGCTTGGGGTGACACTACAAACCAAAGACAATGCAAGCTAATCTGCTAACATATTTGCCTATCACGCTTAAATAAACCACACAGCTGTGGGTTTAACTATTCTGTTTAACTTCCTGGTTATAAAAGATATATTTCAGTTGTAATTTATATTTCAGAAAACTGCATTATGTTGTATCTACGTTGCCTTTCCTCCTCATTAGCATATTAAGATTTCCCTACAGACATGCCCTACATACTGCACAGGGTTGGTGTGAGTCTTTCTCTGAACAGTAGACGCACATAAAAGCAGATGTAAAAGAAGATGTAACACGTTACAAATGAAAAGACTAATTCATGAGAAATAAAATGCAGCTTTTCTCCGTTCAACACACTCACAGGGTTTGAGATCTGGCCCCATTTGGTGCCGTAAAACCTTCAGTTTGTAGTAGCTAATGTTGACTGATGTTAACATCACTGAGTGACTTGAATGCTCGTCTCTACTTGTTGTAAGTTGGCCACAATGGTTCAACTCACTTCAGAGAATTAGAGGGACAATGCAGAGATAATGAAGTGGCATTTAAATCACAATGATAAGTTTTGCCACAACGAAATAGAAGCGTCAGATTGAAGCTTTCCTGTATTTTTCTTAGATATGCGTACTGAACTTCTTTCGGGTTTCTTTTAGGTTAGGGCATAGCAACATCTATTCAAGCAGCGCAGGACGGAAGGTGACAGCAACCACAGTCTCTTTCTTTTTCTGTCATATGTTAAATTTATTTTCCGGTCCTTATTAAAAATCTATCAAAGAACACCTTTTACCTTTCACCATTCATTCATTATCATTCAGATATTTCAAGCTAGGTAAGTCTGATAACACTGCAAATACAAAAATTGAAGTGTTGATTGAATTGATAGTGTCACAAGAAAAGGCCAAGGCTGATCAACAGATTTATTCAAGGTGTGATTGAGTCGTGACGTTGTTATGACAGGGTTTACTGTACGAACTCTTAAGGCTGTTCTCGCCTCCTTTGTTGTGCAGTCAGGGATGTAGACTAATTATAAGATGAATCTTATTAAACCTGCTTACTTAAGAAGTTGTATTACCTCAAACTTATTAAACGTCATAATGAAAATATTGCCTTAAACTCATTACACCTGATATCTCAGTGTTGGCCTACAAGTTCGCCTCATCGTTGGTGCTTTGCCCTTCTTCATGAGTCATCACAGTTATGTCGCCTCTGTTCTTTGTATCAAATCATTTTGTCTTTTCCTCTTCTACATTTAATTCTAGCACGCTGCAGCAACTGCAAAGTCTTCTTAGCTTTTAATCTCATGCTTTAAAGCCATGTTAAGTCAGACTTTTAAGTTTGAGTTGTGATTGCATGCCAGTCTTTTTCTGTGTACTAACCACCGGTTTGGAACTTGCCACCACCCTTTCAGTTTAATACAAAAGGGTACAGCGCTAATAACATGTTTCTCTGTAAAGTGTCAGCCAAGAAAGTTTCTATCCAGTATTGTTGTGGGACACGTCCCCTCTGATGTCAAGTATAGAGATAAAATGTCATTGCGCTTACCTTAGAACATACCCCAAATATGTGTGTCCACTTTGTGGGATTTCAGAGGAGGAGGCATTACTATTATGATGACATTTGTTTTTGTCCAAAAGCACTGCATCCAAAGGTCACAGGCTCATAATGACTGTTTACCGCTGTGAAAATACATATAGTTGAAATGTCACGACATTATTATAGCCGTATTTCATCAGGCGCTGTCATATTTACCTACCGAACGTCCGTAAATGTGAAACACTGGTTGGTCACAACAACGGCAATGGAATCAACGCTCTGACAGATTTACTGTCAGCTGTGATTGATGAACAGACGAGGGAGCAGAATACTTTATTAGTTTAATAAGCGCTCGGAGGTTATAGATTAAACAGCTGTTAATTTCTCTGACTTTTAGCCGCGCTGCCCCCGATGACGGTGACGATGATGGTGATAATGAGAGTGATCAAGGCGATGAGAGAATTTTTTTTTTTTGGTGGGACTTTATGTGTGATAAGTCATTAACAAGGATAGAAGCCAGGGAAATGTCATAACAGAGTGCTGAATTTATATATTTGGACTTAAGGATTTAGTATTTTGTATTTAAATACCAAATTTAAAGTCTCCAAACAGAAGTCCTAAATGCTAAATGAATGCCTTTAAGTCTTTGTAGTTCGTATACTTGCTTGTATACTTGGTTTTATAGGATAAAATCGAATCTAATAATATTTCTGTTGTGCAGAATGATAATAATAAAGGTGGTTATTATGAAAAAATATGTCTAGTATGATACATCACGTACAACACCAGAATTCATTGTCACAACTCTTTCATTCTGTTTACACTCGCGTCACAGATGGCTGCGAGGATGTGTCATGTTTATATAAAGCTCAAATATTCTCTCAATGGCAACAATAGTATCTCAGTAGCACCATACACAGCATCCAACTGGCTCGTGCAGCAGCCTGTCTAAGCTGTAAGCTGTCTCTTAACTAAAAAAAGTCTCAATCAGAGGCATTCAAAGTCACTTCAGTGTCCTAGTCGCACAGCTGCTGGGTGCACCATAGAGACGACTTTCACTCCCCCTTCCTAAAAATGCAACGGATGCACTGCACTCTATCTATTTATCACTCTCCCTCTTGTTTTTCTAAATGACCCATTTGACCTAAAAGCGGTTATTCCGGCCCACAGAATGAGTCCCGTCAATACCAGGCTTTCATCTCAGTCCGGCCAAGCTCAGACAGGGCTGCTCTGTTTTGTTGCGGTTCGGGTGGAGCAGAGGTGGCAGGAGTTAACAGAACCCTTGATCCAAATCGACCGGCTCCAGGAAACTGGCTAAAGAAGCCGCCTGTTTCCCCCTCCCCTCCAACACATGCACTGAATGGAGTTTGACCTCCTGTGTGGAAAAAGCTGCCCACACTGATTTATTTGGTGAAAATGTGAAAACGCGCGCGGAGAAACTGAGCTGTGAATCGTTTGAGATTTGCACCATCACTGCGGGGTCCCGAAATGAATCCAGAAAATGATTGATGGAAAAATAATTGCAAGTAAAATCATTTTAATTCTAATTTGTGGATTTCAAAACCTGAGATTAGTGCAATCTTTCTACTTTGCATCATGCATTTGCCCTCGGAACTTGTATGAACTTGGATGGAAGCACAAGCCATGAGCTAATCCCTGTATACTGTGTTTACTTTTGCACCATAAAATATAATTACAACTTGGATTTAAAAAATGAATTACTCCTTCTTGGTATTCAAGACTCGAGTCAGTGAGCCATGGCTTGTATATATATATATATTCCTAGTTTTTTTTTTTTTAACTAGGAACCAGTGCAGTGTGTCAGGGCTAAGCCAGGGTCATGCTGTAAAGTATTTTTAAAAAGCGGGGAGTCGGAATTGGTCTCATATTCAAAGGCAGAATGCGAGGGAAGACTGCATCTCGCGTCAAGCCTGTTTTGAGCCTTCTCAAAGAAACGGTATAATAATGTTGTAACGGCACAAACAGCTGGCTGTCCTTTAGACACATCAGAAACTAAACGAGGAAGAACAGCAGCCAACCTAACCTCATTTAAGAAGCCACTTTTAGGAATTAGTGTATATTACTTTCTTAACAGGTGGTTTCCTAACATTGGTCTTAAAGCAGCTGCTCTCTCTGTGTGTTTTATGTTGCTAATGATTCTAAATGCATTCTCTGATTATGTTTTCTGCTCCTGAAGGTTTTGCTCATATATATTGTTGTGCGTGTTTCTCAGTAGATGTAAACCAAACAAAACATAATGAGATGAAGTATTTTTTTTTTTTAGCCTGCTCCATTTGCATATTGGCAAGAACAAACAAAACATTACCCGACTTCTGCGGTTTGCATTTTAATTTTGCCCTTTGATACTCTGTCCAATATTTTTATGCAGGGTTTTTGTTTTTTCTACTGTGATCCATTATTCAGAAATGAGAAGAAAATTCATCTTACCTCCCCCCCTCAAGTATATTACATCTTATTGTTTTCATTTCTTAACTCCAGGAACTCTCCTGTTAGAAACAATCAGACTCATTTTCTTGGCAGCGTCGGCGTCCTGTCAATGCCCATTTTTCCTCTTTCCATTACAAACCTGCCACTTTCGACCCCTACCCTCATCGTCTTCCTTTTCTTTATTGCAGCTGACAAATTTGACAGAGATCCACGACCAAATCAGCGGGATGGCCCGATGTCCCTACAACCCCCTCCACAACTCGACTGCCCTCATCACCTCCAGCGGGGAGCTTTACGCTGCCACGGCCATGGACTTCTCTGGACGAGACCCCGCCATCTACCGCAGCCTGGGCGGCCTGCCACCTCTACGCACCGCCCAGTACAACTCCAAGTGGCTGAACGGTAAAGAAGCAGCCCCTTAGAGTTTATATAAGTGTGTGTTAAAATTGTTACATGAAGATAAATTGGGCTTTTATACAGAAAGAAACACAATGAATCGCTCCCCTGTCACAGCTATTGAACATCAGTAGCGCAGCTGGTGCAGATTCAGTGTTTTTCTCAAGGAAACTTAGCAGATGCTTATCCAACATGGGAGTTTGGATCTGTCTCTCTTGGTTGAAGGATTGTATTCCCACTGAAATAACCACTGCGCTGAGTGAAGCATTGTAGCGCGTGCTAAAAATTCTCTTCATAATTGTTCTGTTGCATTTTACCATGAAAAACAATTATTTCTAAAGTTACTAAGCAACTAGAAAATCGTGTTATTTATCCCACCCTTTCTTTGAGGACCATAAAACTGTGAATCCTTCAGAAATCAATGTCTTTTTCCCTGAAAGCTCAGACCCACTTCAAGCACAAACCTCCTCAGAGCAGATTGGAGAACTTCAGACAGCTTAAGGTGTCCGGCCTACAGAGGAGCGGGTCAATCAGTATCTTGTCAGCAAGTGACTTTTATCTGATTCACATTTAAGCTAAATTGAAAAAATAAATTAAAAGCCACCACATACATCGCTTTGCAGCAACCTTCTGGGAAAAGGTTTAATAACTAATTTTATGGCGAATTGATTTTCTTCCTCTGTCTCCCCCCCTGCACTGCCCTCCAAAGGTGCAGAGGAGAAGAGGGTTGAAATGAGGAGGAGGGGGAACACTTTCATTTAAAGGTGAATTAAATCACTGTCAGCAAGAATAAAGTGTGCGGTTTAGATCCAATAATGTCATACATAAAGATGAACGCCGTAGCTGTGACAGTGGCGTGGGGTCGCGTGTTTCAGATAGGGTGAGAGCTATTATGCTACACCTGTTTTGGTCATTTCTCATCCTAACCTTTAGGTTTGGGGAGTGAAAAATGAGTTTTCTTATTACAACACAACGCCATTAATAACATGGCCTGTAGTTATTAATCCTGATCACCTGCTGTTGTGTGGGCCTCACACTCACACGCATAGCAAGTCAATCAGTCATAACACATTCGCAGTCGCTCTCCCGCTCTCTCTTACTCCCACAGCCTTAAATATTCCTCTTTCTGTATTTATTTTCCCTCTCTCAGCACTTCGTCTTTCTCCTAGCTTTCACCAATTTTTCTCTCCGTGTCTTCTCCCTCCCACTCAATTTCCTCTCTCTTGTTACCTTCGACAGAGCCGAACTTTGTCTCTTCCTATGATATCGGAAACTTCACCTACTTCTTCTTCCGGGAAAACGCGGTGGAGCATGACTGTGGCCGGACAGTATTTTCCCGCGCTGGGCGAGTCTGTAAGAATGACATCGGTGGCCGCTTCCTCCTAGAGGATACATGGACCACCTTCATGAAGGCCAGGCTGAACTGCTCCCGACCGGGTGAAATCCCCTTCAACTACAACGAGCTGCAGGGAACATTTTACCTGCCTGAGCTGGAGCTGCTCTATGGCATTTTCACTACCAACGTGTGAGTAACATGACATTGTGCAACAACAAACACCTTCAAACTGAATGTACGACACGGTACAAACACATCCACCTCCTTAGTTACTGTCGCTACACCTGTCGAGCTATCTGCTTGAACATGAAGCTTACAATTACACTTTAATTACAATTAAAATTGTCGGATTTATAGTCAGGAGCTGTCTCTTTTTAAAGCCACAACTTAGCTGTAGCTAGTAAGCAAATTCAGCTCCCGTTTCCTCCATGAGGTAATTAAAAATGCTGCCTCTGGATAATGTAAAAAGTGTCTTAGAAATGAGCACTGGATGGCTACAAACGCGATATGGATATCTGAGAAACGAGACCCAGGCAAAGAATTGGATTGTCCAGCAGTTAAGACATTGAAATAAGGAAGCAGCATTGTTCTTGTGTTGCAGTGTAGACCAAGTCGGTCCTTGTGTTGAAGGTTTAGTATAATATTTTCCTTATTTCAGTTTAACATAACTGTATTTAGCTCTATAGTTCTAATAAGCAACATAAAGTTTTCATATTGGCTTTATTGTTCAGATTTTGTTTTAATTTTGCATTTACAAACTTTATTTGTTGGCAAATTGCTTTTCTTTTCCACCGTGATTGATTTGTTTGAAATTTTTCCATTAAATGCCCCCCCCCCCACAACTCCTTGTTATTTTCTCTTTTGCATTGTAATTTGCATACATTTTCTTTGAAAGAAATGCAGCCTTCGTAAATAATCGATTCTCGAGTCATTTCATTAAAACTAAAAGTATTATTTCCCACAATCAACCCTCATTGGTATATTTGATCATTTGTATCATTTACATTGCGAAGGATAAACCAAAGTGAGAGCGAGCCCACAGCAATTTGAGACCAAATGGAAAACACCGACATATCAGATTTTTCCCTTTTCTGTGGGCTTTAATGCAGCCTCATTTATAATTCAGAGTGTTTTTGGCATCGCATTGTCATTTGCGGAAACAAACCCCTTTCATTTGCATTTACTTGGCGTGTGACCTTTTTGCACCACGCACACTGAGAACATAACATTGAGCGATACATGTCGGTTGTGTTCACGTGGCGTGTTTACAAGTGCGTCTTAAATTAAATTTCCGGGAGAAATCTCCTCCCATAAACACTCAAACAAACAAGATCACTTATTCCAGCACCGTCTCATGTTTAAATCCCATGAAAGAAGCTTATCATCACATATTAAAAGTGTACACTGTACCATGCGCACGGGGGGATGTAAGAGACGGATCCACCCATGGGTGAAAACTGTTATTTTCACAAACACCCTTTCCTCTTTTTGTCTCTCTTTTTTAAAACTTTCTGACACTCGCAAACACACAAACGCGCGCGCACACACACTCGCGCACACACACGTACGCACAGACCATTATTAAAAGCTGAGTAATCTATTCTTTATGGTCAATGCCTTCACATTGCTGAAAAAGAAGTCTTTTGAAGGGTATTGGAAACATTTCCCCCTGCAGGCACAGAGTTTAATGAACAGCCGCATTGGATTATAATTCACATCGCCCAAGTCTCACAGTTTGAGTTGAGAGTTAATACTCTCATTCTTTAGTTTCTCTTCGGAGGGAGGAGACCAGTACTTGTTGAAACTGACAGCTTAAAAAGTCAAAGCTGTATTTCAGGTCCGCGATCTGTACAGTTAATCAGACAAGCCGAACAGCTTAATTGTGTCCTATTGCTGGATTTATAATCCAATAATGGCGGGCTCTTGGACCGGCGTCTGCGTCTGTCTGCCCCGCGTTTGATTTGTACTGTTGGCTGAAAGCAGCGCAAACATACAGAGGTCAGCTTTACAGGTACCAGCAAGAGTTTTCTTCCATCTCTATGATGCCCTTTTCTTCTAATGCTTTCTTCTCTTTCTCCCGCTCTCATCCATCAACCCCTCCATCCTCTCATCCCACTTTGTTTGGTCCCTCTTCCCTTTCTTTTTTCTATTCCTGACATTCAGAAACAGCATCGCTGCGTCTGCGGTGTGTGCCTTCAATCTCAGTGCCATATCGCAGGTTTTCAACGGGCCCTTCAAGTACCAGGAGAACTCGCGGTCAGCGTGGCTGCCCTACCCCAACCCCAACCCAGATTTTCAGGTAACAAAACTATACTTTTTTGTTTTGTTTTGTTTGTTTGGTTTTTGGTCGTGGTCGGATTTGCAGACAGTGCAGGGATGCAGTGCTTTGAGCTAATGTGCTACAAGGCTCAAAATGACAGTATGCTGTTAAACAGGTATAATGTTCACTGTCTTAGTTTAGCATGCTAGCACTGGCTAATTAGCACTGGACACAGCTGCTAACACCCAACCAGAGTACTGTAAGAGTTACAATTCCGACATGATGAAGGTGAAAAGTCAGGGAATCAATGAAGTTACTCATCCTGAGGTGAACATCTCTATCTGTACAAAACTTCAAGGCAGTTTGGAGCAAAATCCTGGACCAACCAACAAAATAGACACACACACAACAGTAGTATTCCTACAGTCACACCCGAGTATAGCTAAAAATACATCCACTAACGGGGTTTATGAAGTGTGCACGCGATTTAAAGTTCAGAGCTGATCCTTAATGATCTTTGTTCATGCTTGAGGTGGTTTAGATCCAACACAAAGCCCAATAAGCCACAAAATATGTGTGGCTGAATGAGTGCCTAAGGAAAATATATGTCCTGTATGTGGTGTGTGTGTGGGATAAATAAATGTGTGTTCACCCTGATGATCCTGCCTCAAAGTCTCAGCAAGCTCTTCGCTCTCATTAATTTCCTCGCTCTTTCAATCACCCCTCTCTCTCTCTCTCTCTCTCTCTCTCTCTCTCTCTCTCTCTCTCTCTCTCTTCACGAAGACACACGTTACGACCGATCGTTATGAAATCCAGTGATTTTTTACAATGGCACAATCACTCCTTTAAGATGTTTCACGGCCTCGCTCTGTGAACTGCAGTCCTTTACTAATAAACTGTCCTTGTTTTGCACAAGTGGCACTTTATGTTTAAAACCCCTAAAACTGAGCAGTACAGGGGCATCTTATCCCCCATTTTAGCCGCTGTTGTATAGTGATGACACAGTGGGAATATTTTATTAGCAGAAGTGGCTCTCAGTTGTCATGGGCTTAGCAGATAGTGAGGGAGCTAATCCACACAGCTCTCCATGAGGGATTGAATTCCCTCTGAGGTCTGGCTGCCAATGGGTGACACGCGCCTCACTTCCACACATGTTTCTCATCACGGGCCGCTCTATCATGTTTCCGTCAAGCCAGCAGATGCACGAGCATTTGCAATGCCCGACCTATCGAAAGGTTCCACACGCATTATCTATAATGGCATGCTCATGCAGAAAAAGTGCTGGCTGTGACGTGCACATACCCATGAACCTGTAACGTAGAAAGAGCCTCACTGCTGTCATGCACTTATCTACATGTTTGAAAAATTCACTTACCTTCCAGGAAAACCAATTTCCTATATCTGGTCAGTGCTGACCACAGATTTGTCCTGTTCAGCATACTGTAGTTACATCACAGAGGTTGCTATACACCATAAGGCTGTTTTCCTGAGGGATAAACCAGGATCAGTTCTTGCTCTCCCTCCACATCTCTCCACTTAAGCTCCAGCACAATACCTACTCTGCACTGCTGGACTGATGCGCACTTTATCTAGGTTTCAGTGACATCTTCATCAACCATTTGTCAATGTTGGGGGATTAGATTTACGAGCGCAGGATTTATGGCCTACAGGCACGTACGGGCACACACATACACCTACAGGAAGACCAGCACCTGTAAAAGCCACTAGCTGCACACAAAAGTACGCCCACAAAAATAGAGGGTTGCTGATTGCGGCCAAACAGGGATAATTATGACTGTGAACTCATCATTCAACAAACAAACTGATCATTGATTGAGAGCATAATTCCCTGTGTGTCTGCAGAGAAAATCCTCCCATTTATCTGAACCACACAGATTGATCCTGCTGGGTTTATTCAGACTGTGAGTCATGTTCGTCAGGCATTAGGAGCTAATACCGTCTCTGTTTTGTATAGGTTTCCTGTCACACTGTAATTGCTTACTGTAAAATGCATGTATTTTTTAAGCTCCACGTATAGGGAAATATGTTCCGTTAGTGTCTAAGCCAAAAGTTGACACAAAGTTTTGTCATCTCGGAGACAAAAAAACAAGGTGTCACTCTTCTGCGCTTTGCTTTTTGTTATTATTTATGAGCATTTCAAGCCAAAACTGACAAAATATTATAATCACATCTTGCCAGGATGCAGGAATGTTAAATAGTGTGGAGAGCGTTTTAAACAAAAGCTCGTTTGGCAAAAACATGCTGTAAGGGAACCATATTTCTCAGTGGCACTTATCATCCTGGCAGGTCACAGTGCGCCGGTGATGAGCGGGACAGCTGAGTGTTGGATGGGCCCTCAGCCAAATGATGGTTCTGTCCCTCACCTTGACTGTACTGAGGAAATCACCACATCCATCTCACTGTACATTCACAGTTGTCATAAACCCTCACTGGCCAGCGCCTAATTTTGTCTCGCTGTGGCAGAAACAATCATGAGACGCGCACACACGCAACGCAAGGACAAATCCCAAAAGGAAACCTTAGACGTATGTTATTATGTAGCCCACACCACACACACACGTTACACATTCGAGGCACATACACACTCTGTTGCGTTTCCTTGTCCTTCAGGGCTTTAATTTCCCATCTCCTGATGTGGCGAGTGCACTGATCCGTTGCCCATTCCAGGGAAGCCCACTATGACTCTCATCTGTCAGCCCAGGGAAGGCCAGGGATTGATCTGTATAAAGTGTCCGCGGTGCTGTTGCAACTGTAGCTAGTCAGCGGGAACTAATCGCCACCCAAGGTCCAGTCACATCGAAGTATGGCGAAGGCCGTGCACGGTTAGCCTGCAGCAAATTTCGTGCAGCGCATCTGCGATACTGTGTTCAAAACAAAACAGCACCAGTCATTTGGGTTAGTATAATTGTCAAGCACAGCTTATTTTTGTTTTCTCTGCTCTGTGTCTTGGAGCAGGTCTATTCTTTGTGGATGGCACCTCAATCCACAATCCTGACCCGAGCCTGAGACCTCTTTTACTGAGAAGGACATGCATGGTTAGCTTTACTCATCCAGCTCAGCCTCAGCTGGGCTGGCTTTATGCCTCACTTTGTCCCGTTCTGCTTGGAGGAAAAATGTCACTACATCAAAAAATAAATGTTGCCACTGTCCTAGGGAGAAATGTGTATCTCCAAAATGTCAACTTTTGATGAAAACTTTTCAGGTAATCCAGTGGATTTCTTTAAAGGTTTCTTTGGTGTAAGAAGTAGGAGATACATTGAACACACACATAATCCTTCAGAATTCGTAGATTTTCACTGGAAAGCAACAATATGCTTCGAAGATATATCGCATTTTCCTCACTGTTCGTTTTTAGTATGCTATTAGTGCTACAGCCATGAAAATACAGCCTGCCTCTGATAGCAGTCATCATTTTTACTTTGTTTCCACAGAAAAAAAAACTGGATTAAAATAACGTCATTAAAACTAAAGAAATGAACCATTTTATGCATAAATATATGCAAGCTTCAGTATCACAAAAATATAAACTATACTTTTGAATATTTCCTTCTTTTAAGTCCCATTTGGAGACAGTTCACTTTATTGAACTTCTTTTATTAAAAGAAGTCGGGGAAATATCTTCGATATTAGATACTTGACATTATTACCAAGAGCTGTGGCACCGACTCATCTTTGAAGGAAAAACTCCACTGGGACGCGGGATGAGGACTTGGATCCAACAATGCTCGATAAAAGCAAATTAATCTATGACGATGAAATCTACCTATTTATGCGAGATGCTTCTGTTATCCCAGATGGACTGTTTTCGAGCCAGGTTTCTGTGTTTTAGGGTGCAAGTCATTTGGATTCAAACTTTTTGGGAAGTCCTTTGTTTGAATCATAGTGCAGCATTTAGATAAAGCATTTGTTTGCGTGTACAGTAATATGAAAAGCAATAATGAATCTCTGAAGATGAAAACATGTTTAAGGTATTAGCTTATTTTTGAGGTTAAAGAAAATTTATAATTGGGAACATTACTATTAGAGTACTAATAAAACCCACCAGCAATATATATGCATATGAGGAAGAATCTAATAAAAGAGATAACTACTTGCTCAGTCAAACATTCATTCACTCTCATTCTATCAGCCACGGTGTATTGACTACAAAGCCTTGAGGTTGTGAGGATAGCAAACCATCACAATGAGGCAGCAATCGACTCTAAAGCCTTGTTCATTTAATCATTCAATCCCTCTCGTTTCCCATCAATGCCAGCACTCCTGGACAAAAACTCGCTCATTACCATAGCTTGCCATCCAAAAGAGCTCGGCTTTTTTTATTAATGTAGTCAGTCAAACTTGTCCTCTCTGTCCTCCCCACCTCCACAGTGCGGCACCATTGACTCTGGCTCCTACGTGAACCTGACTGAAAGAAACCTGCAGGACGCCCAGAAGTTTTTGCTGATGCACGAGGTGGTCCAGCCTGTGGTTCCTGTGCCCTACTTCATGGAGGACAACGTGCGCTTCACTCATGTGGCGGTGGATGTGGTGCAGGGGAAAGACATGCTGTTTCACATCATATATTTGGCTACTGGTAGGTTCTCAGCACTGTGTGTTGTGAATTTTGAGTGCATGTTTTCATACATGTACAGCGTTTCTGTCTACACATTACTCTCTTTATTATTCGTTGGCATCTTTTTTGAGCTGGTTGCATGTGTCTGCTGTGAATATGAGCAATAAGGTCTTACATTAATACCCTTTTTTGATTATGGAAGATTTTTTATCACTGCGGGTGGGGTTTTATTGCACGTACTTACAGTAATGAGCACAGTTGTTGTGAACTCAAGTAATCTTCCTGACATCTTCACTTCATCTGCTTTGTCTACACTAGACCACACTGCTCTGCTGTTGGTCGACTAAACTCTGTGTGTGTGTGTTTGTGTGCGTGTGCATGGAGGAGTTCAACCCCAACGCAGACAGCAGAAGGCCGCAGTGTGATGATAAATGATAACAAAACATTAAAAAGCACAGATAAAAGCGCCAGTAATATCAGAGCTCATCAATGCTATAGTCTTAATTAATTTAGCCGCATTAATGCTGGGCTCCTCGCTTTAATTGATGCTTTTATTGTTGCAGGATTGATAAATAAGATAGGAAAACAAATTCAGGAGCTTTAAGCCCTTGAAGTGCACTTCAAGCACGAGGAAAAAAATAGGCCTCCAAGAAGAATAATGAAACCAATAGATCTGTAGTTCTGAAGACACATCAAAGCTCCTCTGACACAAGTTTGATCACTCTTTACCTCCATATGTCCCCCATATGCACTGACGCACACACCGCACCACGTATCACTCCACTGCAGCTCCTCGCTCAGAGATCGTAGACACCACGAAGCAGCCAACAGCCATGTGTCAAAAAGACAGACGGGTAATTAATAACACACACATACAGACAGCTCTGATTTAACCCCTCCAGGTTTTTCTCTGTCTGAACGGCATGGCGCTGCCTGCTTATCAGTCGACTGTTTGATCATACGGGTGTGACAATATGTGATGTTAGGCCCAGGCAGTGCGCTGAAAACAGTATCAGCGAGACACCAGATGCACATCGGCGTTAGGTGTCTGTTCTGTATTATGATATAACAGACAACATGGATTATCAACGGATGTACTGAACAGAATTCGAACGTAAGTGACCCACTTCACCGCGCTAATGTACCATAGGCCCACCGGGAAATGTCAACATGATCTTCCTGTTGTAGCGTCAGTGTTATTTTAGGATATCACACATATGAACACACACACACACACACACACACACACACAGCCTGTTCCAGTTCACTGGCTCTGTACTTGACATCTCGCTCAAAAACTCCCCTTTCATTGTTTGCATGGTGCTGTGATCAATGTAGCGTCGGACCAGAGCTGCCCACACTGCAAGTTCCCCAGACAATAACCAGACGCTAATGAAAACATCTGAAACACTGCCAAGGCCATTGGGTAGTGCACATATTGTACCTAATCACATGCTATTATTAACGCCTAAAAGCTCTGTGCTGATTGGGGCCGTTGTGGAAAACCTGGTAGTTTCAAAGATGTCAAGGTGTAGGGTTCTCTTATTCAGACACGTACCTTACAGCACATTTCACCTCCTCTGTTATTCAGCCCTCGTTAGTAACTCCAGCCCTGCAGCAGCGTTTTTCTCTTGCTGTTGATGTAAATAGAATTAATTTAAATGCAAAGCATTGTCAAAGATCCTTGTTCGCAAAAGTGCCAATTTTCTTAACCAGTTGTGGAGCTGAGAGTTGGTGCAGGTACGTGCAAGTTACATAAAAAAAGCACCATTCCTCACTCGTCACGTAGCACTAATTGAGACGCACGGTTTTAGTAATTACTCAACAGTAAATGTAATTATTTCAACATGTGAAGAGTGCGTTAAAAATAAGATGAGCCTTCATTGATCTCCAGTGACTCACAGCAGAACAGAAGTGACATGGTGTCATTAACAGCAGTAAGTTAACAAACTATAGTGTTATACATCATTTTGCAGTGTGGTATGATACAGGAAGATATGCATTACATCTATTATATTATTGTATTTTATGGTATATTTAATGTAATGTTGAGGAATATCATACAAACTACAAGCATTTAAGACCTTTGTTGGTCTTTACTTAGCATCAACAGCTACCGTTACATGAGCCACACTTTTCATGCACAGGTGAGACAAAACATGACTTTGATATGGTATCCTCCAGTGTGGTCAAATTAGCAATAATAAATATGCAACAGACTTTCAAAAGAAACTTCCCGAGGGACACTTTAGGTGCCAAGTCACAGTTTAGGCACTGAAACTATTTTGTTTGGGCAGTCTGGGTTGAAATAACTGCTTTACTACAGCTGTATTTTACAAAAATCTGTCTCTGTGTGAAAGTCCTGTGTTGACCCATCTATCCGGCCCAACCTCCTCCCTATGCAGACTTTGTTGCTCAATGAAACACTATGTTCTAATTGTAGGTCTACTTCACAGTCACTAGGCTTATGTGTGCTGCTGTTCAAAGTAACCTACAGCTAAAATAAAAAGAATAAACAGAGCCTGCCTCATGAGCTCATGTCTCAAGATTCATGATTTCAGAATTTGAATAATGGGTCATTAGAACTACGGGTAGTCCCTATTGGAGCTGCTAGTTATTCAAAGTGGAAGAGCGTGCAGCTTTGCAAAAAGCTAGTACACTTCTTCACATCATCTTCCTTTCAGTCTCAGCCTAGCCTATTGTTTTTGTCCAACATAAAATATGGTTCATTTAATAATACACAGGTAGTACACCTGCTTATTTTTCAGTCAGCATCAGGCTTACCCACTTTTTTTTGTCTATGGTGGTGAAGGCATGACATAAACAACCGATTTTCACGAGTATGTGGGCTAAGAAATAAGAAATTCACTCAAAATATTATACAAAGTACAGTCTGACCTGTTATGATTTGACACTACATAAAAAAAACTGAACTGAATCAAAATGCATATTTATGTAGTTGTCTCTCCAGTCATTTGTGGGTCAGTATTTATTGTGAAATCTGCGCCTCCACCATGACTTATGTAAATTCTGCTCCCTGGACTCAAGCAGCATAAGTTAGGTGACAGCGTGCGAGTACTGCTAGATTTTTGGGTGAGGTCATATGTCAGGGTAGTCATATCACATATCACTGTTTTTAACAAAGGGTGTTTTTCTTTGCTGGACACGATGCTTTAAAAAAAAATGGAGGCAGAACTGAAGAGTACACACTCCATTGTCACTCCAGACACTACACCACTAACTGCACAGACCCTATTGTGTTTAGACAATACTGCTCATGCTATTTTAACACATTGTCAGGCACACCTGTCCACTACAAACCGCACACACTGTACATCCACACGCAGACCGAGAGGAGAGGGGGGGTAGTTCACAATGCACAGCAGGTGGAACTGAGTGTAGATACAACAGATACAGCAGGTGATGTGATCAGTATAGACCAGGGTGGGCCAAGGCAAAGTGCAGATACAGAACACCTCAAAAACATTCCTCTTTTTCCTGATTTGTCCTAAAACGGTACGTTAGTCTGCAGCAGCAAATCACATGATCCTCAAAGACCAGAGTGTCTAAATCAACCTTATTGTTAACAATATATTCAAACTGTTATTGAAAAGTTGGTATAAAACATGCGGCTCATCTTCTGTCTGAGGACGTTTGGTAACAAATCCACACGTGATATAATTGACAAACTTATCAAACTAATTAAAAATAATGACCCCGGCTAGCCAGCTGCTAGCATCCTCCCTCAGGTGTGCTCATGTAAATTACATTACATGTGACGTAGTAAAACTTCCCCACTGGTCTCTGAACAGTGACGGCCTTACAGTTAATGCCAGTGTTAATAATGAATAGCGGATCTGCTACTGAACTCAGGTCATTGCATTACACTGCTTCATGCTGGGATGTGAAGTTTCTGTTGGACTGACGTTATCACCATCGTTCTATGACCGCAATTCCTGATTTAGACAACACCATAACACCACACCCCACCTCCTGGGGTGGTGGACAAGCACAGACATCCATGGCTGTGAGGTGAAGTCAGCACAGAAGTGCAGTTCTGTACTGTAGTTCCTCAAACGGCCACTTGAGGCTGGCTACAAAACAAGTCAGTCTCCATAAGCCCCCATATTAAAATGTCCAACTTAGCATAAATAAGCATGTTTAAAGCCTGGTAGTAAAAGTAGTTTTGGTCTCTGTGGCTGATTTGAACTCTACTGAGTCTGATCTTTCATAGAACTCATAGAACTCACTCATTCAAACTATATTAAGGCTTAAAGTTATGCATAATTAACATCAGTGCTTTGATTGACAGGTAGAGGAGAGACAAGGTGTTTTGTTTAAGTACCCAGGGTTCATTCACCCTCCCTCAGCCCCACCCATGCTCCACATCTTCACCGATTTTATAGATTAGCTGAAGATGGATGACACAACAGCTGCTCAGAAACCTGTGGGTGACGACATCCATGCCTACAGTAGTGGCTAAGCTAACTCGCATGTCCCGGACCAGTCTGTTCACTGATAAGACAGCGAAAAGTTGGAGAAGTATTACTATTTAGATTAGTAACTATGATATCATTTTTGAATTTCAGTTGTTATCTCTTACAGTGTTTGTAATGCAGTACTGCCCACCACTGCCTGGGGCAATACTTAACTTTTACATACCTTACTTTGAAACTGTCTATTAGCAATTCACCTTTCTTCCCTTGGCATCACTGTGTGCACCTAATTACTTTTTCTTCACCCAGGGGATTTTATGTATAATAGATGATGTTTGTTTTTGCTCTGCCAAAAGAAAATCTCCCTCTAACTTCATCTCACGGGGCATACCTTACACAAAATAAAGGTCAGTGCATATTCACAATGACATGCATTTCCAGTCTGTTTTTTTTTTTTTTTTTTTTTAGCAGAGCCACAAAGTGGTTTCTTTCCCTAGAAAATCCCTTCAAAAAAAAAGCAGGCCAGAATTCATGTATTCAGATGCCATGCCAATTCCCTGGTTGCACCTACAGCTTGCATGTTGATGACATAGCCAAGCTTGGCACAGCCACCACCACCAGTCTTTTTGACAGTCTTATTTCAGAAGGAATTGTTTGTTGTGTGGTTCACACTAAGTTCACCGGTTCGTGTGCGGTTTTTGCTCATCCAGGATATATTTTTTTTGCTGTTGCTTGCTCTCTGCTATTCTTTCCCCTCCTCTCGTTTGCTCTCCACTACTTTACCTCTTCTTGCGCAGATAAACACCTTTTTCCTCTTTGTGACCAAAATCCTCTCTTTCCAACCTCTTTCTCTTCCAGATTACGGTACCATCAGGAAAGTGCTTTCTCCTCTCAATCAGTCCATGGGGAGCTGCCTATTGGAGGAGTTCGAGTTGTTCCCGCCCAGAAAGAGGCAGCCGATCCGAAGCCTGCTGATCCTGCACAGCCGGAGCGAGCTTTATGTGGGTGTAAGAGACCAGGTCATCAAGATCCCGCTTAAAAGATGCAGCTACCACAAGAGCAGAGAGTGAGTCCATGCGCAAACCAACACCATTAATCTCACTGGAAGCTGTCAAAAAAAGCAAATATGCACACAGCGAAGTTTTTAAGTTTCTTCTTTCAGAAGATGCTTTTTATCTGAGAGGGGCAGACTTGTGTTGTTGGTCAGAGGCCTTCGCTGAGATTTAAACCCTGTAAATCAGCTTTTGTCTGAGCCACTGGAGGTGCCCACGGCTGCCCTCTGTCTGTCTATCTCACTGTCTTCCTCGTCATTATTGAACCATGCCTTTTCTGCCTCACTCACATTTCTGCTGCAACTGTGTGTGTGTGAGTGTGTTTGTGTGTTTAGCAGATATTCTGTATTGAGTTTCTGTCTGTCTGGAAGAAGCTCTGTCATGGCCTAAATACCGGCAAAGCAAACCTGAGATAGAGGCTGGGGTGTGAAGACTCACCATAAGATTGGGATCCCATCTATCATCGCATGCAGACAAGGAATCACACCTGCATTCCTTATCCCTTGCACAATGAGGTGTTATTGGAATACACAGAAGAGTTTCATGTTACAGCTCTGTGATATATGCTGCAGCCATTACGTCACTTTGTTACCTCTTTCACAGTGTTTTCTCTCCTTTTTTTGGGGGAGTCAGAAAAAAACAAATCAAATAGAAGAAATAAAACCCTGCACGCAGACTGGCAGCTACAACACAGGGAGATATTCTTTGAGGTTTAGCTGTTTGAAATATTAGAAGGCCGTCTCTCTGTTTGGCTGCGTGTCTCACTGATGGGTGGTGTACAATCTGCGAGACCCTGAAGGCCCTCTGAGAGGCAGGTATTAGCTTGTTCTGTCTCCCTTTATTTTTTTGTTTTTTTGTACTGCTGTCGTAATTCCTGATCCCCCTTGCCCATAACTCTCGGCTTTTTGTTAGCCACCCAGACGCTACGTCAGCCACCCTGTGCGTGCGCTACAGTGCAGTAGTATTTTTGCATTTTCATATGGATTGATGCATATGATCTTGTGTCCTTGCATAAGTGCACTTGTGCTTGCGTCTGAGCTCAGTTCATTGTCGTGAAAGCCACGGACAATCCTGGTTACGTTTCACTCATGCTAGGCTGCACTGACTCCCGTGGCTCAGAGATATGTCATTGTGCTGTCACGGCAAACTCGTCTTTGCATGAAAAGAGTGGCATCAGGCTTTTTTATTGCGCTCAATAAACAACCTGAAGCAGATACGGCAGAGACAGATCAAGCTATCTTTGCTACAGTATCCTCGCAGTGAATATTTGTCGGGCTGATAAGCTATTGAGTCAGAAATATGCGCGTGCGCGCGTGTGCACGGACACAAAACTATAATCCATGTGCCTCGCTGAAGATTACCTGAGAAATCAGTCAGCACATTGTGTTAAAACATAATTTTAGGACACTGATGCGATGTAAGCATTGTCGAGCATCGCAATACTCCACATTCATAAACAAATAATAATATTTTTCTCCTGCCTGTCTTATCTCTCTCCTCTTCTCTGTCACTGGAGTAGCTTCTCTCTCCCTCCTCTCCTCTGTTTTAATTTTCATCCTCTACTCTTCTCTCTCGCCTTTTCCAGGCTGTCCTTTCATGCTTCCCCTTCTCTCCTCTGCCTTCTTTCTCCCGTCTTATCTCCGCCATTTCCTATTTTTACATCCATCATTTCTCCTACCACCTTATCTGCCAACTTTCTCCATAATCTTCCTTCTTTTTAATCTTCCTGTCTAAACATGATGTTTGATTTCATGACCTGTCACAATACAGAGTTATCTGCGTTCATACATGACAGTTTAATATAAAAAAAAATACAAAATTGAACTTTATTTTCTTTGTCCTCTCCAGAGCCTGTGTGGGGGCCAGGGACCCATACTGTGGTTGGGATCTGTTGCTGAAGAAATGCACCACACTGGAGGAAAGTGTCAGAATGAGCCAATGGGAGCAGAGCATCACAAAATGCCCTGTGAGTTGCAGCCTCATTTTTTTTTTTTTTTTTTGCGTATCTCTAGTTCACTTGCTCCTTTCTGGCTTCCTTTGCCGTCAATACCTTGAAACTTTAAAGTTGGTGGAAAACACATTTATCCTTAGTCGCCCTCCATGCTCGCTCTCCTCCTCACGTGAGTTTAATACATTCATCTCCTCCGGAAGATACAGCCTGCTCTGTATTCTCTGCATACACTCACAACTTACAAGCAGCAGCCCCTAAAAGCAGCCTGAGAAACATATCCTCGTCAAAGAAGGGCGTCTTGGGACTGAACAACTTGACTTTTAAGAGAGCAACGTGTACCCTGGGAATGATGTACAGTGCTGCCTCAATCATTCACCTCTGACTGCTTGTTCATTAGCAAAACAGCTCTTCCATTTATTTTAACGTGCACCAAATTTGGGAGCAGTATTAGGGGGCGGTAAGCCTATCAATTTCAGCTTTTTTTTCAACGTTTCACAGACATCATTTTCAAGCCAGTCACAGCGGAGAGTGCTGTGTGCCTCTGTATCCTTTAATGTGGCTTCATGTTCAGAGGAATATTTGGCACTCGAGCCACTGAGCACCCAGAGGCATCTGTCATCAGAGCTCTGGCAGAAACTTGGCCAGCACTGCATCCACATATGCATTCAGATATACACATGGACACACGCAACCGTGCATGTGTATGTGGATAAATAGACAGACGCACATTATAATTTTACCAAGTCACTCTTGGCTAGAATTCAACCTTTCTGTAGTCATTACAACATCAAACATGGTCATACTTTCATTTAAGCATTTTGGGGAATATACTACTGTTTTGCTGAGAATTATATGAGAAGATAGATACTAAACTCATGTCTGTACAGTTAATATGAAACTGGTTAGCTTAGCTCAGCATAAAAACTGGAAACTGGTAGAAACAGCTAGCACAGCCCTGTCCAAAGATAAAAGTAATAATCAGTTCAAATAGTTAAACATTTTGGGGAATCTGTTACTCTTTTGCTGAGAGTTAGATGAGAAAGTAGAAATCAAACTCAAAGCTGGAGCCAGGAGACAGTTAGCTTAGCTTAGCATAACGACAGGAAACGGTTAAAAACAGCTAGCTGATTTTTTTTTTTTAACTACTAATTGTATGCTTGATTTATCACTTTTTTTTAAAAATCCATGCAACAAATAAATGATTTCCTGGACAAAATATGCAACATGCTAATCAGTGAGCTATGGAGGCTAGCTGTTTCCACCTGTTTTCCCTGCCTCAAGTTAAGCTAAGCTAAATGTCTCTAAATTATTACTTTAAGTGCAGATTTGGGTAAAGATAATATTCATGTTTCTACCAGCAGTGTAGCCACCGATCCTTTAGTTTGATGTATTTTCATTTGGCCACATACCACTGCCCACACCAGTGATGGAATATGTATTTACTCACTTAACCTTGGTCAAACCAGGTCCAATCCATTTAGAGCGAGCATGAATTAACTTTGGCAGTAATAACTTTGTATGCTGGCAGAGAGAAATGGCTATACAATGGGGCTTGTGAAGCCAGACCCCGAAGGGAAAATTGTCTCTGCTGGCAACGCTTCAATGCGAAGACGTGAAGACTGAAAAACAGGAAGTTGCCACAGTTATTGTTTCACTCCCTATGAGTCCATTAGCAGTTTTGAAAAAAGGCTAAACTGGCTTCATGTATGTAAGTCTGGGAGCTGGAGTCCAGTCAAAGGTTTGCACACTGAGTTGCGTTGTGTGGGCAGGAGACACGCTTCACCAACCTGTTCACAAACGCCATCTGGCACCACAGTCACGTCTTAATGGAAACAAGCAAAATATTGTTTCTTTTTTAGGAAAGGTACAAGTCTTAGTCACTGTTCTGTATGCTTTCACTCAGGTAAAATGGAAATTTCTACTCTACTAATGTTTTTAAAGGAACCCGTTTTGCCAAAAAAGTAATTTTAATCAATCCTCACTCTAAAACATAAAGTTAGAAATGATTACATAAAACATGAGTGCTCTTCATCATCCTTCAGAATTGATCTTTCACCCTGTTTCTGGTTTCCATTCTGCTTTCATGTTTTAATAAAGGACATTACCAGTAAAAGTATTTCTAATTTATATATGTAGGTTTTTAGGGACATGAAACAGCATAAAGGAGATGTGATATTGTGTGTCTCTGTCTAGTTGTTTGCTCTCTCTGGAGCCCATTGATGCAAATGTTGTCTGTCTTAGCCAAGCATCCCCCATTTAGGCACCCGCCAGAGTTCATTTACCAGTGAGAGCAGAGGGTGGACGTTATTTTTGCTTCTGCCAAAGAGGCTGATGATCACGCTCTCTTTTCTCCCTCGTATTTAAGTGGTCTTTGCATTTTTTTAAATCACCCAGAAATGTAGAAGCGACATGCCTCATATCATCTGCAGCTCTGAATCTCACGCCAGTGCTTTTTTGTATTTAGCTCGTATGCCCAGGACACCACTCGTAATTCATAGCTCCTGTAATACCAGAGCCTTCCTGTTTCATTCTGTTTTGGTTCAGATATCTATTTATGCTGCCTCTTTTATTTCCTCATATTTCCGTCCTTTAAATGTGTCCATTCACTGCATTGATTTGCCGCTCTGTATCTCTCTTTTGCTATTCTTCAGTCTCATCATATCCTGGGACAATTTTCATACATCTCCCTCCTGTTTACGCCACATTTTTGTCCGTATAACTGCGCAATTTTGGATGCGCTGTAGATGATGTAATGCAGTTATTTTTGCATCTGTGCGAGGAAAATTGATTTCTCTTTGCATCCAGCGTAGCAGCCGTGGGTTCCGTTTCCCAGAGCAACACATCCCTGAAAGCATTGACCAGTTTCTGAGAAAAGCCATTACTCTTAAATGTCTTTTTTTCCCCCCCTTTTCTTTGCTAACAGATACGTAATGTGACCGTCGATGGAGGCTTTGGTGCCTGGTCAGGCTGGTCCACGTGTAGTCATAATGATGGAGGCAGCGCAGGGTCCTGTCTGTGCCGGACACGAGCCTGTGATAACCCCGCCCCTCAGTGTGGTGGCCAGCAATGCCATGGCATCCGAGTGGAGGTTGCCAACTGCTCCAGGTAAGGTCCAGGTCTTTGGCGATACACCAGCACACGTGTAAATCTTTCATCTGTGAATATATATGTCTCTATACAGAAAGGTAGAAGAGGTGATAGAGGGTGAAGTTTAATCTGTCAGTTTGTTCCCTGCCTCTTTACACCTACTCATCAGAAATCTTCAGAGAGTTAATTGATCCGTGTTGTATATTCAGTGTCAGTTATTTGGGGCTAGCAAGTGTTGATTGTGTTTTTTTCTCACTCATTCAGCTGATGTGATAGTGTTTTTAACACTCAGACTTAAAATTAACTCAGATGCTGCTGCTGTTTATCAATCAGAGCAAGTTTCCAGAGCCCAAGACATTAAATTTAGAAAGAACCCGGAACAGAAAAAGGCCGAATGAAAGAAACGCTTTGTTTATTCTTTCATCAATTCGTATTCTGAAACCAGTGGGTTCTCTGTTTATGTCTTTATGCCTTCCTGAACAATAAATGTAACAGAATCTGTCAGAAAAGCTGAAAACTAAACAGTATTTTTTTATTTGATTAATTTACACCCTGAAATCAGCTTTTAAAAGTTAAATTCAAAACATATTCTAATCCTTCTACGAGGAAACAAAGGCGTTCCTCATGGTGCGATCAACTCGCGACATGCACGTGGCACTAAAATCTCATAGTGACCTCTCCATTGGTGGCTATAGCGGCTTAAACAGATGTTGCTCTGTGTGTCTCCATAGAAACGGAGCTTGGACTCCCTGGACTTCCTGGTCTCCCTGCAGCACCAGCTGCGGCATTGGCTTCCAGGTCCGCCAGCGCTCCTGCAGCAACCCGACCCCTCGCCACGGCGGAAGAGTGTGTGTGGGCCAGAACCGCGAGGAAAGGTATAACACAAACACACACAGACACACACATACACTTATATGTTTGTACATTCATGTACATGCACTGATTAAAGCGAATACTTAGAAGTGTTTAGATCTGTGGCCATATTAAAAAAAAAAGAAAAAAGGCATTTTGTTCCATAATTTGCAACCTGCAGTTTGAAAGTATGACTTTGCCTGTGACTTTTTCTCTCTCTTTTTTTTTTTTTGTCTTGCTTCTGTCCAACTTTTTGACAGCCAATTAAGGAATGAGTGGGATAGGCCTGTGCCTGGGTAATTATCGGGCTCTCACACACAGACAGAGCCTGCGTTTTGAAGCTTTGGAGGCTTTGGCGTAGAATAATCGCCTTTTTAAAGATGTTTGTGTGGTTTCTAAGCAACCTTCCAGCCCTGAAAAAAAAAAATCAGTTTTTTCAAGGAAAGGGAATGTTAAGAGGCACAAAGAGAAATATAAAGCAGCCCAGGTAGACAAGGTCAAGAGCGGAGAAGTTTTGCATGTCTATCAATTTGTTCTGGTTAACTCAAACTTTAGTTTGCCAAATCCGACTGAGGAAAACTTTGACAGCCCCTGTGGTGTTTGAAAATTAGATGTGTGGCTATATTACATTATATCAATTCCCTCTTAATAGTGACTAGGGTTTCTTCATCTGTGTCCAAAGTGTCTGGGTTACCCAGCGAGGCATTGCTGCTGATGTTTTTCATCTAACTTCTGTCGTTAAGCAGAGGTGGAGGCAGAAAAGGTGCAAATAAATACAGTTCAGAGGGTACAGGGGAGGAAAAGGGAGAAATAAATTGTTACCAATTGTTACCATGGCAACAGAAACAGCATTGCGATGGACGAGTAATTGGACACGGCCTTCAAGGATGAACCTTATATTAGATCCTTTTTTTCTCTCCTTTTTCTGCACTTTTTCATTTCCTTTCTCCCTCGTCTAACCTCCCACCTTCCTCTTCTTACTCACTGATGCTCCTGGTGGAGCAGTCCTTTTCTCAAGGACTGCTCCACCCGGAGCTCTGAGGAAAATATATGGAGTGACCGCCGCAGTCCTGTTACTCACGAAACCCACACCAAAAACCGCTGGCTGGCACTGAAGACCACAGGAGGCCTAGAAGCAGATTTTGCCACCCCCTCTCTTCTTCTTTCTCCGCGCTTTAATCTCCTTTGTTTCATCTCTCCTTCCTGCTCTCAGTACTTGCTCTGTTCGGCTATTTAAAACACCTTAGGCCAGATAGGGGCCAGCTGTGAGGGCTGGAAAAAGATCTTTGTAAGGGAGAAGTGAGAGGAGAGGAGCCTTTGTGTGCATAAATGTGTGCGCGCTGGTGAGAGAGACAGATAGAGGGACAGACAGATAAACAGTGGGGCAGAGAGACAGAAAGAGAAAACGTGTTAACAGATGAATTATGCTGTGTCAATTTGAGTGTGCCTACGGGAGAAAAGGATAGGGTAGAGATGCTTGAGAATGTGGTGTGTGTTCAATGTGAGAATATCCAGGTGTGCCAGACATGTATATCAGCGATGCTTTGAAAAACTGGAAAAAAAAAAAAGTTCTCGTTGGATGTTCAACCCGTGTAACGGTGTCCAAAAAACTTTCACCACATCTGTTGTTTATAGTTACCCATGTGTGAAATAGGTGAAGCCTTCTGTACAAACTTTAATCCACATAGCATGAAAAGGACTGGCACTTTATCAGCTTTTGCTCGCCGAACGATTCTTTTAATGCCGTGAAAAGGCTTTTATTTTATGGGGCACAGGCCTCCATTCAGAGGTGTTAGGCAGCTGCAATAAGCCTTACCACTCACTCTGTTCTTCCCCGCGTTGCCTCGAGTGTTCTGTTCGGATTAATGCTCCAGACTTATGTTCGAACATGCATGCATATGGCGTGAGCTCATGTGCACACGGGCGCACATATTTACAGAAACAAAAAAAAAGCTTCAAAAACTAAACCTACTCACCTCTTTTTTGTGCGTGTTTTAGCCAACAGGCTTCCCATAAGTTTGGCCCTGATTGTTTGCAGCAGGCAGAGCTTTTAAAGATAAAGCAAATGTTCTGAAACCAATCGTGCACGGCAGCGCTATGGGCTTAAATCTGGCTGGTTAATGTCTGCATTTATGAACCTTCTGTTGGTATTTCCCTCAGCATACTGACATCGTCCACAATGCTTACTCAGCCTATAGCGAGTAATTAGCAGCGTTTTAGTCTGATCAGCTCCGTGTGTGTGTGTGTCTGTGTGTGTGCGCGTGTCTTTCTTGAGAGAAGGGAAGAGGATAAGACGGACTAAAGCTTCTGAGTTTATCTGAAATGATTAAAGTGTGTATGATGAAGATTTTGAAGCTTTAAATCTGCTTCATATTGATCGCAGCAGTTTTTTATTGTGCTGCGGTGCAGCAGGGGTATTTGGCATCTGCATACAAGCCTATGTGCAAAAGTGTGTGTGTGTGTGTGTGTGTGAGAGTCTTTCTCCGTCTCTCAGGCTTGTGTGAGATTGAAATCCACACTCTTCCTCGCTTCTCCGTGCTCTTCTTCCCCACTGTATCATCCCACTACAAGCGTGCCGATTAGTAGAAGTGTAAAAGAACATTCTGCTCTAAGGATTCTTACAACCATAGTACGCAGAGTGGAGCTTTTGATTTGCCATGAACAAAAAAAAAAGAGTTTTGGGGAATAGCACAATGGAAATATCCAGCCTGAGCCTCTGGAGGAAGGGTATGAAGTTAAAGCTATTTTAGCACAAGAAGACTCAGTTTTCCTCAAAAGGCAGCCGTGTGCCAAAACACAACAAAATAGCAATAAAAGCAATTTTATAGGATGCGTAAAAGTTATAAAATAAATTATATGGCTCTAATAAGCCTGGCAGTCTTCTGTCGTTATTGTATAATGGGGACTGAGTAATTAAGTATTTCAGACATAGCAGTAATCCTGTCTTGTAAAACGATGTAATTAGAGATGATGCATGCATCTTTGTGGCTTTTTTAATAGGCTGCGTCAATGAATTATGCAAAATGCATATGCACGTTCATTAAGATTTGAGATGTAATGTTCTTAGATGTGCTTTTATGCAACCGGCCCTTACGCCACGCATGGGAACGTAGCACCGACCTGTCTCGAGTGGCATGAGTCAATCAGATGTTCGGGTTCGTAGCACTCACCGTGCTTTCTGCACTTCATCGCCACATCAGAGAGACCTGCTGGGGTTCGTTAAAGTTTGTTTTAAGTGAAGTTTACAGCCCTTCAGACATCCCTGTCTTGTGGTATGAACTCTTTGTAGCTATTTCAGTTCAGTGGCAAACTATCGGAAATGTGGTGACGTCTTCAGTGCCCTTCACATGTAATTGTAGTACTCTCTGAGATAACGTTGTTATTCCATTTTCCACAGACAACTCAAAAAAGAGTTGTATGTACCTAGTATGAGTTAAGCTTTTTGTTGAAGGTTGCAAACTGCCTCATATCTCTTCTATCATTTTACTTGTGTAACTACAGTACATGAACCAGTAATTACAGTAATTAAAACTGCATTCATCATTTCTTTTGTAATTACAATGGATCAGATGAGTTTGTGTAATGTGAAAGGGATCACTTGTAGTCACAAATCCACAGATTTACTTCTGGCTCTACAGTTTCCATCACTTCTGAGTTTTTTAGTGCAGTTTTAGTGTCTTTAGGCACATTGTTTTGATTTTCAGGAATGTTTTGGTTTGCTCTCACCGCTCTCATCAACCTCCAGACAACAGACAGGCAAGGACAGTGACGAGCTGGTGAACATTTAGCAGCTATAGAGCCACGTAATTCCTTCAGGATTTACATTTATCAAGTGGTCAGAAACACAACCCAAAATAATTGTTAATGTTGCTCCATAACTGGTTGATGTGTAACACCTTCCTCCCTAAATCCTTGAGATGTGATAATATGTCAATATTGTGTTTACGGATTGTTGCACTGCCCCCAAGTGGCCAAAAAAATAAAGGCGCACTAGTCTTGGTAGGTATATGACTGGTACTGCTCCCCTTTATATTGGAATAAATTGCACACAGCTCTCTCATCATGTTTTAGTAACCTTTTTTGATTGTTTTTATTAATTGTTTTTTGATTTTTGGTTGTCTCATTAAATGTTTCCTGTCAATGATTTTTCACTTAATTTAGCATTACAAAGCAAATTGTTCATACCACTGTGGTTTAAGATATCAAACATAAATAATGTACAATATTTGTCAGAAATTCTCCCCTGAAAACATATTTTATATTATTACAGCCATGTTTTACGATGTTGTCACTGATTATTCTCCATCTCAAATTTTGGAGTCCCTCAAAATATTGACAAATACATTAATAAACAATACAGCCACATTATAGTCTGTCGTAAATGTCTTGAATGTTAATAAATTGCTTATACATGCTAAAAAATATAAGTGAAAGTGAAAGGGTACCATCTTGAATAAAGTACTGATCTTGCTCGTCCTTCCCAGGTATTGTAATGAACACCTGCCCTGCCCACCGCACGTTTACTGGTCGGCTTGGTCGGCATGGGAACGCTGCACCGTGCCTTGTGGTGGAGGCATCCAGTCACGACGCAGAACCTGTGAGAACGGCAACGACTGCCCAGGGTGTGGTCAGGTATGTCACACTAAACAAAAGCTCTCACAGGCACCATCTTTCTATCCGTCTTTCACTCCGTCTATTCATTGTTTAGGAACTGAGTCATTTGATGCAATAAACAGTAAGTGGTGATGAAATTGGAACATCTAACACGACCAAATCCCCTGGCTATATTTATACAGTGGCAGCAGCCATCAGATTTATTACCAAGACCTATTTAATACCGCACACACACACACACACACATGCAGTAATCACTCCACATATGAATAGGCTTATTTTCTGCCACAAAGCTTTCTCCAAAGCAAGGCTGATGCAAGGAAGTGTTGAAATACGCGGGTTCTTCGTGTTGACAGAATTATGTGATGCTCGTGTTATTTCTGTTGCTATTTTCACACACACTCACACACCCTCAGCCACAGTGCTGATAAAAATAAGAGAGAATGAACATGATAGCTGTAGCTTCTCATGTCCCTCTTGCGAATGGATTAAAGAATATGGGTCAGGGTCTTTTGGATGCATAGAAGTGTGCTTTTTTTGTTTGTTTTCTTTCTCCTATTTGAGAGAAAATTTGAGTTTTGGTATGATTTAAGGAAAAGGCGTAGGTTGGTTTAGACTCAGGGTTATAATCAGGATTACGCACACATGCCACATCTTTGATATTTGCATTAATCGTGTCTGAAGTGTATGTGGAATAAATGACTGGATGCTATCATATTAAAGGGGTGAAATTTGTTTAAAATACTGTATATAAAATCAGATTTATTCCCAACGCTGAAAAAGCATTCAACGACCCAAATCGCATTTAGCTGAAAAAGCACATCCCACAGGTTGTGTAATGGCCAGTTGTAACACTGCCAGCGTTATGAAACATCCCACACAAGACCCTGTAACCTCAAGAGCATATATAGTATCTGATAATTGCCCATGACACATTAGTAGCTGCAGAACGCCCAAATGAAAAGACTGACCTCCCATTAAGTCACAATTAAGCACTCACACTATATCATCTGCCGCCACGTGTACCTACCCACTTTCCCTCTCGCACACATACACTCAACATTCCCATCGGACGGCAGCTGTCGTATTTCTGTCATTGCGCAGTGACCATTATCCTCGCTGAAGCATCCTGGGAATGCAGTGGCATTCCTGGAGGAACTCCGTCGCATGAGGGGATCTGAGTTGCTCGTCAGCGCCGTATCCAAAAGTGGAAAGCCTGTCTTCGGCTGTCTGTAGGTGGGGATATTTTTGATGTTTGGAGACGGGTTCGGGCTCACTGAGCAGGAGATAGTTTTTATTGGTGTCAGCTGAGGGGACAGATTTGTGATTACGGGCGAGGAAGTGACATACTAGAGCGAGCTGAGCTGGGTCAGTGGGAAAGGTCAAAAGAGCATCTTGTACAAACGCTCTCCCTGTTTGTTTCACCCACTCCCCTTTTCTTTTCTTTTCTTTACTTTGTTTTGTTTTGTTTTGTTTTCTCATCGACTCCTTGTCTTCAAGCATGGCGACATGGACTTAATTGGGGCCATCTCAGCCACCAGAGTTGTAATTACATGCAGATTTCACAGACACCTTCTCTTTCCCGGTGTGGACTTTATTTGGACAGCTTGGCTTGACTTGTATTCTAGCTGCTTATTTACTCCGATGAAAGAAACATTTGCTGCCTTTCATTTGCAGCGCCGATAAGGCGCTTAATGACACAGCTGTTAATATATAACAATTGCTTCATTGCACTTAAAGCCCCTACGAAGTGAAGCTCGAGTGTTCAAGACAGAAAACAATGTTTGGAACGCTGTGCACCTTTCCAATAAACTTTGTATTCAGCACTTGAAGATCAAGGATGACGGGGAATGTGTTCTTTTAATTTCATCAAGGACCCACCCGAAAAAAAAAAAGTGAAAAGTGTGATGGAGTTCAGTTTTTTATGTGCCATCTGTCTGTGTTCTCTTCCCCTGGACAGATCCACGTTTAATTAAACAGAAGGAGACCACACACACACACACACACACACACACACACATACAGCAGCTCCCGTCACCACAGCTACTTTTTTTTTTAAATCAGGCACCCTACCGAGACCTGAAAACACGAACACATCTTTTGGTGCATTCGTGGATACATTCATGTTTACCTGTCAGGATCACTGCAACCACCCGTGGTCAGCTCCAGGCGTTTGTCAGACATTAATCAAGAGCGGCGAGCTAACATCTGCTTGGTGTTTTACAAAGATGTCAGGCTTTTTGGAACTTATTTTGAAAAGTATAGAAAGTCGGACTGAAGTTAGTGATACCAGTTTCAGGTCAACACTCAGCACACAACATGCTGTAAAGCGAAAAAAATCTATTCAATTGTTTCTTTTCGTGATTCTCTATTGATCTCAAAAGCAAAATTTTCTACGCTCATAACTCCTCCACGGGGAGCTCACAGCCCAGAGTCAGATACAGAATAGCTCAAGCGAAGCATGTAGGGATTCAGGTCAAGGACACTTCAGTTTAAACAAAAGCGTCTCTACTGACTTTGCAACCCTGCAACCCTAAAAACTAAATGTTGCCGCCTGCACAATTAAAAGAACATACTCCCTAGGTGCTTAATTTCCATCAAACCTGCCCTAATGTTGCCCTGTGTGTCATTGCCCTAAGCCTCAGCAGTCTTATCATCGTGGAAGTATTTAGTCCGGAGGTGCTCAGTGCCTAATTTTGCTGATGCAAAAAGGCCACATGACTGCAACTTCATCAGTCTGAGCCCTGGTCCATGCAGCGCTGCTTCGTCTCTCTCGTTTCACTGTATCTGCATTACAGGTTTGAATCCCCAGAGGAGCTAGCAAAATCTGGGCTGGAAATAAACAAGCGAGGCTCCGGTGGCTCGGCAGTGATGTACTGTACCACGAGTACAGTACTTAACCCTATCTTCTCCTGTGCGGTGACTCAAAAACAGCTAAATTTTTTTTTAAAAGAGTATGTTAAGCTCCGTCTGGCAACCTTGGATGTATTGGAAGAAAAACATCAAATAAATGAAGTGATGAGTCATTATCCATTAAAGAATAGGCTTTCTGAAAAACATGTTATTAAATATCAAACATTTAGAAGGAGGGAGAGTATTTATACCATCCTTTTGATGCAGCTCATTCACCACGTTGAAACCCACATGCTTTTTATTAAGACTGAATGAGGAGTTAATGACAAGTTGATTAGGGCTGAATCATTGTTCATAAGCATAAAAAGACATCTATTTGTCTGTTTAGAATTCATGGTGGTGCAGTAATCTTAGTTCGAAGGGAACAACCTTCGTCAGATTTGTTCAACCTACGTGATGTCAATCACAGTAAACAGTAACAGCAAACTCTTAGTCAGAATCTTTGTCTGCTTGCTGATTACTTTTTAGTTCATCTTCAGTTCATCTGTTTATTCTGACTGAAAAAAAATGTCACTGTAAAAAGACACACAAAATATTTTTATTTCATTATTTCTTTTAAAACTTTTTTTTCATTTTCAAAACAACAGTACAGTATGTTTCAAAGCCAATGTTTCCTTTTTTTCAGTTCAGGTATTGTATTAAATGCCAAATTTTATTTCCGATGGCAAAAATAAAATGTTACTGTTCTAGCCTCATGAAAAAAAACATCATATTCTGTATTATAGTAAAATAGAAGAGACCATTTTACACAATGAGTACTTTTACTTTCGATACTTGAAAGATCTCGTGTGTTACATGTAGGAGGATCTATTGGCCGAAATGTTTTAATTAGTGTATAATCACCAAAAACAATAGGCAAAAGAGACAATTGTTTGTTTTGTTATCATAAAATGAGCCATTTATGTCTACATATTTCTAAAGTAATTGATGCAGGACTTTGACTAGTAGTGCTGTGTTTTCACAGTGTGGTATTAGTACTTTTAGAGGATCTTGTGGAGGATCTGAAGACTTTGTCCACCAATGGATCTGTCGATATTTTGTCATCTGATATTTGATGTTGTTTGATTGATTTGAAGTATCTTTTCTCAAATGTTTTCCATATTTAATAGCAATAAGCACATAGTACGCACTGGTAAATATTTTTAAAATATATAAAATCACATTATATAAGAGAGACATTGAAACGGTGTCTCTTTTAATTCCTTGTATTAGATAAAAGAAGACCTTCTTCAGCCATGTCTTCTTTGTGCTTGATACCATGAAGTACATCAAATATCTCTCACATCCAGTGATCAAAAGGACCATTCATCTCCGTTGAACTGCACACCTTGACTCTCCCTCCGAGACTTAAATAAGTCAAATATGGGCCATGTGGAACTGACGATGCACAAAGCTGCTTAATGACACAGAGAGCTGCTCTATTTACCTGCGATAAATTCAGAAGTGCAAACCAGGCTGTGATATGAACGTTAAGTACCCAGTGTTCGTGGAGGCAGGCTGGTGTGCGAACACACTTGTGCCTTTTTGTATTGTTCAGTATTAGTCGGTGTGTGTGCGTGCGTGTGCATGTGCGCATTGGTGTGTAGCCAGGAGACCTGCTCCTGGCCGACAGCAGGCTTCATTACGGAGTCAGGCTGGTGTGGAGACGGAGGGAGAGAGAGGAGTCAGTGTTTGACAAAGTGTGTTGTGGTTGGTACTGCTAATTGAACTGATGTGTCACAGAGACTTGAGGAACATTAGGACTCCCTTCTCTCTGGACTCGACCACGATGGATAAAGATGTACTGGAGGCACTGGAGTGGATTAGTCACTCTCACACCTCACATCTGGACCATTCACTTAAATGTCTGGTGCTCGTGTGTGTATGTAGTTATATGCGCTAACTAACACACATGCCTTCCTCGCACTCTCACCTTCTCGCTCGTACACACTCACAGTTCTCCCAATCCAATAAGAAGTGTAATGAGTGTAATGATGGTAGGAGGCTGGAGAGGCACGGCTCCTTATTATTCACCTCCCACAGCTGGCCAGACACCACAGAGAGGCTTTTGTACCTACACACATCCACACTCTGTATTCCCTCCAAACACACACACAGTAGTAAAGACACACAGTGTATTTCTTTCTCTACTCTGCATTCATACATTCTTCAGTAAAAATAAGAGAAGCTGAGGGTTTATACTTCCCCAGCACTCAGATACTATGCTGACACACACACATACACACACTCTCTCTCTCGCTCTCTCTCTTTCTTTTTAGCTCTTCCTCCTCCTCAACTTGTATCCCCTCAGCCTATAACACCTAAAAAAAAAAATAAGCAGAAAAGGTCTGCGGATGGAGACGGACTGAGATAGGAGCAGCCTGAATCCATAACTCAGCCATGCATAAACTTATAAACATGCACGCGCTTCACACACACACACACACACACACACACACACACACACACACACACACCACACATCATCGCCAAAGTGCCAGCCTTAAGTCAAACTTTCACTCTTTAGTCAACTTGACACAGGCGTGCACGCTGCCTCGCACGCTCAAACACACGCACGCACGCACACACACACACACAGACCACCACCGCTTCCATACTGACCAGCCAGGCGGCTTGTTTGTGTGAGGCAGTAAAGATGCTATCAGGCGTTCTCCCACCCAGCTCTTCTGAGCTCCAGCCAAAAACACATTACAGTGCAGCCCGTCTCTGAGCAGCTGCCTGTTAAAGGTGTTGCACAGCATAAAATCGCCGGTCTCCATTTGCCTATAACGCGTATCGGCGCTCACGCCGGAGGGGGGTGGGGGGTGGGGGGGTGCGAGGATGTGAGTCGAAATCAGCGGACTAATTGAATCCAATTTTGTGTTCCACATGCCACTTGTCACGTTCGACTGCTTTCCGCCATGTTTTCACTTTCGGTTAATTTCTCTGAAATTGAGATTGCAAGTATGGCTGAGTGAAGGGGGGAGGAAATATGCACCGTTGTTTTGTTGTTTTCTTGTAGTTTTATTACTTTCCTTCATGGAAAGAATGAGATATTTATGTAGTTCATTTTCATCAGCTTGTTTTTACCTTCATGTTCGAATCAAAGTTTAATTCAGCAGTCTTTCTGTTCAGAAGCACATTTATATGGTCAACATGCAATGTATGCCCAAGGTCACCTATTCATCGCTGACTGTCATTTGCTTATGGGTGTATGCGTGTGTTTGGGTAAAGGATTTTTATGGACAGAGCTATACTGATTTATTTCACATCCTCAGGTTCTCAAGTTTTAATGCATTATTCAGGCACCATAAAAATTGGCACTCTCAAAGCAAGAAGTTATTATGCCAGATTTTTTTTTTTTTTTTTTTTTTATTCATGTGCGTTCAATATAACAAGGACTCTTTTGTGCAGGAAAAATAATAAACTGTCCACTGCCCTTCAACATTTGTTATTGGATGTCGTGGTTAACAGCAGGGGTCTTCAGCCTCTCTTTCATATCACGGACCACCGGGTGGTACAGGGATGATAGTGGGGACCACCGCTATATCTTCAACATACCACTTTATTAGCATCGCTACCAGCATTATTTTTATTATTATTATTATTATTCCGCCACTTTTATTGAATTCTCAAAATAAAAGTCAACCGCAAACAAACTCTCATCAAACACATAGTTTTCAACAAGTGCCTGTTTCCTGCCACATAAAAGAATAAGTAAGGCACAGACTCATGCAAATATCAAAACGAAATTTCCATGGTGCTCACTGAGCAGCTATTTCTTAGTTGTATGAACTCATTGTTGCCGTGCTTATCTCAATCCTGACGCATTTCCAATGAAAAGCAATTACCCATCACAATTATATCGCACAGCTGTAAAGTATAACAGCAGAGAAAGCCACAGGATATAGTTAACATCCTTCATTGCACTTCAAAATAAATCTGTTCTTCACGTAGGACTCAGACCGTCATTGTTCATCAAACAAACTGCAGTTTACTGGATTGAAAAGTGTTTTTACCAATTCTGATGTCACGATTTGCCTCCAAATCCCTACGATTCCACCGTAGACCTTAAAGGCAGTACTTACCCACCCTTTTTGAGTCAGATAATATCTGTTTGTCAGCCCATATTAAAGCCTTTGGGGCGAATTAAACAGAAACGCACCGCTACAGGCGCAGCTGCTTCAAAAACACTTTGGCCAAACACGTCAGGCAAAACAGCTGGTGCACCTTTAAACCATCAGCTACTGGCAGGCCTTTAACTAGTAGTTAAAAGACTTTAACTGCTTGCACACGCAGATCTGCATCATACTGTATGATTCACTGAGAAAAGTCATCCCCGTCGCATCTACCAAGTCGTAAAACTCTTGCTTGATTGGCCGACGAGGCCAAGTGTGTCACCGATGAGCGGTGCAACTTTGATGCTAAGTTTAAAAATGCAATGCATGCCACAAGAGAGGAGTAAACACTTGGGGCTACCGTGTCATAAGAAAACAATGGTTTTGCTGCTGAAGAGTTTCTAGTGATGCCTGAAGAAGAAGTCAAAAGTTTCCAGGAAAGTTCACAAGAAAAGAAGAAGCAAAAAGTAAACCTACTTAATTATTTATGTAAAGTTCCAGAGTACGGGTGTTAGTCCTCTTAACAAGCAACACAGAATCTGATGTTTGCTCAGTCCATGTGACATCTTTGCTACATATACACTGACGGCCTCACTGTACTGTATATACTTTCTGCTGCCCACTGCTGTAGTAGACGTGGATGCCTTCAGAGACCTTGAATGAGGTTCAGCTTTAAACCCGGTAATTATCTCCTTAGCCCACTGCATCGACACTAATCCTAAGAGAGTACAGGAAAAAACGCTTACCAGACAAGCCTCATTAAATATTTACTGTGTTTGGCCACCATCAACAACTCACACAACAAACACCCGCAGATCGTTTGCCTTTTTCCCCCTTCATTCATGCCATGTGTTGCTGTCGCTGTAGGCGGCGGCGAGACGCTGAGGTGGACTTTTTTTTTTTTTTTTTTCATCCTTTTTTGTTATTGGCTGATAACCGTAGATTGTGGGCCGGTCTGTGATGCGTGATGATGTTAAATATTAATGTCTGGAGATGATTACTGCGCTAGATGGAGAGAGGCAGGAAGTGCGGTGGAGGTGACACCCTCATTCATCACGGGGCCCTAACAGAATCTAAATCCTCCCTGTGTTTTTAACCTTGGTACCCCAGGGAAGAGAGGCGAGTGGGAGGGGAGAGAGGGAGGGAGAGGAGGAGAAAGAGACAAGGGTGTATAGGGAGAGACAGAGAGAGATGAAGCGGCGGTTGAGAGGCAAAAAAGGAACAAGGAGGGGGAGAAAGAAAGCTGACACAAAGCGAATTATGAACAGTGTGTGCAAAAGACAGTGAAAGAAATATAAAGATGGGTAGATGGATGGAAAGTGAGACCAAGAGAGAGCATAAAAGACGAGGTAAGATGGTGAAAAATAGACCTGCACGCTATTGTGCTCCTCTCCCCGGCTGACCTGTCTGCCTATCCCATGTGACAGGCTGACGGATGTGCAGAAAGGAACTCTTATCTTATTTTGTCAAGGTCTGGCAGTCACTCAAGGGCTATTCAGCATAAATAAACAAGTGTGAGGAAAATAGCAGCCCATCTCACCTCCTCTTCCGCGGTGTCATTTTCTCCAGACGTATCACTACCTCTGCCTCCTTATTTATTTAGCCAGGCGCAAAAGGGGTCAGGCCTGCCCATTACCCACCTATTATCATCCCGAGTCATATCATCATATATGGCACCACAGAAGGAGCAGACTATTTTTTTTTTTTTCTCAACCACTAGCCCAAATAGAAGTTGGCTGAGAGAAGTGGAGGCAAAATATATACTTATGAGACTTCTGAATGAGAGTCACATATCATGCTGTTGGAGCTTCAGTGCTGTGTTTTTCATTTTTACTGCCCGGCTCTCAAATCGAAATGCAGATGGGAGAAAGAGTTGCCATTATTACTTTCTTTTTTTTTTTTTACTTTCCCCTATTTCTCCATCAGTGTCTCTACCAGCCCCTCCCCCCCTTCTTTCTCACACCTTTTCCCCTTGGTTATAAATTAAACTTGATCAATGACCTTTCCTGCCTGGCTTGTTTGCCTCTTGCCATGTTCAGCAAGCAGTCTAACGGGAATGATGCATCCTTAGCCAGTGCGTGCAGGGTGACAGACTGGCAGACTATGTTGTGTCCCGGCTTGGTTGGTTGGTTTGTAAGGTATGTTTTGAGGGGTGAGTGGGACTGGATCTGGCAACGTACAGTACAGTAAACCAGCCAGAACAGGAATCAAGAGAATTTCAAGGATGAATGACAATGAAAGGCTGTTTGTCTCCTCCTAAAATAAGCTGTTTAATTTCACATTAGTCACTGAAGAGACTTTCAAAAGCCATTGTCCTGTCCATTGTGATGCTTGGGAAGCACACCAAGAATTTCTGTCTGAGCCTGCCATGCTTAATTATTGTTTTTAATGATTTGTGATTATCTCTTCCCACGCTCAGACGTGGCACATTCACCTGCCTGCTTGCCATGAAACTACACTAAATGCAGTAAAAATGTTTTCCCCTCTGTGTGATTGCAGGAGTACCAGTCATGCAACACCCTGCCATGTCCCGACCTGAAGAAGACCACTCCCTGGACGCCCTGGACGCCTGTCAACATCTCAGACAACGGCGGCCACTATGAGCAGCGATTCCGCTACACTTGCAAAGCTCGCATCCCGGATGCGAGCCTGCTAGAAGTGGGAAGGCAGAGGATCGAGATGCGTTACTGCTCCAGCGACGGATCAACCGGCTGCTCCACTGATGGTGAGTGCAGAGTGGAGCAAGAGACCGGTGGACTTTTTCCAGCTATCTCAGCCTCTGGATGTTTCCGTGTTATCTCCATCCAACTGGCTTTCTCTGTCTCTGCAGGCTAGTTATTGGCCTCCTCGCCTCAAGCCATTCCCCCTGTCTGTGTGTCTGTTGTTCATTAGATGTTTCTTTCTTGCCTCTTTAAACTTTGCTCCTTTCTTTGCCCTGAAAAAGTTAAAGGAGGGGTATCTTAATCAGCCCTCGTGTCCCGTCTTTCTTTGACTCTATCAGCGGATTAAAGCAACGGCAGCGTTAATGAACCTCCAACCCACAAAGTCGATCAGCGGTCTACAACTCGTTTCAGCTCTTCCACGCCGTCTTTCACCAAGACAGGCACACGCATAGATGCAAATGCTCGAACTCAAATTATAGTCTTGCAAAGAAACACAAACACGCACTCTTTCTCCATCAATCCAGTTATTCCCCTCTGCCCGAGTCGGCGCACCACAGTCTGAGTCAACCACACCCCTGGTGAATTAGATGCTGTAAACGTCTGTACAAACAGGCTGCTAATTGACAAGTTGTTTATGTTGTCAAGTAGAAGGATCCATATTAGAGGGGAGACAGGCGGGGTGGCACCACACACCACCACAGCAAAGAGGCTTCGGATACGGATGCAGCAGTTAAAGTTTGTTTATGGCGTTGCTCTTTGCCTCAGAAGGAAAAGTAGATTTTTTTTTTTTAAGGCTCTGGAGTTAGCGCCTGGCTAAGTTGCAGTGGTCTCCCGTCACTTCAAGTGCATCTGTGTCTCTGGGTGGTCTGTCGCTGAAGCACTCACACGCCGTTTAGCTTTAATGCACACTATCAGTGGAGTTCTCCCTCTTTGGATCTCTCTCTCTTCCTCCTCATTTCTGATTATTAATCTCTGTCTTTCCTCCAGTGCTGTCGCTGGTACAAGTTGTTCTTTTCACACTTTGAAGCCGACGGCTTAAATGTTCCTGAAGGGTTTTAAATGAGCACTGGCAGGCACAGAGAAAACCTGACTGCAGACTTAAGAGGAGTGACAGCCACACATCGGAGACATTAGCGAACAAAGACTGGAGCTTTAATGGGTTTGTCGTGTTTCTGATTAGCGGGAGGAAGTAACAGACACTATGTGTTTCATTAGGGGCTGCCACAAGAAGCGTTGGCATCAGATTAGTTTCATCGTTCATTCTAACAATTAAAAAGAAAGGAATGGCTGAGGGTTCAGCACTCATTTTTGACAACGTGTCAGTCTGCGTTGTAGGCTGTAAGCAGCCTATGGGCTAGAGCGGGCAGATAGTGATGTACGAGCAGCCCGGAGCGGGCTTCAAACCTCTTTAACAACCAGTGTACAAACAGGGGTGTTGTTTTCACAAATCTGGCGTCAGGAAAATGGGAAACACTGTTAACTCAGATCATTGAGGTGCAAATTATGTACCGGCAGTGCTGCAGGTTATATTTAGACTGTCTCTTTTTGGGGGGGAGGAGGTTATAATTTTCCTGTTAATAGACAGAGACTTCATTAGTGCCAAAGATTATCAGCAACTGTGATTTGTCATGATGCTATAGCGCTTATTGCACTAGAGACTCCTCCTGTAGGTTATTGGCATTTTACTAGATAAGTAATTAACATCACCGCAGACGGTATTGCTGCTCTGCATTGCTTTAAATTATGGCCATGTGAATATAAGTGTAATTTTTTTTAATCAAAAATGTATTTACTTTTTTTTTTCATTCTCAGTGAAACTAATTTCTTTTCAACATCAGAACTGGTTCACTCAAAAGTACGTGCAGGGGGGGAAAAAACCTCCAGATTATAAAACACTTTGTTCTTCTGTTCTTTTAAAATCTCCGGTTGTGCTGCACAGCTTGGACGAGAACAAGACCTATCGAGGTGTACGTGGCCTCTGTGTGCTACTCTCCTCTTTTCCCGTGTTGATTGTTCATCTCCAGACTTCAATATGATTCACCTCTCGGAGGAGTTTTAGGTCATAACTGTCGAAAAAGAGGATGGACTCCAGTGGTCCACTTCTTCATTTCAACCATTATCAAACTTGCCATCCATCTGAGGAGCACTGGCCTGTGTATTGGTGTGTGTGTGTGTGTGTGTGTCAGTAGGGGCGTCTTGACGTGCCTTTTTGCCAGTTTTTGTGGGCGGGTTCATGCGTGCATCTGTTTGTGTGTGTGCGTCGGTGTGTGTGTTCATGACATTTTTCCAATATACCTCCTCCCACCATCCACCTCTTATAGATGCATGGGGTGCCTGAGCCCCTGGGACAGTAGTTAACTATGCTTAAAGCAGGCAGCCATTGCAGAATAATTACTGCCTCAGTGCTGGTGCGTATTGATGTCCTCTACTGGGGCAAAGGACACCGAGATCCCTCTGAGAAGATGAGCACCAAAAAGGAATAGTGTGTCACCGGATAAAGATTTACCATTTGAATCAGGCGGCTTAGTTTTTGAGTAGAGCTTCACACACAACCTGGGCTTTTCTGTTATAAAACACAGTGACATATGAACAAAGTTCAGGTAATAAAATGTAGCTAATTAATGACATTACTTGTTACTTTACTTTCGTTGCTTAACCTTCATGAACGTTTCCTTTAAACGGATTCAAATCCTCGTTACATCTGTAGATAAACAACGAAACGTGGTGGTTTAACGAGCAGCCAACAGTGGAGATATTTACTGACCATCAACAGCTAACATTAGCTTAGCCTCCGTGACTGACTAACGGTAGGCTTACTAACTGAATGTAGGCTAAGCTAACGGTGGCTAACGGGCAACTAAAAGGAGACAACATATGAAAAAGACAACATTTAAATTACAGAGGGACACATCTGATTGCCAACACTTCCCTCAGCAGTCTGTTAAAAATTGCAAAGTCAGCCCCCAATTTGTGAAAATAGTCATGATTACAGCAATCATAAAATCAACACCAACACTGCATATGTTGACACATTGTGTATGTTTCTATGAACGTGTGGGTTCATTTTCATACGTTTTAGTGATGTACAGCTTGTCAGTGAGGTCAAATATGTTTAGAGAATGTAGAGTTGTCGAGAAAACATTTTTCTTTCACTAAACTTCTTTAGCATTCAGGAGTAAGCCAGTTTTCTCTCTCCCGGGAGACGAGATGGACAGCCAAAACTGTCTTTCTTTTTGTTTTCTCATTTTGAACCGATGCGTGAACTTTGAAAGGCTACCTCGCTGTCGCCCTGATGTCGCTTCCCCGCTACTCAATAAAAAGCCAACTGTCATGCTGTCTGAGGTCTTCTTCGCCTCTCCCTGCTGGGGCAGAATGTCACCATGTTTGTAGCTTTGAGCATCAGAACTATCAGATAAACCTGACATTTGATGATCGGGATTGTATTCAGAGATGCGGAGCTTGTTATTGACACATACATGGAAGTCTCATCTGTGCACGCACAGATATGGAAAGTCAATCCCCCTCCCCATCATTGGAGAGAATAAATTGTTTATGATATGTTTGTGACTTTCCCGACCTCTCCCCAGCTCCTCTTTTTTTTTTTTTTTTTTGTCTGGTTGTCTCTCATATTAAGATCTCTATCTGTCTTTATTATGAGATATATGATTTAGCCAAGCATTTACAATGAGCGTTTATATAACATACTGACTTGTTTCGTATCAGTGATCATAGCTTAATGATAGCGATGAGTTAATTACTTAGGATCTGTTGTGATTTAAAGACCTCTCTTGTCATGTACGCCCAGTGATTACTCTTGTAGCGTTTGTATCCGTTTTCCTTTTTATCACATTTCACATGCCTGAATGAAAAACCAAACATTTGATCATTTGCATAATTGCCTGTATAGACATGTGTTTTTAAACAGAAAACCCTACAGTCAGTTTATAAAACGTGACCTTCGTTTTTTCTGCCCATTAAGTGGCTCTTCTCTTCACTCAATAATGCAGTATGTCTTCATGTAACACTTATGTATTATTGAGCACAATTAATATTACCAGGTGGTTTACTCAAGGCAGTTGGTTTTTTCCCGTCCTGCACACTGCCCTAATCTCTTTATGTGTTTTTCTATAGATAGTGTAACCATGTAGCATACCAGACTGTCATACTCAAAGAGACTTATGCAGAATTAAACGTATTAAATATGCAAATGGCAGTGCTAAACCCTGCTCTCTCTTGGATACTGTTGCTATGCCTGTCAAGGATCCTATCCCAATATGGCATATAAGAAGTTTACAGTGATAATCAGAGCAGAATTTTTGGGAAATTCTTAATCATTTCTGAAACAATTAGTACTTTATTTTCGGACAGACAAAAACAGGTTTCACATTTCTAACCGGCGACTTTATTACAACTTTCTCCAGATGATTTTATCAGCTGTAACTAGCTAGCTAATTAAGTTAATGCTAGCTCCATGAATTGGTTAAAAACACTTTCAAAACAAGGCTACATGTCACATTCATTCATTCCTATACTGATGGCAGAGGCTGCTGTGCAAGGTGCCAACTACTGATCAGAGACTAATCGCATTTACACACCGATGGCACAGCCTTTAGGCGTCTTGGGGGTTCAGGATCATGCCCAAGGACACCGCAGACTGGAAGAGTAGGATAACTCTGGATCAAACTGCCTTCTGATTAGTAGAGGGCCAGCTCTACCTCCAGTGACAGGGGCAGGCCTGAGTTAAGGTGTTATAAAGAAGCACTTGATAGCTACATAAAAGAAGTCAGACAAAAGCTACAAGTCGGCATCCTCATCAACTGTTGACATGTAAATAAACTTTGACTCTTAAAAGGCTAAAGCAAACGCACCACCCTGCAAACCATTTCAGCATGTTGAGATATTCAGAGCTTGACAGGCCTTCTGTGCATACTTTCGGTTGCTAAGCTTTGACCAGACATTTGCTATTCAGGTCTTGTGAACAGTCAATTACCAGCCAGCCTGCTATAGACTGTATACAGCTGGAATTCACCCTCCCCCTGTTGCCAGGATTGAAACCCGCTACCTGTCTTTCATTAGTCAGCCTCCAACTAAAAAACTTCTCTGTTATTAGTCACTTTGTCTCTGCAGCCAAAGGCCAACCCACTGCACGAACCAACAATTTAAATGATGATTTCCATGAAGCCATATGTCTATGAAACAGATATGCCTGCCTGATGTTGCTAGTTTTATGGCGCAGCAGCAGTGATATCAAGCTTAAAGAGGCTTTGAAATCATTCAAAGTTTTTTTTTTCTCTATTTGCATCTCACAAAGACAGAAGCAGACACGACGAGGGAAAAGAAAGCACTGGAAAGATGAAAGACATTTCTTTAGAAGGTTGTGAGTTTTGCTGGCTTGTGTCGGTGAGTGATGGCTTCATTTTTTTCCCAGGGAGAAATGGTGGCGTGTCAGCAGCCTGATGTGTTTCACTTGAGCTGATCTGATATCAAGGCCAGGGCCTTCTCATGGGCGACAGATTAGTTTCTCCCGCACGGATGTCATGAGCAGACACTGAGTAGACGCAGGACAGTGCTGAGGGACGTCTCTGACGGATGGCAAACCATTCCAGCATCCTTATTGTCTTTCTGTTTCTGTGTCCAGCTCTCTCACTCCCGACAGACGGCACTCTCTTTTTCTGTTGTCGTCTCAGTGTTTATCAAGAAAGAAACAGAACTAGATGAGCTAATAACTGAACACACGGTCAAGCAAAGTTATACAACAAGTCTGGTCCTTGAGGTTTCTATTGAAAACTGCTGCAGAATAATATGAAAACTTTGTCAGGGCACAAATGGCGCATACTTTCCTCTTCCCTTTTGAATTTTTACACATCATCTTTTTCAATAAATGTGTAAGAGCATTTATTCAGATAGAGAAAGTCTTTGGTGATTAGAGTCCACCGCTGTGACGCATCCTCATAAAATAAAGGCCCATGAATTTAGAGGACAGGACACATTCCCCAGGAGTCTAGACGCTGATGATGGGGGAAGGTGGAGTAAAGCCAGTAGGTGGAAAATGGAAGCTCTGAGTTGAATCTCCCACAAAGGGAGGCGTTGGCAGGTTGTAAGTCTGACAGACAGAATCACAAACTTACAGCGATGAAGAAAAAAATATCTTCCCCGTGAAACCTCTGCTAAATTTTCATTAACAGTTCGAGGGTGTTGTTTAATTTTGAAAAAATGTATATAACAACCGCACGTGCTGTTACACTTAACTGCATATATTACCATAAATTAAACAGAAAAGGTGCCATTTTTTTCACTCCTTTCTCCAATCCATCGGACACACTGCATAAACTGTGATTTTACTGCATCTCTTGTCCAGACAAGTGAAGTGATACTATCGCTCTTTAAATACTGCTTTTACTGAGTGAATATATGGATGGTTAACATGAACTGCACTGGCTGGTATGATTTTATCTCAAAGGTTAGCTTCAGTGGAGGAATAAAATAAGTTTAGTTTTTAGTTTTTAGTTGTGTAAAGAAATTCAAAATTTTACCAACTGATCAGAGCTTAAAGTTTGTGTAAAGTAAGAGTTCAGAGTTCAGAAAGTGACATGAATAACTTTGAAACACTCTGAGCGAGATGAATTAACCTCTATCTCTCTGCTCAGGGTGCAGGGGTATGCTCAGGGTGGCCTCAGCGTGTCATTGAGCCACCCTTTAGGACCGCCCACAAAAAATCCTGGACTGAAAACTGATGAAAAGCTGTTTTAACCTCTAATTCCACATTTCAGAATGTATCGTCTTTTCACCTTTCCTTTCAGCAAGTATTTTCCAACATATTTAATGTATTTTGAAAGAAATGTCAGAATTGCATTCACGCAGACTTTCAAGGAGATTCTTTTTAAATAAAATAAATGTTTTTATTTGACTTATTTGACATAAGCTCCATAGACTTCTGATGTCAAAACCCCTCTAAAACCTCTTACAACATTCACCTGCCACAGTCAGTAACAGCTCACAGGGTTACACAGGATGTTAGGGGTTCCCACACCTGCCAAATGCCACTTTAACCTCTGCTTATAACACTGTAGCTCTTACTAAGCTGTTGATGACAAGAGCTCTCCCTCTACGTCTCTCTCTGTCTGTTACACTTTAGTTAAGTGTGTGACCCTTGCCCTCTCCCCAGTTTACTGTCAGATAGAGTTCGCAACCTCATTGCAACTATCCTTGACACCAAATTTGCAGGGTACCATCGGACTGCCAAAGACAAACTGCCTGTTTCACATTTGCCCCCAGCATGGCACTCAGAGAGTGGCCCAGATTTTGGAGACACAGAATCAACAAATTAGCAAATCAGCGCAGGTGAAAAAACACGACTGCCTGTCAGACTAAAACTACTCTGTTGGCACAAAGTAACTCTTTGCTCAACGTGCCTGCATGAAATTATGGCTCTGAGCTCCTAAAAACATCACAACAGAAGGTTTTGACAGTACTAATCAAGCAATTTCAGCAGCAAAAATTAACAGACGAGAAAAGTTTCTGCTCTCACGCATTTGTCTTCGTCTGTCTTCTCTGACATTGGTTTACTTTCACGCTTTGGTGCTTTTTTTTTTTTTTTTTTTTTTGACCAATGAGACTGGATGCTACCTCTGAGTGGAGAGAGCAGTGCTGTGGTACTTCAAATTACCACGGAGAAGGAAATGTTCTTTGTTCTATGTTCTTCTGCTGTTTCTTTGATGGAAGCGAGTTTCCCTAGGTAGGGGGAAAAAATCAATCCTGTTTGTACTGTTAGTTGGCAATTTCAGGTTGTTGGAGTTGGCTCATTCTTTTGAAAACACCTACAATTACCACAAACGCGTACTTGAAGCCCACCACCGCAGCCAGAACTACCAGCTGGTATTTTGTTTTCCCCGTGATTGTATTGGCAAGAGGGATAAGTGGAGAGAAACTAGTGCTGAATTTGCCTTCTTGATCTTTGCTTCTTTTCTGCCGTGTTCACATAAACAAAGCAACAAAAAGCTGGTTATGAGAGCTAATGCGCAAATGCACCAAGGTCGAGTCCAATTCACAGCGAGGAATTTCACGTTAAAAAGTTGAAAATGTGTCAGATATTTTATTTAATGAATCACTCAAAGCAATGTGCTGATTTAAACCCATTAGCATCCAATTAAAGTTAAATGGGTTTAATATACCATAAAGCTGATTTTCCACTTTACAACCAGGTGCCGGTTTCAGTTCATTTCACTTGTGATGACTTGAAACCTGCATGTGGAAGGTAATCCATTACAGAAAACATTTAGTTGCCTTCATTTTCTTGTCAAAGTCGTGTTATTGTTGCAGTTTGGAGGCAGCGGGGACCGTTTTCAACACTCTCCTTGACGACGCATTCAAGGGCAAATTGTCAGTCGTGCCGAGTTACCTTGTCAGGAAGTGAGGCAATAAGCAAACACGAACATTGTGAAAGCAATAACACGAGGTTTGGTTGTTTGTGGCATCTAAAGGCTGCTGTTTGGCAGCTGACGGAAACTTTGGATGTCAGATGTTGGCAGTGATGGAAACAGTGTGTGATTTGAAGTTAATGGTCTAGAAATGCAGCCATAAACCGAAGTTTAACCTGCTGCAACTGCCACAAAGTAAACAAATATGGCTCATGCTACAGATGCAGATCCTAATATTGTTCTTTCAGTCCAAACATTGCAGACAAACAGTGAATAAAACCACTTTAGTCCACAAGATCTAAACCCCCAGCCACTCTTTGTATCTCTATATCCATGTTTCTGCACATGTGCACTGAGCCCTCATGCTCTCCGGGGTTGGGGTTTTAATTGTGCCCTCACAAACTTTTAATTGGCTCTTCCAAGAGGACGTCCCTCCAGAGGGTTTCTGGGTCGACCATCTCTTGGCAGACCTCAGAAAAGCTCGGGGTACAGAAAAGCACTGTCATATTTTGCCACAGCAAAACCTCGTTTTATGGTTTTATCTGACGTGACGCGCGCAAAAGTAGCGCATGTGTTTTTTTTAGATATAAATATGTAGCACGTGTGCAAACGGACACATACAAAGAAATAGGTTCCTCCGCAGGGAGACATTGCTGATCTGATAGGGGAAGTAAAGGAGGGAGGGAGGAAGAGTAATGGGGAGTAAATGTGCAGTTCTGAATCTAGGACAGTCTGAAAGCAGCACCTTTTTTTTTTCTCTCTCTCTCTCTCGGTGTGGTCCAGTGTTACTCTGATGTTCACACATGACAGTGCATCTCTCTTCTCAGCTGAAGGTTAGCCATTTTTTTCCACCTCTCCGTCTCTCACATCCGTCGTCTCTTCCCTTTCCAGATGTCATCACGTCTCCGTCGCTGCCTCCGTCTCTCGTTTTCTTACTGTCTCTCTTCTCACCTCTTTTTACAGTTGCCCATACAGTACATTAGATTGCACAGCGTTGCATATCAGTCCCACTTCCTTTTTTTCCCCCTCACCTGTGCGGTCATCTATACTCTCCCTCCGACACACACAAGTTCATAAGTTTGTTTACAGTGTATTTTGCCTTTGAGCGAGGTGTAAGGTTAAGCAACGGGAGGGAGGGCGGAACTTTTTTTTCGTGTCCTAGTTTCTTTGCAGCGGGGACTGTTGGATGTTGTGCTGTGTCCTTCTTAGATTTGGCTTGGCCCAGCTCGTCAGGAAAGCGAGGATTAATCCTCTCCGGCTGTGTGGTTCTTGTGCGGATCGATAGATCCAGTTGCTACCTATTTGAGAGGGAGTGCACCACGCTGTTTGTTTTGGCGACATGAGGGCAACCCCTGTGAAGTAGTATTAACAATACAAACAGTATATCAGAGCGTTCACAGACCAAAGCTTGAGCAAGCAAAGTGTGTAAAGCTGGCACTGGTGTAGTGTCCATGTTTGCATTTGTGCATATGTGTCCAGATCTTGTGATGCGAGATGGTTATAAAGTACCCTATTGCCTTTAGAGCTGAGCGGCAGTCCTCTCCCGGGGGTACAGAGGCCTTGATAAAGACTACGGGTCACAGTGTCAGGTGGGACTGTCCGTGCAACTGCCTGCTCGGAATCGATAAAGAGCGGGAGCCTCGACGGGCCTGTCAGCGCTCACACCAGCTTGATGCTGGGGTGAGTCGGCCTGTGCACCGCCAAGGTCGGCCGTAGTTATGAAGAGGTCGAGGATTCGGGCTAGGTAAACACAGTGTCCTCTCCCTAAGAATACAAAGCAGCCGCGCCACGCTAAGTGTCAGTGAAAAGAGCACGCTGACAAAACAACGAGGCCAGCTCGGAGGACGGAGAGAGAGGGAGCTCGACGGAGACAAAAAGCAGGAGAAGGTTAATGGGAAAGATAGACGGGGACGAAGAGAGGGAGTGAATAAATGAGATAGGGACCATAAAAAAAAAGATAAATCATGAGATTTGAAGGAGAATCAAACAAAAATGGAAGGTTTCTATGACATTGAGTGGGCTCAGGATGTTGCGTGAGTCTGCTCTCTGTTTCAACAACACAAAAATCCGCTCTTTCTTTTAAAGGCAGTGCAGAGTGCAGAATGACATAAAGCAGAGGCAGCTCAAAATGAATCCATTGTTATATGAAAAAGTAGATAATGGCTCGGATTGTTGAACGAGGGAATCATCAGAGAAGTGCTTGGACAGTGACTGTAATTTCATTGGAGGTGATTATCATTCATTGAAACAGATGAGTTCACTCTTTTCATTCAAAAAGGCCAGAAGCTTTCTCTCTCTCTCTCTCTCTCTCTCTCCTCATTCTGCTCATTCCTACGGCACTGATTAATGCATGCAGTAATTATAGTTTAATAGAAATTACAGTTTCATATTTCATTAGGAATCCTCTATTCGACTCATTCCAGATGAGAGTACAAAGATTAGTGAGCTGATGTTGTTTGATGAGGGGGCGCGTTCGCGGTGTTGACAGGGCACACTTAGGCTCTCACTGAATCCGTCTTTGGAGAATGACAAGAGATCTGTGAAGAATTAAAAGATGGATCACATCTGTGTGGCTGATTTTTGACGCCATCCGTGTGGTATCTGTCTGTCGGTCTCTGGACAGGATTTGTCTTTTTTTACTCACACATTTTTAACGTTGCGTACAAGATTTGAAAGCACTGAAAAAAAAATCACGTTTTCTTTTTTTTTTACATTTAAAATGACATTTTAAGTGCTATTTATTTATATAGCACTTTTCATGCAGGCATGCAGCCCACAGTGCTTCACAGAGCAAAATAAAGCAGAAAATTTTACTAATGTGTGTTACATGAAAGAGTACTAGTACAAAAGAATCTGTAGCCTTGATACCAGCTGTACCTACTGAACAGTGTTGGTTTGAGCTTCAAATTAGCATGCTAACACACTCACAGTTCAAGTTGAGTTAAGTTTAATTGTCACACATAATCATACGGATAATCGTGACAATGCTGACATGTTGACGTATAGTAATTACCATGTTTGCAGTCTTAGTTTAGCATGTTAGCATGCTAACATTAGCACTAAACACAGAGTACAGCTGAGGTTGATGGGAATGTCATCATTATTGTTGTTTTTCATGTGTTTTGAACTGAACTGAACCTGAAGGTTTTGGTTAAAATTATTACAAGCCTTCCATCCATGAGTAGTTGTCAAAATATTTCAATCAAAACCACAAATGTGAGCCTCAAGGTGGAACTAAAGGAAGCGATCAGGCGTCATCTTCTTGTTACAATGGCTGTCTGAACGAAATTCAAGACAATCCATCAATTAGTTTCTTAAATGCTTTAATTTCATATTCTTCTTTCAAAGTGGTGGACAGACAGGCCATTGCCGTCGCTAGAGTCACTGCCAGTCACAGTCACTGCCATGGCTAATAAAAATGATTTTGAATGAATGAATTGGCTTTTATGTTTCTCTCAGACATCATAATGACATCATTTCAGATATAACTGACACAGTAATTAAATCTGTCAAATTCCTTTACAGCACCCAATAATCTAATAACAACACAAACATGAAGTGGGCACTGCTCTTTCAATACAAATCAAGCTAAAGATTTTAGAGACCCCGATAGTCCAAAAGCGTTAGAGTACAGGCAGTGTTATCAAGAGCTACTCTTGACTCTCTGCCCTCTTCTTACTCTTCAAAACAAATGCACACAGCGGTGCCAGGAAGGGAGGTAGCATCTGCTTTCTTCCAGAAAACAGCAGGTTTTTAGAGAAAATGTTGTCTCAACACTGAGGAAAAACTAACAACAGGGTGGTGTACAGTCGAATTTGTCTTGGCGATAGTTTAATTTTTTATGTTGTCCCCTCTCTGTTCCCAACAGGAGAGGTGCTTCGTCTCGGGAGGATATCAGGCCACACGGTTAATGGTGGTTGGTCGTCCTGGAGCTCCTGGTCCCAGTGCAGCAGAGACTGCAGCCGGGGAATCCGCAGCAGGAAGAGGACCTGCAGTAACCCTGAGCCCAGATACGGCGGTCAGACCTGCCTGGGGCCAGCGCAGGAGTATCAGGAGTGTAACATCACCCCTTGTCCAGGTAAGAAATATACACACATGCACATGGTACACGCTAGTTTTAGTCCCAATACACACAGAGATAAGAACATTTACAAGATCTACAGTCACTTAGTCTCTTTTTTACTCATGCACAGATAAATACACACCACTCTACATCATGATCAAGCTCTGTTTTTCCTTGATTAATGGATACAGAATTATACTGTCAAAATGACTTCCAAATCATCAGGAACCACAAAAGAAATCAGTTGCAGATAAGAGGTGTGACAAAGACCCCAATTTACACCAGGAATCAGAGGCAATCCCTGTGGCGCTCCAGTATGTAATTACATTGCTGGGTAATTATTCTGCCAGCTATGGGAGGCCATATTCTGTTGTGAAAAGCCTTGAGACAATGCATTTTCAGCACTCCTCAAAGCGGAAGACGGCGAGAGGAATCTTTCTAATTAAAAGAATACTCTGTCTGACGAGGGAAGTAAGATGTCTAAATGGGAATCCAGTGCTTAGTTTGGCATAAAGCACACCTGGTATCCAAGCACGGGCGCCGAGCAGACAGGCAAGAGCGTCGTTTCAGATGATTATTAATCAAGCCCCCTGGAGTAGGGCTTTAGGTATCCCACTAAAAACCTGGATCTGGGCGTCATCTTCAGCAGCCACAATCTGTCTTCATAGCTGCTGCCACACTGTAAGCAAGCGAAAGAACACCAGAGAGTGAGCAGCCATCAATACTATTTTTACAGCCCGCTAACTCAGTGAAAGTGCACGCCGCTCAGCTACCAACAGCTTGAGCACAGCCGCTAATAGGGTAAGCAATTATCAGCTGCAGATGAAGACTTTGGATGGATCTAAGAGCAGCAGATTTGTTTTATTCAGGGTGCCTCTGCTTGTACGGTTGCCACAAGTGTCTCCCCTGAGTAAAATGTCGAGTGGATGTACTTTGATTTTCCTGCGGCCCATCGCTATGCTAATACGTGTAGTATACCTATTCTGTTGATTGATAATACCATAGCTGCAGTGTGTTGATGCAACAACTCCTCGCACTCCTGTCCCCAAAGGAACCGACTTAACCCAGCCTGAGTAGCAATGAATACTAATGCATACTCAATTAGCACCCCACTGAAAGTGAGATATTATTTTTGAGGCAGGCAGACCGTGCTGGTAGACCAATTGTAATCCTCCCCATAGCTAATCCAGTGCTTTTTAAATGCGTTAGTGCACTGTGAAGGAGAAGGAGAGAAAAGGTGTTATGCCTACCATCCATCTGCTTTGGAAACAAATGAATCCGTGTTTTTTTTTTTTTTTTTTTCTTCTTCTTCTTGCGTCTACACACGAGATGAGACGATCCCTCATCGAGGGCCAGGAATCGACTTACGTGTCACTTTGTGATAGAGAAATTACACTGAGATGACAAAAAGCATCGGCAACTTCAATTACCTGCCCTATGCTGCCAGCCATCATCAGGTCTTTAAAAGCAATTCTCAAGCGATCCCGAAAAGGGGACATCTCTCTGCCACAATGAAGTAAGGATTTATCCAGATGATTGACCAGAAAGATATCTACTTCAGTTCTGCTGGGATTCATGGGAATAGATTCCCCCATACTTTATTACTCTTTTCCCTCACAACCCATTCATCTATTTATGTCTTCGTCTTTGTGCGCTGATACTGTTTTTCTGTGTGTTTTTTTATAACGGCCTGTTGTTTGCCACTTGGCACCACATGAAGGAAGGAACAACAGCGGCGGCCTTGCGATGCTTCATTTATCTTTATTAATCAGAGGAGAGATTGTTGAGTTCGAGACGGGCGGGGGGTCAGGCGTTTGCTGTAACAGCTGTGTGAAGCACACTTCCTGTCACTTTGAAACACGCGCAGGCACGCACACACGCGCGTGCACATATTCAAATTGCCTCATATTTGTGCGTTACGCATGGCTGTTCGAAATGGCTTGGAATGACTTCCAATCACTTGATGTTCGGAGGAAATTGTCTTTTTAAATGACCTGGAACCTAAATCCTTGAAAACCTGAAAGGGAATATTATCCTACAAAACAAGAGACTGTGAAATTTTAGCGACTACTTCCTGATGTCCAACATCAATTACACTTGTAAAAAAAAAATGTTAGGACCAATAAAATCTTACAGTTTTTTTTTAGGTGTTAACATAAACAATATGACATTGATATCCCCGGTTTAGTGGACGGCAGCTGGTCATGCTGGTCTTCATGGTCCAAGTGCTCTGTGACGTGTGGAGGGGGACACTACATGAGGACACGAACCTGCAGTAACCCTCCGCCAGCTTATGGAGGGGACATCTGCCTGGGCCTGCACACTGAGGAGGCACTGTGCAACACACAACCCTGTCCAGGTACACACACACACACAAACACACACACACTTGCACACACCTCAGTGATAAGCAGCTTAGGGCTCTGACTCGGCCACCAATCCATCACAGGTTCATTGCTTATTTTCTTTTAGTCTCTCAGAGGGCGCTCATGCATAACTAATGTGCAGCTGAGGGCACACACACACACACACACACACACACACACACACAACTCATACAAACGCATGTATGTGGACGTGGAGCGGACAGGCTGTGATATATAGTGTCATCGCCATTTCCAGAGAGCTGGTCCAGCTGGTCGGAGTGGTCCCACTGTGACTCCAACGGGGCCCAGATGCGTGTGCGCCACTGCGATGTCCTGTTTCCAACTGGAAACCAGTGCTCTGGAAACAATAGCGAGACCAGGCCGTGCTCTCCAGACTCCAATTTCATACCAGGTGATCACACACACACACACACCTACCCGGTCGCATTTTCTCTTCAGGAAAGTCTTGGGCACTCATGCGTGACTCAACACACAACTTTGAACACATACACACACACTCTTATTCTACACCACCCACCACCATATGCCCACAGCGGTAATTCAGTTCATTTCCAAGAATCCTGTGATAATGAAATACGTTACTGATCCCTCTGAGGGACTGTTGTCAGGTCAGAGGTCAGGTTCAGCGACAGGGCGGCACTTCTGGGGGATGGTTGGGATTAGTGTCTTGCTCAAGGACTACTGAGTGCGGCAGGTGATTACACGGGGGCGTGAACCCAGGTGCTACACTTAAGGGAAGTCTCGCTACTCATTCCAACGTCCCTGCTGCTATATTAGTTTCATTATGAGCCTAGGAGCCTTGTCAGGCCATGCAAAAAGCACTTACACTAGCAGTTTTACTTTGCTTTACTCAAATGTTGGACGGAAAGGGAAAAATGGCTCCTGCATGCTGTTTTCTGTGCCCGATCATGTAAGCACTTCTATTCTTACTTTACTATTTCTGGCATCCGTGTTTAAGTGATTGTTTGCTCTTTAATAATACAACCTTTCTCTTAATGTAACCATAATGGCAGCGTTAAGTACATCATGTGGGGGAGTTTTCTGTTCGCAGCTGACAACAACTTCCTGAATGTCACTTCAGCTTAAGTACCCACATTTAAAATGCTTAGATGGGCTTTTATTTTTAGAGAATTGATAAGGTAAGATAATGTTAGCGTCGTGAGTTGTCTGACTTTTATTGTTTCAAGCATAGCAGACTTGAATACGTTTCTGTTGTCATACAGACTAGAGGATCAAACGTATATTGTGGACAGCTGCTTGTCTATTGGTGATTAGAAACAAGCACATGACATAACAGCACATGAACATCATTCATAATAAGTCATAAGTTAAAGGATTTAACATTCAGCTGAATCTGTGGTTGTTGAAAGTCCTCTTTACAAATTGATCTCATTTGCTCACAGTTTTGCTCATGGAGAGCCAAATCCAGTACAAAGGTTCAACCAGGCTCACGAGTGAAAAGCCAAAAAACAGGCAAAGATCCCTCTCAGCAGCAGTTTTAGCTCAGGATCAATCAATATCCATGCAGATTTTAAAAAATGACTGTCAAGTGCCCAATAATTGCTGTAACAAGTTGGTATGAACAGAAGTGTTGCTTTAGCAAGCCTATTCTAAAAACCTACACACTTACATACAAATAAAGGTTAGCCTGAGGTTAGCATATTGGAACTGGATCACAGAATATCAGCTGAACGTAGGCTACAGGCTAACAAATCATGCAACAAAATGAAAGTTTTAATTATTTATTTTATATATATATATATATATATTTACTATTTACTATATTACTTTTTTCAAATTTGGTGCATCTGCAGCGTGTTTTGACTTGAAGAAGAAATAACTTTTCAAAAGCAGTGTATACACACACACGCACACATACACACACCTGTCCCACACACATCACATTAGTATTGATATCTTCTCAGACAGGCATCACGCTATTGACATCTAGTAATGCGAGACACTCGAGAGCATTGATCTCTACCACACAGAGATCATTAAAACACCTCCCTGTAACAAAGGGGTGCTCGTGTTATTCACGTTGTACCACTGCAGCTGCTATAAAATGTATGTATATTTGGGAAAAAGTTAAACATTTAGGAGGAGAGTCACAAATAATGAATTATTAGATAAAATAAACATTTGATTGAAAAATAAACGTGTAACCTTTTCTGTATTAATTAACAGGGGTATAATAGTCATGAAAAAACCCTTCACGGGTCTTTGTAGAATCACCCATTTGCCTTTATACCTTATCATCCATCCCTTTTTAATGGGAAAGGTAGTCCATTAAGGTTCATTAGCAACGTCTTGTACTTCATTTCCTTTAATGAGAGCTGATACTTTTCACAAACCACTCCAGGTGCCACAGCCGTGATTAGCGCGCAGAGTTTTTACAATAATCTGTTTCATATTGAGTACAGCTTTCATCTCCACACTCACCTTCAAGGGTGCAATTTGTCATGCTAACAGGGGTGTAAGTGTACATGCTTTTTGGCCCTAATTCTGCTGCCTTTTGCTGTTTTCCTCTCCTTTGTCAGAAGTCTCGATTGCACGCTCCAGCCAGGAGGAGATACGCTGTGGAGGTAATTTTTAGTGTGTGTGTGTGTGTGTGTGTGTGTGTGTGTGTGTGTGTGTGTAAGAAAGAAGGGGGGAGGCTGGGTAACACCTGGCATTGTACATGTACAGCATCTTTAGCTATAAGCGTTCCAATCCTGCTTGACAGCATATAAATCCAGCCGTAAATGCACCCAAGGTGCATTATATCCGGGGGTATTCAAAGAAGTGAAGTTGCTCAAGTTTTCTGAAGCTGCACTGCACTTCTCAAGCTGTAAACATCGCCGCCTCCTCCCAAAAGCAGCACAGCAGACAACATCTCTGTTTATGCTATCACAAACTTTAACTGAACTTTAACATTTGAAGACCCGAAGCGCTGATCTCCACTGTTATAGCTGGGGCTTGAGTGAAGTGTCAGCTTACTGCCCGGCTGAAACAATTCAGATGTGTTGGTAGACTCCTCTAAGTTGCCTTCGACGGGCACCTGCACCCCCAGCAGGAAGCAACATGAGGATGAAGCGTTGCGTTCGGGACCTTTTTGCACCCTGAGTTTTGCCTCTCGCACGGGCTGCTCTTACTAGCATTATTTATCTTGTTGGAGGCGGAGTTCTGCAGACGATGCTCAGGGCATAAAAACAGAAGAACTATTGTTCTGGCCTATATATTATTTTGAACATAAACAAAAGCCAGTGGAGGACTGCGCTCTGGTTAACATAGTATATAATTTGAGACTGATAGCAAAGTTACATGTCAGGATTGTGCACTTGTAAAACTGAAACCATATCAGTTATTATGTTCGACTACCATAATTGGAGATGAATGTGTTTACTGCTATTATCTGTAGCTGTTTGTTTGATATAGAAGCGTATGGATATACAGTAAATGGCTTTTCTTTTTATTTTTTATGTTTTATTTTACGTGCTTAACAGTCCCTGTGAATGCCACAGCAGCATGTCACACAGAGCTATTCAAATATAAATTAGCATTTATTATTATATGAATAAGTGGCTGGATTTATAAATTCCTACTTTAATTATAGCTGATGTGTACAATGTCTCGGTGTTGCATGCTGTACATGTTAAACGACACTTACAAACCTTTCATATGAGATAATTCAGGTCCCAACGGCACACGATAAAAACACGTACAGAAGACAAAGAGAAAAAATAAAACAGTCCCGAAGGGTTTTCTTTATTGCAGATCACTCCATTATTACCGCATGAATTGCAGCTTCAATTACCACATCTACACGTGTGAACCGTCTCCCCACCCTCCCCTCCGTCTCCTTCCAGACTTCAACCTCTTCCACATGATCGCCGTGGGACTCAGCAGCTCAATCCTCGGCTGTCTGGTCACCCTGCTCGTCTACTCGTACTGCCAGCGCTACCAGCAGCAGTCGCACGACGCCACCGTCATCCACCCCATCTCGGCCGCCCCGCTCAACACCAGCATCACCAACCACATCAACAAACTGGACAAGTACGACTCGGTGGAAGCCATCAAGGTCTGTGGACGGGGTTTTCACTGGGTTCACTGCGGGGTCGCGCTTGACAGATGTCCAGATGCGTAGAGGCAAAAACAGCAGAAACATTTCCTTACTGTTTGACTTAATCAACTTGTGTCACACTCTGAGTCCGTGAGCAACGTTTTGCCTCTCCCTCCAGTGTCAGTTGTGATTAAACACACTTCTTACTGCATGACTCTCACTGTCACATCACCTCCTGCCGTGCACTGACACTCTCTAGTCGTGTGACAGATAGGCAGTTGTGCGTACGTCCTCTCTCCGTGTGCTCCTCTGCTGTGTGTCTCAGTGTGTGACTTTGTTCTGTGTCAGTGGTCATACACTGCTTTCTCATAACATACTAGTGCAATTACTTAGCGCCGCGTGGGTAGGTGATCAGCGAAGATACTCTGCATCTGCACATTTCCCTGCTTAGGCGGGTTCTTCGTGTCATTATCGCATCCTAAAATTGCAGACAGTCAGATGTACCAGAGCCAGTGACAGAGATCCAGCTACTCTCATGGCACCGACAGCCTCTTATCCACTGATACATCAAGGCCATCAGTGCCAGGCTGAGCTGATGATTAGTGCTCGTCCACAGCTACTTGTCCCAGCTGGGCTTTTTTCAAGGATTCCCAGTGCTCTGTGTTAAAGGGTGTTTCAACCACTTTACACGCTGTGCTTTTTTTTTTCTTTTTTTTTTAAGAAGAAGAAGAAGTTTCAGAAGCAATCTGGTATCATGAGATTATACCAATAAAAGAATTTGCCTCAGAATATTCTTACAAATTACTTTTTTGAGATAGTCTGGCACTGGCAGGCAACTTAAAAGCTCTGGCACCAATTGATCTTCCTGTTGATATCCAGCTATTGGATATGCAAAAACCACACGGCATAAATCATAGTCATGGAGAAGTTTGACCATTTGCAAAGTTATTGTAGTGAGTTTTGTTTATTTTGCTGCATCTAATTTACATACTTGCACTGCAGATAGGCAATTTACTGTAATAACAGTGTCAGATTTCTAGTAACGTTTGAAACGATGTGTCTTTGATTTCAAACAGATGTGGACAAAAGCAGGCTTCATTTTCACATTTATTAGCAGTTTAACTGTAGCTAGCTTATTTAACTTGTTAGCTTCATGCGTTTCCAGCTGACTCATTGTAAAATATGCACTTATATGCATCATATTGAGGCTAATGCTAAATGTCCCATCCTCACCTGCTGATCCATGTAAAACACAAGTCTGAACATATGATTAGGAATAATGTAAAAGCTAACTGTTGTTTTGTTCAAACGTAACCCAGTTTAGCCGCTTTGCTTAAATACATTTTCAACTTTAATGTGACTCGAGAAAAGGTTTTAAGGTTGAGGAACAACCGCTGTGTTTGTCAAACGTAACATGGGCTGAGGTTGCTGGTGTGTAAGCTTCCCCAAGCCCAACAAAGAGCTTAACGAAGTTGCTAATGTTAGCCTAAATTCTGCTAGCATTTAGCACCAGCGTCCACACGGTTGACGTTGATGGTTTTTTTCGCAAACACCAAAAGTTGATGTAGCAAGAGGATGATGTCAGCTTTTGGCTTCGTAACTCTTGTTACCATTGTAGGTAGCAAGTCAACTTGAATTTACTATAACGCTGTAAATGGAGCATTTTTCTATCAGCGGGATCTCTTTTTGTTTGTGTTTAATATCCTCCATTCCTCCAGGAAGTCTTCAATATCAGATATATATTATACACTAAGTGAATACCTGGATCTCTGTTTGGAAAAACTGCTTCACAGATATGAAAGTGTTTTGTAAAACTGCCACAGAGAGGAGAGATCCTCTGGCTCGGAGCAAACGTCTCCAAATGTAATTTCATTGTGGTATAAAGGTGTGAGGAGCGTTCATCTGTCATGCAATTAGAGTCAGGAGCATCGAGCATAATTCAGTTAGTTCTTTTGCAGATAGCAGCGAATATGAATATAGACAGTCTATGGGAAGATACAAAAGGAGCTGCATGACAAATGAACACTGTCTAATTTTCCAAAAGCACATTCTGCCTCCAACCCTCTCTCACTGATCCTAAACGGTTTGGAAGTTGCAGTGAATTTTCAACCACTAAGTGTTCAGAACCATAATATGCCTCCTTTGAGCGTTTATAGGGAGGAATGATGAACACCTGATGCCAAATTTTGAAGATTTTGGCTCAAATCCTGATGATCCTAGTGATTATTATTATGCACAACGTACGATAGATGCTGGTTTCTCGGCCAACTGGTGTATTTCCAGCAGCCTGTTTTATGATCGCAAACTTATGTCGCCATTAAACTGTAGTTTTATGTAAAGTTGATTATATTTCCAGGCTTCCTTTTAGACAGTCTTAGGGTTTCTTTGAGGATGACTGTTGCCCATTCCTCTCCTCCTTGCAGCCAGATGTGTCGGTACTCTTGCCCTTGGACGACCCCGCCATGCACCAGCCTCTCTCTGCTAACATGGGGGTGTCCATGCGTGGCCTGGAGATTTTCTACTAACCAATGACCTCTGACCTCTACAACATCCCGCCTCTTGACCCCCCCCAACAACTCTTTGACCCCAACCACTACTACTTCCTCTTCCCCATCGTGCCCCGCCCTTCCACTTCCTGTGGCACTTCGTGTGTGTGGCAGGTTGGAGTACAGACTCTAGTTTCTCTTTCTCTCGCTCAGACCCCTCCATCCCTCCATCACGATCCCACCCACCCCCACCCCTTCTCCCTCCCGGCTTGTGAGAAGGCAGTGTATCCCTCCTCTATCGTTTCTCTCCATTTGCATGTTTTTTTCATGTCAGTCTTTCTTGTTTTATCCTCTATTTTTAATTAAGGGTTTTGATTTGATGGGGTGCCAGAAGACAATTCATTGTGGTGCTGTGTTACTGCGCTCCTCTGTTACCCCTCTATCACTAATGCCACTTCATAGTTTAATTTTGTTTGCGGCGCCAGAAACTCAAATGTAATCATTCTTCAGCCAATTAAAGAGGTTTAAGGCGAGAAGACAAAGTAGACGATGCTAACAAGCATCGCAGCACAGCTGTTTAAAAGCAGCCATGGGGCCACCTGCAGAGACACATAACCGTCTCTGGGGCTGTGGGAGTGTTGATTACATTCCCTTTGTGTGCAAATCACATAATGGGGAAAGAGGCATAATATATGAGTTTTCTGTCCAGCACACTTGTTCCCTATCAGTGTCAGTCGGAAGCATCCATCAGCAGCAAATGCAGCATCATCAAGTGTTCAATTACACTGCCCCAAGGGACTCCAAGCACACACTCTCCACAACAAACTGGATATGAACACATCCATTTGCCAAATTGCTGATGTTGTATTGAGCACCACATCAGAAGCTCATTCCATGTTTACTATGTCACACAGGGACAGAGAAGATGCCCCCATGGCTCTTCCTTATTGTTAAACAGAGAAGAGACCCTCTTTTGATTGATTTTTATGGTTTAGATTGTCCTAGAGGACCAACAATCCGAGGGCCATAAAAACTGCTGATGCTGGGTATTAGGGATGACAGAGGTGGACATACGGACGCGCATCAAAATAATTTAGCCTTGTGGTGGCTTATCATTTTTCCAGCCTGTTTTGCAAATGCTTTGACCTTGCTCTGTGAAATGTATGTTGCGTTCACTGAGCGGCCTCCCATTGATTTGTGTTGCGCCTTTTTTTTTTTGTTTTTTTTTTTTGTTTTTTTCTTTTTCTTTGGGCTAGATGGATTTGCTTTTGCTTTTACCTTGCCATCTGGGCTGAATAATCACTTGATTCATGTGTCGCAAACAAGTCCATACTGACATCTCTCCCTTTCTCCTCTCCATCTATCTCTTCTTTTTTTTTTTTCATCCACAGGCCTTCAACAAAAACAATCTGATTCTGGAGGAAAGAAATAAGTACTTCAACCCACAGCTTACCGGGAAGACCTATACCAACGCATACTTCACCGACCTCAACACCTACGATGACTATTAACCCTCGAATTGGCAGTTCTGAATCCATGCCATAGAGGGGACACCAACCCTATCATCCATTTTGACTGTATTCTTTTCTTTGTGCTTTGTATCGAGATTCGTGACACCATGCGTGGGATAGTCCCACTGAGACTCTATGGCAGCTGGTATGTAATGAAAACACAGACACACAGTGTTGCCAACAGAGGGAAATGCCCACTTCCTCTCAGGTGCCTTGGGGTACACTTGGAAAGCTCATTTTTTGACTCTCAATGAGAAACGGACAACTGGATTTCCCAACGTGGACAAAAAGGGGAAAAAATAAGAAGAAGAGACTGTGGGAAATGTGATCCCTTTTAACTTTCCTGTGACGCCTCTGAAAAAAAAAACAAATTAAAAAAACCTGTATTTGTAATGAATGGGAAATAACCACAAAAACCGCTTTGCATGACTTCATCTGACGTGTTTTCTCTGTTTTGTTTTGCATGGTTGATCGCATTCCAGGGTTTGGGGACTTGCAAGCAGTGTTTTTGCTGGTCTTAGGTTCAGGATTGGTTTTGAAAGTCATAATGACAAAGACTGTCGTGATGCCTGACAGCTTTTACCATTTCCTGCTGCAGCAATCTCCAGATGGATCAATATCCGCCCCCCAGGCCTAGAATCAGGATGTAGATATTTGAAGTCTGTGGTCAAGTTTGTCCACTTTTTTTTCTGTTGTTTTTCTTTCTGTTCCAGGCTCTAGCAGCTAGCAGTGATTGAACTTTGTGTAAAATTTTTTGTTTGTTTTTTTTTAGTTCGTTTTTTTTTTTTTTTTGCTTTTAAAGGTACATACTGTATGTTCTGTACAGGAAATTAAGTTTGAAGCCTTATGTCTGTAGTTTTTTTTTTCTAAATACATTTATTCAATGTCTCAAGTGTTTAAAAAAAATAAAACATTTCCTTTTGAAAATAAACAAAGTTTATGTGCATTCAGAAAAAGTATTCATATCAGCCTGCATCAAGTTCAGTCTTTGTCACCGTACTTTTTTATATTTTTTGTAAAAAAAAAAAATGTTTTTGAATTTTGATAGTGTTCGCTATTTCTTTGGCTTCTGAGTTAAATATGTATTTGTGAGAGCAGGATGTTAACGGCGTTTACTGTACAGACAGAGCATAGCAAAGACTATCCTCCTGAACCCCAACTGGAGTGCTACCCATATGCTATAAGATGAAACCCATTCATCAAGTTGAGATCTTTTTGTTCAGAGTGTATAACCAAATATTAGGTTATTCAATGGCTCAGTTGCAACTAACTCTTTTTACATGTTTGCTTGTGTTACTGTGCATAAATTAAAAAAACTGCTTCGTACACAACAGACTTGTCAGAGTGTGTCATACAGATGCATTTGTTCTCATTTGTGACGTTTCATTTTCTCCGCTTATTATATGAAGATTGCTCGGGCGGGAGTGAAAGCACTGATATAGAGCACTCGGCTACAAATGTGAGACACTTCTGTCCATTCTGCTTTGCTCTGACAACTTTGCAGACATTGATATTCCTCGAGCAACACACTGTAAAACCACAGCACCGTAAGCACACGCCAGCACTTCATAAATCACTCAGAATCAGAGTGGAGGACTCCCTCTGCCTGTTTTTTAAAAGGAGTCTTCAGCAGGGCCCTGCAGTGACAAATGGCATCGGCAGCAGTGGAAGGATACCTGAAGGATACAAATCGCGCGAGGCAGCGGGGTAAAGGTGGTAGAGGAGGGGGCGCTGTCTGAAGTCCAAACTCTAATCTGTATGATGGGGTGTAACACCACACACCGTGCTGTTCTCCATCAACCTTCAACCTGACGTCCCATCTGTGTGCAGAGGGTAATGGAGGGGGTGTTATTAATCACCCCGCTGTTTGGTTGGTTGGAGGTGGAGCGGGGAGGGGGGAGTGCTGATGCAGCCCAATGTACGGCCCAGCGCTGTCTGGCTCCAGTGGATCAATCTCTCTACCTTGAGTTCATACTTACTGACACAGAAAGCAACACAGACACGCACACAGAGTCATATGTGCACATGTACAGGAAAGTGTGTGTGTGTGTGTGTTTAAAGTTGGTGTGAGCAGCTGCAAATGTGCATATTTCTCTATATGCAACTATGTGCACTTAGTTTAAAACAGCCATTTGTTCCATCCTGACCTCTCCAAACCTTGACTGATGACTCATTAGTGTACGCACACATAATGTATATTTCCTGCACGCACAAACACACACACACACAAACATCTGCGACAACAACAGGGAAGTGCTGAAGCTTTCCTCTGCACTTTCATCGTATCGTGAATTTGTCAGCAATGTGAGCTATGCAGCTTGTAGGCAGTCAGACACATGTGACATTCCACTTTGACAGCAGGGCCGAGGACAATAAATGACTTTGCCAAAGTGGCATTTAGGGACCGCTAAAGGTCGCAGCTAAAGGTCACAAGAGCAGGGCTTGTGCCTGTCAGAGAAACTGACTGTGTGAGTCCTTGCATGTGTATAAAGAAGTCAAAGTGTCATGAGATGTGACGCGCAAGGTGAGATGGGCAGCAATCTGCATGTTTATGTAGGTGTATGTGAAAGGTTTTATTTGAAATGGCAAAAATTGGAATATCCTAAACATCTACTGGATGGGTTGTCATGAAATATGGTGCGGACAGTCACACATGATGCCCGGGGGACAAATGCTGCAGCCTTTGGTGAGAGTGCCACAAACAGATCATCTTACCATCAGGGTTCCCAGATGATGTATCCATCTGACCTTGGTGACCCTGTAACCTTCCTCATGGCGCCGCTACAAGGTCCTGGGAGGCCCCAAACGATCCCTTGAGTTTTTATCTAGCGCTCATCAAGCAAAATACTTTACTCACTACAATACTGCAAAACTACGGCATTCCCATCAGATGTTCATTTAGAATTAGCATGCTGAGTTTAGCATTTTAGCTCAGCATTAGTCAGCTAGCGTGGCTGTAAACTTGCACCTTTTTTATATATTAGTATGTCTTCAAGTGTTAACCATGAGGTCTGTATGCAGAACACAAGACGTGAAATAAATAAATAAAAAATGAATCTATGATTAAAGTATCATGTTAAAGCACTATTAAATTAATTCAATTGAACAGTACTGCCTGTCTTCACCTGTTGTGTCAGTTTGGCAGTGCAACAACATCTGTTAAATCTGTCAAGGTTCAGTTTTGGCCATGGATTTACAAAAACAACTAAACTGACAATACAATAGAATCCATCAATTGTATACATACCAACATTTTATGGGTAATTAATGAGTTGATAACATAGACGTGCACAAATCTGGGTTAAAGTTGCTCCTTTGGCCTCTTTGGCCGAGCTACATATGAGTTAAGTTCAAACTAATTAAAATTAAAACTTTTATTACTCTTTGATAGACATGCGTCCACAGCTCAGCGATGTAAAACACGTCACACGTCACGTGACACACTTCAAACTTGGCATTGCTGTCATTATGTGAGGACTCCATGAGTCTTCTGAAGTTTAATAACAAACAGGATGGGATGCCCTGTGTTTTAAAATCTCCAGATAGACTTTTAAATAATGCAAAACTTGTCACATTTGCATCACCTCATGCAAGCTGCCTAACACATAAATATGCAGCACGGCTTGGGTCATTTTTTTTGTTCCAGCCTCAGAAATGTCTGTGCACGTCCCCGTATGACACTATCAATATCAGTATTGACCCATAAACATCCAGACTGCAAAAGCTCTGCTACTTATTTTCTAAATCTTTGTTTGATGGATACCCATATGGTGTGATTTGAATATGAAACACATTTCCTATAAATAGTTTTCTCCAAATATGAGCCAGGCTTCTCTGTGCATGTAACCATTTTGCTCATGAAGCATTCAGGAGCTCTGTTAATTAGCAGCCTGTGTACAGAGGCGTCTGAGTGGCAAACAAGGTGAGTGAGTGAGATTGTTCCTGTCGGGCAGGTAACAGAGCGTGAACATCCCATTAAACACCTCTTTTTCCTCTCGAGACGAGATTTTCTCTCATTCACATGGATCACCGTGCTTTAGACTGGCCTCCCAGCAACTCCTTGAGCAGATCCACCACGACGTCCGCACAGTAATATCGGCAGGACTAACTACACAAATGCCCCAAAATTATGTCCTCGGTGGCCACTGCAGCTGCTGCTGATAGTCCGTGCCAGTGGTTAATCTATCCAAAAGTGTACAGTCATTGATTGTGGGGAGAATTAGAGGAAGTTATAGCTACAGTAAGTGCGGGACCACATGTGGTCTGTGAAAAAGGCTTTCAGGGGTAAAAAATAAAAAAATAAAAACCCCGGTGATGAATGTACTGTTGGGTTATGTTTGTATGAGCCAGGAAAAATGATGGAAGTAGATGTTGACTAAATAACCCCAGGGAAGACTGAAGACTACTGAACAATTTATGAGCTGTCATGAAATGTTGTGTTTTATTTTTCAGTAGGAAAATAACAGTGATTACCGATGCCTGTCATGCAGTGTGATCCTAGAGCAGGGAGGGTTACAGCTAGTACACGTTTATCTGCTCGCACGCAGACACTTTAAATTAGAGAGTTTTCACAGCAAAGCAGCGGTGAGGTGTAGCTACCTTACACTCACTCTGTATCTGTTTCCACCCGAGGCCAAGGTGAAGCTCTGTGGATTTACCACTTTATTTGTTGTTTCTTTGAGGGTGTAAATAGGCCGACTCAGACAGAAGATTCTTTAACTACCCCCCGATGGATTAGAGCATCCCCTTAAGTGTATTTCTTCTCCGCGCTTGTATGTTTTCCTTAATGCAGCTTCAGCCCAGATTAACATTTCTATGTATTCAAAGCAAACAGATGAGGGAGATTTTTCAAAGCAGCTCTAATCTCCATAACGCCCTTGCTGCAGTGCTTAAAGAAAAAATATTTTTCAATTCATTGACATCCTCTAGGAAAACTGTGCTTCTTATTCAGACTCCTGCGCTCATTACATTAGCATCTGTTGTTGTCTGTGCAATTTTCCAAGTTTCCAGATAGCTCAGCAGTCCAGCACAAACTCTGAAGACAGAAGGAAGCGAAACTTCCAGCAGCGCTCACTCAGACAGATATGTGTGGGTAGATAGGAAGCTGGCTCGACGCTGCCGCTTCCGTCATGCCAGACTGAAGGATGAATGTCACCGTAGGCGCTAATGCCAGTTGAGGGATGCCACCATAGATTCCACCCCAAGACATCTGGAATCCCAGGTGCCCGTCCCGCCGATCCAGGTCTCAGCTGCAGGAAGCCAAGAGTCCTAGCACATGCCAAGAGCCGCGCAACACCAGCCAAGCCACACTGAAGCTTATCAGCTCCAACACAACCCTTTATGGGCCTATTCACCTCAATCAAAGCTGTTATTTAGGTAACGAGCCAAGATGGCGGATATCGCTGCGCTCCAATTACCCACTATGTCTCCTCCATCTTTCCCTGCCAGCTTCCCCACAAGCCCTGATTCTCCTCAGCGTGCCCAGCTGCTCTGGCGCTGCTCCGCTTCCTCGGGTATCTTTGCAGAGGGAGACCTTTCAGAACAGAAGGGCTCTGTCAGCACTAGATCCACTCACAAGGGCTATTGATGACTGCTATGGTGTTCAGCACAGCAGGCCCTATCAATAGCGCAAAGGTGTCTCTCAAAAGTGCAATGTCAGGGGCAAATACTGGTGTCGAATGAACCAACGGAGAGATGTAAATCATATTGTTTGAACATGTTGATTGAAATGATTACAGGTGTTTGAAAATGGAGCTACGATGTTCATTTGTTATGTGAAGAGTGTTCCCACTGCAACAAAATGATGTTGCAAATATGTCTGCATTTTCAAAGGATCCATAACACCGATGAACCAATATACACTCTGAATGTGATTAACCTTGTTAAAGCCTGCAGCTTTTTTATATTATTAGTTATAGTTTATAACACAGTAGCCAAATATATGGTCCAAACTGAAATATCTCAACAACTGTGTTGGATGAATTGGCACAAAAATATGCCACATGGGGCTCGCCAAACTGTAATCTGCAACTCACATGGCTGTAATTATTATATGATAATTCAGCCAATACGTCTAAATCCTACAATACACAAAACAGCTACACACAGGATGGCAGTATCGGCTACAAACTGAGGACGTACCATCCCAGCGGTGTTAACGCTTTTTGGTGTGTGTCCCCCCTCCCACCCCCCAGCACCACAAGGGTGAAAATTCTGTAGCGCATGTTTATTATTTTAATCTGAAAAGTAACTTAATGTACGAAACGTAGTGAAGTTTAAGGATCGTTTAAGCTTTTTAGCAGACTTTCAGGAGCAGGAACACACCTCATCTAATGCATCACACCTCCTGATCACGTCCTCCTCTTTTGCTGTCCTGTTCACATCACCTCTGTTCATTCATAGCTTGTCAGCTAGCTTGGCCGTATAGGTTTTTAATCTTTTGCTTTAAACACTTGGACTTGCTTTTGTGTGAGGCTGTGATATGTGAATTTCAAAGCTGAATTTGTAATTTGCATCTTGCTTTGTTCCACAGGTAAGAAGACGTTTGCCAGTTTTATTATAGATGATAGCAAATACTTTGTATTTAAAATTTCCTCGGATGAATACCGTCTTATTTTATCTTGTAATTTTTTTGAGCACTACAAGTATTTTGGTAAATACACTGAGCAGATCTCACAACTCTCAAGTGGTTTTTATCTTGAGGTGACTGCATAAAGGTAATTATAGATTGATTTAATCCAAACAAAGCAATCCATTCGGTTGTCCAATTATCTTTGTAAACAGACACGAGGAAATGATATGTCTTTAAATGAACTTGTAGTTCATACAACTCAGATTAAATCTTAACTGCAGTTAATTTATCTCAGAAAAGACTTTTTTTGGGGGGGGGGATTTCAACCAGAATAAAATGTCAAAAAACTGTTTACTTTTTACAACAGTTAAATCCTTCAGGACTCAGGGGCTGATCATTAAGTATTTATCATGTCTTGGTTCAACATAAACAAGCAGCTCAGTCTGACCACCACATGACCACCGAAGAATAAGCCACTGAACGTGTCTGCGAGTGATTTTCGATCATCATTAGGACCATACCCAGAGGGAGGCTGGATGTACGCCAAATCTCCCTCATTCAATTGAAGAGTTAATGCACTGAACAGGTACAAATGGCCTTCATTATTGTTGTGTTTCCACTTCAGCATTATTTTCTTGTTATTGTGGTATGCGAAGACCAAAAAGTTTCCAACTGTTCAAGTAGTAGATCAAGTAGTAGAAGCAGTAAACTCCCCTGACTGGTGCAATGAACTTGCTTGAATAAGAATAAAAAGAAATTGATATTTTACAAAGCAGTGTAACAGTTAGAAATGTGAACAGTTTGTTACTGGAATAGGACTTTAAGCATTGTCAGTGTTGATAAATATTTTATTGCAGTTCAGTTGGGTTCACCTGATCAGTCAAACTCACAAAGAACCCGGTCTTGCCTGTAGGAAATATTATATTTTATGAGCGATTCAATTTTCAAATAATTACTTTTCATATTTATTTCTGCGCCTCCTATGCCATCTGTGTTTTTATTCACAGAGTAAATATTGAGATCGCTCGGATGAAAAGGCCTTCAGGTTAGAAAAAGGTGAATTTACCCTCAAGGTCTTCGGTGAAAATTCCCAGACTTTCCTTCGAAACAGCTGCAAACATATTTCAGTCAGCCAGTAAAATCAGTTCCTCTTTACGGACGACACTATTTCCAAAGCGTGAATAGGATATATGTTTCAACAAGGTCATACCGCAGCAGGAATGGTCCCAAGTTGTCTGTCCTAATGCGTCAGTAGCTTTATCCCAATATATTGTAATTCCACGGGTGTACCAAAGTCCCACAATGCAATGCACAATGGAAACAGAGGAGCTACTTAACGGCTAGAAAAAAAGTGACAAAACTGTGGACGGTGGATCGAAAGCTACTCCCTGATAGCCTTGGGATCATTTTGTTGTGTGCACTGACAACACTGGTTTATACTAGCATTTACTTTATATTGGAACTGAGGTATGGAACCAGAAACAAAAGAATTACATAAACTCAGTTTATATCTGTTTTACATCTGCAGTATATATCTGAGATATTGGGCCTCAGTATTATGTGTCCTTAAAGTAAAATGGAAAACATATTGTTTTATGAATTAGGTCTTTAAAAACTATGACACAGATGTTAATAGGTACTTTCATCTTATGTGACTGACTCAGGATTTACACAAAAAAAAAAGTAATATATAACCTTTTAACTTGGAGTCATTTGTCTATGTTGCCTGCGGTCTCTTTCTGCAGTAGCTCTATGTCATTGTTTCGGAGCAGCGGTTCAGTCTTTGTGCAGTTCGGGCCGGCTCTCCATCTTCTGCTTCTTTTTCCTTGCTGTCAGGTCCACAGCATTTAATCTGGTTCTTGCACCAAATGTGCAGACAGAAAAACAAGGAGCTGTTTTCTTTGTAAATAGAAGAAGCCGTCGAAGCTGTCATAAAATTCATGATGCTATTTTCTAAGAAAAGAAGAAACCAGTAAAAATGAATCCCACATTCATGTATTTTGAAGGACAAGGTCAGGTTCCTGTTTGTGTGAAGGACTTTTTATCTTTCAGGAAAAAAAATTGTTTTGTATCATTAAAAAGTCAGAAAGTTCAACTCCCATTGATGTCACCAATTAAGTAATACGAGTCATAAAAACATTAAATGTTCTTTTATAATGATTTAACCTGACACTTCATGCATCATTCATCACGCAGATGCAAGCCTCACTGGAATAAAGTTCTTTTTGTGTTTGGCATTGGGTCCAGTCAAAATATGAGGCACTTTCTGATATCCTAGTTGTTTTGTTGTTTTCTCCAGGTCCTCTAGTGGTGTCTTCTGGATTTTTTTTAATTTTCAAGTGTCACTCTCTAACCAACGCTTGACAAAAATGATAAAGATGGGAAATGCACGAGCTGCTAATATACTGTACAGTCGACAGACATCTGTAGATCCAACCTATTGTAAAGTCTATCAGAACAAATTAAAATGATCAAGCCTTGAGTGAAATTAATTGAAGGTATTCTTGAAAGTAAAATTCGCAATCAATATTTAACCTAAACTTCAAACAAACCAACAACTTTGTGGAAAGCTTTAGCTCCAAATGACTTGCGTGTCGCTGCAGCGCTGACAGTTATGAAGCGGAAAATGTGCCTGTATACCTGTGACTCACTGTGGATATTATTTCTGCATCCACAAAGTCAGGATACCATTTATTGTCACCCTCAGAAGACTGAGCAATTTTTCAGTGCCGTTATGAATCATCTGTTCCTGATGTTTGTGGCAGTGTGTGAGGCTTTCCCTCAGCCTCGGTCATCATTCACATACGTTGAACAACATTAACACCACAGAGATAGGCCTATTTTACAGATTAAGATTTTACATACAAAATACAACATGCACTGCGAGTGTTTCCAACCTTTTTTGCCTTTTGACCTCTCGTAAAAAAGTTTTTCAGTTCATTCTAAATAGCAGCGATGGACAGATTGGTCGTTTGATGACTAAGCTCTAAGCACTAGCAGCACTAGCCGAGCCACTGAACACCTCATTGTAACCACACATTTGAAAGAAGTCTTATCTGGCTTGTTTTCAATCAGTATTGTTGTAAGCTACTGGATGGGAGTGTAAGAAAATATACATTTCATGCCAACAGAATCACACCTCAATCATGTTACCAAAACTGCAGATTTAAAAAAAAATAAATAAATCTCAGCAATCATTTTCAACCTAAAGGTCCAGTGTGTAGAATCTAGTGGCATCTATCTGTTATAGTTAAACGTTCAGCGAACCCAAAGTACAAACACCAGTCACAGACAAAGTACAGTTTAACAATTTTTTTAGAAACCAAGGTGAAATGCGCAGGGACAGGTGGAGATTTTGCTGAGAGGGAATTCAATGGCAAGCTGAGAAAGGACTGAGCCGAGCGTGGCAGCTGATATTCAGGAGCACAGGGACACCAGAATATGCAAAAGCACACAAAAACAAAGAGAGGCTAGAGGCCATGAGACAACACAATAGAGACAGACAGAAACAAGAGAAAGAGGAAAAAAAAACTGGGAACTATGTACAGTATAACACTATCTGTGTAGTAGCTGATTGCAAACCCGTCACCTCACCCTTCCAAGAAAACCACTAGAGCCAGTGTTTGGTTTTGGGCTACTGTAGAAACATGGCTGTTAGACTTGGAGGACACACAATGTCTGTTTAAATAAAAGGTTCATTCTAAGGTAACAAACACAAAACACTTCTTATTTTCATGTGATTACACACTAATGAAAAACATAGTTAGACAGATTATACTCTTATTTCTGCCATATTCTGTAAACAGAGCCTCTTAAATCTTACACACTGGACCTTTAAGTCCTAAAAATCAAATTTAAAAAGTTAATTCAATAACGTTCTGCACTACTCAGCCAGAAATATAAAATGGGAAGCAAGAAAAGGCATCCTAAAGTAATTTGGGTTAAATGGAAGTATTCAAAACATATTAAATAAACTGCCATTTAAAGAAACAGCTTGACATTTGGGAAATATTAAAATTTGCTCCGTTGACAAGAATTAGATGAAAAGATTGATACCATGCAGCATTGTTTTTCGCATGTAGCTCTCTGCAAAGAAGTAAGTGTAAGCGCATTTCCCAGACTGTAAACCTTTAAACAATATCCAGCATGAGAACGCTCTTTGCTTTCAGTTTTCCAAGGCTGTTATCAGGTAGAGCCAACAGTTTCATGCCGTGAGCCTAAAAGTAACCATCACAAGTTAACAGGAAAGTCAAGTCTTGCTTGAATATCTGGGAATATGTATCGTGGCCCAGCCAGCCATCTAAACAAAGCTTATTGTATACTTACTGTGCCCTGCTGTAACTAAATCCTGCTTATAGCCAGTGGTGAAAAATACCTGATTACATACTTCATGCTCTTTGTTTATTTGAGCCCGTAAACGTGTTGTCATTTGATATTTACAAGAGTCACCTAACCTGAACTAACTCCCCCTTCAACAGTACTTATTTTACCACCAGCTGAGCTTTGAAATGGCATGTTACTCCTCTATATTCCTACATAGCAGGACATAGGTCATAGGTAAATGAGCATTCATACCAAATCAGGTGAGTTGCTGCAGGGTTGTGCAGTGGTGTGTAGGGGTTTGGAAAGAAATGGAGGGGTGCTGGGGGTGTGTGCAACCATTACGAGCCAGTCAGAAAATAACTTTTGATTTTGCTAATTCACTGGTTTTCTCAATACCAACGCTCGGTGCTTTCTCTCTCTCTCTCTAAGACCAAAGGAAACTTCTTGTTGTTATTATTTTGCAGCATAGACAGCGAGCCAAACACAATCACAGAAGCTGGGTACACCAAATAAACCAAGCCAGAACACAACTGGGAGAGTGTCATAGTTTAGTCCATGACCTGGATAGAAGTCAGTGATATTTCAGGTCGACTGTTGACGAGTTTGACTGGTGTGATTGTTGGATTTGTCACTGCAGCATGACGTTGGGTTACATTTCTCCAATCTGGGCTCAGCTTCTTCTTCTTCTTCTTCTTCTTCTTCTTCTTCTTCTTTTTCTTCTTCTTCTTCTTCTAGTACTTCTTCTCTGTCGCGGGTTGCTGTGTTTGGATTTGTTCTTGTTTTTTTTTTTTTGTTTGTTTTTTTTGTTGCACAGCCAAAACGCACCATTCACATTCAAATGAATGGGAAAATCTGCATTTTCGCTGCACAACAGGATTTGACACAAACACTATTCCAAATGAAGGATTTATGTTGCTCTACAACTGCTGGGTGTATAAATAAGCAAGTGTTGGCTGTCAAGTTCACATCAGCTTAAAAGGTGATATGTCGGTGTTGCCAAAAAAAGTCAATTACAGCAGTTTTAAGACGCATTACAAGCAAAATGTACACACTTACCAGTACCTATAGTAAAAAGCACAAGATCAAGAGTAGAAGTAAGGAGTATTCAGTCATTTTTCACCACTGCAGGCATGTGAGATATGTTCGATGGAAATGTTTTTGTGACATCATCTTGGCACGAACTCATATTTCCTGTCTCAGGGAAGACTTGATTTCAACCCTAGGGGTGTACATGCTCATAATACACTCCCCCGAGATCTCTGTTCAGGTGTGTTTCATCATCTGATATTTTCCCAGAGTCCCCTATCACTGACCTACGTTATTTCTTCAGGTGAGGCTATTTCAGTTTATTTGCACAAGGAGAAAAAAAGAAGAAAGGTTTTTCATGTGTTTTGTTAAAGGAGAGCGAAGACCTTGTTGGTAGTCCTATTGGAAAGATTTCTTCATTATTAGAAAACCTTTGAATGTTTAAAAGTTCAACTTAAGGTGCCACCCTCATCTATTGTCCCAACACTAGAAGAATTTAATTTCCCCGAGGCACTGATATTCATTTTTCATGCCATTACAGCATGCGCTATCCTGCTGGTTTGTTTTTTTCGCCGTGACCGGTCAAGCACAGAGTGGATGACTAAAACCACGAAGACTGACGGTGACGGGTTAGATAAGAATTTTAACAAAAGATGTGACGTGTGTCGTGGCACAAGGCGAAGACGTCTGACTGTGAAGGCTCCATGAAAGTTTTTTTGACTTGCCCATTTCCAGACGCTGATGGCGGGGGACAGGAGAGGTGCTATGCGTGATGGGTGTAGGTGGCGGATTGATGGTGCATGTTGTCAGATTGATGTAGCTGCTATTTCATGACTCCCAAACTCTTATATATTATATGTATAATAATGTTGCTGAGGCGGTTTCAAACCTGGATTTAGTAGCATTTATACAATTAGTGTTACCTTTTTGGCTCGCTACTGTCATTCATATTGTGTCAGGTAAGCTGTCAATCCCAGGCATGCAAGCTAATTTTCTTTCATTTGCTTTATTGTCTGGGTGACAGCTCTAAATGTTTGCCGTTCATTACAGCCTCCCATGTGGAAAAATCCATCACTTCTGGTACTTAAGAAGGCTTAAACTACCCCGGAAAAAAAAAAGTGTTTTCAAATATTATTTTACTCAGGTCTCAGTCTTGGTTGTGGGAGCATGAAGCAGCATAGCTGATATCTCATTAGTGACGGTGTAGAGGTCAGGGTGAAAAACACTGCACTCATCACCTGCCGGATGACAAATGAAGCCCTTCATGAGCCACAGGAAGGGAGGAGATGAGAGAGAAAAGAAAGTTAGAGAACGAAATAAGTCGACAGATAGTAGCGAGGCGGAGGTGGTGGAGATGGATACAGGCGAGAGACAAAACAAGACAGAGGGAGCTGCTCTTATTATTGCCTCTTGTGGTGCTGTAACATCTTTCATTTTTACACAATGTGAGGGTTTTTTTTTTGTTGTTTTTACTGCCTTTTTTTAGAATTTACAACAGGCCGAACATCCCTCTGAGGTGTGGTTTGTCTTTTTGATTAATGAAAGCACTCAACATGGCAGTGAAACACTTTAGGGATTTCTGCTCATAAGAAAATTGATTACCTTTAACTTGAAAACAATAGAGAATGAGGAAGTGTAATGACTGGGCACCTGTTTTACTTCTCGATCATTACAGGATCCAGGAAAGCAATCACCATGTTTTGCAAAAAAAAAAAAAAATTATATATTAAAATCTGGTATTAATGGGTTTTATAAGTGAGAGCAAAACATCACTAAAAAGCACACATTAGCTCCATAGAAGATTGATTACCAGGATCAGACAACGAAATGAAACATTGATATCACAAAGATAAGAGTTCTGTTTTAATTAATATGAAGCCTTCCTGCTCACATGCTATCTTTTCCTTTCAAAGTCTTCGGTCTGCGTGTGAATCTAAAGTTAAGCCAATCACAAAAGCTGTTTAGAGGATTAATCAGCGTTAATTTGTACCCCATTTCAAAAACAACCGGTAACCCATCCTTCACTACTTCTTTACGGCTAACAATTAGAATCAGGCTTTACTGCTCGGGATTAAACCAACTCTTTCTCATTTCACCACCCCATTAGATTCATCCTCTCTGCTAATGGGCCTTGTGATGAGCTATTGATCTACAGCAAGGTGTCTCAGGAAGTAAGAGAGACGGCTACGCCAAACAAAACACTGCAAAAAAAAAAAAAAAAAAAAGAATAATCTGCAAAGTAACACAGAAGCCTCCATACTTAGCATGTAGTTTGATCGCATGTAATTCAGACACTACATACATTCCCAAATCAAATAGAAACTGGACAAAGAAGCTATAAGTAACTTTACTCCAAACTCTGACAGTAGCATCTTTGCACTCATAAGGTTGACTTCCCTGTCCTGAATATGTATTTTTCTAATATAACCTGTGAGCTTACAAAATAATAAAGTAAATTCATTATAAGCTTTTGAAAATAAGTCTAAAGTATTTATACATCATATTATACATATTTTTATATATGTAATGTAGCCTGACAAGCTAGTTAGACAGGCACGCTAACATGTGCAGTGCGTGTTCGAGCATTCTTATACAAGAGCACTCCAAGACCAAACTTGCCGGGTGAAAGCAAAGTTCACGGTGCGAACGGCTTACCTTTTTAAAGGAATGCTAATCAATCATTAACCCTTCTGGCTTAAATGCTAGTTTGTCAACATGCCCTCTCCTTTCTGCAAACAAATGGTGATTAATTTCACCTCTGACCACCTTGAAGAAGAAAGAATATCAACCATAACTGGTCTTGCTTGGTGAAAGTCCTCTTCAGCTATATGATATCAGTTATCAGTGATGAGGGTTTCTTTTTTATTTCCGGTAAAGAGAATCAGATACATTAGAGGCAAGAGTGAGTGATGATGGTAATTAGGATGGAGTTGTCCTTTCTCAACCTCTGCTCTTCAACTTTCTCCAGACCTTTAAGTACTTTATTCTTTTCTGTCTCTGGCCTGTTCTGAATGAAAGATTAATAACGTCCATCAGGAGGCTGTGATTATTAATAAGGCCTTGGACTTGTATGGACTGTCATCGCGGATGGAGAAGACTGACATTTTTTACTATTCACTTAAGTGATGTTTACAGAGCGTGTGCCTTTCATCTACAAAGAGATGTGAACATGATCGGCAATTATGCTGGATATGCAGCCTGTAATTATCCTCAACCTCATTGATTTATTTCACATCCAGCCTGGCCAGACTCCCCACAGATAATTTATAGATACAGATATCCAGACTCCAATTGGATTGTAGTGGTTCAAACATGGCTCTATTATATTTCCTACAGTTCTCCATTTATTCGTTGTGTGCTACGCCTCGCCTGCTGCTTGGTAAGATTTGCAAGGCAGTAGAATTTGATCCCTCGCAGAACAAATTGAGATGTACTGTACTTGCAGCGCTCAGCAGTCGGGCTATCCAGCAGCTCGGAGAAGCCATGTTGTGCTGACTAGACTTGAGAGCTTACCTCACCGCACACACACCTACACAATGGACCTTTATTCCCATGTGCTGCAGAGAGAGAGAGAGAGAGGAAAGAAAAAAAAGAAAACGAACAGTCTGCAACGTGCGTTTTGTGCATGTGCTCGTGTGCTTTTGAGTTTAAAGGTTACGTTGGATTTCGCTGCACGAAAGTGTGGGTTTGCATAAGCATGCCGTTGTAGGTGCATGGTGTATGTGGGCGCACGATATGCAACAAGAGAGATGCCAGTATTGCAATGCCAAAAACAGAGGGGAAGTTTAGGAGTGGGCTGAGAAAAGGCAAGTACGGGCATCAGTTTTTCTCCGAGACTGTGGGAGCAGTGGACAGGATGATTCTGGGTTTGAGACACACACAAACACCTCTGTGAGCCAGCCAGGGGCCTCTGAGTTCATGGGATTGATGATGCAAAGCCCTATCTCCCACTCACTGTCTCTCATGCACAGGCACAAACATACACAGCTCTTTCTCAGCCACCCTCCATCTCTTTCCTTCTCCTGCCCTCCCTACTCACCTTTTCACATGATTAGATTGACTGGCTTTGTTTTGGGACCAGCAGCTCAGGGCTAGAGCACCACTATGAAGGGGAATTGCCTTTAACCGAGATGAGGTTCGTCTAAGCTTGCTGTCGGCTCCGGTTTTAAGCCACAGGGTATTCAGCGAGCATTGCAGCACACCGCCTGGTCAGACGAGGCAGATCACTTCTCTCAGGCTGACTCTATTCGCCTTTATTTGTATTGCATGGCCCTTTTCTAAATCCTGTTTGGAAACATCAGTCAGAGCCACAGAGCTCGGAGATGCGCCCCTACATCATCAGCCTCTAAGCTGAAATTCAATTGCTACTATCATTTTATTGGGACTATTGATGGCAAATTCAGAATCAAAGCGCATGATTCACTGCATCTGATGCTGGTGTGACATTGGGTCGTCCTAGAAGTTCTTCCTGTGTGACCGTTATGGGCATCATAATGAGGAATGGACGCACTTACAGAGCGAACACCACAGCAGTATATCAGTGGATTTATGCTTGCAGTTGCCTTGCAGGCGGTTGCTGCTACCTATTTTTCTGTTTTTTTGTTTTTTTTACCCACTGGCTTCTTTCCTTGGGATTCATATCAATTTGTCCTCATTTTGCCTCATCCTGTGGTAGTGGTGTGAAAGCTGAGATGCAGACAAGGGAAGAAAATGTGTGCGTGTCTGGGTGTGTGTTTGTTTTCGTCAGACAAAGTGTGTGTGTGTGTGTGTGTGTGTGAGAGAGAGAGAGAGAGAGAGAGAGAGAGAGAGAGAGAGAGAGAGAGGAAAGGAGAAAGAAAAGGAAAAGAGAAATAGCGGAGAGGATGGCAGGTGGAGAGGAGGGGTAGTCTGGGTTTCTTTCCATGTCACAGGAAGAGTGTCTGGCCCGTAACGAAATGCCAACCAAATGAGGACGGATCAGGGGGCCGAGCGTAAGCCACCCTGAGCCCCCATTACTGAGCACGGAAGACGGATGGGACTGCTCGTCCTAAGAGAGAGAAGAAAAACACACACTGGCATTAATACACAATCTCACACTTACACCCACGTGAACAGAACTCAAGGACACAGTCATACGCACCCGTATAAATCTCTACTACATACAAAGGCACAGAGGTGGGAAGAAATAGATGGGGGTAAGTAGATAATGTACACCAATCCTTGGAGAAGAAACATATATGCATGCTCCACTCATACTGACAGTCAGCAACCAGAACAAAACTCTCCTTTGAGGCTGCAAGTCCAAAGATACCAGGCGGAAAATAAAAGCTCAGACGGAATCACTGACTACACATACTTTGCACGACAAATGTTTCACAACTAACAGAAGCTGGCTATGCTAATTTGCAGATGGCAAATCATCAACCATGTGCCCAATCCTGAAGAATGATGAAACAAAATGTGATAAATTCGGATCTCCAAACCAAATTTCAAAACATTCATTTGGCATCTCAGAACACTCAAGAACCCAAATTGTTTGCTCGCCTTTGTTTCCATTAGCCTCTGTGCTGTCTTCGAGACAGTTCATATCAAAAACACGACAAATGATTTCCTCCTCAGTGTTCTTTAAAGGCTGCAAAGAGTAACTTTATGGGCCGTGACTAAAGCGCTTCTTCTTATTAATGTTTCTGGTCAATGGCTTCCATCAAAAGGAGAACAGAGGATCAGAGGAGCAGAAGCAGCCGAACGAGGGAGATTTATGGAGCAACCCTGGCGGTAGTAGACCCATATCAAACGGCAAGACAGCAATCAAGGCTTTTACAATGGCTGAGCATCAGGCAGTTCTCACAGTGTAATACAACACTAATATCACCCCTGCTGTGGGCAAAGGAGGTCGGAGGATTTCAACTTATTCAGTGACTATTTAAGAGCACTTAAACCAACTGCTGTTTTTATCAAGTATTAATGGACACACACAAAGCTTTATATCAGTTCAAGTCAGCAGTCGGAGTGCTATTCTTTCCATTAGATACCATTTCTTTGTTAGTACATGCAAATTATTCTAAGTGGTATCATACTTATTATGGAGTTTGACTGTTGAGATGCAAATTACTAGAATAAGTATAGATATCATGCCTTACTGCATATTAACATGTGTATTCATCTCCCATCATGAATTGACTAAGTTTCCAGGTGAGGTTTTCGATTTCTCCGCATGTTGAAGTGACATGCATGGGGTTGTAGGAAGAGTGATGCCATAAGAGTTTGAAAGGTGGTGTCTTTTTTTTTTTTTAGCCTAAAACCAAAAATAAAAGAACAAAACTGTCAGGAATGGATTAAATTGGGGGGGTTGTCTGTTCCAGCCTAATTGTCTGTCTGTTCTAACCTAACTAGCTTATTAGCCACAGTATACCCCAGCATTATGCTGTGTCACATGCTATTTTGAGTACATTAGTGTGTTCACACTGTCAATTATGTCAAAATGCAGAACTCAGAGTACCCGAATGGTGTGCTCATAAGGGTCAAAAAGTTGAGTGTGTGTAGTAGGGTCAGTTTTCGTGGTATTTTTGTATGCTTTTAACTTGTGTTTTGCATGCGGAATGTACTTTCCTACTGGCCCTGAACCTCTTAGCTAATTGTTGGCAACGAGCTTCAGATGTGTGGAAGCAGCCACACACTTTACAAAAGGAGCCGGAAAGAGACACACTGGAGGAAGGCATGTGGAGACGGAGAGCTGACTGGCTCACTTGCCGGTGCCTGTCACCAGGGAGTCAGCCAGGGGGCCAGTTGGGGGTCCGGCAGGTGGCGGACGGCAGTGGCTGAGTGGTTGGCGGATGGTGGTAGACGGTGGCTATATTATTTTTAGTATTTTTTTTATTGTATCTTAGTTTTAATAATAGTAATAAACTGTACCCTGAGCTCTGCTTATCCCTGACTTTGCACATGTGGAATGCTAGATACTTGCCATTCTCAATGGTCGCCATTTTGGGTACGTAGCCAAAGGGGAGGCCTCACCAGCATTGTGAAAACAGCTACCAAGGAGCTGAAGTGTTGCAGTGAATACCTCAAGGCACAGGTAGGTTAAAGAGGTTGTACATATGTTTTATATTTACACTTTGGCAAACAAATGTTGGCGCTAATGCTCGACAGCAGTTGCAGTTCTGCAAAGAAGAAGGAGAATGTTGCGATCGTCATTTCCGGTAACTTGAATTGACAACACCAAAAGGAAGTACACAGTGTACTACAGTGTACTGACAGAAGTATCTTAATTGAGACAAAGCCCTACTCAAGTGTACAATATCAAATACATTGGTTAGTCCTCATCTTAAAAGCCTTTTCTCTTGTAACACTAAAAGTGAAACAAAATCAGGACAATCAAATCTACATCTCACTTGTGTCATGCTTGTCCAAGGATGTAAGCCAGACAACCAAATGGTTGTGCTAAATGAGATTTATCTTTTACTGTGTTGTATTTTTAATACCAGGGATAACTACCTCTGCTCTGCAATACACAAACAACAGTGTTTCTTTGTTCCCATGTCTTCTACACGGATCATTGCTCTTTGCCTGGGCCATGCAGCTTTTGCCTCAGTCTTCTTGCATGTATGACATGTATGTGGGCATCAAGTGCATATTTAAACTTGTACGTGACAACACAGTCATCAAAACACTTTTTTTTTTTCCCAGACAAACTCATGGTGCTAACGTCAGCTTAATTAGCTAGCTGTCATACCAGCTGACAAAATCAACAGTCACGGGCTAGAATTGAGAAGTGTGTGTGAAATTAAGGATCCTGTGTCTCAAATATAACCAACATTATTCATGGCAAATCGCCCCCCATTATCATCAGCTCACAAATATATTTTGTTCTGAGGCAAAGATAACCTGCAAGATTAGACATGCTATATGAAATAAAGGGATGTTTTAAGCAAGCCACCTGCATGCTTTATTAGTAATTAGTATGGATAACTATGCATGCGAGTTGTTTTGTTCTTCCATCTTTGATGAGAGTGTATTAGGGCAGGATAAGCCAAACCAAAGATAGCAATAAAGTAAGACAGAGATGGAGGTGAAGTGTGTGTGTGAAGCATTGTAACCCTTATTATTTCCACTCTACTCCCCGGACGCTTGCTCCCCATTTCAATTAATCCTTAATCAAACTGGGAGCAGCAAACATGATCTGATTTGGCCTCTTCACATAGGGATGCTCTAATCAGTTTCTCCATCCAAATAGGATTTGGAGGGAGGCCAGAGGACACACACCTCCTGTTGTTGAGATCGTCCTTTGAGATATTATCACACACTGTGACACGTCCTACCCAGTGATTCCCAGTGTGTCTTGCAGAGGGCGGCATCACCAGGCGCGCGGTTCGGCAACTGTAAACTTGAATACAAGGTGATAGAGAACACTGGAAGTATTCTGGCAGTGTTATCTTTCCTCAGGCGAGTTGGTGGCTCTTGAGTTTGTACAGCGGCAGATAGCGGAGGAGTGGTGCCGACTGCATAATGCCTGAAGAGAGAGGAGTGTGTAAACAAAATCTGATATATTATTCACACCTTGGCAAAAAGGTGTCCACAGGTGCCCGATGCTGTGATGTATGGCGACATCTCACATCTGCTAGCTAATGAGTCTGACAGCAACAGGGCCAACTCATCAAGGGCATCAGTCGTTGCCCCACTGTGGGACACGAGAAGAAGCTACAACGCCTTAAGGCCAAGCTTCTGCCGCAATAAAGAACAACAGGCAGCTGCAAAGCACCGGGAGAGCACTTAGATCAATCCATTAAGAGGTTGAGACGCAGCACAAGCGAGGAAATAAACACAGCGTACAGAGAGGAGTAGAGTACAAGAAGGAATTAAAAGTAAACCGAAGGAGACATGCAAGGAGGAGGAGTGGGGGGAGCAATGAAGGATACAAGCCTACGAGGCGAAACATTAAGAGGCTGTAGTAAGTTAAAGTGCTAAAAGAAGATTGGCCAAAAATGCTCGGCATGTTAATTGACCTCACCCCCACTGACATTTTCCTAGAGTTTTAAAAGCGACCACATTTTGAACTAATACTTCCTCAGTATGCAAGGACACAGGAGGTATTCTGCTATTGTAGCAGGACTCATACCAGAAAATATGAAAAAAAATGCAACCTTTGTGAGATGTGTGTTGAAATGACAAGAGTGTCTGCTGGAATCTGCGCAGCCTCTCCAGGAAATTATGTTGACCTGAGGTTAATTTGGTAGTTCAGTGCCCCCTGGAGGTTACTACAATATTTCAGCAATTTAATAACTCTGGCTTTCCCGTCCCGATTTCTACAATATTAATTACTTTGACCATTTACGAGAAAACACATTTTGACATATAACTGAATAAACTCGAGCCAGGGGCAACAAATTTCTCTCAACCCGCCACATCTACTGAAACTTTTAAAGCCCTGACAACACGGTTAAATTTTTCTCCATCATGTTTAATATTAAAATCAAATGCATTTGTTCGGGATTAATTATTAAAAGTTTACGACTCAGAACCTCACTCTGCGTCAGTGGGACTGCGTGGGAGCCAGTGCTGCCAACATAAGCAAATAAACAAGACACAAGAGTCATCATATTTGCATCTAAATATTGCTAAATCTTGATCAGCACACAGGAATGTCAACTGCTTTTCCCAGCTGAGGATGCCCGATTCTAACACCTGAGGACAGACAAAGCAAAAAAATAAATAAATACAGAAAATGTGTCCTGCGAATGTGGCTGAAATTTCGATGTTCATGCCAGAGAAAGTTAGTTGTCAGTATTTGTTGTTTGCTGCATGCAGACTGCACCATAATAGGCATGAAAGACTAAAAGTTATCCCAGGTAAGAAATCTGAGTTATGCGCTGCATTGCATTCTGCTCCAACGCTTATTATTGGTGGATAAACTGTTATCCCTGTCTCTTTTCTAACAGATTTATCCTTGTATCCTTGAAAGCACCTCACATGTACCACTGATGGGTTATAAAACCAGGAAATATTCTACATCTATATCGAACTTTATATTGTGTACATCTGACCACTTACAAATAACAAAATAGATCCAGAAATGTGAAGGTATTTGCTTGAGACGTTAAATCATTTTAAGGTGGATTCGGAGAGCTCACACACACACACACACACGCGCGCACACACACGCTCCCGGACAAACAGGCATTGTTCATCTTGTGGTTCTTATGAGTGGTCGTGTGCATCAAAGCGTACTTTGCCTTTCATAAAGTGCTATGGAAAACAAACACCCACTTCACTCAACTCTCAAAACATGAAGCATGGAAGGAGTGCGAGCAAAGTGAGCACCTCATTTATCAAACCCCAGTTGGCCAACGGTGGGTGGGCATCACTGTCAAAAGGCCAATTAACAAGAAGCCCATTGTGAGTACCACAGTGCAGCACAGGAGAGAGTAACCATTAGCAGAGATTCATCATTAGGAAATAATGGGACCAGAACAGGAAACACGTCCTCGGCTTCAAATACTGTCAGACATGAAGGCTATTTCCAGTGGGAGATAGGATGTTGTGTCTATCTTCTGATATCCTAAATCCTTGCGGTGATTTATCACTTTATTTTATTCAGTTTTGTGTTGCTGTACAGCGCAAGTATTGCCCCTGAAAACATCTCAATTACAAGATGACTGGTCAGAAATCAGCCAGAGAGGCTGCTCGATCAGGAGCTGAGGCGTGTCCACCATAGCTCCTTGTCTTCAGCTAAACATGTCAATAGTGAAGGAAGATCTCCAGGCTCAGACATGAATACAGACAGGAAGAGAGATTTCCTTCAGAGATCGATCAATAGAGCACAGAGGATATGTGAAGAGAACAGAGACGGGCTCTGGTGTTCAGGAGAGAAGAGGGATTTTTACTGTTTTCGAAGACTTTCTTACGCATTTTTTGTAAGAATTGTTGTGCAGTACAGACAATAGAATCCGCAGACAGAGGTGGGGGATTTTGTGTGCCTTGTATTGAATGTGCTTTCTGTCTTTGAGGACTTATTTTGTGAGAATTTCAGAATTTCAAATCGATTTGAATTTATCACGCTAACATCAGGGCACTCAGAGAAATAACGAGACAGGCGATGTTTCTTCTCTCTCTCTTTTTTTGTTTGTTTGTTTGTTTTGTAGTCTTTATTTGTTTCCAAAATGAAAACTATGATAAAAGACAAGTTCAAAGGATATGAGCAGGGAAGGAAAGAAGCCAGGGGACCTCTACAAAGTCCTGCTCATTACAAAACAAATCAATCAAGTATGATCAATCATACTGCACAGCAAGTCAAGACAAACATAAACAACAAAAGGAGATGAAAGAAGTATTACAAAGAGAACGTGAAACATAAGACGAGTGCTGAAATATTAAAAAAAAAAAGAGCTAGAAAAATCAACCCAGAAATATAACATTTAACAATGGGAACCAGAAATAATTGGAGCATAAGGGCAAGTGGAAACACTAGAAGGGCATAGAAGCTAGAAAAAGGGAAATAGAAACATAATAGAAATACAAAAAAATGAACTACCAACATTAAAAATGGAAAAAGAAACATTAAAATGGCACGAGAAACACTTAAAAAGGGAACGGATTGAATCAGAAACTGAATAAATCTGCATATTTGCGAATATGTAGTGATGATATAGAGGAAAAACTGATCATTTATCTCAGAGGTGGCTGGCTGTGAAGTGAAGCCAACACAGAAATGCCAAAAACTGCAGTTCCACGAACGGCCACTTGAAGCGGGCTCCAGTCAGTCTCCATAAGCCCCCATGTTAAAATGTCACAACTTCACAGCAGAACTAAACATGACTACATGTTTACAGCCTAGTACTGTTGAAGAAACACTGTGTTCTTATGATTTCTACAGAAAGCCCCCCCTTGAGCTACGCCAGGTCAAAGTAACCTTATCCAGACCCTGGTGTTCTTTTGTAATGTTAAAAAGCCAAAGCCAAGAGATGTTGAAAACAAATCTGGCCGTGAAGCCGATCCTGAGCAGAAGTAACTTGAATGGCTAGTTGGTGTGAATCAGATTGATTGGTTGACTGACCCTGTTTTCTAAGTATAAATGTGAGGGTGTTTCCAAGAATATACAATCCTGCTGGGCTTCCCTTTCTCCAGAAATCCATAATTTACAGCCACCACAGTACAAAAATGCTTTTGACTGACAGGTGGGTGCCGTCACAGGTGGCTTGTTTCAGCAGTCAGGCTTCATTCAACCCACCTCAGCTCCACCCACGCTCCACCTCTCTGCCTATTTTTGGTTTAGTGGGAAGCTGGCCAGAGACACCACACTCCGAGGTTCACAGCAGCTCTTCAGAAACCTGTGGGTGACGTCACGGGAACTATGCTGCTTTTCTACTGTGGTTTGTACAGTACGTGTGATGCCAGTGAGGGAGTACGGATTGATACCTGTGCAGTGGGGTGGGGTGAAAATGTCAGGAGTCAGTCAGGGGTGCTTATGAAATCATCCAAACCAGAAAAACTGGGGGATATGATGCTGAATCTCTTCTTATAACTTTACTGATGAGTTTCAAACCTGAGGCGATGAAAATGCCCACATTTATTCAAAAATCTTGAATAATTAATTCAAGTATAGTTTGAAAAGTAAATGTCAGCCACCTTGCCCCACAGCCCTGAACAGACAAAAAAAAAAACATCATCCTTCCCACCTTTCTTTTCTCATTTCTTTAGATTCACTTTGAAAATTTGCTCCTCAGTTCCTGCGTGGGTGCGCGTGTTTGTGTTGCCCGGGCTTCGATGGCGCACCGGGTCGAGGTTGCATGTTTCGTCCCCCTGGAGACACACGTTGACTAAGAGGCTTTGTAGCATTTAATGACTCTGAGGGCCCAGCGGTGCCACACCGGCCATTCAGCCAGTGACCACAGAAGCCCCATTCACCTCTGAGGAGACCCACGCATCTCCTGCACACACACGCTTACCTCAACTGCACCAGCACACAACTTGAAATTCTCAACACACACCCCAGCCAATGCAGTCTTCACGACGCACGCTCAATCCTCTCCGTCTCGCTTTTTTATCTCGCCGTCTGCTGCCTTCTGTCTCCCACTTTCGCTTCATGTTCTTCGTCTCTCGTCTTTCCTCTGTTTTTCTGCTTTTCTTTATTTCTGATTGTTTCTCAGCAGTTGTTATCTGTCACTAATATACACGTACGCGCGGCTTTCTCTATACCTCATCGTCTCTGTCAGACTCTGTCAGCAATAAAACCTGAAAGTCAGCCGCGGTGATCAGCTGTCAATCAACCTGGCATGGGCAACGTGGAAGGCATGCAGTGAATTGAGTAGATCCTGAGGCTTGTGCATAAGTAGGTGTGTGTGTGTGTGTGTCTGTGGCGCGGGGAGAAGGATTTTGGAGGTGCGTGAGAGGGGTGGGGTCTGCCAGTGTGAGGCCTAAAAAGATAAATAAAGGTGGCGCTGCTGGTAGGGGTGACCTTGCTACACAGCAGCAACATCTGAGTGTCTGTGAAGTAAAAAAGCAACATGAGACAAAAAGTGAGCACAGAAGTTTGGGACGGGTGTAACAAAAAAAAAGAACACTCCCGCTGCTGTTTTTTTGAGGAGGGGAAAGTTTTGGGTCTGAGTAACTTTTCAGGCACAACTCCCATGTGTAAAGTGTTAAGATGATAATGCTATAAATACACTCCTCCAACACAAACAAATGAACCACATCGCTGTCATCATTGCAGTTCTACCAACTTGAAAAGACTTCAAAACCAGCTCAATAAACTCAACGATCTATTAGGCAAAAAAAAAAAAAAAAAAGAAAAATTCCTAAAAAGCTGAGCCTTTGAAGACAGAGGCCACCTTTTCTATGCATAAAGATAGAGTATATGAAGTATAAGATACAATAAGACCTCCACTCCGCAATTACCACTTGGTGTGCACACATTTTCTTTTAATTGAAAGGAGGTTCGGAGCTTTTTATGGAATATAGTTCAAATGCAGTGGAGTTTAAAATAAAGCCAGGAGTGCACAAGAGGTGCAAATTATCCTCTCCCTCACAGATACACACATCCACAGTGTCATCTCATTACTGTTTGTTTGTCTTTATTGCATTTAAGCCTCAATGGGATATACACACCGTGTTAGGCAAGAAAGCTCTTTATCTCCTTCTCTCCTTTACACACACACACACACACACACACACACACACATAAACACTCGCCGACACGCCCCTTGACGACTGATTTCTCATCAGTCGTCAAGGGGCGTTACAGTGGATATCAGTGTTAACACAAGTAATTGCCTTCCTGCTCGGGAGCTCGCGAGTGTTAATCCAGCTTGACAAAGTTTGCTCTCCAGTGTGTGACTCGAAGAGCGCGGTGTGTGTTTTATCTGCACTCCTGGTTCGCCTGCTTCTGCCAGGGCTACGTCAATGGCGTGCGCTGAATTTGTCTCACAGCTGATAGGACTGCGTAAGGCGACTCACTCCAAAAAAAATTTTGAAGTGAATTTATCATCTGTGGGAATAGAGAAATATGAAGTCCCAAAACTGCTGATATTGAGACAAATTCCTCTTCTAGTGTGCGAGATAAGGAGCATAGTGAACCTTTTTAAAACCCAAATCTCATCAAATAAATACATTATCACATTTCCCTGTTGGAGGCAGACAATGGTGGAATTACTATGCCTACAGCAGCTGCAGGGTTGCTTATCTTTTATCCGCGTGATAAGATAAAACATTTTCTCATTTCCTTTGTTTTACATTTCACACATTCAAGGCAAGGTGATCTCCCCTGGAGGTGTGAGCTTCCATGTTAAGCAGCCTGTTACTGACAGGAAAGATGTCATTCATTATGAAAAATGCTTAATGAGATCTTCCCCCACGATACCGCCCTGTGATTCGAAACTAGACTATCCCGCCTCTGAATTTTTTATGACAATATTAAATATTTAAGATATGAATAAAGGCAGAGTTGACAAAGCAATTAGATATTGACTGACCTTTTCAGTGTGTTTAGTATTCTGTATCACTCACTCAAGATTCATTTTACAGCCGCGCTGAGCACCAAGGAGAGGAAGCAGCGGTAAAAGTGCCACAGATCTATTCCAATCAATCAGCGCCTTAGGAGCCGGGGGACAATCTCAAAGTTTTCGTGTCTTAGGCAGAGCTTACACAACAAGGCATCGTGCTATGAGATGAAGCGACGCTTCCTGTGAAAGGTAATAGGACAATTTCCTGTAACGATGGAATGGCGGCAGGTAATTTTGATCAAGAACACTCTCAACATAAAGTGACTCAGTGTGAGAGGCCGGAGGGAAAATGCCAAGCTCATTATCTCACATGTCATCATCATGCCATACTTACCAAGACAATCACATGGGTGGGATAATCATCGAGTATGTTTTCTGGTCTAAAAAGGTTGCAGGAACAGGAAAGAAAAAGAAAAAAAAAAAGCACATCCTTGCAAGAAAAACCACCGGAGTACCAGAATAAAATAGCAATAACAACTTGTTATATATCATCTGCCAGGATAAGTATAACTCTGACTGATTTACTGCAGCAATCTTCTTTAAAATATTCTGGGAAATGGGCATATATTGCTCACTCTGGGATTCCAATATCCTCTTTAGCAGCATTATTTTCATTTACAGCTAATAAACACACAAAGCTTGCATCCAAACAAAGGTGAACCACATCCATCCAAGTCAAAGCTCTTGAGAGCCTTTCCAACCATTGACTGATGGCCTTGCAGACATGGAAGGCAATTATGTTGGCAGCTCTCCAATTTTCTGTTCTATACCAATTATCATCTCCCCTGCCCTCTAGATAAGGAGCTAAAGAGTAAAAAATAGCAAAGCCAGAATGATGTCTGAAGATCTTTGCACATTAGCTGGTCTCCACTGCTTCAGCCAAGGTTCCATAGGGAGAGGACCTGCAATGCAATACTTAACTCGGGCTCGAGATTGGGATCAGGGAGAAGAGTGTGCAGGGGCCAGACCTATTACTATTGACACGAAGTGGACCCAGCGAAGTTTGTGTAACTGCCCATGACTCAAGCTAACGCCGAAGCTGAAGTTTCTCACGCTAAGTGCCATCTCACCAACTATGTGACAATTTGCCACTTCATATTTGTGCAGCAGACTGTGACACACTACCAGACCTGTGAAATGCCCTCACATACCCAGCAGGCAAGTCCACACTTTGAGTTTAACAGACAGAGAAGAACTGTTGTACGCATTTCTTCCCAGTGCGGTGGAGGATTAAACAAAAAAAAAAAAGTGTCCAAGTGGTCCGTCCAGAACTTTAAAGAGCTCCTTTATGCCTTTGGGGTCCACCTCAGTCTAGCGCTGCTGTAGTCTCCTCCAGGCATGCAGTTTTGGATGATGAACCAAGAGAGCACAGAGGTCGCTCACCTTCTTGGCTGATGTGTAGGCGAGCAGTCTTCTTAAACAACAGCTTGAGGGGGATTCGGTTTGAAAGGCTCCTCGGAGAGAGCCTTGAGGACCAAAAGGAGCTCAGGCTGAGGGGGTGAGGGGGGCTGCATGTGTCACTGATTGTAACCACCTGAACCCTGGGAGGAAGAGTTTGAGGAGGGGATAGCTGTGTGTTTTCTAAAACCCAAGAAGAGATGCCTGAAGCTGAGGGTTGTTTTGGCAACAACTTTCTGGCTGTGCTGTATGAATGTCACACGTCTTCCTCAATTCTCTATGGAGGAGACTAACCATACCAACACACCTGCCTCTGACAGCCCTATTACAGTGTGTCACAGTAGATACGCTGTACACCTGAGGAAATTATGTTACTATGCTATGAAGTTTATAGAAGGCATTTTTGCATTATTAGATGCTGTCTATAAAAGCAAACAATTAGGGTATTAATTAAGTTTTTCTTTGTTAAAGAGATAAAAAATAAAAATGCATACCTGCTGAAATGGTGTTGGCAAGACTCTTTGTCTCTGTCACACACACACACACACACACACACGCACACACGCGCATGCACACATGCTATGGCATGTGAAAGTAAAAAGGCCAGTGACACCGCCAGCTAATTAGTGACTTGCCTCATTAGTCGCCCAGTCTCCATCTCTGGCCCCAGCAATTATCCCTCTCAGGACCACACCAAGGTTGAGCCTCCTTGTCTTCATCGCTCACTTGCGTAACGCCGCCCCCTCCTCCATCGCTCCCTGCCTCCCCCGCTCCAACCCTCCCACCCTGTTCCCCTTGCGCGCTCTCTTCCTTTCTCCATTAAAGACAACAATGTGCGTACAGAGGGAGGATGTCAAGGTTGTAATATTTTATGATTTTTCTCTTTGGTTAATTACTATTTTCAAATTGAGCTCAAAATTTGTTTAGTTGCAAATGTTCTTTAATGGTCAATATTTGAAACAAGTTTTAGTATCTTGTTTTGTGGTTAGAGATGAACGTGTTTGTGTATTTGTAGCATTGTCATTACAATCATATCCTTTTTTATTATTTTGACAGTGAGGACAGTTTGTGTTACGATGCTAAAGGTCCAATATGTACTGTAAGTAGAGGTCTATTGGGAGAATATGGCCGAAACGGAAGATGATATTAGTATGTTATATAGTATTTTGTTGTATTTTTGTAACCCTAAAATGAGCTTTTATATCTACAAAGCGAGCAGGTAGCAGTAAACCTGAACAGACAAATCAAACACTGACAAAGAGTGGCTTTCAAATTTTTTGCAAGTCTTGCGCCCACCATAGGTTCTCTCTGGATGGTGCTGCGAGGGGTATTCAGTTAGCTGCAATCTGCAATCTCACCACTAGATTCTACTAAATCCTATACACTGGTCCTTTAAATAAGGATACATTTTTAACCCACGCTGGCTGCATGGCTGTGTGGATAGGCAATGCTGGTTGTCAGCTCAGCAGTTTGGTCACGATCGAAATGTCTCATCAGACCGATTGCAATAGATTTTGGTGCAGACATTAATGGTCCAGCAGGATAAGCAGAGCCCCACATAGCTGCTAGCATGGCCGTTTGACAATTATACTACCATGATTTTACAGTTAATAGTAGTTTTAAATATAATATAATTATAAAAAGACCATCAATAGTTTATATATAATTAGAACCATAGCTATTATGTGGAGCACCTTGTGAATCCAACAGGCCGAAATTAACTGGCATAAACCTAATCACACTGGCACACGCCTGGTTATATTGGCCTCCAAGAGGCTGTTCTGTGGCTTACAGCACTGTGGCAGTCTGAGAAAAAAATCTAATTGTGATAATATTTTGAAGATGAGGATGAGGGTCCGTTGGGTTAAAGGCATCCAAGGTCTATTAACCTAAGAATGACCCATATAAATTGTGAGCATTTCCCAAACTAGCTTTGTGCAAAAGTTAGCTCTCTGCACTCCGGCCTTTTAACAGGTAGATATTACTTTCAATCAGCAAACATTTTAAATAATGATCCAATCAATTAGACGCAAAGTAGTCCTGCAGCAATAAGTCTATAAATAAGACTGGGACATATGTCAGTGCTTTAATCATTCAGTAAATGACAAAATATTCACACTTAATTCAAGGCAGGACTGCACCAGTTCAAGTGGACTGCTCGAGGTATTTTATCTGCACTCCTTCTACTCAGAATACACTGGAATATTGCCAGAATATTATTCCACATTATGCGGCTGGGCACAAACGATCATTACACTTAATTGCAAACATGAAAACCTTGTCATTATTATTTTTTAATTCCGTCCTGTGGGTCTTGAATCTTTGATCCTTCATTAAAACACGGTCCAGTTTTTGCCCATTTTTGTCAGCTCAGAAGTGGAGGAATATTTATAGTTTCGGCTGTCTGTTGTCCTCTTTTCCTCAGCGACCAAAGTATTTGCAAATTTTAAACTAGACTATTAAATAGGCCGCCGGGGTGGTCCAAATTTCCAAGCATTTGAGTGGCATATCATTTGGATATCACTGTGCGCGTATCTGCCCTCCCATCTCATCTTCTCCGCCACACGGAGGAATACAAAATTAGCTGCCTCTGCTTCTGCATGCTTCATGGTACAACAGGACCAAACTCGCACAGGGTTAGATTAGGTAAATCTTTTCAGGCCAGGTCTGAGCCCAAGGTGACTACTAACACCACAAAGATCCCCCACGGTGTTACACATTGAGCAGTGAAATGGCTGTATAATTCAACCCAACTTCTTCTTCCTAATGTTGGACTGATTCGCTTATCTTGTTAAAGTAAGGCTTGCAGATAGTGCATGCTTTCTCTCTGGTAGTAGACCTCATATCTTCTCAAGTTAAAGTCTTCATCAAACATCCATGCACTGCAGTGTGTCTGCATTCACTATAGGGATGTGTCTGTATATATATATATATATATATATATATATATATATATATATATATATGAAGAAGGTAAAGTATACTGCTGGTGCTCTGCTGTTGGAGATCTCTTCTAAAGAAAAGTGATATGACAATCATGGATAGGAGAGGGGATTTTGTTAGCAGCGGGAAAGCAGAGAGACACATCAAACCTCCAGGTGTGCGTGAGTCAAATCAAGGAATGAGACGTACTGCTGGCTCGAGGCACGCGGAGTCAGGTGGAGCTATTTTCCTCACTGTCGTGTCACTCCAGACTTTTGCGCGTGTTTTCGAGAGTTGCTTGCTTCGGCAAATAATCTTGATGAAGCTGCAGCTTGTCCACGCAACAGAGAAATATAATAAAGATGTGTGCATGTGATATGGGGGTCATAACATCAAGTACAGCCTTTCCTGCTTGCTGTAAAAAGGACATACCCTTCTCTCTCCTCAAGGCTTGCTATTCAAAACACAATAGTATTGTATTATAAGGTCCCGCTGAGACACAAACAACCTGAGTGACGCTCCTGTATGCATCAGGGAGAACAAGAACCTGGATGTACTCTCTAATTAAAGCTGGAATAAAGAGAGAGTCAAGACCTTGATAAGGATTGTTCTTTGTCTTTATCTTGTACTGTTTTAAAGTGCAGTGCTGTGCATTTTTATATGATGACTGCTACGAACTGGTTTGCTTTATTAATCTCCAGAATTATTATGCAAATATTTGCATGGTACTGCTGTGACACCTCTCTTGCTTTGGTATTTGATCAGAATAATAAGGGACCATAAAACTGCAACTGTGTCAACAATATAAGCAGCACTTCATCTGGTCTTAAACCAGAACATTCAGCTGCAAATACTTCTTATTTCTTACACTTTTAGGCTCCAGTTTGGGAGTCGAAATTATGCATGTGTTGTCTAACCACAGACTGTACCCTCTCAAAACACAATCATTCAGCCGGAGTGGAGTGTATTTCAACTTTTTTCAGCCTTCTTGCTCAGCCTGCTCTGAGGCGTACGGGAAACATTCTCAGCACTCAAATGTCTCATTCAGTTCCTCCCTTTCTCAGGGCGAGGTTCATGAGCTCGCATGATACCCAGAGATACCTGTCAGAGTCTGTGATTTATCACAGAAGCACTGCCGGTTTGAAAAAAAAAAAAAAAAAAGGTGGATACGAGGTGTATACGTGCGAGTGCATGGCATGTAAACATGCATACATAAGCATGTTTTTCAGCTCTTTAGGGAAATATATCTCAGACTCATACATTAGATGACTTTACATTACTGTGATTAGGTTTTTTTTTTTTTAAAGGACGGTAGGAAAAGCGGCCCACTCAGTTTATTAGTTTTGATGATATTCTGCTCAGTGATGAGAAAGAGGAGCGTGACTGCAGCGATAACCTTGGATCCTGGTCCTTGGGGGCCCAGAGCCTGCTGTTTTTTATTCAATTAGGGTGTGATTTATACCTAGAGGTGATCACAATTAACTGCGATTAACTAGCTGGTGGCTGAGAAAATCTGTGAGTACTGTGGGATGGAGGAACATGATTTAAAAAGCCACTGCACTGGACAGAAGACAGAAGAATAGTAATAAAGTGTCATGATAGTATATTGCTGAAGTTAAAACACAGTACAGGAACCCAACATGAGCGAGTGGACTGAGAGTAAAGCCACACCAGACGTGATATATTTGCGCAGAGTCTTGGCTGCTCCTAAAAATTGGTCGCTTCTGGGCATGTTGACTAGAGAAATCAGTGTTGACTAGAGAAATCAATCATCCTGATGGCCTGGATATTACAGCTTGCATTCAAGTATGACCCAAATATATCATCACTTTCTACACTGGGACTGAAAATCTGCTGCTAATTCTATTGCAGCTGCTACGATAGGCCAGCTTTTATTTTTCTAATTAGCACTCAAGTAATATAACGGTAGACATGTTGACTTGTTAGAGCAGGAACAGCACCAGTGTAGCTAATAACGTTCATAATGGCTCTGATCTTTTGATTTGTCCCATGACGGTGTGCCGCTGAGTTACACTGGCCATCATTAATGCTATTAGCTACACCTGTGTTTCCCTGTCATGTCAAAATGTCTGCTGTGAGAGAGAGCCAGCAAAGCTCCACCTGATGAGCCTATTAGCTGCAAGCGTGCACAACCTGACCTGAGCTGGTCGTCTGAACGTCTGGGCGGGAGAAAAATTAAGAATTTCACATCGCAAAACACTCAGTGGTCTCAAAGTATTTGTACTGTGAAACTCAGCTAAACTCTTTGTACAGAGGGTCTGTCTGAATCCTGCTTCCGTGTTCAAGTGTAATCAAAGTGAAAGAAGGAACCTAGTGATGATGGTGGTTTCCTAATTTCCTGTGTTTCAGTATTCATTTGATGTTTTTCACCAAAATTGAACGCGCTAAGATCTCAGTGAATTAACGTGACGATTCAATGGTATTTATAGCCTTAAATTATTTTGTGAAAATAATTGGAGCAACGTTATTGATTTCCAAAGAGAGGCATAACTCAGGCTGATTTTTAGCGCAGACAAGAAAGAGTAATTACACACTGCAGATCAAAGACATTCATCTGTGACCTGTCAGCAACTCATAACCCAATTTCCCAGATGAAAACAAAAACTCGATACACAACAATGAGCCTAAATGAGGTTAAACAAAACATAAACGTCTCTTTTGCTTGTCATAAATATACTGCTAATAGACTATTAATGATTATTCTGAATGGCATGGATTAGAAGTGGGCCTGTGTCAAAGCAAAGATTTTATTCTTTTGTGGGACACTTCCGTCCTTCTTAGTAACACCTGTGTACCTGCTATGACAAACCAAAACGTTGTGTGAAAAGACCTGAAAGGAAATGAAGGACAAATATGACGTAGTTGAATATAAAGTAATATTTCTGCTTGCCGTCTTTGCTTTTGTCAGAAAATTGGGTTACTTTCAAAAAAAAAAAAAAAAAAAAAAAACTCTAGACCCTGTACGTACGCATTTTCTCTGCACAAATTCCACATTCATGGCTACTCATTCGAGCGTCTTTGTGCGCCCTCTTCACGAGGTCCCTGTATACTCAGTCCCCTCTTTTTGACCGTGTTCGGCTACCCTGAAAGTCCTACTACACTGTACACTGGGCACAGTATTTTTTTGTGGCGAGGCAAATTAAGGACAAGTCCTCAGAAACATGCTTTGTTAAACAAGTTTTTTTTTTTTTTCCAGTTCTACTTCAGTTTCTTTTTGATGAACAGAAGCTTAATCATCAATACAGAAGTTTGAAATGCATGAACAATGAGGCACTAGAGTGCAGGAAAAAAAATTAATCAGCTTAATGAATTGCTACTTTGTTGAACAGAATTATTGCAAATGCACATATGCACATTTAAACTAAATATATATATATATATATATATATATATGTATATTATAACAAAACTGTGCCGCATAAGATGCAATTAAAACTATTAAATTACATATTCTGTCAAGTTAACTCACTCATAACAGTTGCATGCAGATTTTGTTGATACCTACTCACAGAAAACTTCTCCAGAGCTACAACTGTGGCTCCGTGTGGACCGACACTCTTCACTGAAGTGCTACGGTGGAGGAACCTCATTTTCTTCCGTCATTACTGTCGTCTAGATTACAACATACATGTGAGTTATATTGTTGTAGCTACTTTTGTAGTTGTGCCAACTGCACATAACAAACTTCTCTCTAATATTAGAGCAATGATGGAATGATCAGGTACCATACCAGTTACTTAGCAACAGCCGTGGCAAGTGTATTGTAGCACCATCATGTCTCCAAAAGAAAGCTGTTTAAGCCCTTTTTAATCACTGGCTCTGGATCAAACTCCAGTAGGCCTATGTAATGACTCTCTAGAAAAATGAGATCCTTAACTGAGTGTGTGGGTGTGCAATAGTTCGGTCCTTTGATGTAATGGATTCTGTAATGTGATACTCAGAAATGGTTTTCTCATAGCGCTGCTCTGTGAGAGAAGTTCACTTGGTCAGTTTCATCCGTAAAGTGTACCTGAGCTGAGAAGAGTTGCTCTACTGTATGTATGCGTGTGTGGGCCGAGTTCATGGACTAATCAATAGTTCTTTTATATTAATAGTAGATCAAAATTCTGTTTTGTCTCTAACTTAACTTCCTGTCATTGTTTACCCAACTTTGGTTGTCTGTTCCAGCTTTCGTTTTCAGCGCTGCCTCCTCTTGTGTATTTAGTCCATGTGTTTCCGTAGTGCAGTGTCTGTTCAGTCTTTGTGTTTCTCCCTGTGTTCCTGCTCCGGCTCATAGTCTTTCTCAGCTCTTGATGTTTTGTTTTTTGAGCAAGGGCCACGGCATCAACATTTAAATGATTTATTAACAAAGTGAGACGATTGCAATTGGAACTTTTGCACTTTGTTACTCGGCCATGGGTGGGCGAGAAAGGTGCAGATCACGAGAGCGAAAGACGAGGAGAGGGTTAGGAGGGCATTCATAGGAATGTTAGAAGTGGTCTGGTTGAGGGAGCTGGTTGAGCTCCTGAAAATGCTAAAAAGTTTCAGTAGACTTTTTTTTCACAGCGGCCATTTTGACATGAAATGGTCAACACAGGTGTTTCCAATTATGCTAATTAAGGCTCTGTTCCATTTATTGCAGTAGAGACGTTCTAGTGAACCAACATGCACCAGAGCATTAATTAGTATCACTGGTAGCGACTGTGTTTACCAACCATTTCATGTCAAAATGGCTGCTGTGAAAAGGGTCTATTGCTGGGACTTTTGGTTGATTGAGTCTTGGTGGGGAGCAATAGAAATCTAAAAAGAGAGTAAAGGGAGCCAGACTATGTCTTGCTGTCTTTGTGGCTGCCAGGCAACTAGAGGAGACGGTAAATATCATTTCACTGGACTCCCAAACTAACAAACTGTATTAAAGTAGTTTTCAGGTGGACTAAAGCTCAGTTGCACATTTGTTTTCTCTGTGGTGTTGTGCAGTTTTTTTTAATATCCACTTGTCATACACACCGTACGAAGGCTGTGTCTCCGCATATCAAAGCCATTAAATGCCCAATTTCTCGAACGAGCAGAAAACCTGTGCTGATGCATGATTTGTCTTGAACGCTGATATAGTGCAATACAAACAGTTTACGCTGTAACCTGTGTAATTGCTCTTTCGTACATATAGATTTTTCAATAAAACAGTAATTACAGAGCAAAATCCCAGCTGTCCCATTACATGCACATGGCTTGTCACGTTACGGGAAGATGATTAATCACACAAACAGTTGCTCATTTTTAAATACATCCTTAATGCATTCTTTCGCCTCGGGGGGCTATATATCATCTATTTTCCACATTCCGTGTTTGATGAAGGTATAAAGTTTTTACAACGCTCTTGGACCCTTGTTACGCAAGGTGTATTTTTTATTAATGTCCAAAGGTGTGTGAGTGTTGCGGGGTGACTCTCGGGCCATCTCTACAGGAATCGCATTGGAAAAAAAAGGGTCAGGTGACTGTTGTAACTCACTCCGGTTCACCTCCCACTGCACACAAAGCACGCTAATAAATTCAGAGTCAGAGATTGTAAATTTGCACTCTCACTCCTACCTGTACTTGTTGCCATTCACTATTTTATCCCCGGCACCATTATCTGCTCATCCCTCCCTCCTCGGAGGAAGGTTGTTTTTCATATGCCACTTTTAATCTCTGCTCCTTCGATATATATTTTACCCAGTGTTCACGTCCTAACAGTTAATCTTCCCCTCTTTACAATGTCATTCTACTTTTCTGCCTCCCTTTGTTCATCCCATTCACAGCATGGTGCAGAGAGTACAGCTTGACATTAATCTGCCACTGATGAGCGCGGCTCACCACACAGCTCATGACTGCTTATCAGGCAACTGGGTAAGATTTGGACAGTCACTGGTGCCATGGTGGTGGAGTTTTTAGGCAAGAGGACGATGAGAAGACGTTGTCATTACTTTTCAGACGCTTCTATAAAGACTAGAAGACCCATTCACATTCCGAAAACAACGGCCCGAAATGGCAATTTGGGACCTTGAGATCTGTGTTAAACTGCTTAAAAATGGAGCATCGCTGCGACGACCTTCTAAGCCCTCTGCTCGTCTTCTGTTCTTAACCTTTTTTGTCGTCTTATCGTGGAAAAACATCTCCACGAGATCAAACTTAAATGTTGACACCCACGTCCTTTTTATATTTAACTTCACACCTTTTGTACAGATGCACTATATGAGAGACAAAGCATGTGAGGAACCTGTTTAATTTTCAACATAACTGTGGGAAGTATTGATCGAGCTCCATGGTAACACGCATTCAGTGTATCCCACACAACCAATAAAAAACAAATGTCAAGTGCACAGTTTATCCTTCCATCCTTTCCTTTGTGTTTTTCCACCTTCCTTCTTGGTTGTACATGCATCCCTGTTTTTTTTTTTTTTCTTCTTCTTCTTCTTCTTTTTGCTGAACAGTCTCATCACAGTACTTAACCTCCAATTTGCATAAGTCATTATGGCTGTGAGGACCGAGCAGGCTATAAATTCTGCTAAGTGTTCATCCATCGCTGTGAGTTTTAAAAAGCCCAACCAATTTTTTACATTTCTTTGACGAATGGCGACAGAAAAAGCATCCGTCACTGATATATCATTCATACGTTTGATGAGCCAAGCAGTTTCTACTTAATTAATCCGAACATACACTACTTGATTGTGGAGGAATCTGTCTTAAACAGGTCACCCGTTATGGTAATAATCATAACATTAAAAGTAAATCTGACACTCCTCTCCCTGGCCTGTTGAATCCAACATATTTCTCTGAACCCTCGGGGAGAGCAATACTTTCTTATTGAATACTCACTTCTCCTGCCAGCATCAATTACAGCAAATGTTTGTTCTGCTGAATCGGAAGCAGGAGTATCTCGCCTACTCCGTCAATAAACAGAGAGCAGAACAACACGGATATCTCACAGTGAAAACAGGAAACTCAATAGAAGAGCTGGAGCCTTTTTAGAAAAACATAGATTTTTCCTCCAGCACTCCTGACAGATGCTGAAGTTAAATTGTTTGTGCACAGCTGTGACTCTGGAGAGCAGGCTGGCTGTGGCTCTCAGTGTGTGTGTGTGTGTGTGTGTGTGTGTGTGTGTGTGTGTGTGTGTGGGTTAGCAGGTCCGTCATTGATGCCACATCACAGAGCTGAGTTGACACTCCTGGGTCATTGACTGCACAATGAGAACAGCACAGACGGAGCGGTGGTGTCCTTTTCAATGATAAAACACGGAGGGGAGGCAAAAGCTGGAAGAACTTGGAGAAGATGAAGCTGTCTGCACTAATGCAAGGAGACTGGAGGACTTCACTGCAGCAGTGCAGCTTTCAAACTGAATGAAAACCTCATCTTTCTAACAGAAACTGCAACGCCGGGTATCCACAAGCAAGCAAAAAAAAATAAAATAAAATCAAGTTATCGGAGTCAAAACCATTTGGAGTCGAACAGGAAAAAGTATGCTGCCCATCGCCTTCCTCCCCAGCTTCTGTAACATACGCACGCACACTCGTATACGTGTTTGCAAAGTTTTCTCATAACTTGGCTTCTACTTGCCGTTTACTCCCAAAAGTACTGCTACCAATGTTTTGAACTGCAGTCGTACCTGCAGACCCAAGCCAAATGAATTGGACATATTGTCACTCGCCTAATTAAGGCGCACTCCTTGCAGAGCTCTGGGAGGGAGAGTGTGGGAGGTTCCAGTTACTCTCCTCATCATCACTGCTTGCACTTTCTGCACCAAGAAACGGAATGTTAAGCAGGTCTTCTTCTTTTTTTTTGGGAAAAAAAAATCTCTCTGCTCATTGACATAAAGTGCATCTCCCCACTTGGCTCACTCAACGCTTCCATAATAACAGTCATTATCTTCCGCACACATCTTTCTGCTTCATTTAAGCCATTCTTAACAAGGGGTATCTATCATGGAGGTGCTACCCATTTTGCGGTCGCGCTGACCTCCAGCGCTCTTGATTTATTCCTGACCATCTCCACAGCCCTTTCAGCTTACGCTGCGGGACAAAAAAAAAAAAAAAAAAACGCCACTGTGAACCTTTTTAATTATGAAGACATAATTTAAAACTTCATCAGTCCTCTGTGGTGGCAGTACAGGGTGACATAAGCTTCTGGCAGGCTCTCCGTCTTATGGCCGGGGTCATTTTTTAAAAGGAGATGAGGGCATGTAGGTAAATAAGGGAAGTGTGTTTCGCGGTTCCAAAACGACTCACTAATAATGATCACTTTGATGAAACTTTGCCCCGGTTACAGCGTGCAGGCAAGTTGTTTCTCCAACAACAAATTGGAGTCTCACAGTAAATGGAGGCTGCGTATCATTATGCGTGTACCGGATGAGATTGGTGGTGCACACAACATCATTATTTTGATTCTGTCCTCTGCTCCTGTGACTTGGCTAAACACCAGGACACAGAGAGATGAGGGCGAGGAGGGGCACCCGTCTCCACCTGGACAAACACGAGGACAGGTCCACCTATGGCCACACGGGATTAAACCAATTATTCGCCATCAGGGATTGTTTTCCACGACAGTCGATGTTTTGTTTACCCGGCTCAAAAATGTAGTGAATGGGGTGTCATCTAAGGCGCAGGCGGCAGAGATTGTAAACATGTTTTTCCTCTCCCCTCCCTACGAGAGGATATAAAAAAAAGAAAAAAAAAGACTGCTGTTAGAAGATTTAATTCTGAGAAGCCTCTCTCCGGGGCTCTGCGCTGTGCTAAGAAGCCTATTGCAAAAAGCCTTCAATTAGTGAAGTACGCCTTCATTTTTGCACCAAAGTCACCTTGAACAATCAAATTATCTCCAAATTTAAATAAAACAATCACTCCAAATCAATCAGAGTTCATTAGCTCCCAAATGATTTACATTGCCTCATGCTTTAAAAAAAAACAAACAAAAAAAACATTCACACACACTTACAAATACATGTGTGCAAGGTCATCAACAAACAGGAAGGAAAGCAGGAGACAATAAGAGTTTACCCTGAAATGTCTTTTTTTAATTCCTGGTCACACAAGGCACAGTTGTGTTTGTTTTAACCACAGTTTGTGAGATTTCAGTCAGGTTTGCAGAAGAAAAGCTGGAGCTCACCGTTTCCAAATCGGCAGCTGCTGGGGCAGACGGACACAAACAAAGTCAATTTAGAGCGGCACATTATCATTGAGATACACGCCCTCTGTGGTAATTTAATGCAGGATAATCATAGATCACTGAAACCTGTCCTCATCTCCAAGGTCTTCATTTACACGGGACACTTTTAAGATCACATATATTAAAAAACGTGTCTTCATTATCTCCAAAGTAGCATAAAAAGTTGAATGTGTCCGCAGTGTTTTGGATAAAAAATATTATACTATATGATGCTGCAGGAAACTAACTTATTTTAGAAAATATTTACTCATTATTATGATAGAAATCATGACTTCAGAGGTATTCTGTGGTGCATTTAGAGGAGGTTTGACATATCCAACAAAAAAAAAAAACAGAAAAAAATGAATAACCAGTTTACAATGTGTGTATATGTGTGTGCGAGAGAGAGTGGTTAAAGAACTACAGATTGCTGTGTTGTTTCCATCTAGGTTGGGGCGATATCCCGCACTCATTCTCATCAAAATCACTCCATCACAGCCGACGGAAGTAAATGCCTTTTCCCCAGACAGGACGAAGGGAAGGAGGCTTGTCTACACTAAAAGCATTTTCACACTGCTGGACCAATCTCCAGCACTATTGCCCTGACCAAGGTCATTTCTGTTCAAACAGCAAAGCCCAAGATGATGTAGTGAACCGATATCCCCCAGGTCAGCATGGTACATTCCATCTTGGTAGCATTGGGCGGTGTAAACTAACTCCAGGCTTCAGCATCCGCAATTTTATGGTTCTAGAGGTTATAGCTGAGCATGCTTAAAAAAAAAAAAAAAAAAGCCCAATGGGTGCTGCAAAATGCTCTTATCTCGTCATCCACCGTCAGCCCCAGATGTCCTGTAAGTAGCGTTTCTCCTCTCTCAGCTCTGCCAGCTTCTTCATGGCCTCCAGCTGGTCCACCTGAAGCTCTGACTTGATCATCTCCATCAGGGTGTCGTTCACGTCTTTAGCCATGTTCTTAGCATCTCTGGTGGAGAAAAGAGCATGAATATATTAAGAATGAAATGAGGTGTGTTTTTGAGACAGACCTATGTGTTTCTAAGCTCAGTGGCAAATTCATATTTTGTAAAAGCAGCAAGTGCTGCCAGTCCAGGAGTGCATCCTGGAAGGAAATTGCTGAAATCTTTATCTTGCTGTTGCAGCATATTGGGGGAGATTCATCATCCTGTGGACCTGAAGTGATAGATATATATATATTTTTTTTACTCTGAGGAATTCACACAGTTCTGATGTTTCAAAGATCATTTCCTCAAAAGTGAAGTACGCAGCCTGGTAGTGATGAGAGAGGAGGAGAAAAAAAAAGATAATATTGAGCTATACAAATGTTGACAGGACTTGCTTTGAATGCCTATGTGTGTTTTTCTTTGTCTTCCTGTCTTTGTACTGACAGATACAATGTGTTGTGATATAGAAAGGGGTCTATATATACACACCATAAATGCTACAAACTATAGAAGACAGTCAGTGCAGGGTCAGCAGTCGCAGAAAGTTGCCTGTGATTATGCTCAGATTCAAAAATGTGACTTTATGCCAGGCACTTCTGCAGCTTTTTGTTCATATTTTATGAATCACCTCGCTTAAAAGCAGAGCTGATTGGTCGACACGTGGAGTCAGCTTAAAAAATATCTTATTTGTTTTGATAGAGCAACGTTAGAAGAAATAGAGGTTATATTTTCATGTCATGTTGGTTTAACACCTTTATTTGTATACTGTTGTGAAGTACTGTTCGTGTGCCTTCACTGCCTGGACTGAGTTGATAATGAAGAGCAAGATTCATATGTACACTCTCATCTTTAAAAGTAAATCGTATTAAACTTCCTGTCTACCTCTGTGAAACGTTTCTCCTGTTTCAAACGATCAGTATTTCCAGAGTCTGTTCTGAATTTCTGCATATTTGTCGCTGCCATTTTCAATATAATTTGCATCTAATATATTTCAAGAGTCCTCCTGGTAAAGGGTTTTAAAATACAATTCCATTGTGAACAAAGAAAGCCATCTATACTGATTTACAAGTAAATTCAAGTCTTGAGAGACGCGATAGTGACATGACAAAAATAGACCCGCTATGCAAAGATAGCCAGAGGGCAGAAAAGAGCTGCGAGTGAGATGTTCTGCAGTCCTTTCACACAGAAGTGCCAGAACATGACACAACCATGCCAGGTAAACCTCGGGATGAATGTAAAGCAGGGTGGGAAAAAAATAGCAAATATGACTCAGGATGAATTATAATAATATTTACAATTGAATTATCATCAGTGTCTTACCCGCAGACATAGATGCAACCGTTCTGTCTGAGCAGGATGTCAGTGATGTGTTGGCTGTTAAGTAGCAGGTTGTGTTGGACGTATCTGCTTGGCGCTGCAGAGTTGGCAATCTCCTCCTTCTCCTCCTGGACATCTCTTGAGAAACACACCTTGAGGTGGCTCAGAGTGCCGCTGGACACAAAGCCCTCCAGCTCCTCTCTGGGCAGAGGTGAAAGATTGCAGAGACACATCCAAACATTTCAGGTCATTATAAATAAAATTTCCTACGAGGTTATTCCTGTGAGCATGGACAGGTTGTTTCCTGGTTTGTGAAAAGTCTTTCCAAAGCTAGAATCGAGGGTGGCGAGACGCAGACGCTGCAGAGAGAAGATGTGATCGTGACTGGCAGCACCATAGACGCCCAAAAAAGATGGACGTGTTTCCACTTCCTCCCACTATATAAAAATGAACCCAAAATATCACAGATACAGGTACTGCCATCTTGTGCAGGTGATGTCTATAAGGGCCAAATACATTGTTGAAATGGGTAAGATGAGGTTGTTATTTCCTGTGTGTACAGAGAATGTCATGGTGCAATGATCAAAGACTCCGTACAAAGGTAGGAAGTCACTGTTGTTGGCAGGTGTTTTGACCCTGAAAGGGCAAAGCGATTTTGATAACAAGGAGAGCGTGGGCTTTATGACCTATATTGCAACCAGCCACCGGGGGGTGATCCAGATGTTTTGACTTTTGAGGAACATGTCATGTCATCTATCTTTATATACAATTAACGGAGAGCATCTGTCCATGGTTTTATGGTGGGAAAAAGGTTTTTATTGTAACTGAGAAATAAATATAGAAACCGCTGGCCTATTAATGCCAAGAATGTAACATGATTTACATAGTGACTGGTTATCCCGTCACACCCAGCACTCCCTTAAGATATTTAGCAACAGCTTCAACCGCCTCACAAGACATATGACCCCCCAGAACATTTCCTGAGAACAAAAAAAAAAAAAAGAAAAAAACAAACTGTCAAGCTCAATAAAACAGAACACTGATGGGCAAAAGGTCTGTGCAAAACTGTGCCAGACAACCAATTTATCTTGTTTAACACGAGAAGCGCAAAAAAAAATATGGATTTCATAAGCAAGGTTGAGTCACTGTTATAAGCATCTTTTTACAATCAATCCTCCCAGTCTTGCATTTGGGTGTAACCTTGCTCACCCCCCCCCCCCGCCCCGCCCCCCCCCTTCCATCTGTGGTCTGCTTGCCAACTACTCCTTCTTCTGCCTTATTGTTTTTTACAGGGCCTGGGGTGCTATTGGAAGAGAAGGAAAGGAAGGTGATGGGGGAGTAAGGGCTCACAGAATCTTGTTTAAAGTTAAGCAGTCAGAATGAGCAGAAACACACACAGACACAACTGCGCACACACTCTTAACAAGCCGTGGCTTCGAGATCATGGGTGAAGGTCTTTGCCTCAGGGGTCCGTGTTTTGCAGTAACCCCTAGACTAATGCAAGGCATTTTTCAATAACACACAGGCACTGCAGTGTGAATACTAAAGGGAGCGATAAGCATTACTGCATTTCCTGCAATGTTTACCATCTAACCTTTAGCCATTAAAGGAAGAGTCTTTGGAACAAGGTGTGTGATTACAAAGGTTATTTAACACGAGAACAGGAAAATGAATTACTAGGAAAAGGAATGTCCGAGTCCTGTTTCTTTGATTGGTCTGAATATGAATCATCACAGATTCATATTGTCATATGTGTGGAAACTGGTGGATGACAAAAGATGGTTGATTTCTTAAAAACACAACACTCGAGAGTTTATGGGAGCCAGACTCCTCGGTGTAACAGCCTGTGGCAATATCCCGGACTTTAACTTGAACCCAGCAGGCCTTCCAGTTATGTTTGCCCTACAGCATGAAATCACTTGCCATAAAGAGGCTGAGAAATCGGAGGGAAGGAGGAGGGATGCATCAGAGTGGAGAGGGGAGGACATGCTTGATGTGACAAGCAAGGCAGACTGGCATCAACCTCCCACAGGGATGTTAAGTGCTTCGGCTGATTGAGGCGCATCAAAAGCGTTGTTTTGTTTTTTTTTGTGCTGCTGGGAAATTCATAGCGCCTTTAGAGAATTGGTCATATCCTGTCTCAACATTTTATATTATTTATAAGCCTAAAAAGCAGTTTATGCTATATAGGCTGTGTAAATAAATGTATGTAAGTTCACATTTCAGCTAAACAGACATTGAAAATGTGCTGCAAAGCAGGTTTTTGTGTTCCAAGACATCAAACTGCATTTACTTTGAGAGAAACCCAACAGGGATGAATGCAGTCAGGTCATTCAGCTGCAGGTATGTTGTTCTTTCTGTTGTTCATTCTGCTAACCTATTTAAATTGAGTACAACTCTTCACGGGTGGCTCATAAAACACAGACTAATCGCTTTGGTCAACACTGTGGGGGTGTTCATCAGAGAAGCCCACACTGTGAGCAAACACCGCCTACTACCTGGCTGTGAGTTGATATTTAACTAAGGGATAGAGGAAACAAAGGGGAACAAACAGCATCCTCTGTGATCTATTCTTGTGTGATTAAGGATGCTAATCCATCCCCACTATTTAATCCTGCAAAAGGACTTGATCAGTGCGCCAGCACTGAGTACATGCGCGCTGCTGATACTAGCGAGAGACGATCAATTTGTGTGTAGTCAGGACAGAGTAAAGCCAAAACAAACTGATCCAGAGGACTCTACTCACAGGTTGGTGTCTGTTTACAATGATACTTAAAGAAAACAAAGGGTCAGTCCAGGAAAGGTAGTATAATATTCATGTGGTTAGTTCAGTTTGTTTTATCACAATGAAAAAACACTGTTCCTCTTCGGTTCCTGTCTAGAATACCTGTGTCAGTGTCGAGCACTATCATGAACACTTGTGATTAAATAGCATTTTATCAAATCTGCTTGTAGCACTCAATCTGAATCCTTTCGAATCTCTTATCAACTCTATTTAGGTTTAGCTTTCAACAACTGCGAAGCTGAATTAAATGATTTTTTTTGGCCACTTGTGAACACAACATTCAACTAAACGGCAAGATGGAAGTGCCAAAAACTGCAGTTTCTCAAACGTCCACTTGAGGCTGGCTATAGAACGAGTCAATCTCCATAAGCACCCATGTTAAAATGTCTGATGTTTACAGCCTGGTACAAAAAGTGGTTTTGGTCTATAACTAATATAGTGAGTCTGGATCTCTATATAACTCACATGTTCAAATTATATTAAGGCTCAAAGTTATGTATGATAAACAGCATCACTGCTTTGATTGACAGGTGGGTGCCGTTACAGGTGGCCGGGAGGCAGCAGAGGCATGACTGGCAACGGCCTGAGCATATGCATTCAATATTCAACATTTCAGTTTACATGACAAACAGCAGCCACACAGAACAACATAAACATTCATCTGGATGTTTCTGGTTGCTAGCTGACAAATGTAAGGCCAGAATTCAATCCGTGCCATCTCCACCAACAAATGAGGGAAATATCCAGCACTTTAGCTGCTGAACGCTACACTATATCCACCAGCTAACTGCTAATCTTGCTGCCTGCTGTTTGGTAATTGGAGGCAGCTTACAGTGTGTTTTATAAAAAGGTTGCCTCCTGTGCCTAGAAACTACACCAACAAAAGCAGTGAGAACCAAACAAAGCAGTAAAGTTGTGGCCACAAAACCAAAACAATGAGCTGAAAGTTGCTAAAATGCTCCATATAGCCAAGGAGAACTTTAGAGTAGAGTTTGTCACTATGAGCGACTCTGTTTACAGCTTTAATATTACACATTTGCTACTGAGCTAAATGTTTACCTGAAACATTTTGAACATTACTCTTTTTATTTTTACAATTTTACAAGCAAACAAATCTGGATATTTCATCAACTTGCATTGGATTCATAAAAGAATTTCATATCAGGATCCAACCATAACAAAGTCACATAACCTCTATGTATCTTAGCATGCCAATGACAATCACATGCTAATGCAAGCGGACACTGTTACCTTTGCTTATATAGCTCTGTATGTCTATTTTCAGTACATTTTATAATACATTCTTGGGCTGATTGCTCAATAGAGTGTCCACAATCTCACATAAGTCTACATACGGACACCCACATCATGTATACAGACAGTGAGATGTTCATTATGCAGGTCACATATTTCAATACATATAATATGCAGGGTCAAGGTGGAGAGGGTTGTGGGTATGGAGAACAGTATATCTGACTCACACAGTCCAGGAAAGTATAGTATAAAATATGTGAATATATAAGCGTATAGACTGAAAAACAGAAACATGGCTTACCTGAACAGGTAGTCCCTGTCTCTGTGGCGACAACCAAAGAACAGCCAGGTCTCGCCAAACGTGGCCTCAGGGTTCTCCTCCCTCTCCTTTTCTCTGAAAGTCAAACAACGGATTTTTTAGCGGTCAATCAATACCAACAGACGACCAGACCAGATGGAGGAGAGGGAGTCCTTCCTTGCAGCAGAGGTTAAAGAAGAGTAGTGACACCATTAAGCACTGTCTGCAATGACAGTACACTGAGTGCCACAATTGCCTAATGCATGGAAACGACTGTGCAAGCTGCAGAAAGGGCATTATATGTATTATTAAATTTCACCCAAACAGAAGGATAGATCCCATCAGTATAAACAGTTACTGAAAATGAAACTGGGGCTTGTGTTTTGTGTGTGGGTGTGTGTTTGGCGTACATTTGTGTGTGTCCAACTGCTTGAGTGCAAAAAGAAAAAAAAAAAAAAAAAAAAAGAACTGCTCCTGCAAAAGTGATTCCTCTTGTGGCTTGGGAGTTTGGCAAAGCTCCCAGAATCCTTTGCAGGCAATGGCAACGCAGCGGCACAAAGCAGCTCTGAGGATGCCGGTATCTGTGTCGCACACCTGCTGCAAAGGTGACAGCTCTCTCCCAGATAACAACAGTTGACCCCCAACCTTTCATGATGCCATCAGTCAGTTTACTCTCTAAAGAGCCGGGCATTATCTGTAACCCCCGTCTGGAGTGAGGAGGGGAGAGATGAGAATGGAGAGAGGGGTGTTGAAGTGACCAACCACGACGAGGGGCTGAGGAATGCCACAGTCAGGCATTGAGACTGGGCCCTTTGTGCAGTGCTGCTGCACTCTGAGGATAAGGTGCCGCTTCCCCTAAACCCCACCCTTTGATATTCACCTACACACTGAACCGTGCTTTGTGTTTTCCAGAAGTCACAAAATTAGAATGGAGGCCAACTCTTGAGCTTGATGGGAGTCGTACGGTGCATAAAAAGGTGTTAATTTAGTGCTGAAAATGATAAGTTGGTTAATTTATGCGTTTAAGCGACCGAAAATTAAATCACCCACTACTTACGATTAAACTTCCTCCAGACAGGTTTCAAAACACGTAAAAATAAAATTACAAATGCTAAAATTAAATCTGCATCTAATCTTTCTTCCAGAATCTATGAATATGCACTGGAGTCTTCTTCCACTCCACTGAAAACTCAGTTTTTAGTGAATCACACTTGTATAAGTTCCATGACTGGCCTCCAAACTAGCTGTGACGTCACAAAACACTGCTTGGACCTAAAAGTCCTAAAATTTAATTTAAAAAGTTAAGTACAAAGAAACTTTTCCCAGTCTGGCAAAAAAAGTGTGGAGTGAAACTTAAAGTTGAATGAATCTGTTTGATGTGGGAACAATAAACAAAACAAGATTGCTTTCACACTAGCGAGGCTATCAAAATTCATGTTAGCAAGATTTTTTTTTTTTTTTTTTTTGACAGCATGATGAAATGTCCAAGGACAAGATGGAAACATCTTTGACAAGAAAGAAATGAAAAACAGGTGATGGAAGTCAAAAACATCAAAAGCAAAGTCAGGATAAAAGAAATGTAGCCGGAGAAACTTTGTTTACAGAAAGTTTAACGTGGATCAACTTTAACTTAAAATTTAAATTCATTTTGACTGATTGTGTTGACCCCAAAGTTGTCAATGGTTGATAAAGTGCTCCTAATGGGAAGCATGATAAAAGTTTTGAGAACTGCTGGGTGAAGTTCATCAAGCAAAAATGTCATTAACACCTTTTTTTTGTCTTGTTTTCTGTTACTGTAAATTTATTATTTTTTGGATTGTTGCTTGGACAAAAGATGGCAGCTTTGTTTCTAGAAACTTTTAGATTTTTTTGTTTTCTGATATTTTTTATTACCACATTTATTAAATATTATTATTAAATTATTATTAAATAATGAACAAAATCATCATCATTAGTTGCAGTCATTCACTAATTAGCCTTAGTGAAAAAACAAAATGGATTCAAGTCTAATTGTGAATGCTGAAAAAAGCCCCTCATTAATTAAACGCAAAGTTGACTAATTAATAAAAATGCTTTGGAGAATAAGTTTGTTTGAACTTGTGTGTGCGTGTGTGTGTGTGTGTCTATGTCTGTGAATAGGGCTCAGTAACATAGCTGTCTGGCTGACTTGATCCGAGCGCTCAGATCCCATCCATTAGCATCCTGGACGAGATTCTTCTGATCTGCAAACAGCCTCAAGTAAACTCATTTTAGTGGGCTCGTCTCTCTCCTCTCGCCGCCTGCCCTAAAGGGATCAATACCAATATGAAAAACCTGGATTCCATTCTGAGTAGACCACACCGGCGCCTTTCTCTGAATACAAATCACATCACATCACATACCCACACTATAACAGCCTGCAATACAATCCCAGGGGGAAGGCAGCATCTACAGAGCACTCCATTTGGGGTCGAAATCAGAAGCGGTTGCCTTTCAGCGCCATTCAGATGATCAGCAGGAGGGGGAAACTGCATGGAAAGCTGAGGTGAAGACTTGGTAAACATCCCAATTATCTCATATCTTTCATCTGTTTTCTTTGTAGCTCCGTATGAGAGGTGATGAGTGGGGTTTTAGGCATACAAATACAACAAGAACAAAACTAAAATATCCTAAATACAACAACTGCTCAAGGCTTAATCACTGAAATTACATTGCAGAATTACACCCGTATACATTAGTCATGCTAAATTCAAATTGTTTTCATAATGCAGTGTAATCCCGAGTAGCAAGATGCTGTAGTCTAATTGTAATCAGCTGTCTGGTTCGACTGATAAATGGAAACTCAATATTTGCTCAAGCAAACTTAAATAAAATGGTTGTCATACCGAATGTGCCAAGTATGCCTAGTGGCAAACCAAAATATTAAACTGAGCAAACAGATATTTTCCAAAAGAAAAGCTTTTTAGAGCTGTTAAGGAGATTAAGGCTAACCACTCAGTTAACATATAATATTTGTTTAACTGTCACAGCTCCCAGCTACGCAGGAAGAACACATGAAAATCACATTCTCTATAAAATCTGTCCACACAAACCACAGCAATCAATACAGGACTACTGGGGGGGCCTTATTAAAATCTCCTGGCACCACCAAGTGAGCCAGTGACCTTTAGAGACTCTTCTTCCACTTGTTAACAGCGCTACCAACTCATACAAAGTACTTTTGAAACCAGCCATTGATTAACAGTGGGAGTTAAATTGGGGAGGAGGGGGAGGGTGTAGGTAGGAAGATCGAAATGTTCCCATGTTGTTTTGTGGCTAACAGGACCCTTCTTGGGCCTCGAAGGCTGATACGGTGTCCCGTTGACAAACTGGTGATTGTTATCTCCTATCAGAGTGCAGCGGCAGCCGCCGAAGCTTTGTTTGGAATCTCAAGTTAGATTCTGTATAATGCCGCGCACCATGACAGGTTTTTACAATCCTCCAGCACAATGCGGAGCCGGTGGGGGAGAGGATGAGAGACGCAGAGAGGGAGAAGAGACTGAGGAGACAGGCGAGCTGATGAATTGGATCTCACGAGTTTATGCTCAAAACAGTGAAGAGTCTCTTGAAGGAAAACAAAACAGAAATGTTTGAAATTTAATAAAAGCAGCATAGTAAAAATTAAAAAAAATAAAAGAAATCCAACATTTAACTCTAAAGAGTGCATCTTAATGACGGGTTGTGATTGTTGTATTGTGAAATGAAACCTTCGAGACTCAATCAAGGTCCGAGTGTTTTGCTTGTACTGACAAGGAGGCCTGCAAGGACAGACCATGAATAAAAACATTGAAATGCGTGTATTGTAATATCTTTGAGAGAGAAATGTTTGGACACTGCTGGAAGGATCAAAGTGAGACTGATGTGTTCATATCACTGCCTTCCACCAGAGCACTGTCCCTCTGGCTCAACCTTGATCATTAAGAAGAGGAGCGGTGTAACCAGGTCAGTCCGAAAAACGTGCGCTATCTTCAGTTCTCCTGCATCCCAAAGGCGCAAACCCCCTCTCACCCCAGATGACCACTCATCCCTCCCTCCTCGAATGTGCTGCAGACCATTCACCGCCGCCATCACTTCAGCTGGTGTCATGTCACCTCTCAGAGCAATCACCCGCTGACGCCACTCGCCTCAACAGAGTGGACGTCCAGGGAATTTAGAGACAATTGGAGTTGACTGGGGCACAACCTCATTTATACAAAGCCACCCAAGAGTTAGACACGTCGGTCTGACTAAAAAGGCTTACTCCAGTTTCTAGCTTCGTTCAACACAAGCAGTAGCTTGGATACAGAAGCTTCAGTCACGTTAAACCCTTCTGACAGGTTATCGTATTACGATTTTGATGTAGCCATCAATTCAGAAGCTCAGAAAATGAAATAAAACGTCACGTTTTCTGCCAAAACAATGGAACTCTTCAAGCATTTGGGCATACAGCAAGAGTTTAACAAGCTGGCGAGAACTACGACCTACTCAGCTAACAGTCAATATCCTCACACCACTTCTTCGGCAATTACGAGAAATGATTTACTCCAGCAACGCGGCCACCACCTGCTGGACTTTTTACTTTCAAATCGATAACGCTCCATGTGCTGCTTTGACTCTTGGCTCTTCATTACAAGCCAGAGTCATAAACTTGTGCATCGGAGAGAGGGCCTAATTTATTCCTGGTGAGACGAGTGAAGCATCTGAAATAATCCCTGACGTGATTGCAGCCCCCGCCGCTAGATTTATTATGCCTTGTGAGATGTACATGACGTCAACTTTTATCGGCTTTGAGCAGGGTCTCACTTAATTGTCTCTGCAGATTACTCGAAAAACATGCATAGATGATGTGCACTTAACTTCACTTGAACACTGTGAATATTCATTACTTGGTGCAGAGTTTTAGCAGGTGTAATCTTTGCCACGCGGTGCAACAATCAGCATATAACCCGCATGTTTCTGACGCTCGACATGAACATTTCGCTGACCTACTTGAGCGGCATATCTTATAACAATGGCAACATCAAGTACATTACCACATGCACTTGATTCCTCTTGAGGGAGATGTCGTGTATTCTGGTGCAAGATAATATTATAATGTGTTATCTAATTTGCCATACCTTTGCTGGAGGAAGCCGATGAAAGGCGCAACTCCTGTGCCTGGTCCGACCATTACGAAGGGCACCGACAGGTCAGAGGGAGGCCGAAAGGAGCAGTTGGGTCTCAAACTCACATGGATCTAGGGTCAGAGGCCATTAACAAGCATTTAAAATAATGAGAGTAATTACAACAATGCTGAGAAGCCACTGTGGGACTACCGATCTATTAATTGATCTACTTAATATTCTAAGACATACTAATAGGAAAACGCATGAGCTCCAACAGAAATCCATAGAGTCTGTGGTAGAGAGGATTTACTTGCTTTAATTTAAATGAATTTTTTAATTAACCAACGGGCCCTGAGCTTGTTCTTTTTTTAGCGTCTCAAACATTAAAATTGAGTTTCCAGAGAATCCCACAACATGTAGTAAAACAGGTTGAATCCCTAATGCCTCGAGTTCTTGCAGTTTTTCGGAGACACTGCATACTTTTTCCGATATTCTGCTCTACACTTGCCTTCTGTTTTACACAACAACCTCTTGCACTGTAATATTTGAAGGGGAATGGGTGGCCCAGCACAACGGGCACTTTTATCGAAACAGAACAAAGGCAAAAAAAGGGATGACAGAATAAGGTGTAACAGGATTTCAACCCAGCCATGTTTTCTTTTTTCTTTTTTCTCCTTATGAGTGGGGAGGGGGTACAAGTGTAACAGCACCTGAACGCTTGTACTCACAAATGTGAGCACTTATCAGCCAAGAAATATATCAGTAAAGACCAAGAGTTCACACATTTGCACGATCTAGTTTCAGCTCTCGATTTTACACTGTACTCATTACCTTTGGCAGAGCCGGGCTGCCGGAGGATTCAGCCTTCTCTGGGAAAACCAGGACAGGATTGATGAGGTCAAACAGCCAACCGGTACACAAGCCTCGCCTCCCCGCAGGCCGCCCAGAGCATGCTGGGAACTCTAGTACGTTGAAGACAAAATGCAGCTTTCCTGGGTGCCTAAGACAGGAGCTATAGAGATGGTACCGCAGAGAGTTTGAGATGGAAGAAGACAAAAGATATAGAGAAACAACAGTGTGTGCGAGCATGTGTGCAAGGCATACAGACAGTGACAAGCAGGGAGATGAAGTGAAAAACAGAGTGAAATACAGAAGCAGGGGGAAAACAGAAGGGTACAGAAAGGCACAAGTGTGACGAGGGAGGATAAGTTCTCAAGAAGAGACAACAATGCTCATACGAATGAGTCAACAAAGCACCTTTAGAAAAATCTGGTTAAACAAGGTGATCAAAAATGGATACATAAGACAACTGATGCACAAATACAGACATGACATTGAAACATAACACAACACTAAATTATGATCTATGCCAGTGGTTCCCAACCTTTTGTGTCTGACACACCCCTGCAGCCCTGTCAGATGAGCTCAAGTACCTGCTTCATCAACCACCCATCGTGTTATAAATCTGCTCTTTTTAAATACGTTTTGGTCCTTTTGACGGGGGGGGGGGGTTATTTTTTTACCTTTTTATTTTGATAGGACAGCTGAAGACAGACAAGAATGCAGGGAGGTCGAGATGGAATGACATGCACCAACCAACCTGGGTTTGAACCTGGGCCGCTGCGGTAAGGACTCGGCCTTTGAATATGGACCGTGCGCTCTACCCAGTGAGCGATCAAGGCGTTCGCTTTTGAAAGGGAGATGACATTGGGACTGACTTCTTCCACTGTCAAGCTTTGTGAAATAAAAGGCTGAGAGACAGACACAGAGCTGGGCTTCTTGCTGTTGGGATAGTCAGTAATATTAGCTGGCTGCTATGTCTTGTGTTGCACGTTCTTGAATTTTGGCTGTTAAAGTAAAGTTGTCAGCTCACTAGTTTTTGATCATAAATAATGTAATCATAACAAGTACACGTTTACATATTTACAAGGGTGGCATTACACTCTGAAACTGGAGGCACTTAACCACAGAAATACAAATTTCTACACAAAGTTACTTTACATTACATTAATTTAACGACCTGGCCATCATTTCAATCATTCATTCATCACTTAAGGCTACGATAATGATAAGTCTGTTATTTGTGTATGGCCGCTACAATGAATAACAGGCCGTTGCTATGGATGCAGCTATGATCACAGATTCCACAGCGCCACAGAGGATGCAGTAAAATGATTGTTAATTTAACAAAATAATTTTTAAATCAATAATTGGACACAAAATATTGATTTCTCTTATGAGTAGCCGTGTAATAAGTGGACTAATAAAGAATGAGTCATTCATTGTTGCAAAATAATCCACTCCAGGATGATTTAAGACCTGTGCATCACCCTGTCGATACAATAACCTGCTCGCTGTACATTATCACTTACACTTATTCCAACCAATTATCCATTATTTTCAGCCAATTTAACCTTATATTAACGATTTCACCTGTTTATCCCCTATTTTTTAAGCTAACTGTTTTAACCACTTATCCAATGCTTTTGGCCAACTGCTCTGTCGTCATAACAGTACAAGTGAGCACTGGTTCAAGGTACCATGCAGCCAGCCTTCTGTAGTTAGTAGTTTATTCTACAAACAGCAGATTAACATTAAATAATTTTTTTGTTTTGTTTTTTAATTCATTGAGCTACTTCATAATCTCTCCACATATCCCCTGCCAACAATAGAAGTGCCACCTAGAATAAAAGTGCCCTGATCTACACAATGACATTCTAGACTAAAAAAAATACAGCTAGGAGTGAGCAAAAAATAACTTCCCGTCTGTCTTGCTTCAATAAAACTGCCTCTCCCTCCTCTCCATTCCAGTCGACACTGCCGGCTGAAGAACTCTCACGCTCTCTCATCCTTCACTCTCCAGTTCCTGTGGGCCACTAGAGACCTCTATTGACCACAGCATCAATAATGCAGGCCTCTAATGTCTCTGCACCATCTGATAAACTACAGCCACCATCTCTCCTGTCCGTTCCCTGTCTCTTTGCACACACACACACACACACACACACACACACACACAGCTAAGTGAGGACTAATGAGAGGAGCAGAGAAGTTTTGACATTGCGTTAGATTTTGCCGTACCACATGAGCCTTAAAGCAAACCTAATGGGTACTAGCTTAACAGGAAGAGCAAATCAATGACTGGCTAAGTGAGGCAAAAAGAGGGAACACTTGGGTCTATTTAAACTAAGCATAACTTGCTAAAGGCTACACAATATTTACAGTCCATTCATGTGTGCATGTTTTTTCCCCCAATCAATCACTGAGCTATTAGGGAACCAATCTATAAATACCCATCCAAAGCACACAAAACATGGATGTTCAGAGTCAGGGTCGTATACTGAAACACATATTATATAACCAAAGAATTACAATAAGGTCTACACATCATGAATTTTTGTTTCAATCTAAATTCATATGAAAATACCGCACTGTGTTGTTCAGGAAGCTTCCCTTTGATGTTCTAATAAGGCCTATCAAATGTCAGATAATTTGAAAGCTGTATCCACCACTGTGAAGGAGTTGGCAAAATAGCGGATCTCCAGTGGAAAGCAATGCGTTTCCTAGCTGCCAATAGTGAAAGATCGATATATATTATATCACACAAACTCCACTGTCTTTTCTAGTAGTGCGTAATAAACAAAGTTGGGGATTTAGAGATCTATTATGATGCATGCACAGGGATAAAATATGAAGAACGGATTTTTAAAAAGGAATCACAAGACCAAAATATATCACAAAACGGCCACTTTTCTTCATAAAAATAACATATTACCATTAATCTTTTGCATCTTCTCTGGATTATAATACATCCTATTCAGCATTTTAAAAAGAACTAACTTAGGTTGTAAATAATATAAAAATTAATGAACTTTGAGACAGAAATATGTCCTCTTTGTCACTTTCTGTTTGGCAGTAATGTTGCCATTTAAGCCTAGAATCGTTCAGATTATCGTATGCATTTGTAATAAATTCTGTATCTGTAATGTGTTTTTAAGAAATATTGTTTCTATGTCTCCTTTTAACAAGAAAACTGACAAGTTTGGAAGAAGACAGTCGTGTCAGAGATCTCTGAGTGGAATTAATCAGGGGTATTTAACAATGTCTTAATAAATGAATGAAATCATATTTCTGTTTCAGTCATCATAAGACAAAATAAATAAATAAAGGGGGTTTGTCAAAGAAATTCAGCCTGTTGCAACTATTTTCATTTGTGAACACTGTTTAGAATGGCTGGAAAAGTGGTCACTTTCACAAACTCTTGAGCAGATTTAATTTAAATTTATTGCACATGCATACATATCCAAATGTTAAAGTTTTTTCTCCATGAACTATCAATTTATACAACTTCTTAACATATACGTACCTCCATGGTCAAGTTGCGAGAACAAGACATATGCACTCATGGACACTTGTTATTCCAAATAAATAATATATAAGAGCACACTTTGTACAATTTCATGCGGTACAAAATGTAAGCTGCATTCTTATTTTTCTGTCACCTTACCTGGCTGCTGAATAAGGCCTGGGCTGCAGTTTCGGCAAATGCTCTGAAAGGCAAGCACATCTGTCAATCATCCTGTGTATCACTAAGATTTTGTTACACAGACACCCATGACAGAGAGGAGACAAAATAAGTGAAAGTCATCTCGGTCCATTGAGACGTCCTACCTACCAATCTATCCTCAGTAACCCCCACCCAGGTTACAGTCTTGTTTCTAGGACACACTTCTATATTTATGAAATTACAAACTCAGGGTTATGGAATCCCAAGTGTCCAGATGTGGAGCCAGTAGGAAACAGATTGCTTATGCAGACCTTATTTCAATGCCAGCCATGAAGGTGCCCTCTTTTGGGTAATGTGTAGTGTGCAATGCATCCGTGAGGATGTGTCAGAGAAATCAGGAAAACTTAGAAGAGTTTGAGATAACTTCCCACCCTGAGGCGTCAGGAATTGCCATTCGCTATGCTACAACCACATCCAACTATTAGATGCGGGCAAAAACAGTGATTGAGAGTTGTGGGATGTGCTTGCTATGTACTCCCTTACATTTTGTTTGTATCTCGGTGATAGATGAACCTGGAGAAGTAAAGCTGCACCATATGTACCAGCTGAGGCCGTACAATAACACATTTTTCTGCTAAATTGCTCAGAAAGACAAACAGCTGGACTAAATCTGCTCTCTCCCCTCTTTTCTGGATTTCTCTGACATCTAAACAGCTCAGGGTGTTCGCAAGACAGCTCCCCACTTTGACGTCCATTTCATCTCTTTGAGCTGAGGATTTTTCTTCTTTTTTTTTTTTTTTAAATGGTGATTCATGAAACAGTTTGAAAGAGGCTTTTGAACAAGAACACAGAAGTTGTCCGAAAATGTCCAGAGTGTAAGGAACAGCCCCACTGTACTGACACATGAAGTGAACAAAACCTGCACACATTTCCAGAAAAGCCGATAATTCTGTTGTTTATAATTTATCTAATGGCGAAGATCTCGTGCCCAGTTGGGACCTGGTACTTTACCACTCAATGTTACACTGCATACAGTCTGAAAGAGGAAGATTTGCCATCTCAATCATTTAGAAAATTAGTCTTGTTTTTGGCTATTCACACACACAAACATTAAAAGGTGGTCAGGTACTTCAAGAAAGCCCTTCATCATCAAAAACTTTAGACTTGTAGCATTTTTTTCTTCTGTTATTCTGTGCAGAACTCAGATTATTTGGGTGGGGGGGTTTCAGGTAATAGTTATTTGATAGAGACAGCTGAATACTGGTTTGGTATATGAACTACCTAAACATATTTTTGGGCTCCAACTAACCATCGTTGTCATTGCATTAATCTGCTGATTCTTTTCCTAATTAATCATTTCTCTATAAAATGTTAGAAAATAATTAAAAATATCCATTATAATTTCAGCAGCCCAAATTGCTTGTTTATTCAACCAACACTCTGACGCACAAAGATATTCCATTTACAAATCATATGAAAGCAGAAAAGCAGCCGCTCCTCACATTTGAGAAGCTGGCACCAGAGAATGGATTACTGAGCTAATTGATTAATCAGCTAATCCTTACAGTTCTATTTGTGATGTCTGATACGTTGGCAGTATCTTGAGCCAAATGTTAATTGTAAATAAAAACTAACTTCAGTGATTAGAACTTTTATTCTGAGAAAGAAGTACAAGTAAAAAATAGAATTGGAAAGGAAGGCTTGAAGTGTATTTAAGAGGGGAAAGTGGGCAAATTATCAAGGAGGGCCACGATTATGTGCTGGCCTTGCTTTGATATAATCAATATGCCTGTAAAGTAGATGCAACTTTGAAAATAAATCTTAAGAATGAGTTAGGACCAAGCTGTAACACAATGGAAAAGGACAGGAAGTAACCCCAAAGGACAAAATCTTAACATACAATCTATCCAGCGATCCTCCCATCAGTGGAAACACACACCTCTCCATCAGACAGTGTATCGCGTACGTTAACACAATCCACTGCAGCCGCACAGTGCTCAAGTTCCTGTCTTTCTATCACGGAGTGACAGCACATGTCCGAAACAGAGGACAATCAATCCATCATCTCACATCACCGCACCATGATGATACTGCTGGTAGACACAGAGACACGGAGGATATGTCACTTCGTAAACCTCAAGTGCAAAGTGCTTTTGTTGTTGCAGTGAGTGGCTTGAGGACACATCTTAAAATACGCATTTCAGGAAAGGGAAAAAAAAAAAAAAAAACGCTCTCCGTGCCGAAAAAAATACATTCCCAAGATCCCAGATATGTTTTCAAAAATGATCATTTTCAGGGGTATCATCGATCATACTGCACAACAATATAATCTATTCCATCTCACAAGTATCTCTGTGCTGCAATTTATATGCAGAGGTAACGTTTTAGTGGGGAAAAAATGAGATAGCAATGTGGTTGAACATAAAAGTTATACTTCTTAAGATATATGGATAGTTTCTCTGGCTGCAGATTAAATTAAGGAAAAATTAGGGAGTTTGTTAGCATTAGGCATTAAGAAAAAAATCTCATTTTTTTCTAAATAGCTTACAAATGTGAACTTCAACTACTTAAAAAGTTTTCCATGGCATTTTATTATATCATAAATGAATAAAGATGGGATTATATGCAATATGCAGCGCATTCTCTGTGACCAGGAAACCTGATTTAAAATTTCAAGCTTCTCTGAAGAGAGGGAGAGCACAGGGACACCTCCACTTTACTTTTCTTCAGTTTGCTTCAGTTTCTTCCACAGGTAACAGTCGAGCTAAGGAGGAAAAATAAAAAGAATAAAACTGCACCCTGGTACAATTTCATCCGAGCCCTGTGGTAAAGTAAATTGAAAAAGATGGTCATGGACAGCATTCAGCTCTCTGGGGCAATGACCCCAAAGTTTTCATCTGACCCACTATGTGAAACAATGGACCATATAACAAGAGAGCACACTGGGAGACAGTTATGTTCCTCAGTTTATACCCAGCATTTACTTTTATACCCAACGTGCACTTGGCCAAAGACATCTGGGCTTAGTCACCTCTCTCCTCATTATTTATAGTTAGTGTATAACAGCATAAACTCTGATCAGCAAACACTTCCCCTTCGGCCGGGGTAATGAACCAAGAACAGAGCGAAAAAAAATGCTGCAGTGTACTTTAGCAGCAATACACTGAGTCAGAGTTGACCATTAACCTATGATCCTAACTGACCCTGTGGGCTTCTGTCCTTGCAAACCTCAGTGGCCCACCAGTAAATGCCCCCACCAGCCGCTGAATAACAGCTGTTACCCCTGACGGGTCTCCAACACGGCATTTTTCACGAGGGTACGATCGCCGCAATTCCCAATTTCTGCATCAGTTCACCAATGAGGAAAAAAAAGGTGCTGTGGTTGGCAAGTAGACCAAAAATAACTGACACTGGGGGAGGCCAAGAGCTGTGACACAGCTGTTTTAGAGGACAACTCTACTTGTATGTAAAGCTGCAGCCAACTAATTTCACTGTCTGGTAAGTTTCAGTCAAAGCTTATTAGATCTATATTGAATGACCGCCCAGCTATCTTAATGAGCTGAGAGAAAATGTTAGTTTTCTACCAACAGTTGGCTCAAAGGGTCAAATCTGGAATGGCATAAACGGCCGACAGAAGCAAGAAATGATCAATATCATTATTAGTGGCGTGGGAATAATGAATAAAATATCTCTTGACTTCCAGCTACAAGGGGGCCATTACAGCCACAAAAACTGACACAAAAACCTACATGTACTTAAAAATGAGACGCAGAAATGAGTGTTGATCCTTTAAGGAGCCCTCTGATGTACGCTGTCTGACCATTCAGTATAATTAAATGCTCTGACAAAATCAGACTGAGCTCGCGCAGCTTGCTTTTCTGGGGCTACAGTGACCCCTACAGGTTAGAAATGATCCAGCCAGGCAAACCTGCCTGAGTGACAGATACGGCAGACAGACTTGGCATAACCTGAGGTCTTTTCAAACAGTGAAATAAATAGTTCTGAAGTCATCTATCCCTCTGATAATTTTGCACAGGTGCACTTGAAATCCCAAACTCATGTCAATCACTGTAATTCCCCGATTGCTTCAGGCGCAGTGAGAGCCTGCATTTAATTAAACATGCAACTATTAGAATAATGGGTCTTTAAAATATGCCAGAATATTACTCTGGATTCTCAGTCTCACATTAAATGTACCTATTTTCTGTGTGACATGAAGATCGAGTTAAATAAAAATGATAAAAATAAATGTGATATTTGGTCAGATTTGTGCAGCAGTGTGTTTCTCGTGCAGCCTGTTGTGTAATTAATCTAGAAAAGATAGTTTTTACCCAATAACCCTGATTATTACAGACCTTATGACTGACTGACTGAGTGACAGCGGCGGGGACTCTGACCTATAAGGAGGCTGAGTGGAGGCGAGCAGGACGGGAAGGCTGTGAGAAGCTCCAGTAGGCTGAGGCTCGGGTCTCTCACATAGAGGTTGTAGTCTGCGGCGCCTTGTTTACTGCAGAGCTCCTGCAGTCTCCTCCGCTGCACACCATCGCCTGTATGCTCCACCAACGCCCGGAGAAATGCCTGACAGAGAGACAGAAATCGAAGGGAAAGTTACTTGGAGCTGTTCTGCACCTCTGTCAGCAGAGATGGTCGTGACTTGCCAGTTTTCTGGACATTTACATTCACAGCTGTTAAAAGAAGAGGCATTTAATACATTTTCTGACACTGCAGTGAGACGAACTCAGACAGTCAAATAAAAAATGTTAGTTAGTTTTCTCTTTCCTTTAAAAACGGTAGACCTTGATACCAGCGCAAACCATTCTAATCCTTTCTGTCCTCATAAAATAGTCATTTAGTTTTTAAATGCTTTCATTGTGGCTGAGAAATTAGCAGAATCAAAGAGGCATTATTTTAATCCTCAAACAAAATTCATCAGAATCAATTATGCAATCAATTAATATGTTAAATTTGCAGAAGACAAGCTGCTGTTTAACTGGTACAGCATCAATTATTGTTGATCTTTTTCTAGGCTGTGATGTCACTTACAAGATTAAAAAAGTATCGTGAATAAATATTAAAATTGCAACTGCTGAGCAACTTTTGGCGTGATTTCACTTTATTCCTCAGCCATTAATCACTCGGATACAGTCATCAAAACTTCTGAATATTCTCATGCCTAAGTGTTCTGTATAATTTCAGTGATTCATTATAGTTTAAGGCTGCATGTATGGGGAGATTAGTGGCATATTCTTGTAGCTTCTACTGGAATAATTATTTTCCCCATCCTTAAATCCATACAGCACTTCACCACTATTTGAATAGTGACAAAAAATAATGTCTGTATCTGGCACAGTCTCTGTAGCTTCAGTAATAACATTCATATTTATCAAAGCAGAAATAGAAAACAAGGACATGCAAATTATATCTTTCTCTATTTGATCTGACGCTGTTATGTACATCACTGGGAATTGCACTTACTAAGAGGCGAAGGTGATTATCTTTCACTATCCTGGAAATCACAGAGTATAAAGATTATGGTGCTGTAAATGCTTTAGTAAAACAGATTAACTGCTTGTATTATACAGACAGGTGTTGTAAAATAAAACTCTTACGGCCTTGTAAGTCTGTAGTAACTGTTTGACCTGAAACAGTCCATTTTTGTGCAGGAATTTAAGAGCACAGAAGAGAAAATAAAACTGTACACAAGTCTTATACACAGCAAGGAACTGGACTGTGCTGAAATTAGCATGTTTCCGACACATTATCAATTTGATTTGGACACTTCTCCAATACAATCAGCATAGAGAGGAGTAATGTTTCATTGTCTCTTTTTAGATGCTTAAAAAACAAACTGTAAAATGCTTTTTAGAAAATACACACTGTGGCATAAGAGATACTGCGTTGCAAGTGCTGTGTACTTTTATGCTTTAAGCAATACGGCATGCTGAGCAAGCAGTACTTAAAATGTTGTAATTATTAAGAAGCAATGGGATTGTTGCCATGTTTTGACATTTTACAAATTGTCTTCTTTTTGTCATTCAGTGTGCGGTTTACAAAGAACGATAAACTACTGATGCAGCTCATGCCAGAGGGAAATTAATGGTATTCATTTGGTTAGACTCTAATGTTTTTTTTATTAAATAATGAATTTAACTTGCATAGTAAAAAAAATTTTGTGGAAAAAATTGCTTGAGAAAAAAAAAAGATACAGGACAAAGAATACAGAAAGCTAGCTACTGTCACTACAGTAAGACTGCAAATGTTGAAGATTCAGCCAAAGGTTAGGCATTGCCAAAGCTCAAGACAAAGGCCACTGACATTTCCTCACGACAAATGTCTTAATTTACATTGCCACCAACAACCAGGCATGTTTAATCATTATTTCAGCCTTGGAACAACATTTTAAAATTCAGTCTTGCTTAAGCTGAGTACAAAGTATGAACACATCTTTCCAATCTTTCTTCCCCTGCCCTGATATCCTATTTGAGTAGCCATATACTGTACCTGTTCAGTAAAATAAATAAATAAATAAATATAGGAACATCTGTGTCAAAATATAATTGCACTTCTTCATGAAATACAATAGACATTCCTCCAGGCTCTGACAACACAAATAAAAGCAGCATGCTCTAGCTAGAGAAAACATGACACTTCCCTCTTATTATACTGATACACTAAAACAACAAGTTGGATGTCACATCAAAAAGTGCCATAGCCAATGCAATTTACAAGGTAAGTAGCTGTAGAGCAATGTGTTGACACACAGTACCTTCTTAGGGACATGTCTGATCTCTAGACACCATGTGAGCAGGTACAGCAGAGAAATATTCTGGGGAATGTAAGGCGGCACCTTGGCACCTATAACCATGAGGGAAAGAATTTTATTTAATTATTAGATTAGGGTGCATGGGAATGTCACAAACATGAGGATCTTTGGGGGGGGGGGAATGCTACGCTACAACGTTCTTATCATGAGTATATTACTGTTTACCTTTTTTCTTTGTGTCTTTATGTAGAGAAATATGTACTCTGTGGTTCCTCTGATTATGGAGACCCAATCTGTGGAGCATATCCTCCACCTCAGCCTCCCTGTTCGGGCAGAACACATCAAACGAATCCCCTGGAAGATGTGTCATCATCGGATAAGCCTATGAATAACAATGAATCATCTTAAGTACAAACTGCAATCTAAATCTATTTAAATTCATACTGCAGGTTTAGAAAAATGTGAAAAAGTTAAGCTTACAGAGATGTCCAGCTCCAAGAAAAGGGCCGTCTTGACTGAATCTCCTCTGGTCAGCTGAACTGCCCTGGATATGGGAACCTCATGAAGAGTCTCTTGGTTTAACGGTCCAACAATCTGAAAGAAAACATCTATGAGATGAAGCCTGAAATACAGCACAAATACTTATTTTTAAATCGGCGGTATCATTACTCACCTGATCCACAGTGTCCACCTCCTGAAGAGAGACATCCAGGTAAGGAGGAGGCAGAGCAGGAACATTAAGAGAGGACTCAGACAGCGGCGGAAAGGAGCGTGTCAGTAAGGCTGCCAAAGCAACATGGGGAACTCCAGCATCCCCCGTCTGTGTTTCTGTTCCTGATGTAGAAACACTGGCAGTGCCACAAGAGTTGGATGACAACCCAGGGCTCCCTGTAGGAGAAGCTGGCCTGAGATCTGAAACTGCAGTCTGTGTAGTAGAATCTGAAGCAGCAGATGCAAATTTGAGAACCGTTTCTGTGGACGCTCTGACCGACTCGCAGTTCTGGCGGTCCGTGATGCTTAAGAGGTTTAGTTGGACGTCTGGTACAGATGAATCAGGAGTTTCCTTTGGTGAATCCCCTGCTTCTCCTTTGAAGTAACCAGTCCTATCAGAAGCCATTTTTGATAAGACTCCTTTGATTGCTTTCCACAGTCCGTCAAGCCAGGGGTCGACGACCACCTCCAACCTGAAGAAACCACAAAATGACACACAGCAGTGTAAAAAAGGAGGAGGAGAAAGTGGGTGGGTAGGTTAAAGGCCACAAAAGTTGGAGGTCTATACTGTACTGCATTTCTCTGCAAAAACGTACCCTACACCATCATCTGCATATCCCGTTGCATAGAATTGTTTGGCTCCGAGTTCCTGTAGACGTCGCTCAATTGTCTTCCCACAGTTGCAGAAATTTGCATAATTTGTGTCTCCTAAAGCTGGAGCAGACAGAGGAAAACAGATTTCTCAAGCCAGAATGTAAACACTGTGCAGTGTTCTGCATTGTAATGATTTACATTAATGTGTTTTGCAAATTAAGTTCCCTTATACTGAGTGAAAAAAAACGAGCTACCTCAGACCTCGGTTATAGAATTTACCTAAAAGTGCATAGCAAAGGTGTTTATAGTGGTGAGTGGAGAGGGTCTTCTTCTTGATGCGCTTTACAAATTGGATGGCATTGTCTGGCGGTTCCCCATCTCCAGTAGTAGACACAATAAAGACCACTGGGGCATTCTCCTTCTCCAAATTGTACTGGAACCAGTTATATGATTAATTGGTGATTGGTGTTTCCACTAATCAGTGTGAAACACTACATTAATTTCCACAAAGGCATCACGTTTGCTAAGATATTATTGATGTGTTAGTGCGTGCCAGTAGCCATGCATCAGAAGAAGGGGGGTTAAACAGGTGTACTTCAAGTAAAAAAGGGGCAAAATCTACCTTGTCTGGGTTGTCCAAGCAGCTGAGCTCAGCAACTAGTCCGTGCTCCTCTGCCACCTCAGCTATCCCTTCTGCTATGGACTGAGCCTGACCCTTCTGAGACCCGTACAGCAGCACGAACCGGGGTTTCACTTCACAGGGCATGCTGAAAAACAATGCAATGTAGTCAGAAACGATACAGAGCTGCACTATGCCAACGACACTGCTGACAGGGTGATTAAAAGTTGTCCAGCTGTGTTTTCATAGGTACCTCCGCTTATCTACATGCTGTACATTTTGACAGGTAACACACAGACTGCCATAAGACAGTCCTGACCGCCCTGAAAACCACCATGAAGTGCCCGGACGTTACGTCAGTTTTGACAGTCATTACCCAAGTGCACGTGGAGACCAGCATGTTATTTACCATTTTATATCCGACCTTAAATCAACAGCAATCACGCCACGGGGCTAGCAGAGCAACATGTGTTCAGCTAAATGTTACTGACAGCTAATAACTTACGGGAGGCAAGCTCCGCTGCCAATATCTGACCCTGTCTTTTCGAGAATAGAGTATAGATGCTTAAAACTCATAAGAAAGACATAACGGGCTGTGTTGTGTCAGAAAATAAATGTTTTACCTTTTTAAAACAGCTGTAGAAATTCTCACAGTGCTTCCCATGGAATTTTATCATCACTGGAAATCACGCGAGATTTGCGCACAGAATCAGATTGAACGTGATCGGAAGATACCAAAAAGTACATAAAATAATCTTTTCAGCACTCCCCTTAAAATATTCCTAATGGAAAGCTCGTAATTACATTTCGGGAGTCCTAACAGCTCAGTTAATTGCGCGTTGTGATTCTGGATAAATGTGTGTGTTTAAATGTGTAATAAGACACACTTAGCGTTACTTGGTTCCGCCCTCCCCGCCCGTGGAGCCTTCCAGAAGTCGCCGACAGACTCGTGCGGCTTGCAGCTAAGCCACACTCCAGGTTTCCATCCCAAAAACTCATTATTTCATCTGTTTAACGCGTACTAAGTGTCCTAATCACTCGGTCAACATGTCCTCTATGGGGACACTGGCGTTTGATGAGTATGGGAGGCCTTTCATCATCATTAAGGACCAGGACAAGAAGACACGGCTATCGGGAATTGATGCGTTGAAGGTACAATGGGCTAGCTAGCATGGCACGTTGGTTAGCAAGCTTTACGTTTGCTGTTACTTGCATGATGTTAAATACGCCAAGTCATACTATGTGTTTAACGTTAAACATAGCTGTACAGGTTATGCTTTTTTAAGCATACTTTCGACTGGCGAGCTAAGCTGGTGGTGCAATAGCATCAGGATAGCATTAGCAAACGATTAACCAGTCATGCTAACAGTGAGGCCCATGTGCTTCTTCAGCTAAGGGGGTGTTGCTAGACAGGGCTGTGCCTTAAATGGTCACTGTGGATGCACATCATTTTAATACATCATTTTGCTTATACAAAAAGTTTCCCGAAGCTGACGACTTAAATCTATATTTCCTATAGAGACCAAGAATAAGATCTTACTTCAAATGTGAGCTGATGTGGAGATGTTTTTGTGTTTTGCAGTCTCATATTATGGCAGCCAAGGCTGTGGCGTCAACGCTCAGAACATCTTTGGGACCTAATGGTGAGCAAAAAAGCATCATCGTCATCATTACGTGTGACTTCCTCAAACTGTCAAAATGGTTTGTCTTATAAGAGGTGTAGACACTGAGTTGTTGTGTAAATTAAATAATGTATTTGCCTTTTAATATGTAAATTTGATATCCTTTCCACATACCGCTGTGGCTGCTTTTTCACTTGTAATGTCTCCTGATCCATTTTTTGCACCCAGGTCTTGACAAGATGATGGTGGACAGGGATGGAGAGGTGACTGTCACCAACGATGGAGCCACTATTCTCGGCTTGATGGATGTGGACCACCAGATTGCCAAGCTGATGGTGGAGCTCTCCAAGTCCCAGGATGACGAGATTGGTGATGGAACCACCGGAGTTGTTGGTACGATATAAGAAGATGGGGGGGAGGGCATAGGTTGCTTTTTATTGGCTGTAAACTTGGATTCATACCTTTTTCGCTTAGACTTCTGGTAGCCCTAGTATAGGATTTAACCCGTGATCATGACAACATGCAATCTTAGATGTGGCTTTTTTTTTTTTTTTTTTAAGGAGACAAAGGAATGGGCAGATCAATACTAGAGATACAAACTTATTTTTTATATATATAAAAAATAGTACGTTATCTACCTCTGACAATTAACGGGTATCTGCATAGTGGTGATCCTGGTATTACTTGGTATCAAAATCCAGTTTTGTTGCTTATTCTTAGTGCTGTGCGATCATTATACTCCCCCTCTTTGAAGTGATAGTTGTGCCAAACCTTGCACTGGAAATGGCTGCACTAGATCATAAAAAATAAATTCAGTGTTACTGTAGAGCAGGAAATTATTGAGCCATTCTTCATCTTTAAAAGCAGCAGGATTTTGTGACTGCATTTTATTCAGATACTTCGTCTTTAGTTATTACTTAACAGCAGTGGTGTGCTATAATAAAAATAATACGGTATTCATGAGTTCACATCATCCCATAGTCTTGATGCACTGAGGATGTTAGCTCATAAACACGCAGAAACCTTTGAGCATCCTGCAGCCATATCAAAACAAAACGGTGCATTGGGAATATCCTAAATCATAATTATGTTGTGTGTTTGACACTAGCGAGTGTTGCAGCTTTGACCAGAACAGCCTGATATTTGTCAACTATATTACAGCTATTGTTGGTGTTATTATCTGAATGTATTTTCCTCTTCCCCCTCAGTGCTTGCTGGGGCTCTGCTTGAGCAGGCTGAGCAGCTGCTCGACCGTGGAATCCACCCCATCAGGATCTCTGATGGCTATGACCAGGCTGCACGCATTGCCATCGAGCAGCTGGACAAAATTGCAGAAACCTTGCCCTGCGACCCTAACAATACAGAACCGCTCATTGAGACCGCTATGACGACGCTCGGATCCAAAATGTGAGTCTTGATTTTATATCTCACTATAATACAGTACAATACAACAATAACTATCTCTTTTGGTTTAGCTTTCAGCATTACAAGACATGGTTATATAATAACACTTTCATTGTGTACCATCATCTAAAATCACATCTTACAGATCGTCCTACTCTTATCTTTCAGTATCAACCGATGCCACAGACAGATGGCAGAGATTGCAGTGAATGCCATCCTCACTGTGGCAGACATGGAGAGGAAGGATGTAGACTTTGAGCTCATCAAGATGGAGGGCAAAGTGGGAGGCAAGCTGGAGGACACACAGCTCATCAAGGGAGTCATAGTTGACAAGGAGTTCAGCCACCCTCAGATGCCCAAGGTACAATCAGAAGGCAATATCACAGTCAGATGATGTCATCTGCTCTCTAATTTTCTTTGATCACATTAAACCATCTAGCTGACATGTCTGCCTGATGTGCATCTATATATCTATTGCTAATTATCCCAGTATTTTAGTATTTTGTGAATTGATTGTGCTTTATAGATCTGTAATCAAACTAAACAGGTTATATTGCACTTATCTTTAGTGTGACCACAGTAAAATAATGAGACTAATATCAATTCTTCCTCATCACTCAGGTCCTGAAAGATGTTAAAATCGCTATCCTTACCTGCCCGTTTGAGCCCCCTAAGCCCAAGACCAAGCATAAGTTGGATGTGACCTCTGTGGAGGACTACAAAGCCCTTCAGAAATACGAAAAGGAAAAGTTTGAGGAGATGATCCAACAGGTTAGTACTGCAACGTCGAAGCATGTAGAAACTGAACTCTTCACATCTACATTGGCACATGGGGTTAATCTTAAAACTCCTGTCTCTCTTTTAGGTCAAAAGCAACGGGGCTAACTTGGCCATCTGCCAGTGGGGCTTTGATGATGAAGCCAACCACCTTCTGCTGCAGAATGAGCTGCCGGCTGTCCGCTGGGTCGGAGGGCCCGAGATTGAGGTGAGAGACGCTTGATGGAACTCTTTGATGCAAAGTTACTCTTGAACAAAATGCTTTTACACACACACGATCAATCATGTATTACTATTTTATGGCCATGTGCTGGTGAGCAGAGACTATGGAGTAGAATGTTTTTACTTTTAAGTATCTGATGTCAAATGTGTTTTCTCTGCAGTTGATTGCCATAGCTACAGGAGGCCGCATCGTGCCAAGGTTCTGTGAGTTGACTCCAGAGAAGCTTGGCACAGCTGGTGTGGTAAAGGAGATCTCCTTTGGCACAACAAAGGATCACATGCTGGTCATCCAGGAGTGCAAAAACACCAGGGCCGTAACCATTTTCATCCGTGGAGGCAACAAAATGGTACGCACAAAAGATTTTTAATACATGCCAAGGTATTATGTATGTAAATCTATTGCTGTCGGTTCACCTTTTTAATTTTATCCATACCATTAGATTATTGAAGAGGCCAAGCGCGCTCTCCATGATGCTCTGTGTGTAATTCGCAATCTGGTCAAAGACAACCGTGTTGTGTATGGAGGAGGAGCTTCAGAGATCGCATGTGCTCTGGCTGTCAACCAGGCTGCAGATAAGGTAAGAAGCACTGAAACCCACAGATTGTTTCTGGATTGAGCAAAATGAAGTAAGGTATTCTTTCAGATTTTGTTTCGATCGATCTTTGTTTCTGCCCCCCCTTCCTTTTGTAGTGTCCATCACTGGAGCAGTACGCCATGAGGTCGTTTGCAGATGCCCTGGAGGTAATTCCAATGGCACTGGCTGAGAACAGTGGGCTGAACCCTATCCAGACCATGACAGAGGTCAGAGCCAGACAGGTCAAAGAGTCCAACTCCTTCCTTGGTATCGACTGTCTGCACAACAACACCAATGGTAAGGAAACACACAGTCAGACAGTCACAACACTGCACATTAGTGTGGCTCACATTCATATCATATATTGAATGGCTTTTGTTTTGTTTTGTTCCTACGCAGACATGAAGCAGCAACATGTGGTCGAGACCCTGATTGGCAAGAAGCAGCAGATCTTACTGGCTACTCAGGTGGTCAAGATGATCCTGAAGATTGATGACATCCGAAGCCCGGGAGAGAGCGAGGACTAAAGGCCTCCTGGAACACTTCAAGATTTCTGTGCTGTTCTAGAGGTTTTAGGCACTTCCCCCGAGCACCACGTCCAAACCGCACTGCATATTGCTATTTATCATTTGATACAAAGTGTTCAAGCTGTTGTCGTATCAAAGTCACCATTAAAATGTGGGTCAGTTGACATTTCCAGACTCTGTAGTTCTGATTTCAACCTGATAATACTGGATCTTTATTGGTGCATTGTACATCAGGTGTACATTACATGTCTTATAAAACCTGAAAGTTTACACAATAAATTGCTGATGTGTGAAAAGTAATTCACAAAGCACATTTTATGAATGTTACTGCTTGTGTTCTTACATGAACAAGACAACATATGGCATATTTTTTTTGGATAAAAGTGCTAAATAGTTTTGACTTCACAATTAAAATTCACATTTAGGTGACATTAAAATCAGTTCCTCACAATTCATACATAAACATACAGACCTCTAAAATAAAGGGTCAGATCAGATAAATGTAAAACAACTGGAATATCACCACGGAAAGAAAAATTCTAAGTAAAGAATCAATGGCAGTTTTCACATCATCCCATGTAGAAACATAGAACACAAGCTCCATTTGTGAGAGTCAAGTCCCTTTACTCCATGTGTTGATAAGTTTGGCCTTATCTACATGTACTTTTTGAGCCAGTTGAGCATGTCTGTCCTGGCCTCTTCGATGTACAGTTTGTCGGTGGGGTTGATGTCCTCTCTCTTGCGGTGAACAAACCCATGAGTCTGACCAAGAAAGATCTTCACCTGGTAATCCACTGTGCATTTCTCCTTCAGCTTTGCTTCAAGGACACTCACCTGAGGAGCGAATGGATGTAAGCACTGGGTGTTGGTGTTTATATGGCAGAGATGATGGCATTTAAAGTGAACTTTTACACCATACAAATTCCATGTGTCATTTTAGCTTTTACTGACATATTAGAGGCATACAGATGTTTATGAGTTTTTATGAGTACTACCAACCTGGTTCAGAGGGATAACGTCATCTTTTTCCCCAAAGATGAAGAGTGTAGGACTCTTTAAGTCATATCTGTCCTCTCTTTCACGGATGATTCCTGCACAGTATCACATAAGTCAGTTATAAAACCACTGTCAAGCAACCAACCAAGCAAGTCTACAAGTTTACCAAGACAAAGTTCTGCACATTCTGTCATTCTGGCATATTTTTCTGCACCAAAGTACAATTTTAAAACAACATATTTAATAAACAAAAATTGCCAATTTGTAATACTGTAATGGAATTAAAAAGACACGGACACTAATGACGCACCATAAACTGACACTCCGGCTTTGACCTCTGGATACTGCAGGGCAAGGTAATGTGTGGCGACCCCTCCCCAGCAGAAGCCCACTGCGCCAATGTGTTTGGCCCCACACTGCTCCTTCAGGTACCGGAGCACTGCATCCACCTCTCTGGGTAAGGAAATATGACCAAAATGTCTTAAGCTATACAAAAATAGGAGGCTGATAAATTCATGCAATCAGCAAACACCAAAAACACCAGCTCATATCAAAGATGAAAGTAGGCTTTTAGTTACTTATTAATGTTTGTTGGCTTTTTGTCTTCAAGCCACTCCTGAAATTTGGACCAGTCATGTGTCGGACTCCACGGCTCCTTTCCAACATAGAGGTCTGGACAAACAGCACTGCTCAGGGCAGAACAACAGCAGAAGAAATCACCATTATGGATCAACAATGAGGATTATCACTATCCACTCTTTCTGTGAATGTACAACGGCAGTGATTTACTCACATGTATCCATTGGCAGCCAGCATATCAGCCATGTATCTGGTGTTGGGAAGCTGCCATCCAAAAATGTCTTGTATGACAATAATGGCCTTGTCTGATGCAGAGGATGGTTTCACTACATAAGCTTTGATGTGCTCTATCTGGACTTCCTGGCCGAGCCCCCCATAGTCCATCCGATCACCAATATCACAGGGGCATGGTTTGGCTTCATTTGCCATCTGCTGACAGGCACATGCAAAGTTAGCTGGAAAGAAGGGTGACATTTAAAAGTAACATTTCATTCCTCTGCCTTGTGCTTGACCTGGGAATGACTTAAACTTGATTTGAAGCACAATGACAAAGCATTTTGCAAAAACAGCTCTAAATTCTCTCCACTATCTCCTCTTAGCCTCAAAGGAAAGAGAGGGGAAAAACACATACCGTGCTGTTTTCCAATTTTTCGATGAGAAAGGGAACGACCTGAGGTTTTCTGCAGAGCTCAAAAAGTTTCACGAAAAGCCAGTCATTGTAAAGCTAATGGGATCAACGTTAAAGAATGAAATTCCTGTCACGACCTTCACAATAAAAGCTGCAGATTTCCACATTCCGAAGTTTCTGAGTAGCCTGTAACAGCTCTGAAACACAAACTTAAAAAAAGAAAGAAAATGTGGTTGCAATCACAGTGCTATAGCTAATAATATATTTAACTGTTCATGTATTTATTATATTCAAAATGTGTCATTCATGTCAAAATACAGCCTCTTCTTTCTGTAGACCCAACCAGAATAAAAAAATCACTCTATACTGATTCAAAAACACAAAGAGCAATATACCTCAGTGTATGTTTTAACCATAGACAGTAAAAATAAAAAGTTTTTACCCATATCAGCTATTATACCTACCTCTCCTCTGTGTGAAACTTTACTTGTCTGGCATTGCCTGGTTCCAGCAAGCTAACCAGTAAAACAGCAGTAAAACTCACATGAACAACTTCACTGTAGTTTTATTAAAGTTTTAATTTTGACTAAATCAATGGTAAACTGTAATAAATTTGTCAATTAGATATTGTGGAGCTTGTCTCTTTTTTGTCTTAAATACTGCAGCTGCTATAAACTTCTAAAGTGGACATAAGTTTCGTCATTTTCCTCTTTGTGTGGCGTTTCAGCGAATTTTTGAGGTTAAGGAAACGACTTTATTTCCGGTGAGCGCCTGTGTGTTCGCGATTGCTTCACCAAAGATGTATGTTAATGTTTCACAGCGTCAAACAACGCCTCTGGGTTTTTGTGAGTTGTTCACCTACTTATAACCTTGTAACACTGTCGTCCATGAGATGGTCCTCTCAAAAGGCACCGCTGGGATTCGAACCCAGGATCTCCTGTTTACTAGACAGGCGCTTTAACCAACTAAGCCACGGCGCCGCTGATGTGCTCCGCGCTGGCACACTATCATTTCCAGGCTATACCGATGTTATTAATGGTTAAGTTGTTATAGTTTAATAGAATCATATAATTAACCATAATTACTCACATTTCGAATTAAAGTTCATCGTCCATCTACACTGTGACTAAATTACATTTTACATTAACTATTGTGTCACAATATAATTGTGTTGTCTGAAACATCACCACAACATGTGGTGTTTCAGGTTAAGACATTCAAACAAAAAGCAGGATAACAATTGGAAAATAATAAGATAAATTAATGGATTAATATTATCCATATATTTGACTAAAAACAGATATACATGTATAAATACAGAAATATAATCATATATAACTGAGGTTGAACTCTACTTTGGTTTTATGTTACGTTATGTTGAGAGCTGCAAGTCAAATGTTTGTTCAGGTAACATCCTGCAGATGTCACTGTTTAGCATGGATGGATATTTGATACCCAATTTGTAGAAATAAATAAAAAATAAAAGCGAAAAACTCGTTCTCCTAAATAAATACAAGTGTTCATTTTAACTGTGTTTATACATTTTTAAATTATTGTCTTATATGAGGATACATACATAATTGTATTAAGAGATGTAATTCATAGCCAGCGCCTTGGTAACCACGTGACAGTTGTTATGGAAGTGTCCATTGCCGTAAAACGCCAACCGCTGCTGTAAAGTAAAAACTGTTGTGACAGGAGCTAGCAGTGACGTTAGCGCATGCGTTAGCCAGCTCAGCTAGCCATTTGTCTCCCAGGTTTAAACTGTCATTTCAGCAACACGGAGGATGTAACGTGTTTGTTGTTTTTTAAAACCAGGTTTGTCGTTGAAAATCAAAATCACACCGTGAAAATAAAACCTGTTGTCAAAAGAGCGAGCAGACTGGATGTGAGAGGACACAACGAAGCAAACGCTGGAGTTGAGTGTGTGGGGAAACCATTTTATGATTGTCAATGCATCCGACACATCAGGATATACTCGTCTCGCTAGCTTAAAGCTAGCTAAACGAAATTGTCTGTGTCGTGGATGGGTTCGCTGTACAAGATACTCCTGGAAGTAACGGTGACCGGTGCTTAGCGAACAACATGGACACTGCCGAAGAAGGTAAATGGACCCAAAAGCCGTCGCTTGTTGCTCTCCTGTGGCTGTGGGTTCACTAGCGTTAGCTTCGTTAAGTGCATTACCGAGAACCAAGCCTGCTGCTGGGCTGGCCTGCTAGTGGTTAACTTAGCTTAGCACAATAGCCTGCCAATGTAATGCGAGGTTTATTAAGGCAGGTAGGACATGACTGCTAAATGTTGTCGTAGACATGTGAGAGCTCGCTGTGAAGCAGAAACGTAGCAGAGATCGTATAAAAGACCAGAAGTTACTGGTGATGTCATCAGTCTCCTGATGTATGGTCATATAGATAAGAAGAAGTTCATTGTTTAACTTACTTAAATGTATGCACACCTATTGTCTAAGTATCTAACACTAGTCTAGATTAGTTTCCCCTTTCTAAAAACACCTGTATCACACCCCCCTACTCTCTAATCTCTGGTTGTCTTGGCCTTTGGCGTAGGTGTCATATTAACATATAATATGTGTTTGTGTGCAGCGGATATCTGTCGTGTGTGCCGTTCTGAGGGGACCCCAGACAAACCCCTGTACCACCCTTGTGTCTGCACTGGCAGTATCAAATTCATCCACCAGGAATGGTAAGTGTGTCCGGCTCTTCAGCTGTCATTACCGTGACCTCCCCTTTTCACCTCAGACGCCCTCCACAGAAAACTTTCCCCCTTTTTATTAAACATTTACGTAGTGCACGGAGAGACTTTTGACACTAGTAGTGAGTAATTAGACCGAGGCTGAACACTTGTTGCATTAGTCACTCCAAAAACCCTAGTTTACACTAACCTCACTCGTACTCCCATAAATGAGCATGTTGTTCCAGTGCATGGCTGAATAAAGATAGACTGCGTAGAACTGATTGTGATTTTTTTTTTTTTAAACCTAGTGTTGTGTTACATGTACGCATTACAATTTCTGAAAGAACACATATAGTGTTTCACACATTAAATATGGCTGTTCCTATCCTGGCTGCGTGCACACAAACACAATCAGAAGAATGTCTTCAAAAGGTTGTTCCTAATCTCATTCAGTCTAAAAAAAAGAAACCAGGATCAGTTTCCATGCTTACCTTTTAATAGGATTAATTCAGTATAATGATTTCTTATATTACAGGGTGACTGAGTGGATAACTTGGGGCATAAGTGCCCTATTTTTATTCCTACAGTGATTAATGTGATTGAAGAATCGCAAAAGGATGCGGAACAGGTTCATCTTCTATCCTATCCAGAATGAATGGTATCCCAGATTACTGGTCTTAGGTGTGGTATTGACCTGCTGAAAACAATACCAGCCCCTGCAGGTATTTCGGAGATGATGCTTTTTGTCCTCATCTGTCCTGTTTGTGAGCGGCACTGGTTACAAGTGGGTCAGGTGCATGGAAATCCCTAGGCGGAGGCCAGGTCTGGATTGTTCTGTGGTAATTGTTGAACCTCTTTCTGTATTCATATTAGTTCACGGTCACCCCCCGCAAAGTTTAGAATACCAGTCTATTGTGTATGGAAAGTGTAGTTGTGCTGAGTGTGTAGAGGCTGCTGCTAACCTTGATGATGTTTTCTCTTCTTTTCTTGTGGTTACTTTATAAAAATTAAAATACAGACAACCAACTGTCAGCACTCAGATATCAGGCTTGCTTCATGTCCTGTAGGTTGAAATTTCTTCAGATGACTGCCCTTATAGACGTATATCAGAATGTGTTTATTGATTTCTGAGCTGGTCAAGTAGGTATGACCAATTTCCCACAGAAATCCCAGCTGTGTACGAACTACTGTGCTGCTTTCAGTACAACTTTTCTAAACTGAACAAATTCTGCTAACAAACTAGGAAGGAATAAAGCTGTCCCGTCATGTGTGTGTGTGTGTGTGGGGGGGGGGTTCTTAAGTTGAATGAAAACTTCAGAAAACCCTCTTCTGTAAGTCTCATGACTAATACTGTCATATGTGTTGGAATCAGCTGGACTCTCTTACATAACCAAGCTGTTAATCCCTGAGTCTTACCTATGTCACAGCGAGCTGGGATGGTGTTATTATGGGAAACATACAAGCACAACTGATACGCCCTTTTCTGTTAGTTGTTAATCAGAGGTGTGAGTGTTTTCCCCCCAATGAAACATGATAAGTGCTCACAGTCAAGTGTGTGCTGCATTCAGAGGTCCTGGAGAGGTCATCACAGCTGAGCATGTCTTCATCACAACATTGTGGTATTCTTCAAGAGATTATGTTGGGTCAAGACTGTAGACCAGACTGTGGTTTAAATCTGCAACACTGGAGTTTGTCAGAGTCCTGCAAATTTAGTCCTTTGGGGAGATATTCAACTGTTTTGTAGTATTTTAGTATTTTTAAGCTGTGTGTTTGAATTGATCTGTGCTTTACAGCAGGTTCCCATTGCTGTTGATGTGAATATTTTGTTTTGTGATATCCAGTTCTTAATTTACACCTGCAGAGTTGTGTGATTAAAAAGCATTCAAAACTCTCAACCACATGTTTTAGGTTGACTTAGTGAAGTGTGTACTACTTTTGACCTTCTAAATGTTGCTTCACAGTTTGGTCCAGTGGCTGAAGCACAGCAGGAAGGAGTACTGTGAATTATGCAAGCACAGATTTGCTTTCACACCAAGTAAGTACTTGTGACATTGATGAATCATCCACTTTAATATATTAAACAGCCTCAAGTTTCCTAAACAGACCTCACAGACGGAGCCGTATGGTTCCTTTTTGCAATGGTCCTTTTGAATATGATTATTCATTTATTGAAAGTTGTTTTGTTGAATAATATTTAAAAACCTTCCACACAAACATCTCTGGTTGACTCTTTCCTTCGTTGCGCTTCAGTCTACTCCCCGGACATGCCCTCACGTCTGCCCATACAGGACATTTGTGCCGGCCTGCTGACCAGTGTGGGCACAGCCATCCGCTACTGGTTCCATTACACACTGGTGGCTTTCGCGTGGCTCGGGGTGGTTCCTCTCACTGCATGTAAGTAGTGACACACAAGGCCACAGTGACCTCTTAAATGCTGGGTTACACCTTGATGCCATGGTTTTACTATCTTAAACATGTAACTATGCCTTCTCTTCATAAATGTGTTCATCAAAGCAATGAGGTAGAACTGAGGTTGTTCCATAGGTTTGACAGCACATGTTTATTGTACTGCATGTTCACCCCTTAAGTGTAACTCCATATTTACGGTTCTGTCCCTGCTTGGGCAAGAGGAGGTGTCTCACTTTTGTGCACATGTGTAGCACTTAACACACTTATGAAGTGACCACGACATACGGTTACATATTTAGCTTATGTTCTGGTTTAACACGTTTAAGAGAATTACAGCTCTTACACCACTACATAACAGGCAATGCCGCGTGTGCTCCAAGATAATGTAAATCCCCCTCAGTGCTCAATGCAAGAGACGTAGACAATTCTCACATTATGTAAGATGTTACCATGCAGCAGTTTAAACTGATTTAATAAGTTCAGAATGACACTAATGCATTTACCTGGTCATTTTCTCACAGGTCGCATCTACAAGTGTCTGTTTACCGGCTCTGTGAGCTCACTTTTGACACTGCCTTTGGACATGCTCTCTACGTGAGTAATGACATCATTATTTTCCAAACTAAGTGAATTCTACTTACTTTATTCATTCAACTCATCTCTAATTGTGCTTCTGCAGAGAGAACCTGCTTGCAGATTGTCTACAGGGCTGCTTCGTGGTCACCTGCACGCTGTGTGCATTTATCAGCCTGGTGTGGCTCAGAGAACAGATAGTCCACGGTGGCGCTCCCCAATGGTTAGAGCAGCACCAGCCGCCACCACCAAACGCAGCCGGACAAGCCAATGAGGTGCTTTGCTTGACTCATTGCAAATGAATAGCCTTTTGAGAATATATACATATTTTGTCCTGATCTATATACAACAAAAAAATCACTCTTACTGTTAACTCGGCATATTAAAATCACGCATCCTCTCCCCTCATCCTCAGGCACAAGCTGCAGGCCAGGGAGCAGCTGATGAGCCCCCTGCAGCGCAGCCAGCTCCAGCTGATCCACCAGCCCAGAATGAAGCAGAGCCTGAGCCCCCTGATGTCCCCCCAGACCAGGCCGATGACCCAGAGCTGGAAGAAGAGGAGGGGGCGGCAGCTGAAGATGCAGATCCCAACAATGGAGCACAAGGTTGGAATTTAATAAGGAACTATTATTGAGTTTAGCATTGCAACCACACTATGAAACATTTTCTGGCAGGTTTAGTTGTAATTTTGGGCAACATTGAAGTCAGAAAAATGATCAGACATGTTTGACGTGTATTAGCATAAACACAGTGATCAAGTCTTCAAGAATGGCACTCCGCCTGACAATTCCTCACATTTCACATGGTGTTCTGCCCGGTCATATTTCTTGGAGATATGCAGAAATGCTTTACCTTACAAAATCGAAAAATTGCTTGTCATCACAAAAACAGTGAGAAAGTGCAGATCATGCACAAATGAAACAGAGCAGAACGTCATCACAAGTGTTTCCAAAACCTTTCGTCTCCAACAAACAAGACCATTGTTGGAGTAACGTCTTTTTGCAACAGAGAACAACAGGGTTTTTGGAAATGCAGGTTTTTAACTAGAACAAACAGTACAGGCATTACAGCATCCAAATGCCTTCCACAATGGTCCCATTTGTCAGTTTGCCAAGGCATCACAATTAATTTGAGAATGATACAATGACGTGTCAAAATGCTACCCGCAGCACTCGTATCACACTAATTTGTTTTGTTTTACCGTGGTTAATGGTCTGATTTTGCAGCAGGCAAGGCAAAAAAAGGGGGCTGATAATGAATTGGGATTGTATTATACATTATTCTAGCTGCGGGGTGTCACCACAGCTAAATGAATGCAGTGGAAAAGTTTCACACTCGGTTTCTCTACACTCCACTAACAGATTTTCATTAATAATGTAACAATAACCACCCTTTCAAGTATTATTTGTCTGCGTTTAGCTAAAAGCCAACTCAGAAACATTTGAGCAGACAAACAACAGTGTTTTCTGCCTCCTCTGTGGCGCACTGTAATGCTGTGGCCATATCTGACGAGCAAGATATTGAATTTATTTCGACAATGATAGATGGGCTCTCCCTTATGTTGCTTATACTTTTTTAAGTCGCTGACTGTTGCCAGCGTATTAATCTTCATTGTAATTCAAGCTGATATCTTTCTGTGTAGATGACATGAATTGGAATGCTTTGGAGTGGGACAGAGCGGCGGAGGAGCTCACCTGGGAAAGGGTAACTCTGCATAACATTACATTATCTGCAAAGACGGCCTTCCCCAGTACACACTTTACAAAGCTCTTATCAGAGGTTTTTCTGTGTGTCTGATACATCTGTGCACATTTAAATACTTTAATATTTCCATTTCTCCTTTTAGATGCTTGGCCTGGATGGTTCACTGGTATTTTTGGTACGTCTTTATATCCGTAATTGTATTAGTTTTTTTTTTTTTTTTTTTTTACACCACAAATGTTTCATATGATGAGCCTTAAAGTTAAAACCCAACCAGTTGAGGACTCGTGTGTCTTTGTCTTGTAGGAGCATGTTTTTTGGGTAGTGTCTCTCAACACGCTCTTCATCCTGGTGTTTGGTGAGTAGACTTAAAGATTTATCATATGTATAAAGACTGATTGAACTTTAATGTTACTTGATGACCTGCACAGCAGCAGATACAATCTTTATGTATTTAAACACCATATAGTCTAAAAGGCTTATTTCCATTGTCGACCACAACATACAACACAGCATGTAGCTGTACGTTAATATGATCCTGATACTTGTCATTCTAATATCTCAGACTTGTATCCACTCTAATATTTAATGTTATTCCTGTAATGGTGTGTTTTTATCACAGTTGCTTAGTTTACATGCCATAAATGGATAAATGTCTTGTTTTTTCCCCTCATTCAGCATTCTGTCCGTACCACATTGGTCACTTCTCCGTCGTGGGTCTCGGCTTTGAGGAATATGTAAGAAACTTCTCATCAACTCAGCGTTATTGTGCAATATCATTTCTCTTGAATTATGATTAATCATCAACTCCAACTTTGCACTTCTCTGCAGGTCCAAGCTTCCCACTTCGAGGGCTTAATCACAACCATAGTTGGCTACATCCTGCTCGCGATGACGCTCATCCTCTGTCATGTATCCTTCCATCCGACACAGTCAATTCCCTGCACTCGACTGAAATGCAAAACCTAAGCAAGCAGGATCCCCTTGGTTGTAGTCTCACGATATTACAAGCACAGACATGTGAAATGAACTGCGTGTGTGCAGGTGTAAATGCGTAAGCAGCGTTGATCCTTAATAGCTGTCTCAGGGACTTGCTGCTCTGGTCAGGTTCCAGCGCTCCCGACGTCTCCTTGGAGTTTGCTACATTGTTGTCAAGGTAACGCCTCTAAGTGCATTTCTGCTTAGTGTAACTCATGTAGGTACAGTGGAAATACAAACAGAGAGATTTGCTAACTGAGGTTTTCTGGCGGGGGGATGCTATCAGATAGCGATAATTTAATACAGTATGACCTAAAAATATCAAATTTCTTACGCTAACTGCCCCAAAAACCTGAATTGTGGAAAAAAGGGTGTCACATTACTGTATTTCATCACCTTTGTCTAGAGGTGAGTTTTTCATGCATCTGCATATGCTGTAACGTGCCACTGACAGACTCTCTGCTTCCATTCCAGGTGTCTCTGCTGGTTGTTGTGGAAATTGGCGTTTTTCCACTCATCTGCGGTTGGTGGCTTGACATCTGCTCTTTAGTAAGACTCCCTCGCTCCCTCACTCAGTTAAATGAGCTCAGTCTTGTTTGTGAGTGTTGTTGAGCCTCAGTTCCTCACACTCGTCTGCATATTTCATTCAACTGGCGTAATGTTAAGATTTGGATTAATATCATGGTCGAATTCCTGTCTGATTTAGTTAGATAGAAGATACAGCACCGCAATTTCAGAGTGACGCATGCTTTTCTGAAATAGCATCCGTGTTTTCTATCAGCCTTGAAGGGTTCCTCCAGTGTCAGTGACAGCTAACCTAATTTTCTCAATATGCCTCTCTTCCTGTTGACATTCGAGTGGATGCTTATAGTTGTTTTAACACGATTTGCTAAGACGAGAGTGGTGTTCTCTACCCTGTAGAGGTGTCTGTCACATCGCCATTGAAGTGGCTTTTAACAAGGCTGTTTGGCAGAGACAGAAGCAGATGCTGTTGATCGCACCGTTCATACGTTAATAACACAGAAAAACAAAACAAAACCGCCTTGGACATTTGGAGAAAGTGGCATATGTCTCAGTGTCGCAACTCTCACTCTCTTTATCTGCAAGTCTCTGTGCGTATCAGTGTGTTTTCATTCTTTGGCGCTAACTGGCTCAGCGACCCCCCTATGCTACTCTTTTGTAAGCCAGCGAGTATCAGCACCTCAGAACAGGTGGAGCAGCTTACACAGCAGAAGGGAACCATGTCCTTCCTGCTCTGCAGCTGTTCACCCGTAAAAGAATCTAATTGGCTTGAAAAAGGACTGTGTGGAGTACGCTATCTTTATCATTTCAGTTTGCCCCATAAATTAAATTAAGCTTTCGATGACCAAGCTAGTTTGGACTCTGCTACGAGGCTGTTTTTGGGAGTTGTAATACATTTTTAAAATATAGGACATGAAATAAAACGTGCTATTTAAAGGTAAAACAACAGCACTAAAGCACACGGTGGGATTTAACTGTGAACAGCAGCAGAGGAATCCTTCATCATCCCTCAAAGTTATTGAGCCTTTGTCTCATTTTAGTCTGTTCAGCGTATGGCATGTGCAAATGTTATTCATAGCACATTTTATCATCCAGCCAACTGTGCATTCATCATCTCCGAACCAACACTGAATATGAATCAGTCTAAATGCTTTCTTTATTTAACATCACTTATTCATCCCGCAGGAGATGTTTGATGCCTCCCTGAAAGACAGAGAGCTGAGTTTTAAATCCGCCCCTGGCACCACCATGTTCCTGCACTGGCTTGTGGGAATGGTCTACGTCTTCTACTTTGCTTCTTTCATCCTCCTACTGAGAGAGGTACAATCCTAATGATGACATGTTTTTTGTTTTACATTTTTGCTTGTGATTTAAAAAAAAAAAATCTTCTTCTAATCTCGTTAAAATCGTTGTTTGTCCATCAGGTGCTGAGGCCTGGAGTGCTGTGGTTTCTGAGAAACCTCAATGACCCAGATTTTAATCCAGTACAGGAGATGATTCACCTGCCCATCTACAGACACCTACGGCGGTTTATCCTGTCCGTTGTGGTGTTCGGCTCGATCGTGTTGCTAATGCTGTGGCTGCCCATCAGGCTGATCAAACTCCTGCTGCCCACCTTCCTCCCGTACAACGTCATGCTCTACAGGTAATCAGGAGGCATGACAGAAGTATAGATCACTGAGCGATAAACTGTTTGAAAGCCGCCACTTTTTCTGCAGCCAAAGAGACAAAACATTTTGTCAAGTCAACCAACAACAGAGGTCTTAAGCACCAGAACTGTTCAGTGTAAACATGTAGTTCATGCCCTGGCATACACTGTTGAAGTGGCTTTTTCTGACCCTGTCCACCTCTTTCCCTTCAGCGATGCCCCCGTCAGCGAGCTGTCTTTGGAGCTATTATTACTTCAGGTTGTACTGCCGGCTCTGTTGGAGCAAGGACACACTCGCCAGTGGCTCAAAGGCCTCGTCAGGGCCTGGACAGTCAGTGCTGGATATTTATTGTAAGTCAATATGTGTTAATACACTTTGTTTTTATGAATTCACCACACACGTTTTCTTACAAAGCCACTGTTTTTTTTTCTCTATAACCAAACACACCTTTACCTCCACAGAGACCTCCACTCCTACCTCCTCGGGGAGCAGGAGGACAATGATGCCAACCAGCCTGTGAACAACAACAACAATAACAACCCTCCTCCTGGTCACCATAACAACAATAACAACCCAGCGCCAGCTGTTGGCGAAGGGCTGCATGCGGCCCATCAGGCCATCCTGCAGCAAGGGGGACCGGTGGGATTCCAGCCTTACCACAGACCCCTACGCTTCCCGTTCAGGGTGAGAAAGAATTAGAAAAAGAGACCGGAGCAGAAACATAAACACACATAAAAACAGCAGAGCAAGGCCAGAAACCAAAATAATATAAATAATATTAAACAAATAAACCATCCTAATGTTTTTTCTTCCAATAGAAACAAAGGTGGATGGATTCCAGCTCATAGATGAACTTGAGAACATGAGCAGTTATTTCTGAAATCATAATAATGACTGTGGCTTTGCAGCCTGTAGTAATTACCATGATTCCTATAGGCTGCAGAACCACACAATCACAATGTATATTTAAGACAAGCAGTTTTAGTAAGATAGTAAGTTAGTATAATTGGCACAACCTTCTTTCCATACATCCATGCTTATGTAAGGTTAGTCTAAATGCGTTGTCATCATTCATAACTGACTGTAAAATAGTTCCTGTTTTTAAAAAAAGACTGGCCACACAGTATTCGTGGTTTTCTACACAAGTGGCACTGAAGGTACCACTTACTGTACATTGAGGCCATACAACTCAACTCCCTGTTATTACACCCCTCCTCCTTCATGTTAAAAGGCTTTGATCAACATATACACTGTTAGAATTGGCATATATATTCCAATTGTAGTTCATAAAATACAGTACAGAATAAAAAATCAAATGTCCAAGCTCACTGCATTCACTTTTATTCTAAAATCTGTGTTCTCTTTTCTCCAGATTGTGTTGCTTATAGCATTCATGTGCATCACTCTGCTGGTGGCCAGTCTGGTGTGTCTAACCCTACCAGGTGAGATGCGGTGGCATAAAGCACAACCAGCAATTTTCTACTTTGTAGACTCACACCCAAACCATAATTACAGGGTGAATCTATATATATATATGCACATCTCTGCTGTTTGAGCTGTTCCTTTTGAAGTGCTAGCTCAAATAGTCTGAGGAACGCTTTTAAGTTGGGAATGGTTGAAGAGAGAGGTCATGTTGGTTGGTCACGTGTGTTTCAGTGTTCACTGGGCGCTGGCTGATGTCCTTCTGGACAGGAAGCTCCAAAATCCACGAGCTGTACACAGCGGCCTGCGGCCTGTATGTATGCTGGTTGTCTATCCGAGGGGTCACTGTGCTACTGGCCTGGATGCCCCAGGGACGCACCGTCATTATGCACAAAGTCCAGGAGTGGACGCTCATGGTAGGTTTCCATGTGCAGCCTCCATTGTTGCCAAACACCATAACTAGGAAGCCGAGTGGTATGGTAATTATTTATTCCTTTCAGATTGTCTCGGGCTGGGCCTGGATGCAACGATTTTGCTAAATGGTTGGCTGCTTATTACAAGCTCATTAGCCGATATCCAACATTTTTCTGGCAGCTGCCAAGTAGTCATACCCTAACCTTGCAGCCTCATTAACTAACATTAGTGCTGCAGCATTTTTGTCCCATAAAGGAAGAAATTTGGGACCAAAAAAGTACTTAACTTTCGCTGCTTTGTTTGTGCAGATTCTGAAGACCCTGGTCGTAGCTCTGCTGGTCGCTGGAGTCATCCCGCTGCTTCTGGGCCTGCTGTTTGAACTGGTCATTGTGGCTCCACTCAGGGTACCCCTAGACCAGACACCCCTCTTCTACCCTTGGCAGGTATGATTGTCGGTCTGAGTTGTATGGATATGTCTATTTCTACCTGTTCTCCTTTTAGCGGTTCATTGTCATGTCTAATTGTTCCTTCACACTTTTAAATAATAGGAAATTCCAGTTCTTACATCCATGTTCATACTTTGATCTGTCCGGTGCCTACAGGACTGGGCTCTTGGGGTGCTCCATGCCAAAATCATCGCTGCCATTACTCTCATGGGCCCTCAGTGGTGGCTGAAAACTGTTATTGAGCAGGTGGGTTTCATATTGATATCAAGACAACCCAAAACACGTCCACAGGTGTTGTTTTGTAGCTGAAGGTGAGGCAATTTCCAAGTTGAGTTGCAATTAGCTGTACAGTATTTTCACTGTAAACTTTTCCCTTTAGGTTTACGCAAACGGAATTCGCAACATTGATCTCCAGTTCATCATCCGAAAACTGGCAGCTCCGGTCATCTCAGTGCTGCTGCTGTCCTTGTGTGTGCCGTATGTGATCGCTGCTGGGGTGGTGCCTGCTGTAGGTGAGTGTCTGAGTACATGTGTACACTGGGAGTTTATTATTTTCTCTCTCGGTTTTCTTCATTTCAACAACTCTGTTCATTTACTGGAACATCACCCTAAGAGACAAGTAAATGCCCTTTTCTGTGCTCAGTAATGCATACAATCACAGTTGTAAAAGGAGAGGAGTGGAGCACTGGCCTTGTTCACTTAAAGTTTCCATTATGGTAATCCTGTGAATGTACTATGAAGTTACAGAAGTGTCTCTGAGCTATCATGTTCCTTCTCACCTCAGATGACTACTACAGGGTCAGCATCACGGAGTGTTCACTTAAACAATGTGTGTCACTTTTGCAGGAGTTACGCCAGAGATGGAGATCCTAATGCAGAGGAGAATCTACCCCTTCCTCCTGATGGTGGTCTCGCTTATCGGCATCCTGTCCTTCCAGATCCGACAGTTTAAACGCCTTTATGAGCACATCAAGAACGACAAGTAAGGATCTTTTTAGCATAGACCGTCTGTTTCAGTCATTAAAAATCTGAAAACAATAAGAATCATGGTATAAATATTCTGTCGCTCTCTCTTTACAGGTACCTGGTTGGTCAGAGGCTCGTCAACTACGAACGGAAAGCAGGAAGAGCAACCTCAGTCCCGCCCCCCAACCCTGTCGCAGAGTAGTTTTTTGTGTCACCCGTTGCCACATTTTTGCACCTGTTACCCTGCGTACATCCTGTCTCCCAGTTACCCCACCACCACCACCACCACCACCCTTTTTGATTTTCAGCTCAGTCCTCGGACCTTAATTCTTTTGAATCTCCCGTGGATCTTGGTGGATTCAATGGATGTCGTTCAATTTCTTGAATTCCCTTTCACGCCCATCCAAGGTGGGATGGGGGGGAAGTGTATTATAATCATGGGACAGCTGAGTAAATCCCCTCAGAGGAAGAAATGGAGTAGGCGGGAGGGTGAGGGTTAGAGGTTTGATTTGAAGCTCCACATCTGTATTGTTGTTCATGCCTTGCTTTGTAAAGTGCTGCCTGATAATTGTACATGTGTAAATACTTTGAACGCAGACTTTGTCTTAAAAAAAAAAAAAGAAAAAAGATGGATATGGATTAATGCAATGACCATTGTACATCTTAAAAGTGTATGTATAATTTATTAAATCAAACTGACAATTTATCTTTTTCTGTTGCATGTTCTCATAAATCTTGTTGTATGACATGTTTGAATCAAAGTCAGTCATCTCATGAGAAGATTTTCATAGAATTTTACCTATGCAGGTGTAAAGATACCTCACATGGAAGTATGATCAATACATAACTGGTGGTGGTGTGATTGTCTCATCCTTTGGTATGAGTGGAGACTTTAATACAATCCCAAAATGCTCTGCTAAAACTCCCGGGATCTCCTCATCTTTGAGCTCCCTGGTTGTGGTTTCCACCTCCCTCCCTGTCCCCTCTGTTGGAAATGTGACACAGATCAACCTGTGGCCAATGTAGGTGAGCCTTCCACCTGGTTTTAAAACCGTGCAGAGGGACTTGCAGAAGAAGATGGAGCACGGGGAGCTCTGGTGGTACTGGCACATCTCAGCGAACTCCTCCAAACGCCGGGGTTCAAGGGTGAACTTGTAGATCTCTGCCCAGTCTCCATCAGGTCCTCTGTTCTCCTCCCGTTGCCACTCCAAGAAGAGCATCCCCATGCCCTCCCTGATGCGGTACACCCGGTGGCCCTGCTCCTGGAGGCCCCTGGTCTCCAGCGAGAGGGGGACGCTGAAGCACGGGACACCGAAACCGACGTCGCACAGCCAGTGCTGCCCGTCAAGGCTCACCATGAGGACCAGGTGGTCGAAAGGTGGCCCGTAGCGACCCGTTTTAAGATTCTTCACCTGTGCTGACAGCACAGTCACCTGGAAGCCCATTTTGTGGAGCAGCCATGAGAAGAGGCCGTTGTTCTCAAAGCAGAAACCTCCTCGTCGCTGGTTCACTATCTTGTCATAAAGGAGAGGGGGGTCAAGTTGGACTCGACCGCCGCTGTGTACCGTGAGGTTTTCAAACGGTACCGACAGCTGGTGACAGGTTTGAACCGACCTCAGCACCTCCAGGCTGGGCTGAACCGGGCCAGAGAACCCAATGCGGGACAAATATTTACCTAAATCCATGTCGACGGAAGTCAATGTCGCTGTTTTTTAAAGGTCTCTACAAGAAAATACGTTACGAGAATCTTTGTCACTACTTTCAGTTTCATTCAACTCAACTTCCTGGTTAATTACGCTCCCCGAGACTTTTAACAAAGTCTAGAAATAAAGTTCACCGAGCAGCTGAAACCGTCTTGGGGGCAAAGTCAAAATACCAGAAGATAAAGTCAAAGTACACTGTTCTGAAGTCAGCGCCTATTACATAACAAGTACTGAAAAGTATAAAGAAGTAGGCTTTAATGATTTGTGTTCATTAGTGTCTTGTAGCCTCATTGAAAAGCATTTTTTTCACTTTTTTGTGAAACGCGTTTTGTCATAACTTTATTGATAATTGATCTCCCATATAATTTCATATATGTTGAACAGGTCGCAATCAAATGATATAAACTTAAGTGTAATAAAGTAGAAGGATGAATATAGAAATATTAGAGGGGGAAATGCAAAAAAAAAAATGCAGATTAACCTTTTTTTAAAGTCATTAAAAAATATAATATTGAATTGTGTGTCTACACTACATGTATTTTTCCCCCCTTATCAACGAGGCTTTCCAATCAATATTTTTAATTAATGAATTAATTAATTTAATTTAACAAACTGGAATAGTAGACTAATTAAAAAGCATTTTCTTCTTTTCAAAACTTTATTGATCATTGATCATTTATTTCCCATTATTCATATATGTTAAACAGGGCACTGAAATGATATAAACGGAAGTATAATAAAATAAGAAGGATGAGCAAAGAAATATTAAGGGGGGGCAAAAAATACTTACATTAACTTTGTTTTTCAAAATAAAATTAATTTAAACAAATTGAATTGCGTGAATACATTACCTGTATTACTTTTTTCCTTATTATATATGAGGACTTTATACATGATAATAACTTCAGCTATCCAATCAATACTTTATTTAATTAATCAAATTTTAAAAATAATATTTTCAGATTTCCTCCCGTCTCAGTTTGCTCAGGTGACGTCACGCGTCGACACTCCCTTTTCCCCCAGTAGAGGGAGAAAGATGGCGCCCATACACGTACTGAGATGCTGTCAACGGTTTTTAGCATGGATACCTGTGATTTTTATCGCCCTGGTCGTCTGCTGGTCCTATTATGCCTACGTGGTGGAGCTTTGTATATGTAAGTAGACGTCCTGCCGCAGTCTGTCGCCTCTTTAAAACGTTTGAAACCGGTCCTGTTTCCATTGTGCTGTCCACACAAACATACAGCTGCTGCTTCTGCTGGCCAGCAGGAAGTAAATGGACTGCAGCTCTCAACAATGGTGTTGGCAAGCCTGTCCAAATCTAGATACAGCTAATTATATGTTTGCTGCCATCGTCGTATTTTAGCGGGGAAATTGTTTTGGACAAAAGAAAAACTTTCACCGTGCTGTTTTAATATTGCTGCCCGTCTCGTCTGTGTGGTTTTCTGTCGAGCTGTATGGAGTCTGGATGGAGAATTAAAACGCTTAGTAAACGCTATCTGGCCGGCTGACCAGATAAATACTTCCCTCTAATTAGACTAGCGGTAATTAGCTTGGTACTTGGTTGTTTTGGCCTGGAGAGTTTTTGTATTAAAGGGAGAGAAAATGTAACATTATAGTTAAACCGAGGAATACAATTATGTATGTTTGAACTGTGTGTACATGTGTACTTAAGGAGTTACCAAACTTATATCAGCATCACAGATAACCCCACACACACATGCATTTGGCAATTAAGTTATAAGTGATCACCGTGTTACAGATTATATGGTCTTATTGTGCTGGTGAGTTATGAGCAGTGATTTTTCTTTCCCTTTCACCTTCTCGGAGGAAGTGTCTGGAGAGGTGAAAGTACCCGGTGTTTCTCAAGGAAAAAAGCAGGGACTATAAGTAAATTTTAACATGTTCAAGATCCCATTTTCATGAGCACCTGAAGGACTTTTTCCAATCCCGTGTTTGCTTAAAAGTCGAGACCGAGAGATCATGCTTGATCCAGGAAACAATGTGGATGAGAAGTCCTTAAAGTGTTCGTGTGTGCATGTGGAAAATAAAAACTGGGCGAACCCGATCGGCAGAGGAAGCTTGTGTCATAAGACTGAAAGCTTCAGAACAGCCACCGAATGGACCATGTGAGACTGTTTTTGGCAACCAGGGAAACATAAAACGCAAGCCTGATTTTGTTTGCTTGAATTTCCTGTTTACTTTATTAAGCATTTAATCTCACTGTCATATCTATATCCGGTGTTTTTTTTTTAATCAGTCATTCTGTGACGCAACAGTCAAGATGCCAGTCTCTTCTTCATCTAACATATTTGTTTTCTCTGTTTTCCTCTCTTACAGTCACCATCCCAAGTATAGGAGAGAAGAGTAAGTGTCTCGGGGAATCATAAGAGTGTTTATTTAATAGATTGGCTCTCAGTCATTTCAGGCATACCTCAAAAAGGTTGACGCCACCTTACTCCACAAGTTTATCAATCATTAACAACAATAAGGGGAAGCAACTAAGTAACCTCAGAGGCAAAGGTCATTTAAAATAAACTTATTTCCTTTACATCACACATATTTTTCATACATGCCCCACCTGCAGTGGTTTTATGCCTCACTGTTGGGGCACGCCCCGCCGTTTGAGAACCACTAATTGAATACATTGTGAATGGGAGTTTACACAACTGAGCCAGTTTGCTATTTAATCTGATATTTTCTCTAAGGTCCGCTGAAATATACTCTGTACACTTGGCTAAAAAAAAAAAAAGCGCTGGCACAGAAAATCTCTCAAAGTGCTGAGGTTGGTCCTCAGAGCAGAGAAGCTCCTCATTCAGCTTTCCCGTTTCATTAATTTAATATGTAGTTGTACAGTGTTTCCAAGTATCCCAAGTGGCAGCAGCAATCAACTTTCTAATGCTGCTTTGCTGTAGGTCCTGACGCTGTTGTTCAATCTTTCCCTCTAGTTGTCTACCTGATCTTCTTCCATCTCTCCTTCATCATGTTTGTATGGTCTTACTGGAAGACCATCTTCACCAAGCCTGCCAACCCCTCCAAAGAGGTACAATAACCCAAGTCTCCAAAACAAGCCTTCAACCCCACTGTTGATATAAAGCCAACTTGATGATTTTTTTAAATTTCTGCACCAGTTCTGCCTGCCCAAGGCTGAGAAGGAGCGTTATGAGAAGGAAGAGAGGCCAGAGTCCCAGCAAGAGATCCTGTGGAGAGCTGCCACCAGTCTGCCTCTGTATACCCGCACAGGAGCCGGAGGTCTGTCTTCAATGTGTGTGTGTGTGTGTGTGTGTGTGTGTGTGTGTGTGTGTGTGTGTGTGTGTCCAAATGTAGATATATCTGCTTGCACCTCTGTGTTAGGGCTGTCCAATAATGTGATTTTTGACATGTTGCAGCAATCCGTTACTGTGACCGCTGTCAAGTTATCAAGCCAGACCGGTGCCATCACTGCTCCGCATGCGACATGTAAGGAAACTGAATTGAATACTAGTTCTCTCCCATTAGTTTCTCAACATTTAAACCAACTTCAATTTTTTTTATCTGTCCTGTGTGTGGCAGGTGTGTGCTGAAGATGGACCACCATTGTCCCTGGTATGTAAGACATGCTAAATAAAGAGATATACCGCATATAGGTCATCTCACAATTGAATCCTCTCGAGTTAGGATGATTCACACCTCATGGCAACCACACATTTCCATCATGTTGATGAATGTACATTTTTGTTTGTTTTCTAAGTATAAGGAGATAAATCTGATAGTCAGCGGTTCCTCATAGAGCAAACTGATTTCTGGATTGATTCTCATTCATTTGTTCGTACCTGTTTTGAAGAGCTAATAGTTAATGTTACAAACGCTGCAGCTTGATGTTTCCAAAACTGTTCAAAAACTACCTGGTTATCCACACGGATCTTGTTCTCATGCAGTCATAAGGGCAACACAATGCCTCCACCTTCCTGAAGGTCACATCGATAAGATTTTTCCCCTCAAAGGAAGTGATGTCAAACCTGACCTTTCGGTGTTTGTGCGTCTCCAGGGTGAACAACTGTGTGGGATTCTCCAACTACAAGTTTTTCATCCTCTTCCTGGCCTACTCGCTGGTCTACTGTTTGTTCATTGCAGCCACCGTACTGCAGTATTTCATAAAGTTCTGGACAGTGAGTAATGACATGGTCACACGCAGCATGTAGCGATGTATGTTACAGATGTGATTTGCACGTCGAAGCGTGAACGAGCATCCTCTGGGTCGGTTGTGCATGGTGCTGACCTCTCCTGTGCCTCTCCTCTGTTTTCTCTGTCCTCTCTCACCCTTCACCCTCCGACCCCCTCTGTTATCCCCAGTTGTCACACACTGGGTCATTGTTTTCTGATCTCTCCCTTTTTCTTTCTGCCCCTCCACTATCAGAACCATCAGTCACACCACTCATGCGCTTGCAAAACACCTCCTCTCCTCTTCGTAGCTGTTTCATTTCCATTTCCTCTCATCTCTCCTTCTTTCATCCCTTTGTTCTCTCCATTCTGGGCACACTTTGTACATTCACCCACTCGCTTTCTCCCCCCCCCTCCCCCCTTTCACCCAACTTGGCGTTGACGTGTGTTTGCTTGCTGATTTCTAAGTGCTTCCTCCCCTCCCACCTGTTCTCTCCTGGTGTTGCTAACCAGTCTCGTTTCTGTTTGTACTAAAGCTTTGCCGGAGGAAATCGGCAGAGAACTGCCCAAAGGTAACACAGCTGTCCTCCAAAGCCTTTAGTGTCGAACCGCTACACCATCGGTGCCATGTTTGTTTTGTTTGTTTGTTTTTTTTGTCATTATGTGCGTGCGGTGATGTGGTTCACACGACTCTCTTCTTATTTCTGTCACTTCTCTTTTTTATATCTTCCCTCCTATTTCTCTTTCTTTCCATAAATATCCTCAATGTGAAGTTGTCACTGACTCCTTTCTCTTCTCTCATCTCTTCCTCCTAGAATGAACTGCCAGACACTCACGCCAAATTCCACGTCTTGTTCCTTTTTTTTGTGGCAGCCATGTTCTGCATCAGTATTCTGTCCCTGTTCAGCTACCACCTTTGGCTTGTAGGAAAGAACAGGTCCACTATAGGTAACAAACACACATTCAACAAGTGTCAAACCAGTTAAAAACATTTCCCTGTATGTATTTATCAAGCACTGATATTGAATTTAACATTTTAAAGAGGTTTTTTTTTAGCAGTATAAGTGGCATTCCTTTTTCATCAAATGAAATTTCACCTGTTGGTTGTTTCATGGCATCTGTGTTTGTCTATGTTTATTCATTCCTCTGTGCAGAGGCGTTCAGAGCTCCGGTCTTTAGGACAGGCTCTGATAAGAACGGCTTCTCTCTGGGTTTCCGGAAGAATATCACTCAGGTCTTTGGAGACCAGAAGAAATACTGGCTGCTACCCATTTTCACCAGGTAGAGACAAAGTGTAGAACTAAGACTTTGAAGAGAGACGCAGAGATATTTGTAGCACTCTCAACAATACTAGGCTCAGGCTAAGTTCCCCATCTATGCAACCTGCTGTTAAATTTACAATACAGAAAAAAAAAAAGCTTTTAAATGCATCTGCCACAGATGCTAAACAACAAGTTGAAAACAGTGGATCTTACATCTACCTTTGCTGTAGTTCCAGTGGAAATCTAACCCAGCTACAGTTTGTTGCCGTGCAGACTGACTGCACCTAATCCTGAATTTCTTCCATCTTCCTTCTTTTCTGCAGTCAGGGAGATGGTCTGACATTCCCTACACGGCTGGTCAACGCTGATGTAGAGCAGGCCACGGTCACACTGGAACCAGAGGCCAATAAAAGGTGATAAATGGTGGTGCAATAAAATATATGTTATTTGACATGAGGTTCTCAAAACAATTTATGTTGTGGATGCACTGTTCATTTAATTTTTTCGCTTTTTTATTGAGTGTGCCTGAAAGAGCACACTATATACTATCCACTGCGCTTATTATTATTCTTAAGCTGTTTTTCGTCGTGCTACTTGTCCGCAGTTTTTGTCGCACATACACAAACAAGGTGTCAAAACATGCGTCTCGGCTGGGCAACGCCGCTGTGACTTTTCTAAGCGTTTCACCGAACGCCAAAAACCACATCAAAAAAATGAATGGGTGTGTATTGCGAGAATGTTCGCAGCTTCAGTGAGTGATGTCATCGCTAGAGTGGAGAGAGACAGAAAAATTCGTCAAAAAATAAATTTGTAAATTGTGATTGCGGCCGCAAATGTCAAGCTACAGAAATCATTTATAGCTAGAAATGTAGGAAAATTTGTCGTCTCACTCATATTCGCCTGCTAAAGCTATCAGATATATAGTTTTGGCGTCAGACACAAAGATTCGGCAGCAACATGCATCTCCTGCCCAATCTACTCCCATGTTAATTTGAGAAGAGAAATTTCCAGAAGGAGCAGGGAGCACCTGTTCTTTACCAGATGACCCAGGCCAGAGTTTTTAACAGTTAGCTCTCAAACTGGACACAGAACTGGTCGACAAGATGAGGACGCTCACCGTTATTTCGGCTTTTGGATACGACACACAGTTTGGCATTTTACGCCACCTCTTCGAGGGGCTTCATTCAGAGACTTTCTGTGTCTCAGTGGGAGAGACAGAGTGCATGCGCACCTGTGACTAATTACTCTGACCTGCAGCTGACCCTGGTTGCTTGGCAACCTCAAGCCTGCCTTTGACTAACTTTGTTGAAGTCTCTGTACTACTGCAGTGTCAATAATGTATCTATGGGTGCGACGGGGCCAGAGTCAGGCACACTCAAAATTTCTTCAGAAATGTTTCTAGTTATTATTTGTTGGGCACATTTCCAGTGTTGGTGATGTCCCCGTGAGCCCCCTCAGCGAGTCACAGAATCGTCTCCTGAGCAACGACCAGCACGCCAACAGTATTGGGGACCATCTGGCTAACAACACCCTCGAATCAGGTGAGCACTCTCAAGCATGATTGTGTTTCACAGACAGAATTAATTTAGTTAATTAATAATCTGCTAAATGTCTGGGGTCTCACCTTATCACCTTTTTTGTTTGGCTTCACAGCTGACAGTGAAACCATTACAATCTCCGTGGAGAGCAAGTCCTAACCAGGTGATTATGAGTGAACCACTTGAGTCAGTCGGATCTGAATGTTTGGATACAGATTTTTTTTTTTCTGCGTGCACAATTATGTCAATTTTGAGTGTAATCAACGGTAATGTAGCTAATTATCTTTGTTTTGTTTGTTGCCACAGGAGAAACTCCTCAGTCATCTAATACGATGCCTTAAGCAACGCAACAGTTCAGTTTGTCACCATGGCAACAGTCTCACAGTGCAACCTCATCCCCACAGACTCATTCAGAGTAACTATGGGAATGCATTTCTTTTGCCCATCGCAGCACAGTTAATGCATTTATGACATTGGCATTTTTGGCATGCAGTGCAGATCTCACCATCCCCCCCTCACAGGACAAACTAGTTCACTCACACACCAACGCAACAGTCGCACATCCAACACTCTCCGCATATTTCATTGTGTTGTTGTTAAGCTTTTTTTTTTTTTTTTTTCTCGCCACTTGAGCATTCACTGATGACGAGAAAAGTGACGACTCCTGGAAGAGTATATGAGCTGCTTTTGGTGTTTTTAGATGAGAAAACTTTTTGGTGCCAAAAGCTTCCTGGTTGCACCAGGACTTGTTTTTGTTTCTTTTTTTAAAAGGCACAAAGCTGGAGTGAAGAGTGGGGGATAAGCTGGAGTAGTGTGTTTTTTTTTGTTTTGAACATTTATCTTGTGTTTTTAGAAAGGCAGTACATCCCATGGAAATGGATCAGTTTACCTGCGTGACCTTTTTTTTTGTTGTTCGTTTGTTTTTTGTCTTTTTCTTTTTAACTCATAAATGTTGGAGCGCATCTGTGGTCCGCACCTTTTCAGGTGGGTGTTTCCCAACAAAACCCGGTGGACTACCCGGTGGACTACCACTGTTCAGTGGACTGAAGCGGTGCGACACAGGGAAGACTGTAGCTGGGTTTTGGTTGGCGTTTTGGATATCAGAGCACAAGATGGCACATTTGCACTTTGTAGATTATCAATGTCCATCAAACAACGTGCTGCTTTTTTAAAAAAAAAAAAAATCATGTCCAAAAAGCATCCCGGGTAGAACGGATGTTGAATGATGTAGATTCATGGCGTATTGTTTGTGTGTGTGAATGTGTTTCAAAGTAACAATGGCAGTCTTTTCTTTTCTTTTTTTTTTTTTAAAGAACTGACAAACTAAAAGAATTGGCTTTATGTGTTTTGTGGTCAACTTGTGTTAAATCATGCTGCTTATATACAGACAGTATGACCTGGGATGTATTTCACACAGTGCAATGTGCGGCGCCGGTCACTACCTGTTCTTTTAGACTCAGTTAATTATGTCATATGCCGATCAGTGATTCATAGCCCATCACGACTTCATCCTGTTTTTCTACAGCTTCAACCTTTACTAACACACCCAACACTCATTGCCAAATAAGGGCTGACCTGTCAGAAGCTCTGACCTCTGAAGTGTTTACAGCATCCTAGCTTTATCTTCACGGGCCAATGTCATCGTAACCAAATTCGTTTTTACAAGTCGTCGTGGCGCAATGTTTTATACAAGGTTCATCTGTCCCTCCTGCCTGTTGTGGGCCATGATGTCCTTGCAATACCAGTGCTGGCCAGCAGGTGGCGACAGTGCATATGTTATCTGCCCTCAAAGATGGAGATTTTTTCTGAACTTGATCGACTTGTAGCTCAGGGCTCAATTCACTTTCAGTCTAATTTGCAGGTGCCGCTTTCCTCAGAATTCAATATTTTCAAAATATGTCGTTAATATGCATTGTTTCCCTGTGATAATATTCATATTTAATTTGAAATGAAAGTGAATTGAACCCATCTGATCTACTGTAAAATAGAGGTGTCGACTGCAGCTTCTGCTCAATTTGTTTACTCAGTGTGTACTTCGAGAGTCGGCTCAGTGTTGTGACCTTGAACTGTTAAAGGCGCCTCAGCGAACTGTCTCATGTCACTGTTGAACATCTGGGATGTGACTTAGAGAATTCGATTTTATGACTCATGCATATCACAACATGTAAACATCTATTGAGGAATGGACTGTTTTGTCAGTGTAACCAAATAACAATTGTTCAGGAATGAGTTAACATCCCTTTTCCCAGGAATTTTGTTATTTATATGCAACTTTCCGATACACATTGGAGGAGAACCAGCAAATTCCTGATGTCTGACATTGCTCTACCTGATCACATCCCTGACTGTTGCTGGATGAGCCTCTTACTAAGTAAATCCCACCAGATTCCTGTGATGTTTACAGCTGTTTCTATCGTGTAGAGTGAGTTAGTGGTGTTTGTACGGTGTGTTTCTTGGTAATCGTTGTCACAGTTGTGCTGGATGTACCGCAGACGGGACAGTGAGGGCATTTGATCGAAATGACGGAGCATTTAAAAAAAAAATAAAACAACAGCAGCCTGCTCTTTGAACTTTATGTTTACGTTTTATCCTACCAATCATGTTTGACCTTTTGAGCCCAAGTGTATTTATAATTACTCTTTACAAACAGGTGATTGGAGGATACTGTGTTCATTATGGTGGCTAAATATCAGAATCGCACTGTGGTTTGATCTCATGGTAGCAGGTTAAATTACTTTCAGAGATCATGATTCAAGCCAAGGTTGTGTTCTGATCATCTGTAGATCTTTTTTTAAACCTCACACCTAAAGGTCCAGTGTGTAACATTTAAGGGGATCTATTGACATGAATATATATAACTTTCTTTTCATTAATGTATAATCACCTGCCAATAAAAATCATTTTCTTTTTGTTACCTTAGAATGAGTCTTTAATAATTACAGACTTCATGAGTTATAAAGCCGCTGTAGCTTCTCCTTTATGCTGTATTCCGTCGGTTGCAATATGCAACTTCACCACTAGATGCCACTAAATTCTACACACTGACCTTTAAACATTTCGTCAAAGGAAAAAGACAAAAATATATATATATATATATATCTGTAAGGAGCCTGGCTCGTTCCACTTGTCACTTATGGCCACTGATTCTGAAACATTGGACCTGTCGTCTTGTTGTTTTACAAATTGCCTATATTCTCTCTGGGCAGTTTGGCCTCGAGACTAAAGTGCGCGTGTGTATTTTGTAATGCTTAATTGAGTGTTCTTTTGTAATATTGTCGTCCTTGGGAGAAATGCTTCTGTGCAGCCGTGAGATTTTTACATGTCTGTGTACATACATAACGTCTGACTAATGCTCAAAAGCATGGCGCCTAACTTCTGTAAAAAAAATGTGTATAACCGTGTTAACGGGGATTATGGCGTTAAAACAGACATTGGGGTTTTTCAACTATTGCTAGGTGCGTCATGTTTTAAATTAGCTTTACTCTGGTTTGTCACAACTTTATAAATGAAGCCATAAAAACTCCTGAAAAACGGAGGAAGGATCTAAAAAGTCTAATTTCTTCTTTTTTTGACTGACAAAAACATTTTACATCTGTATTCACATTGCAGATGTAGCCTATCATAACTTGCTTATTGCTACATTTTGGTTTCTTTTTGTTACAATGTCCTATTTTACAATGTGTGTATATATATATTGATAATGTATGAAGAAGACTACATATATATTTTTCTTGTCTGATTAATTTTACTGTTCCTATTTTGTGAATGAAGTACATGCCTCCACACAATTAACGTGAAAATAACAATAAATGTTTTTTTAAACCTCCAGTCTAAAGTCTAAGTAGTAGTTTAAGTCTTGCCTTGGTCTCAGTTTTTTGATTATTTTAAGATACACGCTTAAAGCAGCACTTCACTACTATAAATATCATGTCACATTCTTCTTCCTTGTTTAAACCTGCCTATCTGCGAACATTCAGTTCTCAAAATTCAATTTCAGTTTTCTGTGATAAACATTCGGGTAGTTGTAGCAATCGAGCGCAGATACACAGGACCAATCAATCAGCACCTACTCACGATTCAATTATGAGAACTGAATGTTCAGTCCCAAACTAATAAATTCAGTTTCAAATTACAATTCAGATTTTCAGTTTTCAGTTTCTGGCAGCACATATTTCAGCCCACAGGGGCTGACTTTCTAAGTTCAGTTCCAAGACCGTCAGCTGTTTGATGCCGATTTGAACTGCCAGTGTTTCATGACTTCCAGTTTATCTAGCAGATATCTAAGCCAAGAGTTCTTCTGTAGTCTGATTACCAACTTCATATGCAAGAATGGTGATTACATTTTGGATACTCTATAAACAGATTAAACAGCTATTGGCACATGAAAGCTAATATCAATCACCGATGGGCTCTGATAGATGTTTGTTCACGGTGATTACACACCCCAAATAGTTTCAATTTCAAACTTGTCATCTTCAAGTGATATCAAAGGCAATTTATCAAACTTTGCACTGGCTTGCTCTGGAGACACATGAGGTCAACAAGAGAAAGGGAAGTGTCAAAAACAGCTCCTCTATCGGCCAATTGAGGGATCCAGGCTTCACCACACTCTGAGCTTCACGGCTCTTCTTCTATGAATGGGTTCATCACTACAAACTTCTGTTTTCACATTATACACCCTCAAATGCAGACATGAAGGTAAGGGAATAAAAGGTAACTTCAATAACTTAATTAAGGGTTCCCCTTTAATTGTTTACAATGCGTTGATTTTAAGTAACGAGCGCTGAGCAGATGTGTTTTTTTGGCAATGTGGCTTCGACACAAATACTGAACTTACACTGTGTTTCAAGGAAGAAACATGAGATCAGCATCTGCAAGCACTAAATTCCTGAAGTGAGTGTTCAAAGACAAATGCAGCAGCCAGACTGAACATGTGTTTAGCTTTATGCTATTGTTACGTTCTCTATATAGAAGAGAGATAAATCACAACTGTGACAGTTGGTACTTCACTTGCAAGCGTTTTACGAATGAATAATTAAGTATCGGCGTGCTTTTCCAAGTAGGAGACCAAAGCAATCCCGGAGTCCAGGTTCCAGGTACCATCCTGCCGATGACCGATCGGCTGAAGAAGATCAAAGCACCAATCAAGAAGCACCGACCAAGGCACCAACTTCACCTCAAGCCTACTGAAACAGGTCTTCAGCATGCCAGGCATTCAAGGGGTGAAGAATTAGCTAAATGAGTTCAGGCAACTGAGAACTTTGTTCAGCCAATGGGTTTTAGTGTTTAAGCAATTGAGAAAAACTGTAACACGTAAAAATGAAATAACAATGACAATGAATGCTTTGTTTTTTGTCCATAAGTGAGGTGTTTTTTTTTTTTTATTAACTCAAACACAAAAGGTCAGGCAAATTACTTCATGTACACAGTATTTGAAGATACAGGAACACCAGATGAACCACAACCTCTGCTATCTGTCTGACACCCAGGCCCTTGACTTCTGCTGTTGAGATGGTCGCTGACTACTCATTCACGCTTCACTTTAAAAAAAAAACACCTGATTTTACTGTTCATAAATCTTAATTAGGCACACTGGCACAGAACAGACCCCGAGGTAGATCACATCTGTCCTGCAGATTTGTACAGCACATTAGCCAACAACATGACTTGGCAGTCATGTAAATGCGACAATTTCTTTAAAGAAATACAATGATGTAATTGAATTAATGTATGTTTGTGAAATTTTGTATTTGCTTTTGTATTCATAAGGTTTCTCTGTGAAGGTGTACATTCATGCACAAGCTCCCAAGGTAATGACCTCGATGTCAGAGTAAACAGTGAGTTGTCAAAAACCAAACAAGACTAACGTCCGCAAGGTCAAAGCAGCTGTAGTTTCAGTTTAAAGACCTTTAGGTGGTTTAGCCATTACAGGGAAAATCCTCCTGTTGTGATTTTTTTCCATGGCTGCCGAAGTCAGCCTGTGGATGCTTGAAAAGAAAAGAGCCACAACTCATCTTGCATTGAATAATTAGGACTTTAGGAATTAGGCTAACTTTTATACCCACAGGAATGGTCATGACACAGAACCAGAATCACTCAGAGAGGGAAAGGTAAAAAAAAATCAGCAAGAACCTCCTGCCATTTTCCCAAGAGAGGTCATAAATACTACAGGATACTTATTCTTCACTCAGAGAGAGGCCATTGCAAGTTATTACAAACTTGCATTTCACCTTCAACTGTAACCTTAGTAGAGATCAATGAAATACTATGAAATGCTTATAAATATATATATATCTATATATATATATATATATATATATATATATATATATATATATATATACTCCATTAAACAGATATGATGATTTTAGATAGACATAACATCGAGTATCTACAAACATGTAACAGTTTCCCCAGCAGGATGTGATATCAAAACTAGATGATTTGATTAGATTGATTGTGGATTTTGAGTCTAGATCGAAATGAATTCTGTTCTTAAGGCTGAGCAGAATAAGAAACTTTGGTAGAAACTTTAGTAAACAGATTCAGCAGCTATTGGCACACAGCTCATATAAAGCTGAGATCATCGTGGGCTCCTGATAGATGTTTGTTCACAGTGATTACACACCCCAGCTAGATTCAATTTCAAACTTGTCATCTTCAAGTGATATCACTTGAAGCAATTTTATCAAACTTTGCACCCGGCTTGCTCTGGAGACACACAAGGTCAACCAAGCGAAAGGAAAGCATCAAAACAGTTCCTCGGCCATTTTGGTGCTACATGAGGTGAATTTAGTCTAGATCGAAATGAATTCTGTTCTTAAGGCTAGAGCTAAACCGGTTCCTTTACGTCCAACACATTTTATTGTATTGTCGAATCCTGTGTTAAACTGCATCGACAAAATAACCTAAAACTTAAAAACTTAAAGAAAATGCTCATGTTCTGATAAAAAACAGAACTGCAACTGTTCCTTAAATCATTCTGACTCTTACGCAACACGTCTGCCATGCTCGCGAGCACAGGCTAGTCATGAAAGACAAATCATAGAATCTCGAATAGAGATGTAAGTCAAGAGCGTGCGTAGTGCGGATAAGTGAAAGGAAATGACGTTGCCCAAATGATTCGAAATCAAATCAAAAGAGTTCAGTGCGATCATACAAGATGAGACAAGACTGGGTCATACTCGACCGATCCTCTCTTCTTAACACATCCGTTCTCAGAATCTGATTCACTGGCAAGTCAGTCAGTTTTCCTTACAAGGACTTTGTCTCAGTGTTCCTCACACGGTCAAAGGCATGCACTTGGCACAGCGTGAAGGGTTGTTTGTTCTGTTCTCAAGTCCATGTCCACTTGTCCAGGTGTACTCTGCTTCTGCGCCCAAAAGTCAGATGGGATAGGCTCCCAGCCCACCGTGACCCCTGATGGGAGTAAGCGATTACAAATAATGGATGGATGACTTCACTTGTTTTTCAGGATATTGCTTATTGCTTTATCTTAAATGTGTCTGCACATGCAGCCTCGAGGATAAGAATTTTGCTCTCTGAACAGGTAGGCAAACTTGAACAGACGACAAACGGCAGCATCTAGATATGAGTAAACTAGACCAAATCACGTGACTAAAATTGCAGAGCAAAGTCTCCGAGAAGTACCAACCGGGCAACCCAGAAAATATGCTGATGAGATAGGATTATCTTGGTAAATGTGGACTTTAGGGATTATTGCTCCTCGATGAATGAATTCATCGATGTTTTGCTCCACGCAGGCTGATCTCAGTGCTGTGGAAAACAACACAAATGCAGCCAGGAAAAAAAAAAAAAAAGCTTTGCAGCAAATGCCTCACATGACGATACCCCTGAACACGTTGCTATGGGAACCGGTGGGCATGTGATGTAAGTGCCTGTGTTTTCCTGGGGGCTTCTTAAGAAACGCCTCCTCCCATACCACACACACACATACCGTAACTGCCCCCCCCACCCCCCCCACCCCACCCCCCACCCCACCCCACCTTCACCCAAAGCCTGCTTTATCAATGTTAATGGTGTTTTTTTTCCTGCAACCTAGAAAATATTCAGAATAAATCAAGAATAAGTTGTGCTATCTTGTTGTGTTGTCTTGTTACTTACACAACTCTCTAAGCGTAACCAGGCCCTATCAGATGAGAAATATTGTGTCTGCCTTCAGAAAAGTCAAGAAGTTTCACAAGATATAAAAATGGAGCACATTTATTGTTTCAATGGAGCGTATACCCATAAAATAACCACACCCCGCAGCACCGCAGGCCACAGGTTACCATAACACAACAAACCGAGCATGAAAATGCAAGTACGAGTGACAAGATTTAATTATAAATGTGATAGATGGACATTTCTTGTACAGATCACACACTGTTGTAATGTCCAACAACCTTTATGCTGCACTGCGATACAAACCAATGCAATCAGAGTTTGAGAAGTGTGCCAAGTCCGTGCCTTCTTTCTCCTTTTTTGTACCCACAAACCACTTTTTCTTTTCGTCAATTACTCAGGATGTGGTAACTTGGCAGCTACTGTCCTATGACAACGCAGAGAGGCGGGTCCAGCGATAGCAATAAAGTCTTTTTGGGGGCGGAGGGGTGGGGGGTTATACATCAGCCCGATATCCCTCCGTGAAAAGTTTGAGCGTGTCCTTTGGGACTTTGGAGAGGAGAGTGTCGACTTTTACGCACCGAGCGGGTTTCTGAGAGATAACTGGAAGTTACATTTGTGAAAGTCCAACAACGGCAGTCAGCATGAATAATGGATCCAACCGAACTATTGATCCGAGCTGCACGGACAAACCCCCTCTCGCCATCGACATCATCCTCAGTGAGTAGTACACCGGCTTTGACGCCATAGATCAGCCCGTAAAATGTCTCTCAACTTGACGGTGGTTCTTTATGGAGGGATGCACCAGATCAGAGCTCATCCACATGGTGGAACATCATCGAGTGGTCCTTTTGTTCCTCTTGCTCTTCTCTCGGGTTGAGTTGAGCACAAAATGCTGCTTTTTTTTTTTCTTTTTTTTTTGCATTGGATCCCTGTCAAGCTCATGAACATGCTGTAACCATTTGGCACGATTAGTAAACAGGCAAATGAATGCTACTTGTTGAGGCAGGGCTCTGTTCTCAGTTGCAGGTTTCAACAAATTATGAAGCTTAATCCACTAATCCATTTCACTAGGGTGGTGGTGTCATTATAAATTCTTTATTGAGGTCTAGCTCATGTGGGATTATTTATTTCAGCGGTGACATCTGCAGCAATGTAGAGAGAAAATCCACTTCAACAGAGCTAAGCAATATTTTTATGACTCGAATCCCAAACTAACCCTAAATCCATGTATAAATCATAATAAATGTGTTTGTATGTTTGTATGGAAGTGCAGTGATTCATGTTTTTGATATTTGGGAGATTTTTTGGGGATTTTTTTATAAAGCTGAATTGTATTTTATTTTATTTTACTTTTAAAATCATCCTTTATGATTAACTGTAAATGAAAGATCACCCAGTTTTTGTCACTGCACCTGCGTTTATTATTTAAAACAGAGCAGCCTTTTTCAAGCTTTACTTTCGACAGAGACAGCTGAAGAGTGACAGGGATGTGGGGAGAGAGAGATCAACCCTGGGCCGCCGCTGAGCCTTTGTACATGGGGCGGACACCCCTGGATATGTTGAATTTAAGTCATTTAGGAATAGTGTCACAGTTTTTTCAGCTGTCTAATGTCTTTAAAAAAACAACTTTGAGGGATATTTTGTATAATACGTAGCACTCGATTTGTCAGTAACAAAAAGCATCTTCAGTTTCCATTTCACTGCGCATGTGTGGCTGATAAGATGTGAGTAAAACCGACAGAATGCAGACGGACTGAAAGAGTTTAAGTAGGTGAAGGGAAACAATAAAACATTTTTTTATGTTAATAGATTTCAAAAGAAATTCAAAAGGTCAAACGAGGAATTTCATATGACAAAAAGAAATCACTGAACAATACCTGTAGATAGAAATCACAAAAACAGGATTGTGCGTATTGTGTGTTTTGTGTACTACTGATTACCACTAATGACTGAATACCAGAGAATAAACGATGAAGAATAGTTCATCACTTCCCAGTATTCAATAACAAAGGTTTCACTTTCCTTACTTTTAATTACCTTTCCTTTCATCCCACGTTTTGTTTCATTTACTTCCTTTCTTCTTTGAAATCAGCTATTTTTGTCTTCGTCTGAAACATCTGCTTGAGCAATTTGAGTGTGACCACACGCGTCTGGTGATGCCTATCTACAAAGCTGTTCCCATAAATGACACCCTGCCAACTAGGATTGCGCATAAACCATCCTCCATCCATTGTTGTTCTGTTTGTTGTCTTCAAGGCTGAAATAAACACAGAACTCTTGCATATATGACATATTACATAACACAGTTAGAGGCTCCGTCCATTGACTTGTGTAACTTTGTAAGCATGCATGTCTATGGAAACAGTCTGTATTTCATTACATGCACTGCTGTTTTCTATCTGCTTTTTTTTTTTTCTTTTTTTTTTTTTGGAGTTTTTTGGAAACAAATGAGGCAATAAACTTTGATTCCTACAATGCATTTCTTTTTAACCCCCGAAATATGGCTGTCCAACTTTTGTTAAAGTTAGTGACAATTATGTTGTTTAACCTCTGGTTAGGCGGTAACGTCTAATGTGTCAGATTTAGGGGGCTCTATTTACAAAGAAAATAAATATAATATGCCCAACTTTGTTTTCATTACCGTATTATAACCTAAAAATAAGAATTGTTGATGATTTTGTTGCCTCAGAATGAGCCTGCAGTCCTCTTTAACAAAGTCCATCATGTTGTATTTTGTGTTTTCCCCACATTTCATATCCACCATAGTCGGTTGCAATCAGCAACTACACCATTAGATAGCACTAAATCCTACACATAGATCCTTTAAACGATTGAAAATGTAAACCACATCTTAACATGATCCTTGCAAGTCAGACTATAAATATATATATTTATAGCCACGTTAGCGGCATGGCTGTGTGGTCTGTCTGAAATATTGTACAGACATTCATGAGAGCAGAAGCATGAATCCCGCTGACTACCTTTAGTGACGCCACCACCAGGCCTTTAGTGAAATAACTTGACAGCTTTTGGATGGATTGGTGCTGAACTTGGGAGAGAAGTTCACGGTTCCAAGATGATGAAGACTAATGACTTTGGTGATCCCTTGACATTTCATCTAGCATGACCATGAGGTTGACATGTGGTGATTTTAGTCTTAACATGTTACCATGCTAACATGCTAAACCAAGACAGAATAGGGTGAATTCCTGCCAAACATTAGCATGTTAGCAATGTCATTGTGTTTTTGTTTTTTTTTGTTTTTTTTCAACAAACGCACCACAACGCTTTGCACAGACTCATGGAGCCCGTTTTACTTGTTATTTTGTGGATGTGATTTATTCAGCTTGCATGAATAAACATTTCAAGGCCTTGATGAAGGCTAGAAAAACATACAAGATAATTATGTACAGCTTTTGGAGAATGTTCTGTACTGTACATCCATCACTGAAGCTCAAATTTAAGGACTTTGTGCTTCACAGAGAAAAAGTAGAAACAGAAATAGAAACAATTATTTTGCAAAAATAAATAAAATTTGGCCACGCATTGGTAAAATGGGGCGTTACGGTGGTTTTTGGGGGTTTGCACGATCTCACAGTGTCTACGTGGGTTCTCTCTGACTTTCTCCCACAGTCTAAAGACATTCACTTAATTGGTCTATTGATGACTCTAAATTTCCCATAGGTGTGAATGTTTGTTTGTCTGTCTGTGTCAGCCCTGTGATGATCGGGCAGTTTGTCCAGGGCCAGCCTCTTGCCCAATGCCAACTTGGATAGGCTCCAGGCCCCCGCAACCTCGTTAAGGATAAGTGTTTACAGGAAATGGGTGGATGATAAAATGTTAAACACAATAATAGCCAATAAAAAAAAAATTAAAAAAACGTTTAACCAGTGCATAGAAACCAATTCAGCAAGACCTAAAAACTGCAACAATAAAATCTTGAAAGTAAATAAAAAAATACTAATTTGTTGTCATTTTCCTTTTCTCTCTCCAGAGTTGGATGTTTTTGGCATCATCCTGTACTCCGTACTCACCTTCATGGCGACAGTGTCCGTGCTGGTCTACATAGAGGAGTGTATCTACATCTATCGGAAAGTGCCCGCCAATAAGAAGAGTGTAATCATCTGGGTAAATGGGGCGGCACCGGTAAGAAAAACACTATGGACAGTAACAGTCCCGGCCCTATCCAATTTGGCGCCCTGGGCAAGATTTAAGGTGGTGCCCCCCTTGCATTGCAGCACTGCCAATTTACAAATAAACACACAAGAAACTGAATAGCTTTGCCTTTGACATTTTATTTTATTTTTACAAAATAAGTTGCCCAATCAAAACAGAAAGCATGAAGATAATACAATAAAAATGCAAATAAATAAATAACTTGATACCAAAAATAAAATGAAACAAAATACTAAAAATGAAAAACCTAAGTGAGGCATGATTTCCCCTATTCTGTACATGTATCATATACAATGCAGTTATTTCTGATATGCAAATTAGATTCAATCTTATTATCTTTACAGTGAACTGCTGATCACCAGAATGCAAATAAGCAGTAAACTGTAGTATAACATATGGGAATGCTAAGTATTAACATTAATGACGTGCACTTTAACACTGATGTAAAGTTTAACACTATAAACACACTTTAGACAGTATGAACTGTAACACAACAAACAACCAGCCTTACAGCTCTAATATATGAAGTTGTGGAAAATGACAATTACAAGCAGAGCAAACGTTAGATGACCGCATGTCGATAAAAATGCAGACAGATGTAAACGCCTGCTGAATAGATCTAATCTTTACAAATGACCCTGAGAAATGTAAGGTGGGACCTGTTACCCACATTATTATTTTCCATAACAGCTGTCAGGCCCCTCCATCACATTAAGTTACTAATGTTCTGTAACAGACAAATAAATTTCCTTTCTTCCTTCCCTGGCACCAGAGAGATTTGGTCGTTTTCACATTATTATATTGTCAGGCTGGCACTGGATAGTAAGCAAAATGATAAAGACACACGTGCTGGTGAAATACGCTGTATCTTTATCACATCTCTGTCTCCTCTCCTTTTCAGGTGATTGGCACCATGTCCTGTCTAGGGATGTGGATCCCCAGGGCCACCATGTTTACTGATATGACCTCTGCCTGGTGGGTCTCTCTGTTTCTCTTTTACTCACCTTTCATCACTTGCTGGGCTGTGTGTTGTGTTAACCACAGAGCACCAGTAAAAAAAAATATCAGAGAGAAACTTGAACTTCATAACTTCTATAGAGAACAGTCATACTGTTGTGTAATGCGCAGGGGCCTCATAAGGCTCATTTACTCTACTTCTACTTTCTTTTCTTCTTTTTCCAATCTAAACTCCACATACCTCACCCATTCGTTCTGCATTCTTTGATCGCCTTCCCTCATTTCTTACTTCCAATTACCCCTCATTTCTCTTCTTATCTCTCTTAAGCTACTTTGCCGTCGTGGTCTTCAAGTTCCTGATCCTGATGCTGGAGGAGGTGGGAGGCGACGAGGCCTTCCTGAAGCGAGCAGGGAGACATAAGCTGAAGATCAGCACTGGGCCGTGTTGCTGCTGCTGCCTCTGCCTGCCATATGTTGCCATCACACGGTAAACACTCCATATTTTATCTGCGGTTAGCATAATCAGTACAAGTTTTTTTGTTTTTTTTCCCCCCCACCCCAACATCCTGAGTGTGAACAGCTCCTGGGGAACAATTAGCAGAAGCATGTTGTGCGTGTGGCGTTAGTAATCTGATCCCGTTATGTTTGGCATATTTATAAGATTATTGATCCTCGAGAGAATTATAAAGAACTGTACAGTCAGAAGTGTAAATATTGATATACAAACATGAGGTTCATATTTGTAGCTGTTGTATGAACTGGATCAGCTTAAATGTTTTTCACACCTCTGCTTTCTTAGCAAATACAGAGTATTATAAAGCGATAAATCTAAGGCTACAACAGCAGCAGGTTAGCGCAGTTTAGCACAAAGACTGGAAAAATGGTAAACAGCTGGCTGGTCTCTGATGAATTTACCTATTTAAATTTATGCACAGATTAAACAAGCAAGATATGAACTGTCAACAAGGGAGCTTTGTTGGTGCTGGTGCATTTTGTTATGCTTGACTGAGCGGCAACCTCTGTGGCTGTGAAGGGAAGCCAATGCGGAAGCGCTAAAAACTGCAGCTCATCGAACGGCCACTTGAGGCTGGTTACAGAACGAGTCAGTCTCCATGAGCCCTCATGTTCAAAGGTCCAACTTCAAAGCAGAAATAAACATCTTTACAGTCTGATATTCAGTCAGTCAGCCCGCCTCAAGTCCATTGACGATCCACGTCTTTGCTGGTTTTTGGGTTAGCCAGCAGAGGCAAGATTGCCAAGATGAGCTTCACATACGTTTCTTCAAAAACCAGTGGGTGACGTCACGGATATGAGCTAAGCTAAGCTAACCAGCAGTTTGCTGCAGCTACAGTGTAGCATTGACATTCTTACTGCAAGTGTAAAACTATTACTTAGTTAGCACATAGAGCCACACTAGCCACATTTATGTGTTACAAGAAGTTACAAGAATGATCCTTTAATCAGTGCCTGCATTACTGAGGTGGTTATTGAAACATCCCGCAGTGCTAATTATAGATCCTGGCCAGCTTCTGGTTACAACTATGTGATGTTCGAGAGGTCAACATATCCTCGATCTGCACTATTCAAACAGCTTTTGGCCTGTTTGAAGATTGCATAAGCTCAGATGCTTCTGTTCTCTGAATGCAGGTTGAACACACTCCTGGCCGTTCAACTCTTTCAAGGCGGAAGAGTGTTAGTAGCACACTGTAGACAGGCAGTCCAGTAATGCTCATTTCTGTACCAGTACAGACTTGCTGCATTTTAACTGTGTCACAGTTGGCTGATTGATGCATCCAGTCTAAACATATTATTATGATTTATTAAAAGGTAGAGCAGCCGCCCCACGTGCGGAGGCTCAGTCCTTGCTGCGGATGCCCAGGGTTTGAATCTGACCTGTGGCTCTTTCCCGCACGTCATTCCCCGTCTCTCTCTCTCCCTGCATTCCTGTCACTTTTCAGCTGTCTCTATCAAATAAAGCTTGAAAAGGCCAAAAAACAAAACAAAACAAAACAAAACAAAAACCCACACAGTGGTGATGATGACAATAACCAAGCCAAGACTTGCTCAGCCTTTTTTCTTTGATGCAAACCCCAGTTTCCCATCAACAACTTAGTTTAAGGATTATCTGTGCCCTCCTGGAAAACACTTCTGTTTATCAGAAAGAAAGGTGTAATGCCCCTCAGAGGGATGGTGTACGTTGTTGCTGCACATACAAGAACATAAAATACAGACATTCATAAAGTCAATAAAAATCAATCCAAGGTCACTCTCAATTGTCTGAAACATCCTGAGGTGATAATCCAGGTGAGGTTATGGGCAACTGAGCAATGAACCATTCCCAATGGACTTGTGAAAACAGAAACCAGTGGCTTCTGTGAAATAGTTTCCTCTGTTTCAACTCCAGGCGTTCTCTCTTCCTGCTCAAACTTGGCTCCTTCCAGTTTGCTCTTCTGAAGATTGTCTTCACCATCCTTTCCATTGTCCTCTATACCAATGGGACGTTTGACCTGTCTGACGTGAGTAGTCAATGTTGTATGACCATTGTATCCCTAATTTATGCTTGTACTAGTTGTTTTCCTATCCTGTTCTTTCTCTTTACCGCAAATGGGGTGATACAACAGATTTGCACGTCACGGCGTACCACTTCCCCAGAATGTCTGATTTAGAAAGTCATGAGAACAGTTTCTCTTTGCCTCGCTGTATGCAACCTATCTATGACTCATGATGATTGCTGAATGAATTCATGCAGACTGTATTGTGAATTCCTCTTACTCATTATAGAGTTACATAGAAAAAATCATATCAGACCCATGCATTTGATCACTTTTTATGAAAGCTGTCTGTCACTGGTTGCTCCATCACTTTGATCTGAAATAAATTGACTACTGGATAAATTGCTGTGAAAATTGGTGCAGACAATTGAAGTTTCCCTACTTAACTTCTTCTCTCTTTGGAAATGTTCTCCAGGACTTTTAATGGTTCAATACACCAGCTTTAGCCGTACTTTGGTATAATGCTAATTAACAAATGTGTAAACTTCACTGATGAGCGTGATGCAGTTAACGTTACAGCTGTTGAATCAGCATGTTGGCATTGTCAGTGGGGGCATGTTGGCATGCTGACGCTGGTATTTAGCGCTCCATGTTGCAGCGTGTCCCAGGAGTTAACAGATTTCTGGCAGAACATTAATAACCATTTGTTCTTTCTCACTCAGTTGTAGTTTAACTGTTCGCATTCAGCAGCAACTTCATATTTATATGAGGGTGTGAATGGACAAAGCAGAATAGCCCGTTTCTGAGTAACCATTTGTGGCATATAAATCAGTGTATGAACTAAGTGTGAGTAAACATTCATTAACTGATGATCCATTAAGTGCCACATAAGCGTAACTTGATTATTTCTTAATGATTCACCACATGAATTCATGACATGTACTGGATTAATTGTGATAAATCATCATGACTGACTCATGACTTAAGTGTGTGTGAAGTTAGAGGAAGTGTTATTAGAAGGGATGATGGTGCCAATTAAAAAGTAAAAACTACTACTTCTACTGTGTGTGTGTGTGTGTGTGTGTGTGTGTGTGTGTGACAACATTTCAGTTGAACATTACGGGAGCTGCAATATGGATCAACCCGTTTGTGGGCATCTTGACGATCATAGCCCTGTGGCCTGTAGCGATCATGTTCATGCACCTGAGGACTGCCCTGCGGTCACTCAAGATCATCCCCAAGTACGCCATGTACCAGGTAAGATCACAAGACACGCTCCTTTAAACACACATGTTCTGGACACTTTTATGCACACAAATAGCTGTTTACACACCATATGATGGACAGTAACCGCCACCGCTCAGCTCTATGCTCCGCTTTAGGTAAACACACATTTCTAATAACGTGTCAGGTGTTTGACAGGTTAAACAGTGTTTATGTGTTTGTGTGTGTGTGTGTAGCTGGTGCTGATCCTGAGCCAGCTGCAAACAGCGATCATCAACATATTGGCTTTGAATGGAACCATCGCCTGCACTCCCCCCTTCTCCTCCGCAGCCAGAGGATACAGTAAGTCAACATATTACTGATATAAACATGATGAGCAATGAGTCAATCCATCTGTTCATTCGCAATAGTTCAGTCTCAGCACCGGGAACGACTCTTTGGCAAGCCAACGTTTCCTTTTGATTTTATCTCTTTTACCGGCAGCTCCTTCAACAGCTGAGTTTTTTTTTTTCCACTTGTTCGCTTGTGTGCACCTCCCTGTTTCCGCAGTGATGAGTCAGCAGCTTTTGATCCTGGAGATGTTCATCATCACGCTGGTAACACGTCTGCTGTATCGGCGACAGTATGACCCGTTGCCCGAAGAAGAATACGACGACAACGAAAACACCAAGATGGCTGCAATACCCGGGTCTTCATGAGAACTCTGAATCTGTTGAATGTGTGTGTGTGTGTGTGTGTGTGTGTGTGTGTGTGTGTGTGTGTGTGTGTGTGTATGTGTGAGCGAGTGTTTCATTTGTACTTTCTGCATGTGTCTGATTAAAAGATTGTATAATTATATATGAATAAATATGAATTAAATCTATATGTATATATACATTACCGTCCGTTGAGGTCACTTCGAAAATTCCAGTTTTCAAAAGAAAAGCATTTTTTGGTCCATAAAAGTAACATCAAATTGATCCAAAGTAAGTTCTGAAAGGCTATTCCATTCGAGAAATTGCCAAGAAACTGAAGATCTCGTGCGATGCTGTGTACTATTCATGTCGCAGAGCAACACAAACTGGCTCTAATCAGGACAGAAAGACGAGTAGGACATTAGAGTATCTAGTCTGAGAAACAGACGCCTCACAGGTCCCTAACTGGCAGCTTCATTAAATAGTGCCTGCAAAACACTGCTGACAACATCAACAGTGAAGAGGTAACTCAGGGATGCTGGCCTTCTACTATAGGCAGAGTGGCAAAGAAAAAAGCCATATCTCAGATTTAAGCACAGCTCACTTTGGAGCTGTTTGGTTTAGTTATACTTAGTATACTCAGTTCAAACCAAAATAAACACTGTTTCGTCATTAATTTGCTTCTTGGACATTTTAATGCCCTGTGATGAACTGAGTCAGCTGGGATAGGCTCCAGCCACATGCGACCCTAGCGAGGACAAGCGGTTACAGAAAATGGATGGATGTTGATTGTATATCTAATTTTACACTTTTGCATTTTTGGCCTACCTGCTATGGACTGACTGAAAGACTTCTTTAAGACTCAGCTGAAGTACCAAATAACTGAAAAGTGACAGCACTTATTTATATCCGCTGTCTTTCTGTGAGGCATTACTGCATACATGATGATGATAAACTGTATTTACACTCTGTGTCACAACCACTGGTCCTTTCCTGTCACTATAAGCACAATGTAAGCATTATAAACATGCTCAGATAAATTGAAAACACTGTCTTGACTCTCTCTGGTGTCTTTTGTTACCGTTATGTTCAGCTGCACTGTCACACTGTAGCGTTTAATCTTTGCCACTAGGTGGCAGTAGAAACCGAAAGCAGGTAATACACTAACCTGTGTATACTCAGTTACTCGTTATCTTCTTGTCCTTTGAGACATAATGTAGCTCATAAATACATATCACACCTTTTTACACGTGTATCCTCTGCCTGTGTGCGGATATATAACGTGGCTGTAGACCAACAAGGTAACGTAAACGATGTTGACTTGACTGACACACCTCTGTCCAATTGGGTTCCTTCTGTTTCTCACTTCTTTGTTTTCACCCAATCACCGGAGAGCTTTGACAAGCCTGGGCCAAGTGCGGTTGAGACTTTGGGACGTACGGAGACGTTAAAACAGTCTAAAATATCACGGAAGTCCGCAAATGTAACGTCTAGTAAATGTTTTTTAAACGTTGATTTATTTTTTTTTTTTTTTTAGCTGTAAAGATGTTTTATATCTGTAGTTTAAACTGGCTGTTTGGATAACAGACAGTCATTTAAGAAAAACCTGTCTGCACTTCCGACTTAATACAGCCTGGGCTTTCAAAATAATATGTTGCTTCAGTTAGTCTTTTCTTTATATGTGTTTGTATAAGAAGTAATCACAAATTCATTACATCACATACCTCAAATTTGAACTTTAATAGTTCACAATAATACATAATAATAAGTGAAAATATATAAATAGTTAGATAAAATAGAATAAAGGTTAAGCATAATAAAATATATTCGAGCCAAAAATAAAGGTTAAGATATATACAAAGACAAACAACTAACCAATAAATAAACAAAAGTAAAAACAATGTAACAGGTAGCCAATGCTGAGACTTTAAAATAGGTGTAATATGTGCTCTCTTTCTGGTCCTCGTCAACAGACGAGCAGCTGAGTTTTGTAGTAACTTGTCATTTGTAAGATAACAGAGGGTCAGCAGTACAATCAAATGTGTTGGGTGATAAAAGGTTGTGCCAAGCACAAGTCCTAGAGGGATATGAATGGACTGTTTAAACGTCATATACTACAGTATGCAAATTTATAAAGATTGAAGATTGAGAGTAAGAGTAAAGTCACATTGTACTAAGTATTACATAAAGAATTATTTCTGGCACTATAGCAGAGCAGTCATGGTTGATGGTACATATTAAGTAGGCAGCAGTCATTTTAGATTATGAGTTAAAAGTTTGATGGTGGTTAAAATTGGTCCTAAGTCTGGTGGTGTGTCCAAGGAGAACAGTTTGTGTGAGCTGGGTGACTGTGGTCCTTTAAGATGCTTATCTTTCTTTTAATTAAGTCTGCAGTTGTAAATGTTCATAAATTGTTAATACATTAACTTTTGCCAGATGCTTTGCAGCTCTCTTACAGAAGGTCAGAGGTCACACGCTCTATTTGGGTGGTACTCTCTTGATGAACTAAAAATGATGAAATCTTTTTTTTTTACGGGAAGCAACTGTTGCTCCATCATGCTTTGTTTCAACAAACGTTAAATCTCCAGTAGCTTCCTCTATGACTCTGATACAGATTTAAAGATTTCCATAAAGTTTTTGATATTACTACTATCTACTATTTACGTTTTTATTGTGGCTTATAGGAACAGAATGGTCATTGTTTTGTTTTGTTTAATCATATTTTTGAGATGCATGTATGTTTTTTTTTCTTTTGTATTCAACTTTTTAAAACTATTAAACGTTAATATGTTGGCAAATTGCTTTACTGTTTTCTAGCATGGATAATGTGGGAAAATATGCATTGAAAAAAGACAAGACGAAGTAATGTTAGGGGGTTCAACCGGCAAGATAACATTTCAAAACATGGAAATCAAAATGTTATTCTTAAAATGGATTATAATGATTCATATATAATATAAATAAAACTATCTTATATATAAATATATTTAAATATTTATTAATGTTAATAAAGCCATTACAAATGGTGCCTTGTTAAAAAAAATGCATTTGCTGCATTTGTGGCCTTAGGTTTAAGGGTCTCTACTTTTATTTTGAAAAAGAAATGTAACCGGAAGCCGTCGACCTTTTTTCCCGGCTAACTTGCCAGTGCTTTGCAGCTCTGAATGTCTGAACAATGTAGAGCCAGGAAGCTCTCCTGACAGCATATTGTTTGCAGCCTATCATGTAACCTTATGGACATTTATTTATCTGCCCGCTTCGTGTCCACCGGAGGCCCGCGGCCTGGAGGAAATGTGGACGCCGATGAGAGAGCACGACTGTCCGTGTGGCTGTCAACGATACCGGGCATGATGATGATGATGAAGATGATGATGATGAAATGGTCGCGTTTTGACTGAATCTCATTCTCACGTTCAGATCAGATCCGGGCACCGCTATTAAAACTTTTCAAAATGAGGATGTTAACGTCTCTGCTGAAAAACGCCAACCCAAAGATCGAGTATTACTCCAGGTTTTCACCGTCTCCTCTCTCCATTAAGCAGTTTCTGGATTTTGGTAAGTAGCACAGCGGGGCTGTCATCTTAAAGGAGTGACCTGCTGATAAGGAAGACAACCAAGGGCCTTGTATTTACTCGTTTCTGTCACTATTTCTGTAGCTGGTGGACGCTCCGGGTTGTTATTTATAGTTAAAGTCTTGTACAAGCTGCCATGAAATATTAGACCTTGTTATGATCAGACGAGACGTTTGAATCTGCTGTTTACTTTTAGTAACCCACCCAGAACAACACAAACAGCACCGTGCATGGTGGCTGCTCTGCATGACAGCTCTCTGTTGCTGGTTTGTTTACTGTGTGGACATGTGAGAGACAGGAGAAACAGCACGTACTGTATGCAGGATGGATCACATGTAACTCCAGTGTTTTAATCACTCAGCAAGGTTTCCACTCATATGTCCAGGCTTGTTTTTGAATACATAGTGGAGCCTGAGTCACATGAAAGTCTTTGTCTGCAGGCTGCAGTCTTCTTGTCTCTAAATGTAGACTCAATAACTTGTGCTGGACTCTGTCACGGGACTTGAAACACAAGATGACAGTGTTGGTGGCAAGCTCTCCAAGCCTTTCTTAATCCATCCATCTGATTAAAGGCAGTCATCTCTGTTAAAGTAATTTGTCCTCACAGCTGTGGATCTCATGTGAGGAAGTGGAAGCGTGCAGCACTTTTTTACACTAAGAAACACAGAAGTCATTAGTGATTTTTTTTTTTTCGTGTCTGAAACCATAGTGGTGTGTTTCTTTTCGTCCCGGGATAGTCTGTTGCTGCAGGGTAGGTGTGTCGAGGGCTGAGTCAGTATTATTTGGAGGTTTCATACCACAATTTTCATTTTCAATGAGCCATCTTTTTTATACTGCTGAATCGGGGGAAGCCTTTCCTTTGAGCAGAGGTAATGGGATGTTTCCTTTTGAATTGTATGAGTTGCTATAACTTTACTATTGTTCCCTTTTTAATGGCTGGAAGAACCTGAAAGCATTTTTCCCCCCCAACAGATTTAGTGGTTTCCTCTGCTGAGAGATTAATGGGGTACATATGCTTTTAAGTGAGGCCTCGCATGCACGCTTTAAGAGGCCCAGCTATTTGGACGCCACGTAAATTACATTCTGGTTGAGTTAAAAATGCAAAGTCATCGTCCACACACTCACTTTCAAGAAGCATATATAACATTACACCACAGTAATTCATTTTTTTCCTGTTTAGATCTAAAACATAAATCATCCCCTAACCTTTCCATGAACCCACTTCTCACTGCTGGGTAATAATATTTATGATTTCCTAGTATGGTTCAAACTAATGTTGGCAGACAGTAAATACCGTTCCAGCCAGTAAGCAAAGTTGAAAGTATCAAATTAAAGGTTGAAAATTGAAACTGACTTGAGTGAAGTTTAGCTATGGCCGCTATGTTTACCGCTTGGTCAGTCTGATACAGAGCTTCACTTCTGAAGTCATATTTCATGAAAAGAGAAAAGTGAGAGAAATCTTTGTAACCTGATGGAAACATTTCAGGAATGTTGACTGATAGCTGCTTCTTTTTCATAACTGGAACAGTTAACGTGACAACCATATCAGTCACTTTCAATGGTTCAACTTCAGCAAACACCTTTTTTTCTTTCAGGCAGGGAGAATGCGTGTGAAAAAACATCCTACATGTTCCTGCGTAAGGAACTGCCGGTACGACTGGCCAACACCATGAGGGAGGTGAACTTGCTACCCGATAACCTGCTCAGTCAGCCCTCCGTCAGACTGGTGCAGAAATGGTGAGACACTTCACCTCAAGAAATAAACTTTATATGGCTTGTTTGGCGATAAGGTTTATGGTACCTGTATTGTTAAAACGTTTGTGTAAAAGCCACCTTCTGACCTGTGTTTGCTTTATTAGGTACATGCAAAGCTTTGTGGAGCTGCTGGACTACGAGAACAGAAAGCCAGAGGATCCTCACGCTCTGAATGAGTGAGTGAATATCGCCTTAATTAATGATTCATAAAAGCAGGTACAATACATGTACAGTTAGAGTTGCCAAATTACGGGATTACTTTCCATGGGAATTTATGGGAATTAACAGGAATTTATGGGAATAAACTGGAATAAACCAGGAATTTACAAAATTGGCCCTTAACAGGGAGCTTAAATATAGCTGGGGACTATATATTTTAGCACAGTCTTGAGCACAAGACTATTGGAGCCACACATTTGAGCCCCTGGACTACATAAAGTGAAGTAAGTTTTGATGATGTTATGGGGTAAATATATTTGATGTAAGGTATTAACTTGCAAATAGCACATAAAAATGTATTCATACAGTAGATAGCTAGCTGATAAGTTAGATGCTAAATAAACTATGGCTAGCGTAATTTCATTGAATATTTGTGAGGCTTTCTTATCATGATGCTATCTTACCTCTCGATTACTGTATTTCCAGTTAATTCCCATTAATTTCCAGAATTCCCATGGAAAGTTTCTGGAAATTTGCCAACCCCTTTGCACGTCTTTATCTGGAGGCTCTCTTCCGCTGCAGCTAATCCCCTTCATATACAGCACATAGATATCGGTGGCTGTACAGGTGATGGTGCATATTTATACTATAACAACGCCCGTGTGATAAACTCAGATAGGAATTTAGATAAAGCAGTCTGTTTTGAGAGCACATTTCCAAGTATTGTTCAGTTGACTGAAAATGAAAGAACACTGATATTAAGCTTGTTACGCATCGTGACCTTCAGTAGTAAAAACAAAGCCGGGACTAAGACCAAGATTTACAAAGGACTGACAGTCCAAAACGTATATTAAACATTGATCTGTGTGTTAATAAATGGATTTCTTTTGTTATTTCAGTTTCCTGGAGCTCTTGATTGAGATCCGTAACCGTCACAATGATGTAGTTCCCACCATGGCTCAGGGAGTCATCGAGTACAAGGAGAAGTTCGGCTTTGACCCTTTTATCAGCAGCAATATCCAGTATTTCCTTGACCGCTTCTACACCAACCGTATCTCTTTCCGCATGCTCATCAACCAGCACAGTGAGTCTGTGGATTATTTGGATCACAAACATGCTGTCTGTCCTCTCTCTGCGGTTAATTCACTTTTTATTTACATGTGTTTCTGTGCAGCTCTCCTGTTCGGTAATGACACCAACCCTGCCCATCCGAAACACATAGGCAGTATTGATCCCACCTGCAGTGTGGCTGAAGTTGTCAGCGGTGAGTTAAAGAAAGTCGGATTTGCAAAGTTCTCACAGGAAACCGAAAGTCATATCACAGCGGTAGCTCTCGGCAGTGACACAAATCAAACAAACCCGTGTTCATCTGTACTAAAAGGCATGTTTACATAATGATAGTTTTTAAAGCATTTCAGCCGTGTGGATCCAAAGCTGGACTCTCAGTGACCCAGCCAGAAACACAAGCCACATTAGTGCCTTGTAAAAGGAATCCACATACAAACAATGCACTGTTCTGACTCATGTTGTTTGGCCTTCTATCAGATGCCTATGACACCGCCAAGATGTTGTGTGAGAAGTACTACTTGGCTTCTCCCGAGCTGAAGATTGAAGAGTTCAACAGTAAGTTTTTGCTTTCGCGTCCATGCGCTCTCCCTGTAAATGAAACAATGTCTGCTATTACCAAGCCTGTTTAGAGCGTGTGGGCGCAGTTTAGAGTCCAGATTTAGTCCCGTGATTACAATGTTCACCATCTCATTAACTCCAAAATAACTGTTCGCATTCTCGTTTTCCAGTGAAGGCCCCTAAAAAGCCCATCCAGGCGGTGTATGTGCCCTCTCATCTGTTCCACATGCTGTTTGAGCTCTTCAAGGTGAGCAGGATCGGTAACATAACTTGTCCGGTGCTCTTTTAAATGTAATTAAATTGTAGTGTGACGATAATTCTATAAGGACTTGTGCTGAGCTGAGTTAATTAACTCTGTGGGTGTTTATAGAACTCAATGAGAGCCACAGTGGAGCTGCATGAGAACAGTGCAGAGGGATTACCACCAGTCAAGGCAAAGGTCACTCTTGGTAAAGAGGATCTGTCCATAAAGGTAAATCAGACACACACACACACACCAAATCATTAGATAAAATGATTTTTGTCCTTTGTCTTTTTTAACTTTTCTTCTCTGTGTCTGCCTCGCTTTCATCTCTCCTACAATCTGTCTCCAGATCAGTGACAGAGGAGGAGGAGTTCCTTTGAGAAAGATAGACCGTTTGTTTAACTACATGTACTCCACTGCCCCTACACCCAGTCTGGAGCCAGGAGCCGTCCCACTGGTAAACACACACACACACACACACAAAATACACACAAAATTAAATCTGTATTGATCCTCGTGACCATTTCAGACCTTTTTTTATGTACGGCATGACATCTGGGAAATTAAATTTTGCCTCTGTCCCTCCCCCATCCAGGCCGGTTTTGGCTACGGTTTGCCGATTTCTAGGCTCTATGCCCGATACTTCCAGGGGGATCTGAAACTCTACTCCATGGAGGGCGTGGGCACGGATGCAGTCATCTATCTGAAGGTAAAGTGAGCTAGTCAAATTGTGGAGCGTGTTGCACCGTAAAACTCTAAAGCTATTTAAAGGGAATTATCTGACTTATTCACTCTTTTTATTTACATATTTGTTAACCATGGCACTGGAGCCTAAATTAGCTTATCTTAGCTTAGCTTAGTTTATTTTAGATTACCTTAGCTCAGCTTACTTTAGCTTAGCATAAAGACTGCAAGTAGGAAGAAGCAGTTAGCCGACCTCCCTCATCTGTCTGTTAAGTAATGATGCTAGAGCTTAGCTCAGTACAAAGACTGGAAGTATGGGGAAGCAGCTGGCTTTAGAGGTTTATGTTGGCAGATTTGTTCCAGTCTTCCAGTCTAACCGGCTGCTGGTGGAATGGAAGTGTTAGCGTCTGTTAGCCGCCGCCCCTTGATTCAGGTCTTTGTGCTAAGCTAAGCTAATCCTCGCTAGTGTTTATGCTCATCATAGTTTTGATAATGACTGCGTGTTCTTATTGGCTCTTGTGTTTTGTTTGTCCATTTAAAGGCCCTGTCCAGTGAGTCCTTCGAACGCCTGCCTGTCTTCAACAAGTCAGCGTGGCGGCATTACAAGACCAGCCCCGAGGCAGATGACTGGAGCAACCCCAGCAAAGAGCCGCGCGATGCCAGCAAGTCCAATTACAAAGCCAACAGATAACTCTGCCCGGCCCGCTAAAACCCAGCCCTCTGCTGGGAGCCCAAATACCCGCACCCTGCCCTTCAAGCATGTTCGATGAAATGTTGCCCTTGGGTAACCGCTTGGTTTAGGATCAGACTTGCCTTTACATTCCAGTGATTAAAGATTCGGAAAAGATGGACGACCTTGACTTATATCTGTACCCAATGGCAATGACATTCATCAGCGTAGCTTTCATTGTTGTGGCATTACCACTGGCTCTCCCAGGATGGAGTTTAAAATGAACCTCTTCCAAATTATAGGTCCCCCTCTGTCATTGAGTGAGGTAACTCTTGTGAATCTTTACTAATGCTGACTTTATTTTCTCCTTTTATCTGGACATTAATTTAAGCTGAGTTCACTGCATCGCTGTTAACCCTCCCTCTGTCTCATGCACAGTTTGTTCTGGCTCATATGTGCTGACTAGGGCCACTACTTCCTGTGGCTGAATAAGCCGTGCACTGCTGATTGAGTGTCTTTCTCGCCATCAGTCAAGGCTTGCATTCTGTTTTCAGCCTCTCGAACACAAGCAGAGTGGAGGGGGGGTTTGAGTTTCAGTGCAAATGGGAAGAGGAGGAGGAGGAGGAGGAGGTTTCATTTCCATCCTTTGGGAGACACTTTTGATTGAACGCACAATTAGGCCAGTGTGTCATCGGCAGAGTAAAGACTTGTTTTGGACTGTTTCAGCCTGAGGAAATGAAAGAGAGGATTGCGCATAGATGAGACCAAATTGCAACTACTTTCTAAAAGATTATAGGAAGAGTACACCTTATATTTAAAGATCCCAAGAAGGACTTGTTTTTTGAAGCCTCATTTCTTAAAAAAATCAGTCTCAAAGGCTCTACTGGAACTCAAAGTTAATTTATAATGAAACAATGTCAGAAATATAATAATTATTATATAATAAAATATATTATATTTTACTACTTCACTCATAGAAATTGACAAAAACACCCACCTACAAGCAATACTTACCCTCATCTGACACTTCCGCTTGCAAGCCAGCTCTGCACTCTGATTTAACACCTACTAAAGGACCAAAGGAGCGTCTGTAGGACGCTTATGAAACGCCACCATGCCAGCTTTGTTATGTAGCTTCAGCCACACCAGCGTGATATAATGTACGAACCCCCTCGCAGAGAGGAATGGACCTGTTGCATCTAACAAGGACCACACAAGTGGGAATACGTCGTCCCCATTTCGCTTTCTGCCCTTCATCCCGCCGCGGTGGACACGTAACGCGCTCACAGCTTGGATTGTTCACTCTAACGACGCTTCATCCAATCAACTTCTTCTGTCTCTCTTGTAGTGTTACTAATCCTTCCAGTTTTCTGAATGAGTTTGAGCTCAAGTTTGTGTGTTTTAAAATGTGCTTTTGTTTTTATTATCGTGACATGAACATTGAATAAAATAGAATACAGCTAAAAAGGGACTTATAGCTGACAGGTCTTAATTTATTATTTTTTTTCAGGAACAAAGACACAGTTAAAGAACTACTTTTTTAGGCAATTGCACTGTTTTTCTTCTACTTCCCATGTTTGAAATTTTGAACAAGGCTGCTTTTGATGATTTAATAATTTTTCTTGGATTTTTACGTGTGTGGACAGTCCACTTCATTTCTTTATTTAAAGAATAGGAAAGCAGGGTTTGGAATAAACCGGCAGGGGAAAAATGTGGTTAAAGGAGCCACTAATTACTGGGTACTGAAATATTGCTTCAAACCAATCTGATGTTTGTCACATGAATCATATTAGGAACTTTTTTGGTGCACTTTACTAACCTAACAGGCATATTTTTTACTTCAAATAACTTTCATACAATCATTTCAGACAGCAGTCAAGAATTTCCTTATGAGATAATTTATGATCTGGGAGATGCCAGGTCACCACTTGCACTCTCAAAACCGTCATAATTTCTGGAACTACTGACCAAACCTTCATGAAACGTGACCCAAACCCGGTACTGTTTGTTAGGACCAGATGATCTCCGTGATCTGAAGTGACTTCCTTTTCTCATCTCCTTTAGCTCCATCTGATGTGAAAAGAGTATAGATGAAGAATTCAGGGAGGAAAGCTTCCTCATCCTTTTCAGCCTCACTGTAAGATTTCATCACTGCCAATGCCTTCGTAAACCTGCCAGTCTCACAGAGTGATGCTCGGTGACAGCGAACCTGCTGTAAAGACAGAGACAGAGACAGAGACAGCAGTCCTCCTCGTTTAAAGGCCCTCAGTTCACCACCCTCGATGCGTGGTCTCCCTGCGAACCAGTCGCGATCACGTTTAAAAGCCAAGACTGAACAAAGGTTTCAATTCCACATGTGTGATTTCGAGGCCTGAGGATCTTCAGTAGTTGTCAACCTTCACTGTTTCTGTATGGTATTTTAGAGATTATTGTGTAAATGACTAATAATAATGTGTTTGCTGCCAGTGTGGAGTGATCACTGTGTTTTCCATCCTGATGTACCTCCAGATTAGACAAATGTATTTGTATGCATGAACTCCTCACTGTGGAGGTGGTCATGCAAAGATATGCAAATAATGCAACATGGACCTATACCAAAAAGGTGATGGAGCAGTCTAATGATGTGATCCAGCATGAGATCAACCTACATTGTCGAAAAAAAAAAAAAAATGACAATAAAGAAAATTGCTGTTGTGTGCGATCCGTCCATGATTTTGAAGGAGGTGAAGTGCACTTTGATTCACGTTCAGTTATAAGTTTTTGATTTATTTACATATCAAGCCGTTTGAACATTAAAATTTAAAAAATAAAAAAAGACACATTCCCAAAGTTTGTACATATAGTGCAGATTAACATGTAGTGCGAACAGGACATTAAGGTCTCTACATTGCATTAGGGTATTTATTGTATCGTTGGGGTGGAAGAGAGGTCTGCTCCGGCCTGGCATGAGTGAGCAGACCTGAGCAAAAAAAAAAAGGTTATTACATACATTTCCAGTAATAGCAAATAAAATATTAGGTAATATTCTAGTCTTTGAGGACCTGACAGTTCATCTGAAGGGCTTCGATTATTGTATATTTCAAGTATCATCAGAGTCCTAGAGAAAGGCTTTTATCTCCAAGTTTGACGGGTTTGATTAACAGCTGACATCATATTCCATTGCGAGAACATCGGCTAAACGTTGATGGATAATACGTGAAAAGAAAAAATGGCTTTCTCCACAAATCTCTAGTAGTAAATCTCTAGATGTGATATTTGTGTGGCCTAGTGAATGACTAGAAATCAGAGTGATTACATTTACTCTCTACCGTAGGTGTGGCTCTTAAAGACTCAGGTTACATTCAAGAAGCTAATAAATGAAGGCTGTCTCATCACCGTCGAGGTTTTTGGGACAATCTAACAGGCATTTTATAGATTAGGTGCAGTCCAAGACTCTTTTTAGAGAAGATAGAACTTTTCATTTCAAAACTAGGATTATATATTTGATTCCAAACATAGCGGCACAACTGAGGTGATGTTAAACGTCAATTAAACATTTTTGGAACATACTGGGTGCAGTTTTTATATAAAGTAAAGTTTTTTTTATTTAGAGATTAGTTTTAATCTCTCTTTGCGGTTAAGAGGTCATAACTGTTGCATGAGAGCAAGTGAATTACTAAATTTTACAGTCCTGGCCAATTATGCTCAAATGGTGCAAACTTGCACCGACTCTGCTTGAGTGCCAAGAGGTTGTCCAACACGTCACCTCTTTTTCTAACTCTCAGTTCAACAAGCACTAAATTACACAGTAATGAATGAATCCAGTTCCTGTCGATTCACTGAATGTCACACACATTTTCCGTAACTTTGTGCCGATTCACATCTGGTGGTCACAGTAGTTACAAGAAATCTTGGCATCTTTAAGACAAAACGCCAAACTAAACAGAACAGGACAAAAAACAATGAGGTGATACAATGAGCAGGCTGTTGGACAGTCTCTATCAGCACTGGACAATCCAAAGCAAAGCCTTCAGGACTGTCTTTAAGATATGTGACACTGTGTACAGAAATCCTCGTCCTCTTCTTCCTTTCTGTCTGCACGGTTGCCCAGACAACAGAGACCAAGCGATGGCTTCTTAGCTCTGCAGCACAGCACTTCATTTCCCATGATCACTGTCTGCCTTGCATATTAGCAACTTCCTTGAGGAGAATTGTTTCAGTATCCAGCCAGTGTTTGTACGAGTGTGTGTGTTTGTTTGTGTGTGTGTGAGCAGTTCTCAGGCAGTGTACTGTGTACTGTACTGTGAAGTGTGTGTGTGTGTGTGTGAGTGTGTGTGTGTGTGTGTGTGCGTGTCTGCTCCACAGTCCATCTACTTCTCATCTTCATCACCTTCACTCATGCTGCTTATAGAGGCAGATGCCCCTTTTGGGGAAGTTGGGGGCGATGGCCGAGCATTGTGCCAGCGGGCGGGGGGAGACGGGGGTGAGGGAGAGCGCAGGGGGGACAGTTCGCGTGGAGGACTATTGCAGGGCGACTCTCTGGGGGACAGAGCGTAGGACAGCATTCGTCCACTGCGCTCCTGAAACACCTGTTTCTGTAGAAAGAGAGTGAACGTAAGTACATGCAGCACAAAGACATTAATTATTATTAAATTATCAGACAATGATTGACATTACTCTCTGATAATATACAACTTGTACAATCTACAGATGATGATGATGATGATGATGATGAAAGTTACTTACCCAAGTCCCATCTGGTCCGAAAAGTTCTAAAAAGTTGCCGATAAACTCTCTGGATTTCTCTTCCCACTTCTGAATGAGGTCGTGACTCTTCTCCTCCACACGGTAAACAAAATGTTTGCTCTTCTCCTCAACCGTACGGACTTTCTCCTTCATTCGGTCCACTTGGTTCTGCAGCCGGTACTTCTTCTCCTGAAGGGAAGTAAATGTTGAGGAAAAGCAATTACGCAACCGTCACAAATGAACACATAACTGTCATAACTGTCATAAATTAGTCTTTGTACTCTGAATCATTACAATTTGTAAGGGAGTGCAACCAATTCCAATAAATGATTGATGACTGATGATAGCCAGTTAAAAAGGGAACCATAATTTTTTTTGACATCTGGCAAATTAAGCCACACACCATCTAACTGTGATACAGTCCGGACCAAAATAAAGCCTAAAATGTGCATGTGATGTGATCACCTAATCCGAGACCAAGTCAAGACAGTATACAACTTACTAGGTAGCTCATTATCACTAAAACTGTTTGGATGAGGAGTGGTCTGACTCATCTCATTAGTATGAGAATTTACAAGCTGCACAGAACACACAGTTAGTTTGGATGCTGTTTTGCAGATGAACTCTTTGTGGTTTAGGAGGCTGATGTCTCCTCCCAGACAGCCTGAACTAATATTCGGAGTAAAAATCCACTTTATTTCCAGACCAAGGCCTTTAAAAAGAGGTCTTGAGACCAGTCTCGATCTATCTTGAGTACTACAACAGTGATAAAAGCTCCAGTTTACACTAAAAACAATTTAAGATTTATTTTTTTCCAATTTAGAAACAAGTGTAAATGTTTTAGGAGAAGTTATTGTACTGAGAAATATTCTTTCTTTAGCTAGACTCCTTTTATAAAACCATATTATAATAATGTGAGTGTAGATTTCACTGAATTAAGATATTCTCAGTCTGTAGCAGTCAACATTAAACCGTCATGGTAAGACTCGATGCTCTTACATTGATGTAGCTGACGTTAAGCTCCTTGGCCGTGTAGCCCCGTTGGAGGTTGCGTCGGGCGTAGACATCATAGTCTCTGACGATTCTGGTAATCAAGTCAGATGTTGAGATTCCCTCTGTCCGTTGTGTGGGCACAAACATCCCTGGTACACACACATTTATGCACTCAGGTCATTTCTAAAGAGGACACACACACACACACAAAGTGATCTAATCCTCCTGAGCTTCACACACTTACCTGCCTCCTTGATGTGTTTATAAACGTCCTCACTTCCTGCTGAGGAGTATGGGATATCATCATGAGCCACAAAATCGATCTGAGGAACAATCAAAGGTCACACACTGTATGGCAGAAAAGGCTGCAGTGGCAGAGAGACATGAGGTAACAAAAAAAACTTGTGAACATACAGTAGGTTTGAGCTTTTTCAAAATATACATAAGTCAAGTTTATTAAAATCAAATTACAAATGAACTGAAAACAAAATGCAAAGTTTAACACTCAGATATTGTAACTACACACGCTCCAATAGACACACATACCTTGTGTTTCTCTAGGAACTCGGGTGTAAGAGTCCACGGCGCGTCTCTCAAAATCTCGTCGACATAGCGACAGTGCCTCAGGGCTTCATAACGTTCAATCTCCGTCATGACTGTAAACCCCTTGTACTTATGGGTCAGCTCATCACTGCACACTGTTTCAAGCACATGGGAGGGAAACCCCACAAAAGCAAATAAATCACCACCCGACAAATCTGCATGGGTTATTTTGAGCAGTGGAAATTGTCTCAGTGGGTCAAGTCCTACCTCCTACTATGAGGTAGGTGTTGGGGAAGAGGTTCTTGGCCTGCATGAGAGCACGAGCATGTCCAGAGTGGAAAAGGTCAAAGATGCCATCTGCGTAGACTCTGACCGGCCGGTCCACTGAAAACACACAGCAATACAACAACAGACTAGTCAAAACCTACTGCAGTGCTGCCATAGTGAGAATGGCTGTGGCTGAAAAGCAGAACCAGAAATATCTTTCTTACTCATCCATTCTTTTTTGTCAAACCTCGCGTCTACATTGCCCACTAGCAACTTAAGTGCTGAAAACCTGTTTGGAAATTTGCATAGATATCTCTATGGAAGATTTGAATGTGTCATGCACAACAGTTTGTGTAGCCTGAAGTCATCTCTCTTTCAAACTTGTAATCTTCAGGCCCAACCTACGCTGACTCAAGACTTCACACAGCTCCCCCTGGAGCCATAAAAAGGGTTTACACAACTTTTAAGACCTGTACACAGACTTTATTGTGTAAAATCAGAGTTTCCCCTTCATCATTAGCATGGCTGGATTGACCTGCTGGACAACCCACTACAAGTATGAGCTGTTACCAATACCTAGTTCCTTCTTCCTCTTACTGACTTTGCAAAAAAAAGTGTGTCTGTCATACTTCCTGGCCACAAAATGATGTGTGTGGCTCTTTTGAATTGAACACATTCATTTAGGAATATGCCATACAAAAGCTCCAAACTGAAATAATGGAAGCACACAATAAGCACCAGGCAAGATTATGTACTAAAGAATAACCCACCTTGACACCCTGGTGCTTTAGTGGTAGATATTACCAAAGTATTTCAGATAAATTAACACAAATCAGTTGACCCATCGCTAATCTGGTCTTTTTTGCTCTGTACACACTGTTGACCTAACTAAATCAATCCATATATGGTACTGTTGGTGTACCTTGTTACATAACATGTCAATTCTTAAAAAGGTAATTCTACTGTTTGGGCTTAGTGCAATAGTATTAGTATTATCATTGGTGGGTGGGGAGTAGAGTCTGAATAGTCGTAGCACCTGAATCTTATAGTAATCGCAGTAGTAGCATTAGTGTTAGCATTAGCAGTAAGAGTATCAGTACTAGTAGTAGCAGAAGTAGCTTTTAAAGCACTGCACTGTAAGTAGCAGTAGCAGTAGCATTAGCATCTACTGGCTGCAGAGGTAATGTCTGCATTAGAAGCAGCTGCATTGGCAGTACTTGTAGTGCAGTATAGTAGTAGTAATAATAGTATTAGCATTAGCATCAGTAGTAAAATAACATTAGTGAAGGAGTGACAGTACTAGTAGCAGTAGTGACTCAGGAACTCTTTCGTCCCCCTGGTCATAAGACTGTAAAACACCTCTCAGTCACGGCAGGGAGGAAACAAAGGACAATAGATAAATTGATAATCTTGTTCTTTGTTGCACTGATTCCTGGACATTGTATCATTGACATTTTTGACGCAATTTGCTCCACCTCTGCTGACTCTGTGACTTTATTCATTGTCTACAGTCTAATTCAATTGTATATAGTTCTATCTTTATTTTTTACTTCTATTTCTTATTTCTATAAAAGAATATTTCTATTTCTTTAGTTTTCTATTTGTAAAAATCTTAGCACAGCTTTAAATTCTCTGCAGAGGTTTAATTTCTTTGCACAGGTTTATTCCAATTTCAGATTATCTTATGGGTTCATTTTAACGTTTACTGTATCTCATGTTGCTACTGGATGCTTGAATTTCCCTCAAGATCAATCTATCTATCTTTGACAGTAGTAATTGTTGTAGTAGTAGTAGTAGCTCCAGGCGTAGCAGAGAAGTTGCAGCTTCACTAGCAGTAGTAGTTTATTGTATAAGTAGAAAGAGTAGCAGTAGCATCAGTAGTACTGTAGTACTAGTGGGCCTAGTAGTGGCTGAAGTCGTAGTGATACTGTAGCAACAATAATAGCAGTAGAAACAGTAGTAGTAGAAGTAGTTGCACTAGCTGTAGTTGTAGAGCAGTAATAGTAGTAGTAGTATAACTGTCGAATGTAATTGGAGGAGGGAAGTTGAGGGATACGATCAAAAAAAAAAAAAAACATCAGCTGGGAGAAGCTGGAGTCAATCAGAGACCAAGCAGGAGGAGGTCGACTGTACCTGGGGTGCCTCTGCGGGCCTGAGCGATGGTGAGTTTTTCATGAGGGGCGCGGCAATCACAACTGGTCTCTCTGGCAAAGATGGCAGGCTCTGTCAAAGTCTGATACACAGGGGAGGAAAAGGAAACGGATATCTTATTTTGGAATATGAACGAACAAAGGAGACTTGTATTGGGTTGTCACGACATCTAAAACACCTTCACACCCTGAAGCGCATTCACTCATTCCTTCAATGGCACACAATAAGTCTCCCTTTCCATACTCCTGTTACAGTAACCTCCATTAAGTTATTGACCACAGCCGATGCCTGCTCCATATTGGGAGCAGTAGATTGAGAGACATAGCTGCACTCAGTGTTATTGATTACTTTATGTGTGTGTGTGTGTGTTAACATGTGGCAGAAAACAAGGTCAGAGCTATTGATTTGTTGTGGATGGCCTCTCGGGAGTTAGCTAAAATTCAAAGAGAAGCAGGACAGGGAGAAAACAGTAAGCATTTTCAGATATAAAAATGTAAATGAAGCAGATGAAGAAAGAATAGAAGACGGTGAGGCATGGAAACAAAGACAGGAAGAGGGAAAGCAAGTAAAGGACACATAAAGGACGATACTAGTTAGCACTTGTGAAGCTGCATCAAGGTTAAAGTGTTGCAGTGTGAGCCCGCCTGAAAATTTGTCTTTGTGTGCCATCTGTTGACTGCAGGGATTATTCACTGAATTACATTCACACCAATAAAATAGAATTGGCACAGAGCAGAAAGCTGTAGGAGTGTGAGAGGACGGTGAAAAAATGGAAACAGATTCAGTCTCTGTGGACAAGACCGACAACTGACGTCAACATATCCTCCAGGAACAGTAAACAACAAAAGCAAGGCCTGGCATGGCAGCATGCTTCACAGACACTGATAGGGGCAGAGCAAAGCACAGCAGTGCAGCACCTTTCTAAATCTCTGTTTCAAACATTTTCTACTTTACAGCTCCCCCAAGTAGTATTTAGCATTGCTGATAGTTTTATTTGCACAGGTTTGCGATATTTGAGGAGGAGAATGAAAACTGAAAACTGTCATCATCAATAAATATTATTCTCATTAATCTGGATATTACACAAATATCACTGTCAGTGGCTTTAAAAAGGGACTATTTCTTCACACTTAGGACAGTTCTTGTGTCATCCATCTCTGCATGATAGACAACAGCATTTGCTATGAACAGGTAACTTATCATTAAGTATGAATAGGCCTCTAATATCCAAACATAAACATCTGGAGGGAGCTGTGCAGCACGTTCTGTTTGGGATCCTAGAGACTGTTGGGCATCTTTAAAAGACAAACCCCAAAACCTTGCATGGTTATATCAACGTGATATTTAACCGCTTTTCCTAATTTCCTAAGAATTGCTTATAAACATGATTTTGAGCTGATGGCATAAAAGCACAAAAGCCAGACACAAGCTCTAAAACTGAGTTAATTATGATGAATTTTCATTTGTCTGTATCTGTGCTTGTTTATAAGAGGTCTACGGTGCATTTGTCTGACTAGAAATGATTTTCTGACCAACAATATGAATATATATGTGTTCACTTAGAGCCCACATAACATTTAAAACATGAAATATTTCCTCGTTTTGTGTAATAACAACGTGCAAGCTCAGTTTGTAGCAAAGTGAAGAATCATGACTTGAATACTTGGCTTTTAATAATGTCATAAGAAAAAGGAAATATTAAAACTATATATAACTAATATTTTTATGTGATGTGTTTCACTCCAAACAATTAAAAGAATGAGACACTATAAAATAACCTAAACTTACATTAAGCCTTTAGCTTTATTTACTAGTAGCTCAACCTGCCGGATCTTTATTTTAATTTATTCATGAGGCGAGCTGTGAGGTTGCACTTCTGCTTGTCTGCACTGAAAAACACACAAAGCATTACTAAATATAAAAGATGCTTATCTCACAACATGCCCTGTGGTCAGCTGCATTAATGAATAGCCATTTCACCTCATTATGTGAATTGGTGCGAAATTAGAGATGTGGGCAGTGATTTGGAGGTCTGGAAACAAGAGATTTAACGAGGATAAGTGGATTTTAATTGTTATGCAACTGTCAAAAGTAAGAGTTTATGCAAAGGCATGCAAGTAAAGAGCTCCCGCTACAGAAGAATAGAAAGAAGGCATTCATTTTTAATATCCCATTTACTTGCACATCCTTTGCATGTTTCCTAAACTGGCTTTGAACACAACTGTACGGTCTGTTTTCATTAGGATCATCAATCAGGATTCACGGTTAGCCACCAGAGCTACAAAAAAAAAAAAAAAAGCAGCAGAGAGATTGAGGGAGCATCCTCATCACCCATGATTCCTTGGAGAGAGCAGAGGGGTGGCTTAGAAACGTTTAGCACAGAGCAGATGGTAAAGCTTCAACTAACTGACCTGGCCTATCAGGACGAACGGTCAGTAAAGCCCTCTCTGGCACAGGCAAAGAACATCTGGCGTCAAGACAGATTAAAGGCGAAAAAAGAGAGAAACACGGGGACGGGAGAGGGCACGAGAGAAAACAACAGCAGCAAAGGCCGAAAGAAGGAGGCAAAGATGGACCGTTTGGAGGAGACAAACATGAATGCCGGGATGAGGAATCACACCAAAGAGAAAGAGAGACAGGAGGCTCTCTGTCTTTAGTGCCGCAGTGTCCCCTCAGCAGGACATTCATGCTATGTTGTCCACTGTGTGAGCCCCCTCCTTCATTCAAACGTGTCCACTCAGCATTCTGAGCCACAGCCTCATGCTATAGGGGATGTGTTTCGTAACAGAGGAGGAAGCAGGACCCTTTGTCTTCCTCCCTCTCCCTATCACACACACACACACACACACACACACACACAATCTGCACACAGAACACAAAAGAAAACACACAATATGCTCAAAACGCCCTACCGTCCGAGGATGAGGGCAGGTGTGTTCAAGCTCCTCCATGATTCCCAAAGACTCATGGGATGTGGCTGTGGTCCCCCTGTTATGTGACTCAGCATCAGTGAGACGATGCCTCTCTCCTCACCACTCCAGTCTCTTTCTCCTTCCTCTGTTCCCCCCGCCCACTCTCTGCTCTCTGCCTCCCTGCCTGTCCTCCCCTCTCCTCCTCCTCCTCCTCATCCTCTCTGATCCCTTTACTGCAAAGAGGAGAAGGCAGCGAAGAGGTCTCACTCTGAAGGTATTTCCAGGGGATTAACTCTTCCTTTAATGTTATGTTGTTGCATGTATGTTCGGTTTGTTTATGCTTTTCGCCACTCTCTGTTGGCGTCTTAGCACTGGGGGCAGAGCAGGCACATCTGGCATCGGTGTTACAGATGTTCGTTGATGGACGTGCAGCAACAAGAGAAGGAGACATCTGTAGGATGGTGTTAGTGTGTGTCTAAATTATAGTTGTGGAGGTGAGTCATTAATCATGTATGTGTAAACAGCTGCAGGGAAAACAGTGCAGGAATGAGAAATGGAAAATAAATATTATTGATCTGTACATTATTGATTATTCTGCCAGACTTGACTGATGAAGAGAGATGTAGTTAATGACCATTTTGGAAATGAATCCGGACACAACACGGTGCAATCAGCATAAAGCACCTTTGCTGATAATAAAACAGTTCGTTAAGAATAGAGATCTGCAGATATATGTGTCCCTCTAAAGTACATCCATTCAAGATGTTGTGGAAAAGCGCCACGTATTTCTCCTCTGCTGTGAGTGAGTCGTGGTTTCAAATAAACGATCTCCGTTTGAGCTGCTGAGCTCTCGCCATAGCGACGGAAAAGAGGAGAGAGCTCCAAGAAAAAGGACCAATCAGAGAAGAGCTACATCGGTCCAGCAGTATGAGCGGTGAGGATTGGTGGAGTGGTCCATAGCACCATCAGTGAGATGGTACTAAGTATCACTGCATTAGTTTACAGTTGGAGTGATTTGAGAGAGCCTATGAATGCAAATGATTTTGTTTTGACAGTCTGATATGTAAATATAGTATAACTGGAGGACAAAAAGTTTCAGTGTTAATAATATTTGTTTAAGTATCAGAGTGGTTGAAGATATATAGCTGTTGTTTTGGCAGTCAAACCCATCTCTGAGTAGTCTGATCTTATTTTGGCACACAACTTAAAATTGGAAAAAATTGGGTGTTAGCTCTGCTTCAAGCTACAGAAACGGCTTTCTCTCTCCTGAAACTTACTTGGCAAACTTTCCCCTGTTGGATTATTAAAACACACAGAGAATAAATATGTCAAATTTATAATTTATATTTATAACTGTGAAGATGAGACGCATGCTTACCTTTACGGCTCCTCTTCTGCAACAAAGAGGCGCAACACCTGCGCAACAGGAGCGCGCTCTGATGCGTCGCTGTTTGACCATGGTGTCCAAAATCCAAACGGTACAGAAAAATGTGTCTGCCACTCGCCGTTCTGTCTGCTTTGCTGCTTTAGTCTGAGGCAGGAGTTTAGTCTTTGCTTCAGCACAGCAAGTGCAGCAGAGCGACCACAGTCCGTCTGTCCAGTCTCATCAGCTGCTCACCACTGATGAGCTGCGACAACTGTGGGCCACGGTCCATTTAGCATTTCGACCTTACAGTAGACCACATGCTTATTAGTCTGTGAACCCTGTCCCTATTGTACTGCTGGGGAGGACCTCACTTATGCAATCTTCAGCTTGTAGCCTAAATTTAAAATTACATGAAACGTTGCAAACATAACACAACAGTTCATACTGTACACAGATTTACAAACTATTTGCTACTGAGGTCACCAATATGATGCTGTGGCCATAAACAGACTATACTGCCTATAGGAGGAGGCTAACATATGAATTATCACAGTGATGTGCGGTGTAAAAGCCTAAATAGGCTCTGGGGGGATGAAGGACAAACCACGCTTTGTGTTTTCATTGTTGGATACACTGTAGTGTCTCTGTGGCCCCAATCTGGGACAGGAACCTATTGTGCCCTCCAAAGTACCGCCTGGTCACCATAGAAACGAGCTTCATTGGGATACACAGGCATACATGTTGTTTTTTTAACAAAAAGAGGGCGATACTGTCACTTGAGAATCCATATTTCAGAGATGTAATGTTATTCCCTGGAAAATACAGACATCACAAGCTCACTATGGAACCTCAGACAGTAGCCTGCTTGTCCAGATAATATTATATAAGTAGAAAAAGTACCTGCTTTACAAAACAGTTTCATTGTCCAACACAAATCCTGCAGAATTCCTACAGAATGTGTCATTTTTCAGAAAGGTCATGGAGTGGACAAAATATTATAAACACATTTCATTATAATGCAGTCCGGTTTAACATTACTGCAAACTACAACCCTGATAGTAAACATAATAGTTAAATTAATACCTCTCTGACAGTGTCAACAAAAACTGAAACATTATTAGCTTTGGAAAAGCTTTGTAATTCATGGCTGAGTTGTTGTGTTGGATCACATTGGATTGTGATCACTCTGGACAAGTGTACCTCATGAAATGGCCGGTCATTGAAGAAGAAGAAGAAGAAGAAGAAGAAGAAGAAGAAGAAGAAGAAGAAGAAGAAGAAGAAGAAGAAGAAGAAGAAGAAGGAATTATTTTTTTTCACTCAAGTTCATAAATACAACCACACAGACACATAGGATGCTCAAGGGCACCTCTCCAGTGCCCAGGAGTTGAACTGGCACCTCTCCAGGTACCAGTCCACCCTCCATACTGTGGTCCATGCTGGACCTGAACTGGTTGAATCCATTCCCAAGCCAAGTCCCTGGACTGAGCTACTGTCATCTCTATCTTTACTGAGTTATTTGCATACTAAATATACAATTGTATTCTGTGTTCACAATACAGCAACAACAACAGAGACTTTCTTAGCCAGTGGTTAAAATATCAAATACATTTTACAATGGTAAAAAAAAATATACAATTGCATTCAATCATTCATGGACTACCTAAAACATTAATTCGGATCCCACAAAACAAGAACTGTATCATTATGTATCAATTAATGAATTAATATTATTTTTGCCGTGTATGCATATTTTTAGAATACATCATGTGTAAAGTAGATACAAAAATAACTTGAATCATCCTATTATTTCTTATTGTATCATGTTATTTGTAACTAAATATGAATCTACAGAGTAAGTTAACATTTCTATGATAACATCATAATCCCGTGGTTTCTGTTTGTCACTGCACATCACCGTTATATTGGACAACACTGCCACCGCGCGGACAGGAGTGGACACAGCGCTTCATTTGTTTTAATTGGCTGACGGCGCTGTGATGTCACTTCCTGCATATGACTTTCCCCGGGAAGACGATTTGGCGCGGACTGTCCTGTTGTTGTGTTGACCTGCCGCGCTGAGCAGCTGTCAGTGAGCAGACGTTAAAAGGCGAAACAAGTGGAAGTTATGGCTCCGGTATCAAATCCAGACAAAGACATGGACGGTCCGGACGGAGGTGAGTGTTGGTACCGCGGCGCGCGCTAGCTGAGTTTAGAGGTCCTCGCTCAGAAGAAGTTAGCTAACATGTTAGCTAGCTTATGCTGTCATTCAACAAAGGACACGCGTAGACAATTAATACTGTTATTAAAACAAGTTATCTAGGTGAGTTAACAAGTCGGCTTAAGAGTCTGGTGTTGTTAAGATTAGATAACCGACATAACGTAACGTGAGCTAACTGCAGCACGCTGCTGTTGACTTTATTGGCGCATGAGGAGCCAGCTAATCAGAAACGTCACAGAAATAGTTAACTAACCACAACAAAACGCCACAAACTAGTAACAGGTGTTCAACAAGCAGAAGTTAAGAGCACCACAGTGCTCTTCAATTACCTCCCAAATGTGACATTAGTTGGGATAAACATTTACAAGTCTGTCATGTTCATACCCGCTGCTGCTTGGTCGTCATGTCCATGTGTCCTCCTCAGACGATGGAGGTGATGCCTGCAGTCTGGCGAAGTCTCGCTCCAGAAGGGAGAAGAGGGAGAAGGTGGGGAGGAAGTCTGCTCTGGAGCAGCTTAAGAAAGCCAAGAGGGGGGAGAAGATCAAATATGAGGTGAGAAACCGAAGTGTTGGGCATCCCACGGTCTGTGTGTAATCTTTGTATTCAGTTCAGTGTGTGACAGCTTAATGTCACCTTACTTAACGATGCAGTACATCAGAGGCTTATCACCTTATTTGTTATGGTTCATCAAAATTTGTACTTACTTGGTCTTTGGATTTGCAAAGCAGCTTCTGTGAGACATTCATTGTGCAGATAAAGAAGCTACACTGTTTTTCAAAAAGCTTTAAATGTTTCCACAAGAAGAGTTCTGTTTCAGAGTAAAAATGATTAGGTGATTAGAGCCCAGAGCCATCCTGGGCTCTGGGCACATTTTACACTATTTAGCAATAAGGTATATTTCTCAGTGGGTCTGATATTTATTCAGCACTGCTTGTTTCATTAGATATCGTTAACCGGTGTTCATGTTCTCCAGGTGGAGGAGGTAACAAGTGTGTATGAGGAGGTGGACGAGCAGCAGTACTCGAAGATGGTACGAGACAGACAAGAGGATGACTGGATTATTGACGACGGTGAGTCTCAGTCTCCTGTATCCGCAGTGTGAATGTGTGTGATGGAGGTCTGATGTGAGAGTTTCTCTTCTCTCAGATGGAACAGGATACGTGGAGGATGGAAGAGAAATCTTCGATGATGATTTGGATGACGATGTCGTTGAAAACAACAAAGGTAAACATTCATGCAGCTTTATATTACACAACAATTAATCTGTGTTTTGAATGTGGCTGAAAGAATTACTTTTTTTCATTTTTGTGAAAATATTTTGCAGGTAAAGCCGGAGCTAAAGGAGCAGACTCCAAGAAAAATGTGAAGAAATCTGTCGTAGCCAAGCCCAACACCATAAAGAGTCTCTTCATGAACAGTAATGTCAAAAGACCTGCTGAGGTATGTTTCTGCTGCTGTCATTGATTTGCTTTGGTGTTTGCTTCCATTACAAATGTCCCTAAGTGTCTCCTGAGCAGATTTTTTTTTTATTTTTGCTCTTGTTTTGACCAGAAGCATAATTTTGTCTCTTGCAGAAAGACGTGGATCTGTCCAAAGATGACCTGTTAGGAGATATCTTACAGGACCTGCACTCTGAGGTTGGTACCATATCATCTACACCAGTGTTCCTTAAACCTTTAACGCCACATACCGCCTCAAAATATCAGGCTGTCCAAAGTACCACCATTATGACAGACTGTGACCTCTTAGTTAATTTAAAGCCTTATTTTTTTTCTTCATAGCCAACTTCCCCACCTCTTTATTGTCCACACATCTCATTTGTTGTGATATTTAAAAATCTGTCTTTCCCTCTGTCTTCCCAGAAAACTAATGTTCTGACTCCTCCACCTGTGGTCACTCTGAAGAAAAAGAAGTCTCTTGGGTCACCAATGAACCCTTTTTCCATCAAACCTCAGATGCCAAAGGTATCCTCATAACCTTCTGTCAGAGTCTTGAAACTTTCAAACATGGTTGGATGTATTTGTGAACTATCACTGGCTAGGTTATACATTTTGAAATCATTAATGAGATGTTGCATGTCACTTCTGTATTACCAGGAGTCGCCCTCAGCTACGGGGGTGAAGGCCAAAGTCATCAGGCCGCCTCCTGCTGACTCGGCCCCCAGGCCGTCAGCTCGTCCACCTCCCTCCACACCTGCTCTTCCTGTGGAGAAGCAGAAGGTCAAAGAGGAGGAGCTGGATGAAGAGGAGGGTAAGAAAGACAGATACAGCTGTGCTACCCTTTGTCCCTTCTCTTCTTTCTTCAAGCACCTTACCTGTAATGACATTGTGTTTCTCAGGAAATGACACCCTGGCGTTTGATGGGGTGGACTTTGATGAGCCGATGGAGGTTGGGCTTGAGGAGGAGAAGCCTGTAGTGAAGGATGATGTTGAACCTAAAGCAACAGCAAAGGTGGCAGTTAAAGTGGAGCCCAAAGCAGAGCCCCAGGACCCTGTCTTACTGTAAGTCTTTGATCTACTTTGTTTGCTTCCATTTAGTTGGAAATTCTTTTTATCTGGCTCAATCTTAAAATGCTGTCTATCCTTTTCCAGGTCCAACAGGATCGGATCCTCCTGGGGACAAGAGGAAGGTGGAAGCAGCGAGGCTCCAGCAGAGATACAGGTCGATTCCAGCCAACTCCCACTGGTGGAGGGGGAAGACGGAGAGCAGGTTTTCCGCTTCTATTGGTTGGATGCCTTTGAAGATCCCTACAGCCAACCAGGTAAAGGATATTCACACCTAGAGTGTATATATATCGAGGATACTGTCATTTAAGTTCATAAGGCGAAGATCCTGATATTTTAACTAATCTGTGGTCTAGGTGTGGCGTACTTGTTTGGAAAAGTGTGGATCGAGTCTGCAAAGTCTCATGTCAGCTGCTGTGTTACCGTCAAGAACATCGAGCGGACCATGTACTTCCTGCCTCGTGAATATGTAAGTGTCCTGCTGTGTCACATTAACTGCCAGCATCACTGCGATAGGTAATATTTCAGATGTCATTATTTTAAGAAACAGCCAGTTTTTCTTCCCTTAGTTTACTATGTTACAGACATGGCTACTCTCAGCAGTATTGTGAACATGTGAGAAAGGAAAACCTTACTTTTATAGGATTTCTTTTAATTGTTTGGTTGTTTTCATGAACAGAAAGTGAACACCAAGACCGGGGAGGTGTCGGACACTCCTGTAGGAATGATGGACGTCTACCAGGAGTTTAACGAGCTCTCTGAGAAGTTCAAGATCATGAAGTTCAAGTCCAAGGTCGGCGCTAACCTTGGTATTGTAACTGTGTAGCGTGAATGTGAGTTTGACATGTTTCTAACTGTTGCCTGTTTTCTGTGTTTCTCTCTGCAGAAAGTGGAGAAGAACTATGCGTTTGAAATTCCTGACGTTCCCAATCAGTGCGAGTACCTGGAAGTCAGATATTCTGTGAGTAGACACGCAGAGTGAGGTAGAAGTGGTCCAGAGCTATCGCTGTTGATAACCTGTCGGTCTGTGTGATGACATTGTTTTTTGCAGGCTGAATTCCCTTCACTTCCTACAGACCTCAAGGGGGCGACATTTTCCCACATTTTTGGAACCAACACTTCCAGCCTGGAGCACTTCCTCCTCAGCAGGAAGATTAAGGGGCCTTGCTGGCTGGACATCAAGACACCACGTAAGGAAACACATTGCATTTAGTTAAACTTGATTTGTATTTGAGGGATTCTGATATTTAGTAGAACAAGTCATTTTATGAATGAAATGCCCAAAAATCTAATTTTTAAGATTCACGTGTACCTTCTGTCTGCGTCAGAGCTCATCAGCCAGCCGGTCAGCTGGTGTAAGGTGGAGGCTCTGGCCCTGAGGTGTGACCTGGTCACTGTAGTCAAAGACCTGTCCCCTCCACCCATCACTGTCATGTCCATCAGTCTCAAGACTGTCCAGAACCCCAAGACACACCACAATGAGGTCAGAGCACTGTCAGCTGTACACACAATCATATTTATAGCAGAAAATAAATTGGATGATGATGCTGTTGTTAGTTATCTGTGTTATTTTATTATGTGCTAAGACTGAAATACACACAGAGCAGGTTGACCTGATGATGATAATAATTGTTCCTCTGCAGATTGTGTCCCTGGCAGCACTCATTAACTATGAGTTCCATATGGACAAAGCTCCACCTCAACCTCCATACCAGAGCCATTTTTGTGGTACGTTATTTCTACTCATATTGTTGAAGATTTTATTGTAATGTATTATAGAAAAGGAAATGTATATGATGATTAAAGAAAGAACCATTTAGGAAAGGTTGTTATATTCCTTTTGTCTTTGCAGTGGTCAGTAAACCGTCTGACTGCATCTTCCCCTACGACTTCAAAGAAGCTGTGAAGAAGAAGGTGAGTGCAGATGGAGTTCAGCTTGTTGGTAGAGAAACCGGAAACACTGTGCTGATATGTTGAAAACAATCACGCACGACTGATAGCATAGCATGCTAACCCTAACTATTCTCTTCAATATGTGACTCCCATCCTCTGTTAGAATGGCAAAGTGGAGATAGCTGCTACAGAGCGGACTCTGCTCGGCTTCTTCCTGGCCAAGATGCACAAAATCGACCCTGACGTGTTGGTGGTGAGTACAAAATGCTGAGAGTGATTCTGTGCAACAAATTTATTATAAATTAATCTTAAGCACCCAGATGAAGGTACAATATTTCATCAGGGTAAAATGAGTATGCTTATTCTTTTTCCTATAGGGTCATGACATCTTTGGTTTTGATCTGGAAGTGATTCTGCAGAGGATCAATGTGTGTAAAGTTCCCCACTGGTCTAAGATAGGGCGCCTCAGGAGGGCCAATATGCCTAAACTAGGGGTAAGAAGAATAAATATCTCAGCAGTTTAAGTGTCTTTTGTTTTGATAACATACTGTACATCACTAAATGTTGCTGTCCTTGCAGGGCCGTAGTTCCTTTGCAGAAAAGAGTGCGACCTGTGGCCGTCTGGTGTGCGATGTGGAGATCTCGGCCAAAGAGCTGATTCGCTGTAAAAGTTACCATCTGACTGAACTGGCCGCTCAGGTGCTGAAGGTGGAGAGAGCCACAGTCTCACAGGAAAACATCAAGAATCTGTACAGGTTTGTGTGTCCTGAAAGATATTTTTTTAAACTGTGTAAAAGTTGTGTTTTTTTGCCCAAAGTGTGTTTCTACATCCTAAAATGTGTCTGTGTGTTTGTGTGTTAGTGACTCTCCTCACCTGCTCTACCTGTTGGAGTTGACGTGGACGGACGCCAAGCTGATCCTACAGATGATGTGTGAGCTCAACGTGCTGCCGCTGGCCCTGCAGATCACCAACATCGCTGGAAATGTCATGGTAACACTTTTTTAAACAACGTTATTTGAGAAAAATATTTTAAACACGCCGACAAAAGAAACAAAAATGGTTGATCGCTGAAGTTTTTCAATTCCAGCAGCTTTCCACTTATTGTACAGTTAAAATACTGAAAATTACGGTCAGAAACAAAACAGCCTGCAGACAAAAGCGAAACTTGTTTCTCTTGTGAATGAAATGAAAAGGCTTGAAGCCTTAAATCTTCGAAGTCTTTATTGAGGCTTGCCATCTTTTGATCAAGTGTGTTTCAGGGTGAACAACAAAGTAAAATGCTATTAGTGACATTCTAGACTTCAGTCATATGCATCCTCTGATTTACAACTCTTTGCCTTCTGCTTCAACCCCGTACGTCTTCTTGCTTAACCTCTGCAGTCTCGTACTCTGATGGGCGGTCGCTCCGAGAGGAATGAGTTCCTGTTGCTTCATGCCTTCCACGACAAAAACTACATCGTCCCAGACAAACCTTCCTTCAAAAAGGCCATGATGGAAATGGTAAAGCCAAACACATTCACACAGAGCTTCTTTTTTTTCTAATGCACGGTCACGTAACACATGTTCTGTGTGTGTGTCAGGCCGAAGGAGAGGAAGATGCAGGAAAAGGCAAGCGGAAGAAGAAGGCAGCGTATGCTGGAGGTCTAGTGCTGGATCCTAAAGTTGGTAAGTGTTTGTTTTTAGTTTAAAAGTCTGTATTTGTTTTGTTTGTTTATATTTCTATAACCTCCGCTCTCTCTCTTTATAGGTTTCTATGACAAGTTTGTGCTGCTGCTTGACTTCAACAGCCTGTATCCCTCAATCATCCAAGAGTTCAACATCTGCTTCACCACTGTGCAGAGAGAAGCTCAAAACACGCAGAAGAAGAACGAGGTATGTATTCACTGTTTATATTCTTACAGTTCTTACACTCTTCTCACCACCAAACATGATTTATAGATTCACCCCAATGTCCACAGAGGTGTAAAGGGCCTTAACATCCCGGTCATCGGTGAGTGAAGTTTACTTACAACTTTTGTTTCCTTGTTAACAGGAGCAAGAGTTGGAGGAGATTCCCGAGATTCCAGATCCAGACCTGGAGATGGGAATCCTGCCCAAAGAAATCAGGAAACTGGTCGAGCGGCGTAAACAAGTCAAGCATCTGATGAAACAGCAAGACATCAACCCGGACCTCTACCTGCAGGTACACACACACACACTCACAAAGTTGACTCATACTTAGACATTCACACTGAAACACACAGAAAATACACACACACTGCACATTACTTCTAGTTATTCTTGAATTTCTTTTTTTCTCACCTTCCTTTTTGTTTGTATTGAAAGGTTAATTTCCACTTTTTTAGGAAGTGGTATAAAATAGTCAGCACCCCTGCATCAACTCGAGATGTGCATATAATTACATTTACTATAATAACCTCTAACTTACCAATATCCTAACCTATGAGTGTTCAGGGGAAACCCTTATTTCTGTCTGGCCTAATTAGAGTCTCTCTCTTGTGTCCATCAGTATGACATCCGTCAGAAGGCTCTGAAGCTGACTGCTAACAGTATGTACGGCTGCCTGGGATTCAGCTACAGCCGCTTCTACGCCAAGCCACTCGCTGCCCTGGTCACACATAAAGGTCGAGAGGTGAGTCAATCCAACAAAGTGTACGTGAACAACATGTGTAGCCTTTAAAAGTTTTAAAAGTAATACAGATTCAACTAAACAGCTAAGAGATTCTCAGCATGCAGACGGTGCTTTCAAAGACACATAACTAATTAAATAATGAGGATGGCCTGCAGTCCTTCTGTGATTTAGCTGCTGGTCTTACGAGTTCCCCAAGTGCAACAATTGTACAAAAGGAGTTTTTTGCATCCACAAGAGGGCACTGCCTCATCATTTTCCACGCGTCACCGTGCACCACTCCTTCCACTGTTCCATTTTCTTTCTGACTTTTTCCTCATCTTCTGTTTCTTTTTTGGTTTTCTCCTGTCTCACATTTCTCCCCCACAAAACTCTCCCCTTGTCTCGCGCCCTTCCCTGTTCTAAATATAATTATTCTTTCAAGTCCATTTTGTCAGAATAAGAGACCTGTTGTAGTGTCTGTGATATCAATAGCTCCATGTAAGTATGTTCCAGTAACAAAACGTCACAGGAGCACGCACAAAGCTCACACTCTCCCCACATTGGAGTCTCATTGTGTTCTTTAAACACACACAAACGCAACAACATGGGCGTGCACGCTCAATAAATTGGTGCAAAGAGGCGTGCGTACTGCATGACATAAACGGCTAAATCTGGTATTGTAACTGAACACCACACACACACTCTCTCCCACCATGTCGGTGTTAGTACTCATGTTCATTTAATGAGCTCTAACAGTACACATCCTCAGCAGAGGCGTCGAGCTTTGCCTCAGGGGAGTCCTTCATTAAGATCCCCTTACACACTCATTGTGCTCCCTAATAGAGGGCAGGGCAGTAACTCAGTGTGTGTGTGTGTGTGTGTGTGTGTGTGTGTGTGTGTGTGTGTGTGTGTGTGTGTGTCTGTGTGTGTCTGTGTGTTATTTTGTCAGTCCGTTTGTGCCTCCAGTCACGCTCGTTGTTGAGCTGACAGGGCTACATTGTAAAAGGTGCACATTTGATTCGCTGGGACAGGTGGGAGTTTCCCTCCAGACTCACTGCATGTATCTTTGTCAGCAGCCAGAAGTGGATGGGTTGATTACATTTTACCTCATTTTATACAGGAAGCGTCACGCATTCATGCCAAGGAGTCGGCTCCATTTCACACACTGTCTGACATTGCTGCACTTTGTGTGTTAAGCTGAATATTTAATTAGTTGATAATAATAGGAGAAAGTCTACCCGAGATTCACGAGATTTATTGTCCCATGCAAGTAAAAACACACGGACGTTTGACTTGTTTGAGTAATCTTCAACCTAACCTAAACTTCAACCAAAATAACTCAGAATATCTTTCTCCAAACAGCTCTTGTAGCATAATCCAAGTGTTTTGTAGCAGTTAGGGTTCAAAACGTTTATCTCAGTATCCCTCACTGTTTTTTCACTGACACACACACACACACACACACACACACACACAAGTAACCCAAAGTATTTTAGCACAGAGCTGTAGGGTGCACAACTAAGCAGATTGTTGTCATTGAGGAAAATCGAGGAGGTAATAACAACAAACATTTTCTATTTGGATCCACAGTTGTTTATCCTGCACAGTCTTCCTATTTCAGTAGTTGAAATATATGCTGACAGGGATATATTGGCACTTTCTTATGATATTAAAGGTGCCATATGCAAGTATGTATTTATGTTTAATGTAGTGGATATGTCATAACTTATGCCTTGCCAGATTACTACACCAGCTAACATGATGTATGATGCAAATTATATAATTAAAGTATTAAGATAAATGGTGTTGATTTTAGCTAACAATAAACAGTGTGACACTACAAAATAAAGATTGCTTTCTATTTGCCAAGAGGGGGCAAACATACTAACTTGGAGCTGAACTGGAGCTAAGCTGGGGTTGGCCGGCTGGCTGTGGTGTGGGCCTAGTGTTGGTTGCTTCATGATGTTGGCTGATGAGGTGATATGTAAACAGCAAGCTAGTTAGTATCATGGAGCCAATGTTCAAAATAAAACAGAACGATAGAGATAGTAACGTTATTCTAAATATAATTGTAATTTGTTTTCCAACGCGCAGCCTCGTGTATGTGTCTCAGCAGTGGTGACCTCTCAGTGGTTGAACCAGAAGTGAACGCTGTGGACATAAAAAAAATAAAAGGATTTCATCCAGAGCATTGGGAACAAGTGTCACTGTCAGGATTTGAAGATTCAGATTCAGGCAAACCACGAAACCACGTTCACTTATTTATCTTAAAATGCCAATGCTGAAAGCGAATACAGAGATTTTAAATTGTGTTTTTAAAGTGGACCATAATCAGAATCTGAATTCCAAGTAGGTTTATTTTAAATGTGATATTGTGATATTTATCAAAATGAGTTTGCATTGAGCAAACATGCTGCTGCAATTGGCATAATCCAATCAATCATTTGTTTCCTTTTATATACCAGTTTCTGCCCAGAAATAATAATTATTGTGTTGCCATATATTCTGATTCTGCTTTATTTACACTTAAATGGTTTCAAAGCATTTAAAGCTACTCTTTAATACCTGCTGATAATCTACTTTGCCTCCAGCATTTTCCCAGGCTTCTGAAGTTACCCAGCGTGCTGAAGGGGTTGTAAACAAATTGGATTGTATTTAATTAGGACTTTACTGCGTTAGTACATTGCATACAGTGCGGAGTGATATGGCAGACTGGGGGAGACGTGCGTGAAAAAGGTCATCGGTCCGAGCTGAACCCACAATGTGCTGAGCACACAGCGTGGACCTCAACTCGCTGAGATAGCAGGAGACCCCCCCCCCCGCTTTGCTCAATCTTACTGTTTTGTTTACTTTGTATCCATGATCCAAGACACATCTATTTATATTGCAGGTTGTGTGTTTGGGGGAGAGCACGGCATCAACACAAGCAGGGAGTCCCACAATGAATATAATACTGTAAATAATGTTGTTGAGGGTCATTTATTACTTTGAAATCTACATCTGGACCTCGATATTCTGTTAAATAAAACCGTTAAGTTAATTCTGACAAATTCAGCAACCCACAGCTGTTTAAAACTGCATTTTAAAAATGTTTTTACATCATAGGGATTCATTAGTGAATGTGAAATATTCATTATCTACCATCAGCCCCTGCCTGTCTCTCTCTCTCTTTTTTTTTTTCTTGGTAGCTGGATTGTGTCAAAGTAAAGCCAACTTCTGTGAAACCTCAGGCTGAGTTCCCAGTATATTGGCCGTCACACTCCGGTTCAGGCAGCAGTTCAAACAGAATGAAGCAGTTTTATTGAATTGTTACGGAGCCCTAAAGTGAAATAACCGTAAGCCAAGTAGTTCTTGGTAGTTTCCGACTGCAGTGAGCCAGAAAGGGCCAGCTGGCATTTATAGCGGGGTTTCTAGTGTATTTGTGGGTATTGCCGTTTGCACCCCTGCCCCATTTTAATCGTCACATTTGCACTCTACTTTCATATCATGATTTAGGAGGCTTTTTATTTTTGTAATTGTAACACGTACACCGACCACTACTCTGTCCGCCGTGTAAATCCACCCTCCACCCACTCAGCGTGCTCCCTTTATCCGTTTGGACAAGTGAATGTGCATGTGTTCTGTGTATTTATTGATTGGCTTAGCTCTCATCTTTCTCTCACTCTCGTTTTAAATTGAGGCCTAAACCCCCCTTTGCGGCAGGAAGGGTCAGGCCGGGGGCCACAGTGGTCTCTCAGCCCGAAGGGAGGGTTCAGCTGGGGGGGTGGCGGTGGTTGACAGACCCTGGGCGGTGCCTCTTCTGATCAGACTTGCCAAGTTAAGAGGGGAAAGCCCCCACTTAGCTCCCCTCCTCACTCTTGTGTGGGTTCCTTGAGTGTGTCTCGCATCCATCTGCGTCTTGCATGTATGTGTTGATGTACATGTGTCAATGCGTGTGTGCGCACAAGTGCTACTGGCCGAACTCTGCCCTTTGTCGGGGGGACCATTTGTTGTGGCCCTACTCTGTCCTGGTATGTGTGGGTATTAAAGGGGGGATGATGGGTATTAAGAGGAAGGTGAAGGTTTAGGATTACACAGCCACAGATTGATGTCCCCCTCAACCCCACAGTGTTATTTTGGGTTCTTTTGTATGTTCGCCAGAGAACAGTTGGGTGCAGAGAAACAGATATACGAAACTCAGACACAACTTACACGCATGTGGTTATAATAGGATGATAAATGCATTTGTCATGCCAGGAAGACTTTTATTGACCACTGGCTGGTTGATTCCTGACGTCAACTGAAAAACAGAGAAAATTAAACTCTGAAGAAAGAAGGATTTTGTGCAAAACACTCTTGAAGCTGCACAGCTTTTGGCTCGGCGTTGGTGTTAATTTCCCTCGGTGGTGGAAAAGTTACCCGGCGTAGCAAAAAGAAGTGTCTGTTAACAGTCGAGGGCAGCACGAAAGCTGCTTTGCCTGGAGTCATCGTTCTTTCTTTAAACGTGAATGAATGAGGAGCTACGTTTCTCAGTTTTGCCACTTTTATGGCCAAAGCATGTAAACCTTCTCACCTTCCTCTCTTAACACAAACTGTACGTGTGCTTTTGCTTGTATACAACCTCCTAATCGAGTGATGTTAACAACAGAGGCCGGTGGAAGCTGCTGATTGTTGCGGAACGCAGATTGGTTTCACCTTTGACCCTTTTGCCAGCAAATCTGACAACCATTAGCAGGTGTGTGTGTGTGTGTGTGTGTTTCTCAGGACGGAGGATGACTCCTGAGAGCCATTCTGCTGTAATTGAGTCTCTGTCCTTGTGTTTAAAAACAGCCTGACAGGAGCTCGTAGTTGACATTATTGGATGGCATGCAGAGTGAAGGATAGAAGAGGGCTTGGGTAACAGAGCCGAGGGTGTGGAGAGGTCAAAATCTGGTTTAGGTTAAACCTCTGTGTGCGCTGGTGTGCGAGGGTGCGTGCGCTCGTAATGAAGTCTAAGTAAATATTGTTGCCCCTAGTGTCCCTCATTCAGGTTCTGCATCATACCTCTTGTCTCAAGAATCACAAATCATTTCCCAGAATTAGACGCAGGAATACCTAAACCGGCCTATCATGTCTCATCTTTGTGTGTGAGTGTGTGTTTCTGTCTGGCTGCGATGATGTACGAGTAAATATCGTCACCCTCATTTCTTTCATTCAGAGTCTCAGTCGCCGCTGCTGTCTCAGAATCACAGGGGTCGTTTTTACATTTCCCCGAATTAGAGATAAGAATACATAAGCCAGCCTACGCTTGTGTGTGAGTGTGTGTCAGCACATGCATGTGTGCATGTCTGGGGAAATGAGGGCTGCATGTTTCCATGGTCCCGTAGTCCTCTTAAAGAGCTGGCTTTACTCCTGATAGGAGTGGACTTAACAAATAGTCACAAGGGAGCAGCGCTGCTATTTTGGCTACATTAGCTCGTCTATGAGGGCTGACAGTGGACGGGACAAGGTTTCAGAATCCAAACTGCGACTTCAGTAACACCTACTAATGAGGCCATGTGAGACCGGGCTAATGGCAGGGATTATAATTTATTACGGATTGATCTGGCATATGGTGTCTTTATCGGGGCTACCGATAGAGCTGTAAATGAGAGGATAATTAGCACATGGTTTTAGCTGACTTGGCAAGTAGGTGATACATATGTTCAGGTCTATTAAAACCTTAAAATTTCTTGCCCTAGTTGTTGTCAGTAGCTTCTCGTGTGAGGAGCTTCTAGTTTAAAAAAAAAAAAAAAATCACTTGATTAATTGCTAAGAAAAAAAAGAAGTCCAGACAGAGAGCTGAGAGATAAAGTATATAAATTGCTTCATGATATGATATGATATATTTTAAAGTATTTGAAACTCATATTTGCACAGAACTTTAATGTTTTTCTTGTCTTAATAATTGTAAGTCTAGTCAGCGCTGATCCTATTTGACAGTTTTAACTGAGTGTACTGACTGTACAACAATATCTCTCTCTGCTTGTCAAAATTAAACACATTACCGGTTATACTTTGTTGGCTCAGAGTCCACGTCTTCCTAGTTGAAATATTTTAGCTATAGTTTTGACCAAAAGATATTATCAAAATGTTGTTTTCCAAGTTGGAAATGTACTTTCACTAAGTAAGTAAGTAAAAAGTTGTAACTTATCTTTAGGCTGCAATAAAAATACATTTTAATTGGAAACAAGTTGTAAACACAACACTGGCATATCATCGTCCTTAAGGTTGACATGGTGGACTAGCAAACAGTTGCTCATTCACAAATCCAGCAGTGACAGAGAAACATTCAGAGAGACAGAAGAGATTTCCTCTCTTTTTAGATCTGCTTTTTTGGTCTCTACCAACTCCTGAGGGAAATCAGGCTTTATCATTTGGCTCTTGAGCTGCTAAATCCTCTTTTTATATGCACAAAAGTTAGTTGCTAACTATGTCTGTTGTTTGATACCGTTTTTTAAGAGCTTTTTCCCTGATGCGTTTGACTGCTGCTGCAGAAAATCTCTAGGTTTGTCGCCATGAGCGAACCCTTTTCACATTATCATTACAGAAATATTTATTATAGACGCTTTAAAGCCCAGTTAAAAATATATTTATGGATATTAGAGCTCAGTGATGAAGCGATGCCTCGTTACAAACGGGCATTTCATTTTCCTTCTGTCCTGCTAATATCACATTTTGATAAGCTCATCTTTGACAATCCACACACATTAGTCATTTGCCTGACAACATTTTAAGAATTCATTGGTGACCGCTCTGACTGTGCCAAGCATGAAGTGACACATCAGGATGTGTGCTTTCCAGCTATTAAAGAACCGTATTTTAATTGACCAGACAGCAGGAGGATTGTTGTCATTGTTGAGTTATTTTCGATGAACGCCGGCGTTTGTGATCTCAGCCGGTTGTATTAAATCAGACGCAGCTTTACAACAGATTGACCCTCCCAGCAGCAGACATGAGAACACAGCTATGGCATCTGCCAGGACAGGTGTGTGTGTGTGTGTCTGTGTGTGTCTGTGTGCTGATGCATTCTTGCATGCAAGTGAAAACATTTTAGTGAAAGAAAGATTTTCATTCTCCGTGTGTATGTGTGTGGAGGTGTGTGCACATCAGAGCTCACGCCAACAGAAGAGAAACTATAAATCTTTTATGCGTCTGGTGTTTGTGTGTGTGCACGCACACTCATGCGCCTTGTGTACGTGTTGCGCGTCCCCCGCACCTCTGACAGTGGTGCGTTCCTCCACAGGTGCTATTTCAGTCCGCCGACTGTCATCCCAAAATGCTTTTCAGCTGAGTGCTTTTCAAAACAATCGTCAGTGGTACCCCAGGCTCTTTTTTTTTTTTTTTTTTTTACAAGGGCCCTCTGCCACACTGAGGTTTAACATGCTGCCTCTGATTTGCTGATCAGTGGAGGAGTGTAAGGTATATGTGTGCGTGTTGAGGGGTTCAGAATGGGAGATTGAAGGTGGGACTTGGATGCCCTTTTAGATGAGCAGGCTTCTTGCTTATTTGTCTACTAATCACTCTGTCTGAAAGGAAGCAATAAAGATAATACAATTTACAAACCATTTGTCAGTCAAACAATGGAGGCCAGTTAGCACCCATATTCTTATTTAAAATGACAGCCTGGCAAAAGACAAAAGATATTTTGATGAGGGGGCGGGGGGAAGTGGATTGAAATAAAGAATACACGAGAGCGACATGATAACAAGACAGATAAATTCCTAATAGATAAGGCCAACAAATAGCTGAGCAGCAGCTGGGAACAGGCGGATATCACAACAAGACTGAACCAGTCATCAATTAGCATGACAGGGTGCAATAACGTGCGGCTAATGGGGACAGCTCATGTGCAGACACACAGGTGCACATGCAAAGACAATGTTGAAAGTGTAAATGTTCTGATGTTGAATGTAAAAATATCAAACCTCCAGTCCATTTCACGTTTTCCAACTTAATATCTGCTCTACAATTTTTTTTATTTTTTCTGCTGCACTAGTAAGCTGGACAAGACTTGTTTTTTTTTCCCCATCGTGAACCTGTGCTCTTGCAGTTGTCTCCCCCTCTGGTCACTCCATGGCAGCTTTGAGTGTTACACACTACGGTAGCACCACTTAACCCAACTACATCTTTTAGCAACATTGGCAGGGTCAGGTGCCCTGAAGTCTGCACCCTCAAGTCTCCAGGTAGATAGTTGGGTACATTATGTTTTAAAAAATTGGGAGCACAAAGAGAAAATGTCACCTGTAAGCTGTGGAAGTCAGCGCTGAGATACTGTAGGGGCACAAGAACTCTCTCAAGCACTCGCATGTAGGACTGTCCAGAACTTGGCGGGTCTGAAAAAGCTGCAGCTACAGACCGCAGCATTTGCTGCGAGTGGCAGATTTATCTTAAATGACTTTGAGGTTTAGTGGGACTGCAATTCTGAAAAGTGTTACTGTCATATAATTTAGAACACACTGAGTACATTTTGATTCTAATGATGCTTTCACACTGAACTTGTGAAACTTGTATTAATATTTGGTTTCTTTCAGCTGGTGTGGAACAGTGCAGGCTCTTGTGTGGTTCTTTATGGTGTGGAAGCAGACTAACCACAGGATTTTATGATCCTGTATATGTGGTTTTAGCATGAATTCAAACTACCATGAAATCTATCTTGCGGGATGTCTGATCATGTGACTTCACGCTTGGTGCTTTTGATTTATTTGTGATTAAATCCAGTGGTGGGTACAGTATAGAAACTCTAATCTTTCATTTACTACTTTTACTAATTTTAATATCTTTAGGTTGTGTGCCAGATTAACATTAGCCATTTTAATTTTTCATGTGTAACGTTAGCTGGCTGACTACATTTTCACCTTTTACTATGTGAAACTTACGTCACTGTGCTTGTGGAGATTAAATTTTGATTTGTTATAAGAAGTGTGGCCAGGGATTGCGGCTGGAAGCTTCCTCTTTTTCTGGGTTTTGCTCAATTATCATCGCATCATGGTCAAAAAACAGCTGGTGCTTATTTTTCTTCCAGGCAGCTGGCAACTTGGCGTCTGCAGTAGAGGTGCTCCTTACACTCGCTCCCCGTTCAATCCCCACATTTAGACCAGTCACAAAGGTATAAATTCAAATGTAGCAAAGTAATAAGTAGATGACTCGTTCAAAAAATAAGCTTGAGTAAAAAATGTTTACTTGTAATGCTTCATTACCTTCACCTGAATAAGTTGGTGTGAACTTAAACCTATAGGCATCGATGTCTGACACCTGAGCCCTCACAGTGTTTTATGACCTGAAAGGAAAGGATGAAGTGGGATAGGGATTACGACTGTAGAAACAAATCCAGTCTTTTCAACCGCCGAAATCTTCTGTCCCCGATCCTTCACTCTGCCGGAGCGTTTGTCAGCTGAGCTGCTCATTTAGCGTTCAGTCTAATTACACTGTATTAACACCAACGAGTGAAGAAGTAAAAGAGGCAGGAGTCAGAAAACTGAGTGATGTTTTACATTGTGAGAAAAAGATTTAAAGAGATTTAATAAATTTACCGAGTAGAAAATGGAACAAGTAGGACACTGATCTTGTTGTACATATTAAAGGGCTAGTGTGTAGGATTTAGTGACACCTAGCGGTGAAGTTGTAGATTGCAACCAAATGAATACACTCCTACGTCTCACCCTCTCCTTCCAAACATATAGGAAAAACTCGGGCTGCCAAATTCACATAAAAAACAAAACGCCATATCTAGATCAGTGTTTGGTTTGTCTGTTCTGGGCTACTGTAGAAAAATGGCGGTTCAATATGGTGGACTCCATGGAAGAGGACCCGCTCTCACTGTAGATATAAAAGGCTCATTTTAAGACAGCAAAAACACAACAATCACTTATTTACACTAATGAAAACATACTAATGCATATTATAATTCAATTCAGTTCCTGTCAATAAACACTCCTAAATCTTACACACTGCATTTTTCATTAATTAAAATAGGACTTGGGGAAGATTTTCTAGCCCATGGTGATGTTTTCAGATGTCTATTATATCAAAGATATTCAGTTTATTATCTTAAACAAGTCTGAAAACAAGACTATTTGGATCCACTTTTGATTGTTAAAATGTTAAAAATGGATAACCAAAATGTTTGCAGATTAATTTTCTGTTGATAAACGAATCACTTATTTGTTGCAGCTCCTTGATTAATCCTCTTTTTCAGTGATCTTGATGATGTCTAAGACTCCATTGTATGACTGAAAATATTGTGGTATCAGCATGTAACACGAGTCCACGTCAAGCTTTTTCAGTTGTTTGCCTCAGTATGAGCGGCATGCACGGTGGTGACGAGTGCAGTCATCAGAGGGAAGACGTACACACTCTTTTTTACCCCCTGAGGCTGTGTGTTTGCATTTGTCCATACAGAATGTGTGTGTTGGTATGTGTTTAAAGATGAGCACACACACACACAAACATGTCGGTTGCACACATCGCATCATGGTCAAACGACTTGTCTTTCACACGGTTCATTCCATACAACAGTCTGTCCCGCTGGAAGTGACAGCATATGGAAAACCTGTCTAAATTAGTCCACACATCAATTACATCAACACGTTCTCACCTTGCTCGCCCCTTACCCCGACCCCCACCCCGACCCCCTCGCCTCACTTTGCTGTCGCTGTGTCTTTCTTTCCCACATCGTCTGCCCTTTTCTTTCTGTGTCATTCCCTGATCAGTACAGACTCTGCTCCCATCTCTCGCCTCGTCTAGCGTTTCTTTCCACAGCTTGTAACGAATGCTGGATTTTAATGCTTAGATTTGTTGATGTGATGATATACAGTACATCGTGACACATGTAGGATTGTCAACATTAAGAAATCTCCCTTTACCGTCTGTGTTAGCAGGTGTTCAGGCAATAAAACAACACAGGAAGTCTGTTTTGAGATGTGTGAATTTGAAGGCTTATCAAACTTTTTTTTTTTTTGATGCTTACTCTCTCTTATATTAAGAGCACTGCAAGGCAGCCAATGCAATAATCATTTGCAGGATTTTTGGATCAATATGATGAGGTACCATGAGTTGGCAGATATTTAATTGCTGGTTTGGCTACAACTTTAATTTCTTATTTGGTTATTTATTCATGAATGATTTCTCAGTGGAGCTGAATTTCCAGAAATATCACAGTATAATGATATGCAAGTGTAATTTTGACAGATACTGTCACTTCACTCTCACTAATTTACAGTGTGTACTCTCACACTAGTGATTCACTTTTTAACCCTGAAGGGGAAAAAAAAACATTTTCATTTGTGACTTGAGGGCTTTTGTGCCACAAAAATTGCAGATTTGGAGGTATTGGAGAAATCTCAAGTCATTAAATTTGTCATTAAATTGTGGCAGAACATTTAGTTTTGCTCTGAAGATGTATTTACTTGTACACTCAATCAAAAACTAGCAGGAGACGGGCTAATCATTTTGTCTGCATGAAAGCTTAGCGGCACAATTTAGCTCGTATGCGCTTAGGCCAAGATTTGTGTATGTATGTGTGTGCGTGCGTGTGTGTGTGTGTTTGTGGTGAGACCTTGACCTTGACTGCAGTCCCTAATCGAGGAGGCTGTTCTGTGAATGACTCAAACTCCCCCCGCCGTACAATGGTATGTAGCAGCCCATAAAGCATGCTTAAGTCCCACTCTGGTTTCAGGGAGTGGAACACGCCCCCCACCACCGCCGCCAGCCTCGTCCTGCTGCAGCCCCGACCCCGCCCCTTCCTCACACTCTGAAATAGCCACGTCCTTGTCCCCACACGGAGCACAGTGTGAGTCGCGGTGTGTATATATGCGGCCGTGGTTGATTGAGGAGCCGATTGCTGGTGACAGGTCACACTGCGTTCCGTCCCTTCCGACCCCCCCAGATTAGCCACCCGGAGCACCCGCCCTGCCCTCCCTTCCTCTGGACCCCCACCTGTTGGGATCCCTCTGCTGCTCAGATCACTTCCCCCCTCTCTTTCACACACACAGAGTGGACAATGTGCGTTAACAGAATTCTCTTATTTGTCCGTCACTCACTCGGCGGGTGATAAAGGCCATTACGAGTCATTAAGGTGTGTGGTGTGTGTGTGTGTGTGCGCGCGCGCGCGCGTCTGAGTGTATGTGTGCTGCCCGGCTGGGATGTGTGTGGGTTGAAAAGACGCCTGTCACAGCACGCTCTCATAATTGCCCTCTTAGCCAATTATCCCCCATTTAAAAGCAAGTCACCTGCTCTGCTCCCGTGTCCACACACACACACACACGCACACAGAATAAATAACATAGAAACTTAATGTTTAATCATTGTTTGTTCCTGACTGATATGTTTGTTTACCGTGCTAAAATGCTGTATGTTGTGAAGTCCTCCTTCATGCTGTTGTCTCTGCTCTCCCCTTCAGATTCTGATGCACACCAAAGACATGGTTCAGAAGGTGAGACTGTAATGAGCTTTTGGTTGTCCCAATCATTTTATATGATATAAATCTAGTCAAGGGAGGTCTAAAATCTGCACCCAAATCTGTATCAGGATTGGGTCACAGTTATCTCAGTAATGGTGAATGTAATTATAATCACATCCCATCAATGCATGATTTATCACGCTGGATCCAAATACATCTTCTGATTATGTTCAAACATAAGTATTTAAGATAAGACTTCATTGATGCTGAGGAAATGAACATGTTCGAGGGTACGGAGAGAGCAAAACATTTGAAAACTTTGATGAAATAAATAGAAAATTAACAAACTGAGTGTATACAGTACATCCATAAAATATGCAGTGATACAATCAAATATGATATAGAAAAGGAAAAGATCATTGATATTAAAGCCTACTACAGAAATAGCAATGCATTATTGTTATATAAAGATTCAAGAGATGCAATGCTATGTGTAAAATAGTTATAATGTTACTACTTTTTACACTCCCAATGGTGGAAACAATATCAATGATAATACTGGCAATATATAGTGTATCTTTCCAGATAAACTATAGACTAATTGATCTGTTGAACTTGATGGTTGGATTTTATTGTCATTGATGTTTTGAGTTGAAAGGGATTTAACCAATTTACATATTAGAATTGAGTTAAAAGTGCATGTAGTCTTCTACTAATTCAGTACATTTGCTTTAATTTGAAGCTAATAATTGCTCTTATGTCTATTCTTTGTTTCTCTTGTGTGACTCAGATGAATTTGGAAGTCATCTACGGCGATACAGACTCCATCATGATCAACACTAACAGCAGGTCTCTGGAGGAAGTCTTCAAACTTGGCAATAAGGTGTGAAGTAGTGAAGTTATATACATTTCTCTTCTTCAGATATTTGACATTTTCACTCACTGCATATGCGTGTTATTTATTCCCAGGTGAAGGCAGAAGTAAACAAGCTCTACAAACTGCTGGAGATCGACATCGATGGTGTGTTTAAGTCACTTTTACTGCTGAAGAAGAAGAAGTACGCTGCCTTGGTGGTGGAGACCCACGGCGAGGGACGATACAGCGTCAAGCAGGAACTCAAAGGCTTGGACATCGTCCGCAGAGATTGGTGTGACCTGGCCAAGGAATGTGGCAAGTATGTTAAAGAAAGCAGCACGTTAACAACCTGACATTGGAATAAATATCAGGCATTGCAAGGGATTTTAAGGCTTTTGTCATACACGTGAAGCACTCCTCTCCTCTGCTGTCCCCAACTTTTGCAGCTATGTGATCGGACAAATCCTGTCAGACCAGAATCGTGACGTCATTGTTGAGAACATCCAGAAACACCTGGTGGAGGTGGGAGAGAAAGTAGCAGCTGGAGAAATACCTCTCAGCCAGTATGAGATACACAAGGTGAGGACATGGCTGTGTGTGTAAACCGTGCAGACATCCCACACATTCTGGAAAACCTGGCAATTCAGAGACCAAATTCAAATTACCAAATATCCTGGAAATAATCTGTGTTGTCCTGGAAAATTTATATTTTAGCCCCTCGCTCAGATCAGTAAGGATCATCATTAGATCAACTAAGTCCATATTTTCTTTAAATGTTAATTGGACGTGGAACAAACATTTTCACTGCTTCTTTTAATGGTCTGTTAGGTTAGAAGATGAATTTTATACTTGATTTAAACTGTTACTTATAGTCTGTGGCCAAATTAATGTTCCTGTTAGAGGAAAAGTGTAGTAAACTGTAGTCAATCCGCTGGAGACCGTAGCTCTGGCTCCCACAAAAACGAGCTTAATGTCCCGTCACCAGAGACCACCTGCTGATTTTAAATGATTTCTTTATTTGAGACTCCAGGGGATTTAAAATGTACTGCGCCTTTTTTCACAGTTTTGTGATGAATGTTCCTCTCAAATAGTTCACTGTTAGGTAGGATAGCTAAACACACACAAAAAAACAAGACCTTATTGTACAGTTAGCAGTGATGATTGTAGCCATCACCTGTAATGAACCTGAGACACTTCAAAACGACCCCTGCATCCTTTTAAAAAGGAGGAATAAAACTGGAATTAAACATGTAGAGACAAACTAATGTGAGGCTCAAATGTTTGGTGTGTTCATGTTTGAATCAGTTTCACTTTGATATTTGTATTTGTTCATCGTTGCTGATTCTCTCTTTCCTTCAGGCTCTGACTAAAGATCCTCAAGACTATCCCGATAAGAAGAGCCTCCCTCACGTCCATGTGGCTTTGTGGATCAACTCCCAGGGCGGTCACCGGGTCAAAGCTGGAGATACAGTCTCTTACATCATCTGCAAGGTGAGTGTGAGAAACTGCTCCACTGGTTATTAGTTTAAGGTTTTTATAGTCACATTTCAACATCTAATCATGGTTTTGTAGTGTACTCATCACATCTTTCACAATTTTAATCTCTTCTTCTAGGACGGCTCCACTCTGGCAGCCAGTCAGAGAGCCTACGCTCTAGAGCAGCTCCAGAAGCAGGAGGGTCTCACTCTGGACGCTCAGTACTACCTCGCCCAGCAGATCCACCCCGTGGTGTCCCGCATCTGTGACCCCATCGAGGGCATCGATGGCGTGCTCATAGCTACATGGCTAGGTACGTTAATGACAGGTTGTAGTAGAATGTAGAGGCCTGTTCGTTTTATTGAGCGTGGGTGGCCCAACAGCATTCTGGTGTTAAATGATGCCTCGAGGAATTTCAGGTTGCCTTATTTCTTAGAAAAATGGCAATTACAGAAATTAGTTTAAAAAAAAAAGAAGCAGCATGCAATTAAAATTAAATGAGTGAAAGGTTTTTAATTGGTGTTGTTGACTTGCATAACACTTGGGATTAAATGCCTTATCAGAATTCTCATTTGCAGTTTAAAGATGTACGATTTTATAAATAAACACCGGCCATGAGGTATTTGTGGTGCACAGCTTACTTTGAGTGATAGTACTAATCCCTCTTTATGTATGTGTTAGCATTAGTCCTAACTCCTGTTTTATAGTCTGTTGACAGCTGAGGCAGCCAAACATAGAAAAGTTGTCATACCTAATTTCACAAGAGCCTAATAAAAGTACAAAATAGATGTTTCATTGTTGTCTAATAGTCATAAAATTAAGTTGTATGGATGGAAATTCCCAAAGTATTTGTCCTGCTCTGCCCTGTCTGCATGGAAGAAAATGTCTTAATTATTGTAAATACATGTCAAAATAACAACAAAAATTTAACTAGAATTGTTGTTTGTACATGCCAGGTCTGGACCCGGGTCAGTTCCGGGCTCAGCAACAGTACCAGAGAGAGGAAGAGGCTGACGGCACGCTGGGAGCTCCAGTCCAGCTGACAGACGAAGAGCGCTACAAAGACTGCGAGAGGTTCACCTTCACCTGCCCTCAATGTGGCACCGACAACATCTATGACAGCGTCTTTGAGGGAGCTGTGAGTAGACGCACGCACTGTCGGCTATCATCTGCCGTTAATCGCCTGCTGTGTTTTTTAGATGATTCCTGCGGCCGTGGAAAAAGTGTAACATTTCAGAATTATCTTCTAGAAGTGAACACATCCATTGCAGTATTAGTAGAGCTGTGCCTGTGTCTGCTGTCCATATCTGTTCTCAATATAGCCGACCGTTACAGTTCAGTTTGTCAGCTGGTACGTCGATCAGTTTTCTAATGACACCGTTTCAATTACACGATCTTTGTTGTGTATCCAACCTAAAATGTTGCTCGAATGACTTATTCACACAAAGCAGGCAGCTGCAAGATTTATAAAATATGTCGTGGATTACTCATGGAAAAATCTAAAATGTTGCCTTGGCCAAAATATGTCAATGCAATATTAATTTCACACTTACAGCTTATTCATTGTCATTCTTCAAAAGATTCAGTCATCATAGTCATTAATTTGTCTAAAAACCCAGACTAGTTCTTGGGCGTATTTGCGGTTGGAAAGAGATCTACATTTTTAGTCACTTTTTGTCCAAGAGGAATGAAAAATATGTGCAATCTAACACCCGAGTTTACATCATCCCAGAGGAAATGTTGCCAAAATGGCTTCGGATGATTTTCTGTCCAAGAGTCTTCTCGGGATCTGAGGGTTCTTTAGATAAACGATAGAGATCTAATCCAACACAGAGTTATTTAGCATACCCTCTGATGAATCAACAAAAAAAACTTTGTTACAGCTTTATGAAGGGAGGAAATATTGCAGGACTGCATTGGTTTTAGCTCTGTGTGACTAATACACTGGCAGCTGAGTGTATGTTAAACCCAGATCGCTCAGAAGAATAAGTTGTGGAGTCCGAGATGATCTAACCACACAGAGAAACCCAAATGAAAAAGAGAAGATTTCACTAATGGTGTGTTACACTGGTCTATCAGTAGAGATGCACATAAAGAGTTGGACGGTGGAATAATGGTGTTTCCGAAGGCATTTCTGTCAAACTTCCTGTGAAGGATTCATGCTTTAGTCATCCTCCATATTGTGTCTCTGTCTGTATTTTTAGACAGCTGCCTGGCTCCAATACGGACTCTGTTTTCATTGGCATAGTTTGGACTCCACAACTTGAAAAGCCTTCCCTTAACCCCTGCTGCTCTATGGACACACACACACACACACACACACACACACACACACACACACACACACACAGATCTCCTACCATTTGTCAGGCCAAGGTCGTGCATGCGTGTGCGTTATCAGCCTCTAATGAGGAGCAGGGCACGCAGCTTTTACTTGTCTGAAAGACACCAATAAAACTGACAACCCTCTGTCCTTCGCTGGCTGAGAGAACTTGCATTAAATTAAAAAAAAAAAAAAAAAAAAAAAGGAGTATCATGCGCAGGCTCCATAAAAGGTTGATATCATTACACACTTGGTATGTTTTTAGAGGAATACACACACACAGGAAACGTGCTAGAAAAGCTGTGGTAGATTCAGTTGAAGCGAATCTGTTGCTTCACAGCTTGACGCTTTAACAATAGAAAATGTTTATTTAAATGTTAATTTCTCTGCACTAAACTAACCAGGATTCATCTAATTACTGGTGTTAATTTTCCAGCGTGCGTCAGAGGCCGGTATGCGCGAACACACAGCGAAACTGATAAGACAGGAAGTTAATTAGGGTGGTGAACATGGTCTAACAGCTCAGTGAGAGGGGAGGACAGATGGGCCTTGACTCCACCACTGACACAGAGCCAGAAGATGGTAGGAGGAGGCGGTGATGGATGATGGAGGACAGACAGAGGAGGAAAGTTGTTTGATGGGGGTAGCGGCTGAGAGAGGGGAGGGGATGAAAAGATTAAGTGTGCAGGGGAAAGAAAAGCTGGATGGAGCTGCAGGGATTTCCCTGAGTTTGGTTTTAACAGAGCGTTGGGTATCCCACATCGGGCAGTTAAATCAACAGGCTGTGAAAGCTGCACATTATCAGACTAAGACATGAATGAAAACAGTCAGGGTCGATGGTTGACATTGTAAATGTTTTTTTTTTTAAATTGTTTTAGTGCTTTGTTTGAAGTGCAGACATGAGGTGGTTGAGACGACAGTTGTTTGGAGGAGTAATAGGTCTCACAAGACAGACAAGACTACTCTCATATTTTCATTTACTTGCTCAGTCATAAAATAACTGGCAAGTAAGGGCATGATGTTTTATTTTCCATATATACAACTTGGTTTGGGAGTTTTCAAAATGAACTTTGGAATGAAACAAGTGAGATAAAAAAAAAAAAGAGTAGGAGGGGGAGGAGAGATCATGAGGAGAGTGAAGAGGGGAGGTTGCTTTCATCCAGAGCTGATGCGGAAAGACAGAGGGAAAAAAAAAAAGGACAGACCGAGATGGAGAGGGTTAATGTGTGTAGCTGCGTATTAGTGGAGTCAAGTAAGTTGATTGACTAAAAACTGGTAGAGAGCAGTGGGGTTTTTTTCTCCTCTCCAAAAAGAAACAATGTAGGCAAACAAAAAACCTGTGTGTGGCTGGGTGGGAGGGTGGGGGTGTCACATACTTACTTGTGTGTCATTGACTTCCCTGCAGAAACCTTTTTTTGCTGCTGTCAATGTGACAGTTAAATGGAGTTCAGGTTTAAAGGAGCGAGTGTTTAAAACTGTTATATTTAGTGTAATTGTTATGTGCTGTGGCTACTTTTTCCATTGCATTAACTATGAACCAGGCTGTCAAGTGGACAGTTTAGGGGTACTGAGGTCACGCTGACCTGCTCTCTGAAGGCTACAATAACCGACCGAGGTGTTGCTTTAAGCCCTTACACCTTCCACACTTGTGACATGTTCTTTGTTGAGCTTTAAAGGTAAGCTGCTGTGTTGCGCAACTACTTTCCTGATTACAGGGTTAAAGATGCACGTGTGATGTATCCCTCTGTTCATATATTCATGCACGAGACATTCATGAACCTGGTGAGAGTGCGATTGTAGTTTTTCCAGGGCGACTCAAGTAAATGTTTCCCCCCTAACAGCCAGTGTACCTGCAGACCCAAAACAACAGACTCCATCATGTGGAATATAATTATTATTATTATTATTATTATATTATTATGTTATATTATAATATAATATGTAAATAATGTTTTATTAGCAAAATATGGGATTCACCTCAATTGTCTTTTGCCTTTGCCGAAGACAGTATTGTGCTTTCAACTTGCCTTAAAGAGCCGGCTGCTGTTTTTTTTTTTTTTTTTTTTTCTCCCTATCAATGTTAATACAATAGAGTTAAGTGGCTCCCCTCGTTCAGGAAGTAAAAGGCTCATTCAGTTTCTCTATAGACCATTTTATATGACTCACTGCTAAGCTGATCAGAAGCTGTAAGTGTAATAAAATGTCTGGTTCTTTGATTAAAAAGTGAAACAAAGTACAGCCCGTGTACATAAACACAATGGATGAGGCGTTAACCTCAACTCCAAAGGTCTACAGTGGCCCAGGATTAAATCCTGTAAAAATACATTTTAAAAAGCCCCAAAAATAGTCTATTAAAAAAGAGACGTATAATTACAGAACATAAAATTCTGGTGGAAGCTAGGGGGTTAGGTCATACGAGAAAAGAAGTTTGTTTTGCAGCGTAAAAAGATTCTTTCTTCTGACATTCATTGTGTTGCATTTATTTGTACAAGTGAAGTAAAAATCAATAATTGAAAAAGAAAGCTTTATGGAGAAGTTCAAACCCTGGCTGCTTTCTCAGCTCCTCACAGCTCCTCACAGCTGACTGTTTACAGGGTGACTGGGTCCTAATGTCGGATCATTTCAGGAAAGTTACACAACAGCTCTGATTTATACTCTTGAGGATACAGATAATACAATCTGCAGCTTAAATCGGTTTCAGATTTTTGGATGTAGCTGTAGCTGATGATATTGTGTGTTTTTAATATGATGATATTGGATCTTTTTCAGGGGTTAAAGTTGGAGCCCAGCTTGATGCGATGCTGTCACATCCCCTGCGGGAGCCGGCCCATCGACCACGCTGTAAACATCAGCAACAAACTGCTGCTTGACATCCGTCGCCACATCAAGAAGTACTACTCTGTAAGTATTCCAATAAAACTCTGCTTTACACACACTCTAACACACACACATACATTTACTTCTTTACCACCTGTGGGGCTACAAATTCAGTGTACCATGGTAACTGGCACAGCTGGCCAGCTGTTCTTCTCTCCTCTACTTCGTCTTTTTTTTTTTTTTTTTTTTACATGTGCTTCATATTACCAGAATATACACTAAATGTCAATCTTTGGTGTACAAATGCTAAGCTTTACGCACTATTTAACTATTGTGGTTGTGTTGCATGCCAACACTTTGCTAAAGAATTTAAATTATTGCTTCAGCTGACAAAATACAAGCTCAAGTGGACAGAAACTGACTTGTATGTAATGAAACACTCAAAATGTGTAAAAAAATTGACCTCCAAGTGTGTATATAATAGTGTTGCGTTGTTTTTAACACGCCGTGGGATGCAGCCGATGCAGTAATGGTAAGAGAAGCCGTCAAAAAGATGTTGGTCGAGAGACGAAGGAAACCTCAGCAGGGCACGTCGCTGACATTTTCAACCAAAGAGCACATTATGCTTGTAAAAGCATAAGAACAGCAGAAAGATTTAACTGAGCATGATCCACAAAAATACTTAAATGGCTGTTCCTACTTTGAATACCAAGTTTAATATTCAGTTCTTTTTCAGATGTTAAGGTGAAATTTAAATGATACATTTGTGCAGACTGGGTCATTTGAGAACCTAAAAATACAACAAATCAAACGTGTTTGACTTTAAAGATCGAGCAAATTTGTCTCAATAATACAGGGGCTTCAAAGAATACTTAGGATGTGGGATTATAAGCTTTAAAGGGTAAATCATTTTTGCAGTTAAATAAAAGTACAGGCTGTCTTGAGCATGCCTCCAGCCTCACAGAGCTGCTAACATGACCGTAGACTCTTAATCTTGTTATTGTGTAATCCCAAATCACAAGTTAGTCTCGGCATGAAGTTCATTATCAGGGCATTGTTTAACCGAGGTGGTGGTGCGTCTTGATCAGTGTGGACACTGATCTATCTCAGAAAGGCCTAATCAATACTCATTCTACATAAATATGTGGCATTTGCTGTGTGAAGAGAGCATTAATTATATTTTAATTAATTGATGTCATGAGCACCAAACAATGCAGGAAACACAACGTTTAATTGGTTGCTCACAATTTGCTTTTAACAAGACGCCAACTTTGCACACTAGTATAGAAACTTTTTGGCAATATTTCGGGACCGCTCAGGTTTTTTTATGCATAAAATGTGCAGCTCTTTGCACATATTTACTATATTGTTAAACAAATTCTTGAAAAACTTTTGTAGAATGTAGTTGCTGATGGTTTTGTTTTACTTCATTGTCTTTTAAAAGTTGCCATGCGGTGTCAGTCTCATTTATGTTGGTATAACATTTGCACACTTGTATCCAGTGACTGGTAGATTCCTTTTGGGCCGAGTGGATACAGAGGATGTGAAATAAAACATTGTTTAGGTGCAAGTTGTCACTGTACTCAGAGCCTGATAAGCAGCCCGAGAGTGAGGTGAACTGGATGCCTGTGTTGTCTTTGTAGAGGCCTCTCCTCTGTCTCCTGGTAGCCTCTAACACATTAGTCTTGAACGAGTGGAATGTAAGTGCTTCCTCTGTCATTCACTGCCTGTGTCACTCGATCTCTGCCCTCTCTGTCTGTTTGTCAAAATAAGCACAAGACACAAACCAAAGGAAACTTCTTCGTGTCACTATTTTGCAGCTGAGACTGCGAGCCAGACACAGATGTCGAAGCTAGGTACGTGAAACAAACCGAGCCAGGACACAACTGGGAGAGGATCATAGTTTAGTCCGTGAACTCCACCTGGACGGCTGCCCGATTTCAGTGATATTTCAGGCTGACTGTGGAGGAGTTTGACCAGTCTGATCGTCGGATTGGACACGGCAGTGTGTTGAATTGTGTTTCAGTAAAAATTTGAAACTGGCTCAGCTTCTCTGCCACTTTTTTTTTTTTTTTTTTATGACAGACCCTGCAGCCCACACTGCTGCAGCCAAAACGCAATACCCCTGTTCAGATCAACAGGAAAACCAGCGTTTTCTCCACAGCATTGGATTTGGTCTGAATCGGGCCTAAAAGTATGTGGGTGTGTGTATATATGTGTGTGGGGGGGGGGGGTTACTCTCCCACAGTGCTGAACAGAAATCAATTAGTTTGGTGAATGTGTGGGGAGCGAGCCCCCTCAACCCCTTTGTCACGATGTGTGAAACAGCTGCTACCACTGAATACTTACACCTCACACAGCAACACACACACACCAGCATACACACACACACACACACCGCTGGAGGCTGAACAGCAGTGGACACAGCACACACAGCGGGGCAATGAAGAGGGGTAATATTGTGTAATTAAGGATTCCTTTCAGGCCGAGGGAGCGTTCAAATAGAGCTGTTTGTCTGGCCAGATCGAGTGAAAGCTCTGCACCTCTGTGTGGTGTGTGTGTGTACACCAATATATGTGTGTGTTAGTGTCCTAAGCTAGGACCACAGAGACATTAATCATTAGCAAAATTACCTCCTGTCCCCCCCCCCACCCTCATCCCTACCATTATCAATAAACCAGCACCCTGAGAATGGGCAAACACTTGTTCACTCCTCTTTCTCTCTCTCACACACACACACACACACACACACACACACACACACACACACACACACACACTGTTGTCATCCTTTCCTCCGCTCATCCCGCTGTCTTTGCCAAAAACAAGATTCGCTTGTTTCCTGAACTATCCAATTCTTCTTTTTCCTTTTTTTTATTTTCCCCCTAACCCCTCCCATCTAACCACCGTTGCCATGGCATTTAACAAATTATTGCAATTACCCTCGTCATGCGGGTCGCCCCTGGAAACGGGCTGAGGGGCAAGAGAAGAAAGGGGGAGGGAGAGAGAGAAAGGGTGAATGAAGACCAGAGAAGGTGATAATCCTGTTTTGAACAAAAGGTCAAATTGTTGAATAGAGAAGCTTTGATTAAGCGGAGGAGGTACAAAGTGGAACGGTTTGAGCTCTATTCAGTGTGTGTGTGTGTGTGTGTGTGTCAGAGTGAGTGTGTGTTTGTGAAGTAGACCGATTTTAGATCTATTCACTTTAGAGCTAGAAGTGTTGACTGCTGAAGCTCAAAAACAGTTAGAGGTTTTTCTGATGTGTGTGTGCGCGTGTGTGTGTGCGCGTGTGTGTGCGCGTGTGTGTGCGCGTGTGTGTGCGCGTGTGTGTGCGCGTGTGTGTGTGTGTGTGTGTTTGTTTGTGTGTGTGTTTGTTTGTGTGTGTCCAGGGCAGGTGGATTCCTCTGCTACAGGCGTCATGTCAAAAAGGCTTCTCCACTGAGTTAACAGTGACAATGGGACTGAAACAATTAGTCAGTTACTAGATTAGTTGATTTATGCAACCTTAATTGGCCTCTACCGGTAAACTTGTAATTTTTCAAGTAAAAATACCAAAATTTCACTCATTGCTATATGTTAAAAAAAACATGATACGTAAACATGTAATTATAAATCTTGTGTGAAGTGGACATTTTTGGCCTTTGAACTCTCGGTCACACAAAGCAAATAATTTGGAGATGTCTTCTTGGGCTTCTCCAACTGTTGTCTGACACTTAATAGATCAAATGATGAATCAGTTATTTGAGAAATGTATTAATACATTTATAATTAATACATATACATTAATACATAATACATAATAAAGGTCCAGACCAGGACTGCGACTAATAATCACCATGTAGGAGCTGTAAAATGTAAGAAAATAGAGAAAAATGCAACTTTCCTGAACTAAATGTGACGTCTTCAGCAGAGCTGATCAGCAACGATCAGTTGATTTTAATCAATGAAAAAATGTATCTGTAGCTACTTAATTTAACCATGTTGACTTTTGTCTGTTTCCTGACACGTCATAGACCAAACAGTTAATCGAGTGAGAAATTAGTCTGCATATTAATTGATAATGAAAGTAGATGTTAGTTGCAGCCATAATTTACAATACCTCACACTTTACTATAGAAAATGTGAAAAATGCTGATACTCTGTAGTCAAATTTGATGTCTTCAGATTGATTCTTTTGTCTACAGATTAAATCAACAAATGACTTTATCGACTTAATGTTTCGGTACCAAACAGCCGTACTAATGAGAAGTTCAAGGGTCAAAGACAGCAGAAGAATTTAAAAAAGATCGCTGTATATATCCCTACAGCTTCAGCAGAGGTGTACAGTAATAACGAGGGTGTGAAAATGACAGACTCCATACTGTAAGAATAAGAGGTTTAAGAAGAGATGAGTGTATTTAAAATAAGCGAACAGACAAAGATGAGGAAGCAGAGAGAGGGTATATTTCGTGGTGGGCCCTGTCGTGGCCTGGTCTTGCCTCTGTTTGGTTAAATTATGTGGAACTCATTTGACGTCTGCATTCAGTGTGTCAGGTATCCACTGCTATAATTATGCAATTATGAGCCTTTATTCTCTCACGTCCGACTGTACACCCCCACCCCCCACCCCCGCTCTGCAGAAATGCCTCAATTAGATTTTTTTTTTTTTTTTTTTTCCCTTGCCTCCCTCCTCATGTGCTCCTTGTTTTTAGTCCTTTCTGTGCGACTCACACAGGTCTGCTGCACTTAAACTCAATTTATTTTTATTTTTCCAAGCGTGTGTGGTTTGTGGACGGGCTTCAGGTCATGGCAGCAGAGTGCCAGGGCATTGTGGGTAGCTTGTTCTCTTTTCAGCCTTCTCAGTTGCCATGTCTCGAGTCTTTGATGCATGTCTTAATTCGTTTTAATGCATGTGAATGGGAAACGATTAATATGTTTGTGCTCACAATGAATACTGTGTGTGTGTGTGCCATGGGAACAGCAGTGTGTGCCGAGGCTTGTGTCATAAGAAATACACAAAAAAAGACAGAGATCAAGCAGCCCGCCTATTGAATAACACACTCTGATACTCCTTATCTCCCACCTCCATGAACCATTGTCCTGGATATGTCTTTATCAGAGATGCTGAAGCGGTCTCATTTCCCATGATGCTCTGCTCTTTGTTTAGGAGCAGCAGAGGTGTTTAGATAATTAGCCCTTGGTGCTGGGGTTTGTGGGTAAAGCTGTGAACTCTGGGACTTTCTAATTGATTTGGGACATATGTGTGTGTGTGTTTGTGCGAACGTGTGTGTTTGGTTTTCATTTAGAGGAGATTGGCTGTCTGTGTGTGTGCAGCTGTGTGTGTGTGTGTGTGTCGGTCTTACATTTTCGGTTTAGTTGCATAATATAGAAAGAAAACACTTACAGTATGATGTGCAGGTTGTTCCTAAAGGTCCAGTGTGTTAGATTTAAGAGGCTCTCTGTACAGAACATGTCAGAAATGGAATATAATAGCCATAACTATGTTTTTATTAGTGTATAATCACCTGAAAATAAGAATAGCTATGTTTTTGTTGTGTTAGAATAAACATTTTATATCTACAGACGCCACAGGTCCAACATGTTGTATGGCCATGTTTCTACAGTTGCCCAAAACAGACAAACTAAACACAACTCTAGAGAGAGCCTTCCGTATTTTTTGTTTGTTTCGCCGCCTCTGTAGTTCCTCATTCACCCTAGGAAGGACGGGTTGAGGCACGGAGGTTGCAATCAGCAACTACACCACCAGATGATACTCTAATTCTACACACTGGTCATTTTAAGTTATTCAATTCAAAAAATCGTTACTGTTCTACAGGGCGATTCTGGTGCAGCATTAAAAAGGAATAAATATGATAATATGATAATAATTATGAAATTATTGGAAATATGTTGGTTTCATCATTTCCTAGTGTTGGACAACACAAGAATAGTCGAGATTTATTGTTTTATCAGGACTGCTGTTACCACAACAGGCTGTCAGAGATCTGGATGAGGAAAATGTTCAACCACTGAATATGTCAGAAAGACATCGACAAAAGCAAAGAGGACTAACATGATGAATTAACAAATGAATGTTATTGTCCCCTTTCAGGCATGTTGAAGGGTCTGGAAGTGTTTCCCTCACCATCAGAAAGCTAACGATAGTTTGTGAATGTAAATTCTGCTCCATGTCAGCAGCCTTTGTGAGTACCAAGCGTTGCTTGTTTGGCCTTCCTGTTATGGGTGCAAGTCCAAGTCAGTGTGTAGCTTGAGATATAGGTCGGTCTTGGAATAAATCATATTTTATATTTATTGTTTAGTTTTAGATTAAGGAAAGAGTCTTTCAAATGGAGAGCCTTTACAAAGTGTTCGAAATAAGTTATGTATGAGTCAGTATAAGACACAAAATAATAGATTAAACTTCACTTTAACACATGTAGCTGATCGTTTGGTTGGAGATGTGCATGCGATCATGGTGTGACGAGAGATTTGAGAAGGTCCATCTTCTGTTAATCAGTGTCTTGGAGAAACTACATCACAGGTGGGGTTAACATGAATGCAACAAAAATAAATACAGATCCTGGAGAAGAACCTGTCTGCAAAAAAAAAAAAATTCTCAAGGAGTCAAGTTTGAGTCCAGACCACTCTCGTTCTCATGTGCATCAGCAAAGTTTGAGCAGTTTTGCAGAGAACAATGGAGGAGAAATTACAGCATCCATGTGTGTTAAGATGGTGCAAACCCATTTGCACAGACATAATGTGAATTGGGTAAATACACGTGCAATCATTTTTCTGCATTTATAGAGGAGAATTTCCATTGATCAGTATCAAAGCTTAATTACATGCAAAGTGATTCAAAGTTAGAGAACATGTAGAAGTTCAGACGGGATTGTGTTTTTGTTATAGAAACATTTTAATGACGGTTTTATTTTTGACCTTTTCATCGGCACTGTTGCATTGCGTTGTTGTGCGCCACATGTTGGCTTCAACAACTTCAATAATTACGTTTGTGTGTTCGTTTGTTTTTCACTTTAGAGTTCAGTGGAAACACATTCAGGTAACCCGTCTTTCTAACCAGTTTGTTCTCGTCTGTGCTTCCCATTAAGGATTATTGAAGGTTTCTGCACCGTAGAAAATGGTTTATGTACTGTAGGCTGTAAAGAAAGAAAATAATCTTTACCATTTCTTTTGTAGCTGCTGCTGCTCAAAACTGAACAAGAGGCTAGACAAAGCCAAACATAAAAATCAATCAGAGAAACAGTGGCTGCCTGTCTGTGAGAGGGGGATGTGGATAGAAAGACAGGTGCAGTGGTTTTGAGGGGGTTTATTTTGAGTGAATGGAAGGACGGAAGGAAGGATGGATAGACGCAGGAAAGAGGCAAAGGCGTTGATGGTGGTGGGTCTTATGCTCTGTCATTAGTTGGGCATTAACCCCCTCTTCTTTAAACCCCCCTTAGTAATGACAGGGCATAAGAAGCAGAGGGGGTGGAGGGGTCTGGAAGAATACGGGGAGATTGAGAGGGTTAGACCACAGCACCTGCCCAGGGTCACTACCTCAACCCAGGGGGTCCTAACTACTGCCGTTTTGGCTGTCCACTGCTCTGCCTGTCTGACAAGTACTCACAGAGCAGGACCCCGACACACGGCAGCTGAAGATACATTCAAATATAAAGAGAGAGACAAGAAAGCAGGGCGGGATGTGAAATCAAATGTAAAGCTCTGTTCTTGTTCCTCTTTCTTTGCCTTTGTCGTCTCGTTTTTTTTTGTTTTTTTTGTCTTTCAACCCCTCCGATTACTTTTCTTGTCACTTCTGTTGTGCGGAATTAAAAGCGGCTAAATGGGAGCGACAATTTTCAGCAAGATTTTCCTCATTACCAGAAACCGTTTTCTAAAGTGTCTCGAGGCAACAAAAGTTTTTTTTTTTTTTTTTCTTGTCAATTTTAAAGAACATCTTTATCAACAAAATAAATGGCAACACAGACACATTTTGTAAATAAAGTAATCACGTAAGGTAGTAAAGGCGGCTATGAATGCTTTCTTTTTTTTTCCCCTGATGTGAGCCCTTCTATGATCATCTGTCTGATGGAAACACACCTCATTCATGTGTGTGTTTTCAGATATTTCTCTTTGGGTGTAGAAAAGTTAGAATTTAAAGTAATTTCAAAGGAGTATCGCAGTAATAAGAATTCAGGGAGTTTGATAAAAGCTCTGAAAATCATAGAATGAAAAATCAGTTTAGGAAAGTATTTTAAAAACTTGTTTTGTTTTGTTTTTTTTTTTGTTTTTGTTTTTTTACTTTATTGCTTGATATTTAGTTTTCCAGTGTTTAGTCTGGGTTCTGCAGAGGCAGCTCTGAAGATGAAACTAGTCACACAGTAACGACGATAAATGACCAGATGTTTGATACAGTAAATGACCTGAAGTTTACACAGCTATCATCTTACTGTTTTCATTAATGAATTATCTGTTTAATTCTTTGATTTATAAGTGATAATCCAAAACCCTCAAATATTTGGTGCAAAGATATAAAAGCAGCAAATCCTTAGTTAGCAAATTAGTTGCTACTTAATTCTCTGCAGATTTGTCTTATTAATTGACTCATTATCTGTTACGGCTCTATGAAAGTTTAGAAGCTTCACAGTTGTTGTGACTAAAGTGTTTGATCTCTCTCAGGGCTGGTTGGTGTGTGAGGACCAGGCCTGCCAGAACAGGACCAGACGTTTGCCCATCGCCTTCTCCCGCCACGGACCCATCTGCCCTGCCTGCACCAGGGCGACTCTCAGACCCGAGGTAACACAACCACAAATATCCAAATTCACACCTTAAACACACAGCACTACACATTCACACACACACACACACACACACACACACACACACACTCTGGCCTCTGGTTGAGCTGTTGAATTGTGTACATTTTGTCCAGGTGATGGTGCTATGGAGCTGAAGTCTCCCCCTCTAATATGTGCTGTACATCTTTACTCATTAGGGTCACATTTCGACACATATCGTTAATGTACACACACAAGGATAAAAGTAATCTTCCTTTTTGTGTGTGTGTTTGTGTGTGTGATGCCTGCCTTCATGTGTTTCTAAGTCACTCAGAGCTGGTTGGTAGTTAAACCATTAAAAACATCTGTCCTTCTAGCTGTGGTAGCCGACTTATGAACGCTTTGTTAGCTTGACCACTGGATTTAAAAGAAACACTCAGTTTGAGTGTGATGGTTCAATCTCTTTTTTTTCTCTTTCTCTGTCCCATTCTTACCAGTCCTGTCTCAACCCTCGCTTTAACTCTCTCTTGTCAGTTTTTTTTTTTTATCTTGCGTTCTTCTATCTGCTCCCCCCCGGCTGCTTTGCTGTGTCTGACTCTGTGGCGACAGGTTGTAAACCAGAAGGCCAATTTCTGCTGTCACTGTAGCCACTTAGGCGGCCATTGGCGTGCCTTGAGGGCCATGGCACTTTAAACTGCAGGCTGAATAAAACATTTAACTCTCTGTGCTCGCTCATGCACCCCTTCTCTACACTTAAAAATCCCCTGTAGCCTCTGTTCATTTTACCTGCTCCTCAATCACACCGTTTGATCTCGGCGCTCTCTCATAGCGTACTCATACTAACTTTTATGTGCATTGAAGGAAGACAACGAACTTAATCAGCAAAGTTTACAAGGTGAGGAACTGAAACTGGTTAAAAAAATATATATGAAAAAGGCTAAATCTGATACATGTTCTCTTCAGGTTGCATTCATTAGTCTTCCCTCTGTCACCCACTCTCAGGAGGTCTGATATTTACACTGCAGGACCCTTTAGGAGAAAGCTAAACTGATGGAAGGAGCTTCAGTGAACACAGGGAGCCTCTCTGCTGATCTGATTAATTAAATGCATTCTATATTACACCCTGTGTTTTAGCAGGACTGCGATGGAGGCCTCCATCCGCCTGAAGGATCTCTGTCCTCGTCAATATGCCGCTTTGGTCTTGTTAGCACCCGGCTACAACCTACTGAATAAACAAACACGTGGCACTCGATGTAGGCAGCACTGCCTGTTGCAGTTCAACAAAAACATTGCATAATAAGTAGTTTGCAAAAATAGAACACATTTATCCAGTGAAGGTGTTATAAATTCATCTTGTGTGACATTTAAGCGCAGAATAAGCTTTAAAATCAGTCATGTAGGGAGCCTGAACGAGAAGGCTCTTGAAGGCCAACTGTTCTGTTCTGTGCTGCTCTGATGGAGGGCTTACTAAAGCTATTAATGGACCCCATTGTTGTATTGTGTTTTCTAAGTGCAAAAATGTTATTCTTGTATTATATACCAGCTGTAGGTTGGTCTAAACATAATCATTTGCTTGAATGTTTAAGCCAAGTTAAACTCAAAATCACAAATTTAACTTGCAATCCATGATTTTTAAGTTAATTTACACTTTAACATGTTTTGAAATGTATCTGTTCTATCGATTTATAACGAAACTAGTCTTTAATATTCACACTGGCACATTATAGACCCTTTAGATACAGAACGAGCTGCATCTGAGAGACATTTAAACCATAATAAATGTTCCTGACTCTCATATCTGACCTCTCCTCAGACAAGAGAGATTTTACACTCAAGGACTTGGTATAACATGATTTATATCAACGCTAACGCTGACTTCTCAGTATTAGGTAACACTGTTATCTGAATCAAGCCAGTGCACAGAGATTAATAGCCCAGCAGCTTACATATTAAATTGCTGCCAATTATGCAAAGTACTCAAGAGGCCATTCATGGCTGTTTGAGCTGTTGGTGGATCGGCAGTGCTCAAACAACCAGAGAAGAAGATGAAGCATACACCAGCCCCCCACTCCTGTTTTTTTTTTTTTTTTTTTTTTTTTTTAATCAAAGTTTTTTGGGGTTGTTGGGTGCTCCATCAGTTTTCTGTGTATCCGGCCCGATCACACATCACTCTGGCTATGTTCCCTTCATGCTTTTTTTTATCTGCCAGTATCATCACAGATTATCAAGCTAATATCAGCACCAGCCAGAAAGACAATCAGGGTTTCTTCTTTGTGTGGAAAAAAAAAAAACAACACTTGTTTGTGCCAGAGCTTTTGTAAAAAAAAAAAAAAAAAGAGCGTCTTGTTTGTGACTCCGCACTCCTTTTTATCGCTTGCATCATGGTACATTTACCATCGCTGTGGGTGCTGCCTCTCCTCTCTTCTCCTCCCTCCATCCGTCTCTCTCACTCTGCCTCTTCCTTTTTTCCTCCCTCCCTCCCTCTCTGGACACAGATTCAGAGCGTGATCTGATCTCCATGTAATGGGAGAGTAATAGGCACTCTGCCTTGATTGGTTGGTAATTTGGGGGAGTTATGCACAGGTGCAATTTGTAATATTTTCAGTAAATTAAATTTCTTTCTCTTCCTCTCTCTCTGTCTCTCTCTCTCTTCATCTCTCCCTCGCTCCACAGCGCTTAACTCAAATGGGCTATTTTTTTTCTCACAGTGTCTCAAATCTCTGTCCTGACTTTCCCTTTCTTCTCCCCTTTTATTCAATGCTTTCTTCCCCAGCTCCTTTCTTTTCAGTTTCTCTCCCTCCTTAGCTCTTACACTCATTCTCTCTCTTCCCCCGGCTTGCTCTTTCTCTCCTCCTCCTCACCCTCCCTTTCTGTCTCCCTCTTTTTCTCCCCTCGTTTTATTGATGTACGCTCAGGCGCCCATTAGAGCTCCCTTTTTCCCTCTAGTGGAAATTGCAGCATGTTAATTTTCACACAAATTACGGCAATAGCAGGTATCTCTATTTGATACATTATAGCGGGAGCAATCAGAGATAATTGAGTGCCTTTCAGAGGGAGACGGCTGCATTCACTGCCGGCTCAAAGCTGCCCCATTATCGCCTAATCGCTCTTTAAACACTGAATTTTGCCGAACAAAAATTCTTGTCATAATTTTGCTTAAGTGTATTTGGAAATCACAGTCCTTTGAGCGAGGATAATTGAAATCAAATCCCTTTCACTGGAGCTGACATTTCTACATTTCCCTCCAATTGAAATTAATTTCAAAAATTGAGCATGAATATCTTCAAATAGCAGGCAATTATGCCTTTCAATGGGGAGAAATTACCGGTGCTGAATCGTTGGAGGCTTGCGGGCGAGAGCACCAGTTAAATGCCTTTGTTTCCCGCCGTGTTTGCCTAGTAAAGATTTACATATATTGACTCATTATGGTGTCTTGTGAAGCTGATCGGCGTGACTACCACAACCGGCAATAACGCTCATCGCATCTAAAAAGCTCAAGAGTTTTAAAGCCTTGTGGCCTCACAGCTGAGGGAAAATGTATGTTTGTTTCTCTCCGTCTCCCTCCCTTTCTCACTCCCTCTCTCTTTCTGCAGCTGCGGTTGTGTGAAGGCTCAGACAGTGTAGCTCCCAGTATTTACAACAGCATGTTTGTCGAGTACGTGAGAAAAGTGTGTGACGCTGAGGCCTTGTTGTGTGTCACAGCTGCTGCGATATTTTCTTCCGAGCCCTACGCGTGTCATGGCTTCGCATGGCTGTAGTTTCGCAGCAGCCTGCACGCTTTCCATCCACTGTAAACTGTGTGTTTTTGTTTTTGCGCCATCTTTCCCTCACACACACACACACAGACACATTGTCTGACTGACTACCTTTTCATTAACTGCTTCACTGGTGTACTTGAGCGACAGTATAGTGCACAAAAGTTCTCTGGAGGTCAGATGTGTCTTTGTGTATGTGAATGTGTGTGTCCCCTAAAAGATAGAGACAGGTGTTTTTAAGTCTCAGGGGAAGTCTTGAGTGCTCGTTTTGTTGTGCGAGCCATTTTCTGACTGTTGCTCTGTGATTTGGATCAATTTGTATGATTTAGCGTCTTTTTCTTATTTCTCACTTTCTTCCTTTATTCTATACATCCTGCCTCCTCTCTTTCTTCTCTCTCTCACACACACAGACACTTTTCCCTCTTCCTTTTAACTGAACAGTGTTTGTGCATGTGTACATGTGGCGGGATGTGTGTGTCTTTGGGGGGTGGGTGGGATGGGGGGGGAGTCAATCGGGGGAAGAGGGAGGCAAAGGAGCAAGGGGTACGAGGTGGGGGCTGGGGGGGTCCTGCGCTCCCGGGAGAGAGGCAATTTCACAGCTGGTTTGCTCCTTAGGCAGTCAGGCTGAAAATGCTGCAGATTTGTGGAGCAAATTGAAATGGTGTCAGTGCAGGAACAAAGCGCCGAGCTGAATGACGAGGTAGGCGTGTGTGTGTGTTGCCGTGTGTGTGTGTGTGTGTGTGTGTGTGTGTGTGTGTGTGTGTGTGTGTGTGTGTGTGTGTGTGTGTGTGTGTTAGAGAGAAAGAGTGAGGTGGGGTTGAGGGGCCCTAAATTCAATAACCACCCTGTAACATTGTAGCCACGCCTTTCTGACACCTGTCAGTCAATCAGTATGTAGCGACTGGCCCGCCCACAATCAGCATTATATTGTTTGAATGTTAGAGTGTGTGTGTCTGTGTCTGTGTGTGTGTGTGTTTTATTTTCAAGAGGAAGAAGTGGTGTGCGGTGTTTGTGCCGTCCGAGCTTGTTCAACCTTGGCAACCGTAACCGAGGCTCCATTATGGGATGTGCATGGTTTGGTTGTTGACTAGGCAGTGCATCAACGGTCAACAGCTGTGCGTGCCATGTGGGCAAGCCATAGAAAGCCATTAAACACATATACACACACACACACTCACACGCACTCAACACATCACATAGTTTGCATTTAGTTGCATTAGATACTCTTGCCACTTGATTATGCCACAGCAGTAAAAACTGAAATTACAATTACGCACCTTGCCGATTGGCAGGTATAATGGGCACACACAAACACACTTCAGTCACTCAGTCTCGCACACACAGATACTGACACACAGGAATTGTCAAGGGATTCTTCCTTGTGGTAATAATAAAGCACTCGGCGCACACCTGATGGCAGTGTGGGGTCGGGGCTTAGTGTGCCCTCTCCAGCGTAGCAGGGAAATGACGAGCCAATAACTGCAATTAAACATGCAGTATAATGGCTAATCAAATTGACAGCCTCGGCTGTTCGCATGCCTCTCTCACAATGGCTTATCACAACAAACTATTATGAGGGAGGGTATTTCAGGCCTGATCCCCTCTTTTCTTTCTCTCTCTCTTCCTCACTGTCTCTGATTCTCTCCATCTCTCACTTTTTTCTGTATCTGTACCCTTTCTCTTTCGCTCTTTTTTCCCTTCTCTCTTTCCCTCCCACCTCTCTTGTCTTGCTCATCCTCTCCGTCTCTTTCTCGCTCTCCCTCTCTCTCTCTCCCTCTCTCTCTGTCTTTCCCTCTGGCAGGCTGTTGTGTGGCTCCAGTTAATTGCAGTGGAGATTAACAAAGCAAGCAAATTTGTTTTCTTGCTTTACTGTGTCACACAGAGGAAGGGAGACGTTTTCAGGGAGGTAGAGTCGAATGAGCGGGGAGCACATTTGTAGAGTCACGCTCACTCTACCTGTTCCTCAAACTGGCAAACGGGATTCATTCGTGTGTTTTGGGCGGCTTTTTTGTGCCGTGTCATGATCTCGACTCTCCTGTCTCATTAGACTAAAATAATGAGGATTAATAACTCATTTATATTGACAGGAAATAAAATGGATGAGTAGCTTTGTTGGTGAGTTAAGTGTATCATACAGGTGGCGGTGTGTTGAGGTCAAAGGGAGTTTGAATAGAGAGCATTCACACATCAGCAGAATTGGAAAAACAGAAAATTATCACTATTACTTTGATTATTCCACATTTGTGAGTGTTCATGCGTTTAGACCTGTGTTAGAGATTATTTTCATTACTGGGTAATCTACAAATTCAGTTTTTCTTTTATAAAACGGGAAAAAATATTTAAAAATGCTTCCCAAGGTGTAGGGAGACGTCCAGCTAACAGGCTAAAACCCAAAGATCTCAGTGTTCTATCGAATAAGATGAGAAAAGCAGCAGTTTTTCACGTTTGTCAAGCTGGAATCTGCAACGGTTTGACTTTTTTAGGCTAGTAATGTGTCGGCTGTGATGTTACATATTAGAAGATTTATAGATTGTCTGAGTTGATTATAGGTTATGTTACAATCTGAAAGCATTGGCCTCGATTCGAATCCTTCATTATTGGGTATCTCCACAGAGTCTGATCCGATGCTTACATACATGTTACCTACATGTTGATTAAAGGTGTATATGATATATTGAACAGCTGGAGCCTTTTAAATGTTTCATGAGCTACTTGATCCAAACACTGAAAGCTCACGTCTGGTGTGACTGAACGATGCCAACCCGGGTGTCAGAACAGACTCAGTCACCAGGGCAATAACATAATTGTTTCACATTCAAACACTCTAATTTCTACCCTTATATGCAGTAAAATGCTCGCACTCTGGAGCCAGCTGTCATTATGGAAAGCCGCACTTGCAACACTAGCAGGCTGACAGAAAACAAGAGAGAGATTGCATTTTTATTAGCCTATACAGATCCTTTAAAATATGCCCTGATACCAATACTGATACTGCCTGCCATCATGGCGTTTTCAGGCATTTTATAACCAATCGGATACTTATTGGCACCAGATTGGCATTGGCACCAATGTTGTCCGGCCAAAGTGGGCTACAAACTTGCGTCGTTAGCGCTACAGCTATCCTTGTCTTACCTTTTTGTATCAGCGTTTTAATCTGCGTTGGTCTGTGTGTTTTCTCTACAGTACTCCGAGAAGGCCCTCTACAACCAGCTCTGCTTCTACAGGTTCATCTTTGATTGGGAGTATGCAGTTGCCAAAGTACTACAGCCTGAAGAGAGAGGTATGGCGCTTGTTACGATCTTGTACCTAACTTTCAAAAGTGCTTTTCAGTCGCTCACAAGACTAATTTTTAAAGTTTTGTGCAGTTGTAGTTGTGAAAACAGGTCCGCTTTTTTAAATTAAAATGTTTTTTTTTCTTTTCTTTTCTTTTGACTGTTTTTATTATTCAACAGTACCGCCTTTTGGAACAGAAATCAACTTACTAGAACCGCTATTGAAGTTTGAATTTTGATGTCCTAACAATGCTTCCTCCCAAATACACATACAACATAGCATTAGCAATCAATGGCTCAACGTAAACCTTTTACCCAGGCTACACTTACAGTATTCGCCAATGATGTGTGACACACACACACACACACACACACACACGCACACATGCACGCACACACAAGTAGCGAAGGATGGGCATTGGATATGGGGAGGGGGGTTAAGGACATTCAGCTCCTCGAGTCGACAGCCCTAATTTAGGAGACGGATTCAATCACACACACATACAGAATGCAAAACGCTCCAATCACTGGAAGAAAGAAGGAAAGAGCCCTCGATCGCTCTCCCTCTACCCCTACCCTCACTGTCCATCTCTACCGCTTTCTCTCCTTTGCTCTCTCTCTCTCCTTTCTCTCTCTCTCTCTCTCTCTCCCCCTTTTCCTCTCTTGGACAGGCACTCGTTTGGCTGTGTTGATTGAAAACAGGTTTTAGATTTGGGGAAATGATAGGGGGAGTAATGGGCGCGCTGACGAAAGGATAGCCCTTCTCCTATAATGGGACATGGAGCGTATATTTCCCCCCTTGGACTCAAATAGACGCTACTCCAGCGCTCTGGGCGCGCTCAGTAGGCGTCAGCCACAGGGCCTCTTTACCCATAGTTCTCCCTGATTGATGTCACTTGATTAGAAAGGGCCGCTGGGCCGAGTGATTTATTTATTTGATTAAATATTTATGTATGTATGTTATTTATGTATGTATGCCTGAATGCTGCGAGTGTGCGTGCCAGTCAGGACCTGAGTGAGGCAGCGAAAGAGTGAGACAGCAGAGGTAAATATAACGTGTAATCAACAGATGACCACTCAGAAGATGGAGGGAGCTGAAATAGAGGGATTGGGCCAGTGTAGAGGAGGGGGGAGAGGGAAAGAGTACTAACATGATTATAGCCTCCATTTTTGCTTTCTTTTCTTTCTGTCTTTGCCCAGATGCAAGAAATCATTGCCAATCAATTCTCACCTCTCCTCCTTTCTTTATGTTCCCATGCTTTGCAGTGTTTTTGATCCGCATCGGGCTTTCTCTTCCCGAGTTTCAGCCTCACAATACAATACAGTACATTCAATGCTTAACGGTGAAGCATCACAAACGTGTTCTCACAGTTTACTGCACGTATAGAAAGTAAAGCACATGATGCATGGTTGTAGAGCGTTTTGACATCGTGTCCTGTGATGGACGCAAACATTTTGTTGATTGACACCAATCAGACACAGACACACTTTGTTAAACAAGACCGTAAACCACTGTTAGCCAACATTTTGGGTTTGACACACTTAAATATGAAGTTGTATCTATTTGTGACACGTTCCAGGTTACATAATGTCTCCCAGTGGGTGATTTTGGCTCCCCAGTGCATAAGAGTGGAAAAACACTTGATGTTAAAGCTTTCCCAAACTTCATCAGACTTAAGGAAGTCAAACTATCCAACCATTTCACACAGACAGCAAACATAGAGAGGAGTATCAACATAAATTTATGCTGCTTGTGTTATCCTGTTAAGCAGTTTGTGATCCTCTGACATATCTTGGAACCTGTTGAGGTTCCCCACCCTCAGGTTGACATCTACACCTTTTTAACATGCACTTAAACCTTTTTGACTCCTTCCACGTATCGAGTGCCAAAGCTCATTAATAGTGTAGTGTAATAATATTTAACTTGTTTAAGCCACAAGCAAAAAAAGTCACAGATTAGAGGACACTCTGGGGTATTGGATCATCCACCAGCAGTGCGTTTTTTTAACCACCACACCGTGTCCAGACAGCATCGTGTTTACTTGTTCAAGTAGCTACTCACTCTCCTGTTTCTCTGAGCTGCCAGTCCATCAAATCATCCCCCTTCCTGCTTGATGGTTACCGCCACTCTCCCCCGCGTCGTCCCCAAAATCTGTTTTCAAACACAGAATATGCGACTGCATCCCGGGCTGAAACACCCTGTACTGTTCTGCAACCAGTGTTCAGCACTGCCCAGCACTCTGCAGATTTAACATTCACAACAAGAAGCCCACTGACTTGATATCACAGTGAAAATGTTTAGCAATACCGGGCCGATGCAAGCTGCATTTACACGTTTTTTTTTTGTAACCTAAAGCAAATTATTCTTTAACAGCAGACTAAATTATATTGGTGGTTGTTTGCAGGATGATTGCAAAGTGGTGTAGCACATCGAAAGTTATAGTTAAATCCACTGAACAAAATGTTTGTTAATTTAATAATTCGGGAGGGTTTATTTATTGCAGATTTGGGACTCTGTTGCCGATAAACATTCATAATCTGACAGGCTGAGTTAATCTCATCAAGCAACTGCGACTCCACCAAATGATTAATATCCAACACACACTCACACCACTGCTTCCCTGAAATGAAGGAGGATACATGTATACACATACTCATGCTGCTATAAAATATAGGTTTATGGTGTTATCCCTCTGTCCTGGGGCAGTAATACCACATATTACTGCATTACACACCCAGGGGCCACACTGCTCAGATTACAGGGCAGAGACATACAATCCTATACACCCTACTCCACTCTGTTGTGAGTGTTGTCCCTGTGGGAGTATGTACTTGCATACCTATAGAGATTTATGAGCAATGTTTGTGTGTACATCATTACACCTTTGTGTCTTTCTGGTGGCCCTGGTGCTGTATAGTGAATGTAAGTAGCTGGTTAGACTTTGTCCACCATTTATGATCCTAAGAAGTTAATTCTGGCCATCAGTGGTTGTGGTATTGGATTTGTGATACAGAAATAAAGACGTACCATTGTCTAAACTTCTAAAAATACAATGATCTGCTCTGTTGCGCTGGCTGACATGTTCATTAATCATGATAATCCTGGACACTGTAGTTTATTTTGAGTTAATCCTACAAAAACCATCCTGCTGCTGTAAATGCTTTCTAACTCACCAAGTGTGTATTAATGCACACCTGCAAATAGTCCCCAGCAAACACGTAATTTCCTCTTGTTCAGTCTCAGAACCTATTGACTATCGTCTGAAGACTATTTAGCCTCTGGGTGCAACGGCTAATGTTTCTAAAAATATCTTTAAAAAAAAAAAAAAAAGCGGATATCCAGGCTGAGATTTCCTCTGCAGACCGATTAGCAACTTGATATATTTTGGCTCATCTTTCCAAACAGGTATCTACATCTGAATGTAGGTGAATGTTTAAATAAAAGAACAAATACAAAGCTAAATCAATGTCAGGCGATAGCTTTTGGATTCTACATGCCACCAAAGCCCACTCAGATGGACAATTATATTAGTACCAACTGTCTCCGGTACCAGAACCTTGGCCCCTTGCCTACAGACTTTGCATTCAAATGCAGATAGACCTTTATAAAGATCCTTGTTTGACTAATGTCAGCTAAAAGCTGCAGTGCCCAGCTTATTTAACATGTTTTAAAAATATATAGATGATTTGTCCAATTTTAAAAGAATTGCATCTGGAGTAGGAAAGAAACAAACGGAGTAATTTTACATCTGGCTACTGGAGGCTTTTAGCGCAGACCCGCAGCATACTCCTTGTAGCTGAGTCAGATCGAGGTCATATCAACGTTCCTACACCACAAAGAGACCCATCCAGGATTTGTCTTTGACTTGGACCACGACTACTTCCTGTAAAAGGTCTTGTGAGGTTTATTTTGGCCTGCTGGCCTCTTGGCTGAATTAATCACACCATATGTCCTATTCAGCTGGACTGCTTAGGTTTGAAAATGCCCTGAGGAACACAAACAGGTAGAGGAAGTCTCAAAGACGACAGACGCTGGCTGCTTATTGATTTTTATAGAATTTGCCAGTAACAATATAGACTATTACAGTAGTACATTATGTCTCCAGCCGCATTGTTTGGATGATACCTGGGTATTTATGGCTCGTCCAGCCATTCAGAAAAGTCTGAATGTGTATATTTACTTGTGTACTGAACTCGCACAATAAAGCACATTAAAGTAAAATAGCTTTGCACAAAAGAGCTCTGAGTCAAAGCTGAATGTAATTTGATCAGCTTGAATGTGTGCATGCACGCTGCAGTGCTACAGCGCGCCTGCGTATGTGTGTGCACCAAACCGGCGTCTGTCTTATCTACATGTACATTGCATTTTTGTGCCTGATTGCTGCGACTGAGTAAAACATGGAGGTAATTTCGTCCTCTGCAGGAGATCTCTAATAGATTATACACACATAGAGGCGCACACTCTATGGGGAAAGAAAAAAAAAACATGCTGTCCGTTCCTTAGCTGGGAACATCCCGTATCAATGACTTTCAAATCATTTCATGTCACTTTTCTTCTCCCCATCTCCCCTGCTCTCCCTTTTTATCTCCCCCTCCCTTCTCTCTCTCTCTCTCTGTCTAACTGTTGCCTTTCTCTTCCCTCCATCACCCCTCCCCTCTGGGTCTCAATCTTGAGTGTGGGCAGTATGATTGCGTGTGTGAGCAATAATGTAATTTTGCCGCATTGATAAAATATAAATTGTCCTTGAGCTGCGCTTTTCTAATGATCCATTTACCGACAGCTTCCGTGCCACCTCTCAGCACTCTGCGTTTGCGCCTCTTCTACCCTCCCACTCCTCTTCCTCTCCTGCTCTGTCTTCTTCTCCTCTTTTCCTCCTCTCTCCCTGTCCATCTCTTCCCCTTTCTATTTTCTTCCCCTCTCTCTCTCTCTCTCTCTCTCCCTCACTCTCTCTTTCTTCATCCTCCACGCTCCCCTCCCTTTCTCCGGCGATACAAAGCGGGGTGGCAAAATCCGCGGGTGCGATTGTCAAATCAATTATTCATTCTGTGCAATTACACTCACACAAAGAAGTTTCCCTGTGCTCCGAGTGGTGATTAAATTAACTGCTATTCCAGCTGCCCGTCGCCACCAGCCTAATAGAATATTCATGGAGGCGGCCGACGGAATGGCCGATCTCCATTAACTTCATCATGCTCACTTAATTACAGGCTTGTTATTGTATTTACACCTAGTTAGAGCGTGCAGAGCCCCGATCTACTCGTGCCCAGCACCGCCAGAGTATGCGCGAGTGTGTGACAACACCTAGTTAGAGCAAAGATAACCCCTGATACACTCACTGTGAGCGTGTGTGTGTTGGTAGTCCACGTGGATGTGTGTGTGTAAGGAAGAGAGACGGTGTCTAATGTGATCAATTAGGCAAAGTTTTTAGCATCTAAAGCTACGTGTGTGTGTACAGTATGATTTCTATCCATCGCTTGTGTTATTTTGCTCCTCTGGGCCTTCCCAGCAACGCCATCTCCCCGCTCTTCTTCTCTTTCTGCCTCACACTCGCTCTTTAAGGGAGGCTATTTATTTGAACTACACTCCCCACTGTGCTCCCGACTTGCAGCAAGGTCTCTCCCTCTTTCTTTTCCTCTCGGTGACTCTCAAATCATTCTTTTATCTGTTCGCCACACAGTGATTGAGGTGGAAACAGGGAAAGGAGTGAGGAAGGGGGAGGAAAGAGAACAGGAGGAGGAGGAGGGGGGGGAGAGAATTATTTTCTCCTACCTTTCAGAAATGATGACATGATTGCTTTCGCTTGATCATGCATCATCACCCTCCTTCTATTCCCCAGATAAATAGACTAGTTTGTCTCTCTCTGCCTCTCCTCTCCCCTTTTCTCCCTCCGTCCCTGTCCTTGCTAACATGAGGATTATCTGGTAAACGTTGCCGCTGGCGTTTAAGTCAACCACACCATCTTCTGTGTGTGTGTGATTACTGTTTGTCACATAGATGTTTTTTAGTCGCCATGACTGTGAGTTAGTGCGCTTTTCAAGTGTTTAACTACCGTGTGTGTGTGTGTGTGTGTGTGTGTCTCACTGTATATCTCTGTGTATCTAACCTTTGTTCCCTTGGGCAGTCAGTGGACTGGTATTTATCCAGCAGCCACTAATGCAGCAGGCAGGAAGGACAAGACAGGAGATAGGCGAGGACATGACAACTGACCATATGGACCGTGTGTGTGTGTGTGTGTGTGTCACTAAGTTTTTAATTTGTTTGCTCATAGTAAAACACTTTCATTAAAAGCTATTATGACTGTTTATTAATCAAATACTTTGATGGGGAAAAAAAATAATCTGCACCAATTTTGACAGTCAATTATTTAGTCCTCCAGTTTCAGTTCCAGCTTCTCAGGATTTTCTGCTTTTTCTTTTTTCTATTTAAAGTCCTTGTTTTGTGCAACCCTCAGCTCAAGAGACAAAACTCTTGTCTCATTTAAGAAGCAACAACTAGTGATTTTCATTTCAACTTAAAAAAAAGACTCAAATGATTGCTCGATTGTCAGAATAGTTGCCGATTAGATCGACTTAATTGTTGCGACTCCATTTGCCGCCATGATCGGAAGAACTATAGTATTCACTCTCTCAAGGAACCAAACATTCAGCACACTATCGCGACCACTTTAACTCACTTTAGTTGAAATATTCTGTCCTTCATCAGCAACATTCAGATAGACAAACATTACTCTAACAGATATGTGAACATAACTGGGGCTAAATATTTAGACATTTTCCAAATTGTATGATTTTTACGCCTTGAGCCCTGGATGTATATAGTATGTATGTATGTTTTATCTATTGACATTTTAAATTTACAAAAGAAGAGCCCATTGATCAACAATTTGATTGGCCGTGTTTTTTCTTGGTATATATGTATATGCTCATGATTTTCAGCTGAGGGATAAAGATTTTAATGTAAAATAAACGGGAAGAAAACCTTAATTTGTGTACAATGAATGAAACTAGAAGAATCTTGTAAAATCGGATCAGTTGCAGACAAAACTTCTCTCCTTTCCATGTCCCTGCTTCTTCACCACAAGCTCCAGTCATCGCACCATTATTCGGGATGCAGCTCGCCACACTCTTTGGTGTGATAGCGTGTTATTACTTGGTTTCATGATCCTTCATCTACACTTGATGCTCAGTATAATATTGTAAAGATTTGGTTTTGGTGGCCACCCTGCCCAGGAGAGCAGCACTCTGTCTTCTCTCTGGTCTTATTACGGCCCACCTGAAGGGATAAAAGGGACAAGATATTGACTTCATGCTCTCATTGGGCTTTTCTATCGATCTTATGATCCTGTGTGTGTGCACACGCTGCCATCGACCCCCTCAGTCCAATTCTGCGATGCCCCTCCCGGCCCTCAAAGTGATAGTATTACTGGCAGGATAACATTGGATCTGTTAGCTCTCCAGTTAAACGCTCTCCGTGTTTATTAGCAACGAGACAAAGCTCCTCTTCCAGCAGAACTCTGCAGAACCTAATCATAGGGATGGATAGAGGTGAGAGTCATCATTAGCGAATCATTCACTAGTTTGACATGCACACATCGCAGACGCCTATAGTATTGACTTTGATGCAGCTGAGGAGCTGGCTGATCTTCGGTTGAGCTCTAGCGACACTAACACTTCTTTTCTTTCCTTCCTTCACCTCCAGGTCGTGCGAAGAATTGGAACAGAGAAGAAAAAGTGTATCGGAGGCTGAAGGAAGTGCCAGACAAAGCCTTGGCTACCAGCGGCTACTCGGAGATTAACCTGGCTAAACTCTTCCAGGCCTTCTCCTCCATCAAGTAAAACAACACACACACAACTGTAAAGACGACACCGCAGAGAAGCTCCAACATCTCAGTCAAAGACGGACATTTGCACGTTCACCTGCATCTGGTTTCTCTGTTATTGGTTTCTGAATATAGCAGGGATGGTCAGTTTAGGCTTTGACCTCCTAAACCCCCATATCATCTTCCTGAACCTAATGGGCTTGTTATATGACTTAAAACCCAATCACACCTTTCCCCTTCTCTGGTTTCTTCACATAGACACTTGTGACTTGACCCTATCACCCTGACTCTGTATGGTAAAGGGGGAGTAGCAATCATACCTAAATTACAGTCTATTGTATGTGTATGTGTGTGTATTTGTGCGCCCAGAAGTGTGTGTGTGAGGGGAGAAAAATGACTTATCCTCAGTGCAGCCAGTATACTCCAAAAGCCGCTAATTAGCCAATGATAGTGACCCCGGCCACTAAGACCACTGGATGCCTGCAGCGATCGGACACTTGTTCTGATTACCACCATTCATCCCGAGTGTGTGGTCCCCTCCGTGTGTGTGTGAGTGTGTGTGTGTGAGATCAGGAGGATGAAAGAAAGGAGTAAGGACGATGCAGGGAGTGACGTGGGTGAGGGAGGCCACACGTTCTGCTGCTCTGACGCTCTTTTGTCTCCGTATCGAACAGCTGATCTTCTCTTCCACCGCGTCTGTTTAACTGTCATTTCATCCCTTTCACTCTTCTCCATCTCCTTCCACCCTCCCTCCTCTGCAGAGTGTGTTTTAATGCCTGTAATTTTCTATGTATCCGAGTTGTGTTGCTCAGGTGGGTTTATGTAATGATTTTTTGTTTTGTTCGTAATGACCAGAATAATTCATATTGGGTTATTTTCATATTGTTAACAACCTTTTTGATACTAAAACCTCAATAAAAAAAAATAAATGGATCAGATGTTAGTCTCGTTTTATTTGCAGTGTGGGAGGGTGACAGAAATGGGTGGATGGATATCCTGTTTCCTGTCACCACTGCACGATATGACACAACAAACATGCCTTGAAAGTTTATTAAAAAACAAAATGGATAAACGTGACAAAAACTCCACTTTTCATAATGTCTGTTGGGTAAATTAAACCATATTGAAAGACTTAAGTCTGGTGATTTTCTGCATTTTTCTTAATCTCAACAAATCCCACGAACACACAAAAACCAACAACGAGTTGATCCTAACAAGTTCTGCCTGTGTAGACAAAGCCTGACTTATCCCTGTATGTTATAGACCTCCATTATTGTCCAAAGACTTAAATTAAACACGCACCAGTGAGCCACGCTGTTGAACCGGATGACAGGTTCCTAAGTTGATCCAACATAGATCATCCTGCGGCTGAAAATAGTCCCTAACAGATTTGAAATTTTAATTTTACTCATATAAATCATGATAAAAGTTATCTCATGACACTTTCCATATAGGATAGGTCTTTATAATATTTACAGAGAGCCAACAGTTCCCACCAAGCAAGCATTGCTCTATTATTACCAGTTTGAGTAACATTTCCTAAAAACTACATCATCCAACTATTAAACAAAATCACCTAGTCTTATTTTACAAATAAAACTACATATTCATGATCTATTTTTTCCAAATATTCTCTGCGCATAAAAAAATCACTAAACAGAAACAAAAAGGAAAAATAATAAATATATCAAATCATTCATGATGAAGAGATAATGTCATTACATGCTAAGATCTGCATGGAAATGGACCTTGAGATGTCTGTAGAGACCTCTCTGTGGAGTCCGCGAAGGATACGTATGATAGCATGCTGAATTCAATGTGAAACCTTTGGGGACAAAAGATCTTTTCTAAACTACTTTAGAGAGACGTGCAGGTTCAGACGGTGTGAATGGCTTTGGGACACAGACATGCAGAGGAGTGTGAAGTGTTGAGAGCTTCTTTTCATGGTGTTTGTTGACAAAAAAGTCTAATGCAGAAAATCACCTTTTGAGCACATGGGTCTGTGAGTTTGACTCCATTTCTGCTGAATAATCAGCTCCCGTTGATTTCCAAAGAGCGCTTTCAATGAGTCCTTATGGGAGTTACCAATAAGGATCAAATCCTGTGACATATTTTATATTGCGGTGTCGTGATGTGGGAAATCAGCTGCTAATACACATCATATCCACGTGTTTGTTTTTTTTTTATATACACTGATTCCAAAACTGAATGAAACATGTCACTGCACTGATACAGTCACGCTTTGTGAATACAGTATGCATTACCTCAGCTGCAGTGAAAGTTCAGTCTAACTCACTACATCGAGTGTTTTCACCATTTTCCTCCCAAGAATTCTCCTTTGTGTTTAATACAGTCGACTTTTTTTTTCTTTTTTTTTTTACTCCATCCTCCTGTGTGCATTTCCATAAACACTGCACGCCTCACAAATCACTTCAAACCACTGTGACTTGTGAAGGCAACCTTAAGTGGGCTGAACACTTAAACCATGATTCACTATGCAATGGATAGAACATGCTGTGTGTGTGTGTGAGAGAGAGAGAGAGAGAGAGAGAGAGAGAGAGAAAGAGAGAGAGAGAGAAAGTGTCTTGGTGCATTTCGAGCTCATAACTTTACATATTTATTAAATCACATCAGATCTGAATACTTCTCCCACAGTCGCTTTGCTTGTTTTCTACTGGATTTAATCAACTGAAGCTCACACGCACAGGCCTGCTATTCCCACTGCCTGCAAGGCTGCTGCAGGTTTTTCAAGTGAGAGAGAGAGAGAGAGAGAGAGAGAGAGACTCGTTTTGTCCTCCCCCAGTTTGGACTAAAAACCAGTCAAATTGAGTCCCTCTGCATTAATTCGACCCCGCTAAGCTAATAAGGTCGAACAAGTCTCTTTGTATTGTCGTGTTAAGCTTTATTGCTTGTCGTTTTGACCAGCGATGGACAAGGTAGGCTTTGATGAGGGAATTAGTCCCCTATTCTGTCCCCGTTATTCATAGCGCGGTGGAACATACAAGCACCAGAGAGGGTGTCAAAAGGAGAGCCGGTCCTATTGCAAAGTGTCCCCCTTGTTGGAGCTGAAAGGGCGGTTATGAGACGATAAACCGCTTAATACACTGAGCTAATTGGATGAGAGCAAGAGAGACGGGGAATTAAGGGGCGATCCGAGAGGGGAGCGGAGTGCCATGGCCCTGCTATTCAGGTCTTTTCATCGGGGCCGGTTCTCCGCCTGGGGTGGGAGGAGGAGGAGGAGGAGGAGGAGGTGGTGGCGGAGGAGAGGGGAAGGTGGTGATGGTGGTGGTGGGGGGGGGGAGAATAGGCTGTTCATCAAAGCGCCTTTTAGAGCTCCTCTCCCGGGGACTGAGTGAGGACTGATCCGGCTGAGGCTGTGGAGTGATTGGGCCTATTCTCTCAGGGAAGGGACGTGGTGGGAGCAACGAGGCCCGGGAGAATCCAAAATCACGGGGCCAAATCAAGTCCAGCAGCTGGGGGAAATGGCGGTGATGAAAATGGGCACGACAAGTCAGTGGGAGGACATTTTTCTGGACACCTGGATTTAACCTGCGAGAATACGGGAGCATTAAGGCCCAGTGGATTGACACAATCCACCAAATTATGTAGATTTTCTCTTTTTTTTTTGCAGCCAATTTGCAAAAAAAAACACCGCATGATTGAGCTGTATTCACCTCCTCTTTTATATATATATATATATATATATACATCAACATTCATCATGATCATTCATGCAACAAGAAACCTCATGGGTCTAATCCCAAATACAGGCCCTGTGTCTTGAATGAAAGAGCACACATCCAACAAGTGTGACTTTATAAATCCAGGAGCTCTTGCACTGCGACAGCATTTCAATTTTCGCCTTTTTGCGCGCTGCAAAAGAAGTTTGACCTCGATCCCAGCAGGTCATCCGCCTCGGCATTCCCCAGATATTAGGGACAAATTGGTTTGCCATTCATTAGTTATATTCACAATAAGATTAAAACCCCCCCGGACAATCTCATCAAAACCCTATAGGGCCATACAGGAAAAAAAAACACACACGCTTCAGTGGGCTTTAGCAGAAGAATAGGAATTTTAAAACATAGGCGCTCGTGGATGATGGTTTGACACACAGGAAGAAAATTGGGTTTTCTTGCATGCCATGCTCAAGGAGCAGATAGGCGACTTTTGGGTGATTGTGTTTGGAGTATTAAGAATTTACGCACAGAAATCTCTCTGATCGGATCTAATTCCTGCTTATTGGACTAAATTGAGTGATTAACAGTGCTAAGACCACCAAGGACCTGTAAAACAAGACCTCTGGAGGAGAATAAAGAGGGTTTTCTTCCACACATACAGACAATAAAAAAAAAAAAAGAGAGAGAAAGAGAGAAGGGGACTACACATTAATCCGCAGGGTAATTTCACGCGATTGGTCGGGCACCATAGATGGAGTCAAACGGAGAGAATAACCATTGATTGCTGTAATAGTCCTGCATTAGTAGTGAAGTCCAATGGAGAGGGAGAGGGGTGGGTGTTGGATGGAGATCTAGGGAGTGCTCTCAAGGGTGTGTGTGTGTGTGAAAGCCGTTTGATGAAGTGGTTTTGTTACTTCATTAATGACAAAAGGGACTCGCTTCCATCGACACGGCATTACAGATGTTAAGACCAATTTAGCGCCCTTTAAAAGGTTTTAAGGAAGTTTTTGTGACGGGGCCCCCCCAGATAAAGTGGGTGATCTAATTGAAAACCCCTCGCCTTTTGTCGCGCGTCTCACATGTTGGGGGGATTAAGCTCATGAATATAGCAGATGTATTTTGTCAACTCCTGAAGAGGAGGGACGCACGCAGCGCGCTGGATTACGCGTAAAATAGGTCTTCAGGTGGAGGTAGCGAACCTCATCAAATCCTGTTTTTATCCTTTAAACGCCAGATGAGCTGTTCCTAAAAATCCAAGTGGGCTATTTAGTCGTAAATATACAAATTAGTTATGCTAAATTACAAAAATAAATAAATAAAATCTCCGAATTTAAGACAGAAAACACGTTTTCTTCGCAACACGCCCCATTAATAGTTCTATAACCATTCTATTTCACATTGTTTTATTTTTTCCTGGTTTTTAGGCCTATGTAAGTCTAAGGAATTTGAAATAATAAAGATAACTCCCATTTCACCAATGTAATTTATTCAAATTAGCATTATTAAACCAGGAAACTTACAATCGCACTTAATAAGAAAGAAAAAACAAAACAAACAAACAAAAAAAACGTTCCTTCACTCAGTTCCTCGGGGAAAAGTGACATAAATAATTATCTAAAAACCTAATAATAATAATAATAATTCATAAACACAGGTGAAATTCTACACAGGCGACATTCATTAAACAATACCAGTGCAAATGATCAAAACACGGTCTCACAAATATACACGACCTTGTTTTGAAAATCATCCATTTTTTTCTGGTACTTTCTTCTTTTCTTTTTTGTCCTTTTACATTATGTACATTTTTTCTTTTTCTTTCACACAGTCAGGTCGTTAGAGACCATCTCAGACCTCAGCTTTGCTCATGTCCTGGAGTCAGACCAGCGGAAATGCCGCTGCTGTGATAAAGAGGATGGGTGAGAGCGAGGAGAAGGGGGTGTCAAATTTACAGAAATCTGGCTGGAAATGACCTCAGATAACTCCAAGTTGATTCAGTTTAGAAAGAAAAAAACAAGAGAGTGGTGTTTGCTGGTGAGACTGGTGGACAGGCGAGCAGTGGAGAGTCAGGCTTGTAGAAGGCTATGGAAGGTCTATGGACAGTTTTCCTTTGGTTCTGGGCGGGGTGGTGGTGGGGTGGAGGAGGGTGGGTGGGGAGGAGGGGCATTCCTCCTCCAGCTCGCCTTTATTAAAGACACCAGACTGGCTCAGCCCACTGATACGCTACAGATTAAGCGGTGTTTAATGTCAGGCACTTGGGTTGTCCACATATCTGAAATGCTGAGGAATCATACAAAACAAACAAAACAAAAAAAAAAAAAAAAAAGTCTGGGTTCCCCTGCAGTTCTTCAGCTTTGTGTGTGTGTGTGTGTGTGTGTGTGTGTGTGTGTGTGTGTGTGTGTGTGTGTGTGAGATGACAGATCCTTTTATTCAAATAAAAGTAGCCAAAAAATAGTCATGTAAAATTTCAAAATATTACTTTTTATTATTAAATTATGATTTTAAAAGGCCCTGTGGTGACACTACTAAATATTATATTACACAGATTATTATAAGTGATGCTCTCATGTTACTGCAGCTGTTTGAGCCTTTTTAACATAGTGTTGGAGTAGTTAGAATTAATTTATAACAGTACTTCATATTTTAAAAGCTCTATTGCTTTATATGTAAAATATTAATAATTACTAATTCATGTACTAGATGTTTCCTTTAAGTAGTATAAAGTGTAATCAAAAGGAAATACTGCAGTACAAGTACCGCAAATTTATACTTGAGTAAATGTACTTTGTTACATTCCTCCACTGGCACTATGTTTATTTTTGTTTACTATGCTGCGTGGCACTTTGTGTTATGAGGACTTAAACTCATATATGATCTGTGAGAATGATATCGAGGCCTGATTTTAAAGTTTTGATTTATTGTCATAAAGTATAAAGAAAAATTAAAAATCTTTTTAAAATTATATTTTAAGCTTTGGTTGGGTAAAAAATGAAGCATTAATGAAGTTACAGGACTGTCATTTCAGGTCTGTGTGTGTGTGTGGAGTGTAAAACAACATTACAGTAGCCTTAATTGCAGACACACACACAAACACACACTTTTTTCTTTTTCTTTTTTTAATTATTATTATTTTTTAGCCAGTGCTCTTTTTGAATTTGGTCGTGCTTTATTTTGTTGAAACATGGGGTAACAGGATGGTTGAACAGGGGACATCAGGACATCAGCCTCCAGAGAGGTATGAATGGGTTTTTTGTTTTAAAGGGGACAGGGAATGGGAGTCATGGAATGGGGTGTAAGCCCGGGACAGGGGTGGGGTGGGGTGGTGGTGGAGGCCTAGAGCTGGTGTTGAGTGTTCAGCACACCTCCTTCCCTGTGGCTCCGGTGGGCAGGATGTTAAGCTGGGTGAGCTGAGCCGAGTGTTCCTTGGCCTTGAGGCGTAGCGCGGCGATACTGGAGGCCCTGCGGTCTGCCGAGGAAGAGGAGGTGGAGGAAGAAGAGAGGACGGATCTGGGAGGACGGGTCCCGCGTGGGAAGGATTCTCTACAGGAGGGGCGGGCTGACGGAGGAGGCTGCGGCAGTGGAAGCACTGGTCAGTGGACCCATACTGGAGAGAGCCCTGAAGGAAGACAGGTGAAACTCTGCTGTTACATCAGGACGTATTCATCTTCTCTTAGCTTCTCCAGTTTGTCATCTTAAACCTCCTAAATAGATTAATATCATCTACTGCATGCTGACTCCCTAATATAAAAGACAACATGGAGTGTGAGGTTAACAGTGCTGTATAATAGAGAGGGGCGAAAGCAAATGAGAAGCTAATTGTGGCATATGGGTGTGTGGTGTCACCTCACTCACAACATCTTTGCAGGATCACGTTTAGTTAATTTATTAAGGCATTTGACAGAGTGATTACACACCACTGTGAATGGTTAACAGTGTAACATATTTATAATCAGACACTGAGATAAACAGTAAAGCGGTGGAGGACCGAGGATTACTGTCACCATCCGTTGCCGATGCGTTGGGAGCTGATTATAAGCTCGCCAGCACAATGCGTTTTTTTCATACGTGTGTAGACTGCCAAATTGTAGTCATTTTACTGTAAAATGCAGGGATGAATGAGGTATAGGTGCACTGAATACTGTGTCCTGGTGTAAATAAGTGTGAAGAACAGGTCGAAGAGGATGACTAGAGGTGCATGTGCGGCTTACCGCAAGGTGGGCCCAATGAAGGCAGGGTGTCGAAACATGGCAGCCGTGCCCAGAAAATACCCAAACCGAGCGGGGGTGGCAAAGGTGGGAGCAGAGCCGATTTAATGGTGGTGGGGCCAGACCAGGAAGGCAGCGGCTGCAGCTGCGGCGGCTGTCATGGACTCAGGGCTGGGTGGGGGGTGATGAGGAAGGGCCCTCCTTCCAGGTAGTAGCTGAGAGAGGAGTGGCCCGCCGCCAGAAGTCCTGGGAAGGGAAGGCCAGACAGGTGAGCCACCACCCCGGCCTTCTCACGCTTCTCACTTGGCTCTCACGGTTAAAACCACACCTGAGGGCGAACAGGTGACACATTAATAGAGCATATATCTATTTTTTTAATAGAGGATGCATGTTTGATTAATGCACAAAAGAGGCTTTTCTTGCTGAGTTTGAGCAGTCACACACATAACTGTTTGGTCTCTTGGGCTATAAATGAATTAAAACTACAACTCACAATATAACCACGCTTAATGTTTCATTGCTAATTAACAGGACCAGACTCTATTGAATGTTGTGTCAGTAATTTCTCTAATAGTTGTCTAGTTCAGGTGGTGGCCAATAGGCTGGAAAGTCAACGGTAATTACATGCAAGGTAAACCCTGCCGCTCACGGTGCCTTAAATCTACTTTCACTAACCTAGTCAGCCCTCCCGTCCGTATGGTGAATCTTTCGAGTGGTTGGAGAGATAATTAAAGGCAGTGTTAACAAAGATCGAAAATTACCGCTGAACTGGCTCAATAACAATTAATGCGCTTTAAATTAGAATTCTTAAGAAGATGTGGGAACAAGTGACTTCCATCCAGAGAGTATTTAACTTTCACGCATCCTGTTGCCCAGTTTGCACTGCAGAAATACAATGAGCAAAATGTCAGCATGAGGAAAGTGATTGAACGAGCTGAGCTTTGAGCGACAGGGACTGCACACACACATTTATTCCCCGGAGGCTGTTTAGCATTACACAGCCCCTCGAAGATTATGATTTTATCACCTCTGGTAACCCGTTAAGTGATTTGTTCACCTACGGCCCCCCTAAAGAGACATCTGTTGTTTTACCGTCGGCCATAACCTCCCCGGAGCTTCCACCGTGTGTTTGAACTGTCTCTCTGGTTATGAGCCCGGGCTTTCGACATGCAAGCCACGCTTTTCAGTGCAGAGGAGACCGAGAGGAGGAGGGAGGAGGGAGGATGGAGAGAGAGGAAAGATGGATGGATGTGGAGGGAGGGAGTGAGAACAAACACCTTTAATAGTCTCTCATTCGCTCCCAAGTGCAAGCATCGGATCAATGCAGTCCTTGCAATCACATAATGGGAAATCAAGTAGCATTATCCTCCTCTTCCTCCCCCTCCCTTCCTCTCTCTCTCCCTCCCTCACATCCTTTACTCAACCCCCACCCCACCCTCCTGATGGGAATTCAAACACCATCTCATCCGGAATATAGACGGTGTTTGCTCGTGCACTAAGTGAGCTTTTTATGAATCGCCATCGTCGGCTTAATTTGCCACTAAAACGTCCCCAGTCCTCGTGTAATAACATTCAATAACAGGAAAGAAGACCTTCCTCGCGCAGCCACCGAGAGCCATTTAACACATTTTTTACTGTAATAAATTACCGCCTCAAATTGGCCCATAATCGTTGATCCTCAATCAGTGACGCATATCACCGGTTATTATCCAGCACCGTGCATCAGGCATTTTATAGGACATAAAACATTAAGAGAGATTGCTGCTTTTCTTTTCTTCCCCCTTCCCTCCTCCCTCCTCCACTCTTATTTGATTTTACAAGCCTGCAGTCTTTTCTTTTTTTTTTCCAGAAGATAAACACAGAGAGAGAGACACTTACTTGAACGCGGGCCTCGGTGAGATCCAGACGCATTGCGAGCTCTTCTCTGCAAAGAATATATAAAAAAAAAAAAAAAAAGAAGAGAAAGAAGAAGAAGAAGAAGAAGAAGAGAAAGAGGAGGCAAGAGAGGCAGAGAGAAGATTCAAGGTTACAGGCCACAGTTTTGGAAGCAACGTAGAATTGCTGTTTTGTCCCCTCCTGTTGTTCACTGTCAACAATAGACGACGAAAATAGGCTTGATTTTTTTTTTTTCTTCTCTCCTTCTCCTGCCTGGCATGGGCTGCAGAGAAAGACGCCATAGCCATATTCTATTTCCCTGTCACGGATGGGTAGAAATAGGCCTATTGATTGTTAGTTTCCCCCTAGCACAGGCCTGTCACTGTAACTATTATAATGGATTTTGAAATGACATCTAAACTAGCCTGCCACCAAAGCAATTGACGCTGCCTTCAAACACAAAGATGGGCTCGCAGTGTAAATTAGACCACAAGTCGCCTTAAAGTAAATCGATTGGAGAAATATAAATAATCTCAATGCTAAGAAAAAATCATAAAAAATTCAGGTTTTATTGTCTGGAGTGTCAAAAAGCATCTATAAAATGTGCACGTGTCAATTAGAGAATGCAGAAAATATGATTTATGATTAATATTATTATTATTTATTGGTGAGTTTATTTTTGTTTCAACCCTGTTACATCAAAATCATAATTATATATATTTTAGACACATTTGCCTGCATAAAAACCCTCATAAAAATAAATCCTGCTTTGTTGTACACCTGTCATTTTTGCGAGGTTGGGCCTGACACTTTTTTTGCACTCTGTGTTCAGTATCATGTCCAGCAGGTAACCAGGCTGCAGCCGTGATTATTCCCCTGACAATAGCAGCGCTGTCACCAGCAGGAGCGGATACAGGTAACAAAGCATCCCCATTGTTAGCACTTACAGGCCTATTGTGTTCACTTATCACGAGGAGCACGGGTTTGGTGTTGGGAATATTTTTATGAGAGTGTGATCCACCTGATGTCAGTTTAAGACGTGTGGAATAACTGGAACAGTTTCTGGGAAAAATTGAGGATGTGTTTATTTATAAATAAATGCAATTAATTATCGCCTTTAATCAAATGGAATATTAAAAAAAAAATATGGAGCACGTTTTGCGGCACGTGCTTTTGGATTTTATTTTTAAAAATGGCACCTGTTATTTAAAAAATCATAATAATATTCATGATAATATAATTAGTGCAAGACACAATTATTGTAAGCTGGTTTAATTCCAAATGTTTTATATGAATTGAAATTAAAAATTTTAGGCCTACGTTTTGGTCTTTTTTGTTGCTACGCACATAATGCAGAAATTTTATTTATTTATTATATTACTATTATTATTATTATTATTTTAAAAGACATTTGTTGTGCCACCTAGACTTAAATGAACAGACATGTCAGCAGTTTAAATTGCTCTTACCTGAGTGAGACGTCGGGTAGTGTGTTTTCTGGAAAGCCCTCTCCAGCTCCTCCAGCTGGTAACTGAGTGAACGCCAGTCCTGTATCTTCTCTGCTTCCGTTTCAGCATCCCTTCCTCCGGTGCACTGCCGCCGACGGACACACGCTGTCCTCCCCGTCCCTCCACGTCCCCATCCCCGGCGTTCAAGCTCTCCCTCTCCTGTCCTTCGGTGACCAGAGCGGCCGCGTCCTCAGCTCCTCCTTCCCGCGTCCTCCTCGAACTTCAACGGGCCGAGCTCCGCAGTCCCAGACTGCCGTCCTCGAACCACTCCCAGGGCTCTGGTCGCCTTCTCCCAGCTCAACGACGCGTTCTCCCGGTGGGACTTGCTGCGGCTGATGCTCACCTGCGGCGCCTGGCTGATTTTGAGGCTGTCGCTGGCTTGCTCCAGGAGGAGCCGTTCCCTGTCCAGCGTCTCTGGGTGGTCGTGGAGGTACTTCCCCCCGGGTCCGTACGACCGGCGCAGTTTGGGTGGCAGGTGCATGTCAGCGCTGAGAAGGGGTCTTTCGTTTGCCCTGGGAGGGGAAAGCGAGTGAAAAATGTCAAACAAAATGGCAGCGAATAAGCTCAGCAATAAATAAACACTTTGAGGCATGTGAAGAGTTATGCTACACTTTACCGAAGCTAATTTTTTTTTTAGCTTTCGACGACGTTATTCACCGTTAAAACTCTTCTTGACGCATTAACCAGCCTACACACTTTGAGCTTAAAACCAGCTCATTTGTTACGTTTACCCCTACATGAAACTCCAAAATGTTATTCGACTTAAAAAAATAAATATATATATCAGCTCCAATAAAAACTTACTGTCAGCCGTCTTGTCGAGCTCCCCTCTGCCGGGCAGACCCGTCAAACTTTGCGCCCCTATCAGCGGACCTTTGGGGACTCCGGCGGCCCAGAATGCTGTCTATGCAGTAAGAGGAGAGCAGCGTCGGGGATTTAGTGCTCTTCCTCTCGCCCCGGTCGTGGATATCTTCCTAAACTGACCGCTCATGTCGACGCTCGAGGTTCGTCTAGTTTTCCGGTAACGCCTGTCAGTCTCCCACACTCTCCTCTCTCTCACTCTCTCACTCTCTTCTTCTTGTCCTCTCTTCTTCTCTCCTCTCAGGCCGGTGTCTGTTTGAACCTCCTCCCTCTCTCTCCTCTCTCTCTCTCTCTCTCTCTCTCTCTCTCTCTCTCTCTCCCTCTCCCCTCTCTCTCCTCTCCTCTTTCCTCCTCCGTGTCACCCTCTCTGGCTAATGACAGGCAGCAGTGCGCTCCTTCTCACTCCGCTCCCGCTCCGTGCATAGCTCGCTCGCTCGCTCTGTTATTGCGCGCCTGAATTCCAACTCGTGTGTGTGTGTGTGTATGTGGGGGAGAGGACCAGCCTGGAGAGCTGCTTTATATATTTACGATTAAAGAAGTTAATTTGAGAAAGGCAACAAAACCTGACGTGGAGCAGGATTTCTCTCTGTGGAACAGACTCAACAGGTTAAGTTGGAAAAGCAAACTCACTTGTTGTTTTTCGTGCTTTTGTTCCGGTGGTGCAAAATATGTAGTGTGTGAGTGAGCCAGCACTCTGCTGAAATTAACTGATAACGCAGTGATGTTTCTGCCTCAGATTTACTAAGCACAGGTGTTTTATAGCATTAATTAACTACAAACATAATAACATTTTTAAGTTATTTTGATATCTCACAAGAGGAAAAACAGGCGTAATTAATAAAATAATAAAAGAAAAATATCAGGATCTTCATATTGAAACACTATCCATAAAACCAGGCCACCTTAAATTACACCATGTAACACATGTGCTTTACCTGCTATAACAAGTCAAAATGTGCTTAATTCTGCACTGATAGCCTCCATGTCACTGCATATGTGAGTTAATAGAACAGCATATAACGTTATTATATTATTATTACATTATTAATACAATATTAGCAGTTTAAAATGTTAATTTGTGCCACAGAAGTCTTACATTCTTATTCTTCCCCTCACTTAAGGCCCAGTATATTTATATTATATATATACTATCATATGAAACACACTATTATTTTATCTTACTGCCTTTTAAAATGGTTAATAATTTGTCATAATTAAGATTATTATAATAAAAGGCAAAACAAGCTTTATACAATGTAATGTAATTAAACATGGAGCAGGCCTGTGTTTTATTGTGAATATTTATAATTAGTCCAAATGTCTACCCATCACTGCAACTTCATGATAAACTCCTTACTTTTTCTTTTCCAGAGTTACATTTCACATACAGTGACAGTATTGAATCCTTGTGCCAGCCATACAAAAAGTCTGGCGCAGGTTTGCGCTCAACCTCAGACAGCACCTGCAGAAAGCCATCATCGAGATGAGTCACACAGAAAAAGAAATTTCAACAGAAGGATCAGAATTCAGGCTAAAACTGTCTCAGGAGGCAGCATTTAATTTTTTATTGTGATAAATATGATTATAATAGGATCTATCTATCTATTATCTATCTATCTATCTATCTATCTATCTATCTATCTATCTATCTATCTATCTATCTATCTATCTATCTATCTATCTATCTATCTATCTATCTATGTTTCTCTCTCTCTCTCTCCAATTGCCTGCTCTCTGCTGGAGTTGTGGATTGACTTCAAAAGTGAGGGTGGCGCGACGGTGATGAGTTGCCGCACGGGGAGCCGGGATAGCACGCAGGGACTCCGCTGTGGAGAGGGGGAGAGATGGAGAGATGGATCGAGAATGTAATTTTAAATGAAAGTCTATTTAACCCGCTGTGAATGGCATGACCCTTATCCTCGCCTCAGAGCCCATCACTGTTAAAAGGATCATTTTCAGAATTCAATCCAAAAAACTTCAGCAAGCTGCAATTTACTCTCTCCTTCTCTCCCCCTCTCTCTCTCCATCTCTCTCTCTCTCTCTCTCTCTCTTCCTCCCCTCAGTTATGTATCTGCCCGGGCTGGAGCATCGCAGCAAACGAAAAATAACAATAAAATATATGTCCAGAAAATTGCACAAGTTTTTTTTTTTTTTACCTCCTTATCTATTTTTAAGCAATAGCTTTATGACCTTCTTGTGATTGAAACTGGAATAAGAGCGCATTGATCTGTTTAGTTAAAGTGCAGGCCGCTTAGTACTAGGCCTAGATTTAGTGCAGGTAAACCCAACTACCTCAGCTATTTTTTTTTTATTGAACAGCCTCACAAAAACGTGCCAGATGCTATAAAATATATCTGCAGAAACAGCACAAAACAATGTGTCTCTGCGCATTTTGTGATGCACGTTCCCTCTGTGTCACCGTGTTGTGGCGTGCATTCATAAAACACGCTGCACTCTAATAGTATTATAAACAGACGCACACTGTCAAGGTGTCACATTCAATCCATCCGCAACTTTTTGTGGTGTCACAAACTTCCGAGCTTGTTTATTTGCACGCAAATCAATGTAATGAGTGTAATAACAATATAAAATGTTATGCCTTTTCCTGCGCGGTCACAAACAGACGTGCGTAATACAGACGGGTATTTAGAGTCGCTCTGTAATTTGGGGGCCACAATTTGATTCATTTATCCGCACACTGTTATTAACCCTGTGGAAAAAGAGATGTCAGCCGCCATTTCAGCCAGCAGGACATCCGCGCTTTGTTTAAATGCACTAATTACGCGCATACATTAGAGGGGGACGGAATAGTCAGAGCGCAATTTTCACATTTTCAATTTTCCGTCTATTTGACGTGCAGGTGAAGAGATGGCGGAGAGAGGCCGCCTTCCGTTTCAGCACCACCTCGCCACCCACCTCCTCCTCCCCCCGCCTGTATTTGCATAACATCCTAACTTGATGATATCCAAGGGGAAACACCAGGCTCGCTTAAAGCTGCTGCTGCTCCTGCTGCTGTGTCACTGTGTGTCCACAGACCTCTCTGGATTTCTGGTGTCACGCACCTTTGCTCATCTGTTTCAGATGTCAGATGGAGGATTTGTGTATCCAAAGCATCCTACATTACATGTTTAACAACTTTCTCCTAAGTGATGCAGGCTTTCTCTGCTCCCTTTCAGTCCATGCGTCTCCAGTGAAGGCCTTGGAAGTGATACTGATGAGGTCCATCATCATTTAGGACCAGCAACTTGTACTTTTGCCTTGCAGGTCATTCAACTGGCGCCATCTCGTGGATGGAATAGAAAACTGCTCTAGCAGGTAAGAGCCAATTCTTATAATGTAAAGTCTGTTTTGCATCCATAGGGCACAATCCAAGTCTTCTATCCGCTCCCTGCTACCCTCTAACACTTTCTGCATCACGCTTCGTGGCCTATCTGATCTCAGACACATCTGTATGCATGGTCCTTCATAATAAACACACACACACACACACACACACACACACACACACATATGTATATATTTGTGGGTATATATATATATCCCCCATCCACTTGTAGACGACACATTTACGCATAGACCTTCTGTTATCCCGCAGGTTTGTCCCTATGCAACACGTCCCTAACACGCACCAACTGGCTTGTGGCCTTGGTGACGACGGCTCATCCTCCATCCTCCATCCATCCTCGCGCTCTGACATAATTGGACACTTGCTCTGCTTGAAGAGGCCGAGCAGGAAAGGAAGGGGGGGTAAAAAGGAGGGAGACGGAGAAGGAGAAGGAGAGAGTGTGTGTTGGGAGGGGTGGGAGGCTTTTAAGGCGCGCGTAAGCAAAGTTAATTAGCGGTTATTAACAGCCCGCATAATGAGAGCGAGAGGGAGTCAATTTAATGACTTTGTTAGCGCGAGTTCAGAGCGACAGGCGATGATCGAAACAACAAAGGCGAGCGCGCACGCAGCCATCATCCGTAATTTCCAGCGGTAATGCGGTCTGATCAGAAACAAAGGGTTCTAATTTCGTTCAACTGACTCGATAATTTGTCCTTATGTAAGGAAAATAATTAATGACTTAATGCTTCAACAGAAGTAGCTTTCTTTGGGGAGGGATTTCGGATGCCTCGTTTGCTGGAGAAGGTCGTAAGGAAATCAATTTCCAGGCCTATAATTATTTACATCATGAATTTAAAACGTGGACGTGTGCCTTAGCTTTGGTTAGCGTGCAGACTGAGTGTGAGTCTATTAGGAAAGGAGGGAAGGAGTCTCCAAATCCAAAGACAAACTGTGTGTGGTGACAAATAAGCCACTAGTCATAATGTGGTATTAGAGGTTTTGCCATTAAAACACACAGAATATGGTGCAGAGTTTAAGAGAAATTCACATTTCTAAAGCTGCAATCTAACCAAAATCTAAATGTGATATTTAGGATCCCTCATCAGACCAAGTTTGGAGGTTCTGGTGACAGATGATACCTGATCATACCTTGGAACTCAGCTGAATTGATGGTCCCTGACGCGTCCGTCCCCGACAATGTGCCATGTTATTGTGGCTGCACTGCATTGCAATATTATCCGAGGCGTGCGCGTCTTTACGCATGATTTCATCATTCCACAGATGGCTTGAGTCGGAGGAAAGATGTGAGCTCTATTATCGATTGCGGGGACATGAGCCGCCTGCGGGCCACTCTTGGATTCATGGCAGGTGGATAGGTCACCCGCACGAGAGCGGCAATTTCACGGCCCCCATTGTCTCCACTGATTACTGCTTTGATCACAGGAATCAAGAGCCCGAGACTCTCGTATAAACCTACTACGGAGTCCAGGAGCTTCGTGAGCTGAAGAGGTCATCATCATCATCCTCATCACCACCATCAGAACTGTCATCATCGTCGCTAGTTGACCATACAAACCTGGGGTGCCGTGTGTTTTCACAGGCGCGGTGCCCTTTTATTGATTGCGTGCCTTAATTTTAATTCGATTGCGCGAGTGTCAAAAATTCCGCAAGAATCATCCTAGTAATGAGATAATCAAAGTAATATATGCAAATCAGTTATGTTGCCAGCTTATCAAAACCGGAGTGCCCCCCCTTGAGTCTGAAGAAGTCCATTTATTCAGTTAGTAGCAATACCTTGCGCAAATGGCGCGATGCAAATGACAGTTGATTAGACTAAATTAAGAAGCTCGTTTCTCCCTGACCTTGTCTGAGTTTTATGTAAATTCTTTTTTTTTTTCTTGCTTAATGTGATAAAAATGCACTTTACACCCTGGCCTTTTATGAATCTGAAAAAAAAATATTTTCCATGAGAGAAACAATGGTCAGCCTCACAGATAACTCACTGTGTTGGACCATCCTCTCTGTCTCTCTGTCTGTCTCTCAAATCTCAGTATCTTGACCCCGGTGCAGCTCCCACAGGGACAGAAAGTGTGCCGCTATAACTTCCTTGCTGTGTGGGAGTGTGCCTTGAAGATAGACTAGGTGAGTGTGCATGTGTGTGCTTGTGTGTGTTTACACGATTATGTGCACTCATGTGTGTACCATAACATATTGTCTTAGGGGGACAGAGAGAGTGCAGTTGAGACTTCCTCTCTGTGGGGTGTGAGGGGCCTGTAGATGGGAAAGGAATAAATCCAATATAGATTGCAGGGCTGCGCTGCCTCCCGCTGGGGACCCTCAGACTTGCAGGCCAGGATCGAAGTGCTTTTCTCCCCCTAAATTGGCCTGAGAGGCCGCAGGAGCAGCCAAGCTACACCCCCCCCAATACTGGGACTGCCTACGACCTAATGATGGTGCTGGGGACAGTGCTGGTCTGTGTGTGTGTGCACATATACACTGAAACTCACATACAATTATTCCCAGATTGATATAACATCAGTCACACACACACTCAGACAAGAAAACACGGATATAAACACACCCTCCTCATTCTGTGATGTCGAACACTCTCATTCCTCGTCCATTCACCTCAAGTTTTCCTCTTCACATCTCAGATCACCCCTCAAAACCACCAAGCTCTAAACTACAGATTTAGAAGGAGGCATCCTCACTGCCCGTCCACACACACTCCAGAGAGAGGGGTGAATAGTATAACTGGCACCATGCTAAGTGTTTGGACTGATACACACTCCTGTCCTTTGGTTCCCCTACAAGGAAAACACCACTGGCACCCCAATGCCATTACAGTTCCTGAAAAACATGCAGCGACTGTCATTTTGCTTCTGTCTGGGGAGCTAATTCTATTTGTGATGAGGTGTCTGGTGTGTTGCCGAATCGGGTCCAGAGGGCAGTGTGACAGAATATCCTATAGCTGGACATTTGTGGCTCAGTATGTCTCATTACCTGCTCCCAGGGCATTTTATGTTAACTACAGCATGCCACCATAGCTCATCTCAGGGGGGGGGTAACAGGTCGCAGAGGTGAATACAAACATGGAATCGTGCTTATATTTACAACTCAGCCTTTTTCGGGCTGTTTTTTCAGATTGGTGCATGGTGTAAATATCATTTCATTGCAGTTTAAAAGTTTAGATTTCGACCCCTGCAGTGTTACTTTGCCTTGTTCCATAGGAAATCACTGCAAGTCATGTCTTAACATGCATCATGGGTGTTACTCTTGCACTCGTCTCACTCCTTCTACTCTCCTGCACCATCTTGTATCTTTTCTCTCCTTCTTTCTGTCTTCTCTACTATTTTCCACTTTGTATTTTCTCCCTTTCAACTCCATCACGCCTCTCTTGTCTCTTGACGCCGATACACCTTTCACCTTGTTGTCCTCATTCTCCGCTTGTGTCTCTGGCGTGCTGCATTAGTTTATGTTTTTCTTGCATCAGACCAACAGTTTTGTGGCTATTTCCATGTCTTAACTTAATAGCTCATCTGTGGCTGCATAGAAAGCCACCTTGCTATTCATGTGTACATTATGTTCAGCACATACACAACACAACAGAACAGGGGAAAGATTCATACTAAATACCTTGAATGCAAAGACAAACACATGCGGACATAAACAGAGGCCACAAACAGATACACAACAAAATCCTTTTGACATCAATAATTGGTAAATCCTCTGATTAACTTGTAAGAATTGTCCTTAGAGTGCTTAAGTAATTGTGTTTGTGTGTGTCCTTTTTTTATTGCATGCACCCCCCTCTCTTTAAAGCACATCTTTATAACCAAGCAATTCCAAAGCAATTTTCTCTGTGGGAGGAGAGTGTAATTTTCTATTCTGTGACACTGTGATGTGTAAGAAACTGGGAGCTGGCGCTAAAAGGCGTCTGTAGTGTGTGTCTTGGTGTGGGTGTGAGCCGCTTTAATGGCCAACGCGGGGCGGGTGGCAGTGGTGGTGAGCGGGTGCATGTCAGGAAGGCCATCATTTAATGACTCCCAAATAGTGCCCTCCTCGTTAGAGCTATCGTCCTGGAAACACGAGGCTGTGAACCAGGAGAGCGCCACACGCTGCAACAGTCTTTTATCTTCATATTAAACCATTTGCATAACATTACTGCGATAGATAGGATTCAGGAGATACTCAACCTACTCAGGGAGAGACAGAGAGGGTATACTACATGTCCTTGCAAATCTAATCAGCGTTAAATGGAGCTGTCAGATGTGTGTGTGTGTGTGTGTGTGTGGTACTGGATGGCTCATGTCAGGAGTCATTTAACATTAAGCTGCAATAGTATGTAACAGGGCTGTAATTACAAAATACAAGAATCAGAGCTATTTCTTGTTAGATGTGACATCCAAATACAGCAGTTACCCACCAGTGATACACAAGATGAGGCCAGCTGGCAGCAATTCAGGTGTCATGTAGACTTGTGTCCTTCACAAAGTTTTTCTTGGCATATTGAGCAAATTTCATGTAGATATAGCAACTCTACAGAATACAAAGACGTGCCCAATTAGAGTAAATTGTATCTCAATGCCATTTATAATAAATGGTTAAATTTGTGTCTAATATCAGCAGGCTAACAAAAGACTCAATTTCATTTTTTGTGTCTAGCTTCAACACCTAAATTGTATAAAGTGATTTTTTTGCTTTGCTTTGTGTCTAAACGAGTATATCTGATAGCTGCTTTTCCCCGCCAGCTCAAAGAACAAAGAGAGAACGAAAAGAATCTCATTACTGTAGAGAAACAAGAGCAGGAAAGTGTGTAAGCACACACTAATTAGTTGTTGCTACTTGCTACTGCCTGATTAATTTAATCAAAAAGTACACTTGATCTATATATAACTAGTGTGCATGTAGTAAATATCACAAATTGGCACTGCTCAGGGTCTTGCAGAAGTATTTCCTTTAAGGTTTGATAATCATTCCTAAGAATGAACCATATAAATGACACATATGGAAGATGATAAATGATATTTCCTTGGCACTTGATAATAAACAACATTGTGCATCTCTTTTTATTGATTTAGCCAAGGCGTTTGACACAGTTGATATTTGATATTATTGGATATTACAGTTGGTTGGTTCTCCAACTACCTTACAGCTAGTTCTCAGTGTGTCAAGTTTGATGGTTGGTGCTCTGATGTTCTATCTGTTTGCAAGGGTGTCCCACAGGGCTCTGTGCTTGGCCCACTTCTTTTTACTATTTTTATAAATATTTTGGGTTAAGATGTGAAAGATGCTCATTTTCATTTGCCGATGCCGATGATGTGGTTATTTACTGCAGTGTGTCAACCCACGCTAAAGCCACTGACCACTTTGAAAAGTGCTTTTAAAAACTAAGTTCATGTTGTTTTCTAATGCCAAGAGTAGACTACGGAACATCCTTGTAATGGTCACTCTTGAAGGAAAAGTTATTGAAATGATAAACTCCTATAAATATGTGGGGATTCTGATTGATGATTCTCTGATTTTTAAGCCACATGTTCAGTGTTTAAATAAGAGACTTGTTGGTGCTTGTTTGTTTTATTTATTATATATTTTATATTTATTTATTTATAACTTAGTTTGTCCTGCTGCTGGTCTTGGCCAGGTGTCTCTTGAAAAGAGATTTTTAATCTCAAAGGGACCTTTTACTGGTTAAATAAAAAAATAGCCTCAATACCCGTCACATCAGTGGTAAACCCACACAGGTGATTATTTTGCCCGATGAGACCTCAGGACTGTGTAGGCATGTATAGACTGTATTTGACTGACATTTCCCACCTATTTGGGCGGGACAAATTACACCTTTATAATTCTTATTAATGCGCAGAGTTTGGTGACTTCACATAATTCTCAGCACAGATTCGTCCAATATTACCTTAATAAACAGGGGGTCTAATCACCCAGAATAACTGACAACACCTGTGTGGGTGTGTGGGGGTATTTAAAGAAACACTTCGCCCAAATAAGACTGTTGCAAGGTGAGGTGCCGGGTAGCATGGTACAACATGTGGCCAAGAGGTGTGCAGGAAAAATAGACATGAAACAAAGAAAAACTGAGAGATGTGAGAGGTGCTGCTCTCCACACAGGAAGCAAAAACCAGTGGATGCTCCCCCATTCCCTTCACATATATTGTCCATCTCTCAAGCCCATCTCCTCAATTCAAACTTACCTATCAGGTTAGAATGGAGAGTCGACAAAGTCAACAATAAATTTGTAAACCGTAATCATAAATTGCTTGTACCAACAAGGTCTCATTAGACTCCTCAGCATATAAACAAAAATACTGTACATTCAAAATAAACCAATTAAGAATTAAGAAAATAAGAATCATGGTGTTTTTTTTGTTTAGATATTTTTTTGGCCTTTTTGAGTTTTATTTGATAGTGACAGCTGAAGAGTGACAGTAATTTGGGGAGAGAAAGATGGAGAATGACACGCAGCAAAGGGCTGCAGGTCGGATTTGGGCCCTGGGCCGCCATGGCAAGGACTGAGCCTTTGTACATGGGGCGGATACTCTACCAAATGAGCTAAACGACACCCCTCATGATGTTTTTTTAACCTTAGAATTGCAGGGTTAAGGGGTTAGGGGTTAGGGTTAGGGTTAGGGTTTTCTTACATGGAGTCCGCCATGTTGACCCACCATGTTTTGCATTTTTAGCTAGTTTTACAGCCACCGTAGTTTCTTCTTCAGACTTCACTGCCTGATTTAATTCCCAAGTTCATCAAATACTGACACAAGAGACATTCAGTTGGTTGCAATATGTAACCTTACCACTAGATGGCACTAGATCCCACACACTGTTCCTTTTAAATAAAGAAAACAAAGAAAACTGTGTGTACCAGAAGAAAAGAGAAGGTCCATCTTTCGTTACAAAATGGCTTAGCAAACAATGAGATGGTTCTTCCTCACAAAGACCAGAAGGAAAAACAAGTTTTCTCAGATTCTTCAGCACGTCTAACACATTTAAGTGAGTCTATCCATTTAATTTTTTTTGATTAAATAAATTACCTTTCATGCCCAATATATCGGGTGGCAGAAGTCTTGAAAGCAAATATCTGATGACCTCGGCCAATAAAATCGAATCAATCTCCATGGCTAGATGCCCCACAGGTGATTACCCTTTAAGGAAGTACAGAAGAATGAAGGGGTTAAAAAGTAGTACATATATTGGATATGGGATATGAAAGTTTGCACTCTTGCATGTAAGGCTATGAAAGGCTAAAGATGTCATCATATCTCAGAATAGGTTCATAACAGCGTGTGTGCGTGTGCAGGAGAGAGAGATACAGAGAGATATTGCTTGTTTATGCATTTGGGGATAGACTGTGCCAGGTGAGTGTACTATTTACCATCAAGCCATTGAGTTCAGCAGGCATCTAATAACAAAGCATTTATGGCCCACTTACGCATGCATAGATATAACTGTCAGTAGGCAACAACAGCCTCCTCTCTCCCGTCTCCAGCTATTCCTGCCTCTCTTAAAACACACAGGCACCATCCGGATTGAACACAAATACTCTAGAATTCTATCATCAGACTTGGGGATGAAATTAAAATCGCTCATTTTCTTTCTCCATGCAAGGAGCAGATCAATTTCCGGAGACTGGGACGTGATATTTTCCTGCCATTGGGCTTTCTCATCTTTGGCACAGCACCCTGACTGGATGCCAGCGGGGGGCCCGGTCCTGACTGCACGCCTCGCCGGAGAACAGTTACTTCTGCCGCGGCGAGTTTATTTGCGCCTCGCTATGAGAATTGCCACCATTTACCCTTCCCCAACACCTCCCAAAAAGAAAAGAAATAGACAAGAGAGGAAGCGAGGCATGGATGAGAGAGGCGAAATTGATTCTTTTTGATACATGCTGCACGGGGGACATTAGGTACCCCTCGTTTGACCATCTATTTCAAGAAATGAACTGAATAAATTTTGCGTGAAGTAATGTATAGGCCTTTTGGAGGCCTTTTGCTGTTGTTCATATTGAGAATGAATTGCTCGCTGCAGCATGCAGAGGTTATCCTGTGTTTTATGCTGGTTTTAAGAGAAGTCCATTAATTATGCAGCTGTACGGGGACGATAACTCACTTTAAATAAAACAATAACTCAGCATGTGTTAAGCATGACAAAATTAAGGGCAACTTGATGAACCAGTGGAGCATTAAATCTGTAGAGATGGTTGGTGGCTCCAGCATTCAGACTGGTGGCATGTTTGCCTTTATCGCAGGGTAAACGTTTCACTTTCTAAGTAACTAAGTGCATTTACTCAAGTACTGTTTGAGGTACTTGAGTTTCCATTTTATGCAACTTCATACTTCTTCACTGCATTTGTCTGACAGCTTTAGTTACTTGTTACTTTTCAGATTACAATTGTTCACACCTGCCATGTCCAGTGAAAAACCCATGCATCCCCAATTTCTGATAAACTGAAGGATTCTTGCTTTGTTCTCTTATGGGCTGATACAGTTCTCCTACTTTATAAGCTCAATAAAATATTTAAAAACCCTCTTGGATCAGCTGGAAAATACAGAAAATTTGATTTTGATCTGATATAATACACTGCACTGCTGTAGATTAAACTATCCAGCAGTATATTCATGCACTTCCTGTAACCGTTCATCCTTATCAGGGTCACAGGAGGGACTGGGGCCAACACCAATTGACATTGGGTGAGAGTTGGGGTACACCCTGGACAAGTTGCCAGTTCATCACAGGGCTGATACATAGAGACAACCATTCGCACTCACATTCATGTCTACAGACAATTTAGAGTCACCAATTAACCTTTTAATCTGCATGTTTTTTGGGGGAAGCCAGAGAACCCATGCAGACAAAGAAACCGACTGAGATTCAAACAGGATTCAAACCAGGAAGCTTCTTGCTGTAAGGTGAGACCACTGCACCACATCCAACAATATATAAAGTTGTTAAAATGATTTCAACCTTCACAGCAGTAAAATGCAACATACTCATTAATGCAGCAGTAATAATACACATCAGATATAATGACTGACAGGAAGCATTTTACTGCATAATGAGTACTTTAATACTTTAAATAAACCTTCCTGCACTGTTACTTGTAGTGGAGTATCTTCACAGTGTGGTGTAATGCTGATTATGCTTTGCGCTAAATACAGGGTTGCCCATAAAGTTGGATTAAAATATTTTTATTTTAATCTTATCTACCTATCTTTAAATATTTTTAAAGTCTATCTTCTCAAAACTGTATTGATCCATCTCTTCTAAACATATCACATAGAATAAATAGGAATACAAAGAGGAATGTGTCTAAAAACAAAATTATTCCAATTTTATGGACAACAGTGTTTAAACTTGACTGTTGGCTGTGGGTAAAGCAAAAGCGTGGGGGCAGCTTCCTACCTCGTATCACTCTCACTCCAATCTTAACCATCACTTACATTACAGGCAAGGTGTACCATAATATATAGTTCCTGTTCTAAATGAAGCAACAGAATACAAATAGTTATTATGAATTAAATTTCTCTCACTAAAACTAAGAAAAGAAATTTAAAAATCATCTCATCTTACATTAATATTTTTGCTGAGATCATCTAAATACTTCTTCCACTGTTGGTTTTCAGGATAAAAACTCAACCAAATAGATTTTTTTTCTCTCTAGATATTTGCTTTTGCAGGACGTGAGGATGTGCACGACAAAACTGTTTGCACAAGCAGTCCCACATGAGGTCACTACAATTCGACCACGATAAAACCGATTTAACACATTACTGCTGTCTGTTACACTTTTATTTGTCTCTACTTTGTTATAGTTAACACTGACCTGCAATGTTTCAACTAGCTATAATTAGTTTATGATAATGCAGTATCCATAGTTTTTCTCCTCTTATCAGCATTTGGCTAAAAGGTCATGTCAGGATTACACTTGTCTGTGACCATAGAAACATAAGCCGGCATGTATCCTTCCCTCCCCTCATGAACTGCATTAAAATGGCCCTATTTGTTACCTGTGTGCCGCACTCAGAGCTTTTAAACGCAGTCTTGGTACTTGTTTGTCTTGGCAGTGACACTGGACCTTGTTTGCGCACATTCTGGCCATCTGACCCGTCTCTTTTCTCTTAACGTGAGACCCCGCTGTTGCGTCACGGAGCCTGTCAAGGCCTAATTAAACCCATATTGAGAAAGAGTATAAATCCAACCCCCTTTCTCCTCTCAGCTCTGCAGTAGATTTTGGCCGAGGAGAATGCGTTAAGAGTCCGGATAGCTGCAAGTTAAATTATAACCACTGAAATACTTTGAACAGTAACTGACAGCACAATGGCAGGACTAAAGGTAAGGCGGCGTTTACTTTATTTAACGCTATTATCAGAAATGTTTAGATGCTATAAACTTCTGTCTCAAAAGTCCACAAAAGTTCCAGATCCGTGTAACCGAGTCAAAGTTTGCATGAACGCGTAGTTGACAGATTAAAGAGCAGGAGTAAATCGTTTACATCGCGCACCAGAAATACGCAAAGTTAAACTGCAACAAACCATCATTAACTATAACAGAAGAGAGCCGGCTGACTGAAGGGCGGTGTTGCCGCTGACCAATCAGGGCGCTGCATTCAGCAGCTGCCCAGATGTGGTCTGAGACGCCTCAGCAACTTCACAGGATATAATATTATTTAATTAGGAAATCTATATTTTATTATATATTTTGTCAAAAACATGTTACATTCATGTATTTTTTTTTTTTTTTTTTTGCAAAGTTAGATCCAAAGCTCCAAACCTTTCAGTCCAGTATTGATCATCTGTGGATATATTTCTTTAACTGGTGTTCGTTATTCATCGTTTTCCTGACACTACCTGAGTGTAATCTCTTCAGGATAAGGCGTTAGAGAGAAGGTGACATGCGTCCTCTTGTTGGCAAAAGCTGTCACCCAAAATGATTATAAAAATGAACGTCACTAAATCACTGATTATAACTGATTGTAACTTTTAAACTTTAAAATATTTACTAAGATTTCGATTTGTTTGCTGAATAAAATCCCGCATTACATAACAAGTCTTTCTGCAACCTCAAAAATATTTTTACGCACGCACTGTGGACGCACTAATTGCGCATGAACGCGCACACATGGAAACCATCCACCCCTGTGAAAGTGCAGACTAACAGTGACTCAGCAAGATTTCTTCACATTGTGTGTTTTTTTGTGTGTTAGGGAGGACATAGTTTCTGGTGATCAGTGCCAGTGAAAACAGATAGTAGACTAATAATCCTATAATAATTTAAATATTGACCAAAATGTACTGTGGAGGAGGTTAGTGCAATTAGTCTGTTTCTGTAGCACAATAACAAAAAAATAATGGATGACTGCAAGGGGGGAAATTTGGCATAACTGCAGTTTGTTTTATCATAGATCTAATGTGAATCAATATGACAACAATTAACAAAAAGACAGGCCTTAATGACAAGCCTTCAAATTTAATTATAACCAGCATGAACACATTTATCCTGCATTACAATGAAGCTGCATGGTGTTTACATGTTTTTTTTTTTTTTTAAATTTTTTATTTAACTTGGATTACCTTGACTGTTCAATGTCTGTCTTTCCCTTGCAGTACATGAGCGGTTTTGGTAACGAGTTCTCCTCTGAAGACCCTCGCTGCCCTGGATCTTTACCTGAGGGACAGGTAACACACACACATACACACACACACACACACACACACACACACACACACACACACACTGGGCTCATTTTGGCATTCATTCATTCAATAATTTATTCACTAATTTTGCTAAATGTTTTGCTTAAGTGAGCTGCCTGAATACTTAATGTGACTCCATGGGGGTTAGGAGGTGTGACTGTTCTATGTTCATCTCCATCGCAGTGTTTACATCATGTGTTATGTCTCTACAGAACAATCCTCAGGTCTGTCCTTATGGGCTCTATGCCGAACAGCTCTCCGGCTCTGCCTTCACCTGCCCGCGAACAACCAATAAAAGGAGGTATTCATCTGCTTCTGACATTTAAATCAGATCACTTACCACAATAAGACCAAATGGACATAAGTCATAAGGGTTTTTTTCTTTCTCCAGTTGGTTGTACCGCATCTTGCCCTCTGTCAAACATAAGCCTTTTACCCAGATGCCCTGTGGAGATCTAACGGAGAACTGGAACGAAGTGGAACCTGACCCGAATCAGGTATATAAAGGAATCGCTGCTGCTTGTTTTGTTTGGCTTCAAGTATAACCAAGACTTCTGAATTTCTCCTTAACATTAAATAATCACATCACATTAATCTCATTAAATAAGCAGCAATCAAAGTTAGAGTTGAGATAAATCAACGTCCTTATTTACTATGTATTAAAGGAGCAGCATGTAGGATTTAGTGGCATCTGGTGGTGTAGTTGCTGTTTGCAACTGTCCTAAAAAGCACCCCACCATCCCCAGCATGAAGGAGAAACTATGGGGGCTGAGAAACACAAACCCATCCAATCTAGAGCCAGCGTTTGATTTGTCCATTCCTCTTTACTGTAGAAACACAGTTCAACATGGCAGATTACGTGGAAGGGTCTGTAGACATAATTCTTTTTTTCAGGTGATCATACACTAATAAAAACGTTGTTAGTAGAATGAAATCCTGCTTTACATAAAATTCTTTCACAAGGCACACGCATGCACCAATGGCGCTTGAATGTGCTCACATGGAAACCATGCATCCATGCCTGTGAAAGTGCTTTCTGCAGACCAGCTTTTTGTTTGATCACATTTGATTGATAGTTACATTTTTTTTTTTACTTTTCATTAGTGTATAATATAATAAGAATTTTTATGTTTTTGTGACCTTAGAATGAGACCTTTATATCTACACATGCTACAGGTCCTCGTCTGCGGAGTCCGCCATGTTTATACAGCAACCCAGAAGGAACAAACTAAACACTGGTGACATGTTTCGCAGCCACCATAGTTTCTCCTACAGGTTTGAAAGGAGAAAGTGAGGCGAAGAGGTTGCAATAAGCATCTAAAACCCTAGTTGCACAGTGAACTGCGCCCTGCCCTCTTCAAACCAGTTAGAAAAGCAATGAGAATCAGGAGTATCGACATTGGGTAACCAAAATTAAGGTAGGATCTGATCATAAAACAAAACGAATTACCTCTGCATCAATTAATTCCTTTAAATTCTCTCATAGCTGCGATGGAGGCCATTCACCATCCCCAAATCTACAGAGAAGAAAGTGGACTTTGTGGCTGTGAGTTGAACTCATTTGTTTTCTCTATTATTTTAAATTAAAGATTATAAATTCACTAATTGGGATTTTGTACATCTGTATGTTGCAGGGTTTGCATACTGTCTGTGGCGCTGGAGATGCCAAATCTCGCAGCGGCATCGGTATCCACATATACACCTGCAACACCTCCATGGTTGACAGGTGTGTATGTGTGCAAATGTGTCCCATCACATAACAAATAGATGCATTTTCACATATCAAACAGCGACAAAATCTTTGGTTACACTTTGCCGATCATTTCCAAGATCTCTCTGTTTTTTCCTGTTCCAGGTGCTTCAACAACTCAGACGGAGACTTTCTGATTGGTGAGGAAAAGGGCTGTTGATATTTTCACTGTCATCTATCGCAAAAACAATGATAGCTCAATCCCGAGCCCTTATTCTCCCTCAAATTTTCTTTTCTCTGCCTCTCTTTGTCTGTTTGTCTCTCTAGTCCCCCAGCAGGGTGAGATCTTGATCACCACAGAGTTTGGGAAAATGATGGTTGAGCCGAACGAGATCTGTGTCATCCAGGTGAGGTCTATGTTTTTCATCTCCCCCCGTTTTTCACACAGAAATCTACCATTGTGTCTGCCCTCACATCCCATTTACCATATTTAGAAAGACATAGTTTGGTACTTTTCAAAAGTGACCTTAAAGATAAAAAAGAGGTTTGAGCTATGGAAAGCCTGACCACCAGGCTTTGCAGCACGTGTGTTTCATGAAAGACGTTAGTTCATGAACCTTTAAGTCCTTTCAGCATCGGAGCTTCAAAAAAACACTAAATTGGCCTTCACTTCTTCTGTGTTCCAGCAAGGTATGCGCTTCAGTGTGGATGTGTTTGGAGAAACCAGAGGCTACATACTGGAGGTGTATGGAACCAATTTTGAACTGCCTGACCTGGGACCCATAGGTGTGTGTGTGTACAATGTTTGCGAGTGTGCATACATGTAGTGTATGTTTGTACATCAACCTCTTTATGTCTGTTTCCTGCAGCAGCCTTTAGTTTTTTCACCGTCTCCCCAAATCTGTCATATTTTAGCCATGCTAGCAGCAAAGCTTTAGAGATGGCAATGTCAGTCGATTATTCTGTCCACCACTTTGGTCCAGATCAAGCAGCAACCTCCGATGCTGTGAAATGAATCAAACACGGCCACTTGAGGCTGGCTACAGAAAATGTCCAACTTCACAGCAGAAATAAACATGCTTACTGCCAGGTACAACAACAGTTTTGATCTCTATAGCTAATTTCCCTGGTTATGACAAATGTGCTGAGGGTGAATCTCTATTTACTATTTTCTATTTACTGTCTATGGTCCAGGTTGAAATATCTCAAGCTAATGTATTAAATTGTCACAACATTTTGCATAGGCACTCCTGCTCCCCAGTGGATGAACCCAATTGTGGTTTTGTGTGAAATATCTCAAAAATTATTGGATGGATTGCCATGAAATTGGACACATGTATTCATCTTCACAGGAGCCAACGGTCTGGCCAACCCAAGAGATTTTCTGTGTCCAGTTGCTTGGTACGAGGATCGCCGAGTGGCCACAGGTTACACCATCATCAACAAGTACCAAGGAAAACTGTTCACCTGCCAACAGGTGCCTTTTTTTTTTTTTGGTGACTTTTCAGTTTGTGTGTCAGAACACTGACATGTACACAGATACTATAAGACAGGAGCCTACACATATGGCGTACTTGCCCTATTACCCTATTTCGGTTTGTGTTTGCTTCAGTAAACACCACTGAACCGCAACAATGGCTAACAGGAAACTGTCCAAGTGAAGCATATGATCCATTAGCTGCTCCTGCCGATTGAATTGCCATCCCTGATGATTTAATATCGAAGCGTTGGCTGTTTCTCATTCAGCAGGTTTCTGCCTCAACTCCCTTATGAGTCTTAATCACCCATAATTAGTTAAGGCATTCTGGAGTTACAGACAGTCTACCTGTGAAGCGTTGCTTTGTAGGAAAAACCTTTCCCAAGTTAAACATTAATTTCACCATATTTCACTCAGGGAATGATCCTGCCCCTCCCGAAATGTCCTGTTGGGTGCATAATTGGATCGACACATAATGTCTGACAGGAGGTTTTTTACCGAGACAGGGAGGAGGTGGGAGGAGAGGTTTGTCAAGGGTGGGGGTTGGGGGTTGTAACCGTGGAAACCATGTCAAACCACACTGTTATTATTCATCAAAGGAAGTACACAAGGGCAAGATACTGTCTTTTTTGGTAGCAAAACAAACATTTTCCCTTCTCTTGCGCTGCCTCTATTTAAGTATCCGCTCCCTGTTATGTGGTGGATGTCAGAGGTGGAGGCTGGTGTTTGCACCTGACACTCTTTTCCTAGTGTCCATCCTTCCCAGAGCCTGGAGGTGAGGCTACAGGGGCAAGAAAATAAGGTGGGGGGGGGGACGCGGGCCTCATCTCAGGGAAGAAGCTGCTGCTCCCGTCTAGGCCTGCTGTTTTGTTCCCCCGCAGAGCGCTGAAATTGCTCAAATTAACTTATTATTTGCTTGACTGGGCCAATATGTTTGTGTTTTGTGTGCATGTGTGTCCAAGTGCCTACTCTCCTCCATTTTCCCTTCATTTTAATCGAATGTAGTAGAGTTACCGCAGACGAATGTCCAAGCGATTAAGATTAACTGCACTGGGTTTCCCAAAGGCCTTTTTTCTGTGGTAACTACTGTAAATTATGTGTGTGTGGTTAAGCTTTATTCATGGCGTTTATTAGCAGCATCATGTGTATGAATTTACTTGTTTTTCATATGTTTGTGTATGCATATGTGTTTGTGAGGTTTGTGCACTAGCTGTTCATTTGTGTGTGTGAGCATGTGTGTGTAAAGGAGCACGCAGGTCACTCAGGAGGCAGCTTGAGTTGTAATGAACTATATTGATTTTAGAGCTGCTGTTGAATGTCTTTTTCGCAGTGACATTATCAGAACAGAGACACTATATAAAATTGCTGTGGTTTTAACAATCAAGATAAAGAAATATCTCTGCACCCACTGTTACCGCTGCTCCCTCCTCCCATAACTGCGCCGCAGCGAGCGTCAAAATGCTCAAAGTTTGGGAAAGTTTGATTGTGAAGCCAATTACCCCATAATACCTGGAGCCTCGCTTCACAAAGAACAGGGGGGGAATGAAAGAGAAAGAATGAAAGAAGCACACCTTTCACAATCAGCCCTTTTCATTATGACCATTTTTTTTCTCTCTTTATGTCAAGAAGTACTCTCTCTGGGAATTTAAGATTACAAAGACATTATTCATTATTCCTTTTTCCCCGTGAAAAACTCAATTTAAAGTCTTTTGTGTTTGCTGCTAGGGTAGGCTCGTCTTATTTGTTTCGTTTTGTGCTCTGCACACAGGATTTCTCTCCTTTCAATGTGGTGGCTTGGCACGGGAACTACACACCATACAAATACAACCTGAAGAACTTCATGGTTATCAACTGTGTGGCCTTCGACCATGCGGTGAGAGTTTAGAAACACAGACGCACTCTTGTTTAACCTCTTAAGCCACCTAACTAACCCCCGTGGAGTCACTAAGCACCTAACCCTAACCCCTAAACCAAAGCCTCTAACCCTTACCCTAAAAAAGAGGCTGGGGCTTAACAGGTTAATACAGTTTTTCTCAGTGTACATACAACAAATTCACTAGTGTGTCTAATTCACTAGAAAATCCCCACACATCACATATTGTTTTACGTGTGATCTTCCTCTAGGATCCATCTATCTTTACTGTGCTGACTGCCAAATCCACACGACCAGGTGTGGCCATTGCTGACTTTGTCATCTTCCCCCCGCGGTGGGGTGTGGCCGACCACACCTTCCGTCCACCATACTATCACCGTAAGACACACAATAACACACACACACGTGCATTTGTATTTTGCAGAGGAGTCTTAGAAAAACAAAACTAAGAATTTTCACACCCTGGCTGTTAAGATGTGGTTAGATTTGAATTTAAATTCAGTGTAGTGAGGCAAATTTTAGTCTTTCACGGGATGAAACAAGCCAGCCAGAAGCTAACACATCCATTTACCCAACCAGTGTCAAGATAGTGGGTGGTAACAGTCCACCAGCTGTATGACTTTTTTCAACAGAGGCATCACCACAGCACCTTTTGTCTGTTTTCACTGTAGAGCTTATAAGGCCCTCTAGTGGAACCTAGCATTATAGCTTGCTCTTCATACAGCAAACTGTACAACCCAGTAGATTGCTGTGTTACAGCTCCTCCTGCTCGTCGCTTTAGGTAACTGCATGAGCGAATTCATGGGCCTGATCAAAGGCCACTATGAAGCCAAAGAGGAAGGCTTCCAGCCAGGAGGAGCCAGCCTCCACAGCATGATGACCCCACACGGCCCAGATGCTGAATGCTTCGAGAAGAACAGCACTGCTGAGCTTAAACCTGAGAGGGTCGCTGAGGGAACCATGGTAATGAATAGTTTCATGGTCAACTGCAGCCACCGAGGATTTCACGTTCTAAAAAGTTGGCTCTATTAGTTACGTCTTTTCCTTCCTTCAGGCTTTCATGTTTGAGTCATCCTTCAGCATGGCAGTGACCAAGTGGGGCCTGCAAACGTGCCAGAAACTCGATAAGAGCTACTACCAGTGCTGGGAACCTCTTCGAAGCCACTTTGATCCCAACTGGAAGCCCAACAAACACTAATTAAACAAAGTATAAACCAAATATGTGAAGAAAAGATAAAAATTGCAATTTCACTTGATTAAATGCAGCCATGTACCATTAACCAAATGTTTGTGGAACAAAGAAGGAATAAAGTCAATTATTTTATGCAAAATTTGAGTTGCACAATGAGAATTAAAATTTGTGACAAATATTTGCCATTTGTCATGTTAAAAATAAAATGTCTGTTCATCTCTTTTATCCATCTTGTTTTGTGTATATGCTTTACAGTTTGGAAGATTAAATATGTGAAATGGACACTTGACACTTTCCTGAGATCATTTTGTATGTATTTAATGTAACATAAATATGATTTCATGCCTTTCTCAGTTTGATATATTCACTGGTTTTGCTGATAGTCGTCTAGTATGACAGCTAATGTTAGCAAATATGGGACATTCCTATAGAACGAATGTAATACTTGTGTCACTTGTGTTTGCTGTTTAGCAAGATCACTTCTTGGTGATGACATCTGACTAACAGCTTCTGTAGTCACTCCTGTCTTCTTTATGGCAGCTGGCGAGTTTTTCTGCTAGTCGACCAAAACCTGCAGTTTACGTAATCTTGTGTTGTATAGTGACTTGCTGAAGGGCACGTCGGTCATTGATGAAGACGATAACAACAAGGTTAATACTCAAAATGTAAATCCACTTTTGTTGTGTGCCTCACTGCACTTGTGTCTCCTGGTTAATATCCCGTTGCCTCTTCAATCAAAACCACATGCCTGTTTTTTGACAATATCTTTATTTGGATAATAATAATTACACGCACTGGCATCACTTGAACATAAAGTAGGTCTTTATACATCGGAGCTCATGATGACAAACTGAACGTGCGGTCTAAGGTTCCAGCCTTAATCTGGGCCTCCTTCTTATCCTGTAAAACAGACGACAAACAGATGATGGTTTAATACAGTTTCCATGGCAACAAAGTCATATCAACCTCACCCTTTTCACCTTCTGGACATTTTCCCAACTGCATCTTTCATGAGTGAGCGCTTTGTGATTTTCAAGCAGTTTTTTTTTTGCCTCTTGGCAGAGAGAGAGGGAGACAAACATGATAGCCCAGCAGTGTGACAATTGCACCGAATTCTCGCTGGAATTTCCACTGGCAAGGATTTAGAGGGTGAATCTCCATGACAATGAGGAGGAAAATGAAAGCAGGCAGCATTTCAAGTGAAGCATTTATTTCTAATGTGAATAGAACTGTGACAGAAAAAGAAAGAAAACCAGATCAACTATGCACCTACATACAAAAGGAATAACGAGTCCCACGCTTCAGCTAAATCGCTTTTCACACATCTATGATGCCATTCATGACCGAGAGTCGCATTTTAGGATTATTTTAGGCAGAAATATTGTTTTAAACGGCATCATCAGTGTATTAGAGTACCAAATAAAACTAATATTAGTGCTGTGACATAAGTGTGTGTTCTCAAGCCACTGTTCACACCATTATATCGAGGTCAAATAACTGATGTTTTGACAGCCGGAGTATTGTCAATACACAGCACACAGATGATTAAATGATTCTCTAAACGACAAATAACTGTCTGAGTACAGACATTAACATGTGTCAAAGAGAGTTACAAGTGAGCCGCGTCAAAAATTAAACACTGTGACAATCAAGCAAAGAGAGCTCTGTGCATCACGTCCCATACCCTGTCTGTCTTGAAGATGAAGTAGAGGGCGAAGAGAGGCGCAACTCCAAACATCAGACCCAACAGAGATGTCTTGAATGTGGGCTTGAAGTACGTATAGGGGTTGGCGCGTGCATATACCCAGCGCGTCAGGGCAGGGTCTTCCTGTAAAGACATAAGTATGCGATTACATTTAGTATTTACAACATATTGCTACAAGACAGGAGTACAAAAAGTTAGAGGACGTTGTCATGATTTCTGTCGACTAGAAGAAGAAGTCAAATTGTAAATTGCAAATTTGTCACAGAAAGCTTCACAACCAGCACTATGCAATGTGCAACAGCCTCTAGCCTTAAGCCCTTTATGGTCATATTAAGAAGGCCACAGAATAGACACGAGCAGCAGTAGTAGAACTATAATACTAGGAAACAAAGCAAGCACCTTAACTAAATACTAAATGTGCACGACTTAGGAGTTGAAGAGAAAATCAACTGAACCACGTGAATGTCAATTACCGTGCACACAGCTGCGGACTGTCAACACTGACTGAAGCAGCTTTAGCAGTGTGAGATATGTAGCAAGCTGACTTTTACTAAAAGCAGCAGTGTCATTTGGGGTGCATTTATTCTATGTTTTGTCCACATTTACGAGACACACCACAGATAGAAAATTAACTATTAAGGCACAACAGTAAAGCTCAAACAAAGTAAATAATACTGCTCTTTGAACACCCGTGGCCAACATCCATCTTGACTCAGCACGCTAATGTTCCGTCCTAAATAGTCAAAACATGAATGCCTTCCAGTCCCACGTGTTGACCAAGACGCACATAAAAATGCGACTCAATATTCGTAAAATGTGTCTGTGTGACTTATGTGTGCCTTGACATGCTAACGTTAGCAATTAGCCCGAGCTGCTTTCAAGGGTGACATTGCTAGGCTAAGCAGGTAGCTACTTACAATGAGCTCATTTCTATGCGGGTTATTGAGCTGCATCAGATACTGCCTCTTTAGATCCGCTCGCAGTGCTGCCCTGGACTCCTCGGCACGTCGCTGATCCGCCGAGACGTTGAAATACTCGTTTGGGTCCAGGGTTTTTGGCAGAGTGGCCAAGGGCGCCTCTTTGTAGTCCGCCATGGTTGTTTGATGACGGAGGAGAGCAGCTAGCGGAGAACGTGAACTCGTGAAGTCTCGCGTTGACAGCCGAGTAATCGCTATGGCAACATCAAACTTGAAGCATAAATGAAACCATGAGCGCAATTAAGAAAAACCACGAAAATGACAGCGTTCAGACTGAAAGTGACGATGACTTCCAGTATGAAGAAGTGTCTCTGGATGATGACTGGAGTTTGACAGAGGGGGAGGAAGATTTGGAAGCGACCGTGAAAGCTATTCAGGACCGGGCAGAGGCTGCCCGTGCTGCCGCTCCCAGACCAGGTCCTGTCACACACCAACCCGTGGCTGTGGATGACTTTTTACGCAGCTTTCTCTCCCAAATGGACATGACTGAAACCCTTGAGTGTTTTCAGACTGAGTGGACCGAGATGGCGCAGAAAGGCCTGGTGGATATAGAGCGGGTCGGTGTTGTACCGGACGTGTACACCGAAAACAAGCGTCTGGAAAACGAGCTGAAAAACGCGCACTGGGATCGGGACGAGTACAGACTGGCAGCCTCAGCCGCAGCTGAGACACTGACGAGGGTTCAGAAAGCCAGAGACTTCCATCGGCTGCAGCATAAGCGTGTTGTCCAAGAAAAAAACAGGCTCATCGAGGAGATCAGAAAACTTAAGGTGCAGTGCAACAACTACGAACCTGCAGTGAAGCGGATGAATGAGAAATACCAAGCAGTTTTAAAGCAGACCATGCTTGTGACTTTGGAGAGGGACAAAGCCAGCATAACACCTCCTGCAGCGGCGTCAAAGGGACAACCCATCCAGTGATCCAGCCACCTGCAAACAGGGTGCAGCCAGTTTGCTGAAATAAATATCTTGTCTCACATAACTATCCTGGTGTCGTGTGTGCTGTTAAGTCTCACTTTTAAGTTGCCAACACATCAAATCTAATGTTATTCTACCACAGTTCAGAAATGTACTTCATACTGCACTAGATTTACTTCTTACCATTGTCATATATGTGTGGCTAAAGATAATATTTTACACCCCATGATGGTGATGATAAATGGATAGATAACTTTATTGATCCCCAAAGGGAAATTCTCGTTGCTATCACAAACACAACACAGACACATAAGACATGAGATGGATATAATTAAAGTTTATGATATAAATAGAATTAAAGTTTAAGGGAAGAAGGACATACACAAAGAAAAATGCGCATAAATTCTGTACAGCAACTTGTGCAAAATTGTACATTGTGCACTTTGGTCAAGAACTAGTTGCAGAAATAGTTGGTAATGTAACATGCACATATTTTATCATCCATTTCCACTTTTTAAAATCTAGTTTTTAGTTAGTGTTTTATCTAGAACTATGGAATTTTTTTTCAGTGATTGCATTTAATGATTTGATCCCCCTGCCTGCACTTCCAAGGCAAAAACATATTTAATTAATTTTGTTTATTATTTTTTGTTATTTTTACGTTGAGCTTGTGCTATTCTTACTCACATTTTCACACATTTGTTATTAAGTGTGTGATGTTAAATCTACGGTGGCAAGTGGCGAGTACTGTGGTGGTGTGACGGACGTTTCAGAGTGAACATTACTCTGGGATGTAGAAAGGGTAAATCTGCAAATGAGCTTCTACGCAAAATGAAACAGCAATAATCTGTCAATTTATCGTTGCTCTCTTATTAAAGTGATAACAAGTTGCATTGTAAAACCATAACCACAAGAGGGCAGTCTCGAACAAGCTTTGGCTACACTACCACAGAGTGAACGTCCACTTTCACTGTCACTGTCCAAGTTAGCCCACAAAATAAGAGTTGCTGACAGCAGGGAAGAGGAATTTACTTTCTGCTCTCTCACAGATAAATCAGTGGAGTACGACTTTCCTTCCTGCTCATAATTACACTCACAACAACAGCAACAGTGTCATTTGTCAGCATGGAGTTTAGTGTTCTAATCCATTATTGGAAATAAGTGGTAGAAGTAGACTGTCTGAGGGGCACTGATTGCATACAGGGGTCACCATGCAGAAAGCTGTGAAGCATTTGTGTTGAAACTGTTCCAAGCCCTTTTCTTGCGTGTAAGGGTACAGTATGGTGCTGCATCATGTTTTCTCTACTGAAAGGGCACCCTAGAGGGCACTTTATCATATTTTCATCCACATTGAACCACAGCCCAGGGCACTTATTCGTGTTTTCTTCGCTGGAAGGGTGCCAAGGGAGCGCACAGCATTATGTTTTCTCCACATTGGTCCCCTATAGAGGTCACTGGATCATGTTTTATCTACCATAGGGACATCCAAGAGGGTAGTTTTGGAGTTTTTTTCTGTGTACTGAAATGTACTACAATTCCCATGCAAATATGATATTTTTGGTGAACAATGCTCAAAGCTTTCCTACATTCTTGCAGATACACTTTGTTTATCTGGTTGTTGTACTTTTTTATTACACCGGGTGATGGGGAAAAAAAAGGCTGAACTGCTACAGAGCGTGTTCACAGATATCACAGTGCAATAACAGACGATGCAATATATTGATATAACTTCTCACACACATTAGTTCTTTTTCTTTCTCTTCGCACACTTCATACTGGAGTTGTGGAGTACGTGGTACCAAGATGCCAAGAGAGCTCTCTGATCCAAAGAGGCCCAGGCGTAGCTACAGTACGCATGACCAAATGATTTATTGTCCTCTCAGGACCTCTAAAGCACCACACGCTCTGTAGTTTTGAAACATCCATTTATGACTTCAGCATTCAACATGAGACCACATTCCCCAGGCAACAAACCTATCTCTCTCTATAATGTTCGTAGAGAAATTCAGCCTGAAACGAAATATTGATAGCTGAACTTTGGGAAGTTTCTGTTCTGTTGGCACAATGGCCGCTTTTTTTTCTTTCCGCAGAACATTTGGCATTTTGTTCTTTATCGTACATCAACGATGCTGACTGTTTATTTTGGTGCACTTACTGTGCAAAGCCTTCGACGAGATAATAGAGGGATAAGGCTGTGAAATAGACGTGGAGGCGGTCACGGAGTGAGAGATAGATAAGGAATGAAAAGATGATTTCTATCTGTGCTACCTTGCAAGACTCAATCGCTCGCAGCAATCGGAAGTCTTTTTGGTCTTTTTAAAACGACTTCTACATGCGAGTCTGGCTTGGAAAGTGGATGTAGGTTTCTTTTCCAACCACAAGCCAAAATTACTTCTTCCCCAAAGGTCCCTCAAGTGGTTTAAGCAGACTTAAAGACAATGACCTAATGTGTTATGCTCCTCTTTGGTACTTATTCTAGTACGTCCTGGCCCAGAGATTCCATTACTCCGCTGCTTTTGAGGAATGTAACGGGAGAATGTGATGTTCCTTTCCACACTTGTTTTCATCTATAGTACATAATTGTGCCCAGTTCAGAGCCTTATTTTCACAAATGTTTACAAAGTCAATGAGGTGGTAGCTGGAGGCTATTTCCAACTAACATTTTGTACCACCCAGGACCATATTACCTTCTCCAGCCTGCCCACCCCTTCCTCTCTATTGATTCCTCAGATCTGAGGAGAAATGTCTCCCTCTCACAACCTTTATAAGAAGTTTTCAACTTTGTAGCTCCATCTTACATCTTAAATACCTCTGGCTTATCTGAATTCCTCTCCTGCTTCCTCAAATCCCTGCGCTGCCCTCTCAGCTCCTCTCTCCACTGACAGCGCTGTCCACTTCACAGCCTGTGACAACCTTTCTGTCATACCAAAGAGAAAGGAGAATAAAAGGGGGAGAGCTCACGTTTCAGTCCACTTGGCTCAGGATAAACCAAACCTACCTTGCATCCTTTTATGTTTCTGCCTCTGTGCTTATTTCTTACTCTGAATCCTCTGAATTGTGATTGATTCAGAGATTTCTTTAAGTTATCAGCTGTATATATGATGCGTTGGCTCCTTATTCCTCAAGATATATTTTTTTAGAAATGCTGCTTTCTCAATTCATAATCAGCTCTCCCTGCCATCCCATCCTAATCTATATCTATGAAATTGATTCACCCTGTCTGAGAGTATTCCCTTCTTAATAAATCAGTTTTTCCGTGGACCTCAGTAGTGGGCAGCAGGTCAAACTCAGCAATATTTTCTGCTTTAATGTACTGAGCAGGGCAAAGATTGGCCCATGGCAGTGACTCAGCAGGCATCCATCATCTTCAAGGAGAGCTACATAGATGAATTGCCCAGAGACGGTATTGACAAAATCCTGCATTTTTCTTTCAGCTATGCTCATGTGTGTGCGCTCAGATTTTATGTCCATTTTCAGATTTTTATGGCAATATTGGCATTTCTTGCCTGTGAATTAAGGCCAGTGAGGAATGTGGGGGCTCCTGAACATCCGGCCCGTTGCTGTTGGCATGTGAGCACCTGGCTAGATAGAACAAACTTGCCCTGGAAATGACGGACAGGTTTTTATGGTCCAACTCCTCGACTGTACTTGCATGGCTTCAGTCTTGTTTGTGGGAAATCGGATTAGAGAGATTCAGGAACTGACCAAGGGTCTCTGCTGGAGCTATGTGGATTCTACCAGCAATCCCCACCGATGACATAATGTGGGGCAAGACCTTCCTTGAGCTGGCTAAGCCAAACCAGTCCACCTGCAGCAGGCACCACTCAGTGCTCCTCATGCATGTTGATGCGCACGTTGAGTGGCTGTGGTTACTTGGCGAATAAGGTAGTGCTGAAGGAAACCAGGAGCTTCATGTAGAATATAAGCCAGTAAATTGTAGAAGACAGAATTTTCAGTTGTACTTCTATTTTGGTTTATTTCTGTGTGTGAATGAAACAAAACTAAATTATGCCATTTCCTGTGTTCAAATATGAAATATGTTTATTTTTTTTTATACGGTTAAATGTTTGTCCATCTGCACCAGCTCACTTAGATTTAGAGACACACTTAATGACTGCTGATTAAAGAGTAAAATGCAGGCCTAACCAAGATGCCATATTGTAGGGGAAGGGTCACCTGTTATTGCCACATATGTCATGTGGCTGTGATGTGAATTCAGTTCAGCGTGTTACTTCAAGTCAAGTCAAATTTATTGTCAATGCTGCCATATGTACAGGACATACAGAGAATTTATTATATATTATTTCCCTCATATCCCTGATGCAAACAGCACCAGCAGTTATGTCCTCAAAAGGTTAACGTTTAGCACATTCTATGTCAGCGAAAAAAAGAAAAAAGAAGCCAAATCTGCCAACCATACAGTATCTGACAATCCTAGCAGACCATAAATAACATATTATAAAAACGAAGCTGAATTGAACTGATTTGGATTCGCCATACTTTGTTAGTTATGTTGTTCAGGTGAAGTTCAGAGTTTCCTGTGTTTGATCAGCACACCATGGCAACTGGCGTCATGTGACCAAGTGACTAGATAAAAGGGACAGAATTCTGGCATTGATGTGATAGTTCTAACTGTGACATCATAGGTGCACTCAGTAAGACTGAGCATTTCACAGTGAGCGAGGTAGTGAGGCTTCAGATCACAACCAACTCTCCACTCCTTCCCTTCCTTTTTCCAAGCATGTAGGAGAAACTCTGGTGGCTACGGACTCCATGGAAGAGGACCAGCTCCCTCTGCAGATGTAAAAGGGCTCATTTTACGGTAAAGAACATTAAGTATTCTTATTTTCCTGTGAGGGACTAGTGAAACAAAGTTATAGTGATCACTTTCATAGGACAGAGTGCCAGTTTGACTCTGATCTGAGGCTTTTGTCAGTGAAAAGGGGATAAATGTTTTGGACCTGACCTAAAGTGCAGGTATGATGATGATAGAAACTTATGACATGTTACAACACTTGATACCTTTTTTTATGAACAGTAATCAACCACAATCATATTTTAGCATGAAAATTATAATTTTGGTTAAAGAGCTTGTTCATACTGGTGTATTAACCATTACAGAAACATATAAAATGACTTTGGTAATTACCAATGCTGTTAATTTAGAGTAGCTGTGGCATAAACTTTACATTGGGCAGTGGTCTAATAAATGTGTTAAGCACTGTATATATAATTTAATAGGCACAGTCTGGTTTTAGCTAACTGATTTGGATTTGCCATACTTTGTTAGTTATGTTGTTCAGATGAAGTTCAGTGGCGACCCTCGTCATGTGACCAAGACTAGATAAAAGGAACAGAAGTCTGGCTTTGATGTGATAATTCTAAATTCTATCTTAGAACTGTGACCTTATAAGTCCGCTCACTAAGACTGAAGTCAGCAGACTGATTTCACAGAGGCTTCAGATCACAACCAACTCACCACTCCTTCCCTTCCTTTTCCAAGCATGTAGGAGAAACTCTGGTGGCTACGGACTCCATGGAGGAGGACCAGCTCCCTCTGCAGATGTAAACGGGCTCATTTTACGGTAAAGAACATGAAGTATTCTTCCTGTGATGGACTAGTGAAACAAAGTTACAGTAATATTTACAGGCTTTGATCTGAAACTTTGGTCAATATAAATATGTATATTTATGCATAAAATCAGAGCTAATATCACGAGCTACCAAGTTGTTAACAGTGAAAAGGGGATGAATGTTTTGAACCTGACCTGATGTGCAGGTTTGATGATGGTAAAAAAAAAAAGAAATGTGTGCTACTCAGGGAACACCCAACATTTGATATAATTTTGATGAACGTGAGGAGAAATTCTGTATCGAGTCACATCACTGCATGTATATAAAAGGGCTGCAGCTACCGATTTTTTGCATTTTTAAACAACGATACTATTGCGTAACGTGTGACATAAACGACAGGCCTGTTAAAACCGAACAACTGATCAAAAACTTTGGACATCTTTTGTCTTTTGCGGACGGTCTCTTCGCTCTCTTCCATAGCGCCAACTTTTTTGACTCTGAGTCGCGTCGCAAGTGACTACTTAAACGAAATTAATAATTAAGGGGGAAGCAGACACTATCCAGGTGGATTCACGGACTAAACTCTGATAATCTACCTGTCTGTGTGTCCTCACTTTGTTTATTTCATGTACCAGCTTCTAAATCTGAGTCGGGCCGGAGTTTAAATGTCGATGGCATACAGCAATTGACTGTACATGGTGCAATTAAGAAACAGCAGCTGGTCTGTTAAGTTTGTAAAGTGGCTGGTGCCATTAGTTTGTTCAGGAGAGGGGTGGGGGGCGGAAATGTTGGTGTCTGTCTATGAATGCTGTAGTTTTCCTTAGAGTTATTATAACATAACTGTGTAATGATAACTCTGAGGCCTGATATTATGAATGCTGTAGTTTAAGAGAAAATGTGGAATATGAATGCACTTGTTACTCATTTTATTGATATTGGTATATTGAACTGATTTGGATTTGCCATACTTTGTTAGTTATGTTGTTCAGATGAAGTTCAGTGGCGACCCTCGTCATGTGACCAAGACTAGATAAAAGGAACAGAAGTCTGGCTTTGATGTGATAATTCTAAATTCTATCTTAGAACTGTGACCTTATAAATCCGCTCACTAAGACTGAAGTCAGCAGACTGATTTCACAGAGGCTTCAGATCACAACCAACTCACCACTCCTTCCCTTCCTTTTCCAAGCATGTAGGAGAAACTCTGGTGGCTACGGACTCCATGGAGGAGGACCAGCTCCCTCTGCAGATGTAAAAGGGCTCACTTTGCGGTGAAGTTTTTCTTTAACATTCTTATTTTCCTGTGATGTACTAGTGAAACAAAGTTATAGTAATATTTGCAGGTTTTGTAACATCGATCTTCGAATTTCGTAACTGCGATCTCAAAAACCTGTGTGTGTAAATATGTATATTTATGCATAAAATCAGAGCTAAAATCACGAGCTACCAGTTGTTAACAGTGAAAATGGGATAATTGTTTTGGACTTAACCTGGTAAAAAATGACTCTCAGATTGTCCCCGAGGGGGGATATTATTGATATGATTTTAGTAACCATGAAGAGAAATTCTCTATCGAGTAACATCACTGCATGTATACAATATCATCTAACCTGTTGACTTTATCAGGCTCCAGATAGGCAAGGTAAGGCAAGGTAAGGCATTTTTATTTATATAGCGCATTTCGTACTAAGAGGCAAGTCAATGTGCTTTACATAAAGAAAAAATTTAAACACACAGTTAAAAGCAAGAGCAAAGAAAAAGAAAGATGAAACGATTATTTAAAATTATTTAAAAGAGCTCAGCCATAAGCACGTGAAAAGAGAAATGTTTTTTAATCTGGATTTAAAACTGTTTGCAGTTGGGGTTGATTTGATTTTTGCTGGTAGTTTGTTCTAGTTGTGTGCAGCACAACAGCTAAATGCTGCTTCACCGTGTCTGGTTTGAAAACGGTTGTTTTAGTGACTGATGTGATATGACTGTTGAAGGTCAGATCTGAGTCTATCAGCACGCCAAGGTTTCGGACTTAGTCCTTAATTTCTAGTGACATTGTTTACTGACAGTAACCCTCTGGAAAGTTTCTGCTGGGAAGTTTAATCATAAACTGATCTCCGATTGGCCATGTTTTTCCTGACGTGTGTAAAACAGCACAGACTGGTGTTGGACTGTGAAGTGTCTTTTGGTGCTTGTAAAGTTGTCCGGTCGTGTCTTTGTGGTACACCCTCAAGGATGAGCCTTAGTTTGGGTGCCATTTGAGTTTGATATAGAAACATATCAGAAGAGACGCACATATGTGTATGTGTGCGTGTATATACACGTGTATATTTATGTATAAAATCATGGCTAAAATCACGAGCTACCAAGTTGTTGCGCGTGAAAATAGGAAGATGTTTTGGACTTGACCTGATGTGCAGGTATGATGATGATAAAAAAAAGACTCTGAGATTGTCCTTGACGGTGGGTACTCCACAGTTTTGCTATATTGCAATAATCATGAGGAGAAATTCTGTATCGAGTCACATCACTGCATGTGTACAATATCATCTGACCTGTGGAGTCAGGCTCCAGATACCAAAACTATTCCCAGTCATGGTTCAAAAAATGTAAAAAGATGCCAAGCACAGAGCATGCTGGGAAGTTTAAGCATAAGCTGATCTCCGATTGGCCATGTTTTTCCTGACGTGTGTAAAACAGCACAGACTGGTGTTGGACTGTGAAGTGTCTTTTGGTGCTTGTAAAGTTGTCCGGTCGTGTTTTTGTAGCTCATGTCGTGTCTTGTGGCTCTTCCTGAGGGATGAGCCTTAGTTTGGGTGCCAGTTTAGTTCATTTAACTGTAGAAACATATTAGAAGAGACACACATATGTGTATGTGTGCGTGTATATATATGTATATTTATGTACAAAATCATGGCTAAAATTGCGAGTTACCAAGTCTTTGACCGTGTAAATGGGATAAATGTCTCTGACTGTCGAAACATATCAGTTATTTATGTATAAGTAGTCATGGTTTGGAAACACTTGATTTATATACAGATCATCACCAGCAAGGTTGAAGACTTTCCATTTTGATACAGGTTATACTTATCTGTAAACATTCATGTCTCATTAATATATGTTTCTAAATTAACTTCCTCCCGGAGTTTTTTTGCTTTCTTGTCTTGCAGGTTCTCATGGATCGTGACTGCTGCTGTGGTCCTGCACGATGTCCATCTGTGTCTCTCTGTCTCTCTGTCTCTCTCTCTCTCTCTCTCTCTCTCTCTCTCTCTCTCTCTCTCTCTCTCCCTCTCTCTCTCTCTCTCTATTGTCGATCGTGTCTTTGTGGTACACCCTCAGAGGATGAGCCTTAGTTTGGGTGCCAATTTGAGTTTATTTAACTGTGAAACATATCAGAAGAGAGCCTTTTTGCTGTATGTATGTGTGCGTGTATATACGATGTATATTTATATATAATATCATGGCTAAAATCACGAGCTACCAAATTTGTTGCGCGTAGAAAATAGGAAGATATTTTGGACTTGACCTGATGTGCAGGAATGATGATGATAAAAAAAAGACTCTGAGATTGTCCTTGTGGTGAGTACTCCACAGTTTGCTATATTGCAATAATCACTTGAGGAAAATTCTGTATGAGAGTCACATCCTGCATATATACTATATCATCTGACCTGCAGACTCAGGCTCAGATACAAAACTATTGATCATGGTTCAAAATGTAATCATATAGATTCCAAGCACAGAGCATGCTGGAAGTTTAATGATAAACCGCTCTCTGTTTGGCCATGTATTTCCTGACGTGTGTAAAACAGCACAGACTGGTGTTGGACTGTGAAGTGTCTTTGGTGCTTATAGTTGTCGATCGTGTCTTTGTGATACATCCTCAAGGATGAGCGTTAGTTTGGGTGCCAGTTGAGTTTATTTGATTGTGGAAACATATCAGAAGAGACACACATATGTGTATGTGTGTGCGTGCATATATGTATAATTATGCATGTAAAATCATAGCTAAAATCACGAGCTACCAAGTTGTTGAGTGTGAAATAGGAAGATGTTTTGGACTTGACCTGATGTGCAGGTATGATGATGATAAAAAGACTCTGAGATTGTCGCCAGCGGTGGGCCTCCACAGTTTTGCTATATTGCAATAATCGCGAGGAGAAATTCTGTATCGAGTCACATCACTGCATGTATGCAATATCATCTGACCTGTGAGTCAGGCTCCAGATACAAAACATTCAGTCATGGTTCAAAAAATGTAAAAAGATCCCAAGTACGAGCATGCTGGGGCGTTTAACACAAACTGCTCTCTGATTGGCCATGTTTTTCTGACGTGTGTAAAACAGCATAGACTGGTGTTGGACTGTGGGGAGAGTGTCTTTAGTGCTTATAAAGTTATCCAGTCGATATCTTTGTAAATACCCCTCAAGGATATTATAGTTTAGGTGCCAGTTGAATTTATTTAACTGCAGAAGCATATCATAAAGAGGCGCACATATGTGTATGTAATGCGTGAATATACACGATGTATATTTGTATAAAATCATAGCTAAAATCTGAGCTACCAAGTTGTTGCAGCGTGAAAATAGGAAGATGTTTTGGACTTGACCTGATGTGCAGGTGGATAGTGATAAAAAAAGACTCACAAGTTGTCCTTGTGGTGGGTACTCCGGTTTGCTATATTGCAATAATCATGAGGAAATTCTGTATGATGCATCACTGCATGTATACATATCATCTGGCCTGTGGACTCAGGCTCAGATACAAAACTATTCCCAGTCATAGTTCAAAATGTATAATTATATAGATGCCAAGCACAGGCATGCTGGGAAGTTTAAGCATAAACTGCTCTCTGATTGGCCATGTTTTCTCCTGACGCGTGTGTAAAGCACAGACTGGTGTTGGACTGTGGAAGTGTCTTTTGGTGCTTGTAAAGTTGTCGATGCGTGTCTTTGTGGTACACCCTCAGGATGAGCCTTAGTTTGGGACCCAGTTGGAGTTTATTTAACTGTAGAAACATATCAGAAGGGCGCACATATGTGTATGGCCAATGAGTGTATATACGTGTATATTTATGTATAAAATCTTGGCTAAAATCTTGAGCTACCAAGTTGTTGCTTGCGTGAAAATAGGAAGATGTTTTGGGCTTGACCTGATGTGCAGGTATGATGATGATAAAAAGACTCTGAGATTGTCCTTGACGGGTGGGTGCTCCACAGTTTTTATATTGCAATAATCACTTGAGAGAGAAATTCTGTGTCGAGTCACATCACTGCATGCTATACAATATCATCCTGACCTGTAGGTCAGGCTCAGATACCAAAACTATTCCAGTCATGATTCAAAAATGTAAAAGATGCAAGCTGGAGCATGCTGGGAAGTTTAGAATAAGCTGATCTCGATTAGCCATGTTTTCTAGCGTGTGTAAAACAGCACAGACTGGTATTCCAGACTGTGAAGTGTCTTTGAAGATTGCTTGTAAAGTTTTCAGTCGTGTCTTCGTAGTACACACCCTCAAGGATGAGCCTTAGTTTGGGTGCCTGTTCAGTTTATTTAACTGTAGAAACATATCAGAAGGAAGGCACATATGTGTATGTGTCGTGAATATACGTGTATATTTATGTATAAAATCATGGCTAAAATCACAAGCTACCAAGTTATTGCGTGAAAATAGGAAGATGTTTTGGACTTGACCTGATGTGCAGGAATGATGATGATAAAAAAAGACTCTGAGATTGTCGCCAGCGGTGGAGTACTCCACAGTTTTGCTATATTGCAATAATCATGAGGAGAATTCTGTCGGGTCACATCACTGCATGTGTACAATATCATCTGACCTGGACTCAGAGCTCAGATACCAAAACTATTCCCAGTCATGGATTCAAAAAATGTATAATCATATAGATGCAAGCTTTAGAGCATGCTGGAAGTTTAATGATAAACCGCTCTCTGTTTGGCCATGTATTTCCTGACGTGTGTAAAACAGCACAGACTGGTGTTGGACTGTGAAATGTCTTTTGGTGCTTCTAAAGTTGTCCGGTCGTGTCTTTGTGGTACACCCTCAAGAGGATGAGCATACTTTGGGTGCCAGTTGGTTTACTTAACTGTAGAAAGACATCAGAAGGGCGCACATATGTGTGCGTGTAGCTCTGATGTTATATTTATGTATAAAATCATGGCTGAAATCGCGAGCTGCAAGTTGTTGCACGTGAAAATAGGAAGATGTTTGGACTTGACCTGATGTGCAGGTATGATGATGATAAAAAAGACTGAGATTGTGTCGCCCAGTGTTGGGTACTCCACAGTTTTGCTATATTGCAATAATCATGAGGAGAAATTCTATGTCGAGTCACATCCTGCATGTATACTATATCATCTGACCTGTGAGTCAGGCTCCAGATACCAAAACTATTCCCAGTCATGGTTCAAAAAATGTAAAAGATGCCAAGCACAGAGCATGCTGGAAGAAAGTTTAAGCATAAGCTGCTCTCTGATTGGCCATGTTTTACCTGGCGTGTAAAACAGCACAGACTGGTGTTGGACTGTAAAGTGTCTTTTGGTGCTTATGAAGTTGTCCGGTCGTGTCTTTGTAGTACACCTCAGGATGACCCTTGGATTTGGAGTGCCAGTTGAGTTTATTTAACTGCAGAAACATATCAGAAAGGCAGCACATATGTGTATGTAATCAAGTGTATATACAATGCGTGTTGTGTATAATATCATGGCTAAAATCACGAGCTACCAAGTTGTTGCGTGAAAATAGGAAGATGTTTTGGACTTGACCTGATATTGCCCAGGAATGATGATGATAAAAAAGACTCTGAGATTGTCGCGGCGGTGGGTACTCCACAGTTGCTATATTGCAATAATCATGAGGAGAATTCCCTTATCGAGTCCATCACTGCATGTATACTATATCATCTGACCTGTAGAGTCAGGCTCCAGATACAAACTATTCCCAGTCACTTGGTTCAAAAATGTATAATCATATAGATTCCAAGCACAGGCATGTTGGAGTTTAATGATAAACCGCTCTCTGTTTGGCCATGTATTTCTAGCGTGTGTAAAACAGCACAGACTGGTGTCGGACTGTGGAAGTGTCTTTAGTGCTTGTAAAGTTGTCGGTCGTGTCTTTGTGGTACATCCTCCAAAGGATGAAGCGTTAGTTTGATTCCAATTGAGTTTATTTGATTGTGGAAACATATCAGAAGAGACACACATATGTGTATGTATGCGTGCATATATGTGTATAATTATGCATAAAATCATATTTAAAATCACGAGCTACCAAGTTGTTGAGTGTGAAAATAGGAAGATGTTTTGGACTTGACCTGATGTACAGGTATGATGATAAAAAGACTCTGAGATTGTCATGTGGTGGGTGCCTCCACAGTTTTTGCTATATTGCAATAATCATGAGGAGAAATTCTGCTTATCAGGTCCACATCACTGCATGCTGTGCAATATCATCTGACCTGTAGATCAGGCTCCAGAGCTACCAAGCTATTCCCAGTCATGGTTCAAAATGTAAAAGATCCCAAGTAGAGGCATGCTGGGACGTTTTAAGCATAAACTGCCTCTCTGATGGCCGTAATTTTTCCTGGCGTGTGTAAAACAGCATAGACTGGTGTTGGGCTGCTTGAAGTGTCTTTTGGTGCTTATGAAGTTGTCAGTCGTGTCTTTGTAGTACACCCTCAAATTGAGCCTTAGTTTAGGTGCCATTTGAGTTTACTTAACTGTAGAAACATATCAGAAGAGACGCACATATGTGTATGTGTGCGTGTATATACATGTGTATATTTATGTATAAAATCATGGCTAAAATCCACGAGCTACCAAGTTGTTGCGGCGTGAAAATAGGAGGAGATGTTTTGGACTTGACCTGATGTGCAGGTATGATGATGATAAAAAGACTCTGAGATTGTCCTTGCGGTGGGTACTCCACAGTTTTGCTATATTACCAATAATCATGAGGAGAAATTCTGTATCAGTCACATCATGCATGTATACTATATCATCTGACCTGTAGACTCAGGCTCCAGATACCAAAACTATTCCCAGTCATGGTTCAAAATGTAATTATATAGATGCCAAGCACAGGCATGGGAAGTTTAAGCATAAACTGCTCTCTGATTGGCCATGTTTTCCTGGCGTGTGTAAACAGCACAGACTGGTGTTGGGCTGTGAAGTGTCTTTGGTGCTTGTAAAGTTGTCCGGTCGTGTCTTTGTAGTACACCCTCAAGGATGACCCTTAGTTTGGGTGCCAGTTGAGTTTATTTAATTGTGGAAACATATCAGAAGAGACACACATGTGTATGTGTGCGTGTATACGATGTATATTTATGTATAATATCATGGCTAAAATCCACGAGCTACCAAGTTATTGGCGTGAAAATAGGAAGATGTTTTGGACTTGACCTGATGTGCAGGTATGATGATGATAAAAAAGACTCTGAGATTGTCCTTGGCCAGTGCGTTCTCACAGTTTTGCTATATTGCAATAATCATGAGGAGAAATTCTGTATCGAGTCACATCACTGCATGTGTACAATATCATCTGACCTGTGAAGTCAGGCTCCAGATACCAAAACTATTCCCAGTCATGGTTCAAAAAATGTAAAAAGATGCCAAGCACAGGAGCATGCTGGAAGTTTAAGAATAAGCTGATCTCCGATTGGCCATGTTTTCCTGACGTGTAAAACAGCACAGACTGAGTGTTGGACTGTGATGTCTTTTGGTGCCCTTAAAGTTATCCAGTCATTGTCTTTGTAGTACACCGCAAGGATGAGCCTTACTTTGGGTGCCAGTTGATTTATTTAACTGCAGAAACATATCATAAAGAGGCGCACATATGTATGTATGCGTGTACGCACCTGCGTGTGTATATTTATGTATAATATCATGGCTCAAAATCCACGAGCTACCAGGTTATTTACTTGGCGTGAAAATGGGAGATGTTTTGGACTTGACGCAATGTGCAGGTATGATGATAAAAAAAGACTCTGAGATTATCCTTGGCCGGTGGGTACTCACAGTTTTGCTATATTGCAATAATCATGAGGAGAAATTCTATGTCAGTCACATCCTGCATGTATATTATATCATCTGACCTGTGGACTCAGGCTCCAGATACAAAACTATTCCCAGTCATGGATTTCAAAATGTATAATTATATAGATGCACCAAGCACCAGACATGCTGGGAAGTTTAAGCATAAACTGCTCTCTGATTGGCATGTTTTTCCTGGCGTCATGTAAGCAGCACAGACTGAGTGTTAGGCTGTGAAGTGTCTTTAGTGCTTGTAAAGTTGTCAGTGGAGTATCTTTGTGGTACATCCTCAAGGATGAGCGTTAGTTTAGGTGCCAGTTGATTTATTTAATTGTGAAACCTTATCAGAAGAGACACACATATGTGTATGTGTGCGTGTACACGTGTATATTATGTATAATATCATGGCTAAAATCTTAAGCTACCAAGTTGTTCTTGCGTGAAATGGGAAGATGTTTTGGACTTGACCTGATGTGCAGGTATGATGATGATAAAAAAGACTCTGAGATTGTCATGACCGGTGGGTACTCCACAGTTTTGCTATATTGCAATAATCATGAGGAGAAATTCATGTCGAGTCACATCACTGCATGTGTACAATATCATCTGACCTGTGGAGTCAGGCTCCAGATACAAGCTATTCCAGTCATGATCCAAAATGTAAAAGATGCCAAGCACAGAGCATGCTGGGAAGTTTTAAGCATAAGCTGATCTCGATTGGCCATGTTTTTCCCCTGACGTGTAATAAAACAGCACAGACTGGTGTTGGACTGTAGAAGTGTCTTTGGTGTAAAGTTGTCGATTCGTGTCTTTGTAGTACACCCTCAGGATGAGCCTTACTTTGGGTATGGTTGAGCTTATTTAACTGTGAGGAAACATATCATAAGAGGCCTTGCATATGTGTATGTAATGGAAGTGAATATACAATGTATATTTATGTATAAAATCATGGCTAAAATCACTTGAGCTACCAAGTTGTTCTTGGCGTGAAAATAGGAAGATGTTTTGGACTTGACCTGATGTGCAGGTATGATGATAAAGACTCTGAGATTGTCCTTGACAGTGGGTACTCACAATAGTTTTGCTATATTGCAATAATCATGAGGAGAAATTCTGTATCGAGTCACACGCTCACTGCATGTGTACAATATCATCTGACCTGTGGAAGTCAGGCTCCAGATACCAAAACTATTCCCAGTCATGATCCAAAAAAATGTAAAAAGATGCCAAGCACAGAGCATGCTGGGAAGTTTAAGCATAAGCTGATCTCCGATTGGCCATGTTTTCCTGACGTGTAAAACAGCACAGACTAATTGTTGGACTGTAAAGTGTCTTTTAATTGTATAAAGTTGTCAGTCGTGTCTTTGTAGTACCCTCAGGAGATGAGCCTTAGTTTGCAGGTGCCATTTGAGTTTGATATGAGAAACATATCAGAAGAGAGCGCACATATGTGTATGTGCGTGTATATACTGCGATGTATATTTATGTATAAAATCATAGCTAAATTGAGTTACCAAGTTGTTGCGTGAAAATAGGAAGATGTTTGGACTTGACCTGATATTGCAGGTATGATGATGATAAAAAAAAAGACTCTGAGATTGTCCTTGTGGTGGGCCTCCACAGTTTTGCTATATTGCAATAATCATGAGGAGAATTCTGTATCAAGTCACATCACTGCATTTGTACAATATCATCTGACCTGTGGAGTGTCCAGATGCAAAACTATTCCCAGTCATGGTTCAAAAAATGTAAAAAGATGCAAGCACACAGACATGCTGGGGATTTAAAGCATAAACTGCTCTCTGATTGGCCACGTTTTTTCCTGCAGCGTGTAAAAAGCACAGACTAGTGTTGGACTGTGATGTCTTTTGGTGCTTGTAAAGTTGTCGGTCGTGTCTTTGTAGGTACACCCTCAAGGATGAGCCTTAGTTTAGGTGCCATTTGAGTTTGATATGAAACATATCAGAAGGCAGCACATATGTGTATGTGTGCGTGTATATCTGCGTGTATATTTATGCTTATAAAATCATGGCTAAAATTGCGAGCTACCAAGTTGTTGCACGTGAAAATAGGAAGATGTTTTGGACTTGACCTGATGTGCAGGTATGATGATGATAAAAAGACTCTGAGATTGTCCTTGGTGGAGTGCCTCCACAGTTTTTGCTATATTGCAATAATCTGAGGAGAAATTCTGTATCGAGTCACATCACTGCATGTACAATATCCATCTGACCTGTAGAGTCAGGCTCCAGATACAAACTATTCCCAGTCATGGTTCAAAAATGTATAATCATATAGATGCCAAGCACAGAGCATGCTGGAAGTTTAATGATAAACCGCTCTCTGTTTGGCCATGTATTTCTGACGTGTGTAAAATAGCACAGACTGGTGTCGGACTGTGAAGTGTCTTTTGGTGCTTGTAAAGTTGTCAGTGGAGTGTGCTTTGTGGTACACCCTCCAAGGATGAGCCTTGGTTGGGTGCCAGTTGAGTTTACTTAACTGTAGAAGACATCAGAAGAAACGCGCATATGTGTGTGTGGTGTATATACTGCGATGTATATTTATGCATAAAAACATGGCTAAAATCTTGAGCTACCAAGTTGTTCTTGGCGTGAAAATGGGAAGATGTTTTGGACTTGACCTGATGTGCGGGTATGATGATAAAAAAGGGCGCTCACAAGATTGTCCTTGACGGTGGGTATCACAGTTTTGCTATATTGCAATAATCATGAGGACAAATTCTGTATCGAGTCACATCACTGCATGTGTACAATATCATCTGACCTGTAGGTCAGGCTCCAGATAACAAACTATTTACGATCATGATTCAAAATGTAAAAGATGCCAAGCACCAGAGCATGCTGGAAGTTTAAGGAATAAGCTGATCTCGATTGGCCATGACTTTCCTGACGTGTGTAAAACAGCACAGACTGGTGTTGGACTGTGAAGTGTCTTTTGAATTGCTTGTAAAGTTGTCCGGTCGTGTCTTACGTGGTACACCTCAAGGGTGAGTATGGATTTGGGTGCCTGTTCAGTTTATTTAACTGTAGAAAACATATCATAAGAGGCGCACATATGTGTATAGTGTGCGTGAATATACGTGCTGTTTATGTATAAAATCATGGCTAAAATCTTGAGCTACCAAGTTGTGCGCGTGAAAATAGGAAGATGTTTTGGACTTGACCTGATGTGCAGGTATTATGATGATATAAAAAAGACTCTGGATTGTCCTTGCCGATTGGAGTACTCCACAGTTTTGCTATATTGCAATAATCATGAGGAGAAATTCTGTCCGAGTCACATCACTGCATATGTACAATATCATCTGACCTGTGAGTCCAGGCTCAGATGCAAAACTATTCCCAGTCATGATTCAAAATGTAAAAAGATGCAGAGTACAGAGCATGCTACCAGGAAGTTTAAGCATAAACTGCTCTCTGATTGGCCATGTTTTTCCTGACGTGTGTAAAACAGCACAGACTGGTGTTGGACTGTGAAGTGTCTTTTGGTGCTTGTAAGGATTGTCGGTACCGTGTCTTTTATGTAGTACACCCTCAGGATAGAAAGCCTTAGTTTGGGTGCCATTTGGAGTTTGATATAGGAAACATATCAGAAGAGCGCACATATGTGTATGTGCGTGTATATACTGATAATATATTTATGTATAATATCATGGCTAAAATCACGAGCTACCAAGTTGTTGCATTGAAAATAGGAAGATGTTTTGGACTTGACCTGATAATGCAGGAATGATGATAAATAAAAAAAAGACTCTAAAGTTATCCTTGGTGTTACTCCACAGTTTGCTATATTGCAATAATCATGAGGAGAAATTCTGTATCGAGTCCATCACTGCATGTATACTATATCATCAGCCTGTGGACTCAGGCTCCAGATACAAAACCTTCCCAGTCATGGTTAAAAATGTATAATCATATAGATTCCAAGCACAGAGCATGCTGGAAGTTTAATGATAAACAGCTCTCTGTTTGGCCATGTATTTCTGACGTGTATCAAAACAGCACAGACTGAGTGTCCGGACTGTGAAGTGTCTTTTAGTGCTTGTAAAGTTGTCAGTCGTGTCTTTGGTACATCCTGAAGGATGAGCGTTAGTTTGGTGCCAGTTGAGTTTATCTGATTGTGAAACATATCAGAGAGACACACATATGTGTATGTGTGCGTGCATATAGTAATATAATTATGCATAAAATCATGGCTAAAATCACGAGCTACCAAGTTGTTGAGTGTGAAAATGGGAAGATGTTTTGGACTTGACCTGATGTGCACAGGTGATGATGATAAAAAAGACTCTGAGATTGTCATGTGGTGGAGTACTCCACAGTTTTGCTATATTGCAATAATCATGAGGGAGAAATTCTGTATCGAGTCACATCACTGCATGTGTACAATATCATCTGACCTGTGGACTCAGGCTCCAGATACCAAAACTATTCAGTCATGGTTCAAAAAATGTAAGATCCCAAGTAGAGAGCATGCTGGGACGTTTAAGCATAAACTGCTCTGATTGGCCATGTTTTCCTGACGTGTATGCAAAACAGCATAGACTGTTAGGCTGTGAAGTGTCTTTTGGTGCTTGTAAAGTTGTCTGGTCGTGTCTTTGTAGTACACCCTCAAGGATGAGCCTTAGTTTGGGTGCCAGTTGAGTTAACTTAGCATGAAACATATCAGAAGAGACACACATATGTGTATGTGTGGAGTAATATATACATGTGTATATTTATGTATAAATTATGGCTAAAATCGAGGCTACCAAGTTGTTGCTTGCGTGAAAATAGGAAGATGTTTGGACTTGACCTAATGTAAGGTATAGTGATGATAAAAAAAAAGACTCTGAGATTGTGTCTGGCATGGTGGGTACTCCACAGTTTTTGCTATATTGCAATAATCATGAGGAGAAATTCTGTATCAGTCACATCACTGCATGTATACTATATCATCTGACCTGTGGACTCGGGCTCCAGATATAAAACTATTCCTAGTCATGGTTCAAAAAATGTATAATTATATAGATGCCAAGCACAGAGCATGCTGGGAAGTTTAAGCATAAACTGCTCTCTGATTGGCCATGTTTTCTGACGTGTGTAAAAGCACAGACTGGTATTTGGACTATGAAGTGTCTTTTGGTGTAAAGTTGTCAGTCGTGTCTTTGTGGTACACATCCTCAAGGATGAAGCGTTAGTTTGCAGGTGCCAGTTGAGTTTATTTGGTGGCAGAAACATATCAGAAGAGACACACATATGTGTATGTGTGCGTGCTCTGCGATGTATATTTATGTATAATATCATGGCTAAAATCACGAGCTACCAAGTTGTTGAGCGTGAAAATAGGAAGATGTTTTGGACTTGACCTGATGTGCAGGTATGATGATAAAAGACTCTGAATTGTCCTTGACGGTGGTACTCCACGGATTTGCTATATTGCATGTCATGAGGAGGAAATTCTGCTGTGAGTCACATCACTGCATGTGTACAATATCATCTGACCTGTGGAGTCAGGCCAGATACCAAAACTATTCCCAGTCATGGATTTCAAAAATGCAAAAAGATGCCAAGCATGGGAGCATGCTGGGAAGTTTAAGAATAAGCTGATCTCGATTGTGGCCATGTATTTCCTGACGTGTGTAAAACAGCGCACAGACTGGTGTTGGAGCTGTGAAGTGTCTTTTTAGTGCTTATGCAAAGTTGTCCGGTCGGTGTCTTCTTAGTACCCTCAAGGATGACCCTTAGTTTGGTGCCAGTTGAATTTGTTTAACTGCAGAAACATATCATGAGGCACATATGTGTATGTGTGCGTGAATATACTACGATGTATATTTATGTATAAAATCATAGCTAAAATCCACAGGCTACCAAGTTGTTGCGCGTGAAAATGGGGAAGATGTTTTGGACTTGACCTGATGTGCAGGGTATGATGATGATAAAAAAGACTCTGAGATTGTCATGATGGTGGGTACTCCACAGTTTGGCTATATTGCAATAATCATGAGGAGAATTCTGTGTCCCGAGTCACATCACTGCACATGTGTACAATGTCATCTGACCTGTGAGTCAGGCTCCAGATACAAAACTATTCCCAGTCATGGTTCAAAATGTAAAAGATGCCAAGCACAGAGCATGCTGGAAGTTTAAGCATAAGCTGATCTCGATTAGCATGTTTTCTGACGTGTGTAAAACAGCACAGACTGGTGTTGGGCTGTGAAGTGTCTTTGGTGCTTGTAAAGTTGTCGATTCGTGTCTTTGTAGAGTACACCCTCAAGGATGAGCCTTAGTTTGGGTGCCAGTTGAGTTGGCTAACTGTGAAAACATATCAGAGGCAGCACATATGTGTATGTGTGCGTGTATATACACGTGTATATTTATGTATAAAATCATGGCTAAAATCTTGAGCTACCAAGTTGTTGCGCGTGAAAATAGGAAGATGTTTTGGACTTGACCACAGTATGCAGGTATGATGATGATAAAAAGACTCTGAGATTGTCATGTGTTACTCCACAGTTTTGCTATATTGCAATAATCATGAGAGAAATTCTGTATCGAGTCACATCACTGCATGTGTACAATATCATCTGACCTGTGGAGTCAGGCTCAGTACAAAACTATTCCCAGTCATGATTCAAAAATGTAAAAGATGCCAGCACAGGCATGCTGGAAGTTTAAGAATAAGCTGATCTCGATTGGCCATGTTACTCTGGCGATGTAAAACAGCACAGACTGGTGTTGGACTGTGAAGTGTCTTTTGGTGCTTGTAAAGTTGTCCGGTCGTGTCTTCGTAGTACACCCTCAAGGGTGAGCCTTAGTTTGGGTGCCTGTTCAGTTTATTTAACTGTAGAAACATATCATAGAGACGCACATATGTGTATGTGTCGTGAATATCTGCGATGTATATTTATGTATAATATCATGGCTAAAATCTTAAGCTACCAAGTTGTTGCGCGTGAAAATAGGAAGATGTTTTGGACTTGACCTGATGTGCAGGAATGATGATGATAAAAAAGGCTCTGAGTTGTCATGTGGTGCAGTGCTCCACAGTTTTACTATATTGCAATAATCATGAGGAGAAATTCTGTATCGAGTCCACATCACTGCATGTATACTATATCATCTGACACCACCTGGACTCAGGCTCCAGATACCAAAACTATTCCCAGTCATGGTTCAAAAATGTATAATCATATAGATGCCAAGCACAGAGACATGCTGGAAGTTTAATGATAACGCTCTGTGTTTGGCCATGCTATTCCCTGGCGATGTGTAAAACAGCACAGACTGGTGTTGGACTGAAGTGTCTTTTTGTGCTTATAAAGTTGTCGGTCGTGTCTTTGTGAGTACACCCTCCGAGGATGAGACCTTACTTTGGGTGCCAGTTGAGTTTACTTAACTGTAGAAAGACATCAGAAGAGGCAGCACATATGTGTATGTGTGCGTGTATATGCGATGTATATTTATGCATAAGAACATGGCTAAAATCTTGAGCTACCAAGTTGTTGCGCGTGAAAATAGGAAGATGTTTTGGACTTGACCTGATGTGCAGGTATGATGATGATAAAAAAGACTCTGAGATTGTCCTTGGCAATTGGGTACTCACAGTTTTGCTATATTGCAATAATCCTTGAGGAGAAATTCTGTATCCCAGTCACATCACTGCATGTATACAATATCATCTGACCTGTGAGTCAGGCTCAGATACAAAACTATTCCCAGTCATGGTTCAAAATGTAAAAGATGCAAACACAGAGCATGCTGGGAAGTTTAAGCATAAGGTGATCTCCGAGTGTGTACATGCTTTTCTAGCGTGTAAAACAGCACAGACTGGTGTTGGGCAGAGTGTCTTTTAGTGCTTGTAAAAGTTGTCGATTCGTGTCTTTGTAGTACACCCTCAGGATGAGCCTTGGATTTGAGTGCCAGTTGGCTTATTTAACTGTAGGGAAACATATCAGAAGAGGACGCACATATGTGTATGTATGCGTGTATATACTGCGTGTATATTTATGTATAAAATCATATTCAAATCATGAGCTACAGAGTTGTTGCGCGTGAAAATGGGAAGATGTTTTGGACTTGACCTGATGTGCAGGTATGATGATGATAAAAAGACTCTGAGATTGTCCTTGGCCAGTGGGTACTCCACAGTTTTATATATTGCAATAATCATGAGAGAAATTCTGTATCAGTCCACATCGCTGCATGTGTACAATATCATCTGACCTGTAGGTCAGGCTCCAGATACCAAAACTATTCCCAGTCATGGTTCAAAAAATGTAAAAGATGCCAAGCACAGAGCATGCTGGGAAGTTTAAACATAGCTGATCTCCGATTGTGGCCATGTTTTCTGGCCAGCGTGTCAAAACAGCACAGACTGAGTGTTGGGCTGTGGAAATTGTCTTTTAGTGCTTATCAAAGTTGGCGGTCGTGTCTTTTGTGGTACACACCCTCAAGGACGAGCCTTACTTTAGGTGCCAGTTGAGTTTACTTAACTGTAGAAAGACATCAGAAGAGGCAGCACATATGTGTATGTGTCGTGTATATACACGATAATATATTATGTATAAAATCATGGCTAAAGTGCGAGCTACCAAAGTTGTTGCCGCGTGAAAATGGGAAGATGTTTTGGACTTGTGACCTGATGTTGCAAGGTATGATGATGATAAAAAAAGACTCTGAGATTGTCCTTGTCGGTGCGTCCTCCACAGTTTTGCTATATTGCAATAATCATGAGGAGAAATTCTGTATCGAGTCACATCACTGCATGTGTACAATATCATCTGACCTGTGAGTCAGGCTCAGATACTAAAGCTATTCAATCATGGTTCAAAATGTAAGATGCCAAGCACAGAGCACATGCTGGGAAGTTTAAGCATAAACTAGTCTCGATTGGCCATGTTTTTCCTGGCGATGTGTAAACAGCACAGACTGGTGTTGGACTGTAGAGAGTCTTTTGGTGCTTGTAAGAGTTGTCGGTCGTGTCTTTGTGGTACACCCTCAAAGGATGAGCATGATTTAGTTTCAGTTGAGTTTATTTAACTGTAGAAACATATCAGAAGAGGCAGCACATATGTGTATGTGTACGTGTATATACGATGTATATTTATGCTTATAAAATCATGGCTAAAATCCACGAGCTATCAAGTTTATTTGTGGCGTGAAATAGAGGAAGATGTTTTGGACTTGACCTGATATGCAGGTATGATGATGATAAAAAAGACTCTGAGATTGTCCTTGACAGTGGGTACTCCACAGTTTTGCTATATTGCAATAATCATGAGGAGGAAATTCTGTATCGAGTCACATCACTGCATGTGTACAATATCATCTGACCTGTGGAGTCAGGCTCCAGATACAAAATAAGCTACAGTCATGGTTCAAAGTACAAAAGTACAAGCACAGGCATGCTGGGAAGTTTAAGAATAAGCTGATCTCCGATTGGCCATGTTTCCTGACGTGTAGCAAAACAGCACAGACTGGTGTTGGACTGTGAAGTGTCTTTTTGGTGCTTGTAAAGTTGTCGATCGTGTCTTTGTAGTACACCCTCAAGGATGAGCCTTGGATTTAGGTGCCATTTGAGTTTGATAGAAACATATCAGAAGAGACACACATATGTGTATGTGTGCGTGTATATAATACCATATTTATGTATAAAATTATGGCTAAATTACAGCTACAAGTTATTTGCGTAGAAATAGGAAGATGTTTTTGGACTTGACCTGATGAGTGTGATGATGATAAAAAAAAAAAGACTCTGAGATTGTCCTTGTGATTGGGTACTCACAGTTTTGCTATATTGCAATAATCATGAGGAGAAATTCTGTGTCAGAGTCACATCACTGCATGTGTACAATATCATCTGACCTGTGAGTCGACTCAGATACCAAAACTATTCCCAGTCATGATTCCAAAATGTAAAAAAGATGCAGAAGCACAGAGCATGCTACCCAGGAAGTTTAAGCATAAGCTGATCTCCGATTAGCGATGTTTTCTAGCGTGTGTAAAACAGCACAGACTGGTGTTGGACTGTGAGTGTCTTTGGTGCTTATGAGTTGTCAGTGCGTGTCTTTGTAGTGCACCCCCTCAAGGATGAGCCTTAGTTTGGAGTGCCAGTTGGTTTATTTAACTGTGAAACATATCAGAAGAGGCAGCTTTATATGTGTATGTATGCGTGTATATACGTCTATATTTATGTATAATATCATGGCTAAAATCACGAGCTACCAAGTTGTTGCGCGTGAAAATAGGAAGATGTTTTGGACTTGACTGATGTGCAGGAATGATGATAAAAAAAAAGACTCTGAGATTGTCCTTGGCGAGTGGAGTACTCCACAGTTTTGCTACCTGTTGCAATAATCATGAGGAGAAATTCTGTATCGAGTCACATCACTGCATGTATACTATATCATCGGCCATGGACTCAGGCTCCAGATACCAAAACTATTCCCAGTCATGGTTCAAAAAAATGTATAATCCTTATAGATGCCAAGCACAGATGCTGGAAGTTTAATGATAAACTGCTCTCATTGGCCATGTTTTCCTGGCGTGTGTAAAACAGCACAGACTGGTGTTGGGCTGTGGAAGTGTGTTGCACTGATGCTTGTAAAGTTGTCGGTCGTGTCTTTGTAGTACATCCTCAGGATGAGCGTTAGTTTGGGAGCCAGTTGAGTTTATTTGATTGTAGAAACATATCAGAAGGAACACACATATGTGTATGTGTGCGTGCATATAGTGTATAATTATGCATAAAATCATGGCTAAAATCACAGGCTACCAAGTTGTTGAGTGTGAAAATAGGAAGATGTTTTGGACTTGATGTACGGGTATGATGATGATAAAAAAGACTCTGAGATTGTCCTTGGCCAGTGCGTTACTCCACAGTTTGCTACATTGCAATAATCATGAGGAGAAATTCTGTATCGAGTCACATCACTGCCTGTGTGTACAATATCATCTGACCTGTGGAGTCAGGCTCAGATACAAAACTATTCCCAGTCATGGTTCAAAAAATGTAAAGTTGCCAAGCACAGAGCATGTTTTAGGAAGTTTAAGCATAAGCTGATCTCCGATTGGCCATATTTTTCTAGCGTGTGTAAAACAGCACAGACTGGTACTTTGGACTGTGGGGAAGTATCTTTTTGGTGCTTGTAAGTTGTCGGTCGTGTCTTTGTGGTACACCCTCAAGGATGAGCCTTACTTTTAGGTGCCATTTGAGTTTGATAGAAACATATCAAGAAGAGACACATATGTGTATGTGTGCGTGTATACTCTACCGATGTATATTTATGTATAAAATCATGGCTAAAATCCACGAGCTTCTACCAAGTTGTGCGCGTGAAAATAGGGAAGAATATTTTGGACTTGACCTGATGTGCAGGTATGATGATGATAAAAAAGACTCTGAGATTGTCGCCAATGATGGGTACTCCACAGTTTGCTATATTGCAATAATCATGAGGAGAATTCTGTATCGAGTCACATCACTGCATATGTACTATATCATCTGACCTGTGAGTCGGGCTCTAGATACAAAACTATTCCCAGTCATAGTTCAAAAATGTAAAAGATCCCAAGTAGAGAGCATGCTGGGGCGTTTAAATAAACTGCTCTCCGATTGGCCATGTATTTCTGAGCGATGTGTAAAACGGCACAGACTGGTGTTGGGCTGTGAAGTGTCTTTAGTGCTTGTAAAGTTGTCGGTGATATTTTGTAGTACACCCTCAAGGATGACCCTTAGTTTTGGGTGCCAGTTGAATTTGTTTTAACTGCAGAAACATATCATAAGAGGCAGCACATATGTGTATGTATGCGTGAATATACTGCGATGTATATTTATGCATGTAAATCATAACAAAATCCACAGGCTACCAAGTTGTTGCTTGGCGTGAAAATGGGAAGATGTTTTGGACTTGACCTGATGTGCAGGTATGATGATGATAAAAGACGCTCTGAGATTGTCCTTGATGATGGGTACTCCACAGTTTTGCTATATTGCAATAAATCGCGGGGAGAAATTCTGTATCAGTCACATCACTGCATGTACAATATCATCCCAGCCTGTGAGTCAGGCTCCAGATACCAGAAACTATTCAGTCATGGTTCAAAAATGTAAAAAATTACTGGCTGAGCATGTAGGAAGTTTAAGCATAAACTGATCCGATTGGCCATGTTTTTCCCTGACGTGTATAAAACAGCACAGACTGGTGTTGGACTGTGGCAGTATCTTTTAGTGCTTGTAAAGTTGTCGGTCGTGTCTTTGTAGTACACCCTCAGGATGAGCCTTAGTTTTGGGTGCCAGTTGAGTTTGCTAACTGTAGAAACACCTCAGAAGAGACACATATGTGGCATGTGTGTGTGTATATAAGTATATATTTATGTATAAAATCATGGCTAAAATCTTAGGCTACCAAGTTGTTGCGGCGTGAAAATAGGAAGATGTTTTGGATGACCTGATATGCAGGTATGATGATGATAAAGACTCTGAGATTGTCCTTGTGGTGGGTACTCCACAGTTTTGCTATATTGCAATAATCATGAGGAGAAATTCTGTATCGAGTCACATGTGCATGTGGCAATATCATAGCCTGTAGGTCCGTCAGATACCAAAACTATTCCCAGTCATGATTCAAAAATGTAAAGATGCAAGCACAGAGCATGCTGGGAGAAGTTTAAGAAATAAGCTGATCTCGATTGTGTGTTTTTCTAGCGTGTGTAAAACAGCACAGATAGTGTTGGACTGTGAAGTGTCTTTTGGTGCTTATAAAGTTAATCGATGCGTGTCTTCATTAATTCACACCTCAAGGATGAGCCTTAGTTTGGGTGCCTGTTCAGTTATTTAACTGTAGAAACATATCATAGAGGCAGCACATATGTGTATGTGTGCGTGAATATACGATGTATATTTATGTATAAAATCATGGCTAAAATCACAAGCTACCAAGTTGTTGCAGCGTGAAAATAGAATGTTTTGGACTTGACCTCAGTCATTGCAGGAATGATGATAAAGACAAGTTGTCCTTGACGGTGGGTACTCCACAGTTTTGCTATATTGCAATAATCATGAGGAAATTCTATAATAGTCACATCCTGCATGTATACTATCATCTGACCTGTGGACTCAGGCTCCAGATATAAAATAATTCCCAGTCATGGTTCAAAATGTATAATCCTTATAGATGCCAAGCACAGAGCATGCTGGGTTTGTGATAAACCGCTCTGTGTTTGTACATTTATTTCCCTGACGTGTGTAAAACAGCACAGACTGAGTGTTGGACTGTGAAGTGTCTTTGGTGCTTATGAGTTGTCAGTCGTGTCTTTGCTTGGTACACCCTCAAGGATGAGCCTTAGTTTGGGTGCACCAGTTGAGTTTATTTAACTGTAGAAACATATCAGAAGGAGCGCACATATGTGTATGTGTGTGTATGCGATGTATATTTATGTATAAAATCCCATGGCTAAAATCAGGAGCTATCAAGTTGATTGCGCGTGAAAATGAGGAAGATGTTTTGGACTTGACCTGATATGCAGGTATGATGATAAAAAAAGACTCTGAGATTGTCCTTGGCGGTCTGGTACTCCACAGTTTTAACTATGTGCAATAATCTTGAGGAGAAATTCTGTATGAGTCACATCACCATGTATGCAATATCATCCTGACCTGTAAGTCAGGCTCAGATACCAAAACTATTCCCAGTCATGATTCAAATAGTAGTAAAAGATGCCAAGCACAGAGCATGCTGGGAAGTTTAAGAATAAGCTGATCTCCGATTGGCCATGTTTTTCCCTAATGATATATAAAACGGCACAGACTGGTGTTGGACTGTAGAGTGTCTTTTGGTGCTTGTAAAGTTGTCGGTCGGTAGTCTTTGTAGTACACCCTCAAGGATGAGCCTTAGTTTGGGTGCCAGTTGAGTTTATTTAACTGTAGGAAACATATCAGAAGAGGCGCACATATGTGTATGTGCGTGTATATACAAATCTATATTTATGTATAATATCATGGCTAAAATCACGAGCTGCAAGTTGTTGCTGGCGTGAAAATAGGAAGATGTTTTGGACTTGACCTGATGTGCAGGAATGATGATGATAAAAAGGCTCTGAGATTGTCCTTGGTGTTACTCCACAGTTTTGCTATATTACAATAATCATGAGAGAATTCTGTATCGAGTCACATCACTGCATGTATACTATATCATCTGACCTGTGGACTCAGGCTCCAGATACAAAACTATTTAGTCATGGTTCAAAAATGTATAATCATATAGATGCCAAGCACAGAGCATGCTGGAAGTTTAATGATAAACTGCTCTCTCATTGGCCATGTTTTTCCTGACGTGTGTAAAACAGCACAGACTGGTGTTGGGCTGTGAAGTGTCTTTTAGTGTATAAAGTTGTCAGTGTCGTATCTTTGTAGTACATCCTCAAGGATGAGCGTTAGTTTAAGAGAGCCAGTTGAGTTTGTTTGATTGTGGGAAACATATCAGAAGAGACACACATAATATGTGTATGTGTAATGCGTGCATATATGTGTATAATTATACACACATAAAATCATGGCTAAAATCACGAGCTGCCAAGTTGTTGAGTGTAAGAAATAGGAAGATGTTTTGGACTTAGCCTGATGTGCAGGTATGATGATGATAAAAAAGACTCTGAGTTGTCGCCAGCGGTGGGTACTCCACAGTTTGCTGCATTGCAATAATCATGAGGAGAATTCTGTATCAAGTCACATCCTGCATGTGCACAATATCATCTGACCTGTAGAGTCAGGCTCCAAGATACCAAAACTATTCCCAGTCATGGTTCAAAAAATGTAAAGTTGCCAAGCACAGAGCATGCTGGGAAAGTTTAAGCATAAGCTGATCTCGATTGGCCATATTTTTCCCTGGCGTGTGTAAAACAGCACAGACTGGTGTTGGACTGTGAAGTGTCTTTTTGGTGCTTGTAAAGAGTTGTCAGTCGTGTCTTTGTGGTACACCCTCCAGGATGAGCCTTACTTTAGATGCCATTTGAGTTTGATATAGAAACATATCAAGAAGAGACACACATGTATGTATGTGTGCGTGTATACTCTACGATGTATATTTATGCTTATATAAAATCATGGCTAAAATCCACGAGCTACCAAGTTGTTGCGCGTGAAATAGGAAGATGTTTTGGACTTGACCTGATGTACTCATGGGTATGATGATGATAAAAAAAAGAAGACTCTGAGATTATCCTTGTGGTGTTACTCCACAGTTTTGCTATATTGTAATAATCATGCAGGTTCTGCTCCAGTCACATCACCATGTACTATATCACATCTGACCTGTGGAGTCGAATCTAGATACCAAAACTATTCCCAGTCATGGTTCAAAAAATGTAAAAAGATCCCAAGTAGAGAGCATGCTGGGAAGTTTAAGCATAAACTGCTCTCCGATTGGCCATGTATTTCCTGACGTGTGTAAAACAGCACAGACTGGTGTTGGGCTGTGAAGTGTCTTTTGGTGCTTGTAAAGTTGTCCGGTCGTGTCTTTGTAGTACACCCTCAAGGATGACCCTTGGTTTGGGTGCAGTTGAGTTGCCAACTGTGAGAGAGCATATCAGAAGAAACGCACATATGTGTATGTGCGTGTATATACGTGTATATTTATGCTTATGGAAATTATGGCTAAAATCACGAGCTACCAAGTTGTTGCGCGTGAAAATAGGAAGATGTTTTGGACTTGACCTGATGTGCAGGTATGATGATGATAAAAAAAAGACTCTGAGATTGTCCTTGGCCAGTCGTTACTCTAGTTTTGCTATATTACCCAATAATCATGAGGAGAAATTCTGTATGGAGTCACATCACTGCATGTGTACAATATCATCTGACCTGTGGAAGTCAGGCTCCAGATACAAAACTATTCCCAGTCATGGTTCAAAAAATGTAAAAAGATGCCAAGAAGCACAGGCATGCTGGGAAGTTTTAAGCATAAGCTGGTCTCGATTGGCCATATTTTTTCCTGACATTAATAAAACAGCACAGACTGGTGTTGGACTGAAGTGTCTTTTGGTGCATAAAGTTGTCAGTCGTGTCTTTGTAGTACACCCTCAAGGATGAGCCTTAGTTTGGGTGCCATTTGAGTTTGATATAGAAACATATCAGAGAACACACATATGTGTATGTGTGCGTGTATATACGTGTATATTTATGTATAAAATCCTTGGCTAAAATCACTTGGGCTACCAAGTTGTTAGCAGCGTGAAAATAGGAAGATGTTTGGACTTGACACAGTGTGCAGGTATGATGATAAAAAAAGACTCTGAGATTGTCCTTGTGGTGGGTACTCTGATTTGCTATATTGCAATAATCATGAGGGAGAAATTCTGTATGTCGAGTCACATCACTGCATCTTATGCTATATCTGCATCTGACCTGTGAAGTCAGGCTCCAGATACAAAACTATTCCCAGTCATGGTTCCAAAAAAATGTATAATCATATAGATTCAAAGCACAGAGCATATTAGGTTGTGTCGCCGCTCTCTGTTTGGCCATGTATTTCCTGGCGTGTGTAAAACAGCACAGACTGGTGTCGGACTGTGAAGTGTCTTTTGGTGCTTGTAAGGATTTGTCGATGCGTGTCTTTGTGGTATCCTCAAGGATGAGCGTTAGTTTGGAGTGCCAGTTGAGTTTTATTTGATTGTGAAACATATCAGAAGAGACACACATATGTGTATGTGTGCGTGCATATATGTGTATAATTATGCATAAAATCATGGCTAAAATCACGAAGCTACCAAGTTGTTAGTGTGAAAATAGGAAGATGTTTGGACTTGACCTGATGTGCAAGGTATGATGATAAAAAAGACTCTGAGATTGTCCTTGAGTGGGTACTCCACAGTTTTGCTATATTGCAATAATCATGAGGAGAAATTCTGTATCCAGTCCATCACTGCATGTATACAATATCCATCTGACCTGTGGAGTCAGGCTCCAGATACAAAACTATTCCCAGTCATAGTTCAAAAAATGTAAAAGATCCAAAGTAGAGAGCATGCTGGGACATTTTAAGCATAAACTGCTCTCTGATTGGCCATGTTTTCCTGACGTGGCAAACGACATAGACTGGTGTTGGGCTGCCGAGTGTCTTTTTGGTGCTTGCCAAAGTTGTCCAGTCGTGTCTTTGTAGTACACCCTCGAGATGAGCCTTAGTTTGGAGTGCCAGTTGAGTTTACTTAACTGTAGAAACATATCAGAAGAGGCACATATGTGTATGTGTGGAGTAACTTAACTACGTAATGACATATTTATGTATAAAATCATGGCTAAAATCACGAGCTACCAAGTTGTTGCGCGTGAAAATAGGAAGATGTTTTGGACTTGACCTGATGTGCAGGTATGATGATGATAAAAAGACTCTGAGATTGTCCTTGATTGGGTGCTCACAGTTTTGCTATATTGCAATAATCACTTGGGGAGAATTCTGTATCAGTCACATCACTGCATATATATTATATCATCTGACCTGTGGACTCAGGCTCCAGATACCAAAACTATTCCCAGTCATGGTTCAAAAAATGTATAATTATATAGATGCCAAGCACAGAACATGCTGGGAAGTTTAAGCATAAACTGCTCCTGATTGGCCATGTTTTCCTAGCGTGTCATAAAACAGCACAGACTGGTGTTGGGCTGTAGGTATCTTTTAGTGCTTGTAAAGTTGTCCGGTCGTGTCTTTGTGGTACATCCTCAAGGATGAGCGTTAGTTTGGAGTGCCAAGTTGAGTTTATTTTAATTGTGAAACATATCAGAAGAGACACCGTGTGTGTATGTGTGTGCTGTGTATGTATACACGTGTATGTTATATATAATACTCCTTGGCTAAAATCTTAAGCTACCAAGTTGTTGGCGTGAAATAGGAAGATGTTTTGGACTTGACCTGATGTACAGGTATGATGATGATAAAAAAAAAAGAAGACTGAGATTGTCCTTGGCCGGTGGGTACTCACGGTTTGCTATGTTACAGCCATCATGGCAGGAGAATTCTGTATCGAGTCCACATCACTGCATCATGTACAATATCATCTGACCTGTGGAGTCAGGCTCAGATGCCAAAACTATTCCCAGTCGTAGTTCAAAAAATGTAAGATGCAAGCACAGAGCATGCTGGGAAGTTTAAGCATAAGGTGATCTCCGATTGGCCATGTTTTCCTGACGTGTGTAAAACAGCACAGACTGGTGTTGGGCTGTGAAGTGTCTTTTGGTGCTTGTAAAGAGTTGTCGATGCGTGTCTTTGTAGTACACCCTCAGGGATGAGCCTTACTTTGGGTGCCAGTTGGGCTTATTTAACTGTAGGAAACATATCATAAGAGGCACATATGTGTATGTGTGCGTGGAATATACACCGCGATGTATTTATGTATAAAATCATGGCTAAAATCATGAGCTACCAGAAGTTGTTCTTGGCGTGAAAATAGGAAGATGTTTTGGACTTGACCTGATGTGCAGGTATGATGATGATAAAAAAAAGACTCTGGGATTGTCGCCCGACGGTGGGTACTCCCACAGTTTTGCTATATTGCAATAATCATGGGAGAAATTCTGCTCGAGTCACATCACTGCATGTGTACAATATCATCTGACCTGTGGAGTCAGGCTCAGATACCAAAACTATTCCCAGTGGATTCAAAAAATGTAAGATGCCAAGCACAGAGCATGCTGGGAAGTTTTAAGCATAAGCTGATCTCCAATTTGTACATGTTTTCTGACGTGTTTAAAACAGCACAAGACTGGTGTTGGGCTGTGAAGTGTCTTTTGAATTGCTTATAGAGTTGTCGGTCGTGTCTTGTGGTACACCCTCAAGGATCAGCCTTACTTTAGGTGCCATTTGGAGAGTTTGATATGAAGCATATCAGAAGAGACACACATATCATGTATGTGTCGTGTATATCGTGTATATTTATGTATAAAATCATGGCTAAAATCTGACTACCAAGTTATTTACTTGCGTGAAAATAGGAAAGATATTTTGGACTTGACCTGATGTGCAGGTATGATGATGATAAAAAGACTCTGAGATTGTCCTTGTGGTGGGTACTCCACAGTTTTGCTATATTGCAATAATCCTTGAGGAGAAATTCTGTCAGTCCACATCACCACTCATGTACAATATCATCCCTGACCTGTGAGTCAGGCTCCAGATACCAAAACTATTCCCAGTCATGATCCAAAAAATGTAAAAGATGCAAGCACAGAGCATGCTGGGAAGTTTAAGCATAAGCTGATCTCGATTGGCCATGTTTTCCTGACGTGTAATAAAACAGCACAGACTGAGTGTTGGACTGTGAAGTGTCTTTAGTGCTTGTAAAGATTGTCGATCGTGTCTTTGTAGTACACCCTCAAGGATGAGCCTTAGTTTGGGTGCCATTTGGGTTTGATATAGAAACATATCAGAAGGAGCGCACATATGTGTATGTGTCGTGTATATACAAATGTATATTATGTATAAAATCATGGCTAAAATTACGAGTTACCAAGTTGTTGCGTGAAAATGGGAAGATGTTTTTGGACTTGACCTGATGTGCAGGTATGATGATGATAAAAAAAGACTCACAAGTTGTCCTTGATTGGGTACTCCACAGTTTTGCTATATGCAATAATCAGCAAGGGAGAAATTCTGTATCGAGTCACATCACTGCATTTGTACAATATCATCTGACCTGTGTGGAGTCAGGCTCCAGATACCAAAACTATTCCCAGTCATAGTTCAAAAAATGTAAAAGATGCAAGCACAGGCATGCTGGGAAGTTCAAGCATAACTGCTCTCTGATTGGCCACGTTTTCTGCGTGTGTAAAGCACAGACTAGTGTTGGACTGTAGAGTGTCTTTTGGTGCTTGTAAAAGGTTGTCGGTCGTGTCTTTGTGGTACACCTCAGGATGAGCCTTGATTTGGGTGCCATTTGACCAGTTTTGATATGAAACATATCAGAAGAGGCCTTTGCATATGTGTATGTGTGCGTGTATATACCGTGTATATTTATGTATAAAATCATGGCTGAGTGCAGAGCTACCAAGTTGTTGCCGTGAAAATAGGAAGATGTTTTGGACTTGACCTGATGTGCAGTGTGATGATGATAAAAAGACTCTGAGATTGTCCTTGTGGTGGAGTACTCCACAGTTTTTATATTGCAATAATCATGAGGAAATTCTGCTCGAGTCACATCACTGCATGTGTACAATATCATCTGACCTGTGGAGTCAGGCTCCAGATACCAAAACTATTCCCAGTCATGGTTCAAAAAATGTAAAAAGTTGCCAAGCACAGAGGCATGCTGGGAAGTTTAAGCATAAACTGCTCTCTGATTGTACGTTTTTCTGACGTGTGTAAAGCACAGACAGAGTGTTGGACTGTAAGAGAAGTGTCTTTTTGGTGCTTGTAAGGATTGTCAGTCGTGTCTTTGTGTACACCCTCAAGGATGAGCCTTAGTTTGGGTGCCAGTTGAGTTTATTTAACTGTAGAAACATATCAGAAGAGACGCACATATGTGTATGTGTGCGTGTATATACAAATGTATATTTATGTATAAAATCATGGCTAAAATTACAGGCTACAAGTTGTTGAGCGTGAAAATAGGAAGATGTTTTGGACTTGACCTGATGTGCAGGTATGATGATGATAAAAAAGACTCTGAGATTATCCTTGTGGTAGGTACTCCACAGTTTTGCTATATTGCAATAATCATGAGGAGAATTCTGTATCGAGTCATCACTGCCATGTAGTACAATATCATCTGACCTGTGAAGTCAGGCTCCAGATACAAAACTATTCCCAGTCATGTGGTTAAAATGTAAAAGATGCCAAGCACAGAGCATGCTGGGAAGTTTAAGAATAAGCTGATCTCCGATTGTGTGTTTCTAACGTGTGTAAAACAGCACAGACTGGTGTTGGGCTGTGAAGTGTCTTTAGTGCTTGTAAGTTGTCAGTCGTGTCTTTGTAGTACACCCTCAAGGATGACCCTTAGTTTGGAGTGCCAGTTGAGTTGTTTTGCTGCAGAAACATATCATAAAAGAGGCAGCACATATGTGTGTGCGTGAATATACCACGATGTATATTTATGTATAAATCATGGCTAAAATCACAAGCTACCAAGTTGCTGCGTGAAAATAGGAAGATGTTTTGGACTTGACCTGATGTGCAGGAATGATGATGATGATAAAGACTCTGAGATTGTGTAATGGTGGGTGCTCCCACAGTTTTGCTATATTGTAATCATGAGGAGAAATTCTGTATCAGTCATCACTGCATGTATACTATATCATCTGACCTGCAGGACTCAGGCTCCAGATACAAAATATTCCCAGTCATGGTTCAAAAAATGTATAATCATATAGATGCCAAGCACAGAGCATGCTGGAAGTTTAATGATAAAGCCGCTCTCTGTTTGGCATATATTTCCTGACGTGTGTAAAACAGCACAGACAGTGTTGGACTGAGTATATTTTTAGTGCTTGTAAAGTTGTCGGTCACGTGTCTTTGTAGTACACCCTCAAGGATGAGCAGATTTAGGTGTGATTGAGTTTGTAACTGTAGAAGACATCAGAAGAGACGCACATGTATTGTATGCCAATGCGTGTATATACTGCGTGTATATTTATGCATAAAAACATGGCTAAAATCTTGAGCTACCAAGTTATTCTTAGTGAAAATAGGAAGATGTTTGGACTTGACCTGATGTGCAGGTATGATGATGATAAAAAGACTCTGAAGTTGTCCTTGTGTTGGGTACTCCACAGTTTTGCTATATTGCAATAATCATGAGGACAAATTCTGTATCGAGTCACATCACCATGTGTACAATATCATCTGACCTGTAGGTCAGGCTCCAGATACAAAACTATTCCCAGTCATGATTCAAAAAATGTAAGATGCCAAGCACAGAGCATGCTGGAAGTTTAAAGATAAGCTGATCTCGATTGTGTATTTTCCTGACGTGTGTAAAACAGCACAGACTGAGTGTTGGACTGTGAAGTGTCTTTTGGTGCTTGTAAAGTTGTCAGTCGTGTCTTCGTGAAGTACCCTCAAGGGTGAGCCTTGGATTTGGAGTGCCTGTTCAGTTTATTTTAACTGTGAAACATATCATAAGGAGACGCGCACATATGTGTATGTGTGCGTGAATATACACATTAATATATTTATACTTGTATAAAATCATGGCTAAAATCTTGAGCTACCAAGTTATTTGCAGCGTGAAAATAGGAAGATGTTTTGGACTTGACCTGATGTGCAGGTATGATGATGATAAAAAGACTCTGAGATTGTCGCACATCGGTGGGTACTCCACGGTTTTGCTATATTACCCAGTAATCATGAGGAGAAATTCTATGTCGAGAGTCACATCACATGTGTACAATATCATCCTGACCTGTGGAGTCAGGCTCCAGATACCAAAACTATTCCCAGTCATGATTCAAAAAATGTAAAAAGATGCCAAGTACAGAGCATGCTGGGAAGTTTAAGCATAAACTGCTCTCTGATTAGCCATGTTTTTCCCTGACGATAATGTAAAACAGCACAGACTGGTGTTGGACTGTGAAGTGTCTTTTGGTGCTTATGGGTTGTCGGTCGTGTCTTTAGTACACCCTCCAAGGATAAGCCTTGGATTTTAGATTGCCATTTGAGTTTGATATAGAAACATATCAGAGAGGGCGCACGCTTATGTGTATGTGTGCGTGTATATCTGCGATGTATATTTATGTATAATATATCATGGCTAAAATCCACGAGCTACCAAGTTGTTGCGTGAAAATAGGAAGATGTTTTGGACTTGACCTGATGTGCAGGAATGATGATGATAAAAGACTGAGATTGTCCTTGTGGTGGGTACTCCACAGTTTTGCTATATTGCAATAATCATGAGGAGAAATTCTGTATCGAGTCACATCACTGCATGTATACTATATCATCTGACCTGTGGACTCAGGCTCCAGATACCAAAACTATTCCCAGTCATGGTTCAAAATGTATAATCATATAGATTCAAACTGGAGGCATGCTGGAAGTTTAATGATAAACCGCTCTGTTTGGCCATGTATTTCCTGGCGTGTATAAAACAGCACAGACTGGTGTGGACTGTGAAGTGTCTTTTGGTGCTTGTAAAAAGTTGTCAGTGCGTGTCTTTGTGGTACATCCTGAAGGATGAGCGTTAGTTTGGGTGCCAGTTGAGTTTATCTGATTGTGGAAACATATCAGAAGAGACACACATATGTGTATGTGTCGCATTTTTATATATAATATAATTATGCATAAAATCATGGCTAAAATCCACGGGCTACCAAGTTGTTGAGTGTGAAATAGGAAGATGTTTGGACTTGACCTGATATGCAGGTATGATGATGATAAAAAAGACTCTGAGATTGTCCTTGACGGTGGGTACTCCACAGTTTTGCTATATTGCAATAATCATGAGGAGAATTCTGTATCGAGTCACATCACTGCATGTGTACAATATCATCTGACCTGTGGACTCAGGCTCCAGATGCAAAACTATTCCAGTCATAGTTCAAATGTAAAAAGATCCCAAGTAGAGCATGCTGGGACGTTTAAGCATAAACTGCTCTCTGATTGGCCATGTTTTCTGGCGTGTATGCAAAACAGCATAGACTGGTGTTGGGCTGTGAAGTGTCTTTTGGTGTAAAGTTGTCTGGTCGTGTCTTTGTATAGTACACCCTCAAGGATGAGCCTTAGTTTTAGGTGCCAGTTGGAGTTAACTTAACTGTAGAAACATATCAGAAGGGACACATATGTGTATGTGTCGTGTATATACATGTGTAATATTTATGTATAAAATTATGGCTAAAATCCACAGAGCTACCAAGTTATTTCTTGGCGTGAAAATGAGAAGATATTTTGGACTTGACCCTGTGCAGGTATGATGATGATAAAAAAGACTCTGAGATTGTCCTTGTGGTGGGTACTCCACAGTTTGCTATATTGCAATAATCATGAGAAATTCTGTATGAGTCACATCACTGCATATACTATATCATCTGACCTGTGGACTCAGGCTCCAGATACCAAAACTATTCTAATCTGGATTTCAAAAATGTATAATTATATAGATGCCAAGCACAGAGCATGCTGGGAAGTTTAAGCATAAACTGCTCTCTGATTGGCCATGTTTTTCCCCTGGCGATGTGTAAAAGCACAGACTGGTGTTGGACTGTGAAGTGTCTTTTGGTGCTTGTAAAGTTGTCAGGTCGTGTCTTTGTGGTACATCCTCAGGATGAAGCGTTAGTTTGGAGTGCCAGTTGAGTTTATTCCCCAATTGTGAAACATATCAGAAGAGACACACATATGTGTATGTGTGCGTGTATGCTGCGTGTATATTTATGTATAATATCATGGCTAAAATCACGAGCTACCAAGTTGTTGCGCGTGAAAATAGGAAGATGTTTTGGACTTGACCTGATGTGCAGGTGATGATGATAAAAAAGACTCTGAGATTGTCGCCAGCGGTGGGTACTCCACAGTTTTGCTATATTGCAATAATCATGAGGAGAAATTCTGTATCGAGTCACATCACTGCACATGTACAATATCATCTGACCTGTAGAGTCAGGCTCAGATACCAAACTATTCCCAGTCATGGTTCAAAAAATGTAAGATGCAAGCACAGAGCATGCTGGGAAGTTTAAGAATAAGCTGATCTCCGATTGGCCATATTTTTCCTGGCGTGTATGAAACAGCACAGACTGGTGTTGGGCTGTGAGTGTCTTTAATTGCTTGTAAAGTTGTCCGGTCGTGTCTTTGTAGTACACCCTCAAGGATGACCCTTAGTTTGGGTGCCAGTTGAATTTGTTTAACTGCAGAAACATATCATAAGAGACGCACATATGTGTATGTATGCGTGAATATATGCGATGTATATTTGTATAAAATCATGGCTAAAATCACGAGCTACCAAGTTGTTGCGGCGTGAAAATAGGAAAGATATTTGGACTTGACCTGATGTGCAGGTATGATGATGATAAAAAGACTCTGAGATTGTCCTTGATGGTGGGTACTCCACAGTTTGGCTATATTGCAATAATCATGAGGAGAAATTCTGTATCGAGTCACATCACTGCATGTGTACAATATCATCTGACCTGTGAGTCAGGCTCCAGATACCAAAACTATTCCCAGTCATGGTTCAAAATGTAAGATGCCAAGCTGGAGCATGCTGGGAAGTTTAAGCATAAGCTGATCTCGATTGGCCATGTTTTCCCTGACGTGTATGTAAAACAGCACAGACTGGTGTTGGACTGTGAAGTGTCTTTTGGTGCTTGTAAAGTTGTCCGGTCGTGTCTTTGTAGTACACCCTCAAGGATGAGCCTTAGTTTGGGTGCCAGTTGAGTTTATTTAACTGTAGAAACATATCAGAAGGGCATATGTGTATGTGTCGTGTATATACTTGATGTATATTTATGTATAAAATCATGGCTAAAATCTTGAGCACAAGTTGTTGCGCGTGAAAATAGGAAGATGTTTTGAAACGACCTGATATGCAGGTATGATGATAAAAAGACTCTGAGGATTGTCATGTGGTGGGTACTCCACAGTTTGCTATATTGCAATAATCTTGAGGAGAAATTCTGTATCAGATCACATCACTGCATGTACAATATCATCTGACCTGTGAGTCAGGCTCCAGATACAAAACTATTCCCAGTCATGATTCAAAAATGTAAAAGATGCCAAGCACAGAGCATGGGAAGTTTAGAATAAGCTGATCTCCGATTGGCCATGTTTTTCCTGGCTGATGTGTAAAACAGCACAGACTGGTGTTGGACTGTGAAGTGTCTTTGGTGCTTATGCAAAGTTGTCCGGTCGTGTCTTCGTAGTACACCCTCAAGGATGAGCCTTAGTTTGGGTGCCTGTTCAGTTTATTTAACTGTAGAAACATATCATAAGAGAGGCAGCACATATGTGTATGTGTGCGTGAATATACGATGTATATTTATGCTTATAAAATCATAGCTAAAATCACAAGCTACAAGTTATTGCGTGAAATAGAAGATGTTTTGGACTTGACCTGATGTGCAGGAATGATGATAAAAGACTCTGAGATTGTCCTTGTGGTGGAGTACTCCACAGTTTTGCTATATTGCAATAATCATGAGGAGAAATTCTGTGAGTCACATCACTGCATATATACTATATCATCTGACCTGTGGACTCAGGCTCCCAGATGCAAAACTATTCCCAGTCATGGTTCAAAATGTATAATCATATAGATGCAAGCACAGAGCATGCTGGAAGTTTTAATGATAAACAGCTCTGTGTTTGGCCTTATTTCTGGCGTGTAAAACAACTGGACTGGTGTTGGACTGTGAAGTCTTTTTGTGCTTGTAAAGGATTGTCACGGTCGTGTCTTTGTAGTACACCCTCAGGATGAGCCTTACTTTGGGTGCCAGTTGGGTTTACTTAACTGTAGAAAGACATCAGAAGAGGCGCATATGTGTATGTGTGCGTGTATATACTGCGTGTATATTTATGCATAAGAACATGGCTAAAATCTTGAGCTACCAAGTTGTTGCGCGTGAAAATAGGAAGATGTTTTGGACTTGACCTGATGTAGGTATGATGATGATAAAAAAAAAGACTCTGAGATTGTCCTTGGCCAGTGGAGTACTCCACAGTTTGCTATGTGCAATAATCATGAGGAGAATTCTGTCAGGTCACATCACTGCATGTGTACAATATCATCTGACCTGTGAGTCAGGCTCCAGATACCAAAACTATTCCCAGTCATGGTTCAAAAAAATGTAAAAAGATGCCAAGCACAGAGCATGCTGGGAAGTTTAAGCATAAGGTGATCTCCGATTGGCCATACTTTTCCTGGCCGATGTAAAACAGCACAGACTGGTGTTGGGCTGTGAAGTGTCTTTAGTGCTTGTAAAGTTGTCAGTCGTGTCTTTGTAGTACACCCTCAAGGATGAGCCTTACTTTGGGTTCCAGTTAGGCTTGTTAACTGTAGAAACATATCATAAGAGGCAGCACATATGTGTATGTGCGTGAATATGCATTAATATATTTATGTATAAAATCATGGCTAAAATCATGTTTACCAAGTTGTTGCGGCGTGAAAATAGGAAGATGTTTTGGACTTGACCTGATGTGCAGGTATGATATTGATAAAAAAAGACTCTGAGATTGTCGCCAGCGGTGGGTACTCCACAGTTTGCTATATTGCAATAATCATGAGGAGAAATTCTGTATCGAGTCCATCACTGCATGTGTACAATATCATCTGACCTGTGGAGTCAGGCTCAGATACCAAAATATTCCCAGTCATGGTTCAAAAAAAATGTAAAAGATGCAAGCACAGAGCATGCTGGGAAGTTTAAGCATAAGCTGATCTCCGATTGGCCATGTGTTTTTCCTGGCGATGTGTAAACAGCACAGACTGGTGTTGGGCTGTGAAGTGTCTTTAGTGCTTGTAAAGTTGTCGGTCAGTGTCTTTGTGGTACACCCTCAAAGGATGAGCCTTTACTTTTGGAGTGCCAGTTGAGTTTACTTAACTAATAGAAAGACATCAGAAGAGGCAGCACATATGTGTATGTGTCGTGTATATACTGCGATGTATATTTATGTAGCATAAAATCATGGCTAAAGTGCGAGCTACCAAGTTGTTGCGTGAAAATAGGAAGATGTTTTGGACTCAAGCCTGAGTGTGCAGGTATGATGATGATAAAAAAAGACTCTGAGATTGTCCTTTGTGATGGGTACTCCACAGTTTTGCTATATTGCAATAATCATGAGGAGAGAGATTCATGTCGAGGTCACATCACTGCGTCTCTGCAATATCATCTGACCTGTGGAGTCAGGCTCCAGATATAAAACTATTGTTCCCAGTCATGGTTCAAAAAATGTAAAAAGATGCAAGCACAGAGCATGCTAGGAGACAACAAGCTGATCTCCGATTGGCCATGTTTTCTGACGTGTGTAAAACAGCACAGACTGGTGTTGGACTGTGAAGTGTCTTTTTGGTGCTTGTATAAAGTTGTCAGTCGTGTGTCTTTTGTAGTACACCCTCAAGGATGAGCCTTAGTTTTGGGTGCCAGTTGGAGTTTATTTAACTGTGAAACATATCAGAAGAGGCACATATGTGTATGTATGCGTGTATATACACGTGTATATTTATGTATAAAATCATGGCTAAAAAATCACGAACTATCAAGTTGTTGCGTAGAAATAGGAAGATGTTTTGGACTTGACCTGATAGCACGGGTATGATGATGATAAAAAAAGACTCTGAGATTGTCATGTGGTGGGTACTCACGTTTGCTATATTGCAATAATCACCCAGGAAAATTGCATATCAGTCACATCTGCTGTGCAATATCATCTGACCTGTGGAAGTCAGGCTCCAGGAATGCCAAAACTATTCCCAGTCATGATTCAAAAAATGTAAAGTACCAAGCACAGAGCATGCTGGGAAGTTTAGAATAAGCTGATCTCGATTGGCCATGTGTTTTCCTGACGTGTGTAAAACAGCACAGACTGGTGTTGGACTGTAAGTGTCTTTTGTTACTTGTAAAGTTCCTCCGATGCATTAATATTTTGTGAAGTACACCCTCAAAGGATGAGCCTTAGTTTGGGTACCATTTGAGTTTGATATGAAACATATCAGAGAGACACACATATGTGTATGTGTGCGTGTAATATCTGCGTGTATATTTATGTATAAAATTATGGCTAAAATTAGGCTACCAAGTTGTTGCGTGAAAATGGGAAGATGTTTTGGATTGACCTGATGTGCAGGTGTGATGATGATAAAAAGACTCCAGTTGTCCTTGACGGTGGGTACTCCACAGTTTTGCTATATTTTCAATAATCATGAGGAGAAATTCTGCTCCGAGTCACATCACTGCATATGTACAATATCATCTGACCTGTGAGTCAGGCTCCAGATACCAAAACTATTTTGATGTGATTCAAAAAAATGTAAAAGATGCCAAGCACAGAGCATGCTGGGAAGTTTTTAATATAAGCTGATCTCCGATTAGCGATGTTTTCCTGGCGTGTGTAAAACCCAGCACAGACTGGTGTTGGACGTGATGTCTTTTTTTTTGGTGCTTATGGTTATCCGATGCCGTGTCTTTGTAGTACCTCAAGGATGGCATAGTTTGGAGTGCCAGTTAGGTTGTTAACTCTTACGAAACATATCAGAAGAGACAGCACATATGTGTATGTGTGTGTGTATATACTACGTCTATATTGCTAATATCATGGCTAAAATCACGAGCTACCAAGTTATTTAACGCGTGAAAATAGGAAAATGTTTTGGACTTGACACAGTGTGCAGGAATGATGATGATAAAAAGACTCTGAGATTTTGTCGCCCAGCGGTGGGTACTCCACAGTTTTGCTATATTTTGTGTCATGAGGAGAAATTCTGTATCAATTCACATCCTGCATGTATACTATATCATCTGACCTGTGGACTCAGGCTCAGATACCAAAACTATTCCCAGTCATGGTTCAAAAAATGTATAATCCATAGATGCAAGCACAGAGCATGCTGGAAGTTGTGATAAACTGCTCTCTCATTTGGCCCATGTTTTCCTGACGTGTGTAAAACAGCACAGACTGGTGTTGGGCTGTGAAGTGTCTTTTGGTGCTTGTAAAGTTGTCCGGTCGTGTCTTTGTGGTACATCCTCAAGGATGAGCGTTAGTTTGGGGAGCCAGTTGAGTTTATTTGATTGAAACATATCAGAAGAGACACACATATGTGTATGTGTGCGTGCATATATGTGTATAATTATGCATAAAATCATGGCTAAAATCACGAGCTGCAAGTTGTTGAGTGTGAAAATAGGAAGATGTTTGAGACTTGACCTGATGTGTGCAGGTATGATGATAAAAAAAGACTCTGAGATTGTCCTTGGTGGGTACTCCACAGTTTTGCTACCCATTGCAATAATCGCTGAGGAGAATTCTGTATCGAGTCACATCACTGCATGTGTACAATATCATCTGACCTGTGGAGTCAGGCTCAGATGCAAGAAGCTATTCCCAGTCATGGTTCAAAAAATGTAAAAGTTGCCAAGCACAGAGCATGCTGGGAAGTTTAAGCATAAGCTGATCTCCGATTGGCCGTATTTTCCTGACGTGTAAACAGCACAGACTGGTGTTGGACTGAGTGTCTTTTGAATTGCTTGTAAAGTTGTCGGTCGTATTGTCTTTGTGGTACACCCTCAAGGATGGAGCCTTACTTTGGAGTGCCATTTGAGTTTGATATAGAAAAATATATCAGAAGAGACGCACATGTATGTGTATGTGTGCGTGTATATACACGTGTATATTTACATGTATAAAATCATAAACAATCCACGAGAAACCTACCCAAGTTGTCTTGGCGTGAAAATAGGAAGATGTTTTGGACTTGACCTGATGTGCAGGTATGATGATGATAAAAAAGACTCTAAGTTTGTCCTTAGTGGGTACTCCACAGTTTGCTATATTGCAATAATCATGAGGAGAAATTCTGTAACCGAGTCACATCACTGCATGTGTACTATATCATCTGACCTGTGAGTCGGGCTCTGAATGCAAAACTATTCTGATGTGGTTAGTAAAAAGTCTGGTAGAGAGCATGCTGGGGCGTTTAAGCATAAACTGCTCTCCGATTGGCCATGTATTTCCTGACGTGCTAAAACAGCACAGACTGGTGTTGGGCTGCGAGAGTATCTTTAATTGCTTGTAAGTTGTCAGTCGTGCGCCGTACACCCTCAAGGATGAGCCTTAGTTTAGGTGCCAGTTGGGTTGTAACTGTAGAAACATATCAGAAGAGGCAGCACATGTATGTGTATGTGTGCGTGTATATACTATGATGTATATTTATGTATAAAATTATGGCTAAAATCATTTCTGCAAGTTGTTGCGCGTGAAAATAGGAAAGATATTTTGGACTTGACCTGATTATTGCAGGCATGATGGTAAATAAAAAAAAAAAAAGACTCTGAGATTGTCCTTGACGGTGGGTACTCCACAGTTTGCTATATTGCAATAATCGCGAGGAGAAATTCTGTATCGAGTCACATCACTGCCATGTGTACAATATCATCTGACCTGCAGAGTCGGGCTCCAGATGCCAAAATATTCCCAGTCATGGTTCAAAAATGTAAAAGATGCCAAGCACAGAGCATGCAGGAAGTTTAAGCATAAGCTGATCTCCGATTGGCCATGTTTTCTGACGTGTGTAAAACAGCACAGACTGGTGTTGGACTGTGAAGTGTCTTTGGTGCTTGTAAAGTTGTCAGTGGAAGTGTCTTTGTAGTACACCCTCAGGATGAGCCTTAGTTTGGGTGCCATTTGAGTTTGATATGAGAAACATATCGGAAGAGGCTGCACATATGTGTGTATGTGTGCGTGTATATACGTGTATATTTATGTAAATCATGGCTAAATCACTTGAGCTACAAGTTGTTGCGTGAAAATAGGAAGATGTTTTGGACTTGACCTGATGTGGGTATGATGATAAAAAGACTCTGAGATTGTCCTTGGTGGGTACTCACAGTTTTGCTATATTGCAATAATCATGAGGAGAAATTCTATGTCGAGTCCATCACTGCATGTATACTCATATCATCTGACCTGTGGAGTCAGGCTCAGATACCAAAACTATTCCCAGTCATGGTTCAAAAAATGTAAAAAGATGCAAGCACAGAGCATGCTGGAAGTTTGTGATAAACCAGCTCTCTGTTTGGCCATGTTTCCTAGCGTGTAAAACAGCACAGACCCAATTGTTGGGGCTGTGAAGTGTCTTTAGTGCTTGTAAAGTTGTCGGTCTGTGTTTTTGTAGCTCATGTCGTGTCTTGTGGCTCTTCCTGGGGATAGGCCTTAGTTTGAAGTGCCAGTTTTAGTTCATTTAACTGTAAAACATATTAGAAGAGACACACATATGTGTATGTGTGCGTGTATATATATGTATATTTATATTACAAAATCATGGCTAAAATTACGAGTTACCAAGTCTTTGACGTGTAAATGGGATAAATGTCTCTGACTGTCGAAACATAATTGTTGTATAAGTAGTCATGGTTGGAAACCTTGATTTATATACAGATCCCCACTCCACACTCCAGGGAGTTGAGGGCTTTCCATTTGATACAGAGTTATACTTATCTGTAAACATTCATGTCTCATTAATATATGTTTCTAAATTAACTTCCTCCCGGAGTTTTTGCTTTCTTGTCTTGCAGTTCTCTGGATCGTGACTGCTGCTGTGGTCCTGCGATGTCCATCTGTGTCTCTCTGTCTCTCTGTCTCTCTCTCTCTCTCTCTCTCTCTCTCTCTCTCTCTCTCTCTCTCTCCTCTCTCTCTCTCTCTCTCTTTTCTCTCTCTCTCTCTCTCTCTCTCTCTCTGTAACTCAGCTGATGTAGCAGATGACCATTCACCAATGAGCTTAGGTTCTTTCGAGGTTTCTACACTACCTGTTAAAGGGAGTTTTCCTGCCACACGTCGCCAAGTGCTTGCTCATGGTGGAATTGTTGGGTCTCTGTAGATAATATTATGAAGAGTATGGTCTAGACCTGCTCTAATCTATTCCAATCATAGTTTTTCACAGTAATCGGAGCAATGAAGCACATTTTCTGCATTTTAAATTAAATAATTGGTGAACTCATATAATACTGTGAAAGTAAGGCTAAAGTTCAAATTGAAATAACTTGACCATCGTTAAACTGTAATTTAAAATCTGTTCTGTTTCTCTTGTGTATATTTGTTTCCTGCAAATATGTCACACCAATTTATTATAAATGAAATTGTGTTATCCCTATCCTATCCCTTTATTGGCAATCAAACTCCAGCAAAATTATTATTATCAGTGGCCATATACCATTTCCCTTTTTCCATTGATCTGCGCATAAACAAAGCGCTGCTATTGATCCACTTGTTTTCCTGATAAATAGACTGTCACTTTGAGAAACAACAGAGTTCAGTTTGCCAATTAGGACTTTGTGGTAAATTTATAATGGTACAGCAGGGTCTGGACTCTAGCAGTGCTTTTTCCTCCAAACGTTATATAAACATGGAAATAAAAAAGACTGTTTCCAGTCCTGGATAATAACTTCCTATTTTCCTCTTTTTGCTGAAAACAAAATCAACTAGATAAGCTACACAATATTTGCCTCGCAATCACTTGTGACACCATTTAAAGTGCTTATAGTGATTACTGTTGACCTACATTTTGATGATTGTTTTCATTTTTAAGGTGCAATGAGATTTGAAATATTCGAGAATTCGCTGTGGCACAACAGGTGTACAGTTTGGAGTTACAACATGGTTTCAATATGTCATTACAGGGAAGTAGAGTCCTCTCTCACACAAACTAAAGTATTCAGTCTGAGGCAATAATCTTGAGTAGGATAGCAAGTGAGTAAGTGGTGGCACACTGCATGTATACAATATCATGTGACCTGTGGAGTCAGGCTCCAGATACCAAAACTATTCCCAGTCATGGTTCAAAACATATAAATGCATATTTATATAGAGGCCATCACCAGCATCAATACTTTTAAGAGTAGGTGGAAGACTTTCCAATTTGATAGTTTTCATAGTTAGGGCTGGCTCAGGTCATCCCTTAGTTATGCTGCTTTAGAAGTAGACTGCTGGGGGACTTCAAATTGTGCGCTGAGCCCTTCTCTTCTTCTTCTTCTTCTTCTTCTTCTCTCTCTCTCTCTCTCTCTCTCTCTCTCTCTCTCTCTATCCATCTGTAAACATTCATGTCTCATTAATACATATTGCTAAATAAACTTTTTCCCCAGAGTTTTTGTGCTTTCTCGTCTTGCAGGTTCTTTTCTTATTTTTTATAGTATGGTCTAGACCTGCTCTAATCTACCCCAATCATAGTTTTCACAGTAATATTGCAGTTCATTACTGACTGTTGAATGTGATTGTTCTGTGATAAGGGACTCCATGCTACCATGCATCATATGTGCTCGTAACCTCTCGGTGGTGACGCTCTACTGTATGTAAAGCTCTTGGGTCGAAGATTTCACTATATCTTGATTGTAATGATTGTTGTGATTGATTTTTATTTTAATTAAAAATTATAATCTAGAATATTAAATCGATTGTTTTATTGTTCTGATGTAGTAATGCTCCAGATACCAAAACTATTTCCAGTCATGATTTTAAAAAAAAGAAATGTATATTTATATAGATGAGTAAAAATGGCGCTCCTCCCAGCTCTCTTTGGCTGTAGTCGCACTGCTCTCTAGCATGACCAGATGTTTGGACTGCTTGGTATCTTTTGGACCTGGCGAAGCTTCTGTTCATGTGTTTGCGATGATGTAGCAATGCTCATCCTGGTACAGAGCACCATTTTCACTGGGGCTTCTGTCAGCGATCTCCAAAACCTGTCTGTAAAATCAGGGCTAAAATCACAATCACATATTTACAGCTGGTACACACAGCTTAATCACATCTTAACTGAATTGCCTGTCCATCATGTAAGCACAACTCAACCCGCTAGTGCAGGGATCTTCAACCTTTTTCAGCCCAAGGACCCTTTGGATGAGAGACAAGCAGAACAGGGAACCCGGTGTAATTATTTTTTTTAAGCCTGGCCTGTAATAACATTTATATTTACTTTATTCAACTTTGATTTCACCTTATTAACCTATTTATATAGTGGGTTATTATCCTATGTGTGCATCTATATACTATCGGCAGATATTGAAGGGTTTATAAAGGGCGTGGTACCCGGTGGCAGTTCAACAATCATTTATGAAAAATAGATTCATACAAATGGCAGGCACAGGGCATGCCAGGAAATGTATGCAACGATGTTATATACATGTACAATACTGTATACATAAATAACATTGTCCCTAAAATTTCCTCAAAAATAATGTATATTTATAAAAATGATAATATAAAATGTTTACAGATGCCAGACACAGGGCATGCTGGGAAAATATTAATAAACAGGTGTCTGATTGGTCATATTCTTTCTGACGTCTGCAACGGCACAGGGTTTTGTTAGCAAGTCAAGTTGTGGGCTGGAGCTCTCTCAAGAGACATTGTTGAAGATTGTAATTGTCCATGATTTTTATGAAAGTGTATTATATTCACATGAAAAAAAAGTCCAAGACAAATCGGACGTTCTCGGGCATACTGTACAGACCGGTCAGCCATCCGCCATTTTGTCACCACACAGAACTCTTTCTTGACGTCATTTTTCTGTGATTTACAATAATCACAATATTAATTAAAAAATGTAACTTTGAACTGATATTATTATGTACTGCCTGTTTTGATCAGAATTATAATAAATTACAATTTCAGTAAACAGTTTGAATATTAAACGATTTTAATAGTTTAAAAATTTCAGAAAAAATATTTACCCTAAATATCCTTTATTATTGTATTCTTCGTGAGTGTTTGCGTATGTGTCTATATAAAGAACAACTGCATCATAATAAAACAAAATCACATAAATCAGTGGTTCTCAAACTGTGGTACACGTACTCCTGGTGGTACGCGACCTCCATCTAGTGGTGGGCGGAGCAATCAACACATTTTGAATACATTTTTTAAATTAAATAAATTAATTTAAACTCATATAATACTGTGAAAGCGCTCGTATGTCACATCGATTTGTTATGAATGAAACTGTGATGGGAAATTAGTGAGCGGATCCAAAAGGCTCTGAAACACTGCAGTCATGGCTGCAAACGGGAAAATCAGAGAGAGAGAGCTCCTTGAGCTGTGGGGTAAGTTACGCAGTGCCAGTTCCAGTGCACTTTGTGCAATATATCTGACAATAAATAGTCATATTAGGAAAAACTCTGCCTCCTGCGTGAACTGTCCACAGTTGAATGGGGTCGGCTTCCACCAAAATACTTTATTTTAACATTGTGATCATAATTACTAGACGCCTGCTGCCATCTCTCTCTCTCTTACACGCAGTTTCTGCATTAAAACACCAGGGGGAGGCTGTTGCTCAGGTACAGCAGGCCTCTGGTAACCGGATAACGACGGTTCGATTCCCGGCCTCCCCAGATCAGTCGACGTGTCCTTGAACATGAAATGCCGAATTCTTAAATGGACAGGAATGTTTGGCTTGCACCTTGCATGGCGTGTATTAAGTATTGTAAAGCATTTCAGGTCAGTTGATTTGAGAGATGCTATATAAATACAAGTCCATATACGCATCCATATCTGTTTATAGAGGCTGGATTATAGGAGAGAGGAAATGTCATATCTGAGACTTGAGATGCATTGGTCGATAATACACGAAGTGTACACACAAACCAGTACGCATCCGGTACCAAAATCTCTCTTTTACATGCAGTTTCTGCATTTGAAACGCCAGGGGGCGGCTGTGGCTCAGGTACAGGAGGCATCTAGTAATTGGAGGACGTCTGTTCGAGTCCTGGCTCCCCAAAGCCAGTTGAAGTGATGCTGAACCCCAGCATCATGGATAGGAATTCCTTGTATGAACAGCTGGCACCCTGCGTGGTGCGTGTTAAGTGTTGTAAAAGCACTTCAGACCACCTTCCTTAAACACAAAGTTGCTACCAACTGCTAACATACAACATGTTTGTCATTGCCGCTTCCCACGTTGCATGTTGTTTGGGATGAGGCACTCCTGTCAACAGAAACTAATACTTACGCCGTGGTTTCTACTGCTTGAAAAGGATGTTGACTGTAAGCCACTAACTACAAACCTGACTGAGCTTTTATGGGAAATTCTGACATATCACTCTGCCTGCACCATATCCTACCACAATCCTATAGATTGAAGGCTTCCAAATGATTTTGTTCGTAGTGATTATCATCAGCTTTGTTCTTAAGGAGATGACCAAACCCAAACCAGAGTGGAAACAATGCCACACACCATTACACAACCGCAGCGACTGAGAAAAAAAGGCTATACGGATTAACTTTGTTTTGACCACACACAGTGACACATACTCAGATTGAGGTCTGAACTCTAATTTAACATTTACATCACTGGAGGAAATGGGTTTATATGGTTGATTTCTATTTACAGCGTGTCTGTGCACAGTAATATGTGTTTTTTAATTTTTTTTTTTTAGGATGGATCCGTTTGTGTCAGACTCAGTGATACCCTGCTGTGTGTTTGTGTGAGAGGATGGGAAAGTGAGATGAGGCTGTGTGATGAGATGAGGCACTCTTGTTGCTTCTAAATGGAAACAATAAGATCTCGGTCTTTATCGGAGCATTGCTGTTTTGGAGAAATCACAATGGCATCCTGCGGTGGTTTGTCACCAAGACAACACCAAGACAGTTCACAACCAGCTAATCCAGGTTATCTGACGACTGTGTCAGCAGCTCAGGACCTTACACTGCACTCAATATTCTCCCATGAGCGAACTGTTGAAGCATATTCAGCATCAATTATTCGCTTCGGGGAAAATGTCAGGTTTATAAATAACATTTTGTTGTGTTATTTTTTCCCCCCTTGCTTTCTTTCCGTTTGTGCCTATAAAACCATAATAATGAGACTCATACCTACGTCACGGACTGAGGGCTTTGATCAGTAAATGAGCGTAGATGAGTCATCCTATTCACTTAGATTGCCTTACACATTTACACAGGCTCATTTTCCTCATCAGATTGCCTCATACTCTGAATTTTCTGGCTGCATCACTTTGGGTGGGCCTGAGTACAATTTTAGGCTATAATTTCTGCTGCTTTTATTTTTAACCCAGCGTGCACTCATCACTGTACAGCACTGTTTTCCCTCAGCTGTGACACAGGTGATTTGTTTAATCTGATATGCTGTAAATAGGGCCAGATGCAAAGCTCAGATTTTGTGCACACATTTATTGTTCTGCAGAAACACTCAAAAGCAAATCATCTGGTCCAGACCATACTGTGTTTTTATTTCTGGCCAAATGAATTAAAAATGACACCAGATATTTAAATAGACAAAGTTTGACTCCTGAAACAGATGGTCTGGACTACATTTAAACATTCTTTTCTCTCTCACACACGCTGGCTACTTGCCCTTTAGGCCCTTCCTAGCAAAGGGTTTCCTGCTGGTTTATCATGCTGCCATTTTCGCCAACCATGCACAATACTGGTAACACTTGCCCTCTGTAATTGGGGACCTAGAGGCGTTTCACCCCCATGATATGCAATTTTCTGAGTCAGTTGTAAGCAGTTGTGTGGGGAAATTGTTTTCTTCTGGGAAAGAGAGGGAGAGGGAAAGACTGAGCTGCTCAAAAACTCCACGATTCCTTAATCGTGCTCAGAGTGTAAAACTATTATCCAGTTTTTTTAGGGAAAGCTCCAGTGGAGCACAAAGTGCTTAATGTTTAAAGACTTTTACATCATATGTCTTCACTAAACTTTTATTGAAATCTGATACAACAACACAAGAAATATTTCTGCAAAAATATACCCCCAATCTTCATAAGGAATCTGTGATTAAATAGGTTACAAAATGGCAAACTAGAATATTAATATGGGATCTTTTGTGACGTGATTTTATATAACATGCAGGAATATATTAGAAACTTAATATAGTGTATACAAAGTATCTGTAAGTGCAGACTTGCTGATAAAAGTAAGCTATCTTACAGATGAAACAGCAATTGTGGACACACATCAAAATTACTCAAACCAAATAAACACAGGAGTTCTTATTCCAAATGACACACCAGTCGTCTCTGTTTTTTGGATACATGTGGAATCATTTGTACTGTGCTTTGCCAAAAAACAAGAAAGATTTTATTGCTCAGAAGTCATCTTCTGTATGCTTCTTTTGGGTCTCTCGTCCTGTCCATCGTTCTGTGGATCTCCCTGGAGAGCAAAGAGCAGACCATTGTAAATATTCACCAGAAGTAGTACATTTGTGTTTAGAAGAATAAACACTATGTAATAACCCACCAGGACAGAGAAAGCCCCAGAACGACCTGAGTTCCTCCTGTTGGGTGGCTCAATCTTCACCTGCCTCCTTGCCCTAACCACCTGGAAGTGAATACAGGAGAGTGTAGTTTCTTAACAACTGACATTTTCTGTGAGCACATCAATGTTTTTCAGCATCCTGAAAGAGATTATGATGAACATTTTCCATTGCGAAACTGAAAGGACATTGTCAGAATGATTGCCTGATACCAAAAGGCCACTTCGATGAACAGATTATTCCAGTGAGTGGACCAAACTGATCCAATAAAACCAAGTAAGGTGGCCTTACAACTGTACACATTTGGACTCTTTGCTCCAGCTGTTTCCTTTACTAAAGGCTTGCCATGGAGACTCACCTGTAGGGGGGTGGCTTTCTTGTCGTTGCTAAGGAGGGAGTAGGAGCCGACGCGGGATTTACGCTTGTTCTTTTTCTTATTCACAGCTTGAGGCGTGTGTCGTCTGGACCTATCAGCCTAAGAAACCACAGACACAGGAATTAGTATAAGCATTGATACTGTACACACTTATCTTAAATGGTATTTTTTCTATTAAGTTAGCAAACATATTACTGAGGATCATTTCTGCATTTGAGCACATATAGATGATACAGCATGACTCAAACCGCTGTAAACCAGTCCCTACCTCCCCCACATTTGGCTTTTACTCACTATGACTCCTGCCTGACTAACAAGTGTGGTTTACCTGGATGAGAGTATTCGGAAAGCCTTTGACTGAGACGGCCCCGGGCAGGCTGGAGTGGCTCAGGTGGGTGGAACCCCGATGCTCCAACTGTCTCTTACGTCTGAGCAAAGCCTACAAGGGTGAGAGTCACAACCACATCCACAGCCACAGAGTGAAACAACAACTCCTGCACGTCTCTTTCTCTTATGTCCTGTCCTGCTCTGTACCGTCCCTGTCCTCACACTGAGTCTTATTTTTTTTACTGGCAGTCAAACTCCAGCAAAATTATTATTGTCAGTGGCCATACGCCATTTCCTACTTTTTCCATTGATCTGCGCATAAACAAAGCGCTGCTATTGATCCACTTGTTGTCCTGATAAATAGACTGTCACTTTGAGAAACAACAGAGTTCAGTTTGCCAATTAAGACTTTGTGGTAAATTTATAATGGTACAGCAGGGTCTGGACTCTAGCAGTGCTTTTTCCTCCAAACGTTATATAAACATGGAAATAAAAAAGACTGTTTCCAGTCCTGGATAATAACTTCCTATTTTCCTCTTTTTGTTGAAAACAAAATCAACTAGATAAGCTACACAATATTTGCCTCGCAATCACTTGTGACACCATTTAAAGTGCTTATAGTGATTACTGTTGACCTACATTTTGATGATTGTTTTCATTTTTAAGGTGCAATGAGATTTGACAAATATTCGAGAATTCGCTGTGTCACAACAGGTGTACAGTTTGGAGATACAACATGTTGTCATTACAGGGAAGCAAATGTTGCTAGTGTGTGTTTGTTTCCCTCAGTCGTTTAAACGCTTCTGTGACTTTATCACATTTACATCATATCATCATCAATTTCACTTTGATTTGTTTCCAGTTAATCTTTCCAGTGTCGTGATATCTTTCACATCGTATTCAGACTAAGGCAATAGTCTTGAGTTGGATAGCAGTAAGTAAGTAAGTGAGTAAGTGGTGGCACATACCAGTCCTTCAGTTAAGGGTAGGGCCCTCTGTTGTTTCTGATCATCAGACTGAAAAGAGGAAGAAAAAATGCAGAAATGAATAATCTTATACTGCAGACCAAGCATGGTACTGTTAGTACTATGTGCACTGTGCACTGTTGATTTTTTATGAATACGTGACCAGTGACCAGTAAAAGGGTCCCTCACACTGGTAAAGTAAGAAATTAGTCCACTGACCCAGACAAACCATGCACTGTCTAACTAGATTTCACAACAGATGTCATTACTTTACAAAACAGTTAAGTCTTTACTAAACATGGCAGCACTTCTGGGTGTGTGTGAGTGTGTTTGTAGGATATTAAGCAAAATGCTGCCTTCCTCAAAACCTGCCATAATCCATCTGGCTTTCCTGTTATGTGCTGCCAAGTCCCATAAATTACTCATTAAATGTATTCCACTCCATTATAAACACAAGTGACCTTGGTGGGAAAAGGCAAAACACAAGTAAATTAAACCAAATGTAGCCTCTGAAAGGATGCCACATCGGGCATTAGTTAGTTCTCACCACATTTGAAGCTTAAAAATGCACATGCTGTAATTATAATACAAATAACTGCTGCAGAAAAGCACATATGTGGCACAAACTCCCTCAGATGGAACAGAATTCCCAATGAAAACTCTTTCATGTGTGGGTGAAAATCCTCCTCTCTCCCCCTGCAGCTGTCGAATCCGTTGTCCAGATGAGGGCGATTACTTTGGACAGAACACGAGGACTGTCCACAGAAAAATGCTAACCACAAGTTTAAAGTATAACAGCCGCTAGCCACATGAATAGCCAAAAAAAAGGGAGTTGAAAGATTTTGTTCCACAGAGGGGTGTATTTTTGGTGCGGTGGCATTATGGCTGTAAAAACCATCACAATGAGACTTTGTTTCTGTTAGTAGAAAAAAAAAAAATTATACGTCTCCACAGGTCAAGGCTAGACTGTACACGTCTCCTGCCATCCTGAAACACACTTGACCACTATTATCGTCACAGCAGCCTCTTTCGAAGGAGTCAGAGTGAGCTTGCATTCCAGCAGAGTTACTGTCTTCCTCTGACCTGAGCTGCTGTATAAACACTGACCACACTGTGTCTGACAAAAACTAAAAAACAAAGTACACAAAGTACACTGAAAGTACAAACTTAAATATTACTACTGTTTTTATGAATCATACTGATTCATAAGGTGAATTTGAATTCAACTCATTAAATCTATGCCAATCACATGGAGGAAATGCTGTGATGAGTTAGTTTTAACTCAGCTTAGATGTGACTTTTAAAAAAGAGACTGACAGAAATATGTATTTTGTAAGTTCACTGTAATTTTCAAAATTTTAAACATACTATTCTCTGCTCTACTATACTATAAAATGAATATCAAACTGACTTTTCACTGCCAGCTTGCATTACATAAAGTGTTCAGTAGCTGGAGAAAACGCTGATAATTCAGATTCTATTCACTTTCATTGGAGAGGAGGGCTAGTTATTATGTAGTTTGGTCAAGCAAACAGCATTTAAACAGACTCAAACAGGCTACACTTACCCCTGTATTGTCACAACAGCACATATGATGACTGATACCTAATGAACACCTTGGTTACCACTGTCCTTCCCTAACTATCACATCCATTAGAGGTGCGTCTCTTACCTGTTCGTCTGCGGTCTGTCCGCTGACACACAGCTCTCCTTGTGTTGCTCCTGAGCAGTCCAGGGCGTGTGACAGCAGGCTCGCCTGCAGGCAGAGCACGCACAGCCAGATAGTAAACCCCATGATCCAGGCAGGAACTCGAGTGTTCCCAGCCCCTGTCAGCTCCTTGCTTTATACGCTCGGCCCTGCTAATGGGGAACAGATGCAGGGGAACGGGAGGCCATGCCAGCTTCACGCAGACAAACAGCCCACCACAAGCCTGCGCTATGCGCCAGCCAGTGGCCTGCGGTCCTGCAGAAACATGTCAGACATCTTGAGGGGGCCTCCCCTTTAAAAAAAAAAAAATAAAAAAAAAATAAATCTCCCCCCTACTCCACTAAACCTACCCTAAAAAGACTATGAAGGACATTTTCCACTTATGCCTGCACTGGAGCTCCTGCCAAATTGTGCGTGTGCGTAAATAGGAGAGCAAAGAGAGAGTGGAGAGAGAAAGAGAAGGAGAGAGAGAGACAGAGGGAGGGTGAGAGGAAACTTGCGTTGTCAAACCTCTGTACATAACAAATGAAACATTGGTGGTTTGGTTCTTGTAATGTCTTGAAGAAATGCTGCATTATGCGGTGAATTTGTCTGCTGGCTCAGTGTAGATGAAATTCTTAACTTCTTCTGTTTATACAGTTTTGCACTGATCCAAACACTTGAGAAAGCCTTTGAGAATTACAGTAATTACTCCTCTATGGACTTCACAGTGGAATATACAGCAGCCATCCACACTGTCAATCCATCTTACAGTTTACAACTCAATACTGTGGCACTGTACCACCGTATCGACAGTGGAAAGGGAATAAATATTTTGGACCTGACCTGGAGTGCAGGTGACATGAATGACATGACTCTCAGATTTGGACCCAACAGATGTTAGCATTTTGATTAACAAGAACCTCTTATCTTCATCAAGTCATATGTACAATATTGTCTGACCTGAAGGCTTTATAAAGGGTGTGGTACGAGTCAAGGTTAAAAAAATTATACAGATGCCAGACACAGGGCTTGCTGGTTGTTATTGTATTCATACAATATCATCTGACCTGTGGGGGCATCATACAAGTGGCATCATACCAAGACTATTATCAGTCACGGTTCAAAAATGTATATTTATGCCAATGAAAGTATAAGATTTATACAGATGCCAGGCACAGGGCATGTTGGGAGGTCTCTTTTGGCCATGTTCTTTCTGACATGTGCGAAACAGCACAGACTGTTATTAGCTAACTAGTAAGTCACACTGTGATCTGACTGGAGCTCTCTCAAGAGACAATATCCAAGAAATGATTGTCCAAATTCTCTGATTTCTATGTGTAAACATTCTGTGTGTATGTGTGTTTCTAAGTGTATTATATTCACATGAAAAAATTGGGGTTGGCTACCACCAAAATGATGTATTTTAACATTGATAAATTACTTATGATTCACTGGGAAAGAAAAAAAATGAAAAATAGAAAGAGGCTTTGTGTTTTGAGTTACTTCTCTCTTATTCTACAGTATGTTTTAGATTATCTGAAAAGCATGGGGGTTTATATACCTCTGTGGGAGTTTATATGGCCTTTAAAACAGAGCGTACCGTAAATAATGCATCTTTTGATGGGGAAAGTTGTAGATGAATAGGCAGCCTGTCTGAAGGTGTATTACAATATGGAAAGAGTGAGTGGGAGTGAGAGAGACGAGAATGAAGTCTTCGAGCCTCAGGCTCTGGGTCACAGAGGAATTGTCTCCCGCTACAATTTAAACATGCACCGCTGTGAAAATTGTGGAAATTAAAGCTTAATTTCCGGTCCAAGTCGAGCCCATATACCACTTTCCTGTCCTCTAACATATCAGTAAAAGATGTTGCTTTTTATTCAACAAACTTGAACAAGATTGTGAAAGTGACTGTAACATCTCTGATTTCCCAGTGAGTCACAGTTTGAGTAAGGAGAATGAAAAATGGTTATTCATCTTCATTCCTAGCTCCCAAACACTCCCTGATTTTTTTCTGAGATATGTTCGACACTGTGTAGCAACCGTTGTTTCAAACTTCTCTCTGGAGGTTCAGCGAGACCATTGGCTAGACAGCTGCGGGCTAATGATGTGAATTGATGGAGGGGATGTTTAGTCAGGATACAAGTAGAGAGTAGAGAGTAAAAAATAACCTCAAAATAGCGAAACACTGCTTGACTTGGCAGCCAATCCAAAATGGACTCAAGTCTACAATTGGACATGTCATGTCAGCCACTTTACTGGACTGACCAAACAATTTATTTCCTTCTGACAATCACAGTGTGAGCTTTAGTTTAACAAAACATCAGATGACTTCTTGTAAGTCATGTCGAAATCAAGTTACCAAGGTTACAAGTTTACATTAACCACTCACAAACCACAATGTGGCCGCGTAAAAAGACTGTAATCACAGTAAGGGAGTTATTTCATACTCCAAATCCCTGTTATCCACTCTACACTTTCAAGTAAGTTTTTAATGCATTTCAGGGAGTTAACTGTAAAAGATTGCTATGCAAAACCACTCTAAGTATTCGCCACTCCTGCCTCCCTGTGGGAAGTGTCATTCATCAGCGTCTCTGCTTTGAGCTGTCAATGTGCCCGAGGATGATGCTCTACAGCTAGCAGCTGCTGACCTTTTTTCCACAGCACACTGTGTGCTCTGACCAGAGATGAGAAGACAGGTAATTTGTGACACATAAATACTTCTAGAAATGTGTTTGTATCTGTGTGAGAGGGCAAGCAACAAAGCTATTTCGCAGTATGATGAGAGATGAGAGAAAACAGGAAATGTAACTTCGGAAACAACATCTGGATTACGAGACATGACTCATAAAGTAATGGATGTTTTGGATTATGTAATTGAAACATCGACTCTCTGGCTGCCCCATTTGTTAAAGGGTTGGTTCACCCAAATTACAGAGAGACATTTTCTCATGTAACTCTAATGGTATCTATTTAGATCTTTTTATTTACCCCAATTTTGAGATATCTGTCTCTGAAAAATAACGCCACCCCCAATACTATGGAGGTGAATGGAATTTTGTTTGTGGGAGTGGAAAGCATGTACAAAGTTCAACAGGATCATGTGTTTCCAGAAACATTGCCCCTATTACTGTGTAATCCACAGACCTCACCATGAACCATTGTCAGGACTATTTCTTTGGCAGAAAGGCTAGTGAAAGTAGGCTAGTTCATGAAAACTACTGATGTAATGGGACTAGTGGTACGTTTAAATATTTGTTTTCTTGGGTGACCTATTTTATTGGAAGGAAGGAAAGGTTTAATGTCCTGAGAAAACATCTATTTCTTTGCTTGCAGCTACAGCCAAGAGACAGTTAGCGTAGCTTAGCCTGGCTCTGTCAAGATATGACATGCTAATTAGTGAGCTTTAGAGGTGCTAGTGGGTCAATTTGGTAACCTTTCCGGTCTAAGCTATTTTATGGTAAGATATAGAGCTCTATTTACAGAATATGGCAGCAATATAAAATGTATGTTTTCATTCTTGTATAATCACCTGAAAATCCTTATGTTATTGTTACTATTAAATGAGCTTTTTATATCTACAGGTCCTCTTCCACAGAGTCAGCCATGTTGAACTACAGTAGGAGAATGGAATGGAGAATGGAGAATGGAAACTATACACTGGGCTTTTATACTGTCTGTGGTCTGAACTCTGGTTGTCTTTGTTATTTCCCTCTGCTCTCACTCCTTTTTCATCTCTGTACATTTCAGAAGTGCTTTCATAAAGTTCTGGGATACACCCAAAGTTTTGTCAAAGTTAAAACTGTTTCAACTCACACCGATGTGTCTTTGCTGCAGTTTGTGCCACCACGGGAGAATTTGCTTTTAATTTTGTCTGAACAAGAAAGAGAAACTAAAAATCTATTTTTAATTTGGAGAAAGGTGAGTATTCTCTCCCACATCACATATAAAGCAATTGTTTAGGGTCACTCAGCTCAGTGATTTATAGAGTAATCTTGCTGTAAAGGAAAACTGCAGCTACCCTTTATAGCCGTACATATGTATTTGTATGTGCAAATACAAGCACATATTTGTATATGAGTACTAATACAAATAACAGCCAATGTAAGAGTATTGGCTTTGGCATTCAAGGGCACATAATATGCTTCCAGATAGCATGACAGTCAATTAGCCTCCTTGTGCATCAAGGTGAAATTTGTCCTATTCAGGCCTGGCAAACCAGTTCAGTTATGTTTCTGTGTTATTGCATGCATATATTGTATGTGTGCGTCACAGATGAAGAAAAAAACTCCCATGTGTACAGTAGGAAGAGTAAGGCATGAACAGTGTGTGTAGATGATAACTAGCTGAGAAATGAGAAACTGATACTCACGTCTCCTCCTTCTGCTCTGAACAACTGGACAGGCTCATAGGTCTGATTGCAAATCAATACTCCTCTACAGCACATTGCCCTCCTCTTCTTTCTATGTGGCTGCTTTGGTAACAGCTTCGTGAAAGGTGCAAAGGAGTGAAAGCAGTGAAGCTTTCAATCCTCTCATGTGGAAACAGTGGAGGAAGCCAAGGACGAGGCTGAGGAAAAACAGTGCGGCAATGCTGCAATTTGTGTGTTTGTCATTGTCTGGCCTCTTACATTTCACTTTCCATTTATGTGTCCTTGGCTGCTTGAACATTAGCATGCTCGCACTGAGGAGAACTCATTTTGACTCAAATTGAATCTTATATCATCAGTTACCAATTGTATTTGTGTTTTAATCTCACCGCTGTATCCTAATGCCCTACACTCACTGAATATCCATTCCATATCAGTGAAAATGGTACTCTGTAATCACAGGCCTGGTTTTCCCACACCAAAAAAAATAAAATATTCCAAGTGCAGTCTTTTACAGATCACCATGACCATGAAATAATACATCAAAGCTCACTGGGAGAGAAAACATTCAGTCTGTAGATAATCCATTAAATCGTAAGTCACTGTGAACACATTTCAGAGCTGGGGGCTGTGAACTGAGTCGACATGTACACACAAATATCTTAGGTGGTTTTAAAATTGTGGGAAGTGCTGATCTCACTCCATAAAACCCACAGGCCAGGAACATGTTGATGTTGAAACATTAATCTGTAATAACAAAAGGGCACAATACTGGAATGATGTTTCTCGAAGGGCTTTGAATAAACATTTTTCGAGGTTTGGACATGTGTGATTACATATAAATGTGAATGGTTTGCTTTCCAGTTATAAAATCTGTCGATCGTCAGTGTGTTTCTCTTGTTCTAGGTGAAGAAAATGGCTGCCACATTCATGTAGCCTCTGTGGACCACAGGACAAGTGTCAAGAAATTGTTGTGACATTCCCAAGTCATTCCCAAGCTTTTTAAAACCATAGCAGTGCTTAATATTGATTTTTCTCCCACCCCTGCACACATGACAAGTATGCACACGATGCCTTTCCAACTAAAAATTAAGTTTAGTTAGTTATAAGAACGTGTTGAACTAAACAAATAATAGTGATGTATCTCAGCAGCCTTCACTGATGTATTTGAACTACTGTAGCACTGCCTGTATGCAGGTTGCCATTCAGGTCATGTTAATGGAACGTCTTTTGGTGCCATTGCAAATTTGATAGCTGTTTTTTTTTTGCAGGTGAGACATCCTGGTGTGGGACAGCAAGTAAGGTTCTTCCTGTAAAATCTTAAATGGTAACTTCTTGTTTCTTCTGTTTTGGCATGCTACATTTTGCCCTTCACTCCATTTTGGGAACCACTGCTTGTAAAGCATATGGGAATTTGATCAGCATTTGAATAGGAAGAGCTATTTGAAGGAACAAAAGTAAATCACAACAATTCATTGGAGAACAACTTCCATGATCTAAATGGTGTAAGAGCCTCCTGGATTATGAAGCTCTTAATGGATAAGTTCAAGTCAAGTCTATGAGCAGCATCATACATGATCATACTATAAGTGATATTGGACCGTCTCTTTATGGAGACAATGATATAAAGTGCCAGTTAAACCCAACTTGTCCAGTTATTATCACAGCACACAGACCACTGCACATTCAGCCAGAATACTAAACAGGATATCATAGAGTGTCAGACGTAGTATGGGTCATGCCCTCTCACTATCTCTCATTTATATCCCATCCTCTCTCCGCTCTGGTTACCATGGCAGCAAGGAGTTGGATTCAAACAATGCCACTGAGGGTTGAAGCCTTTGACGAGAGGAGAGAGCTGACCATGTCTGTATTTGGGTGAGACAAGATGTGGACGGACTCAGTCTGACGTGTCTGTACTGCTCTCTCCAGCTGCAGCCATACATTCATTGTCATATGTCATAAGCAGAGCACAGCTTTGTTTATTTTATTGGGAAAGTGTGGATCCATTAAGATGTGGAATGAACTCATTTGACTGTGGAGAGCCCAGCAACAGACCTTTTGTCATATTTTTGTCCGCATGCTGAAAACTTAAATCTAAACTTAATAATATTAAGTAGTAATAATAATAATAATATTAATAATATAGTAATAATATTAAATATTAAGGCCCTTGTTAATCCGTGACGAATCAACTCAATCCCCAGAGTAATTTTGAGAGCAATAGTGATAGCAGAACTTCAATGTTTTTGTGCTATTCATTCATATCAATTATCAGATATAATAATAATATATATTCACATATAAATAAAGACAGCCACTGTATCTGCTATTAAACTTATTTTGTAAAAGGTTTAAAAGCATTACACATTTTTTTTCCTGGCAGCTTAGGGGCAGCAGAACAAGCTGTTTAATAAACATAACTTTGATATATCATCCCTCCAGCCTGCCAACACCTGCCAGACATGGAGCAACATACACATTCATTTACACAGCAATGTTGTTTGTGGTATCATTAAGCCGGTGCTAGTATGCTCTGAGCTAACTGAGCATTTGTGAAAAATGGAGGTTATGTATCTTTGGACTAGAAGATAGAATCATTTCAAGCTATTTCATTAACATATTTGCACAGATACGCGGGTGCAGTCACGGGCTGCTGAAATGATCATAGTCTGGGCTGAAGTGCTTATTTCACTTTTTATAAGTGTTGCTAAATCTCAAACCTTTTACAGGAATATCTTACAGAGCTGGGTGGCTAGCAACAAAAACACCTCTTTTGTAAACAGCTGCGGCTAAATTTGGCTGGAGAAAAGTATTGGCAAGCAAACTGGGAAGTGGAGTGGCTGGCAAATTTACTCTCATTCATCCACATTTGTGAAATAAACACAGGAAAGGAGGGGGGTTAGCAGGCTTCTGTGCTGTGTGACTAATATAGTCTGGAAGGAGACTGACCAGACAGTCAATATGTTGTGGTTTCTAAACACTGAAAGGGAAAAGAATTAGTTAGAAGCTATTGGAGGCTAAAAGGAATGCTTAAAGTATGAATGCTAATCTATATAGCTTTACGCTGTAATATCATCCATATCATCCAGACTATTAGAAGCTTTAATCCTTGAAATATCTGACCTTCTGTTGTCTATCCTCTTCACTTTCCATGACCTGCCATGTTCATTGCATTTTCGTCACTTGTTTGTGCTCAAATGCAAATCAGTGTTAATGAACATCTGCTCTGAAGATGTTTTGCACCTCCTGAGCAGACTGGCTCGATCCAATACTAACAACCTCAGCGGTGTGTTGCATATCCAGGAGGTAAAGGAGTTGTCTTCTGTTATGACTGTGATTTTCCTCAACTCCTACTTTAACTCATTACTCAGCCCAGAGGACAATCAGCTCTTGTTTATTAGCGGTAACAGAGGAAATGGCTTCATGACTCGCTTCCGCTGCCGAAGCCCTATCCATCCTGGAGATTTCTGAAAATACATTTATCAAAGGTAAAAAAAAAAGACAGAAAACAAATCCATCTATCTATACATCAAATGTAAAACAATATAAAATGTGAATCCAGCTTCTTTCCCCCCCTCTCTCTCTCTATGAAATGAAATACCTTGTCTTCCTCTTACTAAACACTGTGCTAGCACAATGCATGGGGTGACTCACTGTGTTTGTTTGGTATTTGTGATGCTTTGTTTCCAACACTGGAATGGCCACTTATGGGCAATTAGTCATGCTGAGTAGGCAGAGGCTTCACCTCCACCTCGTCGCTGACAAACACCAGAAAATGTATGTTTAAATGGAATAAGCTGAGTGACTGTGGGCTGAACAATCTGACAGTAGGGAGGGAGGGGATATGTTGTTCATCTTGGCGTCAGTAGATAGACAGCAAAGGACTCAAAACATATGTTATTGTGTGAGTAAAAGCAGGAGCTTTAATCCGAAATCAATACTCCATCTTCATCCAGGGGTCTGTGGTGGCTCAGGCTTTTAATACTTTGATAGCAGTTATGACAAATCATGTATTTTACTAATTGTTTTCCACTGAATGGGAAATAATGGAATATGCTTCATGGGCCTGTTAACATCAGCTTTATAGCCATTTGCAGCTTACAAGGTAATCATACATAATTCTTCTCAAGAGAGGTCAGTCTTTCCCTGCTGTTGGAAATGATCTTTTTTTGGCTTAACACATGCATGTGAACACATTCTCAAATTACAGTAGACATATTTATGCACCGTAAAACATTCACACATGGTTAAACGTAAAAAGATGTTTCAAAGGTCACACTCTTGAATCCACCTGAGTCTTAAATTAAAGGTGAATTCTGTAACTTTCCACATGTTGCCCTCTAGGGCAGCAAGAGGGAAGTGAAATTATGTTTGAACTTTGGGCTGGATTATGTGAATGAAGTGGCCTGTGAAAATGACTAAATCTGCCAATTTTCTGAGAGGGCAAGAATCACCCAAAGAAAATTTGTAATTGTACAATAGATTACCAAAAGTCACGAAGGATACAAAGTTAGTGTAAGGTAAAAGAAGGCATGAACGATAGCATCATATTTATTCTACTAATGTGGATAGTCCTGTTGGATGTTGGCAAATTATTTGCGAAAGAGATCACACACCTACTATCACAGAGGAAGTGGTCCGGCCTAAAAAAGCTTCCCCCTGAGGATCACAGGAAGAAGAAAAGTCAACAGGAGCAGGATATAAGACACTGTTACCAGGTGGAGACGGAGGCAAGCTTATGTAGGTCAATATAGATCATGGATCACTGAAGAGTGACTGAATGCTGAGTGTAGCAGGTGCAAAAGCCCGTCCTCTTAGGTAAGTGCATCTGATACGTGCTACTTCCCTGACCACTGAGACATCACTGTGTTTGTATTCTAGGTATATGATCTCTAAACATATTCAGAGGCACACTGACAGGTTTGATCCATTTTTTTGGTACAGTAGGATAAAAAGAAAGTCTCTCTTTGCTCTCAAAATTATAAATCCTCTCATCTGTTGACTAGTAGAAGGACTGATTTAGCATGTTTATGTCAGAATCAGTGCAAATGCTTATGTCTCCTGTAAGTTCGCTACTTTTTGCAACACATCACGCAAGAAATTGAGAAATTGAGAAAATGAAAATATTCAGACACTATCATAAATAAAAATTTTTGTATTTGTATTGTTCTCCTAAATCTCCACATTTTGGACAGGAGCCCCAAAATATGTTATTTTTTACAGCACAATTATATTTTGCAGGATGTCAGTTAGGTACTGTAAGGTCAATGTTGACACAGTTTAGAAAACTTCAGTGTGGATCCCACGTTTATGCCATCCTATTCTGAGCACTACTGATAAAGTTCCTGTCTGTGTGGAGTGAGCCAACAGTGGGCTACCATGAAGTGTTCCCCAGTAGCTGAAGTGTCTCTGTAGCCAGAGAGCGAGCAGGAAGTGCGGCTCATGTGTCTCTCCACCCATCTCATCAATGCAGCTTTCTATTTCCAAGATAAATGCTGTGCAAAAGGACCACTGGTACTTTGTGGTACTCATCTTTCTCACTTTTCAAAAACATATGCCAACTTTCAGGCAGATGATTTTAGAGATTTTAGAGGTTGGATTGTTTTTGGTCACTATAACAAAATCGTAGATTGAATCTTTCAGTATGTTTAATTATGACAAGAATTCACAGAGCAGCTGAGTGGCTGGTTTTACTTCGGAGGCCCCCTGGTGGTTGAGGTTTACTTTTACTGTGTCATTACTTCATCCAGTGGGTACACATTTGAGTGATTGGTGTTGTCTGCCTGCATGAAGTTACAGTAATAGAGCAAATTGTTACATGTTTCCCAGACATAACATCCATGAATCAACTTATCCTGGCTGCTAACATACAGTTATGATCCATTGATCATTTGTATGGGTTCTGAAGGCTGACATTTGGTTGAAGGACGAGATCATATAGTGTGCAGTGAAGCCCTCAGAGAAAAGAGACCTCAAATGCCAACTTTCAGACTGTGGAGCTATAATCTGTCTCCAAACATACAACAATACTGAATGTCACGGCAGGCAATAAACACACGCTTACACGTGTGCGCACACAAGAACACTGTAACACCAGCATGTGACATGGATAGAAGGGCCAGCATGCTTTGCTCTCCTTAGTTACTCTACATATTTCACTTTAGCAATCATAACTCCCCTGGCAGGCTTTGATGACTCCCCTGCTCGCAAAATCTATCACACATTGTTGGTACATGTTAAAGCATGCTGCGCTGACCTGCTGATTGCATTTTCACATGGCTTGCTGCTACTGAGGACGGCCGCATGAATATTCCCTCTGTTCCCACCTGCAAGCTTGACGGGATTATTAAAGTGTGCAAATGCACATAGTCTCTTGTGATAAGCTATATCCCCCCAGGCTGAAATGTTAACTATACCCACTGTATGCAGCCTTTAAGAAATATAAAAACGCTTAGTGAATAAGCCACAAATTTACCATGCTTTCATTCACCTTAGGTTTTCAGATGGAAATGCAAGGTCATGCTGCAAGTGAGTGTAAAGCGTGAACACCAGTATATCTGTAGCATGAAGCCTGTAATACGCTTTACTCAAACCTAAATGTGACCTGCAGTTGCCTTAAGGTTGCAGAAATGTGCTTGTGACCAGAGGATTGCTGACGTAAAACCTTACAATGACCCTCTCACTGTACACAAGAGCTACTTAGTGACCTAGATTAAGACACTGGGATTGTACTGGGAGTGGCCGTACCCAGTAAAGTTGCTCCTCTTTCCATCCTGTCATGGTGACGTCTGCTCTTTTCTGCCTCTGGTTCACCTGATGCATTGTAAAACTGTCACTTTCGACATGTATAATGTTTCCTCTACCTTGCTTTTACGGTCTTGTCACGCCAGCAGCCCATGTGGCTGTATTTCAATGTGACTGTTTCCCCTGCTCCAGCTAAATCTTGCCGACAAGGCAAGAAAACATTCAGTTTAAGAGGCCAGACATTATGCTATTTAAATCTCCGGGCAATGAGTGGTGAACCATGATAATCACACTTGTTTTAAAGTGCACCACTGAACATCCGCTATGCAGTCATATTTGCTCAAGTTAAAGATTTGAATAATCGGTTTAGAAAGTTTCTGGAGTTTAGAAATGCATAAATGAAGAATCGTGACCTCACCATGTAGCTTTTAGCAGTCAATGTTAATGCAAACAGTGTGTCTGAGCCTCTGAGATTTAGGACGCTGCTTCTACTCAGGTCTTGGATGATAGCAAAGAGGAGATGATGAGGGTTAACAGGGAGGACCACACGAAAACAAAAAATGAAACATATATATGTCAATCTATACTACGTATGAATTACACAGCCTGTGTTTGAATGTACCTCTGTGAAATATGTGTTCCCTGGGCTGAAATATTTGCTGTTTCTGTGTACATTTGAATCAAACACCTGAGATTACAGATACTGCAGCAGCAGCATTGTGATTGGCTCTGTACGTACTGCGTGTAGATCAAGGGTGTGACTGTGTGTGAAGCACACCAGTCCGTAGTGAGTCATGGAGGTGTTTTTGTAAGTGAAAACAGGGCCTTAATGTGTAGAATATATATACAAGCAGCTTCTCTGACAGTATCTCTTGTAAAATGCAGCCTTAATGGGCCTAAATAAAGCAGCCCAGCTTGATGTATAATCTCTAAAAAGTAGCATATTATTATTACAATGTTAAGTCTGCTCTTTATCTTGCTAAAAATGGCCTTGTACCAAGCAAGTACCACAACCCAGATTTTTACAGTGCTGTCAGCATTTTTTTCCCAGAAGGCTGTGCACTAATAAAGAGAACAAACAGGCAGGTTTTGTCCTCAGCTCTGAAACTCTGCCAGACCACAACTCAGGAAGACTTGAGGCACTTAAGTGGCCCTGATAGATAGATAGATAGATAGATAGATAGATAGATAGATAGATAGATAGATAGATAGATAGATAGATTAATATGAGAGGGATTTAGTGTGTATGCCCAGTATACTTATTTGCTTATGTAATTCATTGTACGTGGGTTGGATGTTTTCATCTCTCTCTGAGGTTAATTGCACTGTGACTAGCTTTGTGAATGGAGCAGCCAGCCAACACACTGCCTCCTCCTCCTCCTCCTCCTCCTCCAGGAGCAGCAGTGCCAAATTGGAGCGCAAGATGCCCAGGTGCCAGCATAAAAAAAAAAAAAAAAATGGGATGAGATATCAGATCAGCCAAGCGCAGAAAAAGACTCAACTATCTCCGATTTCCAACCTGCAGCTTTTACAGCTCCATCCCGACACTCGCTCTGTGTCACCATGAATACAGGAAGAATCAAGGTTGGGTGCCAATCCCTCACCTCGCTCGCCGTGCGCCCTCCCTGCCTACCTCCCTCCCTCCCTCCTCCTTCCTCCCTCTGTGTAATACAAACCTCGTGATCGCCCATTCAGCGGTGCCTGCGTCTGCTGCTTTGGGGGCGAAATAATAAGACGACTCACCGAGGGGCAGGCAAGCCAAAAAAAAAAAAAAAAAAGTATCTAGGAGACAGACAGGTGTCGCGGAAGTTTACACTTGCAGAGGCGCATCCCTCCGCGTCTTTCCTTTTTTTTGGCCAGTATCTGGGATAACGTGAAAGAGACTGTAACTGGCGGTCATCCGGCACCCACTGATCCTGTGTAAGTGATTCTCCACATCAACTCACTGCAAATAGGTGAATGTTAGCCTCTTGTAACGAGCAGGAGGATTCATGAAACATGAGCCTCGGTGGCAGGTGTCTTGCTTTGGATGTGTGTGTGTGTGTGTGTGTGTGTGTGTGATTCAGACGCCCGCTGCATGCTTGCATACCTTTAAATATGATAATGCACGTTTCTGCGAAAATATCTGTGATCACCTCTCAACTGCCGCTTGCTGCAAGCTGCCCGATTCACTGGCAACGCACACACACACATACATAGGTGCTAAAGCTGACACGGATTTCGCACAGATGTTACCATCACAGTCAGTCAGTCAGACAGCCAGCCAGCCAATGTGGCCGGATGAATGACATGGATAGGTGCTGCTGGGTTTCAAATGAGGAAAGTGCGGCATTTTTGCGGGATGTGAGGTGGATGTAATCAGGTGGATTTGCCTCATCTCCAGAGTGCTGAAATGAAAACTAAGGTGCAGGAGGTGTAGAATGTGACTCATCTTTTTGTCTATAGGGATGCTATTAAAATAAGAACAAAGTCATGTTTTGCATTTTAAACAAATGAAAGCTATTTGGGTGTGCAGATGGGTTTATTTCTGTCACCTGTTGACAATAATACCAGGCCATCTTTGGAAGCTTTTTTTTAAGGGAGACACCAGGAATACATTCACCCACATACTGGATGAATCAGTCTGCTATTCTGAGCAATTCATTCAAAGAAAAATTGAGATTGCGAAGACAGGATTACAACCCATTCTTAGAGTTTGTGCCACAGCCGTTCTCCACACTTTGTCACATGCACACTGACTCAGAGGAAGATTCAATTAGCATCTGTTTTGATTCTAACACTTCGGGTCAAAATGTGTCTGCACGTATGCATGCGCGTGCGTTCACAGATCAGCTGCAGCATTCTCACCTTGCCAGCCTCCCCCCTTGCTCTGCATAGAGTGGTAATTGGCCAGGTAGTGATGGATGTGACACCACAGGTCGATGTCAAACAGTGACAAATGATCAAGGGCTCTTCCTCATACTAAACCACTGGTTGATGATTTGAATGTATCCCTCTGTTAGATGTGTGTACGTTGCAGGAAGTGAGAGTCTTTATTTGGTGTGTCATGTTTCTGGCAGAATCTAAGCTTTTTTTTAAGGTGGTGGAGGCAGTATTCTTATCCACGGTGTTAGCCAAAAAAGTGGTTGGATGCAGTTTTCCACAAATATTGGCAGATATGTTAGTCTTGGAAAGATCTGCAGACGTAAAACAGTTTAAGCCTTTCAGACGTTTCTGTCTCAAGATATTGTTACTTTCTGAAGAAATGCCATGGCACCTTTTCATTGCTGGCTTGTAGTTGTACACATCACTAGGAAAACATCAAACAAAACAACAGACCTTTTTCACAGGTGACATTTTGACTTGGCATAGCAGGAAAAGCATGAATAAAATAACTACTATAACTAATAACCAAAGATCTGATCTATAATGTTCACATGAACAAAACATGCCTTTTATGAAAAAAAGCCCAAATGTCAGCAGTAGAAATGAAACAGCAGAAGGTAACGTCTTAACTCACAAACATTCAGTGTTTGGATTCACATGAGACAGTTGATGCCAAAACTTGGATATGTAGTTGTTTTCAAAGGATATTACATTTCAGGTACTCTGTGACATAATCCTAATCACCTTTTAAACTCTCTCTCTGTGTTTTAGTGTGTATTAAAGTCAGGAAAGTTGTGGTCACATCCACAGTATCACTGATCGCTGATGCAGCAGACTTTTTCAAGACATAACTTCGTTTTTTTTTTTTTTGTCCGTACCTTTCCTCCTATCTACTGTAACTGTTGCTTCAGTGGTGGTGAGGAGGGTTTTACCTCATGAAAAACTGATGTTAATGCTGATATTGCTATCGGCCATCGTTCTGCATATTATGCAGATTTTTTTGAAGCAATTCCATCAACTGCTCTAACTCATTTGGAGATGCTTATGGCGTTTGTAACCACTTACACCGCTCTTCCCTTAAGGATGTTAAGCATGAATGAATTCTTGGTTGATTGGTGTTCATAAATTCATGACTGCTGACGGGGCCTGTTCACACTATGTGCTGTGCTTTTTACTTTATAGCTAGTCAAATGATGGAGCAGAAGCAGGAATAGAGATTTTTAAGATGACATGGAATATGAGCCCTTACCTAAAAGCTGAATTACAGTCCTGTAGTTCACTATTCGTGTTGCTCTCTTCTCTTGATGTCACTTTGACAGATACTAGTCATATCCTGGTCTGCAAAAACACCTTGAGCACCTATGTTTCTGCTGTCATGTGATCATAGGAAGACAAATGACCAGCAAGATGCAGAAAGGCCATAACACACAAAAACAAAGCTTGGGTTTTAAGCAAGTTAAAGCAAGATGTTCCCGCATATTTTCCAGCCCAGTGTGGGACAGTCTCTAGCACATATTTCCCAATCATAAACGCACCACACACATACAATCATACTACCCACTATGAATAGCTGTTAATGCACATCTGCAAAGTTAGTTCACTGTATTCACTCTCAGTCCAAATAGTCATCTCAGTCAAGTCGTTCTCAATCTCCTTCCCTCTGGCTGTGACGAAACGCTGATCCAATGGAGAGTGTCTAAAACAAGCAGTTCATTTAGCGCTTGGCTGCACCTGCCCTTTTAGTGCTCCAACAGGGCCTTGTCCTCAACTCGCCCATCCTCTGCAGACTCTCTGAGGTGATAGACGGCAGCAGAGCCAAGTGCTCTGCAGCACTGTGTAGGATGTGGTGTTTGTATTTGATTTAGTATCAGTGTGTACACCTTTTCATTGAAGATGTGGTTGATTGATGCACATGCGTGTCCTTTAGGAAAAAGACAGGTTCCTGTTCATGTTCCTGAGAGATGCATGAGTATGACCTATTTTCCCTCTAAAGCCATTCTCTCTCTGTGTGTGTCGGCCTGAACGTATTGCTCTTGTAAGCTGACAGCATTGCACAGGTACACTTTATTGTAGTGTCAATCAAAATGTGACAGTAGTGGCCAAATATCTATTTTTATATTGTGCAACAAGTGTTGGGGGTGTTTGAACTCTCCAAGGCTAATTCACATAAGAATTCTTCAAAGGTTACACCTGATAAAATAATAAGCTGCAAAAGAGCATTTTACAAGACTTCCTGTCATGTGGCTGATTGGTACCTACAGCAGTCAGCTGAGGTTCCTATAATCTACGCAGCATCCGAGATTTAAGTACAATGCTAATGTTCAGTTCCAATACAGGAAATTTTGTCCTGTATATGTAGGGACATGGAAAGTAAGAGTATGGAGATTTGGGTGGAGGTTGGCCTGTAGTGCTTCTAACTCTCATGCAGACCAGAGACCTGAGATCACCTCCCATCACAGATAGGACCGCCATCTCTCCCTAAACTTTTTGTTGGCACACCTTCATTAACCACACCTAATCCACATGTATTTATCACAGCCACAATCTTTCCTGAAGCATAAGTATACTGTGGTTGTCATAAGTAGATATTGCAGAAAGCGAGAATTTTCAAAATGTTGAAAATGTGTTTTTCAACATCTAATGGATAAATTGTACGTGCTCAGACAAGCACACATTTTGCAGACAAACTCTTTGTCATAGAGCATGTAAACAATGCAGAGCTATGCTGATCCTTCCTGCAGATTATACAAACATTTAGAAATTACTCAAGTTGTTCTTTAAGAAGGTTAAATCTGGGGCAACTGGACTTGGTTGTAGATCGGTGAACCAAGTCCAGTTGCCCCAGATTTAACGTGGGTAACTGAGGACCTTCACAGTCTATTGAGTCAAGTTACTGGTTGCATTTGAAACTGGGTGTTTTACATCCAGTCACAGTAATCATGTTAACAAATAAATCAGAGAGGCAATGTGGTGATATTCTCCCAGTTGTGGTCCTCTTTGTCTGAGACTGAGACAAGGCCGTCGATTCTGAGATAAGACCTTAAAAATGTCATCTCAAGACCAGTCTTGAGTAATACAACACTGGCACACGTATAGTTAAATTGTACTGATTAGAGACTGAGAAGTAATAATCCATAGTGTCGCTTCTGTAGTGGAAACAAGATTGCTGCTTCTGCAGCTCAGATTAGGGCTGTTAGGGAATCTTGTTCTTCACAATCTAATAGCTGTTCTTAAGAAAGACTCCTTGAAAGGTGTACAGCTCACTTACCAAGATGGTGTTCAGTTCAGCCGACAACCTGTCTGACAAAATTGGTCGGGCATTGAACCACAGAGACAGTCTTGAATCAGTGTCACTAAAGGAGGGTTTTTCTGATGGAATAGCCTACACTCCTTCCCATTGTGCACAGAACGATAACTCATCTTTGCTATTATTGACTCTGTGTTCATGTTGCTGCAGGGTGGTGACACTGCTCCATAGCTTTAAGACATAATGTGCACATGTTTGTGTGTATGTTGTGTTTGTCTCATTGGAAATTGTCACAAGTGAAAATGGTTTGGCTGTGTGTGCAGTTGCTACCCTCAACTATGTGCGTCACTAAAGCTTCAGAGGCAGACACTCTCAGAGACATAAATGATGCTCCATCCCTGTCCTTGACACCACTCACTATAAAAAGAAGGCCTGAATAATTGCCTTCCCTTGTGGCTATACAATAATGGCCGTACAGTAATGGTGCATTAATCTCCTCTATACATTAGGACGCTAGCAGGAAGTGAAGACAAATATGTTAGATCAGCCAGCTGCAGTTGGTGTTGTAATAAGTTACAGAGCGGCTAAGTTGATTTTCCAGCTGCTAATTTTAGACGCATAAAGAGCTGAGAAGTTGTGAATGTTCTTTGCAAAACTTGAAACTTTGCAGTGCGGTGCTGTGAAAACATAGTCAGCCACTCTTAATTTCTCAGTGTTTTTGCAGAGTTTAAACTCTAAAACTGGCTTAGATATTGTTGTGCATTCCAGCCAGAAATAAAGAATCTGAGGGAAGAATTTAAGATCCAAGATCAATGAATGTCACAGTTATGGTATACAGGTATACACAAGATGTCTTGGTCATTGTAAGATTGGTACAATGGAATTAGTACAAGTTGGATTGTTAGGTGTCATATTGAGTTAAATTAGACAATAGTTTCAGGTGATATGTGTGTTCATCACTAACCAACTAAATAGTTTTAATGGCTCTGGGTAAAAATGTAGGATGAAGGGCTTGATATGTGAAGTGATGGCATATGATGAATTATTTCAAGTAATAGCTCAACATTTTGGGATATATGCTTATTTGTTTTGTTGCTTGGAGTTAGATGAGAAGATCGATACCACTGTCACACTTGTCTTGTAAATGTATTTAGCTTAGCTTATCATACACATTCGAAACAGGTGAAAACAGCTAGCTAGTCACTGTTCGTGGCTTAGAAACAGTCCAGCACATAACCAGCGGTAAAACCACCAGTTGCCGTTTTTAAACTACAGGTTTTGTACAGATTAAACAAACAAGATATAATGCAGCATTGTGCTAAGCTATGCTAATCAGCAGCTGGTTGTACCTGTAGATTTACTGTGTAAATGTCAGTGTGGTATCTATTACCTTATCGTTAAATTAAGGCACCTTCTTGCTTATACAAGAAATCCATCCATTTTATGTATCCACTTATCCTTATCAGGGTTGCATGGGGCTGGAGCCTGTCCCAGCTGGGCAAGAGGCGGGGTACACCGTGGACAGGTCGGCAGTTCTCCGCAGGGCTGACCCATAGAGACAATACATGTTCACATCCACAGCTACAGGCGATCTAGAGTCACCAATTAACCTACATGTCTTTGGACTGTGGGAGGAAGCAAGAGAGAGTGCCTGGAGAGAATATCTTACAAATTAAAATGAGAAAATGAACCACATTTTTGGTAACATCTTGTTCCTACTATTACTTTAAATTGCTCCTAGGTCCCACAAATGAATACTCTCAAATTCAAACTCTGCAGAATCTAAGGAAATTAGTCGTGCATTTTCACCACACTGTACCTTCATGTTAGTTTTTAGTCTTAGTTTTCATTCTCTAAGGAGAATGTGAAGAATTATTGAGTATATTTTGCCAACAACAACCTTCAAACTATCTCACCAGCAATGTTAGATTGCGGATGGAAGATGTCTTTATGGTGCAGGGGACATTGCACATCTTTCTGTAGTAAATGTGTGTCTTTATGGCACGTTAACCATTAGGGGTGTAGCAACACGAATAATATAGCCCATTGACTGTGACATGTACGATCAGTCAGTATGTTCGAACACATGCTGGCACATGCACATCCACACGTGGCTGAGTGTGTATTTTGACATTTTGTGCCTAAAATGTGATTTCTGTCTGACTGGCTAGCTTTTCCAGCGAGGTCAAGGACAAGGTCTCGTATCACACCGGCTGAACGAGGAGCGTTTGTGAACGCCATTGCAGTCTGTATTTACACCGTGTGATAATAGACGTCTGAGATTTTACAGCTTTTTCCACTGTAGCTCAGAGTGTGACAAAAGTGCTTTCTCACATTTTATGTGCGATCGAGTATGTGTGTTTACATTTGCCCTTGTGGTTTCATAAATTCCTGCTCATACAAATGACTCATAAAAGCATCTGAGTGAGATATCTTGTAAGGATGAAATTAAATGGGAAAATAATGCTCTCCTTGAAGCTTTTCATCAAAATGACAGCCATGCTTCAATTTTAGACAAATGAACTAAAGTTTCTTATTATTATATATCTTATTCTGTATAAACTCCATTCAAGTGTGACTTTGGAATAAAATAATCTCCCTGTAACACACATCGTGTACAATCAGAACAGAAGATACAACATGACTTCTTGTTGTACATAAGCACACATTACTACTTTTTTTTTTTTTTTTTTTTTTGAAAGTTCAGCAACCTTCTGTCTTGAGACAGGCCCTGAGTTGAACTGGAGGAATGAGTGATATGCTGAGCGAGAGGAGAGACGCTCTGTCGATGAAGCTATTGGCCCAATAATAGAACGGACATAATTGTCTGGCCTTCTGAGTCATCGTTGCTCTCCACACTGGCAGTACTCTCCCATCTTGTTTAGACACTGCAGTTAATGGACCTTCTCCCTCTGTCCATCTCCCCATCTGTCTCTGCAGCTTATCCTTTTGTCATCCCCCTGTTTTTATTTTATTGGCCTGCCCTTGATCTTGGCTCTACATCATCTTTTCTTTCCTTCTTTGCTTATGTCCATCTCACCCCTCAAGTAACAGATGTCAGGCCTCTTTTAAAGTCAGCTCATTCACAAACAGGTCTCCAATCTTTACATGTGAATCCATTTTTATCTGCATTTTATTTACAGAAGATCCACAATACCTCACAAGATTTTGCTAATCTGCTGTTTGGATGAATATCTTGTTTGGATAAGATAAACATACTAAACAAACCTCTCAGTTACATGATTCTGCACAGAAATAGGACATCAGTTATCCTGTAATTACAGCATTTGTTTTTGTTGACAGTCGGCAGACTCTTCACAGCTTCCTGCCTGATTTGCTTTTTGTTGTATTAAAAAGATGAGATCTCATCACGCAGATGGTAAATAGATAGAAATGTGCATGTAACTATACTGGTCCAATGAAACAATGGCCACACATCATGCAGATGTCTTTTTGACTTTTTATTTTGTCCCTCTCTCTCTGGTCAGCAGATACAGTGAAAACTGTGAGTGAGAAACAGTGAGAAAATAAATGACTGAAAATGAGTTTTCATTTTAAAGTCTGTCAAGCTAGCATCTGTCGTTAAAAAGGCTCAAAACATAGTGTAATGTTAACAAGAAAGATGTTAAATGTTAAAGAGAAAGTGGGGAAAAAAAAGAAAGAAAAACATGTCACATTGTCCATGTTAAAGCGCATCAACATTTACATCATGAACAGTATAAATAAATCAAAGCCAGCTACCATATGTGCCTCGTGGATCACATACAGAATTAAGGTTATTAATTCTTATGGCCCTTATAATTAAGGGCTTATAATTATGACCTAATTATAAGGGCCATAGGTCATAACTCTTTAAACGTTGAACTGATCTCGGGTCATGTGACAGTTTACACTCACTGCATTAGAACAGATAAAACATTACAAAAGAGCTCTAAATATCTAATCGAACTATTTTATAGTGGTACATTTTGATGCATTTCCTATCCGTGTTTCCTTTTTATCAACTTATTTGTTATATTTTTAATAACTTTATGAACTCAAACAACCTTGTATTGCATAAAAGAAACATAATGTAAAGGACAGGGCTCTAGGACAGTTACAGTGTGTTTTGAAGTCTGTGATCTGGAGAGCTGCTGACGCTTTAATGTCTAAAAACAAAGAAAAGTTTAGTTGCAGCCTGTAGTGATTTTGTTAATTGTTGGTTAATTTTGGATCAAAATTTGATGAACACAAACCACAATTCCCTGCCCACAATTTGTGTTTGTTATACATACATATAATGTTCATTAATAAAAGTCAAATTACTTCTACTTCTATCTTTGTTTCTAACTGTCAGGTTTCACTTATACACAATATGTATATTTATTGCACATTTCTCTTGTAAATCCCATCTGCGCTGTGTTTATGTCTCCTTTTCTGAGGTGGAGAATTTTCTCCACAAAACTGACACAAATAGTTTGACCGCAGCAAATCCAGTGGAATACAAGTCTTCCTCTGTTAACATGTTTCATGCTAGTATTTGTGTGATCCTCTGTTTAATACACAACCAGGCGCAAAAGCCTCAGTAAATCTGTCCCTGAATGTGTTTGTATTGTGTTTTAAAGATGGTGGTTACTGTTTCATGGCATAAAAATAAGCAAAATATTATAAATAGCCCCAGTATTTTGGTTACATTTTATGTCTTCCAAGGGCTAGTTAAATATCAAATTAGTGATGACCTGAAACAGTAAAAATACATTTTTTCCAGCCACTACACTCCGGTCCAGAGTCCACGCTGCAGGAAAGCAACTGGCGCCACACTTTGTTTTGTTCACAAGTCATAAAAGCTGCAGTGTTATTTGCATGGTGAGATTGCGCCTATTCAGTGGACCAATATGGTGAATTTCAGCTTGCTGTGGCGTCAGAAGTTTGGAAACACTTTCTCATTCAACACTTATCTTTATTTTTATTCACCATTGTAGATTATATTGGATGATTACATCAAACAAATAACTATGCAGTAACACACATCAATTTAAGTGGGAAGCAACATTATGTTTTGAATTTTAGATTCTTCAAAAGCAGCCGCCTTTTGCACACACATTTTCTTCATCAGCTTTGTGAGGTAGTGAATTGATTCCACAAACACATTTTTAATCCTCCCTCACTTTGTTTTCCCTCCAGGGTTGTCCCAGCCTCGCCCGCCAGAGCAGCATCGCCCGTGCCTCTCCTCATCCTCCCCTTCTGGACCAGCAGCTCAGCGTGGCAAGGCTAGGAACAATGGGCCGGAAGCTTGACCTGTCGGGCCTGACGGATGACGAGGCGGAGCACGTCTTGAAAGTGGTTCAGCGGGACATGAAGCTGCGAAAGAAGGAGGAGGAGAGGCTGAGGTGAGATGGGATTCCCCTGCTAGCACCCTTTCTGGTATTTTTACACATTCGAGGCGACACAGGGTGATTTGAGAGGAGCTGATAAGGGGAGACGACTCCTGCCTGTGAGCAGGAATGACCAGATATAGTGATGACAGCTGGCTCAGCTGACAAAGATACTTACCACGTATAGGAAATATCGGGGTTCAAATCCCCCTTTGTCATCCTCCAGTGCATAACTTAAAGCTCCAGTGTGTAACATTTAGGAAGATCTTTTGACAGAATATGGCCGAAATAGAATATAATACTATGTTTTCATTGGTGCATATTCACAAGAAAACAAGAATCGTTATGCTTTTGGTACTTTAAAATTAGCCTTAGAGAATGGGTCCTCTTCCACATGGTCTGCCATGTTTCTACAGTAGCCTAAAATGGACAAACACTGCCTCTAGATAGGGCTTTTCACCTTTTTTGCAGCTATCAAAGTTTCTCCTACACGGCTGGAAAGGGAAGGGTGAGGCGAGTGGTATTCAACTGGTGAACTTCACCGCTAGGTGTCACCACAGGACTGCTAATTAAGAAAAAACGCTAACAAATCTGGGTTGTACTGGCATGTTAATTGACTATTTGCTAAAAAAAAACAAAAAAAAAAAAACCCAAATGCAATTGTCCAATCAGGATAGCAACCATAACATTGCATAACAAGTTTGCATTTGTGTAAATTCTATGAACTGATGACAGATTTCATCTGGTAAATCTCTGACTAAACTGCAGATGCACCGTGCTACAAAAGCTTAACCGCTAGCATCAGAGGCTGAAGTTTAGCCAACGATCAGCTGCAGATTTTAGGCTCCAAAAATAACAGAAAACACTTCACAGTAAATGTAATCCATATTTTGGTGAACTACGTCAGCTCTACTTACTGATGACTCATTTAATCAATTTCACTTGATTGATCTGGCCAACAGACAGCCCTCAAGATAAGTGTTTATCTTGCTAAGTCATTCATGTTAGTAAGCCCAGCAATAATTATCATCCAATGTGACATCTGATCGAAAAATGGCAGCATGCAGCTGCTCATGCTTTGTTTTCAGCTGTAGTTATTTCTTTACAGGATTTCCCTCAGTGTGGTTTATCTAGGCATGGTCAGGAACTGTAAGGAGGAAGATGCTTGTCTTGTATTTTCTGCTTGAGGGCTGGCAGGTCTGTGGGGGTCACTCGGTCTGCGCCTCAAGGCTCTGCTCCGATGTCACAGCCTCTTACTTAACATGTGACAAGTGCTGGCCCTCTTCTTCCTCACCTCCTGTCCTTGTCTCCCTGTGACAGCCTGCAGTCAGAGCCGGATTCACTTTGGTTGTGACAGGCTTCCATGGAGGTTTGGCCATCAAATATGTGGTTAAATCAGTGTGTCTGCTTTTGTGTTGTTGACTACATGGGGAAGTTTTCGTATTAAAACTCCAATGTATCTATGTCACAACAAAATCCAAAATATGTCTTAAGTGTGGTTGCACCCTATCATTTTGTCAACACAAATATGCTCCTTTGACTACCTACCAGGCCGCGGCATCAGTTATTTTGTGGTGGGGATTTGATGTCTTTCTTCAGATTTGAATGGTGATCCTTGTGGTTTTGTGTTCTTGAGTGGATGCCATGAGTGATTAAGCTGCTTTACTTAAAGCACTAAACATCTTAGCTGCACTCAGAGGACCATAGCAAAAGTTGCTTGACAAACCAGAAAGCAGCCGTTGGCCTGCACAGCTTGAAGCTCATATTATTTTCCCAGAATCAGTTTCAAAGCAAAGATGTATTCCCAAATTACTGGGCTGTAAAATGTTCTCCCATCAAGCTGTCATGAATGATCAAAAAGAATTTATGGCTCTCAGTTTGTTTATTACTGCTGTTCACTACAGAAATATGAGCGGATTAATGTTGATGTAGTAGCAGGCAGATATTTATGAGGCAACAGTTGTTCATGAAAGCAATCAGCCACTGCGTTTTTAGCCTTATTGACTTGTTAGATGTTTTAAAAGCAAAGTTACCAAAGCAGTTATTAAACGTAAACTGACAGCCAAATGAGCTTGTTTCAGCTCAACTGCTGATGTGTTACACAGTCACACATCTGCCATGCAGATTTACTGTTTGTTTCTTCACTCTCTGTTCTCTGTTCTCTTTTTACTCATAGTGATGGGGGAAAAAAGTAATCAGGTCAAAAGCTGTACCTCCAATATGGTACTGGAGAACAAGTACACGAGTATTATTATCAAAATATTAACACTGGTTCTCAAATTATTGTACCTCCCTGAAGTGATTGAAATTATGGTACCTGTACCTTGCTCGAGTGGTTCATTAAACTTTTTTTTTAATGAAATAAATCAATTTAAAAAGATATTGTACTTTGAAAATACTACAGAATGTACTACAACTACAACTAATGTACTACAACTATCAGCCTGCTACATAGTCATTGCATGCATATAGGGCGCATGTACATCCATGAGTCATTACGAGCTAAAATCTGATGAAATTTTAGGAATAGACGTGCGGATCAAGATGATCCCTTTTCATCTTTTTATTAGGAAAAAGCTGCCTCCTGCATAAACTGTCAGCTGAATGCAGCTACCCTCTCTGTTGTAAGGGTGGTTCTTGGAGTGCCTAATATTTTACGAGGTGGTACGAGAAGTAAAGGTTTGACAAACACTGTTCATTAAGTATCATATAATCAAGCCCTTATTAAACAGTATGTTCTGTATTATATACCCTGCAGTAATATGCAAGCAGCATTTTAATCTTGGAGCCGATCAAAGTTAAGTGTACTGTAGTTTGAACAGTGCATCTTTTTATCTCAGCTACAGCTGTCAAAGTGAAGCGGTATAAAAAGCACAAACAGCAGAACTAAAAAGTGAAAAATTCTATAGTTAATTAAATGATATATCCACTAATCAATTAACAGGAAATTATCTGGCAATAATTTTGCCAATTAAATCATTTTAAGTCATGTTTTAGTTATTTTTTAAGCAAAAATGAAAAGAATATACCGGCTCCAGCTTCTCAAATCTGAATAGTTGCAGGTTTTCTTAGTCAAATATAACCTTGGATTCAGGTATTTTTCATTATTTTTTTACATTTTAGAGACCAAAGTTTGTGTTTAACAGTGAGTTGGCAGAATAATCAATGATGAAAATGAACACGGTTGGAGCTCTATTTTCCATTCTGTTCACTATTAAATACTGTCATCTGAAGGACAAGGACACATCCATGGTCAGTCTCAGTCCCTGGTTACCTTCCCTGGTGTTGGGCTGTCTTCTAAATTGTGTTTTGCCTCCATCATTTTATTCTGCTTTATTTTATTAAGGTTGCCTGTGCATCACCCCTTTGTGTACTTCTGTTTCATACAATGCAGCTAGTTAAAAGAGATCAAAATAGCATTTCATACCTCTCAGTGTTGCCGCAACCGGTCAGATTACAGTAGAAGCCAGAAAACCCATTTGCCTTTCATGTGAAAATGTTTCACAGTTTACAGTATGCGAATAGCAATATGAAAGCTTGCTTACAGCAGATGGTGGCTGAGTGTTTCAGCCGATAGCTCTCTCTCCTGTGGGGTTTTCTCTTCCATGCATGGCTGACATTTGTTTTTCTTCCTTGAATGAAGTCAGTGCTGCACAGTTGTAAATTACCCCGCTGAAGGATTCATGGCATAGTTTATAAGCCTCAGCTGGCACTTTAAATGTTCCATTTTAATTTTCCCCCGTGCTGAATAATAAGAAATGTTGAAACACTTAACTGGTATTACCTTCTCTCTCATAAATAGTGAACTGTAATAAATATGTAAATAAAATGATACACAAAGTCTTTATTTAGGGGCAATCTATGCTGTTTTAAGTAAAGTTTTAATGTGGGTAACTGCAGCTAGTTTACAATGTCTCATGTTCATGCTTTTTTCACTGCATGAGGGGCTTTCTATTACTATGTTGCCTGTTATTATTTTACACTTTTACAAGGAAAAAAATAAAATAAAATATGGACTCTGAAAGATCCTTATATCATTCCATGAGAACAAAAAAATACAGGTTAAAATGTGTTTCAGTGTGTTTTTAGTAACCTTTCTTTTCCAGAATCTGATTTCCCAAGTATAAATTTTGTCTTATCATTATTATTTGTCTTCGCAATAAGGAGACAGTACAGTATAATGTGGTACGTACACAGCAGGGTGCCTGTCTGAGGTCGTTAAAGCTATATCTGATTTATCTGGGGCCATTAGTGATGAGATTTATAATGTTGTGGATGTATAACAGTGTATTCTTTGCTTTATTATAAATGCTACCCCTGGGTCTCTTAGTTTGACATTTTATTATCACTTCTATGCTGATGACATGCTGTTGCACTTCACTATCAACAGGAGTTCAGAACATAAATTATTGCCTGGCTTCTATTATTTTTTAAATTAAATGACGATAAAAACGGAGGGTTCTATTATTGGCACTGTTACAGAAGCATTCAAAAGACTACAGCAGGGACTGTAAACCTATAATTTAAAATGGTACAATAAGGACAAACATTAGTGCCACCCACATCAGCCAGTGAAAACGCTCTGTGTGTGTGGGTATGCAAGGCCTTTAATAAAATTTTCCTTGCTGCTGGTTCACAATGCTTCAGCGGCACATGCAGCACATTCCCAGCGTTGGCCCCATTAAGGTACCATACAAAGTTTTTGACCAGCAGAAGCACTGTGAAGAGAAAATTTTTCCTGTTTTGTTAGTATTCTGTGCATGTGGTTGGTGGGAATAAATGTAGCAATGCGCAAACAAGAGGAAGGAAAGAAAGGACTGCCAACATGTACATAAACAATGTCGATTTCTAAGTTTCTACCACAATTCTGCGCTGCACGTTTTATGAGGAAGGAAATGCATTTAGCATGTTTATTAGGCCTCAAACATGCACACGATGCATTTCCATGAGAAACGGTGGCAGTAAACATAAATCTGCTTGGTTACAAAACAGTATTTCACAGAGTACCTATAACTGCCAGTGGACTTTAGAAGTACATCTAGAATTATGGTAATTTTCTGTCAGACAAATAACATGGTAAATCCCCTGAGGACATTTTTAGGCCATATTTACACTTGAAGCGTCTTATTTCTGCGACCCAATGTCTAGTGGATGTCCCGTGAGCTTGGCTTGGAATGAAAGGATGCTGTTTCTGTGCTGTCTCTGGAAAACCTTTTTACCTTTAGTTCATTAGTTTTTACAGTTGGCTGTCTCGCCTGTGTTGTCTCTATGGATCTGTTCTCTTTTCTTTGTTTTGATTTTTTTTTTTTGCCAATGGCTTTAACCATGATGTGACTTTTTCTTTTTTTTGAAATAGTGCCATGAAAATACATCTTTAGTAACTTCCGCAATGCACCCTGGTTGCTCTGCTGCTAAAGAGCGGGAGTGCGACTCTGCCAATTAGAGAGGGTGAGCAGCTCAACCTCTGGTCTCCAACATCGCAGTGGCCATCCAGCTGGAGAGGCTCATTATGGATCAGCAGGAAACTCAGGGGAGCACAGACTTAACAAACAGCACAAGCACTCCCATGGGAGTCAGAGTGAGAAATGATTATAGATAGAAATAGCTATCCACCACTGTGTCTGTGTGAGTGGTGAGAAGATAGCTGGAACTCCAGCTATGGCTGTCTCTTTAGAGGTAATTTGCTCTCATTGTTAGGAAGAATCCACTTTACACGTGTGTCTGGCAAATCCTTGTATGGATAGGCCAATTACTGTACCTGTAATGCTTACTCTGAAACTCATTTCAGTTGCAGCTGTGACAAGTTTATCCTTCCTAGTGAAATGGTCTGCATTACTTTGGCTTCTTTGTGAATGTTGAATAAGGGCAAAAATGATTTTGAAAGCTGAACAATACTCTGTGGATAAGTCTCAATTATTTGTGAAGTTGTGGGCCGATGCACTCCCGAGTCATTCTCTCTCTATCGTGGGCTTTCTCTCTCTCTTTCTTTTGTGTGGAGTAATTCCTGGCTCAGGAATACAGCCCTTTGTCAGAGGGTGATATTTTGCATCAGCAGTTTTAATTAGTCAGTAAAGGAGTGAGTTGCAAGAGAGTGTTCTGTTCAGACAAGTGAGGCGGAGCAGTAACCACAGACGTCTTTGTATCTTCTTACTAATGTTCGACTTTGTAGCTTTAATCAAACCGCAGCTGTTTTATTGTGACTCGTCTTGTGCATCCAAAGGGTTTAGCTCCTTTCTTCCGTTTTCTTTATGTCAGCTGGGGTTTTATTTTAGCTTGGCTGAATGCGTCATGCAGGAAGGTAGAGGGAGCAGGAGTCAAACAAGGTTAAGATCTTTTTGAAAGAAGGTGGGAGAGGATGTCACTTGGTCAGGAACGGGGACAACCTCTATTTCCTCCTGTGTTTATCCTCCTGGCACTCTGTCTGGAGATGACACAAATACACACACACACACACACACATACGCACTAAGCTATCCATATCGAAAGAGGCCAGCTCAAAAAATGTAGGCCTTTGAGCCAAAAGATAAAAGCCAGTCAGGTTCTGTTTGGCCCAAATAGCTCTGTATTCATGACGATCGATAAATTGGTGTAATTGCATTTCAGAGCACGAGCAGTCAGATGATATTGCCCTTCATTGCAGGACAGTCCCTTTGGGCTGCACTGCCATCTCGTCTATTAAAACGGTGCTAAATGGGGACAGATCAACCTTCTGACATCGACTTTGATGCCCGAGGTCATGTTCTCTCACAGTGTCGGTTTAGATTTCAGTTTGTGTCCAGATTTATTACACGTTCCTTGTGGTTTATGTATTAGCTTTTGTCTTGGTTTGATGATGTGTGTGTGTGTGTTTTTTTTTTTTTTTTTTTTTTTAATGCAGCGTGTTTCCCAGACTCGTGAAAATCCTGAAATCATGTAACTAATCCAGCATAGCTTTGTGAATGGTTGAATGAGCTCCATTGTGTAAAACAGATGTATTATTCCTTTCTTCTTGGTGTCTAAGGTGTTTATTCTGTGCAATAATCCATTGTTGGGTGCTATGTTAACATGTGACGTTCTTTCACATGAAATAACCCAAAGCTGCAGGGATGTAATGTGTAACAGCACAAACAGATGACTCTTAATAATACAGCAGCTTCATGTGGCTAATCGCCTCACCTCCTTCCATTTTTAGTAAGAAAGTATTTTTAAAAGCAGGTCTGGACAGAGTTAACTTCAGTCTGCCTGTTGTTGTGGCAGTTGTGTTCACTTGGCTCTTTGGGTTGGGATTAGCTGTGTTACGTTATTGGTGTGGGTTATTTGTCTGAGTCATGTTGATGTGGATTGTTCCTGATGTGGAAGTGCTGTGTGTGTATGTACAGATCTTGTCAGCTCTGAGTGTGTGTGCGTGTGCGTGTGTTTGTGTGTGTGCGTGTGCGTGAACAGTGAGCAGGAAGGACAGATCCCTCTGACCTTTTTTCTGTAGTCACATTGGCAGGTATGTTACCAGTGTAATTTTGAGTCCTCACATTTCACAATGTGCCAGGGTGACATTATGATTGCTACAGTACCCATTTATTCTCACAGTGATAGGCTTCAACTGTTTAACTGCTCGGCTTAATTTAATTTATTTTGGTTTTTTTCAAAACAAATTGATTGAATTGAAAATTGATTACTGCATACAGTAGTATTTACTTTTTTCTACTTCATCTGAGCTGATCATACATGTTTGTTTGGCCTAACTTGAAATCTGTATTTTAATCCTCTCCTATGAGACAGGACAAAGTATTGTAAAGGTCAAAGTGTACATGACCTCTAATAAGAAATGTTTATCATGTTTTAAATAAAATATTGTAATGACACTGACGGTCTACTTACCTCACTGTTTTGTAAGGAGCACATGGAAGCAGAGTGAGTTCCCTTACTGACTTCTGATCAGCTTGCTTGTGCTTTAATTTGCTACCATGTGTTCAAGGCTGTTGCGGTGATCTGTACAGCGGCCACAGACTCTGTGATTTCTAATTAGTCTTTAATATGGCCCTTAGTAGATGATATTTAATATAATTAAACTTAATTAGCAGACAGAAATACAGCCCCTCTGACCATAGCAATTATAAATGGGCATGCTCACGCATACTATGTTCAGTCTGTGTCTGTCACACACACACAGAAACCATTTATCAGAGATGCAGCACTCATTTGTAATAACATAATGCAGTCTTTACAGCAAACATCTTATTTCTAAAAAAAAAAAAGATTAGATTTAAGTATAAGTCTACGCATATTTTATAAATGTTATATATGCTCTAATTTAATGTAATGTAGTAATACGTATTAATACTGTATAAACAGTACTCTCAGGCCTGAGGCTAATATGCCTAATTAAATATTTATCTCAGTAGTGTAGCATTGTTTATGGATGCTGTTGCATATTCATTTTCCACTTTACAGCAAACATAATCAAATACATTTGAACACAAACAAGGCTGCTTAATATATATCCAATGAAATCTTAACTAATTTGGATAGTACTCTTGTTTGTGGGGTGTGTGTGTGTTAACAGCCACACCAGGCTTGCCCCCCCTCCACGTTCATGTGGATGATCTGTCAAGCAATACCGTTTCCCATGAGCATTCGAGTTTTGGTGCTTGAAATTCCTGCGAAGCAAAGTCTCCATCTCTGAGGACATCAGTCTGTGTGTGCCTTTGCATTAGCAAACTCTCCTGAGCAAAGTGTCCTTTAACAGACGGTGGTTTACAGCGTCTGATGGAAGAAGATTCTGATTTCCCCAGAGTGTGACAAATCAGCAGCTGTGCAGCGCCGCCCGTCCACCGGAGCTGCTGAGCCCACTGGATCAGCTGATGAGATAGTGAAAAATAATCCACACCGGCTACTTGTAGCACAGTTGCTTTCACATACCGCTTTTCCAGCTGACTGGGTAGATGGGTTTCTCCTCAATAACCTTGCTTGCATGAATGTCTGTATGTGGCATTTTAGCCTTTGCTCACTGGGGGTCAAATGGAGGTAAACGAATCAGTGCTCAGCCTTGTCTTCCTTCAGATAAATGCGTATACATTTCCACCTAGATAGACTTGGGAGTTATCTGTGGAAAGACTAAGACAGACTCAGAGCGATCACCTGAGCTGTTACTTTTATATTTGTCCAGGTCTGCCGCAATTGCTTCTGCTGCTGGCCAAATGTCGAGTGCTGTTTTGACTCAGAGGAAAATAGTTGGTTGCAACAGGAAGATGGTGTTATCTCACTCCCCTTCTCCTGAATCTATCGTCTGCCTTTCCCTTTGCGATTTTCTCATCTGTTCTGTATCTCAGCATCTGTTCCTTCCTCTCCAATTTCCATTCAGTGGTCGTATCCCTCTAAATTCCCCTGTCTGCCTCTCTCTTTCTACCTTTGTAGATCCTCATTAGCAGTAGCCGTGTTGAGATGGAGGGCAGTGTTGGATGAGCTGCTCTCCCTCCAGTGGGAATGACTGATGCATGGCCAGACAGCAGGGCGACTTTCCTTTGTCTGAGTAATCGACACACTTTTCTCTTCCCTGTCCGATCTTCATTATGCCCAAGCTAAGAGACATTTACCACTCAAAAGGCCTGCAATTCATCCCATGGGCCTTATCTCCTGTGTGATATTGAAGTGATTGAACTTCCGCCAGCCATGTTAATTACAAGGGTTTGTGATGTTTGCAGGGGTGTTAGGCAGTAAAGGCAAGGTTCAAGTGCTTGGACACAATCGGTTACCCCCAGCATCAGAGAAGAAGTGTCTTTGTGGGAATCCAGAATGAGAGAAGGATCCTCTGTGGGGTTACTGAGTGTCTGAGAGGCAAGGACAGAGACAGACAGTACACCCTGTACAAGGTGTAATCTGGCTCATTACAGAAAATGAATCCTCTTCTTCCTCCTGTGAAACCAGTGGACTGTGTTCTTAAACCTTCTCTGTATTCAGATAATGTTCTGACTCTGTTCCAGTTGTCTTGTTCTCTCTCTGTGGTGTGTTTTCTGTCAATGTCACTCTGACCCTGAATTATAATGCTGAAGAGGACAAAATGTGACTTTACATATAGATTGCAAAAAAGTTTGGACTCTGAGTGTAAAACTTAAAATAGATTGCAAATCCTTTTTGACCTATATTCAGCTGAATACAGTACAAAGAGAAGATAACAGGTGACGGTATCATGACTGAATGTGAAAGATGCATCCTTGAAAGGCTTACAGTAATTGTTCAAGCAAGAATGGCAGCGAGGTTCACCACTGTTTCACTAACACTAACTATAACCCATTTCACCATGTATAATCCATAATATTATTAAAAGATTCAGAATATCTGGAGAAATCTCTGCATGTAAGGGGCAAAGACCGAAAACCAACATTGAATGCCGGCGACCTTTGACCCACTCAAGCGTTACGGCATTAAAAGCAACCATAATGTGTAACAGATATTACTACATTTGCTCAGAAGCACTTTGGAAAACACAATAAAATAGTGCTACATCTACAAATGCAAATTAAGACTGCCCTGCAAAGTAAAAGCCAGATATCAACAACATCCAGAAACACTGCTGACTCTTCTCAAGCTCATTTGTGGACTGACTGCAGCTTCTGACAACATGTGTTGTCAACATGCTACCCAACTACTAATACAGGCTGTGGTTATCTCTCACGACTTGATTACTGTAACGCCCTCCTGATGGGCCTCCCAGCCTGTACAGTAAAGCTTCTCCAGATGATCCGGAATGTGGTGGTGCGCCTAGTTTTGAATCAACCAAAATGGACACGTTACCTTGGTTCGCATTGAGCTCCTCTGGCTACCTGTAACAGCCCTCATTAAATTCAAATCACTAATGCTCACCTACAAAGTAGTCCCCTGGTTCTGTACCCACCTGTACCCACCTAGAGTACTTGAATGTCCTTATACAGACATATGTTAACTCACGTCCGTTGCACTTCTCCAATGAACGACACCTGGCTAACAGTTCCTACCAGAGCAGGGGTGTCCCTCTCTACCTTTAAAAAAAATCCAGAAGACCCAGCTCTTCAGAGTACCTCTTCTACTAGCACTACCAAAACTGGACATGCTAAATCTATCCCAACTAGTACTGTTACAGTACTTATTACAGCACTAACATGTCCTAATCGCACTGTACCTTGATTGTATCCCTTTTTTGTAAGTTGTTTTGGATAAAAGTGATTCAAAGTCATTTACCATAACCCAAAGTGTCTGTGTTTGTCGTCCTGGGAATGAGACTTAACAATCAACTATCTTTATCTTATTTTGAAAAGGATCATAATAATAATAATCATCAGTTGCAGCTAAATGTTTTTTCTTAAATCTCCAGCTCCCACTTTGTGATTGCTAATTAGGAAACTATTTGACCTTCTCAGCCAAATTAGCTCTATGTTTAAAATATTTGCTTGTAAATGTGCTGCAGATTTTAAAAGATTAAGAGGTAATGTGTGTCCTTACTATCAGGGCTTACTAGCATGCCTCAGTTTGTGGACCAATTAGCTTGAAAATGCTTTATTCCCTGCAAAGGCTCTCGAAGCTAAGCAGCACATCAGCTTGAGGCTCGCTGGCAGCAGAGGTAATCTGTTTACATCATCGGTGACGGAGCAGCACGGAGGGTCTGGAAAACCGTTGTGTACGAGTAATACGTCATCCACTGCGCACTCATTCTGGGACAAACATACCAATTAAATTAGTGCTGAGCGTTCCCCACAGTCCTGCGCACCCCATCCACCCAATTAGATAGGGATCTCCCTCTGCTGCTGCATTTTTGACCTCAAATCTCAAGAGATCTAATTTATGAGATGGAGCTAATAAGATATTACTATCATAAAACATAGAGACTTACTAAACTGACTGGTTAGCATGGGTGGCTATAGAGCAGCAACAGATGGGAGTCGAGGGTGGGGCAGGGGAGTGTTTTGCCCCATGTTAAATACCTCTCTGGTTTATTTTGGACGCCCATTGATTCTCATTTTCTCCTCCGCTAGATCTGTGTTTGTCTGTGTGTGTGTTTTGGGGGGTCGGATCTTCTTTCTCTCTTTGAGGAAATAGGCAGAACCTGATCGATACCTCCCTCAGGACTGTTCCTATATGCTATCATTCAAAACAACACGCACTTTGTCACTGTTCTCTGTTTCTCTTTTGTATTTTTGACCTTTTTTCCCCACCTGTTTGCTCTGTTTCTTTCCTGCACTCTCTCTTTTACACCTCCCATAAAACAGGAAAGTGTGTCATGTGCTTGCTTCAGTCAATATTGTCATGGCAGCGCTGCATGTTTGTGTACAGGGTCTGTATTGTAACTTCACCCCTCTGTATTGGCAGGTGGAGGTGATGGTCTTACGTGGCTGATTTGCTCATACAGTATGGCTCTGCTGCGTGTGAGCTCTCCCTTACATCAAAACCCAATACTAAAGAGCTACATAAAACACTTCCAATTAAAGCAAATCCACTTTATTTTCTGCTCTTTTCTCACACTCATAAGGATTATGGACTATACTTAAATCACCTCTTAAAGCACTTTTATGACTTAGTCCTGCTTTTATGTACAGTTACGGATTTTAATACGGGCCACTTTTAATGCTGGTGTGGTGTCTTTTTATGGCTTTTCTCTACTGAAAATTTTAATTTTATGCATCTTGTTAGTCCTCTCTTCTTTTGCTTGTGCTTATTTTTAGCTCTCTGTGTGTTTTACTATTCTTGTTTGATCCTGTAAAGCACTTTATAAAAACTGCTTTTACATAAGTGCATAGAAATCTGTTCCTGTGATGATGCTGCTGAAATGGATATATCATATATACTGTACATAGACTACAAAATAATGATCTTTCACAGCAAATGTAATAGAAACCATTAATTTCATCATCATCTAAGCACCAAGGAATTAGCTGTCTGTCCTCTCTCTTCTTAGCCATAATTCCTTGCACCCATCAAACCGCGATGTTTGATATTTTTGACAGATTTCAGAAAACCTAATGAGTCTCTCGGTATTTAACGACTCTCTCGAACATGTGTGTGTCTGTTCATGTTTGTAACTCCGGTTTTCTCGGAGCCCGGCTGAAACAGTCCCTGTGAAAACTAAACAACTCTCTCTACACTTCTCATGACCTTCGACCACAATCAGAATAAATACAGAGAAGGACATACCAGATCATTGCTACCTCCAGTTTATCCAAATTAAAGGTCTAAAGTGAAGTGTTATTGTTAGAAACTTCACTAACCACTATGTTGCCCTCTAATCAAAGTAAAAATCCCTTAAAACTTTAAGAAATATTACCTTAAATATGCAGAAATCTAGATTTAAAGATTTATTTGATACATACTTGATGCATTTAATGACATTCAGTAAACCACAGATTCACCAACAACATACACTAAACAACATAAACGTCAGATGTGCATGAGGACGTCTTCCATGACTTGTAATCAAAACAACCCAATAATGACAGTATAAATCGTCCAAAGAATCTGCATCACCGCCATTCAACCATAACGCGGTCTGAGGTGAAGGGAGCAGGCGCCGATGTTTATGACATAATGTGATCAGTTAAGTCACCTGTCAGTCAATATGCGTCTTATTAATGAACACGTATTTAAATCATGGATTAGATGAACTTTGCATTTCAAGAGCAAAGTCAGATTTATGGTTTAAACCATCATTGCAGTAACTTTCTGTTTGTTTGAATACCTGTAATCTTCCTGCACGCACTCCACCCCACTTGAATTAAATCAAACAACTCACTCTCTATTGTTTCATCGGGGGTGCCACTCGACCACCAGTGGTCGTTTTTCAAGTAGTGTGTGTTTCCCAGGGGAACCATCATTGGTTGAGCGAATGGTTTCTGGAGATTATGAGTCACAGCTGGAGCTGCGGTTGGCTCGCCCTCCTCTGTTTAATGACTGCAGGAGTCGTGTGTTCTGATAAAACTGTTGTTTTGCTAGTAAAAGAGCAAACACTCGACACAGATCCTCCTTTTTCAAATGTTTACCGATGGTGGATTGTTGGAATTTAGTTTATTGCATGTTTTAACCTTTAAGCCCAGATTTATTGCTGTGACGTTAACAATTTTTATTTAGCACTGATAGGAATATATAATTAAGTCAATCGGATTCATGTAATTAAACAAGAACGTATCATTTAATTTATAATGTGACATATTTTTTACATTTCAAAGACAATTTTCTCGTCGTAGAGAGCACTGAGCCAGTGGTGGTTGCAACATATTGACATCTTATTTGCCAAACACTCTCTAATTCGCCTGCCAGTCAAATTCATAGACTGTCTTTAGACACCACCCACAGGTTTCTAGGCAAAGACATGGAGCATGGGTGCAGCTGAGGTCGGCTGAATGATGCTTGGGTGCTCAAACAAGCCAGTCAAAGGCTCCATCCTCCTAATTATGCATAACTTTAAGACTTAATATAATTTGAAAGTGGAGTTTTATAAAAAAAAAAAAAAAAATCTCCTATGGTACAGTTGAACAGGGAAATTAGCTATAGATACCAAAGCTGAAAACATGTTTATTTCTGCTGTGAAGTTGGCCATTTTAATATGGGGCCTTATGGAGTTTGACTCATTTTAAAGCCAACTTCAAGTGGCCATTTGAAGAACTGCAGATTTTGGCACTTCATTTCACAGCCACAGAGATTACCGCTTGGTCAAAACATCTTTTATCACATAAAGTGTTACTGTTGACCTGGTAATGATCTGAGCCTAACACAATGCTGCTGCTCTGCTCCTGCAGTTCTTACTAGCATCTAGCTTGCCTGCTAGAATCTAGATAGCTAGTGCTAACTTACAATGTTGTCACATTTTTGAAAATGAAAAGAAATTACAAGCAAATCACTCCCAGACCCACTTCTGGGGAAAAAAGTTTGGGAACGTCTGGTGTACTCAGCCACTGTGTTTTATGGATTAGCTAGCTGATGGAGCAATGTTGTCATGATGCATGAGTCACATGTGATGCACATGCATGGCTAGAGGTGGCAGTAACATGCCAAGAAATACAGCATGTAAACATGGATATTAACAATGCATGTTTAAAAATGTTTCAAACATTTGTTAGGCAATCGTTTTATGAGGAAGGAAATGCTTTCAATGGATGTCATGTCAGTGATACACATATGCACTGTATCTGTGACACTAATATCCTGACCGCTGCAGGATTTTAGTTTTTCCAACTTTACAGAATTCTAATACTGAAATGTTGAGTGTTACTTTAGTGGGAAACCGAAATCTATTAGCTCCTATCAGCCACTCAGTAACTTTTATCTGGGCTTATTGAAATCACTTCATTCACTGCTTTTAGATCTCAGGGGAATACTACCTGCCAAATCCAGTCAGAAGTCTTCCACACTGTCAAATCCTTTTGTCATTGTTCACTCTCATATTTATAACTTTGCTTAAAAATTGAATATAATGTATACACTTGTAGCAGGGCTGTCTGCCTAAACCTGTCACTGTACGACAGGAGATAAGCCACAGCTGAAACCTGAAGTCTGTCTGCGATGTGCGATTTGTTGAGGAGAACGTGGCGACTGCAAGGACGGGCAGGAGGAGGGGCAGAATGGATAAGAGGGAGGGAAAGAGGGGAAGGTAGAGAGAGGACGGACGGGAGAGAGGAGGGAAGACAAACTGTTCGAGGATGCTTTTCATGCGTCCTTGATGAGACACGGGAGATGCAGATGCTGTGAGCTTTGCTCCATTAGCTGAGGCTGCTGCTGGTTTGTTACCGCGGCTGCTGTATGCTTGTGTGAGCGAGAAGAAGAGTTGCTGATTAAATTTATTGTGTGTGTGTGTGTGTGTGTGTGTGTGTGTGTGTGTGTGTGTTTGCATGTGTGTATATGTGGATTCATCTTCTGCTCAGCATCAAAATGAAGATGTATAGCGCAGCTTTAATCTCTGGCTGTATGATGAAGTGCGCAGACTGAAGGCCTTTTCTTAAAGCATACTGCATTAGATATAGATGCCACCGTTTTATCATACCTCTCAGCATTTTGCTTGTGATTGATTGCATCTAGGTGAGTCACACCTCCTGCAGTGTAATTGATTGAGATTGTATTTTCGGGGATGCAACTTTATAACGTCCTGAATGGCAGAAACGCAGCCAGATAAAGCACCTGCTATCTTCCTCTGCTGTCATAACCCATTCCCGATGTGTCTTCCTCTCTATCAACACCTCACTTTTTTTTTTTTTTCCTTTCCTTTGGAAGGCATTGAGATCGAAATAACACGATAACAAACATGCCATGCATTGCTGAAACAAAGTCTTCTAATTCAGATCTACTCCTGTCAGGAGAAAGATCGCCACGCTGCAATGGAGCGTCACACAGTGTCTCCAGTTACACGCTGAGTCAAAGCTAGCTGATTAGAAAACTCAGAGTGTAGCTGGGCTTCTTTTGTGATGACTCGGCATAAAAACATGGCTGTGGGTACGCTGCTGCTCGCTTTTGCTTTTGTCACCTGATCACCGTATTTTCTTTCTCTCTCTCTTTCTCTCTCTCTCTCTCTCTCTCTCTCTCTTCTGCCTCTCTAAGAGCAGCTTTCTCTATCTCTCTTCCTGTTTCTCCCTCTTTCCATTACTCTCTTTGATGATGGTGGTTTTGGCAGGCCTGCTAATACCTTCCCCTGACTCACAGTATTTTCCATTTTTTACAGGCCTACTACCGTCTTTTGAAACAAGTCCAATTTCCCCGCTCTCGCCTCTGTAGTTAATCACGGGCCTTGTAATGTTCAGCCATCATAAACACTTAATTTTTGGGGGGGTTGCTCAGCATATCATAACATAGGTGGATTAAGCCTGAGACGCATTGCTCATCTGCTGGTACACATTTCATTTCAGCGCTGGATCCCTGCCAGCTCTACATCTGCAATTACAGTTGTGGTCAAGTGAAGGAAAGCAGCGGTGTAGTCGAAGACATCTGGAGACATGTGGAATACATATCCAGACATCTCTTTGTCATTTAGGGAAACCCAACATTCATCTTTAATTGCAATTAAATATAAAGTGAGCCTGGGTTATGTCCTGCTCGCTATTTTTGCAGGATTAACCACTTTTTTTAAGCTAAAGTGGAGAAGACATTGATTATTCAGTGAAAATGTGATGGTTTATTAATATAGCAGCACCACCTGTGTTTCTCATTGTATGACTCTTTTGCAGGGTGCGCAGGAGTCAAACTGACCCTGGCGATTCCCTGTTTTTTGGGTTTTTTTTTATTGGAAACTGATTGTTCTTTATGGCTGTGTTCTCTGTGTTGAGGGGTTTTTGCACAGCTGCACTGCTCGGTTGCCAGGTTTTGAGATGCTAACCCAAATATGTTAATGGAGCTTTGCCACTGCTCTTCGAGGGGGTTGCCAGGCGCGACCGCAGGCTGGATTGTGAAAATGAAATAGCAAAGAATATGTTCTGAAAAGTGTTTTTGTGATCTAAAAAAAAAAAAAAAAAACATGTAATAGTATACACTGCATTCTGGAAATATTCAGACAATTTAGTTTTGTCTCTCGACTCCAGGACACTGGTTTCGAGAGGAAATAATGACTCTGAGTGTAAAGTGCTGACTTCCAGCTTTATTTTGAGGGTGTTTACATCCACATCCAATGAGCTGTGAAGCAATGGTAGCTCTTTTATTATATATACGTCCTACTGTTCCCCCGATATAGATGTAACCCCCCCAACCACCCTTAAAGCTGAAAGTCAGCACTTTAAACTCAGTGTTTCTTTTAAAATCCAGCATGCTGGAGAACAGCCAAAACAATGAAAAACATATCACTGTCCCAAAACTTACAGACTGCACTGTAGTCTGTTACTCAACCAAAGCAGGCCAGTTTATGTCAAACAGTACAACTTTTTCCCTCCTTTATAAAGTTTCCTTGATTAAGGAACAGTGACTAGGAAAGTAAAATTCCTGCACACCATTAAAATGCACTCCCAGTCTCCAAACCTTCTCATCTGTGTGCAGTCTTGGAAAATGACCTTCTCTGCTGGGCCCATAGGGAGCACTGTTGCCCATGTTGTCAGGACTCGGCTGGACTGTCTACACATGGCTGCACTTTGTTCGTCCCACTGGCTGACCACAGGCCTCAGACCAGACTGAGTGACACACAACACTTCTGCCAGTCTCATTTTAAACCACAACCTCAAATCTGACTTTTTTCCCCCTCTTTTTACCATATTCAGGCCTAATGCAGTCTATGTCTGTCCTGCTTTGCTGCTAAAAAAAGGAAAGGCTCTCAAGATTTACTGTCAAAACTGTATATCAAATGTTAAGTTGTAAGAACAAATGTTGTCTATTTTAAGTGCAATGAGAAGAAAAAGATCTTTGTTTGTCTATTTTCTCTTTGTCCTTTTGTCCTTGAGATGAATAGTCCAGAGTCATTCAAGGCCTTTATCATCTGGACTGTCTATAGTTTATATAGCATGTATAATCCATCAACTATAGTATTTAATAGGTTCTTAACTGCTTTTAGTGCCCTCTTTTGGAGGCAGGCGTCATTGCACATTTTAGTGTCCTCCAGTGCTCTCCTTTGCACAACTTGGCCTCAATAGCCTCATGTTTATTCATATCTCAGGTTATCTTGTGATTATGCTATTATACTGAAAAGATGCTCATTGTTCTGTCAATATTGTGTGAAAAATGAGACTTTTGTGTTTGTAAGTGCTCATTAGGCTTCAGTGTGGCCTTTCAAAGTGTATTGTTGGGGATTTTAAGAGGTCAAAGAAGCTAGTGGTGGATATGGTCCATGTGAAAACAAATTATTCCCTAACCCTCCTGAGGACAGACAGATGCAGGGTTGCATACCTAAAATCAAGTAAACTTCAGAGAGTTTGAGGTTGTGATCATTTGAGTTGGGATCTGTGCTTGTGTGTTTATGTTTGAGACAACAGACAGATTTGTAAATCAGAGAAGAGCTTTGGAAATACCAAATCAGAAATGCTCTTACAAAGCTAACCCATTTCAAGCCCACTTCTGTGTAAAGACAGACAAACTCAAGCAGACATCCAGTCAAACTTGACCATGTTTTCACTTGCAGCAAGCTATCACAGCGCAGGCAGCCTGTCTGCTTCGCACAAATAAGCAGTGAGTCGTATCTCCGAGCGTCGCTGGATGATCGCAATAATTAGCAGGCCTAAAAGAAGACGCTGTATAACATAGCTCCAGACGACAGTGTAGCTCGAAATAGCCAGTCATCGCCTGAGTACTTGAGCAGGCAGCACACCACAGAAAGAGTTGACAGGGGAAGCGAGCGGGAGGATGTGGGTGAGGAGGAGGGCAATAATTAGCTGAGCTTGTCATTCTAGTGATTAAACACTGATTTAGAAGTGTGCTCAGTGGGTGCGTGGAGTTAAATTGGCTGTACTGCTGTTAGCGGTGATGTGACATGTGAGGTCTGGGTCACTGCACTGCAATGCAGCAGTACAGGAGTGCGGCTTAGTTCAGCACCATATCTGCACTCTCCATGTAGGTCTCACTGGTGTTTGTTTATGGGCCAGAAGTAATATGAACACACCGGAGGAGTTTGCTCTAGAACACTGATCCCTTTGGTACCTGCTAGTTTTTGTATTGTTTTTAGGAGGAGCGGTACTTCACCTCAATTCTATATGATGATAAATGATTTTCATTAATGCCGCTGAAGAAACTTGGTGTTTTTCTGTGTTATCTTTAAAATGGAAGACGAATTTCTTCAGACCTGCAGGCTAAACACTCCAATAAGTAATGTGCCTTGATGGTTTCTGTTGACAATAAGTAATATTAGCCCTCCCAGCATATACCTACCCTTGTCTGATATTTAAAAAAATTGCTACACCTCATGTTCATATTAATAACAACATTTTATTTGAAGTCCCCTCTTATTTTCTCTCTTCAATGTCTCCCTGAATAAAAACACAACCGTTATTCCCTCTAAGCACAGCCGCATTGATGAATATTACATGAGAGCAATAAATGTTCCTAATTTTCTCTTACACAGCTGTTTAATTTTCTCCCAACTGTGAGAAAATTCTCCATGTTTATTTTATTTATGCATTGTTCTTCCTAGACAAACTGCAGCATTAGTGTTTAGCTTAGATTAATGTTGAAGCAAACATTGTCCTGTCACCCCGGTGCATTTAGGAACTGTGAATTGTTGAGTAACTGGGCAACTCAGACTTGCAGTGAATGTGCAAACAAAGTAATTAAGTGACCTTCGTTATGCACAGATGCGTCTCTTCTCTATAGTCTGTTAAGCGTCTTGTTGTGGGCGGTTCAGAATCACTAATGGCAGATTTAGCTATTTTATGAGAAATGTAGTGCTTCCAGTAAGCCTCACCATGTACACGGAACACCATTTATGATTAATGACTGCAAACAAAAATTATATCCATGAAAATAAATAGCAGATGCAAGTGGGAGGCATCTTCTGCCTCGTAAATGTTGTGATTTTGGCTAGAATTTGGTTACCAGCTCAGCTCTATGTACATTCCTGTATCTTTAATTCATTATTTTAGTTTTATAGTCACTTAAAACTTTTTGGTTTACTCTCATCGCTCCAATCTTATTTTCGAACTAAGTAGCCAGCTGCTTTGGGAAAAAAAAGCTCACTTTATGCTTGCTTCTCAGTGGTAAACAGCATACAGATGCCATAATGTGGCATCTGGAAGCTAAAGAGCCAGATAGGTCCCTCAGGAGTTGGTGGAGACCAAAAACAGAGCTAAAAGCAGAGTAAATGCTGGATTTAAATTTTCCCAGACGACACATGTTGCTTCTTGTCTGCTGAATATGTTAAAAGGCAACTGTTTGCTAACATCTTCACCACAACAAATTTAATGAATGCAAATTTAGTGCAAAGTGCCTATGTTAAATTTCTAACTTGTTTTGCTGCCCCCAAGTTGTAACAAAGTATTACTGCTTCACTGTAAACATTTCATTTGAGGATTAGGCAAATCTCTCTATATATAATATTGTTTTCCAGGTATTGCAAAGTTGCTATCAGTGATGGTAGAAATGGACAAACCTACAGTGTGTGTTTAGTTTCTCAGACCTAAAAACATTCTCTTTTTTTCTTTTCTGTGGTCTCCTTAGGTCTGAAATTGATTTAAATCAATAAGGCATTGGCTTTTTAGCGAAGAGTCACAACACCAACATTTTCAAAGAAGAGGAGTTTTTTAATATTTTGTACAAACACAGCATTGGATGAACACAAGGTATCTGAAAATGTCAGTTTACTCTGGAAATCAGGAAAGACCAAGTCAGAAGGAAAAGTTCTACGCTTCATTAAACACTGCCTTTTTGTCTCTACTCAGCAGGATTTTAGACGTCAACTGTGTCTTGCAGGCTGGTCAGTGCAGTTAGTCATCAAAAGGGTGCATGACGCAGTGACACTTATTGCTTGCAGATGATCTTCCACCTTTAGACCTCTGAAAAACTGGTGCAGAAATCCTACCGCTCCCTATTTGTAGAGCTTCTTTTCAAAACATACTATAAAACCAAGCCGGGATGAAACCTATTTATAAAAGATACGAATAATAGACAAACAGTATTACTTAAGGACAGATAAATATCAAATAAAAAGATCAGTACAATGTGAAATCTGTGTGTTTTCCTCATTACTTCTGGAGTATGAGAGCCCAGGGGTCTGTATAGTGGAGCCATTATTTAATAAATTATGAATCATAGCCTTGTTTCTGGTTAGTCCCTACATGACATGAAGACTGAAGTTATAATTTCATAGAGCCAGTTCCCAAGGTAACACTGAGCAAAGTTGCATTCTCCACCTGAAGGTAATCTTGGTGTAGTGGCTCAGATTTCCGGGCTGCATTGTAATTTATGGCCCTGTTTTATATTAGCGACACTTTATTATCCTAACATGCTCAACACCCTCTCCTCACCCCCGGTCGAAGTTGGATATATTTATGAAGTAATTTTAATAAGAAAAGTGGTTTACAGAACATTCAAGTGATTTACTGAACAGTCAAGGGCATAACAAACACTCTCAAACATGAGAGAGCAAACACAATGCAGCTGAAGACGCGATGATAGCTGCAGCATTGACTATTAAGCACTGATATTTATATGAATAGATGACTTGTGTTGTGCTTGTGCAAAAAGTAGGAGGACATAATGTGATGTGCAACGACAAAATGTATAATAAAATTGTCCTTCCACTCTAATAGACTCCTGGCACCACAACATTTGTTCAGACTCTCTGCCCTTCCTCTTCACCTCTCTCCTTCCTTATCTCTCCTAACACTTGTTGAAGTCTATGTTGTCCTCTGAAATCTTATTCCTATATTACAGTCATATTTTATAGACCCACTTTGGGCTAACTGCAGGTACTTTATTGTTTTGTACTTGTTGGTAGCTGCAGAGGCACAAATTTTGTTTACCCCTTGGCCCACCCACATATCCTACCATCTGTAGTGACTTGCATTTTGATAGCTATGTTAGCTTTTTTACAGCCTAAGGCTATAGTAAGCTACTGTACAGTATAATGTTACAGCTTTATTATTGCTTTGTCACAATGTCAAGGAGGTGCGATATGTTCCTTGTAAACACCTACATAAATAATTCATATTATGCCCTTTTGAGTATGCTGTTTAAATAAGAGTTTTATATAAATATTTACATGAATACTTTTTGGGAAATATTATTTAGTCTGGCTAGCTATTTCCCGATTTTCTGTCCTTAATGCTAAGCTAGGTTAATCAATTAAATACAGATTAAACGGAAATGAAAAGCCAGGGAATGAAAGCGCAACTTAAAAGCACCTTAAAAGCACATCAGACTCCAAGAGGCTATTCCAGAGCCGAGGAGCCGCTACAGAAAACATCCTGTCTGTAGGGTGAGACCATGGAGGGATTTATAGACAATTAAAAGGATTTTGAAATTGATCCTGAAGTGATTGAGGCGCCAGTCTAAGGATGCAAAAATAGAGGTGATCATTTGCTCATTTCTTGGACTTTGTTAGTAACTGTATGGGCTCCAGCATTTTGAATTAGTTTTAAGCAGGAAATAGTAGCCTGAGAAGTGCCTAGGTAGAGTTACAGTAGTCTAGTCTTGATATTTGTGCATGAATATCTCTTTCTAGATCAGGATCTCTGTCTTGTCCTCATTTAACTGAAGGAAATTCTGTGTTTCATATGTTGGAGACAGTCTTCTAGTGAAGATTTTGGGAATTGAGGGGGAAGTCAATCTGAGTATCATCTGTGTAGCAGTGAAAAAAAGATGTTATTATTTTGGATAATCCTAATGGCAACATTTAAAGACAGAAAAGAAATGGGCTTAAAACTCAACCCTGTTGAACTCCACATGAGATATTAGTGGCTGTGGAGGATCAGTGGCAATTGTAAACAGTGAAATATCTGTTTGAAATGTAAGAACAGAACAAATCAAGGCCACGCCCAGAGATACCGATCCAACAAGTGAAGCGATCCAGGAAAATCATGCGGTTGACAGTATCAAAAGCTGAACTGAAATGAGAAAATCACTGATCTCCTCATCTCACTCTCAGCAAGAAAGTGTATTCTCAAAATGTCAATGTTCCTTAACTTCATCCCCAGTTAATCGAAAAAAAGGCAATTGGGTCGATTCAGATTAAATCGGTTTAGGCTGTAGTGGTGGGATGCCAAAGAAAATTGCAGTGGCGCAGAAATTGGAAATGAACCAACTTTTTCAGAAAGCTAACATCACATTGAGGTGGCAGATCTGTACAGTTGAGTTGTCAAACTGCTCCACAGTCGCCTAAAATATCACTTAAACCGCTATTGCGGCTGAGTTAATGGAACAAACTATGATAATCTCCCAATTGTGTCTTATTTTGTGTATCCAACTTTGATGTCTGTGCTCCAGAATAGCTATACCAAGAGGCTTTGTCTGCTTTGTGTCTATTTATTTGAGAGATGGTGGTGGTCAAGCGACATTGAAAGTGAATGACGAGAAGGAGCACAAGTAGCAAGAAAACTGGTGAGTATGAGAAATAAAAATGTATCTTTTGATTGCTTCACAGTGATTATGTTCAGCACAAATAAACCCACACCCCCCACAATGCTTGATTTCCTCTAAATATGGCCTTACACTTTAGCCACTTTAGCAATGGTTTGTTTTGGTTTGGTAAAAAGACGGCATAAATTTAGATCTAACAGTTTGGTGTAGAGGAGTGAGGGCTGAGAGGTCACCGTAGAGAGGGTTATGGGGGCTATTAGGCCCGTAGCTGTGTGTGAATCGAACTGTGTGGGACACAAGTGTAGCTACGGTAGCAGCAGGATGTAGCAGTGATTCATAGTGTAATACAGCCCACCACTGTGTGGAGTTTCAGGCCTACACACACAAAACACAAAACAGATTGAAAGTAATATTGAGAGAGAGAGAGCAGATCGGAAATGAGGCAAAAACCCAAATATGTTTGGGTAAGAGCAGAGAAGCAGGGAGAAAATTTAAGTCAGTGTGTGTGTATATGTGTGTAGTTTGAAGGGCGTGCTCCTTAATTACCCTCACTTCATCGCCGACTCTCACTTGTGCCACCGTGTCACTCATTTCCTGTTGCCATAACGACGGCGGCACCTGCTAATGACATTGGCTTTGTTTTCATTTGTCGGGAGATTTAGGATTAAGATTCATCAGCATGGCTGACACGTATGAGCGCATCAACACAGTGACGCGATGAACCGCTTTTTCATTATTGCATTAACCGTCCAAATGAAGACTCCCCGCCCTGCGTCACATACGCCACATTTATAACTATGATTATCTCAAAGAATGGACATAATACTCTGGAGATATTGGATATGAAATTTTGCAGTTGTCTCATACAGAATATTGAAATTTCTGTCTTCTTGTCAACCCGAAATTATACACGACATGCAAGGTATCATTACGCAGCAGCTAAGCCTGTCTTAATATAGGGATTAATGTCTAGATAAGGATTTGTTCAGCTTTGAGCCGCAGTGCATGGATGCTCATCTCTGCATGTTATCCCAGCTAAGTGTACACATGTCTGCTGATACACAAACAGGTGTATACAGTTTTGTTTATGACAAAGGTAGTATGTCTAAAAGTGTATGTGAATGTACCTAAAAGCAAAACACCCCCCCCCCCCCCCCCCCCCCACCAACCCTTTTTTTTTTAAATGCAGTTGTGAATCCTAAAAACTTAAAATCGGGCTGTTTCTCTGTGCTGACTGGTAGCAGTCACCATGAGTCCAGCTATGAGTCATCCATGTGTGTCGCACACACACAAACACGCACAAACACACACAAACACAGCCTTTCCTACCGATAATCCGTTTTTGTCTCTGCCGTCTACCCACTTTCATCTGTCTCTCCTAGTCGCTCCCTGTCTACTTTCTTTCATCTCACTTTCACTCCATCCCTCATGTCTCTCACTGTTTCCTCACTGTAGATGGTCCCCTGTCATCTGTGTCTGTCATCCTCTGTCTGTTGCAGTGTTTCTATGGCTCGAGGCTGCAGTGTTGCCCTCTCATCCCCTGTCATCGCACTGATACTTTAAGGACACATGAAACCCCATCCCACCCCATACAGTGTGTTCAGACCAGTGCAACTGAGTTACTTCACAAACAAAGACAGATATAGATTTAGACTGATTTTTCTTGCATATTGTGAATGAAGGTTAACCAAGATGATGTACTGTAGGACGGGTGAGGGATGAGGGGATGAGAGATGAAGCAATAAGGGTTGATGGATGAAGGGTAGGTGGATGGAGGGAAGGGATGTGAGTCGAGGGCGAAGGGATGAGAGGATAAATCGGGGTCGTGGATGGATGGAGGAGTTTGCAGATGGGCCGGTGTCAGCTGGCGGAGTTGACTCTCAGTGGGGGAGTCATCTCTTCATCACTCTATGCGATTAGAGCCCCAGTGGTTCCTGTATTTGAATGAAATGGAGAAAAGGGAAAAGGGTGAGAGAGAAAAAAAGATGATGGGGTTTGAGGGGTGAGGGAAGTGAAAACTGTCAGTGAGGAAGTGAACAGATGTGGGTGTGCTTAAGTACTTTAGGTGCAGAAATGGGAGTTCGAGGCGTGGTCTTTGTTCCTGAACCTAGTTATAAAACTCATTATATGAGACAGCAGTCCTATTAGATTATGAGTTAAGAAGTCTGATGGCAAAAAATGTTCTTCAGTCTGGTGGTGTGTGCAGCCATTCTCCTGCAACATCTGCTAGATGATAACAAGGAGAGCAGTCTGCGAGCTGGGTGGCTGTGGTCCTTTTAAGATGCTGGGAAAATACACCCAAGAGCACATCTAAAGCTAAATTAATATCACATTTTATTTTTTTTTAAACATGAACCGAGGCAAACTAGCCAGCTACCTCTGCTAACCTATGCTAATCACCTCCTGGCTCTGCCTTTATGCTTAAAGGAGAGAGAGTCATATTGATTTTCTCATCACACTTGACAAGAAAGCAAGTAATCCTATTTCCAAAAATGTCAATCCATTCCTTTAACTATGAATTGTTTGTAGGATATCACATTTTACAGGAAGATAGGATGCGGGAAAGATAGTGCATTGATTTTTCTTCCTAAGTAGTTGACTGCGTTTTAAATGGCTGATAAGAGCATGAATTATCTGCAGTCATTCTTCAAGAGAAGTGTCCATTTTTGAGGCAATACCTGGCAAGATAAATCAGAGCCTGATCTATCCACTGTATCTGACTCCATTTTGAACTTCCCCTAGGCGAAGGCCCATAATTCTCTCGCTCTGTGTCTATACCAGCTAGGTTAATCCTCATTAACATCTACAAGACACTCGAGGGAACAATTTGTCATGTATGTGCACGTGTGTCGGTAGAGTGAGGCAGTGCACTCTTACACACACTTTAACTCTACTGTGTTTTTAATGAAAATGTATGTGTCACCATAAATTAGGAACCACTCAGAAGTTCACATCCAGGTCACATGTTGAGTGAGACAAAGCAGCAGCTGAGTTTAATGATTAAAGTTTGTGGAGAAATCAAGTTGTAGAGGCAGCAGAATCAACTTGTAATTTTCAAAACACTCTATCTAGATTGTCACTTATTTCAGTTTCAGTTTTATTTGTCATATGTAGGTTAGCACAGGGTCAACAATACAATGAAGTGTGCTGGAGGAAAACAGGTCAGCTGTAGCTACAAAAACTGTGATAGACCTAGAAGATATAAAAAATAAGCTAGAAAAAGGAAATACAATAACATTTTAAGTAAAAACTGGAGTGATATAAATAAAATATAACAAAATAAAATATTATAAATTATTATAAATTATTACAGTACAGTACAATACACTGTATAAATGAGAAAGTATTGTGTACAGAAGTGACAAGTGAGTATTGTAGAACTATCACTGTGAATACATTTTTAACATACACTATTTAAATATATGAAATTTGAGGTCTGGGAGTAGGAGTAAAGTGACGAGTGTATACAGGGGTATTGCACAAACTATCAGTCCTGGTACAGTAGCAGCAGTCATGGTTGATGCATATATATGTATATATATACATATATACTGTATATGACAGCAGTCATATTAGATTATGAGTTCAGAAATCTGATGGCTTAGTGTTGAAAACTGTTCTCCAGACTGGTGCTGCTTGCATACTACTGTAACATCTGCCAGATGGTAACAAGAAGAACAGCCTTGGAGCTGGGTGGCCGTGGTCCTCGAAGATGCTGTGTGCTTTCTTGTTGATGAAATATGTCCTGGAGTCTGTTGCCAGTGATGTGTTGTGCTGTGCAGAACAGTTCCCATACCAGACTGAGATGCAGCCTGTCAGCAAGCTCTCGATGGTGCACCTGTACAAGTTTGTGAGGATGCTGATGTTCTTCCCAAACTCCTTGAGTCTGCTCAGGAAATAGAGCTGTGGGAAAGTTTTCTTGACCACAGTGACTATTGGTTGTTAAAGGTACAGTCATTGTAGTTAAAATGCTAGGATAAAGAGCACCGAATCTTTCCGTGGATGTGGGAATAATTAAGCTGCAACATACAACAGTCATGACATCCATCACATTTAGTACTGTTAGTTACTGTCTGTTTACAAGCTTTGTTGTCTTCTGAAGGTTCCCTCTTCAGAGGCTGGGTCACAACGAAAGCACTGAGAGCTCTGTTGCCACTTTAGAAGGTCATCTGCAGACTCAGTAGAATTATTAGAGGCGAGGATCAATACACACTGTTTGAAGTCGCTAACAGCTTTCTGTATGTGTATTGTTTTTTTCTCTCATTGCTATTGTCGCCTGACATTTAGCTTTGTTTGTTGTGTTTTTTTAATGTTTTCACACAGCCACATTCTTGTGCAGCTCCTCATGACAACACTGTCATGCAAGTGTTGTGTTTAAAGCAACAGTAGGCAGTTTCTGACCACTAGGGGGCAGAACTCAAATGTTATTATGGCTATCTAATTATTGTAATATTTGCTCAACTTTTAGCTTTTCTTTGTTTCTTCAACTATACTGAAAATAATACCCGAGTCTTTACTGCATTACTGTATATTTGTGAACTGTTTGTGAAGATTTGTCTTCAGTAGAAATGAATGAACTTGGGGGCTGAGAGTCACAGTCAGGGTGTGGAAATTGTAAAAGTCAGACAGGCTGATTCATTGTTGGTTTTGATTCTGCTGACAGTAAGAGAAAAATACACAGTTCTCACCAGCCCTCTCCTGAATTCTCACATGGTTCAGCGCCGCACTCGACATTTTCACAGAGTCATTATCAAAATGTTAATCTGCATGTTAAAACGTTTTCTCTCAGGAATTAACACTTTGCCTTTGTTATGCTGTTCCATCATGTGTTATAACTAAAACCTGCAATCTAAACACTAGTTGGCTCCTTATAAACTTGCCCCCTTCTTTTAGAGAAATTGTTCATTTACATTGGGGTTCATAATCACTTGGTGGTTAGTGGCCTTCTTCCGGAGGCAGCCCCATATTTCTTGGCAGTGGGAGACAGCTGACGGCAATCAGATGGGGAGATAAATGGCTGCCATCGAGGCTGTCTGTTCAGCTGAGAGTTGGGGTTGTGAAGGTTGACACTCGCTGACGGTGAAGTAAACACGCAGCATGCCCTTGCATGCAGACTAGAGAAGACTGCCTGCCAAGTCTCTGATCTGCCAGTGTTGGATCTCAAGAGTGTTCAAGAGAAACGTGCCATATCGGTGTGAATGGAGTGTGCAGGGAAATTAGAAATCGGTACAGGAAAAGGTAGACTGCGTAGTTGGGTTGCTTACTGCTGCCGAATGTAAAATGTCTTCAATATTTTACTTTCAATGGTGAAAATTTCAGTAATAATATACTGAAAAGTCAGATAAGGTAATGACAACCAATTACTGCTTTAAACAGGAATTATTACTACATAAAAGCTGACTTGTAACCTCCAATGTAATAATAAAAGTAATTTTAAAGGGATGTTATTACACCAATTAAAATATATCACATGTATAATAAAGATATTAGACTGCAGTTTATTACTTTTACTTTTTTTTTTTTGCATTCTCAGACTTGCTGCAGTTTATTTGACTGACAAACACGCCTTAGCATCAACTGCTACTTTACTTCCTGTTCCCATGTTTGCATTTGTGTGTGCTCTTTTCACCTTGCTTGTTGCACAGTTGTGTAACGTCAGTGTTTTTTTTGGTTTGCCTGCTGCTAAAGCTCATCCACCATACTGTAAAGTGCGCACACACACACACACACACATTCAGGTGGACTCCTATGTACAAGCAGCTGCCTTTCTGCCCCGTAAGGCCATATGTTACAGTGTGACCCATGAGTCAATGTCAGGTTACCAGTGAGGGGGAATGGATGGTGTGTCAGGGCCGTGTCACTCCTTGTCGTCGCCATCTCTGGGGTTTGTTACTGCGTTAAATTGAGTTATCAAAGAGATGACTGGTCAGGGACATCCTAGAATCAGAGCTGCAGTTAAGTTCAAGACCCAGCACAGTCAAGGCCAACATTCCAATATGTGTGAAAATATTAAGACATTCATTTTGTGTAAGTTTACTTAGTCCATTTCTGGGAGTGAAGGAGAAGAGAGATGGACAGTATTGCAAATCTGAATCAGGTGTACAAAATAGATTGGTGTAATATGCTCATTCCAGCTTGATTATAACCACTGCCTACCCTGACTGCACATCACCGATGACTCGTGCTATAAGCTGACAGGCGTTTATGCAGTGATGCAGTTTGCCTCTGCAGCTGAATGCCATGGGAAACAGCTTTCTGACTGCTCTGACCATCCTGTAATGGATGAGCCTCCGGCTGAATGCAGCATCATTGTTATTCTATGTGGCTTGCATAACTGCAGATTGTGTGCTGAGTGTCCAAACTATGTGACGTGCATGAATGCATGTGGGTCTGTCTCAGCATATCAGCGGGCATTTTTTATTTATTTATTTTTTTGCTGTAACTCCTCCTGGTGTGGCTACGCCTGAAGACTTAAGCAGTGAGTTAAAATCCAATAATTGCTGGAGCAAAACAAATTTAAGTCAGCTTTCATGTAGCAGTAATCGCCCAGGTAGTCCTGGTCACTCAACCTCTGCCAGATACACCTGTCCAGCTGTGATAAATCTCTTTCCCTCTAGCTCAACTGCTACAGTACAAGAAACCGAAGGTGACCGAGGGAAGGACATAGTTACGTGATTTTCTCTCTATAATGCCTTTTCCCTTTGCAGTCACTCTCAAGCTCTTTCTCTAAATCCCAGAAGCTGGCCTGGTGTGATTGTTTGCCGCAGCGTATTTCGTGTGCACGTGATCATATGTCGTGGTTTGGTTGAACATGAGTGCCTCTGTGTAAATTTTTGTGTAACTGCAAGATTACACATCCTTTTATCAGCCAGAGTGCCTCGGGTTATAATAACCACTCTAGAAATGAATCTGTGTGGCTTGAAAGGACAAGACCACAATGAGGTCTGGACTCCCTCTGGTGAAAGCTGTCCAGATATCATAAATAGGGTATTATGTGTTTGGGTCTGTGTGTTTGTGTGTGTTGAGACAGAGGTAATTGTATTTCTTAGTGAGTCCGCAGGGTTATCTAAGGACGCTTGAACATCAGAGAGTTCACTGCAGCTCACAGCCATACGAGAAATCTTCCTTACAAGGTTGAAGCCATTTTCAGTAGAATGCCTAATGACTATGCAATGAGGAGATGCAAGTTTTCAAAAGCACTCCATTGTTAAATGAATTAAATAATGCCTCCACACTAGTTCAGGCTCATTTAAAGTCTAAGAAACTGGTTTAGTTACCAAAGTAACAAAGACCCTTAACTCCTGTCAGTTATCTTTATGTTTGGGTGTGTATTCTAGCTTTATTCTAGTTTAATATTTTGGAAATATGAGCTTCTTTGTGTGTGTTCAGTAAGTACTCTTGGTGCATCTTTAACTGAGCCACTGAAATGGATCCATGGACTGCTTTGTTTTATTTTCTGAAGGTGTGAATGACCTGCAGAACGTTCATATTGCCTGACATGCACCGTTAGACGCATCATGAGTGACTCTGTCTTGTTGACTCTATTGATTTGCCACCTGCACTGTATTATCATAAAGCCAATATGCATGTCTGTCAGCCGTGGGAAGTGCATTAGTCCTGTTGGTGTGTTATTGATGCTGATCTGTTAGCAAACAGACCTACAGGTCTGCCATTATCATTTTACCATTTTGTTAGTTCCCTTTTTGTCTTTATTTCTCTCTTAAATCTTCCTATTTGGTTTTCTTTCATTGTGTCGTCTTTCTAAATCACTCATTTGTGAGTGTACCATCACTGGATTTACCGCTGAATTGAGGCACTCATGCAAAATGCACTTAGCACTGATAAAATGTGCCGCCTCTCTGCTCTTTGTCATTAGCGGCCGTTCTGGTGCTCGAATCAAAAGTGCTGTGCGGTTACAAATACGCTCCTTTCTCGGGCTGCAATCAATAGCTTTTCTTCCACATTCGGTACCATATTCTGCCTCATCTTTCCTCAAATCACCTCTGACAATCGCCACTCTCACTGGGCCTGAAAATGATGCACTGTGGTGGGAGTCACACAACCATCAGTCACATTGCAGCTCTGTGCGTTTTATTGTGTGTGTGTGCAGTTTTTTTCTATATCTGTGTATGTGCAGTCGATGTGCACTTCTCCTGCTGTTTCCAGAGTGTGTAGCGAATTGATTTAGTGTCTGTGTGTGTGCATCAGTGTGGGTGTGTGGTGTAATGTGACAAGTGTCAAATCTTTCATGGATCCACATAGACTATGCGTTATCTCAACAACCCCCACACACATACACGTACACTAAGGTACAGCAGGCAGGTAGTGGCTGCCAGTCAGGTTTCCTCAGAGTCTAAAAGGGATGTGGAGTCCCGGTCAGTATGAGAGGCCCCATTATGTCAGAGCCACAGCCAAAAAACCCCCCATCCCCTGTAATTGAATTGGCGTCTCCCTAAAAATAACTCCTTCCTCTCTTCTGCTTGGTTCAGCCCTAATTATTCCTCTCTGTCTGTCTTATCCTTGTACGTTCCTTCTTTATTTTCCCAGCTCAACTCTCTAATCACAGGGGAATTCAGTGAACGATGCTCTTCTGTAACTCTGCGTCTTTGTTGCCACAGAAATAGCCACTCATTCCCTGGCGGCTATCCCAGGCCTCCTCTTAATATACAGCAACACCCGGCAATCCTACGCCACAGCTAATATGCACAATGCAGCATATCATACAGCTGCGGCTAACGTTAGCTCTGAATAATGAGATACAGGGTCGCAAACTGCTGATGTAGATTGAGGATTTTTTTTAAAAAAAAACATGGTCTAATGTTAAAAAGTACATCAATGTAAATGTTATTTTGAAACAGTGAAGAATTTTTTTTGTAAGTACATTTTTTAGCAGTAGGAAAACTGTTGACATTTAAAAGATAACTGCTGCCTCACTCTATATGAAAGATGCTGTAGACTTCCATTGTTCCCTCATGGCAGCCTAACAACAGACTGACTCTTCCATTCAGGAGCCACTGCTGCCCTGCCTCACTTTGCCTTCCTCGCTCGGTATCTCTCGGTTAAGCACCGTTCTTGGCAAGTTGGCTTGTATTTTCCTGTGTGAGTGGAGATTATTCAACAGAGGAAAAAGAACAATCCGTGCCTCTTATTGTGGCTTGTAAAGGGCTACAGCTGCTAATCTGAGATGAGGCTGGAGAGATGGGATGAAGGGATGAAAGGAAGGAGAAGTGGCATTATGAAGCTTCAGTAGTGTGTTTGATGAAGGGAGTGCCGGGGATTGAGGATTAAAGGAGGTTGACAGTGAGTAGGAAAATTCAGATTTAATGCACAAGAAAATATACCTCCGCGCTCACTAAAGGTAGAATTTTTTGGAAGATTCTGACCTTAGTTTGTCTTTCAGAATTCTGAATTTGAGCTTTGCAGTCCTGGTTTATCCATTTTCTCTCTTGACACATGCTAATCTTGTGCAATGCTGCAGTTTCAATTTCCTGGAAAACGATTAAGCCCATTGCAGAGAAGGGAGGGTCAGATTATTCCTCTCTTTGAACTAAATCCGTCACTAATGAGTAACTGCAGGGTCAAAACAGTAATAACAGAATGCCAAATGAATGAATGAACTCCCTCACTTCTAAATTATCTCCTCACCTTGCTGAGTTTGCAGTCTACGTATGTTATTTTCTCCTTTTTTTTATCTCACTCACATAGTTGCCACACAGGCCGGCAGTGCTGAATGGAAAACGTTATCAGCGGAGCGCACATTTGACTTGGATTGTTTCCCAAAGTGAGGCTTCATTATTGGCCTGTTGGATAATCGTCGGCATCCAGATTTGGTTCAGAGTTGAGTTAAGAGTCTCAACATCGCCCTGAGGCTTCGTTTTAGCATGAGGTTCACAGAGAGGAGAGGAGAGGAGAGGAGAGGAGAGGAGAGGAGAGGAGAGGAGATGGGGGTAGGGGAGGGATAAAGAAATTGAGTAGTGCTGACATATAGAGCAGTGAGTAACTTAGCCATACTGTAGCTGAGGTTAGGGGAGTGTATAACATACAATTTTCCGCACTTACAGGCTTTGATTGATGGTTGCACAGGCATTAAAAAGTCACAAATTCTCAGGAAAAAAAGAGGTGCATGACAGGTAGATGACAGAGGAATCATGGAAGTATATAAGAAAATTGATGAAGCTTGAGGAAGTGTAACCAGTGGGGTTAAAAGGACATGTGTTGATGACAAGAGTTGATAGTGAGCGTGACATTATCTTAAACTAGTGTTAGTCTGATAATCTGCCTGCAAGCTGTCTGTAATTGATTCTCCTCCCGCATATCGCCTTTAATAATTACTCTGACGTTGCCATGAAGCTGTGAGCAAACTCAACATTAAAAATGCATTTGGCCATGTCAATATTAACACTTCAAGTAATATGCTTTAATAACATTTTTACTCTATGTATGCACTTAGTGTGAGAATCAAAGGGGAGCACGGATGCCAACTTTTAAAATTAAAACCAGATTATACTAATGCATTTGATTATAGCTGCAGATCTGATCTACAGTAAGAGGATTGTTGTTAATTAGTTTGATATAGTCTTATGAGTGACATAGAAGACTGCGGTTACACTACGTCATGTTAATTAAGTGAACTGAATTGATTGATTTAATAGTAATGTAGTCAGTTAGTCAGTATGAGCCTCAGCCGGACCTATAGATCGTCTTTCTCTATGTTTCCTGCCGTGCATCACAGTATTTACACGCTTACATGCATCCACATCACCATCACTCACCGAACAGTCTATGTCCCCATGTGTCTTTTATATGTCTGCGTTCATCCGTTCATGCTTACGTGCCTGCACATGTGCCCATAGTGCTGACTAACATGCCTCTTAGCTCAACGGGCCGGAAAGCCTGCAGGCTTGATTTGATGTATGTGAAAGGATGGAGCAGGTTCTTATGTGTGCCTGATGATGCTGCAAGAATGAGTCCCTGTGGAAAAAACTTACCAGGGGGCGATCAGGAGGAGGGGTGGGTTTTTCCATTCAGAGGTTTTGTGGGAGGAACTCTAACCTCCGGTATTAGTCTCATGTCACGGTTCTCCTATACACATTCAGTATACTTTTTGCAAACACAAGCACATCCAGTTTCCAGACGTACAAAGCAGAACAGCTAGGGATATATAATCATACCACACACACAAGCACACACACACATCGCACTAGTAACTGCTGATGCAAGAACAGTGATGTTCTGACATTTAGGAAACTGAATACTTGTGGGATTTATTCCTGCTCTGACATTATATGAGATCTGAGTGTATCTCTATGTGTGTGAAACAGAGAGGAAGTAGCGGGAGCATCACGCCATCCCTGCTGTGGTCACCTTCTCACACACTACCTAAGAGAAACAGAAGACATATTGTGCATTAAAAAGCATCCGGTGTGCCGGTTTTTTCCATATATATTAAAAATGAAAAAGTGGGAGAAGCAAAACACAGGGAGAAAAGAAAGTATGTGTTTCCTCTTTATTCATGCAGTGGATGAGTAAACCACACCAAGGCCACCGCTGAAAAATGAACATGATTATTAATGTATGCTGTATACATTAGCCACATTCTTCCACAAATACAAAAAGGGTTGAGCTCAGTGTTTTTTTTATTATTACAGCCAAACATTTAAATAATAATGCCAAGAGAGTTCAAAAGAGTGAGGAACCAAGAAGTAGGCTGCCATTCCAAATCCCTCAGGATGAATGACACCCTGACTTTTGGTTCAGCCAAATCAACAGGTAAGCAGATCTGCTTGTTTAATCACATTCCCAGCAGCTTCAGCCGTACGTTGTGATTTGTGGTGGTAAACATTACACCTGATCAGCTTGTTAGCATTTAGCTCGAATTACAGCTCAAAGTACAGTCTCACAGATAAGCCTTGATTCAACTCACTTCAGACCATTCTTTTATCGTCCACTGTGGATGCATGGTACTTTTTTTTGGTATCACCTCAGTCGATGTTTCATGTGAGCTGTAGTCATACTAAAACTGATTGGTCAGGGTCGTCTCACGTAGGCGAGAGCGCAAACCGTCTTGCTGTCTTCAGTCTTACAAACAAAGTTTGTCTCCTTGCTGGAACAAACAGCCACATACTGACAATGAAGAAAACCACCGCTGCCACACCACGCGGTGGAAACGAAATGAAATGGATTTATGCTTTGTTAAAGTATTGTAGTGTATTACATTAGTATGCTCAGTCCTCATTCTTCCACACCTCGGTAGCATTTAGAGTAATGCAGCGCTGATGTTTATTCTAGACAGCAACAGTTCTCATCATTACACTTTGTGCTATATTTTCTGGTTTATTAGCTAACCCTGTGCAAATGTGCTCATCCCCTTTTTAATGTATAGTGCTTTTCTGGGTCTGTTTCCTTATTATTCTCCTGTACTCAGTGGAAATTCCAATTCCTCTCTCAGGACATTTTTTACTTTCTTTCCCTTTGGTGACAGTGAAAAACATAAAAGTATAAAGACCATGGGCAAAGTGTAATTAATTTAGCAGCTGCTGAAGGGAAATGCTGTCTTTACATCCTACTGCCTTTGAGGTTTCAAGTAAATTTGCTGTAGTCTTTGCAGACAAAACTTTGCTTTGCTGATGTTTGGATATTCATGATATTATGCTAAAGTTGTCATGACACTCTGTTTTGGTCAGATATCTGCTGCTAAACAACATTTCTCATTTCATACGGACAGACTATTAAATGATTTGCAGTCACTGATGCTCTAATTATGGTACCCCGCTGTGTTTCGAGTGAATAACCTGCAGGAGCTGATGGCAGAGTCCTCCCACCATCAACCAAGAGAGTCTGGAAGAAGATGACAGGCTGCAGGGTTCATATCTCTCCATCATTTCAAGTCACTCAGCCCTTGATTTTACAGACTGGCCAGTGAATCTCAGCTCAAAACTCTCCTCTGTTGTTGGAGATATATATACTCTCATTTCCTGGAGCTGGCCACAACTTCTATTTATCAAACCTCTCCTGGATGAGAGTGATGAGAGTACCGTCAAATAAGTTGTAGTGTGCAGCTTGAATGGGGGTTCACTGGGTTACTTTTTCTTCCTTAAACAAATGTTTGATCATTTGTCGCCATTTTAAAGTGACAAATCTATCCAGATATATCCTTGTAGATAAGATGAATGTTCCCGCTCCATCTTCAAGCTACATGATTTCATCTCAGCTCACCAGCCTCCCTACACTTGCGCCTTAATCAACAGCTTGTCGACAATCCCAACAGCCGAACGCCAGAAACCCTCTACCTTGAAATTTATGACCCACGTGCCAGTTTGCCACTGCATTGCAGAGGAGCAAGACAGTTGAGTTTGTCTACAGTGCTTCTCTCTGCTCTCGCTTGGAGCTGGCATTCAAGTTGGATGAACTGTGTAATTTTGCTTCACCCAGTCGGGGTCCAAATGCAAATTTTCCACTTCAATTGAGTCAAAATTTGCTCTCGTTCTTATTGGGGGGTTTTTTCACCCCCGGAGCAGATAAGAATTCTTCTAGCTCTAATGCACACGGCGTGTACAAAGATAGAAATGCGTGTGCACACATTACACACATTCAGAGGCACATACACACAACGCAGTATGTTAATATGACACTTCAGGCTGAATGACAGCAGGAGAGAATGCCTGACGTACAGACACACATGCATGCACACGCAGATCTTCACGGAAAAAAAAAGGAAAAAGAAAGCAACATCTTCACGCTTGAAATTGCCCACTTTCAATTAAAAGCACCTTAAGCACTTGGAAAGCTCTCGATCAATTCACAATTACCAAGTGCATTTAGCTACTGTACACTTGAAAATACACATCGACCCGATCAATAAGAAACACACAAGAACACACTTGAACTCAACAAACACACACACACACCCCAATCACCCAGGTGTGCTCCCACATCGCTCCGCTCCAGGGTTGTATTATCTACCGGTGTAATGGTGAACAGTAGATGCTGGTGTTGTGGACTGCAGGAAAGCATTGATTCTTTGGCATGCTTGTTTTCTTCAGGATCCTCTCCTCAGCTACACTAACACGCACGAGTTCAACCGTACTGTATCCCGTCTCCTCTTTTTGTCTTCTTAATTGCGGTGTATGGCTCAAATTAATACATATCCCTGTCATGTTGAAAAATCCCTGTGCAGCTAAAAGACGAGGTGGACGGCACTACTTTAGTAACTTACTTACTTTAGTTACTCAGTGCATCACAAAACCTAAAGGTATGCAGCATTCAGAATTAAATGTTTAATTTCAAGATTTGTTTTCAGTTATGATTGCTGATTCTGATACTCATTACTCTTCTATCTATCTATCTATCTATCTATCTATCTATCTATCTATCTATCTATCTTTTTCTTTTTTTTTTTTACCGTAGTCTGAGCTATTGATTTCTGTTGTGACAGCCTTGTCTACACGGTGATGAATATTCTCATCCTACTTCATGCTCGTTTAGAGACACAGCCCGTGCCTCAGAAACAGCAATGTGTTGATTTTACAATAAATCACCAAATCATGAACCACATACATCAAATCAGTGTCGTTCCTCTAGCTTCTAGTTAGGCAACCAGAAGGTTGAATTGGTCTGTATGATTACATATTCTGAACACAGCAGTGTTTACTTTGCACCTCGGCTGATCCATCACTTTGCTTTCCAATTGTGTGTTGGTCAGCAGTGCATCAGATTTGAGAGGTGTAACCTTTAAGCACCACACCGAGCAGGAGAGCAGCTGCTGAGAGGGCGATACATCATTTAAAAAAACTGCTGTTGTTTTCTGGCCAGGCCGCCTCTGGACCTTGAAATGCTGTTATCTTGATTATAAATCTGGCCGTGACATTAATTCAACTTCAAACTTAAGTCTAACTCTGTCTGTTTGTCAGTTGAAAGAGGAAAAAAATGGAAAGAAGGGAGCGGGAGAAATGAGGCAACTCAAAATAACTATGTTAATAGATTGCGAGCTGAAAGAAAGAGCGAGAATGTAGAAGCAGGGCAGACTTTGATGGGAAGTGAGAGATGAGAGAGAAACGAGTTAATGGGTCTTCAGTTCAAATAATATTTGGCAGTAGTGACAGGCTGTCAGAAATGCACTGCATATCATTAAATCCATCTGCTGCCCTGATTTTAAATTACAAAATGAATTGGTATTCAGCTGTGTGCGCTCTGTTACCCTATTAAACCCACTGTACCCTCCACACATACGCTGCAGTGACTAATTTGCATAATCAATAGTTTGTGAATTTGGTTTCTTGCGAATTTTCAGCTTCCAAACTTTGTTGTTAATTTAAAACCAAAGCAATACATCATTATGACATTAATGCAAGGCTTGATGATTAATTGTCCAATAAACATGTTTAACTCCATGAGGGGGGGCATACTGTACAAGGAACGTGAACCCACTAAACAGACCGTACTGCACACGTGCGCATCTGATGTTCAAAGCTTCTATCATGTTTCAAAATGCTGCTTTTGTCTGGAGGTAACCGTATCCATTTAAAGCATTTAGCAGATACAGAGGAGAGAAAATTGGATTTGATCTGCAGTTAGTAACAATTTTTCATCGTCCTCACTTTCCCTCTTTGTCAAAACTGCAGACATTTATGTCCCAATACTTGATTCTGGACAGTTCGATTTAAAACAAAGGTTTAATTTCTTTCTTTGAAACCTTTTGGAGCTGCATGTGTAGCAGTTCTGCCCAGAGGAGCACTGATATTGATTGGGTGTTGAACTGGTCAAATGTAGCTTCTATGACTACAGCTGAAACAAATAATCCATTAATCCATTTGTTGATTAACCAAAAAAATCGTATGCAACAATTCAGTTTAATTGATGATAGAAATATCCGTTCCAATCTCAAAGTTAACCATCACCAAACTTTATTCACGGATAAACAATGCATGTATTATTGAGTCAGCTGCATTTAATTGAATGATCGACCTTGTTGAATAAATAAAGATTTGTGGTTTTGCCTTGACTTGAAGATGAATGTGTGAATGACAATGAGTTTAACTTCAGTGTGAAATGAAATACGAAGTGTGAAAGGTGTGTGTGTGATGGTGATGGAAATAGTGTGCTGCTGCTTCTTTCCTCTTCAGAATTAAACTGTCTGTGTCCCAAATCACTCCCTTGTTCACTTATTCATGATTTCCTATATAATAGACACTCAGTAGTTTATTGAATCATGAGCAGTAAATTGAGATTTCAGGCACTTAATTATAAATTAATCAGAATGAGACTAATCACAATCATTAACTGTGCGAGTCGCATCATCTGGAAATGACTTTTTTCCTTCCATTGTGTGCTCTGGACGGCAGTACTGTATATAATGCATATATTTTAACACTCAAATAAAATGTGGGAACATGAAGTGAAGTGATGAATGGATGCACTTTCATCGCTCTTTGAGAGACTGATCATTCAAATTCCAACATAACTATGTGCATATGAAAGTATCAACATGTAAACATGCAACATGTAACAATTTAGTTGATTATCTTTCACATTCAAAATAATTTTTTTTATAAAATATATATTTTTTAATTAAAAGCTGCAGGTTTAAAGTCATCCGTTGACAATCTAGGTCCATTAAGTAGCTTAGCTTAGCATTAAGTAGCATTTTTGCAGTCTTAATTCAGAGACCTCCAGATATTTCAACAGCGTCCGTATGCATCTGAAACCTGTCTGTCTGAATGAGGTTGTTAACACTACAAATTTCTCTAACTCCAAAGAGCACTTCGCTAATAAAGAGTGACTGCCGTTATCGCTCATGAGATAATTGTAGCTCACCGGCACCTGGATGACCCACATGTCTCTACAGTCATGGCTGCTAGATGAGCACAGGTTTTCATGTCTCATTAACAGAGATGTGAGTTAGTACAAAGGGACGTCAGGCATGACAACCTTTCCCCGTTGTCCTTGGATATATGTGTAGATTCGCCCACTCATTTAATTAAATGGTTGGAGCTAGCCATCTTAACTGGGCTGTTCATTAAACCCGTATCACAGACACGGAGAGGAAAGAAATGGGAGCTGATCTTAATCAGAACTGAAGGAAATGATTTCCAGGCCTCCAGGAGTTATTGAGATATAAATGTACACTGCAGACTTGCTCTGTTCTGGGTGGTTTTATATGTTTTGTACACCCGATGCTACAGCTCAGACATGTTGCTTGATGGTTTGTTTAAATTGTTCTAATTCAATTGGGGGCCAACATTTCCCAGCAACTGTGACCTTGTGTATGCAGAATATAAAACCTTGTTTTGATCATATTGTTATATACCCATGCGTATGTCGGTATGCCACTGCCAATGCTCCCCAACCACCCACCTACCCATTCTCACATGACACTGTGTATGAAATGGTTTGTTCATCTTGTTAATGTGCTCGTCTAATGATGCATGTGAAAAGCAATCAGTGTGGCAACAGAGGATCTGCTTGAGGAGCAGCGTTAATAACTTAGGGAAGCAGGAGATTGCAATGCCCCTTCTGGCTCCACAGACACACATACAGTGCACATATCACACACAGGAAATTCACAATATGCTGCATTCAGCACTCAGTTTAGCTATACATTTAATTTTCCATGTATGACGGTGGTTTAGCTGAGATTGGGATGCGTAAAGTCATTTTTTTGCATGTGTGGGGTTGTTACCGTCTCCGAACACAGTGATGCATGCAAAAGACATAAAATACACATATGGGTTGGCTCGTCTCACTATAAAGGATATTCTTTGTGTCTGTTTTGCACAATCGTGGCATCTCCTCTGTAGGATCAGCGAGAGCAGTGTGTGCTGTAACCCGCCTGTGTGTGTATAGAAGAGCAGCCTAAATAATTCACTCACCGCCCTTTTGAGCTCAATGCACTTTTCACACCTTCCCGGCAGCAACAGCACGATCTACGCATCTCAGCCTCCATTCATGCCGATTGACAACTGATGGCCGATAACGTAAACATGGATTTGTGTGTTACTTAAGTTCCCCTTCTTTGTTGTATGTAGTGATGATCAAAGGTGTATGATATAAATGCAAAACATTACATAATTTATTGGAGCCTCTGCCCGTGGTGCTTTGCTCAGTCAGCACAAATCCTACAGAGGAAAAACCCATGTGCATAATTTATGTTAACAGTCAAGTGCAGGCAGAGTTGCTTTGCTGCTTAAGACACTGATTAAAAACTTCTATTATCTAGTTTGTCTTCATTTTATCAGTCATTGAATATCAAGACCGTACTTTATAACTTAAATGTACTGTAATCCATAAAATATGGATGAATTCGCTGAAAATAGTTTATGTGTTTCAGAATGTCTATGTCAGCTGTGGATTTTATTTGATTTTTAAACAATCTTCGGTCAAGTGTTTCAGTCTATAATCCTAATAGTTCATTAGTCTAACAATTCTCTGAGGCGCTAAGATTAGTGAGTCTGTGCTGCTCTTAACTGCTCCGTCATTGCTGTAGTTTTAAACTGCAAGTTTTGGACTGATGCCCAAACAGCTCTGGAGTATGAATGTAGAGGCTTTTCATTGATGCTGCTTTTCTCTCAGGCTAGTTGGACCTTCAACTTAGTGCTATTCATGCCAGTTTATTACCATCATCCTCATCGTCCTCATAGTGCCGCCCATGCCTCAGTGAAGAGAGATGCTTTCTCCCATTTGAGGATGTGCATGCCGTTCTCTCCTCAGCTGTGTTTTGACTGATGTAGGAAAACAAGGTCCTCCCAAATTGAAATGTCAACCATCACGTTAATTCCACAGAATCAGTGTAAGAGAGACCGAGAGAGGGAGGGAGAGAAAGGGGGAGTGGGGTCTCCACTAAACCCATGACCCCCCGCTGCCATACCCCCCCCTCTTTTAATTTTTCATTTACCACAGCATCTTCAATTATTCCGCATCGCCCTCCTCCTCCGTTTTCACGTTCTACCTCTCGATCAGACACTCACCACCCTCTCGTTCTCTCTCCCCCTCCCCCCTCTGTCCTCTCTTTCTTTCTCTCTCTCTCTCCCCCTGTCTCTCTCTCTCTCTCTCTCTCTCTCTCGGTTTCAGTGAGATGAAGCAGGAGCTGGCGGAGGAAGGCAGCAGATGCTCCATCCTCTCCAAGCAGCACCGCTTCAACGAGCACTGCTGTATCCGCTGCTGCGCGCCCTTCACCTTCCTGCTCAACCCCAAGCGCCTGTGCCTGGACTGCCAGTATAACGTCTGCAAGACCTGCTGCACCTACAGCAAGAGGGACAAAGCTTGGCTCTGCTCTGCATGCCAGAAGGGCAGGTTAGTGTTTTCACACACATTCAGATACACACCGGCGGCGGAGAGATTAGAGTAATGACAGAAGAATGAATGGAGAGAGCTGTGAGAGGAGATGTGAACTGGTGAATTGGAGGACACTGAATGGAGATGGGGTGGAGAAAAAATTAATAGGCTGTATTTATGAGGGGTGGACGGGTAGTTGAGGAAATATGGGCACTGAAGGAGACAGATGTGAGGGGGAAAAGTGAATGAATGGCATGGAACGCAGTACTTTGACGGAGTCAGAGCTGTAAGGATGGTTGTTGTTGGGATTTTCTTTGATTCATTTCCAACTCCTATATTAATTTCTAATGCAAAATAACTGTTTTCATCTTTTGTTTCCCTGCCTGGAAACATTTGTGGTAGTTGTACACCAAAGGAGGGAGAAGATGGGGTCATTAGGAGACAGTAATGAAAAGGGGTATGTAGTCAAAGTGATGCGTGTGTTGGGGTGAAAAGACTATGTGCACACTGCTGGGAAAAAGATGTAGACGCAGAAAGATGTAGACACAACAAGGCAGAGAAGATGAACAGTCAGAAATGTTTTATTTCTGCTATGCTACTTATCCATTTTCTATGAGAAATCTTGATCTTTCTTGATCTTTTTTTTTTTTTTATCCCCTTCTGCTTCTGAGTCCCCTGATTGCATCTCTGCTTGCAGCCTATTAAAAAAAAAATCAAGGTTTTTATAAACAAGAAAAAGAGAACACACATTTATGATTCATGGAACAAGAACAATCTGACGGGCAGAGGGAACGCGCTACAAGCTGGTTGTATTAGAATTTGCATGTGTGTTACAGAATTGTGTGTGTATATGTGTGTGTTTGTGTGTGTTTGTTAAGGCTGTTTATGGATGCATGTCTGTCCACAGCCTTGGGAGTTGTTCTAGTGCCCCGACTCACCATTGGATGAATATTAAGCTCTATCTGTCTGGGCAGCAAGGGTGGGGTGTTGGAAATACTATAGTGCTGGAGTGTGTGAGTCAGTCACTGTAATGGATTCAGAGCAAGATCAGTTGTGAGCTTGGGGTAATATAGATAAGAGGATATGCATGGCATGTATATATGTGACGGTAATGTGTCTTCTTCAGTAGGCTGCATGTGACATTGCCTTTCCTCAGATTGTCATGTTATTTTCCCATGTGAGATTTTGCTTTTGGTGCTGATTTCTTCCTAAAAAAGATGGATGTAGATACTTCACAGGTCCTCAGGTGTGATTTTGTACAGTAGATCCGTTGTGGTATGTACAGTGCAATATCACAAGAGAGACAGCAAGAAGACAGAGATGCAGGTGTGTCTCTGGTGCGTTTTGGCTTTTCTGCCTGTTTGTGTGCTTTAAGGTGGAGGTCGCCAAGCTTGCAGAACACGATAAAGCTGTCTGAAAATGTGTTCCCCCCCTCCATTTGGCCTTATTTTTTCCCCTCAATCCTCCACCTCCATCTGTTTTTGTCTTTCATTGATTTTTGCTGCACCGTGTATTGAGTTAGACCCGCTGCCCCGAGTCCTGGTATATCAGACAGGAGGGAAGGAGGCGGGAGCTGGAGAGACAGCGTAGAGGATGAAGAAGAGGAGGAGGAGGAGGGTGAGGGAAAGGGATGATGGTAGTCAAAAGAGGTGGCAAGGTTTGAATCGATCATCTCTCCCCTCACACTGTCCATCCTGTCTTTCTCTGTGTGCGTCTCAGCCCGGGGCTCCGTAATGTTCTCATTAGGCGTTTAGACTGAGTCACAGATGGGCCTGATGTCACAACATTGCCGTCTACCAGCTACATATAAATAAAGCTCTTTTCATTAGGGCATTAAAAGGGTTTAAATCTGGTTTTAGCATGAATTACTCTCTCTGCGGGTGGAGTCATATCATTCGGAACGGTGATTTACAGCCTGCAAGTGTTGAGCTTGAGGCTAGAGGAGCCCTTAACATTATTTTGGAAATAGCTATTAGTCTACTGTTGAAGAGGATGATTGGAAAATAAAAAAAGGCATTGATTTCATGCTAAATAAATGGACCCTAACTGTTGAGAAATAACTACAGTGCGAAGGAAAAGCTAATTAGTAATTGTTTCATTTTCTTTCTTGCCATAGATATTATTTCCATTTTTTCAGTCTAACTCAAGTCAATAATTACAAGTTTTAAGATATATATCCATCCATAATGAATCAGCTAATCGGTATTGTCTCCCCCTGAATGGGTCAATGAGTTTTTGGCTCTTTTTGAAGCATTTTGAATCTAAATGCAAAATAATTCGCCTAAGTGAACAGACCGCCAAATGGTCTCACCCATGTGCGCCGGCTGTCCATCAACATTCACAGTGGCACGGCCACGCTGCTCGCAAATGCGATCTGTCTAAGGAAAGCAGATTTGTAATCGTCACGCACACGGACCCGCTCTGAAGCTGAAGTCACCCACTCGGACATGGATGCATGTAAGAATGCAATGAATGAATGTACGTCCAATCAGACACAAGGCTGCTGGAAAACATGTTGAAAGTATGTCGCTTCGTTACGTTTATGAGCAGCTGGAGTTGAGACGGACACAGTCATTGATGGGCTGATGAAGTTTTCTGTGAATTGATACGAGATGCATGCGTGTTGATGACAGATGGTGCACAAAAAAGAAAAAGGGAAAGTGAATCAGCAGCTTCGTCATAACACCTGCCCGCTCTTTTAAAACACACACACTCATACACATGCACCAAACACAGCTTTCCCTCCTGAGCGAGTGGGACAAGCATGACCGGTTGCAGTCTGGTAGAATTAACAGCACCCTCAGCCCACGGTGCAGAGGTGGCACACACACACACACTCTTTTTCACACATGCATACCAACCACACACTAGTGGTTTTAATGAGAGGAGTCAAAACATTTTTAGTGGAAACTAAAAAGTATTTGTTGCTTGTTTTGGCTCCACGCCCAAAGCAGTGGGGAGGATGTTAAAGGGGCGGGCAGGAGACGAAGAGAGATGAAGGTCAACAGAGAGAGAAAGAGGGGGGAGGGCAGGAAGATGAAAAAGGTATTAAGAGTGACTGACAGAGGAGGGAAGTGCTTGTCCCAATTATCCAAGAGGAGGAATGCCATTAATTTCTCCTTTTGTTTTGACTCTTTTATTGAATCGCTCTTCTTCCCGTATTCCCCTGCTTCTCCCTGTCTTTTCCTTTCTTTCTAATTTTCTGGTTCTGTCCTCTTTTATATTCGAACACTCCCCCTCTCTGTCACATGCCCCCTCTCTCTACCTGATGAAGTCGCCATTAACCACATTTACATTTGAGCTACTGCACCTCTGTGTGCTTAATCTGCAGAGATGGAGCACCGTGCACAACTCTATAGGGTCCCCAGGCAATAGAATGATGTACCTACATATATACTGTGTGTGTGTGCGTACACAGAAAAAGCAATACACTATAGTGACAAACAGTTCTTACCACTTCATGGCTTTCATAATCTCATCCTAAAGCATGACAGTGAGGAGATTATGGCATCTGCGGTAGACCTATCCCGTACTGTGTGTATGTACACATATATATTCACAAACAGGAGAGGCTTAAACACATCCACACGAGCACACACACACACACCTTGCTGTGCATTTTAATTCAACTGAATGACATTTTTTTTACATTAAATTCCTTTTAAGATATTTTAATCAGGGCGACTTAATTCTCCATGCACGGAAGCACATCATTGTACTGTAGAGTAGCGTACACACACCTCTATATCCACACACACACACACGCTACTGTAGTTATAGTGCAACATTAACAGTCTGACGTTTTTTAAATGTGAATCTTGAGCGGGCTCTGGCGCTGTCGTGGTGGTGTAAGCACATAGCTGACAGGCAGCTCCACACACACACAAACACACACGCACAAGCACAGTCACACAGTCCACGTTTAATTATTTGGTTGGGTCTTTGTGATGGAGCTGCCTTCTTTTAAAGGCCAAGCAGAAGATGATTTGCTCGGGGGGCCTGAGAACTGCAGCTAACAAGCACGTACAAGCACAGAAGTACAGTATTGTAATAACTTATTGAACGTGGGTGTACACACACGTTTACAGGTCTCACATCCATTCAAAGTTACAGTAGCAGCTCTCGTCACTTTCTCTGTGAATATAGGAGGTTTGTTGTCACCTCTAAGAAGAAGTGAATGGATGTTTTTTTTTCATAGCATCAGGATTCATATGTCACCAGACAAGCTGTTAATCACAGCGCGGTAAGCAGGAAGTGATAATCCAGGTGCTGATCAGCGCCGTGTTAATCCTGCCCTTTTCATGATATAAAAATATCCTTTCAATTTAACAGTGTGCATCTGCAGCTAAGAGATGTTTATCTTTTGCAGAATTACATATTTAGACAGTTTTGTGGCTTTCCATTCATTTCATCACTGACATTTTGACGTATTGAAGCTATTTCTTCCCCCTTTTCACCCTCGACTTCATTTAACTGATTAATACGGTAGACGTTTTATTGCTTGAATGACTCTACGTGTTGCTGTGTGCTGCTGTTTTGTTGTTGCCCACAACAAGTTTAATATTGAATCCTTTGAGCTTTTAATGGAAAATGGATCCCATCACTCTGAACTCTGTTTTTTGTCATGCTATAACAGGGTGAGTTATGTATTGTTTTTCTAGAGTTTCTACCACATTTGCATGTTAATACAGAGAGAGAGTACAGAGAGAGTACTGAGAGTCAGGAAGTGAACTTGGACTGCAGTGTGTCTATGGCCCTTCACCTGTTTTCTGTTATATTGACACCTCCAGTGCATTTATGTATATTTGCGCAGACATGAAAATTTATTTTGACATCTCGAAATGATACCGCAACGATAGGAGTCGTGTGTTTATAAGGACACCATTGCTATAAACTCCATGAACTCTCTTGCTACTGCCAGACAAGCACCTGCGGCTGGGAGAGGCTGAGAGTCACAGTGTGATCTTTTTCTGTCCTCCTTGTGGGGGTATTTTTATCGGCGAGGGTGAGAAAGACTAGTCTTAGACAGGGGAGGGTCTGCCCTACAGCACCGGGCTGCAGATGAATGGTGTATACACCGCCACAGACGTCTCAGCTTTAATAAGGCATTTACATGTCTGCGTCTGTTTGTGTGTTGCCGCTTGTTTGTCGGGTTTGTTCAGCACCTGGATGAACAATGGATTGTAGGATTTATTCTTGTGTGTTTTTCCAATAAAAGCAAGCTGCAAGCCTCGGTAAATGAAAAAGAAAAAGTCTATCCTCTTATTCGTCACACCGTAGCACTATCAATTTGCAGTGTGGAACTTTTAAATCCCAAGAGGCAAACCTTAGTTAAAGGCACAGCTACCTGCATGTAAGCAGCTCAGGATTCCAATCAGCTCGCAAAATTGTCTAAATCTAATGTCTAAACATGCCTATACTTAATAACCAGGAAGCTTTTAATCAGTTGAAACAGTCTGAAGAATGTAGTGTGCAGCTGAACCAACTTGTAAACCCCTCATCTTTATGGGCTGCATGCACAGGAAGAAGAGCCACTAATCACCCTCTCTCTTTCCATCTTCCCCCTCTTCTCTCCCTCCATCATGGCCTTGTCTTGTGTCCAACTGATCCAGCTGACGCAGGGGCCGTCAGTTGATCGTAACTCTTGATGGTGATTTGCACTTTATACACACAGTCGGCCAAGCCAGCAGACACGCACACATGGAGAATTTCGCATTTACCCACATACACCAGGTGATTTAGGTTCTAGTCTGGAATCTAGATCTCTTGGTGATCCCGATTTAGCTTCACCTCGGTCTCATTAATTGGAACATAGCCTAAATCAGAAATCATTGAATGTTTCCAATGCAATTTATGCAAGAGTTTCCTTTTGAAGTAATTACTGCTAAGTTTCTCAGCCTTGAAGTAATCTCGGTGTGTGTGCATTAGCTACCTTTCTGTGTGTGTCTGCACTGTGTGCACTGATTCCTGCATAGTAACATTGCAACCCATTGTGCGACCACTCATGTCCCATGAAAGCATTTTTTTCTGTAAGGGTGGGAGTTTACATAGCAGGTGATAAATCACTGCTATCTAGGTAAACACACATGCACAGAGAGAGACTCACACACATTAGGAACCTTGAATGTTCCTCTTGTGGGTGTGTTCATTTCAGTCTGCTGTGTGAATACCGCTGTGTGTTATTTTGAATATATTGCTGAGTCATTAATGTCTCTCTGACTTCACTGGTCAGCCTCCAGCGCCCAGGCCTCCTCCACATGTGTGTGTGTGTGTGGGTGTGTGTGTGTAAGTGGGTGAGACTGAATCCGTCACACCTCTGATCTGAGCATCATTCCAGGTCCAGTTGTGAACCCATTTATAGTAAAGCTGCAGCGCAGTCTGCAGTTGCTGTGATGTGTACCTGCAGGTTTGTTGGGGTAATTCTCATCATTTCATGATTGAGGAAATGGGGCTGCCATGCCAGAGCACTCCACGTGATTGGGGTTATTTGTGGCTCACAGTGCAGGTGATTGGAAGTCTCATGATTCCTAAATCGGTTTATGCAGTAAGTTGGCTAGTGGATCAGAACAGAAGCTAAAGCCCTTGTTGTTTTTTATTGTGGGTTAGTGGGATTAGAGACAGGATCGGTTTGCCACAGAGTGGAGCAAGATGCATGTAACACCTAAAACACTTTAAGTGTTTTAGTGTGTGGTGCATTCAAGGGTCAAGTTTTCATTTAGCCTTGAGCCTTACTAGAAATTAGTCAGTAATAATAATCAGTCAAAAGTAAAAAAGTCAAACTGTAATTACTATTTTTTTTTTGCCGAGAAATCATATCATCTGTGTTTGTTTTGACAACAAAACAAGAAATTTAATTGGATGGAAATATTTTATAATAACATTAATGGCAGTTAAACAGCCCGCGGTCTGATGCTGTTGGTCTGTTTCATGAAGTAATGAACTGTTTGGGGTACTGAGGTAAATGTCATTGGTCATTTGCCATCACCACAACTGGACTCGAGAGAGAGAGACATACAATGCTAGCCAGACCGTAGCTTTTATGATGTGGGATGAACACCATACTGAGCTGAGCAGGAACTGCCAATGACTCAGTGAGTGTTGAAAAAAACATGAATGAAAAGTACCAATGACTAATGTCAGCAAGCTACGCAACTAGCTTCTGCTTAGTTAGCCTAGCTTACTTTTTCCCAGTACAAACATGGTTCTTGTTGAATGTTCTGAAAGGATGGACCAGAGACAGCATAAAACTTGGACAGGACAGATATTACGTCAAGAGCCGTTGCGAGTGTGCTCAGAGTGTGGTGGCTCTGGCTGTCGCCATCTTGGCAGTCCTTACTAGTCCTTACTCGCCAACTGGTTAATCTAAAAATGGGAGTGTGTGTGGAGCTGAGGCAGGCTGAATGATGCCTGGTTGTTCAAGCAATCCACCTCTGACAGCATCCACCTGTCAGTCAAAGCAGTGGCACTATTAATTGTACATAACTTTAGGCCTTGATATAATTTTGAACAGGTGAGTTATATAGAAATTCAGCGTCAGTGCAGTTATCATGAACGGGGAAATTGGCTACAGAGACCAAAACCATTTTTTGTAAACATATTTCCGCTGTGAAGTTGAACATTTTTTATATGGGAGCCTATGGAGATTAACACGCCTTGTAGCCAGCCTCAAGTGCCCAATTGAGGAACTGCAGTTCTGTGTTTGCTTCATTGCACAGCCATGGAGGTTACTGCTTGGGATGAACGTCATTTCTGGAGTTATACAGGGCTATGACATGCTTCGGTCGGTTAGTGGACCACTGAAGTCAGTGCTAGCAATAGCAGCCCTGCTATGTCTGTCAACTGCTGCTGTGGAAATCGTCCACCCACAGGCCTGAAAACATACACACTGTTACTTCAGATATGTTAAAAATGGTGTCCTGCAGAATCATTATATATTAAATACATTATATTTCCTCACATATTTCAGTTTAACTTTAAATCAAGCCAAATATATTCCCCAATAAGACATAATAGAGACTTCAGGGGATTTATTTGCAGCTGATGCATTCCTGCTGGTAAAGAAGATGAGTCAGTTATGTTTCAATCATTAGATCTAAGGTCATGACTTTTAATCCACTACAAACATTTACAAAGGAAAGACCCTGGAGCTCAGTAACCATTGCACACTGATTTCCTCAAATAGAAATGTTAATGCCTGTATTGAATCTCTATTCGCTCTGAATCCTCTCCTCCCCACACTATTGGTTCAGAACTACAGAGGCAGGCTGCTGCAGATGCGATCTATCAAAAACATCTCCAACATGGGAGGTGCCCCACAGGGCTGCCAGTTGTATCTCATATCCTGGTAGGATGGCAGGAAAGGATGTGAGCTCCATGTCTGGCAGATGAAGTGGATCTCTGCTTTCTGATTAAAAATTAAGCTTGATGTCTTTCACTAAACTTTAAGATCACTATTGCTTTTTGTGCTCCACCATTTTCTATTTAAATTTGGCCCAAAATGATAGAAACCTCTCTAAGATGCTGGGTGAATAGTAATCTTTCTTCCCCTCTTTTAACTTCACCCTTCACTCATTTTCTCACTCTCTTGTGCCTTCATCCCTCAAGCTGATCACACTGTCTGATCTCTTGCCACATTGAACTCTCTGTATAGCATAAAAGAAATGAGATATTGACTGGGTTTTCATACACATTGCACATTCCTCCCTCACAAACCAAGAATCCTCTATAGAAGTGAAATATTAGTAAAAGAGTATATATATTTTTCCAATCTTGTAGTATTTGGTTTTATTTATACTGTACTTATAACAATAACAACAACAATAGATGTTATACACTATGGTGCCAGACCATTTACCAGCGCAATTAAGCCAAGACAACATAATCCTTGCGGGAAATCACATCCATTTTCTGCCACTGACCAGCTCACATTGTTATTATTAGAGTCTGACAACATTATGGAAAACTGCAGAAAAACATTCATGATGCCACTGTTGACAAGAACCTCACCTCTTTCAAGCTTTCAGAATGAAACATCTACTTGAGCATGACTTGGCAGACACATAGTCGATCAAGTTAAATAACAGAAAAAAAAATGTAATTTCTCTGAAGAGTTGTATCCATGCTGGTCAATGGTAAAACTTTGCACTTCTAATGGATGTATTTTGACGGATCCCATTAGTCACTGTGACACAAAAACAATAAATAAACTTTGCACTTTAACTTTGCAGTTGCATGTTGAAATGAAATTGGATAGAAAATGATTAAGATGATTTAAATTATCAGGAGAAACAACCACAATTTATCTTAATATACTTAAGATACACAGAAAGTTTCCATTATGTCTGTTTTCTTCAAACTTCAAACAAAAGGAGGGGAGATTTTTAACTCTCATACAGTACATGCAGGAACGTCTGCTAGAATATTATGCTGATCATGTTTCTTTAGAAAATTTGGTGATTTGAATGACTCTGAGCTGTACATTCATTCAACTCATCATTAAGGCTTAATTGGTTGATTCCACTAAATTCCTGTATGTGCTACAGTGGACCAGAGCACAGAGAGGATAGTAATATGATGGAGTTTGTTATTTTTGAAGAACTACCAAAAAACTACAAATACTCGTAATCATAGCACATTGTGATGAAGTCATGGATTAAAAGTGCATTTACCATTACTCATAACTGACCAGCAGGTCGACAGGGATGATGGGGCCTGAGGCAGCCACAGCACTCAGATTAATTCATGTGGACCAGGCCAGTATTTCTGGAAGCTGCTGTTCAAAACCAAGAATAATTATAAACTTTTAAAATGTAAATTAGAATAAGATTTGGGCTGCATGTCTTTGAACTGAAGAAAAATGAAAATGAACCACACAAAAATTTTTAATGTACTGTATGTGAATGTGAAGAAAGAAGGGTAGAAGATTCATAAGAATGGGATAGTTGGGAATACACACACAAATTTAAAAGAGTTTTGACAATGAAATTCATGAAACAGCTAAAAATGTTGTAATGTATTAATTAAAGCAACACTGTGAAAGAAATTGGTATTTCTGTGGTTTAGCGTCCCCAGTTTCAGCAATACCACTGTAGTAAACATTGACAGCTTTACACATGTTTTTGTTATGATTATATAACTCATAATCAAAAACATTCAAGTCGACACTTTACACAGTCCAGCTCTGCATCTGGCTTTAAACCTTTTATTTCATGGATGTCAATCTCAATGACAATAGTCAGTCCCAGATTTTCTCTTGTCCTGTGACTTCTTACTCATTCATTCTGTCCTTTTTTCTTCTTAGCTTCCTCCATCACTATACCCTTTAGTCTCTTTGCTCTCCCATTATGTTCATAGTGGCTGCTAAGCAAGGTTATATGGCCCACTTTCCCATCTTCAGTTCTGGCATGACACTGACATTGTTCCCCATCAGCCCAAGGCCTGCAAACCTCCTCTTCCCGGGGGTCCAAAACGCCTGTGGTACAAACACTTAGACTCCCCCGGTGCTCTCAGCTCACAGTCTAGGCAGCCTAGCTAACAAACTGAGCTAACATTAGCTAACAGTAGCTATAGTTGGCAGCAATCACCAAGAGCAGAGCAGCCGGAAGACATCAGAGGGAAAACCAGAAAACATCGTCTCCGTAAAATAAGATCCTGTTTCATCAAAATCAGTTAAATAGTTGGTGGTTTGTAACTGTGTGTTGTAAAAGCTTATATAGTCTGGGTGATCATACCTGGACCACAACGTCACACATTTTACGTAAGTAAGTTATTTTATGGTCTTTGAATTAATGCATCCTATGACAACGATTTAAAAAATGTAACAAAGTTTTTATGTAGTTTAGAGTTTAATCCGTTAAGTATTTGATAACCAACAACAAAACTTTGATTCGAGTTTGTGTTTCTTACCATAAATATGCCTGTGGGAGGTTTTATGGCTTTATTTAACTTTTTACTTGAACTGGTTTTATATTAAAGAAAACACATCACTAGATAATGTTTGTCATAGTAAGCACTTTCACTGAATAGACCTCAGGAGGCTGGCTGGTTCAGCAGCAGATGTCTTTGAAGCATATTCACGGGGCATGCTGGGAAATATAATACACACATCACACACACATGGACTTTGTGGACTTAATGTTCTGGGAAATAGAGACAGTGTAAATGAATAACAATTAGCTGAATATGCTAATGTCAGTATCCCACTTCCCCTGTACTGCTGGAGTTCTGGCGGGACTTCAGATGGTGTGTATGTACACACTCTTATTGCTCTCCCTCTCTCTCTCTCTCTGCTGCATATCGATGGTCGTGCATCGCTCCAGGCCTCTGTCTCATTGCACCTCCTCTCCCATTTTTCAGCACTTTAAATGAGGCTTAGACGGTGCTTCGCTGCAGAGATGACTGCACTCCGCTCACCTTGTTTAGTCATGATTTCCCACCTGAGCGAGGAGTGCTGTTTGATCTCATTTGTTTAAAATCATCTGATGTTATTAAGTCTGTACCTCCTGGGCTTCTGGGAGTAGCAGGTTGGTGCTAGCTGGCTCCCTGTATGCTCGTCTGCTTGCCCCTGTGGTCAGGTCTGGAAACGTATTTTTCTTTCTTTAACTGTGCTATATTTGATCAGAAAAATGTGCTTTCTAGCATTTGTTGTGGCAATTTATCGTACATGGCGGCAATCTTTTCTCAGTTAATTAGTCAACTTTAATTAATCAGAGTACTCATAAATTCTTCACAAAACCATCTGCTTGGTGGAGTAAATACAGAAATAATACAGACAGTATTTTGCATAATTGGAGACCCTCCATACTGAGAAGCGCTGATTGGCTTGTCACGATATCTACAGTCAAAACTGAGCAGGAGGGAATGCATTTCACACCATGTTGCTATTTTCATGCATTCAAATCAGGCATAAGCCTTGCATCAGTTTTAAAATAACAAATAAACAGCAGACAGGCTTTCACCTCTTCAGCTATCTTTGCTGTTGACCTGTCTCTGCTGCAGAGGACGATAACATGCAGAAAGTTAGAGATTTCTGCTTTATTTACTTCACTAAAAAAGAGACTGTCTTACCATATAACAAATATGGACAATTCAGTGTTATTAAGCTGTTGGCAGTTGAAATACCACAGTGGGTGAAGTAGCCCAAAGCAACAACAACAACTGGAAAACAATAGGAGTCTTTTCCCCTCCCGCCCTCTCTCCCTCTGTATCTTTTGGGCTATTTGTTCAGAGCAGCAGCAACAGAGGATCTTGGGTGATGCTGTTTGATTCAAATGTGATCAAAGCAGCCGTTCATATCAGGGATGCCAGTGGGAGAGATATCAAAGCATACACACATGCACATGTATCCATTCAACACACACACACACACACACACTAACAAACAAAGTGAGGCACTGTGTGTGCATCGTGCATGAGAGCTACATACACAAACTGCTAGCTGCTGACGCTCTATCTGCTCTTCTGGTCATTTTTTAAAAAACGTTTGGGAGGTCATAAAGAGCCAAGAAGATGCGTTTTACCATTTGCAGTGTACAGGTCAAAAATAGCAAACATTAGCTAATGGCAGATTTCAGCTTTCGTCTTTTCTCCATTTCATAACCGTGTGAACCGAAGAAAAAATAACAATTTGAAGACATTTGACTGTGCTATCTTATAATAGGTATTTCTCATTATTTCTGACATTTTATAAACTGAAAAAAAAAAAAAAAAAAAAACATCAGTCCAAATTGAAAGATTATTGAGGATGGAAATTAATTGTTTCAACCTTAATATAATATATTGCTGGACCTTGTCAGTGCAGTGTAGCAGATTTTATTGGCTGAGCTATATTAAGTAATATTATATGTGTTTGTGGTATCTTATGTCCATGTGGGCTGGACGCTTTAATGTGCACGATAACCAGCTCTTCATTTGTGTGTGTGAGTGCCATTTGTGTATTTATTCTCACCTGCAGAAGTGAGCTGTAGAAGCCTTACAGTTTCTCTAGTGGTTGCCCGAATTGTTGTTCATGCATTTTGAATGAAGGTCTCTGTATATACAGCATCTTCCGGTGCCTGTCTCTCACTCTCACTCTTTTACCCTCACCGTCTGTCGCTCTCTCGTTCTGTATCACTGCTCTCCTCTCTCTGACATGGTACATCTTCTCCACTCGTCTTCAGCTTTGATTGTTTTGTACGCCACCAAACAGCCGCAGGACGCACATCTCCACGCTCTGTCTCTGTTTACTTCAACATCTTACAACATCGTACACGTCTTGGTTAAAATGGGTTCAGTAAACACTTTTCCCAACTGGAGTGAGTGAGTGAGTGAGTTTGATATCGTTCCTCTAACATCGGATTGGTTGCCTACCTGCAGAGGACACGCACTGACGTAATGGCTTCCACCTGGTGTCACTACCTCAAATACCTGCAGGCAGATAAACACACACACACACACACACACACACACACACACACACACACACACACAGACACATCTCTGCTGGGTACAATCACACTGCTAGACACACACTCTCTCTCAGACAAGTACGCATGTAACACAGCATGTAGGACAGAGTAACCGCTGCAAAAAACATATTCAGACATCCACAGGCGCAAGAATCTGAGTAACAAGACAGAATGAAACAAACACAAAGACAGACACAAGAGGACAAACAAGGAAGGAAGAATTAAGGCTGAGTGCAGGCTAGACACGTATTTTCATAAGCTTGTCATGCACACTAATCCCTTTCCTCACCACTTCCACATGCCACAAGACACAGAGAGTGTTTCGCTTTCATATATATGCTTTGTTTTTATAGTATAATGGTATGGATGAGGCGGCTTTTGGGCAGCAGTTTAATTTCCAGGTCAAGTGGAGTTCATTAGTTTGTCTCACCATTGTCTATGTTGTTGTCTGTTGCTGTGGCCCATACATTTAAACACAGGTTTCCTCTTGTGACTCATTTAACGGCTCCCAACATTTACATTCCTCCCTGTGGGTTGTCGCTTCACAGCATGCCTTTCCTTGCAATTAACTTCCCAGCATTTAGATTGACATTTTCTACATTTGCGTGATGTTTTGATGTCACTAAGTGGTGCAGCAGTCCCAGCCGCAGCACAACCATAGCTGTACTGCACGATAAACACGAAGCAAGCAGAAAGCGTGTATTTTCCGGTCAGTAGTTCATTCTGTTTTGACACTTTTTTAAAGATGCCCGGTGGAGTTTTCCTGTGAAGTGTTATTTACATTCAGTGTTACTAAAATGTGTGTATCCTTGAGGTCAACAAACATGACACATCCTCATAAAACATTTATATTTTAGTAACAAAAAAAACTGTTTCATAGAAAACTCCACAAGGCACCTTTAATTTCAAATATCATTACATAGGAATGTCTTACAGTATATACACATTATACACGTGATGTTATTGATGTTATTACTTTATTTATACAGAACGCATTAACAAGCAAAGCTACAACTTACTTCACATAAATCAATAGATAATAAAGCACAAGCACAAATAAGAAAAACAATAGTGACACAGTATGACTGGTACACACAGCTCAATATCTTCATGTGGGTCTAAATATGTTATGTAAACCAAACCTAAATATGTTATAATGTAATAATAATGTAATGTTTTACATGTTGGATAATTATCTCATTCACAAAGAAAAATTCAACAACGAAACACTAAATGAATTGATTGAAGTTCAATCAATGCCAGCTGCATTTTGTCAGGTATGAATATTTAACAAAATGCTTTACATACAGCGTGTAGACAAACAGTCAAGAATCAAGTCTGGACTGTGTTATGGGCTGCATCTTTGCATCTTGTTGGTATTCTGTCCCTGTGCGCTTGTGAACATTAGAAACAGGCGGCAGAATTATATAATAAATGACACAATTGATGAGAAAATCTATTAGGCATGTAGTGAGAATGGGGCCGAGTTTCTCTCGTGCTGACGATGGTCATTAATCAAAGCTTCACGGTAACATACGTTTTAAAATCCATCACTTCTGCGGCCTGCGAGAGAACAGAAAACACTCCTTTTCCTTCATGTATCACTTTCACCGCTTCCTCTTGTGCGTTAGGTGCCGAATTATGTCTGAATAAAGCCATAATGAACATTCATGCAATAGTCACCGATATCTGAATGACATTTAACAGATGAAGCCAGGAATGCCGAGCTTTATATTTTCAGTAAGTGACATTAGTGCTGCTGCATGTCTGTCCATACGTTGGCTTCCTCAATCTCTTCCAGTATTGACTTTGCCCTCAGATGGAGAGGATCACCTTGATGTCTGTGCTGATCACACTCAGAGGTCATTGATAACGATCAAAACAATTTCTACTGAGAGGCAGAGAGAGAGAGGGAGTAGGTGTCTACGGCTTCCCACCCTCCACCTCCCTCACCTCATGGCTTCAATTACTCAGAGTGACAGCATTAGTATGAATAATGCAGTGGTCAGCTGCCCTAGCCTGGAGTACGATGTACGCCTGTGTGTGCGCGCTGACATGAAAAGAGAGGGGGCAAAGGTTCTTACGAATGATCAAAGCCCAGCTGGGATAAGAACAGCAGCAATGCAGAAGCTGGAACAGCAGCGTGTTATACACTGGTCATCCAAATGAGCTTAATCACTGAACTCATAGCTCCCCTCCCCCTTAACATGTAGCCCCATGTGATTTTTGTACTCTGCTGTCATTATCCAGCATTTCTGTGCTATTTTTCTTTTTTTTTTTTTTGCCTTGGGATGTTTTTGCTTTAGGCTCCTCTGATGCTGCTGAGGGATGTTTTATCCTAATGAGGCTTACACGAGTAATTAAAAGACTAGGTAAAACGCACCATAGATTAAAAAATTAGAAACCAACTCAACTGCTGAAATAGTTTCAAGGTCAAAATGTGCCCAATCACACTATAGCGAGAGTGGATTCTTTCCAAGGTGGTACTAGTAAGTCATGCAGGGTGGAGATGACTGTCAAAGGGGCCATCGGATGATGAATGGCACTGTATTTCGTATATATGGCATCCATCTCCGCATGCAATCTGTTATCCTCACCCCTACTTCACACCATCACCCTTCTCCAATATACAGTTCTCTTACATGATCTCCAGCCTGATTATACACAGTAGCCATCTGTGCATGATCACACAGCTACGGTCTGAACGCCATCACATACATCAAACATATTGTGGGTATAGGGCGGTACGGTGGTGCAGTGATTAGCACTGTCGCCTCACAGCAAGAGGGTTCCTTTCTGTGTGGAGTTTCTGTGTGCATTTTCTTCCCATGTGTTTGTGGGTCCTCTCTGGGTTAACTGGTGTATAAGTAGATCATTTTAGGTTAGTTTGGGGTTTGTAGGTAGAGGGATTACAGATTTTTTAATGCTTATCCTGCTAGATAAGAAATAACACCCTATACCATACAAGTCATCAAATGTAAGTACCAGTATTTATGTGCAACCTACACTAGTATTAACTGTCAGAGCCTATTCAACAGCAGACTTTTAGAAACACACCGTTATTTACCTAAATAAACTTGACACACTCCATGTATTTGTTACAATCTACTATAGTACACTCGCTGTTATCACTGTGATCACTCTCGCAAGGTAACATGATAATAATAACATATATGGGAGGTTAAGGAATGAAAAATAAAGGCCAGGAGTGGCTTTTAATGTTATTTCAAACCAAAGTACAAGACAGAGGGAAATTTCTCCTCTCCTGCTGGAGAGCCATTCCCCTATCAATCCCTCCATCTGTCTCTGTCACCACAAAATCAGTGATGGCACAGAGAAAAACACCACGCTTTAAACGGGAAAGGACGGATGAGTAAGAGAGAGGAGATAAATGTGTGTGTGTGTGTGTGTGCGTGCACGCATCTGGTGTGCTTGTGTGGTTTTTGTTTGTGATCTGTGTGCCAAGCATCAATGATTCATCGTCATCCGTCTCCCACGCCCTGTCTGCCAGACTGAGTCGGGAGAGTGTTGTTTGCTGTGTACCAGTGCGTGTGTCATACTAGACCTCAGGGTACGGACACATTTGCCTTCAGTCCAATGAAACTGCCCCACACTCGGCACCGCAAAATGGACGTGGTATCACAGGTCCGATAGTGGTAATAAAAAAATTTTTTTAAAAAGTGCAGAGTGATAAAAAATTGTAAACATTCTGTGAGAGTGGCGCAGCAATTTCTAGTCTAGTCTAGTGTAATTTGCAAAACAGAGTGATGGCACACCACAATAATTACCCCTCCATTTCCTAACCCAATATGCATCAACACAACCCTGTTTCTTTTGGCCCACCGTGCAAATTCACAAGTTGGGAGATGGTGATGTGAGGCAGCTGGGTCGAGCACTGAAACAGGAACCACATTCTTGAATTTTTATGTTGCATGAGCTTCAATTAAAGGCTGATGCAAGTGTGGCTTTTCCTTAACCCTCCGTGCCAGGGGTCAGATCAGTAGTGCCCGGTTCAGGGTGCACAATTCTTGCCGTGACTTGGCTGAGTGACATCAGGCTACATGTGGTTGACCAGTCATCACCGTCTTTCAAGTTCTTCGTGATGTCGGCAACAAGAATGTAAACAAACGATGCCGTCTGAAGCGGTGTGTATGATACTGGCTTTTCCTCTGTTATACGCTTCCACCCCCGATTGGTCAATGTCATGGAATGCGTCATAGAATTTGTCACACTAGGCGAGAGGAGGCAACCTTTTTTTCAGGATGTCGTGAGGCACCAAGGTTTCTATTTAGCTTTAAACCCATCGTCAGGACACAACAAACAATAAATATCAAGTATGCCAGCTAATTGCGAGGTTGATAATGTGTCAAAACTGTTTTGAGAGTTTTGTAGATTATCCTTTTTTTGTGAATTATCTCTTAAAGTTTCATAATATTTGTTAAGTATTGTTTGTTTCATGTTGAACCATAAACCACCTGCTGTTTTTGTCTTAAGAAAAAGTAAGATTTTGAAGATTTTGGGACTTGGGACTACCATCAACTCACACCATCAGTGACTTTGTTGCTGTGTGAGGCCAAGTTGCTGAGTAACTCTCTTGCTGCCAGCATGCCTGCTGTTGTGTGTTGGTGTTGTTTTTTATGGTGAGAATCTTTTAGGAAGTACACAAACTGTAATCTATTCTACATGCACGCTCAGACTCACAATCTGGCAAATGTAGCTCCTTATAAACTGAATGCAAACATGCTGAATGAACCAGAACTTGGTTCAGAGCTGTGATTATTAGGACAACAATTACATGCTATGACATCCGCAGGTCTTTATTTTTCATGGCAACAACAAAAGTTGATCAGAGACAAAGTATAAGTGAATCACCTTCAAGGTTAATCAGCCTGGGGCTTTAACAGGTGGGCCAAACAGCTGGAGGTCTTTGAGACGGAAAACAAAGCTCTAGACATCAAGGTAGAGGTGTTGAAGACTCAGCTCCAGGATGCCGAAAGCAGCCTGTCAAAAGGAAAAGGTCGATGAGCTCTCGACCAAGCTGGAGACAGCAACTAAGGAGGAAGAGTCACTGCAGAAAGAGGTTGAGCAGCTCAATAACAAGCACTAGAAAGAGAGAAGCTTGAGACGGAAGCTGAGAGATCATTTTCAGGAACCACAGTGGATCAGGAGCTGATCTAGGAGCTGCTCTATGAGCAGAATGCCCTCCATCAAGAGTTGGAAAGCCTGCAAACTGCAAAAAGACTGAAGGAACTGGCCTCAACCAAACTCAAGCTTACCACCAAGCTCAGCGCTGAGGAAGCAGACAGTTGTGCACTCCAGAGAGAACTTATCCATCTAAGGGAAGAGCAGAAGGAGGAGGAGTTCCTCACTGTTTTACAGGCCATTGCCTTCGTTCAAGAGCACCAAGTCATTGACGACAAAAAAAATATGAGCTCAGTCTGGAATAGAATCTTCCACTTTCCAAGTTTGGGGAAGAAGAATAACAAAAGGTGGCAGAGAGAATTCATGTCCAGGTAAGACCCCTAAACTTCGGCTGTGTCCACATGGTGTCAGTGGCTCAGTAGCATGGACATTCGATGTGGAGTCTTCATGTCCCCCCTCGTGCCAGCAAGGATTTTGTCTGAGTTTCCTGTCACACTCCAAAGACGTGACAAGTTAATTTGCTGAGTGGTATTGCACGCAACGGCCAGTGATCAAATTGTTGCCCCAACATTCAAGTTGTGTTTGAACTGTATTGGGTTTAAAATGCTTTAGAGCCACGCAACTAGTCTGTTTTCTTTATAGTGACACTTTAATCTGTAGCTGTGTTTAAAGCCACTATTTACTGTACAGTTCCTTAAATTTATGACTTTTATTACACTGAGGACAACAGCACAAAGAAGACAGATAAAAAACAAGAACAATGAAGCAACCATCACTTCTGCTCATAATTGCTCATTAAGTTGAGCTCAACTATCTCTTGTCCCCAAGTTGTTTCCCTCTCTCTTCTGTTTGTGTCCTGGTAATCATTTCATATAAGTGGTTAAAGTTTTCTTGGTCTTTTGCTTGGATTTATTTCGGGAACTTGATATGCTGTAGCGTTCCCACATGGTGCCCCATTCATTCCAATGAATGCTGCTCACTTAGTGAAGAATTTTTCAAGCTTATGCGTTCTCAGCCCATTAAAAAGGCATATTATTGTCTTTCTTTGGCTGACAACACACATATTAAATAGGATAAGACTAATACTAGTGTACTAACAAGACTTTTGCTAGCTTTTAAATGTGTTTGAGCCAATGGTTGATTTAAATACAGCATTATGCAATCTGCACTTCCATCCATCTGCACAATCCAGCACTGTCCCTAAAGGCATAGACTTTTTTTGTAAGAACAATCTGTCAATCTATCTTTGTGCTTCACTTACTTCCTGCTGAATTCAAATATATACTTGTGTGCATGTGCATGAGGGGAAAAGTGTGTTCACTTTCCAGCTGTTCTCCAGTTATTCAGAATAATCTTGTGCATTCTATGCATTTCTAAACACAACATATTTGCAATGTAAACACCAAGTCACAGGGGGCCATTTCAAGTAGGAAGAAGGAGAGAGGGAGAGACAGCAGACATGAAGTGAGAGAACAAGAAGGAAGACAAAGACAGGAGTTGTGAGAGGAGTCTGCTTCCAGCGGCGATATTTGTTTCTTGGTTGGTGTTGTGTGACTAACTTGATGGGAAATGCTCCCAGGATGAGGGCAGCCAGAGGCTTGTTTGGGAAACAGACCATTCATTGGTTTCCTAATTGGTGGGAATGCAATGAAATGGTTGACTTCATTGGCCTGTTTTTTGGCTGCCTTTCCTCCAATGAAATGCACTCGAGACAGTGGAGGATGCGGCCCTAAGGTCACAGAATCATTTCAATAGGAAAATACTTATAGAGACACAAACACATGCTCACAGAGAAAACACGCACTTAAACATGATAGGAGGTTGGTTGGGGCTGTTTAAATGTCTAAATCTTTATCAGAGAACAACAGAGGTCTCCTAAGGGCAATGCCATTCATAATATCCATGAAATGTCTTTGTGAGACATGCTGGTGTTAGCGATCAGATCTGTGGATATGGGTTTTACAGCCATGTGTGTCTTTGAGTCTTGATTCCCCATTTGTGTTTGGATTTCAGACACAAAGCACTGCAGCGTTTTAGTCTTTGACATGCAACAGTCTGCACTTAATAACATCACAAATACTCATGTTAATCTGATCTCTATTCAGCTGCATGATGCCTCTCTGGTGTATAGAACATTAAAGCTCTGCTAAGTTATAAACGACACTGGTGCATTAATGGGAAATGTCTTTGAAGCTAAGGACGTGTGCTCTACACAACCTGAGACCTTTTTTAATCTGGAGGGCGTTTTCATCTCTGCTCAGGTTGCAAGCACTTTACAGTTTATCATCATGCAAAACACGAAGCGAGTCAAACTTTTACATTTCCATTCAAATCGGCCTCATAGTATGAGCATGAGCCTGCCAGTCTGCCACCGAGTGTCAGACCTTGATGTGTGGAGCTGTTCTGTAACCTTCTGTGAAATGCTTCCCATACACTACGTTCCTCTGTGAAAGAAACCTTCTTTCACAGCTTTCTGGCTTATCAGGCACACACACACACACACACACACACACACACACACACACACACACACACTCAAACAAATCTTAAAAGACCGACTGCAGCTAAAGATGGACTCTCTGCCTTCACCACTTTTCCACTGAAGATCGATTCACATGGATTACATAGACTACGGCTTTGAAAAGAGACTTCTAAAAATAGATCCCGTGGAACAAATGCCATCATATGCCGGGGCTCCACAATGCCAAGCAAAGCAGTGACCTTTCTTCTTAACTCTCTCATTGTGTCATTCTTCCGCCTTTGTCTGTCTATCCCTTACCCTGTTCTCATCTGCCCTCTCTTTCCCCTCTGTTGCTCCTCTCTTCAGTCTCTAACAGGTGACAGCAGAATATGTAGCTTGGTGTTGTCAGGTTGGTTCTCTCTGCTCTCTAACAGGCTGTTAAGACTGACACAGAAGTACATTGGGCTCTGGCACCTTCAGTATGCTATTCCCTCGTTGTCCTGTTTGTCCTTTTCTCAAAGTGACTCGTGTGAAATGTCTCAGGTTTGAATCTGGTTAATGACCTTTGCCCAATGCCTCCTTCTCTTATTCTGCTCTGACTGCTTTTACATTTTATACAATGTTCCTCTATACTGCTGACATTATTATCGAGCTGGCCTTACAAAGACTTGCAAAAGAGCATTCCGTGGGATACATCATTGTTAATTGATATATTGGCGGTTAAGATGGCTGATTGTCTAGTTACAGGATAATCTTACAGGACAGACTGGCTTCTTTTAAGTACCCTGACCACCCTGTACGTGGTGCAATAGGCATTAACACTAAAACAATCTTTTAAAAAAGTAATCTCTGAAATCCTGTTATTCCAGTGGATTTTCATATCCTGGCCGAGGTGTTTGATGACATTAAGAGGATAAAAACCCTCCCACTCAGACAGTGACCTAAAAAAAACAAAAAGCTTGTCAGGCCACCTTTTGAGATTTAATTGCCATCACGAGCTTTGTAGTTCGCTCACAAGACATTTAAGAAATTCATTTTGTTTACAGACATTTGCCTCTTTCAACCCCTAATCATATCATGCTTTTGGCTCCACATAATTGCTCAGATAAAGGCTGCAGGGAGCTGCAGTTTTCATTATCCACACAGAATAGCCAGATGGAGAAAGACTTGAGTGGTGGAAAGCGTAACCACAGTCTATTCTGTCACTAGATTTCCCACATTGCTGGGGCTGCTGCAAAGCCCTGCCTCTCCACATGCTCCCCTTAAAATCCCATGCGGTGCTCTGGCTGTGCAAAAGTAGGAGGCTGAGAGCAGATTATCTCACTTTCCCATATGCTCTATATAGTACATCCACAGACAGAGAAATATGTAAATGTACCGCTACCTGTGAAAACCTCTGTGCAGCTATGTCATTTCATTTGGAGAATGCTGTGTTTCAGAGTGACCGTGTATCCGATGATTTGAACAGCTCTCCTTCCTAAAATGACCCACGTGTGCAGCTGAACAGCAGTAAATGACGTGACCTCTGTCAGCTGTTATAGGAGTAGTCCATGCTCTAACCTAATTGTCTCAAATGCTGGATTACACTACTGTGTGAATGCTCTAGTTTTGTTTGAGTCACCTCCACAAATTTGAAATATATTCTACTCCATGCAGGGTGAAAAAACAACCCAGAATGTTATTTTGACTGTAACCACAGGAACACATGTATCAGGTTTTAAACCATTAATGAAGTCAAAATACCTTAAAAACCTATTAACTAGAACATTTTAAGGTGCAGACTCCTAAAATCATTTGAAACACATTACTGCCATACATTACAATTACAATTACATACATTACAAGTCACTATGAACTGATAGTAAGCATTAAACAGGATGCTAACTCTTGGTAGCATTCTTCTTCTGGTTATTTGACTCTCAAAGACTTGAGGACAATACACTTCACATAATGACCTGAGATGAGGTGGGGGTTCCTTTTAAAAGCTCTGAGGTAAGATGATAATAGACTATTACATTACACAACAATGATAAATGTACAGCTTTAATACTCTTATTGCATTCACCTTCTGATCTTAAGTGGACAAAGTGTGATCTATTATTGTATCAGGATATAGTGATAGTATATCAGGCGTCAGATGGTTAGGTTGATACCTAAAAAAGCATATAGAGTATATAGGGTATTGAAGAATTTCTATTGGAGACCCTGGGTGAGAGTTTTATGTAACATTTCCTAAATCTTTCTGAATATTAGATTTCTCTAATGGAAGAAAATTGATTATTCTGTTTGTTTTTGCACCTATCTAAGGGTCCTTGTGCAATTCTACATTACACTGGAATCAGTACTGGCTGTGAATAATGTAGGTTTGACAGTCTAATTCCTGGAAATCAGGACAACTGCTTTAGGAAACACACACAGTGTGTGCTGTGTATGATTCACTTTTGTCCGTCTATCAGTGCTCTGTCTGAGAGCACTTTGTCCCAATATAACTCTTTTCCAGTCTTCCATACTGTGCCACAGGCTCTACCAGCTGCCGACACATTCACCCTGGATGGTGAAGGTCTAAAGTGAGAGAGGTGGGTGATGAAGAGGAACAGAGAAACAGAGCGAGAGAGGGGAAGACTAAGGTTGACAGCTTTAGGTCTTGAAAGAAAAAGCTAGTAGGAGGAAGAGATGGCAGAGTAAAACGCCTAAATATAGACTTTTTAAAGACGATGCTATGTGAAGTGAATGTAGCAGAATATCCTGCAGTAGTTGTCCAGGTTAAATGCTGCAGCATCCCAGAGACACAATCAAAAGTGTGCAAATTTAAACTGCTGTGGAACACATACTGCATGCTAATGTGTTTCCAGTCATAGGGGTCTGTTCATTTAACAACTCTCTGCTCAGCATGGGAGAGCCTTGTGGGCTCTATAAAATAGAAACAGTGTTTTCTATAGATCCTGCTTATATGGTCATACGTTGTACGTCTCATTAATTAACAGCATGTAATGTGTTGCTTTGGTTGCAGCCTGCAGCCATTTTGCCAGTATATGAATGCACATAGTGTGCTTTTTGCAGAGGATATTTCCAGCTGAGGTGTGTGTGCATGTGTGCATCAATGTATACTGCACAAATATGCATATGCAAAAGAGAAAAGAAAGGAGGAGACAGAAATATGAGATATAAAATAATAGAGTGCACGGATACAAATCCATCTCTAACCACGTTATTATGCAGGATGAGCTCCTTTTAATATTCGTCTTCTTGCTGATCTGAATGTCAATCACTGAGTTACATGCAGGTGATCAGCATTCCAGCTGCTTTGTGGAAAGGTTATGTACTGAACCACTGCTGTGAGAGAGTTGTTTTCCTCCCTGCTCCAAACTTTAAATCATTCCGACAGGTTAGTACGACTGTGCCCTGAATATTGCATACTGTGAGCTTTTTAACAGTTGACCCACAACCCTGTCCTTTGTCCTTCGGCTTGTTTTGCCTGACTGAATATATTTTAATAGACTCAGATTTTAGTTGTTTAGTGTAGCAACAGAGATGGCATAGCTCAGGGAAAATCTCTCCGATGAATATACTAAACACCACTTAAAATGTGCAGACATTTTCACTGTACTTAGTGCATATGCATAATCATGTAATATAATTTTCTCTCTTTAAAAGCACACATTTTCTTGGTCTGCAACTGTAATTTACAGCATGTATAAAAAATAAATCGTCCCTTTTCCACTTCTTCCTCTTGCACAAATCTGCTCTGATGTGTATAAATACACACCCACAGAAGATGTGGAAGAAAGGCCATTAATTCTTGTTTGGAGTTAGATTTACTCTTATTCCTCATGACTGAAATTAATCAATATTAGTCCCTTCTCTGATGCATATTATATTTGTTTTTGAATAGGCTAGTCTTCAGCTGAGGATATATTTGGGCTGCAGTCTACATGTTTGTGTAACAGATCAGTGACTGTGGTAGAATAGTGATAAGGGAAAGTTTTTTTTATTCCCCACCATACCTTGCATCCTGCTGTCATTGAGCAAGACATCAAGTCTTCATTGCTGCTCTGACCTTTGACCTCCCTGTAGAGGAGGGCAAGGGTAAGTAAGGGTTGATCAGTTTTCTAGGTAGTTGGATAGAGTGAAGGATTCTGAGGGTCCTGTAGAAACAGTAACACATCATCTGCATAAAGATGAATTTTGTTTTCTTACTGATTGTATTTTGATGGATTTGAGCACTAGCAGCTCCATGAATAAAGATTAAGGGAAAATTAGGGGGCGGTGTAAAGTAAATTAACATCAGAAATGATGGTGACCATAGATTGTTTGTTGTTTCAGCTGATATTTTTCATGTCTAATAGTAAATGTTAGCAGAAGATCAGATCATCAAGATTACTTATTACTCTCGCATTAAAATAGATTGTTTATGTGTGCAGAAAAGGTTTAATTATTTTACACAACCACAGTGTTCATATAAAGAATGCAAGACTGTACTAGATAGAATAGAACTCAGCTTTTCACTCATTAAGACCTCACAACTCAAGGGCTTTATCTTCCCAAACATCGGGCGCTTTGATCTAACCCTGGAGCTGAGAACAATCAAATTTTTCATCTTATTTTCTTCTATTAACAAGAACAGTCACTCAGCAAGTCTTCAGAAGAGGCTAAAGTCTATTTGATGTTCTGTTAAAGTCGACCCCCACCCTTCTTTCTTCTTCCTTTGCTTCCATCCCTACAGCAGCCTCAACAGAAGCTGAACCAATTCATTAGAAGGCTCAGAAAGTCAATTATGGTAATGGTTCTCTTTGCCAGAGGAAGTGGAAACTCAGCAAAGCCAGATACATTTTTATTGCAGTCCTACATATTCTTCTATATATTTTATTTAGACCTCATTTAGATGTGCAAATCAGTCTTCTGAAGTACAGAGGGCAAAAGGGCTGGAGAGATGAGGAGAGGCTGAGATGGGAGGCATTGGTTTCCAAGAATCCACACAGCCGAGCATAGGCGAAGTTATGATAGAGGAAGGGTAGGCCCAGTGTCAGGAGACCATCCACAGGAATCCCTCTTACTTATTCATGCAGCAGTCGAGCATCAGGGAATCTCCCGGGCTCATTATGAAATGTGTATTTGCAGAAGCTCACACAGTAGTGCAGCTCCTGCTTGAAAGCCTCTGCTTATCCACTCCACTCTCTTCCCTTCTCCCTCCCTTATTTAGATCAGATCACTCTAGGGAAGCAATGTCATGCTTCATTCATCGAGTCGCTTCTCCCACTGTCCTAAATCCCTTTCTCTCTCTTTTCACTGAAATGGAAAGCTTGGCTAATTTCAACAAGTTTGTATAGCTGGTGTACTGTAGAAGGAAGCAGATGCCTGAGCTCAAGTTTGCATTCACTTATCATCTGTTGTGCCACTTTGAATGACAGGCAGAGGAATAAATGCATTGCACCACTGAGCAACTAGATTTAGTGAAAACATGTATGCATGCATGACAAAATATGCTATAAAAAATGTCAAATAAAAAACATACATATGTATGCTGTAATCACTATAAATATACTCTTAAGTTAAACTTTTGTAAAACCCCACTCACAAAAAGTGACCATGTAATTGCTTAGCACTTGTAGGCAGGGCAGGCCTGTCAAGCTTTTGCCACATGTTAATGAAGAAGTGTACTTTTGGCTGTGGTAAGAGTAATACTCAGCATTGGCCTTGATCAAGGTTTTTAAAGCCTTTCCAAAGCATCTCTGATGTAAACTGCTAATGTTTGCAGTAATAATGTAACCCAGCTTTACTCACAAGACCAAGCAGCAGATTTAGCTACATTTTAACTAGCCTTTTAATGCAATACAAGTTACATATGATATATAAGTTTACAGGTCTTCTACATGGACTATTTAGTGTGCTGACATGCAACTTTTAGTCTATATAGCCTTCAACTTAAGAGAGATTTAGATTATCAAACAAGTCAGCTAGAAGCACAGTCAGAGACCACATTTTCTAAGCATTCATGGAGCTAATATTTCCTTAGCTCGATGTAGCCAGTTCAAGAAATCTGTCAAAAACCAGCAGGCAAAGCCCACAGTCACTGGCTAGAAATGTGATGCCTGCTTCTGAAATCAAGGAACCATTGGTTCAGGTTTGGCAACAATCATTTATTCTTTTATCATTTTGAGAGTGCAACAATGCAAGCATACAGCTTTATTTGAAAATGAATTAAGATTCTACTCAGATGACTGCTCCGCAATATACCTCTTCAGTTCAAAGGTCACTCCCTCCGTAGCTCCAGCACATTTCAGAGTACAGGTGGAACATATTTGTATTTCTGCCTCGTATGACACCACCTAAATGCTGCACTGCTCTTCCAGATTCATTTCTGTGCCTCCTTCCTCCAGCCCAGAGGGAGATAAAAAAGAGCCAGGCCTCTTCACTGGAGCTCGGCAGCCACCATTAGAGAGACTAGGTTGACCTGTGGCATGAAATTAAGGAGCTGAGGCCCATTGAGCAGCCCAGCTGATAGAGGCAGAGGATAATAAATCCACAGAGAAAAAGGGAGGGAGGGAAGAGTGGAGGGAGGTTAAAAAGGAAGGGTGTGTGTAGGATGGATGTGGCAGCCCGTGCAGCCTCAGGGGCACTCAGGATCCCTTTATTAGCATGGCTATTTTCACCCTCTCCTTCAACGGCCTGTCTTTTCATTGAGCAGAAGCATCAACATGCACACGCACAATAAAACACTCTGTCATGTACTGTGTGTTCCCTCTCGCTTTCTCCCTGCTCTTTCATAATGAGAGAGATGGAGTCAGTAGAGTGTTCATATTAGAAACTGCAAACTCATTTGACCTTTTGCTGGACGTGTACAAAATGTTTTAAAATGTTACATAGGTGGGTGGATTCTAAGGTCACTGAAATAAAAAAAAAAAAAAAAGAAACGGTACCTGCACTCAAATCATAGTTCCTTTGAAGGATCCGACTGGCTGCATTTAATAATATCAAAATTCCCATAAAATGACCAAAACGAATGGTGCATTAGTCCGAATACTTTACAATATCCTCATCCTCAGCAAAGGTCCATAGCACAGGCTTTGGCAACAGTTGCTAATAGTCTCATTTCATTATTGATTTTGGTGTTTTTGTGGTATGTTGACTAAAAATTATATATAAGCAGCTTTATCTAAGACATACATTGGTGATGTTTCAACCAAACATGATCTTTGTTGGGCAAATACTGTACCCATGTGACCCAGATAAATGATATCATATTCACCTGATTATTATCCATGTGGTTTAAATGTCTTTGTCAGTAGTTATGTACAAGAACATCAGAGTCAAGTGTAGAAAAGTCAGTACCTTACAAAAGAAATCACTTGAAAATCCATTCTGCTAATACAATAATAAAGTTATTAATGTAGGTGCCATAGGCTTCTGTATGTGGATTCATTTATTTCATGCAGAAAATATTCCTACAAAGACAAATGATACACACATAGGTAACACAATTCATGCACTGCTACCACTCTTAGAATGTATGTAAACATGAGTAAAAAAAAATGTGTTGGTAATGCATGGTAAATGGAAATGAATAGTGTGTGTGTGTGTGTGTGTGTGTGGGTGTAAATCTGTCTTTGTGTGTTTGTTTATCCTCACCTATGTGTGTGACAGTGGCATAAATAAGCAAAAGAAGAGCAGGAGGGACTGCAAAATTAAACACAAAGTTGGCAGAGTTTCATGCAATCCAACGCAACACTGGCGCAAAGGGAGTACTTTTCTGAGGGATTTTCACAATCCTGTGTGTTATGAATTACTGCTTATGTAATTGGTTGGCGTTCAAGCTGCACAAAATGAGGGGAAAAGCCTGGAAAATGATGTGACGTCACGTCTGAAAACCTGGGCATTCTCTGCAGTCATACACACATACACAACAGCTATACACAACTTGGATACTGCATAATATTACAATGAACAGTAATAAGTTTTCATATCTTAACATCAAAAGTACCACAGTCCTGTCTATTTATTGGATTTTATCACAAAGAAAGCTTGATTCTTTAATAATTAATCATTTAAAAAGTCTATAATGTCATATTATCTACACTTTATTAATTAAAAGACACTCAACAAGCAGATTTTAATGGAAGTCTTGGCTCAAAGTCAAAGTTATAATCCTGATGTAATTATAATCAAATCTGATTCCTGCCAACTTCTTTGCCATCTGTTCTTTTTGACTTAATATTGTGTTTTCTTTCCTTCCCTTCCTCCTCCCTCCTGCCTTTATTCCTTGTCTGCAGGATTTTAAGGACACAGTCACTTGAATGGTATTATAACAATGTGAAGAGTCGCTTCAAGAGGTTCGGCAGCGCAAAGGTTTTGAAGACTCTGTACAGAAAGCACATCATAGAGAGAGGCGCGCTCTCTGATCTCCCAGGTAACTTCATCTTATTGCAATTTTTTATTTTTATTTTTTAATCAGCCGTGCATGCTTTGTTATGTTGCCTTTCTTTCACTGTTTGTGTTTTAATAGTTTTGATTGCAGAGCAGCCATCTGTCTCTGTGCAGCGTTGTGTCGTGTTGTGTATGAAGCAATTTCATCCATTCAGAATGACATGTAATACAACGTCTACAGCTTCATTTGATATGCAAGGCTCTAGTTGGACATTAAGAGTAAACTCAGACAAGCTCACTTGATTGCTCATTAGTTTGTTTTGTTAAATGATTACTCACTTTGTTTCACACAGGTTTTTCCCTCACTGGCTGACTGACTTAATTACTTGCTAACATGTCGAAACAAGAATTTTTCCACAGACAAATACACACATCTCCAAGTTCAACTGTTATGTGTCTTATCACTTTTCTTTTTTAGTTTAAATGAATTTGATCACAAAGCACTTCTTTCCATGGCAGCAGCTTCATTCTGAAAAAGACTCATTGTTGCTGTTGCACCCCGTAGATATGATGTGAACTGCGTGAGCGAGGCGGTGTTGGTGCAGTGCTGGTGTGAGTGTGTCATTCGTAATGGTGACAGACGGGTGGGTGGGCTGACCCGCAGGACTCATCCTGTCAGTTAATCCCTGCGGTGTCTCAGGCCACTTTCCATCCTGAGAGAATTGTTCATGTGCAGGACAGCAGCAGGGCAGCTTTTTATCCAGCCTCCCCCCGCTCCAGATAACATTGTTTTGACCCGGCTGTAACATGATCGGTCGGCCTCTGTGGCTGACTACAAGGCATCATTTCTAACCCTGGTACATGGGATTAAATGGATGAAGAGAGCACAGAGGGGATAAATCAGGTCAGAAGGCAGAACTGGATAAGGGTTGCGATGAGGATGTTTAGGAATACTTTGTGACTATACAGCTGGAGTGATATGGTCGGCCTGAGTGAACAAAATGAATACTAGTATACCATCACCAAGTTACTACCCACACAGAAGAGGAATGCAGCTGCAGTATAAATAGCTGGCAATGCTAGTCACATTTCTTTGTGTTATTACTGCAAAATTATTACATTTTCCTTTTTGCAGACAGCATGTCTAACCATTGTGAAAGCCAACACGACTGTCTTTACAGGATAAAATAGCTAGATTTGTCTCAATGGGAATTTCCAAATATGTTGGTCAGAGGGAAGGGTACAAGTATTTGGCCTAATAACATGGTGTCCCACTTCCTTTTCAGTTTTTATTGTTCCACAAGTATTTTTGCAGCATAAACACATGAAAACATCACGCATAAACACAACGAAAACACTAAGACGTTGATGAAAAGTGCTCACACTGCACAGACATTACAGAAAATGTCAGGAATATGAGGGAAAGCTTCAAAATAAGAGTTGGGATAGCATGAAGAAGAGCATTCAAGAGGTTTCAGTGCATTATTTATTGTCATAGTCTGCAGTGTAATGAATACATTCTGACGATTTACAGTTAATCTATTTAATTTTACTAATGTGACGGAGTCCACTCTAAGTAGGACGCTCCACCAGGACAACATTTTTATTGTTATACATGTAGTAGCTTCTTCTGTGGTGTATGAGTGGACAAGATGATTCTCTGTCTAAGCCTCTAGTTTTCTGATTTTCTCTTCACGTCTCACCACCTAATCGCTCCTACCCCCACTCCCTACTTCCCTCCGTGTCCTCCTCTCCTCTCCTCTCCTCTTCTCTCCTCTCCTCTCCTCTCCTCTTCTCTCCTCTCTTACATCATCTGGGTTGGAAATTGAAGGATTATGTGACTTGGCTGCTGGTTTTCCAGCTCACATGAGCCCAACAGATTATAACGTTTCCAATTCTCAAATACTCACATCACCGCTCCCACTAACTGGCTAGCTGACTTGCTATCATTATAGGTATACTGTGATATGTGTGCATGTGTAGGCTCTGTTTGTTGCCTGTGTGTATCTGGATATTAAAGCTTTGATCAAATGTTATTGGTGCGCACAGGAGAATCTTAGGTTGGCTGCAAAAGATCTGGTGTTTGTGTGACTTGTCAAGTGTTTTAACAAGTCAATAACAGTAACAGATTATCATGATGTATATCAAGGCATCTCTGCTTTCATGTGAACAGAGTATAATGAGATTTTAGTTCAGCGCTAGATTGGGTAAAAAAATCAGTTAGATAAAGATGTTGCTCATTAAAAAACTGATGTTACACCATCTCGCTTGATCTATTCTGCTCCAAGAAAATGAGCTCATGTTATGTAGCCCGGAGACTCTACTAGAGTCTCTTCTACCCATGCATATAGAAAAACAGCCACAGGAATGTAAAACCTTCTTATAAACCGTCTCCCGACAATATGTGAAATATGGGCTGCCTCTATACGTGTGCTAGTAAAGAATGTTTCATTTTTTTAGACATCACCAAGGGGCCAATGCTTGTGAAATCAATTCTGTACGAGTGTGAAATGGCAGCTGAACGTGACAGTCTGCGAGAGAGATGCCACTGTTTTACATCTGTCATGTCCCCAGAGAGAATGTGTGACCTTCAAACCCAACAGGAAGAGAAAAGAGAGCGAGCGATTTGTACTTTCATGTCCATCATCTCCAGTGGAAGGGGGGTAATGCTCCTGTGTGACCTAGCAAATACCACAGCATCCTCTGTGTACATGTGCTTGTGTGTGTGTGTGTGTGTGTGAGTGTGTGTGTGTGTGTAGGAGAAAGTGAGAGTGTTGCTCTGCATGGTAGGTGTGGACCCTAGAGACATTTAAATATAGATGATAACACATAACGTATCAGAGAAGAAAGAAAGACTTAAATGGAATCATCCATCTATAATACTTTTTGCTTGAGCAGCTGAATTTCTCTTTTTTTTTCTTCTCATATCTGATCCAAGTACCTCATTAAGTGCATCGGCAGATGCCAAGCACTCACCCGAGTACCTATTAAATTAGTAATTAATGCTTTGACGCCAGTATAGCATGAAATCAAACAAATAAATGTGCACAGCATGTTTATTCGTACATTCATGAATGCTGAACAGTCTTAGCGTGTGGTGCACAAGAGGCTACATGTCAACAGACTGAAATTATTGAATGTGACAGTACAATGGTGGAGACGCTGGGTAGTGTCGTGGTAAAAGGTTAGAGAAAAGAAACAGTTCAGATTCAGCGTCGACTAAGATGAGTGCATGGAGAGCGTGCACATGTTGCCTGAGCGGGTTGAGCTAGTCTGCGTAACAGAAAGGTGTAAAAAAAAAAAATCAGCATGTAGTGTTGCCTTGAAATACTTTCACTTTCATGCTAAGGGTTAGATGACAAGATTGATACTACTCTCATGTTCCTGTGCTAAATATGAAGCTCCAGCCAGCAAGCCTTAGCTTAGCAGGCTTAGCAGGCTGTCAGTGTCTACTATAAAATCCGCTTACAAGTACATCTAAAGCTCACTAATCAACACATTATATCTCATGTGTTTAGTCTGTAAAACAAAGTGTGAAAACGACATGTTGTAGTTTTACAGGGGGGTGACAAAAAGACTCCAGGAAGTTACTGCGTCTAGCCAAGAAATAGTCTGACCCCCCTGTAAAACTACAAGTTGTAGTTTCTACACTTTGGTGTTAAAAGGATTAAACAGTCTTGTTTACTTGTTAAACTTCTGTTGGCTATATTTTCATATTTACTGTACAGGCATGAGAGTGTTCTCGATCTCCTCATCTAACTTGTGACACGATAATGAATGAATGTGATCTACTTCTTTAGAGAGACCGTGTATTCAAAAACTGGCACGCTTATTTCAGGAGCGTGCCAAAACTACACACTGATGAGGGCCTGGCTGAAAGCAATCTGTGTAATGCCAGACGGATGTTTTAAGTAAACTTATTGAATGACCGTCTCTCCTTTATATGGTTACATGTATCTAGGTGGAATAATGAACCAGTTAATCAGAGCACAGTGGCAAGCAGGCATTTCTGGTGCAGCTCTTCTTGTTCATATTTCTTATCTCTTGCACTATATTCCTGTGCTTTGTGCCGTGGCTATGCGATTCTCTGAAATGCATCTGAGAGGTGTTACGTTTGCGTCCATCATGGTCAATCAGTAAAAAGCACACTGCCTAATACTTGTAATTTTTGTAACAGCTCAGGGTTTAATATCTCGATCAGAGTAATTTTCATACATCACTCTCTACCTCTCTAGTCTGGTTTTATGATCAAATTTGCCATGAAATGCAACATAATGAGTCTGTTATGAAGTATCAAAAGCAGGGATTTTTTTTACACTGAAATCTCATTCATTTCAAATAGGGGATTACTGTTGTCCCACTTTTCTACCGCCTTTGTGTTTGCTGTCACGTCCCTCCATATGTCTGTGGGAGGCTTCCCACCTATCCAGTAAGATGAAGTTGACTCGAGAAATGTTCAAACATATTATCACCTTCAAACATGCTATTTTCTCTCTCTGGTGAGAAAAATAGAGAGAGAGAGGAGAAGCAGTGCAGTGTTTTGAAGCTTTCTATGGCCACAGACATCTTTTCAGAGCAATAACAAAGGAAGAAATGATGGCTTTGTGTGTGTGCACATCTGTGTGTCTGTGTGTCTGCACTATATGTCTGATGTTAATACCATTAGACTGAGATTCAACCACACTGAATGGCATCAGCGAATGCAGTGCTGCACTTTATAACATGGCATGGCAGGTTTCAAAAATACTTTGTCAAAATACAATTACGGTATATTTTTCTGAGGATAAAAACATCATCAGTGCATTTTTTCTGACTGTAAGTGCTTTTGCCTCACTTGTGTTTTAATGTTGTGCAGGTTTTTCGTGTACGTGTGCTTCTGTGTCGATTTCTAAAGTTGAAAGGTTCCATTTACATGGTTTAAATGGGTATTTCACTCACAATCTGCGGTCAGATTGTTGTTGGTTATCATTTGACTGTATTTTCATGGTGATCAGAATGTTTTTCCCCGGGCTTCCATTTCAGCTGCTAAAGAGCAGTATAGTGCTTTAACAGGCCCTTACATTGGAAAATCAAACCCAAAAGTTACAGAGTAAACAGATACAGATCATTAACAGAGGCTGCAACCTTGAAAATGGGATGATTGTTCAGTGTTAATTAAGGTTTGCCCTCCATGCGATTGCCTTCAAATCTGTACTGCTGAAATGCTAGTTCATTCTTTGGTTGCACTTTGAGTGGACCGACCAAGGTCAGATTCAGATAATGAAGCTCCAATTCATTTACATTTTTCTAGCTGTGGGGACTTTTTCCTTTTTACGCCGTTGGGCTCAAAACTGAATGAATACAAATGCTTTCACAATAAGTGGGACAAGTATTGTTTCATGACTGAACCACTAAAGTAGAATAGGAAGTGAGGATTACACTTGTCAAGCAGAGTGAGCATTGTGCACTATGCTGCTGATCCATTTCTGTCCAACGAGGGGGTGACTTACAAAAACTGTCTCAACCTTCAACACTGAACTACAGTGCAATAGGTTAGACGTGGCTAATCAAGTGAGCTAGTGCCAGGATAATGTGAACAGTGACCTCGGTTCTACTGCTGTTCTCTTCTACCAAAATAGTAAAGCAGATTGTAGCAAAACACAAAGACCTCCAGAATCACCTGGTCTTTTTTTTAAAGAGATTTGTGCTCATTCAAAACTTTCTACAGCGCCTTAAAAGATAAACCTACTGTAATATGGCTCAAGTACTTCAGACACTCACAGCCGTATCACCACTTTTCGGATCATTTCTATTGTCTGTGTTCTTTGAGCTGAAAGCTGGATGACTCAGAGTACAGTGCTCTGTCTGTAGGGATTGGAGGGCAGAATGTTAAACAGGAGCCCGGAGCCACTGCTGTCGAAAAAGCAAACAACTACAGGGCTCGGACCACACTGGTGTCAAGAATGCAACTGACTCTATTTGTGTGGCACTTAAAACCAAGTACACATGTCAGCTTGACTGTATTCATGAACAAATGTGTGTAGAGTGCTGAAAACCGTGATCTTTTGCAACAGCAGGACATGGTGACTTTTGGGGACTTATATAAGGTAATACCAAGCAGCAATCTCCATGCCTGTGAAGTGAAGCCAGTGTGGAAGTGCCAAAAACGGCAGTTCCTTGAACGGCCACTTGGGGCTGGATATGGAATAAGTCGATCTCCATAAGCCCTCATGTAAAATGTCCAACTTCACAACAGGAGTAAACATGTTTACAGCCTTGGTTTCTATAGCTAATCCCTCCATTCATGACAACTGTACTGAGTCTTTTTAACTCACCTGTTCAAATAATATTAAGGCTTAAAGTGATGTATAATTAACAATGTGGGAGCTTTGATTGACAGATGGTAACGGCACTCACCTTCACAAGACATCTTTGCTGATTTTTAGATTGGCTGGGAGGCGGAAGAGCAACGTGGCTGCAGCTAGCACCACAGTTTTTTACGCTGTCCATTCTTTATGCTTTCATTGGGTAATACATACAGAATGCATTAGAGATTGGAGATTCATTTTACAATGTACAAATGATACCATAGCTGACATCCACACACATCTTAAAATCTGCTAAAATCAGAAACAACGGTGCCATATCAGCCAGCCCAACACTGATCTTTTACTAGCTGATCTTTTTGCAAAATAGTTATTTTATGATTTTGTTTCATGCAGTGGTTTATGTGAGATTGACATTTTCCTCTACTGTTGTCTGCATGGTGAACATTTTCTGCTCGCGGCAGCGTTCTGGGTCTTTTTCTGCAGCATTGTTCTTGCCCAGGTTCATGCATTAGAAGGATTAGCCCAATCAGACTCCTTTTTAAGTCAGGCACAGTGGCCCGCAGGTGACAGCGCAGTCGCATTATGAAAATGTAAAAATTAAATACTAAAAGCTCCTGCTAATTACTGGAGACTCCTTCATTTTGCATTCCACCTCCGTCATTTGAACTTTAAAGGCCATGTTAGCCTTGGGGCCAATTAATTCTGCACACACATCTTGAGACTGCAAGCACCACCTGAATGGAATGTATTAAGGATAAATAATATTAATAATTTCAAAATAGTTTTATCCTAAAATGTTTCACTTGAATGATTTAAATTTTATTGCCACCCTCTCCACAAAAGGTAGTAAAAGTAGTAAACTCTTATCTCCCAAATAAATAAATCCAGTGCGGATTTGTTTACTTTCCACTACCTCCCTGCCTGTCGTGATGTAAGCAGACATCCTGTCAGTTCAGCCGTTGTTCTGAGGGCGTTGTTTATGAGACTGTGTGTGCTGCCAGATGCTGCATTGTAATTGAAAGGAAACCGTCTGGACTCTCCTTCCTCCTCCTCCTGCTGCTGCTGGCACTTCAGGAATGTTAGCTCTAAGTGGAGCTTTACTGGCTCATTTATTTATACACTCTCCTTTTTTTTTTGTTCCCTCTGTCTCTCCATATTCTCTCTTTATGACACTCTGTTTGTTTTACTCAGCTTCATCCCCACATGGAACGTGCAATTTCCCTTTTTTGGGTGGCCAAAACAACAGAGGATTTTCTGATTTTCTTTGGCATGAAACGGTCCCATTAAACCATTTTATTCAACTATGAGTACATCAGCCTCATCTTATACTACAACTAACGCTTGAGCTTTTGAGTGGTGTGATATATTAGCATTCTGAACTATATGTATACTCTCTGGCTACTTCATTAGGTACAATCTAATGTGATCTAACGTGAATGTGTGTCCCTGTTATGAATTGATTTTTGACAGTTTTGACTGACACTGTCAGAGAGACAATAATTTAACTACATGTTTTGGGGTTGTAGTAACTCCCTGTTTATTAAATAGTGCACTGTGTTTTATTTAAGTGTCTGAATTGTGTTGCAGTGCATTTGATTTTAGATTATAGGTACAAAAATTACTGTTGGGTGACTGTATACCCTGGTTGTATCATAAAGTCCTACATCCATCAGTGACATTGCGAAAAACAGTGGTTGATTAGTGTCAAAAATCTTAATTTGCTACTCACTATAGTGAGTATCCATTATATAGGAAGTAGTGAGTAAACAAATGAAGTGAATTCGGACACAGCCTATCATGAAATGACCAAACCATGTTTGTAAGGGTTCAATAGATGATAGCAAAGAAGAAGAAGATATCCCAACACAAACATGTACATGTTGTCCATTTTCTCCAAATCTAATATAGTCTCCGCTTTTTCTTCCCGGCATACAACACACACCAACACACTCACAGTGCTTACAGTGTGCAGACATCCTTGCAGATGCAGGCCGCCGTTGTCGTCTGTGTGGTTACCATGGCGATATCGAGCGATTTCGTCCTCCACTCCCTTGAGTGGCGGGAACGGCAAGTAGTGAATAAAGGTGAAGACAATGGTCATGGGGAGAAAATACAGAAGTGGGACGTGAGGGGGAATGTAGTGGACCGGGACACACACACACACACTGACCATCCATCACCTCTGTAATGACAAGGCAGTGCCACTAAGGGACAACTAATAACAAGTGCATCACTCTGTTGTACCAATGCTGCCTTGTTATGTGACTCGTGGATGAAAAGCAGGTGTGAATGGAATCAAATCACAGAATTTCATTGGAGGACAAACCCCACAGAGAAATATTACCTGACTCTGTCATTCACTGCAGCTCTATAGAACTTAATAGCATTTTTCAGCTCATTGTTTTGGTTTTATGGCAGTCAACTTTACTATTTTCATTCCCTCTCAACACTCTCAACAACCGTATTTCCAGATGCAGGCATCTGTTTTCAACCTGCTAAATACTACCTATCCAGCACCGAACATCAGACAGAGTGAACATAGTGGAGCATTTAGCAGCTAAAAAGCCAGATATTTCCCTCATGAGTAGATGAAGTGCAATACAGAGCTAAATGATGATTAAAATATATTAACCTGGTGGCCAAAACTACAACACTCAAGTGAGGTGCAAATGCTTCAATACTGTGAGTAACCTGTGACCATCTGACAAACTAATGAAGGAGCTACCAAAATGATGTTTAGTTCCAGTAGACAGCAACACACACAAGTACATTTCCTTACTTGTCCAGGTTAAACACACTCCACATACTCGAAGGGCAGCTTGCTGCAGGATGCATCCATGTGACTGACAGGTGATGACAACACTTTCTGATATCTCACAGATGGCAAAGTTGTGCTGACAGGTTGTTGTGACAGAGGTGTATGCTGGTATGTAAACAGCGCTGAGCCGGTGTTGGCATGGGATGAATTATCATGATACCCAATCCCCAGGAGCTTTCTTAGTCTGTATATTTCTGTATCAGTTTCCCAGTGTGTGTGCTGCCCACCTGTCTGTGTGTGACTCTCACGAGACGGTTCACTTTCTCTGACAGCAGTTCTTTTGTGTCTACATTGTCCTGAGCCGCTGCAGGTAATTTCCCCACCTATTGTCCCTTTCCGCACTGCCAGAAACTATAATTCAGCTCTAACCAAGCGAGAACAGTACAGCTCTGTTGTACACCGCTGCAGTCAGAGTGAGACAACTCTGGCAGTGAAGGACGGATGGAGCGCGTAATGGTTTGAGGACTTGTTACATCGTGCTGGGACTGGGAGGACTGGGCCTGTAAATGGAGACACATGGGGCAGGACAAAACCAAATACACCCTCCTCAAAGTGGAGCTATGCACATTTCAGGTGAAGCCGCCGTTAAGGCAGCTGTTGCCTGTAGTCAGATGTGCAGAGAAACATCAAACATTGTCTTTTGCGGCTGAGTTACAGCATGTCACTGCATGTCACAGTCTAGTAATGTAAGAGCTTGTGATTGCTGGCTTACAGGCGCGGCACTAAAATGTTGCAGTGCTTTGACAAACAGCAGTTCATCTTGCAGTAAAGCTGAAATAGTATAACATATCTGACAGCTGGCTGCGTGACTGCTGCTGCTGCCGCTGTCAAGGGAAAAAAGAAGAAAATGTTAGCTTCTCTGTTCTGATATATGTGTATTTGTTTGCCAGGCTTCATACTTTCATATGTTTGGCTCATTAAACCTGTTCTGAAATAATTTTAGTGCTGTCTTATGCGAAATGTGTGTATTTTAGTAAGATGTACTCTTGTGGTGATACAAATGGCATTCAGTGACAACATTGCGGCGCAGAAGAGTAATGGATGTGCTGTATTCCTGGCGGTGTTGCAGTTAGCCATGGCACAGACCGGTGAAAGGCTCTGGCTCCTTGAAGGCGGACTCGCACCAAACCACCGCAAGCATTCGACTGTCTCTGTGCATTCAGGCAGAAACTGCAGCCTGTCTTACAGGAGCAGCAACAGGACACTATTGACTAGATTAATTTAGGAGGCGAGGACACCGGCCAAGGATGGGAGTCATGGAGTTTGGTTGTGCTTCTGTTTTGTCAGCAGCAAAGGGGTAGAAGATTTGGAGCAAGGCCTGGGTTTGGAATAGGAGGTTTGGTTTGGTTTTGGCTCGGGTTAGTGGATGGAAATGAGCTTAAGTGAGGACCAGAGGTGGAACTGGAGCCAGTGTGCTCTTGTGTTTTGTCTTGTGTTTGAGAATAGAAATGTACCTGGATTGTGGTCAGCCAGAGGACTTACTTCCAGTAGCATTATATTCCACCTTGGTGGTCTGGCAATCCCTCCTCTGTGCTGTCTGACAGTTTGTCTTCTTAATAAGCTGCATGTCCATTTATACTCATTTTTACAGCTGGACTGATGAAAAAGCCACATTAAATGGGATGGGAACCACAGGAGGGATGTCTAACACAAGTTAATGGGCCACTAAGGGAGTATGTGGTTTTGAAGGCGGGGGGATGTTGTAACCTCAACACCTTCTCTGGACTTTTACAGCTATTTAAGTAGACCCGTCTAAGAAATCAATGGAATCACAAAAGTTTCCATTCTGGGTCACACGCACGTCCCTTTGCTGTAACTCTAGATTTTGGAGTTTGTTTGAAGAAGATACACAAATTTAGCACTAACTCACGAGAGGCCTGGCCTGAATGAGATATAAAGGAAACATATATCAAAAACGCATCGTGGTGATGCTTATGTGCACTGAGAATACCGCTGTGATAAGTGCCAGTGTGTGATTTGTTTGAGTGGGCGGAGAATTAAAAGATAAGTACTCTTTTTCTTTCAACTGTCATTTTATTTCTTTTTATCCACAATAGGGAAAGAGCAAAGTAGAAGAAACAGAACAATAAAAGTGACACGATGACAAAATGGAGTTGGGGATACAGTTGACAGGAGTACAAAAAGAGGTTTAGTGGCATTGTGCGCTGTCTAACCTACTTTTAATGTGAAAGAATATGCGGCTACATTATTATATGGTATGATATGAGCAGAATATTTGCATTCCTGTGACAGGCTGTGACAGTTTGAAGGCTTTTTATCTGAAGTCTTTCTCTGTCCTTCTTCAGAAAGCAGCGTTCACGAGGGAAGCACCGGCAACGACAATGATGGCAGCATCTGTGGCAGTGACTCCGCCTTCTACAAACAGAGTGAAGGTGAGCGATGCGGTGATTTCGACAGGCAGCATTTTGCTGATTTTTGTAGATGGTTAATTTCACCCATAATTATAATCAACGTTATCTTTTCCACTCTGCAGTTGTTTCTTGCCTGCTGTGTTAGCCGTATTGATTTTTTTCTTCACCATTTGTTCCCTTTGTCCATTTTCTTAAAAGGTTGAGCTTTTACTTTTATTGCTCGTTAACTGTTGCCTTAACAAATACAGACCATTCAGTGTAGTGCGTGTGTGTGTGTGTGTGTGTGTGTACACAACACTAAAGGGATCTTTCCGTCATTAAACTGCACACCGATTAAAATTCAGATCCATGCACACAAACATAAATCCACACAAAATCTCTGACATGCCGTCTCGCGCAAATACACACAGCAGATAAAATTATAGCCGCCTACACACAGCGGACAACACATGCTTAGACCATTTACTGTACACACCCGCCTTCATGCTCAAATATGACAAATAGCCACAACCTAATGATAACACTAATTTCATTTGTTTGCCTGTAATTATGAGTTGTTTATGTAATGATCAAGATATGCCATTTAGATAATGGCAGCTCTTGAGAAGCCCACAAACAAAAGCTCTCACAGGTGTGTGTGTGTGTGTGTGTGTGTGTGTGTGCGTGTGCGTGCGTGCGTGTGTGTGAGAGAGAGAGAGAGAGAGTATTCGACTGTAGTGTTCAAATGGTTTTCTGTGGTCTGTTGGGAGCAATTGTTCTTCTCTGTTTACTTTTTGTTTTTTCTTTTATTGTGCCCCAAATTATTTGGATAATTATTCAGGGAATCAATTTAAATTTAAAAACTTTCTGTTTACTTGTTAACTTATTTAACAGCAATGGTTCCCAACATTTTCTGCTCGTGACCTCTTAAAAGAGTTCTCTATCGATCTACGATGGAGTTTTTATAATGTAACATGATTGATGCAGCGATATAAGCTTTTTGTATTCCAAATTCTGGTGCTTACATTTCCCGCAATGCAACTCAAGTGCCAGTGGTCTGGTTGGAGACTCAGGTGTGTTATGCTAGTTGCAGCTAATGTAGCTTCAAGCCTCAAGCAGAGAAACTTCAGTCTTCAGCCCCCAAGCGATGCTTCACTTTGCAGCTCCCTCTGGAGCCACAAAAGAGTTTTTAAAGTTTTTTCACCAGACCTATAAACAGACTTTGCTGTGTACAATCAGCAGAGCTCTGCTTGATACTGATTAGAAAGCAATCCACAGGGGCGGCGCTTAGCTCAGTCGGTAGAGCAGCCGCCCCATATGCAAAGGCTCGCTGTGGCTGGCCCGGGTCCCGACCTGTGGCCCTTTCCCGCATGTCATTCCCCATCTCTCTCCCCACATTTACTGTCACCCTTCAGCTGTCTCTATCTAATAAAGCTTGGAAAGGCCAAAAAAAATCTTTAAAAGTCCACAAACATACTGTCATCATATCAATCATCTTGTGACATGTTGAAGGGGTTGTGACCCCCAGGTTGTGATCCATTCGATTACAGTAGGCGTTAAAGAGAAGGGATGAAGGGTTGTCTTCGTTACGCAAGTGTAATATCTCAGAAATGTTTCTGTGTGTTATATTAGGACACAGTATGGCAGAGACGCTCACAGTCGCCCTGCGTGTTGCTGAGGAGGCTATAGAGGAGGCCATCGCTAAGGCAGAGGAGTTCAGTGACAGCTTGGTGAGACGTCCTTCAGTTCTTCTTCTTTTTCTCCCTCTTTGTCTCCCTCTTTTCCATTCACTCTACTCTGCTCTTGCCTCTCTCTCAGTCTCAGTATCAGCGGGATGCAGCCACGGTTTTTGTCTGCACAGACCCTCTGCTAGTAATTCACAGTCGCTTTAAACAGCATATACCGTATGTGTGTGTGTGTGTGTGTGTGTGCGTGCAGGAGAAGCAGAATGAGGCTCGATATCTGCGGGACCACAAAGAGGAGCTCATAGAGGAACTTGCCACAACCATTGTACAAAAAGTAGGTTGAGTGAGAATGTGTTTTACTTTTTGCATCTTTACTTTTCACTTGTTTATGAATGTTTAATAGCAGTTAACCTCATTAATGTGTAAGTGCGCACAAGAAAATGAAAATAATACATCCAGCCATGTCTTCACACTTGATTTACTGATTATTATATTGTGAGAGATGATCCAGGAACACAGAAAACTAAAGTTCTTCTCCTCTTTTGAAATTGGGATTATGGCACCATTACAGTAAAGGGCTAAAAGTCTTTGAATATGATATTTTAGTTGGAATTATGATTCAATCATAATTCCATGATTCAGTCTTGTCTAGTGAGTTGAGACAAAGTTTTCAGTCGTTTGATTGCTTTGCAGTTTTAATTAACATTTGTTGGTGTTGGCATTTGAAGGTGAAATGAAAAAATTGATTTTTTTTTTATCTCCACTATAAGGATGTTGCTGCATAATATTGCATGAAAATTCAAACTGAAACTGGATTACCGGTTTTAAAGTTTCATTATAACAAATTATTCATGCCTAAGTGTGCTGCTGTATGATTGTGTTTTCATTATTTCACTTTATATTATTATACTGTGCTCTTTTATATCCTTTCGTACCTCGCAACTTTCCTTCTCAGATCATACAGAGGAGGAAGCGCTCAGAGATGCAAACAGAGTATGACTTTGTCTGGCCTCAGACTCAGTCGCTGATCCAGCCCAGTGAACTCCCATCTCCGTCTCAGCCTCAAGCATCCTCACAAGGACCACAGGACCCCCTCAAGACCTCCTACTCCCTCTGGGTCAGTCTGTGCCTCTGCACAAACTCTTAAAAAATGCCAACCATATCCGGCGAGGTTAAAACAAAACTGTCCTGTTGGCGGATGTAAACTGCTGAGTCTTGACCAGAAGGATTTGCTTCCCTATTGTGCACCATGTGTTTAAAGAAAGGGTGGTTTAGTTTTTCCAGTGCACAAGCTGTACATTTCTCACTTCATTTCACAGCACATACACAGGATAATGATCCCCTGTGTGTGTTCCTCTGGGTGGACCAACCGTTGTCTCTGTGTCAGATTTTAAAAAACACAGGAATGTTGTGTTTGGCAGAAAATCACTTGAACTTTTCAGTAGCACTGGCGATGATGTGGGCCCATTTAGCATTTGTATTTTGGTCTCTTCTCTTTGACTGATGTCCTCTGCAGATCTTACAGCTGTTGTATTGAAAGGCTCTGACTCACTTGAAGTTATGTACTCTTAACCTTTGCACATCGTAACTAATTTAGAGGATAGTCTGGACTTGGCAGACAAAGTTTGGCCATTTTCCCTGGCATAAAGGGAAAGTAGACCCATAGGTGTCTGGATAATACATCATTGAAGTGTTTTTACATTGATTGCCCCCTTAAATAGGCAAAAGCAAGGCATTAGAATTAATTAATTAGGATTACATTGAAGAAAATCCAAAAGTCTAAGAGTCTGCACAATCTGATGATAACATACAGGTTACACAGACACATAGGACACACACACAAATCAGCGATGCACACCTGGCAGTGATCCACGCTGCTAGTCAGCGGGGACTCGAGTAGATTTGTCATCGTCCCGTATGAGCGAAGCATCAAAGCTGCGCTCCCAGGGCCTCACCGTTCTGTTTCCCGCTGTTTCACTCAGTGAAGATCAAAGTCCTGTGAAATTCGAAGGGATCCTCCTCAACTGCTCAGCTCGCCACGGGAAGAGCTCTGTTTATCAGCTCTCTGCAAACGCACTCACCAAGACACACGCAAACACTGATCCTTAGAGTAATCTTAATGGTGCGTCCCACCCATTGTAAGAATTTATGTTTCTTCTCTAATTTTCCTGCGCCCTACTAGACACTTCAGGCTGTACTTGAACATATATTTATCTACATCAGTGCTTTGGGAGTTTGTGCTTCTGAATGAGGTTTATACCCCCCCCTCTTTTATTATTCCTGGAGCAGCCTCTAAAGCTACATCCACAAACACTGTCTGCACAGAAGAAAACATTCCTGTCTTATCCAAACCTAATCTAACCAGAGAACTTTATCGTTAACCCAAATTAGTTCCCTGTCAAGAAGAGAACTGGCAAAATGTCTTAATTTTTTAGATATTTCATTATATGATATGACGTTTTATCACATGTCCAGAGATCTCCCTCACACACACACACTAAGAAAACACACAGATGAAGGATGTCTGGCTCGTTATTAGTTGCTTTCTAGCTCCACCTGCTGATGAAAATGTGACCTACACTTACACACAGATTTTTGCCCAGACAGGAAGCAGACGAGGCAGATGGACCAAGTGCTCTCCTTTCTATTATGTAATTACTATATGTGGATATTATACGTGACTGTTCCTGGCCACTGTGCTGCTGCTTCAGTCCAAGCAGTAATAATCTGTCTGGAGCTCCTGTGACTGAAAGTCTGTCTCAAGGGCCTGCTCAGACTCAAGTGAACCGTGGCCCAGAATTAATCAACATTAAATTTCCTGTCAAACATTCTTCACTGAACTTTCTTTGAGCAGGACAATGATGTCTGACTGTTACTGTAGAGTTACTATCGGCAGAGGTGCACACACACATACATAATTTAGTCATTTGTTGCTACAAATCAAACATTTGTGCATTTTAATGTGTGTGCTTGCAGCGCTCGCGCTCAGCGTTCTCCCTCACCAGTGACGACTCGCCAGAGAAGGGTCCAGAGGAGGAGGCCGCCGGGGCGGGCAGTGGCTTGCAAGAGTACTCTTCTCTGAAGAGAGAGGCCAAGGCCACGTCTCTACCCAGCTGGAAGAGTGTCGACCGCCTGGACAACTCCAGTAAATATGACACTCACAGACTCCGATTAAAGTCGATCCTAATCAGTTTTCTTTTGATTCCTCCTGATCCTGATCCCTGTGCTATTTGCTATAGAATCGATTAAAGCATTTTCTACTAATACCTTCATGATGCAATGCACAATAGGATAAAATATGGCACTGCGGCACTGATCAGTGGTGATACATTTGTGAAAATGTAACCGCTTTTTATTTATGCTCATATAAATGATCTTCTGCCACTGTAAAGGGCAAATAGTTTGACTCCTTTATGGCTTTTTTTGAGATAATGTAAATTATGATTGGATCATATATACTGTTTTCTTGCAATTTGCTTTACCCAAAACACTGCCCTGATGGCCTAAAATGTGTACTTGTCTAATTGATGGTTAATATTGGCTGTGGTTGTTTGAATTCCACAGTAATCATTTCCAAAGATATTTCCAGATTTCATGCTGGCAAAAACTTTTTTTTAAAAAACTGTCAAAATATGGATAAATACATGCTTCTCCTGTTGCTACAATACATTGCTATCAATGATTATAATAATATTTTTACTGTAAGTGAGACTCTTGCACTCTTGCAAAGCATTTTAGGTCACACAGTCTGAAAAGTATAAATGAAAACAGGAGTTTGTTTTTCCAAACTTCCTGCTGTCTGTTCATGTTCTTCCAGGTGCATCCTCAGTGCTCCAGAGCCCAGACGGTAACTGGATCGCTCTGCACAGCTCACAGCTGTCTCGACCCAGCCTGCTAACCAAGAGGAAGAGCCTGGTGTTCAGCGTGTTGGAAAAAGAGTCCGGTGTCGTCTCAGCTTACGACGAGATGGGATCCGACTCTGAGGAGAACGATGAAGGCGGATGGGGTGCAGCGCTGCGACAGTTCCGCCGCAAACTGTCCGATGAGACTTACTACACGGACTCGCAGCACGACCCAGAGTGGACGTACACCCAGCATCTTCCCATCACATCACCGTCCTCTGGCCAGTACACCAACACAGAGACTCTCAACTCAGACTCAGAGGCCTCATCTGTGCTGTCTGCATGCCCTCGCAAATCACCTCACAACCTGCTGAGGAAGAAAGGACCGTCTGACACACACCTGCACCCTCATCACCAGCCTCTCTACCACCAACACCTTCCACAGAACCTCTCTCCGTATCCGCTCCACTCAGAAGCACTGGATGTGAACTTTAACCCCAAGGTGATTTGTCTTTAAAAGCAAAAATAAAGTATCAAAATAAAGTTTGTTCTGCAGAAACTGGCCCATGTAATTGTTTATACTGATGCATCACTGGGTAAGCAGCATTTGTCCGATGGTTCCCAGCCCGGGGGTCAGGCTCCTCCAAGGGATCATATAATAAATGAGCAATCTGTAAATGGTGAATGATTTTTTTTTTGGCTCTCTAATCTCTGCTGTTTGTATGATATTATGGATACTTTGACCTGTTTGGGAAACAAACATTTACCTAAATTAAATCTGAGAAGTTTTGATGGGAAATTTCTGTGATGGAACTGGTAATAACTCATCGTCATTTGAAACAGGACAAGAAAAGGATCGAAATTCAAATGTAAAATTGTAACTATAACTGTCAAATGTGTAGATGTGGGGGGAAAAAGTACAAAAATGTTGTAAAAAGTACCTCAAAACTCCACTTTGTTATTTTCCACCACTGTTCCCAGGTGATGGGTGACAGCAGCGAGGCTGAGGAGAGGCAGAGTGACCCGGTCAGAAGATCAAGGCGACGCAGGAAAAGCAAGAGAGAGTCGTCCACAGAGCAGAGCAGGCCTGGAGGCCAGAGCCACACACAGTCCATCTACCCTTTAGTGCAGGTAAAATACACAACAGCAAATGTACTACTATTAGTGTTTTCTAGTTGATTCTTAATAGTAACTGACTTGAAATCCCACGACACCAGTGAGACATGTAATGGTTGTAAAATGTTGTTTCTCCATTGGGAGGCAGCAAAGTATAAATCTGTGTTTGATATAGTTCAGGTTCCCTTCCTCTTCAGTGATTCTGTAGTCCTTTTGCTCAGTCAGTTGATGTAGGTGTACTGAATGTCTTTCTGTGCCTGTGTCTCCTCATTCAAGGAGAACAGTGGTTTTCTACTCAATGTCCTGCTGAAGAGGGGTTTAAGTGAGGAACAGCCAGTACCTGACACTATGCCAGTGGCCACAGCTGCACCAGACGCCTTCAAATTAGATGCCATGACACCCGAGCCAAGGGACTTGGACACAGTGGCCCCAAATTCAGCAGCCCCCAGCCCTCCACAGCCCTACACTCTGGCTCTGGGGTCTCAGCAGCACTCGCCCAGTAGCTCAGGGCCTGGAGACCCTCTAGAAGAGGAGCTACGATCCAGAATCAGCCAGCTGGTCAGCCGTGCCAACAGCAAAGACAGCAGCTCTTCTGAAGAGGAGTGCACAAAGCGGCCTGTGGACAAACAGACGGATAAAGAAAGTGACAGACAGAGAGAGATGCCGAGGGCGAAAGACACGGAAAGAGAAAGGCAGAGGGCAAGTGACAGGTTAAGAGACAGGACCAGCAGTAAGGAAAGAGATACATCAAGTGAAACAGTGGAACAAGTGAATGGACAAGAGATGAGAAGAGGTGAGAGACTAATAAAGAGTCTGTCGGTGAGAGAGGAGGGAAGAGTTAGGGAGAGGAGGTTGGAGAAAGGAGTGGCAAGTTTGGAGGAGAAAGTAGATGACCAGGAGCAAAAGAGAAGCGATAAAAGAGAGCCAAACAGGCAAAGTAAGAGGCAACATAAAAGAGATGCAGAGAAGGAAGCAGAGCAGAAAGGGGGAGTAAGGAGGAGTGGATCTAGTGCAAGTTCGCCTGCTATTACACCATCTTCCCAGGAGGGGGTGCTATCAGGCAGCCAGGTAAGAAGATTAGTACAGTAGATTTGATTCCACCACTCATGTTTTGCTTTTGTAGCTGCCCTGCTAGGAATGTACTGTCTGTCTGTCTGTCTGCCTACATTTATCTTATTTGATTTATTATTTTTCTCTCAATAACTCTTGATCCTCTCACCTTCCTCTCTTATTATTATGTGTCGATCACTGCCATCCTTATCCGTCCCTCATCCTGGGTTTTCCCTCTTTCTCTGTGCTTCCCTTCTTCTTTTTTGGCTGGTCTGCGTGTTGCTTTGTGCGTGTGCATGTGTGCGTCAGGAGGGATACAGTGACTTGGAGCAACAGCAGAGGCTTCAGTTGCTCTCCTCACTCTTACAGCAGGTGAGATATCAGCTAGAAAGCAAGGGAATCCTGCGACGCATTGTGCGGGATGCCACCCTTGAGGACATACGACTCTAATTAAACCTCCATCCACACCTGCGTGCACGTATATAACTTCAAAACATGCATTGAAACACATTTGTGCTGACTAAACGTACAGTAATGTATTTACTTCTGATGTAAATGCACAGTCACATAATATGTGATGGCTGGATTCAAGTGCGATTAAGTTGAATGTCATAGGCAATAAAGCTTCAGGCATTTGTAGTGCAGCTAAAGTAGTGTGTAGTAGCAAAAACGCTGTCTAAATATAAAGGGTAACAGAGTTTTTTCTGTTAGTCCCTCAAAAGTAAAACTGCAGACCTTGATGTCCCTCCTAACACACCTTGTTTTGCTTTTTGGTTTTCAAGAATCATACTGGAAGACATCCATCACAGAAAAGCTGCAAATATAATTTTTTCATTAACAAATGTCTCAAAAGGTCAGGATGCGACACAGCTACAGGACCAAACTATTTATTTATTTATTTACAATTTATTAATTTTTTTGACTGGAGAAGCTGCCTCTATGCTAACTTTCTACATTTACATGTTTAAATATGGCTGAAGACAATAAGTGCACCTTTGTTGTAAATTACAAACACAAATATCTACTGAAATGCATTGTGTAAGAGCATCCTACTGTAACGATGAAAATGTAGTACACAGGGACAAGAGGCATCCGTGTATGGAACAAGCAGCAACTCATGCACACATGTCTGGTGTATGGTCATATCATATTAATAGACAAATTGTATCCTGTCACATTTCTGTCAGTCTAACCCATGAGATGTGCGACTATATGTACTAACGATATACAAAGATGCCAGTGTGCAAAATAAATCTGCTTGATTTATCTTGAGTGAGCTTTTGATGTGCACTGTTGCCCAGCAATGCACTGCATGGAGGATATAAAAGAAGCTTTTTGCTTTTTCTTCTCCAAAGTTACAGACTGAATGATGCTTACTGGTGCTGCCTTTTAGAGTGAATACAAAAGCATGTGTTGTGAGAAAATGTGGATATAATACATACTGAATACTTGCTAGTATGAATGGTTACATTTCATGAACTGCATGTAGAATCGGGCTAAAATTATTGTCGTAATATTTCCACAGACAAAAGTCAAAACCCACACAAAGTCATATAGATACGTAGAATATATGTAGAATTTGCACACACACGTACTCAGTCATTTAGACATGCACTTAATGAGCTCACCTTATGTACGAGTGTTACATCTGAGGCGTGTGGGTCGATGCTGGTCATTAGTCAGACTCATTAGAAGGGCTCCTGTGAGTAATGCTAGTCTCTTACAATGTGTATGACACATGTACAAGTGTGATCTATTCCTGTTGGTTTTCACAGCTTCCTTTGAAACCCACCAGGACCACTCAGTTTGATATAAATAAGGGAAAATGTGACAATGACTGTGATATTTGTGACTTTCATTTTTTTTTTGTATTTACATGGAATTTACACCACCGGAAGCAAAATGACAATGATTCATTCATGTCCAAAATATAAATTTACTGCTCACTATAGTGAGTATCTGTTATATAGTAAGTAGTGAATGAATGTCTGTGCCTTAATTTTTTCAGTAGCCATATGCGCTCAGATCTCTTGCACAGTCACTGTCAAAAACAGTTGGAAGACAAAGCAATTTGGTAATGAAAATAACAAAGAAAGAAATCTCAATACAAATATGGACATGTTGCATAGTCCATTGTGCATTCAACATAAAGGTAATGTAGTGCTCTAATTCTTGATAATAACATACATATGCACACTCAAGAAACCTTTACAGATGTAGCTGTCTATGTGATTTTAATATTTTTGTTTGAAAGTGAACAACAAAGAGACACAAAAGAACCACAAAGAGACACAAAACAACCACAAAGAGAGACAAGACAACAACAAAGAGACACAAAACAACAACAAAGAGATGCGAAACAAGATACAAAATGAGACATGAAACAGCTCTAAAGAGATAAAAAAAATAACTTCAAAGAGACAGAAAGGAGATACAAAGCAATTTCAAAAGGACTGCAATTGTTCCAGTGTCGTCATATGTTGGTTTTATGCCTTGCTCCTATGTAGGAGAGGTTGGGGGCCTTTTACATGTCTGTGTTCAGGAGCCCCTTGTCTCATAATATGTCCATGACTGTAGGCTCTTTGGAGTTACAAATAGCAGCTCTGTATTCATATTTAATATTGTCATGTTAGAATATTTAAAGAACTATGCTTTTAACTAATTTTATTACTATTTATTAAAACTCCACTTATATTCCAGCCACTTATATTTTATCTTACATTATATCTCTATCTTAATATGAAACAAACATTTATATATTTTAAGTGTATCTCTAAATGTCAGTAGCAGTGTGACGTGTATGTGTGTCAGACTGTTTGATCTGTATGGTGATGGCTTGGTTCTTTGGAGTGGTTGAGAACATCAGACTCTCACCAAGCGTCCATTTCTTCATCGAACCAACCCAAGTCAATATCTCGGACCATCCATCTCTGCTTCTCATTCTTTTTAAGATGACTGAATGGTGTTTTAAAAAAAAAAAAAAAAGATAAAAGGTTTGGTTTTCTGCCTCTCATCTTTCACTCAGTGTTGTGTCTTGCCTTGGCCAAACCATTGTCCCTCGTCTCCTTCGTATCCCCACCTGACTCTTGTGTCATCACCTAAAGCTCTGCCTTTCAGACTGTCACACTGTCTGTCTGACTAGGAGAGGGATCAATATGCCTCCGATCCCACTGATCAAAGCTCCAGCCAGTGACTAATTCTTTATTGAATTACATCTTTCTTCCTTCATCGCTGTTTCCTTTTCTTGCTCAGTGTTTTCATCTTTCTTTGCTTTTTTTTTTTTACTAGACATCTTCACCATAGAATTTATAATTTGTCCCAGACAGTCTGAATTTGGAAACATGCTCAGATAAACAAGTTAATAACAAGACCAAGTGGCAGTAAACACAGTGACTAATATGTTCCCTTCATTTGTCTGTCCACTCATTCCAAAATTAATTAACTAATCCTGCATATTTTCATCTTTTTTTTTCATCATCATGTCCTGTAATGGACGTATAATCTCAGGTATAAGCTTCAATTTAAAAGGAGTTCTTGTGAAGAAAGGATTGAATTCCCGATTCTCTGGCTGCACATCCAAATGCTGTAATTGCCACCCTGCAGTCGTACTTCTTGTAACAGGGTGCAAAGTAATAAGATATATTCTATTCACTGCAACATCTTTTAACTGATCAAAGCCTGAAAGAATAAAAGATCAATCACTCCTCCCACTTTGCCTCGAAACCGTCATCACCTCCTATCCTCCTCCTCCTTCTATACATTCTACATTTCTCACCTCCAGCTCCATCTTCGTTCTATACCTTCTGATTGAGCAGCTGACATCGGAGAAACCTTTTAGGTTATGTGTTATGCATCATGTTGGAGTTTGTGTTTTGCTTACCTAAATATTTTATAATATCCCAAACACTGGTTGCATAATTAAATTGTGTTACATTCCGTTGCTTCTTGAATGAAAGATATTTTTCGTTTTACTTCATTATGCTACATTAAGCCATTGCTTTGTCCTTAATGTGGTGTTTACAGATTTTATGAAGGCATGCATTAAGTCTTTATGCCTCCAGCATCTCTTTGAAGGTTTCTCAGTCTGAACATAACATTTATGACCATCTCACTTTTAATTATGAAAGTTCAGTATCATTTTTAACCTCTTTAGTGTTCACATTAAGTCTTTTATGATGTGACTGACTGCTGTACTCTGTGTATGTCTGTGTGTGTGTTTGCGTGTGTGCCTTCCAATGAAGCAGAAGTACTCTGCGGCCTCTCTCTGCAGCATCACCACAGAGGTGTTGAAGGTTTTGAACGCTACAGAGGAGCTGATCGGTGAGGCAGGAGGTGAGAGCTACACCCCGTCTGAGTCCATGAGTGCTTCTCCAATCTCCAGCAGCTCTGAGACCCGCAAGCTGGACCAGAGGCTGACCAAGATGGAGGAAAACGTAAGCTAAAGGGCAAGGTAGCCCTTTGTGGATTTCCACCCAATAAGAAACGCATGTTGTGATTTAATCATACTGGAAACTAAATGTGCGCTCCTCTGTGCAGGTGTACCTGACTGCTGGTGCTGTGTATGGGCTTGAGGGGGCCCTGGGGGACCTGGAGCAGTGTGCCCGCAATATTAGCAGTGGCACAACAGACACAGAGCTGGCCTTCCTGGAGGACCAGGTGGCCACTGCAGCCGCTCAGGTTCAGCAGTCTGAACTGCAGGTACAGGAAAGCTTTTCTCTGCAGCTGTCTTCCTCTGATTGTGTTTGTGCCTCACAAATCTTTTCACCAATGTGAACCCAAATGTGAACTGTGAGTTTCACATGTTATATCAGACTTGTATCAGAATTAAGTCTGTTTCTGCCCTTTAAGGTCTCAAACATTGAGGCCAGGATATCAGCTCTGAAAACAGCTGGGTTGAATGTGGCTGTCTGTAATCGCTTCTCCAAGTTCAAGCCAAAACCCAAGGTAACTTCAAGTACTACACTGCCACACAGCCATACAGTATGTAGACCGTCTTCATCTGGTTGTGTTTGCTAATATTATATCATAAAGTACTGATACGTTAAGAAACATTTGTCTGAGAAAGTGACTGTATTTGGCTGAAACATTGCTAATAAAAGCTGTGATATCTATCACTGAAATCCCACTGAGGTTTTGTGGATATGCATACAACTATTGTGTTACTACTATGAGAACATATAGCAGCCAGAGTCAGAAAGAGTCAGAAAGATTTGTTAATTTATGAATACTCTGATTACAGCCTCAAACCCTGGACTCATCGCGCCATCAAAGGAGGAAGCTTCCAGCCCCTCCACTGAAAGGTACCAAATTAGTTTCTCATGCTCAATTTATGAGGCTATAAATACAAAACGGATTATCTCCAAATTCCCAAAGGTAAATACTATACATATTTGAGTCATAGAAAGTTGAATATATTTACTGTTGTGATGTTCGAAATCCTGTACACCCCTCTACTTATCAGCCATCAATAGTATAAGCAAAAGTAAAGTGAGTGTACTAACCTGTGCTGACTCAGTGCACAGTATATGTCATACTCTCGTAACCACAAACACTGCTTAACACTACCTTGTATACACCGTGTGTGTGTACTCTGTTTGTGTGTGTGTGTGTGTGAGAAACAAAGACAGCTAGAGATGGGGAGTGAGACAGAGATGAGAAGATACTTTTAATTCACCTTTAGTTAACATCACACATTCTGCGCTTTGTCCTAAAAGAAGAGATTGGTTGCTGAATGGATGTAAAAATGAATACATCTGCTAGAAAGGGACTAAGTAACTGAAAAGCTCCATTAGATGTAAAGCAGCCAAATGGAAACACAGGAGTACAGGAGGGTAAGGCTCGTTTTATCAACCAACAAGAAGTCTGTCCCTTTTCATGTCAGTGAATGGCCTTTTTCTGTTGGGGGCTTTCTTTATGTTCGTTTTTGTTTCTTTTTTTTTTCTTCACCAGCATTCACACAATAGCCTTGATTCAGGGTGGCTTTTTCAGCACAGCTCCAAAGACAGACAGCAGGCAGGACAATGGCACAAAATCAGTGACCAAGACATGTAATCATATCATTGAATCCTGCTTAGCGCGTCTTTTTTTATCAGCCGTTCTATGACTGGGACAAGTCAGCTGTCGTCTGAATCACATATTATTGGTAGTTTCTCTTTTTCTGGACAATGCAAGCTTTTTTCAGCAGATTTTAAAATGCTGTTTTGTTTAATGTGTTTTTTTTTTTGTTTTTTTTTGGTATTTTAGAAAAGTTGGAGCCAGAGCAGCAGGTGAAAATGTTTCGCCCATAGTGACAGTCAGCAGCACAACGAGTCCCTCAGGGCCGCTTCAGAGCTCCAGGGACGGGGGGCCCCTCTCATCCAGTGCCTTGACCCAGTGTTCGCCGCCAGCTCCAGGCAAAGCAGGGGCCAACACCTGCCCTGTGTGACCCACGAAACACTCAGCCCTCAACCAGGCACGGTACCATGTCAGTCAAACTCCTCACAGAAGACATGACTGGCCATTTCCTCTTTTCCACTTTATCCTCCATTTCCTCCCATCACTGCACACATCACATCAAACAAGGATGACTCAACAGTCGGTGTCTCTGCCTTAAAAATCTGCAAACACTCCTCATGACCCAACTGAAAAAGAATATCTGTACAGACAAAAAGGACTCACATTTCCTTTTTCTATCTGTTTGCAAGAGTATTGTGATTTACTGTATGATGAAGACGTGGAAAAATCATGTGAAACTTTCTGTGATTCAGTGTCCCAAAAAGAGGCTGAGCCGTGTTTTATACTGCATCTCCTTCCTCACCAAATGTCACGAGGAATCTAACCACCCCTCCAAAGCTTTTTTTGAATGATTGTCTTTTTCACACACACTGCTATCGGATGGTAATCCTCATTTGGGGAATGATTGTAACACCTTTAACATTTTAACCATTTTAAAATTGTATGCACTAACCAGAAAATAGTGTTTAAAAATGTGCAAATTATCAGGACCAAAACATTTTTGTCCTTCCTTCCTGCCACTAAAATTGTTAGATGGCACACAAAGCACACTTGAAAAATCTGCCATTCTTTGTAAACAGCATCCATAAGACTAGTTAAAACAGTAGTTTGATATTTGGGGAAACATTGACTCTTTTAAGAGTTACATATGAAGACTGATACCACTCTCATGTCTGTCCAGCAAACATGTAGTTTGTTAGCCTAGCTTAGCTTAGTTTAGCATGAAGACAACAAGGGGAAACAGCTAGTCTGACCAAAAATAGCTAGCATGGCAACACCTCTAAAACTCACCGATTAATGTCATATTTTGTTTGTTTAAACCGTACAAAAATATAAGCCAGGTTAGCTGTCAACCCCTTATTTTACTTTAAGCTTTTACTTTAAGCTAAGCTAATCTAAGATAGCTGTCTGCCTGCTGGAGGGGTATTCATTTTCTCATATAACTCAGCAAGAAAATGTCCAACTGTTCTCTTAAATAGATGCCAACTGTTCATGATTGATTTAATAGGGAAGTGCTCTCCCATTTAGAAAAGCAAAGGATGAAAATAACTTCTTGCTAGACACACTCATTACAGCCTTAATGTGGAAGCTGTGTGCTTTTACATTGAAGTGAATCAAAATAAGGTTTGAGTAATGTCTGAATGTCAGACAAACTCGGCTCAACACACGTCTGCATAGGTTTGACATTCAGGTTTGGTCTGACAGCATGCTTTCCTCATGCAGTATTCTTCAACCCAAAGTCATTTTCTTCCTCTCTTGTCATTTACTTCATTTATTTTTGTAACATTGTGGCCTTTAATTTGAACAAAAAAAAAAAAAAAGGTATTTCCCCTTCGCTGGGTCATGTGTGAACTTTTCTGTTGCATTCAGAAAATCTTGTAAAGATTTTTACATAATGAAGTCTGATGGGCTATATAACAAATGCCATAAAACCATGATTTTGTTACAAGCAATTTATTTTTGTACTTTACTGAACATTTTTATGCAATACCACTGAAATAAGTACTATTGCAAATTGAAGGCTTTATTCTCTCCTCAAAGGAGCCCTCCTCAGTCAGTCCTATCAGACTTTCTCACGTGTAGTGACTCAAAGTGCTTTGCAGTGTATGCCTGCATTTACCATTTGATATTCTGCCAGTAATGACGATGGTAAATGTTACAAAAACACGGGTGACAACAGGCATTTTTGGAGCGGCTAGTACAATTCATACTGTATTTGTACTCCTTAAACACTCGATTTGAGAATACTGCCTTTCATATTTGGGTTATTTTTCTTTACTCTGTGACCACTTACATTAGTTAGAATCTCAGTTAGCCATGCATATGGTTGTCAGGTCAAGTACAGGTTAGCAACTGAGCAGAGTCGGACAACTTGAACTATAAGTTGTGATGATCTTCTGTATGAATGCTCTGCCCTTTCTATTAGTGACCTTTTCATCCCAGCCTTTCGCATCTCTGGTTTTTGCACATTGATCCTGTACTTTTGTCAAACTTGTTCTCCAGAGGTATCGATGTATAAAAGCATGTTTCTGGTTTTATCGAAATTGATGTAAAATTTCCCATGAAAAGCACAGCCACAAGGGTCCAATCATCAGTGTCCTGTATTTTTCTAATGTAAAAAAAAAATTATATCATCACAGAATTTGTTAATATATGTATATGTGTGAAAAGATGGATATGATATAGAATAATGTGTGTATTGCCCAATCATAGTTGACCAATCTTTCAGTGTTGTGTGCAAGAGGCTGTGTATAATTGTCATGACTTGTAGGGCTGGATTCAGGACAGGAAGTCTCATTTACTGCTGATACTGTGTCCCAGATAATCAGAAATGATGAGATTCACACAGAGCTAAAAACAAAATCTACTTTTGTTCCTGTTTAAATCGAATGTGAATGACCACAGTGAAGTTCCCTGTGCACAGCTCCACAGGCGGGCCATTCACCTTTATGTGCAATCGTTTGTTGCAATCCATATGACATGTTGGGGAAAATATTAACAAGCAAAAAAAAAACAGATTCTCTATGTGCCACAGTACCCTGAGAAAAAAATGTATTATGAAATTAATAAAATTTACAAACTGAAAGCTTTCTTGTTTGAAAGAAAATGTTTGTTGTGCACCCGCAAATACAGAAAGGCTACAGGCAAAATGATGATGAACAGATATAATCACAACATCCTGGTTTATTAATCAATATAGAATGCATTTTTATGTACAGATACATTTGGAGAGTGATTTCATCAACCAAGGCCTCATAACAGACACCAGAGAGAAATACAGTTAAGAACAAAAAGGTATATAACCTCAGTCATGATAAAAAAAATGAAGACACTAAGAGTTTATGGATGAAGGGAGGAGGACACGCTGTCATGGAAACCAATCCCTGTCCTCTCCATCCAGCACGTTCCCCAGGTTCTCCTTGTTTCTGATGCTGTTGAGAAGCAGTGCCAACGTCCTGACGACAGGCTGAATACCCCCGCTGCCCAGAGCCTCCATGCTGCTGTGCCTCTTCCCGAAGCGGCCAATGGGTCTCACCCCACGTCCCACGTACCAGAATGGGTCTATCTCTGGACCTGGACACCACATGAGTACATCAGTGGCAGTGATAGGAATTATTATGAACAAAAGACCAGCATTACTCATGATTTCCTGATGCTTGCCCGATGCTTAGTAGAGCTTAAAAAAAGACAAAATACAAAAATCTAATTTTCAAAGAAAACTAACTGTACAAAACATAGATAGATAGTACTTTATTGATCCCTGAAGGGAAATTCTTTCACTGCAGCAGCATGTAGTAACACAGTAACACAGAACACTAGATACGCATGCAGTAAAAATGGTGACACAGAATCGAACTCTAATGAGGAAGAACATACGGTTCTACCTCTAAAAAATATACATAAGAAAAAATACATTTAAAAAATATAAATAAGAAAAATATACATATGTGCAATAACTTGTGCAAATGTGCATCTCTTATTATGTCCATCAGCTCAACTGCTCAACTCTCTCTGCACAGAGGGAGTCATTGTGCAAAGATACATCAGTTGGTAGGAACATAAGTAATTCAAAATATATTATATTACATATTAATATAGAAATAATCATACTTTGTGCAGTAAATTGTGACAAAATAATACACACAAAAACTAGTGTAACCACAAATTTGTGGATAAGCAAATTTCATTTTTTAGCTAAAAAGTGTTAAATAAAAAATGTTGAGCATCTTCCTTTAAAACAGTTATTAGTAAAAAAAAATAAATAATAATAATAAGGTCTTAGTATTAAGACCACAGACAGAACAGAATATGCTAAAAAGAAATGTTTTACCTGTCTGTCCTCTTAATCTTTAGCCTCTGAAATCTCCCTAAACTACTTCAACAAATTCTACAGGTTATAAAAAATACTAAATCATATCAATATCATCAATCAAAATAATAAAAAAAGCAATATAATAAAGCCAGGTCTTACTTCTGTTGTCGACATTGTGAACAATGTGGAAGTCATGCTCCACCGTGGTGCTGTGAGCTCTGCTGAAGCTGGAGGAGAGGAGGAGGAGCAGTGCCAGAGCTGCAGACAGCCAGCGGCTCGTCAGGACGCAGTGCGGGACATCAGCCGCTCTCCCAGGCAGCATGCTGTGGAGTCACTCAAGGCACTACAGAGGACAGTAAAAATATCACAGTTTAAGGGCACTGAAATAGTAAAAGAAAGTTTGCAAGCAGAATGTGACAGATGTAAAAAATCTATGTTTTCATGTAAAATCATTTTTTAAAAAATCACTTTTGAATATTACAGAAAATCTGATCTATTATAGAAAAACTGAAAACGCTGTAACAGGAACATGCTAGGAAGTTATTTATAATAGATAAAAAGAAAACAAACCAAAAAACTAAAATACGATTAAGTACTTTAATCCTCTTTACTAAGCATCTGAATAAAGAAATATTACGATTAATTCATTTTTAAAATTCAAGATTTAAAAACTATGACCATTGTAAACTTTTAGGTGTCATAACAGTCTTTAATCTATTGTTATAGATATATCATAGGTCATTCTAGTCTATTTATGTCATATAATTATTCAGCCTACTAGTGATGTGGCACAGTGGTGTTTGAGGAGTATCTAATATAAACCTAACCTAAACACAGAACTTATCATCGTCCTCTTACATTTTGTAAAGTGCATTTATCAGGCTGTAAAAAAAAAAAAAAAATCTAAAATGCAAACAGAAGCTACTTACCCTGAACTTTGGTAGCAGGCTGAGGTCAGTTGGCAGAGGTCTCAAGTCGTTATTGTGAAGCAGGTGTGCTCCAGCTTATATATCCATGCTGCTCATGTGGTTGTTGGATGATGAATCAAGAACGTCAGTCACACACAGTGATCCCAGACTACAGGATGTATCACCCCCCCCCCCCACACACACACACACACACACACACACACACACACACACACACACACTCTCCTCTTCCTCCTCCTCCTCCTCCTCCTCCTCCTCCTCCTCCTCTTCCACTCCTCCCCTCCTCCTCCCACTCTTTAAACCCCATTCATCCCTTTGAGAAAGGAGGGTTGGTTTTGGAGTTTTTCCTGATGTCTGTCACGTAGCAGAGCAGTCCATCAGGGAAGCCAATGACATGTGGACATCTTTAAATTAGTGAACATGGGGAGACCCAACACCTCAAGTAGACTTGTCAGACAGTGACCTGGAACTGTGGTGGGCGTTTTTTGATGAGCCTTTCATCAATCAGGTTGATTACAAGGGACAAGGCAGGACAAAATTGACTATTGCAAAAAGAACAGACTGTTTTGTCACTGGAGCTTTTGGAACTTTCTTAATCATAATTATCTTCAAACACCAAGATTTCAAATGTCACTGTGACTCTTTTAGATAAGATTTTAAATCAGTGATCCAGGAAGGAGTGAGAGCTTTAAATATACTCTAGGTGCATGTGAATACTTGCCACCTGTGCATGTGCTGAAAGGTGATCACATGTCACAATCACATGTGAGAGACCATGGTGAGGAAAACTTCAGGCACTCAAATGTATTCAGGTGTAAAGTCGCCTTGGGGACTAAATAGATTTCTGTAAAGGTCACGATGTTATGTGACAGCGCTGCGCAAAATGTGACCATGCAGCTCAACCTGACGATAACAGACAGCTGGGAGTTAAAATAATAAATTAATTAATTCCTTTCAACTAGAATTTGTTGAGTTTTTGTTACATGTTGGAGAAATACATCCATATTGAAGATGAGAATCCTCATGACTTGACACCTTTACAAAACCAAGTCAGTGAGTTCTGCAGGTGACGCAGATATAGCTAAAATAGTCAGTCAATCAATCAATTGGTCAATCAACATAAAAGTAATAATTTTGATAATCAATCAGTCATTTAAACATTTTTTCACACATAAATGTGAAAATGTGCTGCTTTTCTTTGACTTTTATACTAAATTGAATATTAAAGTTTTTCACTGTTTCTGGTTTTATTTCTATTATTTAGAAACAAATTAATTAGATGAGAAAATAATCAATAAAATAGTCACAGCTATAGGTGACTTTAACTTCTTAACACCATAGAATAATTATACATAGTGTATAAATGTGAATATTTATATTGTACATGCTGAACATCTTAAAGGTAACATCAGTGGTTTTAGATAATAAAATATGATTTCTCATGTAAATGTCCTTACAACATGTATTTTAAGTGGTTGAATCTTTATGATCCAGCTGAAATAAACTTATCATCATCTACAACCACAACAAAAATAATATTGTGTTGATATTGTTCTACACAGCATGTGACGTTAAAGGATCGCCACAGCTCCACCCTTGGGCACCACTTTGGTTCTCCCCCTCATATTATGGAAGCCATAATCTTGTCGTGGACTGAGATCAGATGGTACGATGCGGACACAAGCTCTGCAATAATGAGAAGATGACTACCTGAGGATGTGTAATCACACCACAGGAAGGAGGAATCCTTAACTAATGAAGCTAATTTCATTTACAATAGGAAGCCCTTATTTGAAAACAGTGTGCGATTTGTTGCTTCTTAGATGCTCATTCACAGATTCACAGAAAACTCATTCAGAAAAGGTTCTGTTTATCCCTAATTTGGGGCTAAAATATGACCTTGTTGATGCCGAATAAATTTAGAGACAATTAATTAATGTAAACAGTTACAGACATATAATATAGCTTATTGTAAGGTTATTTTTTTATTTTGAATACATATGCTCTAAACTCACTAAATCTCCTCATTTGGTTAAAAAAATGCACTGCTTAAGTCATGTCCCTGCTCAAGAAGTGTTCTTTTGTATCACAGTCCTGCATCTGACTGTCTGGTTCCACCTCTTCAAACTATAGCATCGAGGTCTAATCAGCACCTGATTGAATGGCTTCATCTCGCACGTGTCGTCTGTGTTTCTGTGAATGGAGGCGCAGAGGCTCGCCGGTCAAGCCATAGTAGGAAGTTACGTTCTTTGTGAATAAAATTGTTGAGGGCTCTCGACACTACAAGCAAGAATAATATGCTATAATATGCTGCCTATGCAGCTTTAAAGAGCAAGTGAGACATTTCATTCATAAAAATAATGGCATGACCTCACAGTCTGCTCTAGAGTTCATAGAGAATATTTCCTTGATACTGTAGGACATGAGGCCCCAGAAGATTGTAGTATTGATTGAGAAAACCCTGCTTACAGAATGATTAACAACTTGAACAGCTAAGCTTTGTGGTCTAAATCATTCCCCTTACGTGCTACAGTATATTTTGTTAATTGCCTCGTAATTCGTGACTTACAGAGTGAGTGGGCAGGGACTTTCATTGACCATGTTTGGTTGACCCATCTTAAAAACAACTCAATGGGAAGTCAGTGGAAATGTCATTGAAGAAATTTCCTCTTGTTGTAGGATGCCATTCTGAACAAAAGACATGCCGATTGCAACTGTATTTAGAAAATGCTTTGTTTAGGGTATACAGATGTTAATACTAGATTGTAAAACAAAGAAAGAGTACTGTCAGTTTGAGACAATAATGAGATGACATAATAGTAGCATACGGGAACTACAGCTTGCATTTCATTTTGCAAACCTGTGTTGTAGAATGACAAAAAAAAATGTACCTTGAAACCTCTCTGTGTATTAAGGCCCAATCCCAGTGTCCCTAAACACTGAACCCTCACTAATTTAACAGGAATGCGCCCCTGAATCTGGATGGATCCATTAAATTCCAGAGAAAATAACTTATATTTGTGGCCCAGTGGCCTAATGGATAAGGCATCAGCCTCCGGAGCTGGGGATTGTGGGTTCAAGTCCCACCTGGGTCAAGTGAGTCTCATGTAACTTATAATATTGGTATGAATTCAGCATATTTACAAGCATCGTACTTCACAGGTGAAGTGAAAAGGAGCTACATTGCTCTATCCCCCAAATGAATTCACAATGTAATAGATCCTCTTCACAGTTCAGCGACTGACATATCACAGGTTTAAATAATGAAATCAATCATCGCCAAACTCAATTTTGTTGTTTCTTTTTCAGGGTACAACTATTGTGCATGCCATCAAAAACCATGGGACACCTGAATAAATTGAAGCCCTTGTTAATATTATGGTGACACTTGGGTTTTTGCCGACTGTGACGAGTCTGATTATCTGCTGTAAAAAAAAAGGCCTACATTATATTAATGAAAGAATTACCCTAATATGCCTTATAGGTTGGTGTTACAGATGATTTTGTGAAGAGAGACCATGCAGTCCAAAATCATAGTTTTCACATATCACAAGTCTTGTTGTATGTGCATTAAACTGTTATCATACTTGATGTACTACTATGTTTAATAGGCTAAATTTGTAGGCTATAAGCATAGACTGATGCATGCCTTATGAGTCAAAATGATTATTTTAAAATAAATGTCACAAGATGTCAAAAGGGAGGACCCAGGACTACTTAAACAAAAGTAGCAATATCACAATTTGAAAGTATGATACAAGTTTTGCCCTTAGATTTTTACTTCACATTTGAGCAGCAAAATATAGTTTTAGTATTAAAAGTAAAAGTACTCATTATGTAGAATCGACCCATCCAAGGTGTCGTATTATAAGTATATTCTATTTTACTGCAGAATTGCAAATTGCAGCATTTTAATGTTGCAGGATTTTTTTTTTAAACTACTGCTAAATACATCACATTTTTTCAACTTGTCAAATGTTTTGCAATTTTGAAGATTTATATTTCAGTAGAAGTATTATGATAAGAGGAAAAGAAGATACTGCATATGAGCCTGATCTTTTTATATGGGATGCTTTGCTGCCCCTGTGTGGTAAAATATGTGTATACACACACATACTGTAAATTACCAAATGACTTTTGAAACCAGAGCCTTGAAACACTCACTCAGGAACATCACTGACTAAAATTAGATTATTAACAAAATGTCAGCCAACAGAGGGGCTAACCAAGCTAAAACCTAATATGATTAGCTGATAATTAACCTGATCATATCATTAATCCATTAACTATTAATCAAACCAGTATCTAACAGCAGTTAATGTCACACAACCTGGTGTTTCTTTAAATAAACATATTAGAAGTTTGAATAAAAATAAATAATTAAATAAATAAATATTAGACCATTCCGTGTAATAATTATAACATTTTAAGTCCTTGCGTGTCTGTATAAACACACCACTGAGAAAGACCAAAAAAGGAAGTTATTGACAGTCTGATTGTCAATTTGGCATCAGTATAATTCATAAAGATAAACTGTATTTCCGTCCAAACTTTATATTTTTGTCGCCTCAGCAACTCAGAAACTAACGGAACACTGACTTTAAAGACTGTTAATTCACTGTCTGTCATGTGTATGCGTATGGGGTATTTTTTTAGTTTTTAAATTTTTCCTGGTTTTATTAACTAAACCAGGAAATGTTTATGCATTGCATTATAATTCATTATCATATATTACTGTTAACTAATACATGTAGAACTGTTGTATAAAAGCAATATCGACCAGCCGTGCTGATATTCAGTACAACAGCACTCCCTGTCGTGCGATATTGATTTATTAACGCTCATGAATATTACAACAGCATACGTCAGCCCACAGGCGACGCATGCGCACTACGAAATGAAAGGATACGGACAAACAACATACTCAGTGTTACTCTAGTATCAAACTATTGTCAACAGCCTCAGTGTTAGAAAGATACGGGGCATAGCGAAGGAAACTGTTACTGCTTACAGCCAAAAAGAAACACTAGACTTGCCTGAAGCGACGCTATAGCGACAAAGAAAGAAGAGAGAAGTGAAACCTCTCGCCTGGGCTAATGTTAGACTTTTAGAAGTGGCTCCAAACAGTTGACAGACTCTGCGCACTTGCTTCCTGTAGTCAAGAGTGGCCGTTAAATAACAAGCGACGAGATATAATGTAAGAAAATACCGCCAAGAAACGGATACTCAAGAGCAGCTGATAACGTGGGACAAGAGGTGAACAACCTGGACCCCCGTGTGTTTGTGTTTGTTTTCTACATGAATCTGTTGGCAGGATGTCGCTGAGTTCAGGCGGTTGGACTCACACCCCTGGCTACACACCGGACCAGTCGGCCGCCCTCCCCAGTCACTATGGGGCCTCGCAGTCACAACTTGGCTGCCAGACCGTCCTCATGTCGGTTCGGGTGTCCGTTTGTCATTCGGGTATTCGGCCGCTGTGTCTTCCGGGAGCAGGTGATGAGTCACTCCGCCTGCAGCTTAGCATGGACCCGGGGAAATCCGGGGAATTCCGGCTGTCGCTCCAGGACAGCAGCGGGACTGGCCGGAGTGTGGTGAGTTGGTTTCTGGTGTGGAAATATGATGAAATGAATCTTAATTTTAGCGGTAATCTCCAAAAGCAGTGGTTTCCAAACTTGTTAAAGGGACAGATAAAAGAGGGTGCGGGCCCTTATCACACGTTGTGTGCTTTGCTTTTTGTAACCTGTTTCGTTTATACTGAGAGCAAATCACATGCATGTGACTTTATCGTATTTTTCACCCACATCTGCTCTCATCTGGCTCAAGGCTCACTGTGTGTCAGGTGTGGCAATTAGTTTCAGCGTATTTATTTAGGATTATGCAACATGTAAGCATAATGTAGACTGCAATAATAAAGGTATTTAATATCTCCCTTTATAGGCAGTTGTTAAAGGTCCAGTGTGTAGGATTTAGTGGCACCTAGCGGTGAAGTTGCAGATTGCAACCAAATGAATACTATCACACACCTGAGCCTCTCCTTCCAAGCATGTAGGAAAAACCGAACTTCAAATATAAAGCAAAAGGCTACATGTAGATCAGTGTTTGGTCTGTCTGTTTTAGGCTACTGTAAAAAAAAAATGGAGGACCCGCTTTCACTGTAGATATAAAGGGCTCATTTTAAGACAACGAAAACACAACGTTTTTTATTTTCAAGTGATTATACACTAATGAAAACATAAAGCTGTATTGGTCTTTGAATGTTGTTCTCTGCTAAAACTGTGCATGAATCATGAATCAAATAACATCCTCATTTCTTCCTACCTCTTCTCCTCTCCTTTTGTTCTCTCTTCCTCTTTCTCCAGACCATCGCCGAATTTGATCTGGGGACAGTAAACTATGAAGTGAAGTCACCAAAGTGCCACGAGCTGAGCTTAGCGGCGCCTCCACACGACCGTATCAGTTTCAACTTCCGCTGTGAGCAGGAAGCCCAGGAGTGGGCCACAGTGGTGCTATCTTCACTGAGAGAGGCACACAGGGGTCAGTCGACTTTCTTGCCAAATAGAAATACTGTTTAGATACAACCACAGCAAAATGTGGTGAAAAGGGGAGATATTTCAGGAGAGGGTGCTCTTTGCACAATGTTATTGGAAAGCCCTGTTGTGTATTCTCAATTCGTGGAATTCATTTTCTCTGTAGTGGACTTAGTTCGTACGAATCCAGCTTGATGCATCAGACTGTTTTTTATTGATTTGAACAAAAGGGCTTTTCATCACCCAGCTTGATGCTTGTTAACATCGCTGCCACTGTAACCAAGCTTCATATTTTTGCTCCAATAGATTGGTCTGTGCTTACTTACTGAGGAATGATTTAAAAACTGAGAATAAAACAGCTCTTGTATCCACTTTGTGCTGACATCATGATGATATTTACCCAAACTTGCATCGTAAACTGCACTCCTGAAACTGCAAACTCCTCTGTGACTTTAAGCTTATATGAAGCAGCATGATGAGCTAAGATTAGAGATAGTGCTCACCGTGACATTCAGACGACAACCGCACAGTAGATCAGGAGGAAATACTCACTTTGTTATTTACTGTATTACTAAAAAAGTGTCTTTATTGAGACAACATGGAACAATATTAAATTTAGACAAAGAGTTAAAGATTTCCACATTTTTGAAAAGTGGAATGCTTCTTGTTGGTCACTGTTTGTTTTCTATATCTTCATCTAAATGCCTATTTTCTGTTTTTTTTTTTTGTTTTTGTTTTTGTTTTGTTTTTTTTCATCATTTCTCATTGGCAGTTGCCCCTCAAGTTAATGGTCCACAGCGCCCCCTGGACGGTCCTGATGCTCACAACACCTCAGCCTTGCAACAAACAGGTGCGTACACTGTACATCTTCATGCCAATATGAAATCTTATCTGTTTTTTTTTTTTTTTTTTCATGTGATGTAACACGTTCACTCATCCGTCACTCATTTTATTTTTTATTGAATCATTAATGGCCCCCTTGTGGCTGTTTAGAAGTATGGCAGCATCATCTGCACTCACTTGCCATGTTCACGCGTGTGTGCTTGTTTTTTGGTTCCCTTGTGCGTGTGTGTATCCGTCTGTAGAAGAAGCCTGCATCGAGCTGACCCGAGCCATAGAAGCAGGTGACATGCAGTCTGCTTCTGCCTTTGCTGCCACACTCGCCAGACAACACGCAACGCTCAAGATTCAGCCCTCTGCGAGAGACTACGAAGACACTGAAATCAGGTGGGTGCCTCATCATCAAATCAACTATGATTTCAACATTTTAAAAACATGACTGATGGTCAGTAATTTAATATTTTAGATTGCGATATAAAGTAGACTATGAGACAGTTTGTGCTAACTATGCGGCTAATAGCTTGTGTGTCATTTTAACAGCTTGGCTGTTGTGGTTGAGGATTCTTCTTCATCCTGTTGCGTCACTGTGAAAGTTTACCCACACATGACTACTGCAGCACTGAAACAGCAGGTTAGCCTGAAGAATACTTCTCTTGCCTTCTTCATTTCAGTCAGTTTATTTATATAAGCCAGAATTACAAATCAGTTGTCTTTCTTACTTTGTTTTTCTATCACCTCAGATGTTTCTAGAGTATGGCTTTCATCCACGGGTGCAGCGCTGGGTGATTGGGCAGTGTCTGTGCGCCGACCAGCGCACTCTGGCCTCGTATGGGGTTCATCAGGACGGTGACACAGCCTTCTTGTACCTCCTGTCAGCCCGTCATGCACGCTTAACCCAACAAGTCCTCCAGCATGACCAGGAGAGTGCCCTCCTTCTCAGTTCTCCATCTCTGTCCCTCCCTACTTCTACCCCCCCTGCTACCTCTGCAAATGGCCCCTCTTCTCTAGACCGGAGGCCTTACACCACCCTACCTCCAAAACTCTATACCAGCAGCAGTACCGGTGAGTGAGAGCATTAACATTAACCCTACAAGCGTAATTTGTTTCCTATCAACATTAACACCAATGAAAAGGCTAGACCCATCACTTTATTTCTAAGTTTACTATACTATAAATATCCACTGAAAACAGCTGTACAGTTGATTTTATAGGGTTCATTGATGTATCTGCGATTGTAGTGTCACAATTTAAGTTATTTTTAAAATAAGCACAAAGAAGTAGACGTATATTAAAAGGGTTAAAACTGTTTGGTATAACCTTTGCATATTTAGAGGAATTATACAATACAAAAAAACAGTATACTTTGTAGGAAAATTCAGATGTCTTAACAATACCAAAAGATATAATCTTAGCACCAGAACCCTGTTAGATTGAGAACTTTACACTGAAAAATACAATGTGGGCCAATGTTTTATGATATGTATAGTATTGTTACAATCCATATGTTTATTCTAGCATGACTTTATAAGACCAGAGTTCTTTTAGTGGTTTCAAAAGTAGTTTAATCCGACCAAAACTGTATGTAAAGAAATCATAACCTCAGCTCGATGTTGCCTCCAGCTGCACGTTTAGTGTTGTGACTGTTCACACAAGAACATAACAGTGAATAGTAATGAAATAGAACTATTTAAAATTGGTGTAATAAACTCTTGTATAGACGTAACATTCTGATGTATTACATTTGACCATATAGTGTTTGCACGTGCATACAGTACATGTATCAAAGGTTACATAAATGGAAGCGCAAAGGCATTTACATATGAGTTTAATGGGCACATATTATGTTTTTTCCTTAAATGTTTCAGGTGGGTCAGAGAGGGGAACCATCACTGAGATCAAAGATCTCATCAACCTAGAGATGCCTCAACTCAATGAAGCACTGAGCACCAACACAGCCTCCACCCAGGTAATAGACAGGAGCTGTAGTGTTTTTTGTGTGTGTGTGTGTTTTTATTCACACACTGTTCAAAATCATAAAACATGTGATTTAAAAAATAATTGATAAGACATCTCATATGGTAAAACATAATGATTGAAAGCAAAATAAAATCACTTCTCTGTGTCTTAGGGTTGGGCGTGCCCTTCTTGCACTTACATAAACAAACCAACACGGCCAGGCTGTGAGATTTGCAGTACAAACCGCCCGGAGAACTACGTCATCCCGGGTGGTTACCGACCTGACGCACTGGAACTCCGACGAATCCAACAGGAGAAGGAGGCTATCAGACAGTACCAGCAGGTATGATTAACACACTCACACCTGTACAGCCAAACATAAGATTCACTCGCAGCATGCATTACATATACAATCATACACCTGTCTGTACATCTCTGTATACTCAGAGTAAAACCTTATAATTATCACCATTTGGTGATAATTATATAGAAGGAATCAACAACAATCCTGAGTCAACTGATATTTTGTAAAAGAGCAAGGCACCACACAGCTCCAAATTGGGCAAAATACACAGACAAATAATGAGAGGGAAGTATGAAATTAATTCAGTTGACATTTGAAATCAGATTTGCAGGCTCTCTCGGGTTGACTCTCTTCTCTTTTGTCTCTGTTTTTTTGAAGGAGAAAGGGAGAAGAGAGATGCTGAGGAGTGCTGGGGCTCATAACAACTCACTCCTGTATAACCTGGACCAGGACTACTGAACACACACAGATGCAGGCATACATACATAAATACATACATACACATGTTTATTTATGTTTTATTCAGAGACAGTTTGAATTTATAGCACTATTTCCGTTGGACTCATCAGACACTCAACTTTTAAATCACATAAATTATCATGCATAATGTTTATATGCACGTCTGTATGGTTAAATTGAAAGCATATGGTTCTGTTACCCTGAAGTTGAATGTAGGTTAAAGACTTTATTTGAGATGCACTGACACCACTTAAGCCTACTTAAGCCTAGTACTGGCAAAATAAACAGTACAGGTGGTGGCATAACCCCTAACCCATCCTCAAATCCAGTGTTTTGCATGTTTATGTGATCCTACAGTAGAGAAACTGTATGAGAACAGCTGATTTTACATTTTATAAAAATGTGGCAACTCTGTTCTGGTGTACAAGTTTCTGGTTTAGCAGGTAAAAAGTAGAATCTGACCTGATACTGACCAATATTGATGTTTGAGAGCCAAAAAAAAGTCTGAATTTATTTATTTATTTTTTGGTCCCATAAACACATTATAGTGAACATATCTGGCCTTGGGCCCTGTTAAACAAAGTGAGTTCAGTGTTGCATGGCTCTTCTGGTGTCACCAGGTTTCACTGAGCCGTCCTGGATAACCGCTGTCACGAAGCTGGTTATCAGCTGGTTCTGTAACTCTGGGTTTTTCCAGTCTAGCAACAAACGTGTTTGTGCGAAATAAACTAAGTTGTTAATTACAAGTCACATCATTCATAACATCAATGAAGTGCTAGTATAAGAGGCTAATATATTGGTAATAACTGTGAGATAACTCAGTTCTGGTGACAGTATTCAACAATATGTGACTTTTTCTGCTGCCAAAGCAAAGAGGAGAAGAAAAGTAGATAATACTGGGAAATGTTTACATGTTTGTGGTTTATATTTCTTCTTAAAGATAATGCTACTGTTGCTACTGTAAATTAGTGTGGTTTTAAAACCAGAGGGGACACATGGAAAGCCTGAGCGACTAAACAATTCAACGGATCTATACAAATATCTATTGCTCTTTATTATTCATCCGTTGCTGAACAATGGTTTGGAGTTAAACCGCTTTGGTTAGCCGTGCTGCATAGGTTGCTGTGGTGACCTGCCCTGGTTAACACTGAGCCAGCTTCGTCATAACTGAAAACACTTTGTGGTACAAGGCCCTGGTAATAAATGCTGGTCAAGTTACAGTGAGAAGGTTATCGATCTGAATGATCATGATCGCTGTTAACTTTCAGCAAGTTTTTTTTTTTTTTTTTTATGAACTCCTAAAGAGCAGAGGTTGCCACTAAATTGAATGTATTAGCCTGATTGTTAATTTTGCACTGTTAATTGTATATACAGATAAAAATAAAATGTTTATACAGTTTGTGTGCTTGCATGTATATACTTTGTAAATTTAGCCTACAGTGCTTCAATTCTATACATTACCAATCTTATAGTCCCCTATAACAAAAACTGAGGAAAATATTCCTTTAACCCCCCCACCAACAACAACACCACCCCCTGTGCCAGGCCAGGGAAGAGGAGCGCAGGGAGAATTTTGCCCGGCTGGTGATGATGGACAGTCAGGACCTGCTGCCTAACCCAGAACCTGTGGACTGTAGAATCTGCTATGTGGACCTGCAGCCTGGAGAGGGGGTCCTGCTGAGGGAGTGTCTCCACTGCTTCTGCAGGTAAGATTTAGGAGGTGGTTAAAAATAAACAATAGACTGAAGATGGATCGTAAAAGGTAGAAAATAAAAAAGAGAAAAGTGGAGAGAGGGGTTCACTGCTTCTATGGATGAGGAATAAGTGATTAAAATATCCTGGATGTTTCTCAAGATTCAGACCTGTAAGTGTCTTCATGTTTGTGTGTACGCCTGCCCAGGGAGTGCTTACGTTCAGTCATCATGCTGAGTGAGGAGCCGGAGGTGTCCTGTCCCTACAGAGATGACACATATTCCTGTACCTGCTCCCTGCAGGAGAGGGAGATCAAAGCTGTGAGTTACACCAACAAATCCAGCCTTTGTTCTGACCATAAACTACATTTCTAACTGGTGTATTTGCAGGAAGTATTATCTTCCTAAAGCATCGGAATATGCAAATAATGGTCACTGTACAGTATGTTCCTTTCAACACTGCCTGCCAAGAAGCCAGTGCCGCTGATTTCGCTACTTGTTTTCAGCACAGACTTTGGCTTCTCTCCCTAATGACAGCCTTCAGCTGCTTCAGCTGACACAAAGCAACAGTTAGCCAACCTCTCCAGCTGCCAAATGTCAAACAATGTACTGTGATCCAATGTACAGTGTGGCCTCTTTTTAAAGAGCAAGTAGTGTAGAAAGTAGAACATGAGCCTTGACATGATAACTATGAATACACCACATTTTTATGTAGTAAAAAGTAAAATAGAGAATCTTCAGAATTCATAGTATTTCATTGCTGTTGTGTTCAGCTGCATGTGTTTACATTGCAGGTCATATAACTTGTTAGTGTTAACTGATGCTTCATAATTTCATCCACTTTCTCAGTTGGTACCAGCAGAGGAGTATGAGCGCTGGCTGCAAAGAGGTTTGTCGGTGGCAGAGTCCCGATGTGAGGGCAGCTACCACTGTGCCACTCCAGACTGTCTGGGCTGGTGTGTGTACGAGGACACAGTCAATGTCTTCCACTGCCCCGTCTGCAGGAAACATAACTGCCTGATTTGCAAGGTATGCAATATATACTCTGTATTTGATTGTTTACTTCCATAGTTTGTACTGTAGGAACCTTTGTGAAAAATACATGAGACTTGTCCTTTGAAGTCCTTTGAAAAGAAGCAAGTGACACTACATGTTTAACCACATAAATGTTTCCATCTTCCTGCATCAGAGACTTTCTCTGAGGTTGAATACACACATTAAAATATATTTTTTTTGTTTTTTTCTGTCCCTGTATCATTTTTCATTTCTCCTCAGTCTATCCATGAGGGAATGAACTGTAAACAATACCAGGATGATCTTGCGGCGCGTGCTATAAATGACTCTGCTGCCAGGAGGACGACGCAACTACTCAAGGTGAGCTGTAAGAAATACTTATGTGTGCAGGAGAAAGAGTGACCCTGGTGTTTTGGAACTGATTTTAAATGTGCAAGATTATCAGAACCTTTCAAGAATATAGCAAGTCTATTGAGTTCTCCATGCTGACATATCAAATAGAAACTGATACCTACCACATCCTCTCATCTCATATCCTTTCTTCTTCCCTCTTGAAGTTTTGTTCTCCAATTTACACCAATGTTCTGCCTCACAAACAGACTCTTGTGCAGTCAGGCGAAGCAATGCACTGTCCCCAGTGTGGCATCATAGTGCAGAAGAGGGATGGATGTGATTGGCTGCGCTGCACAGTTTGCCATACTGAGATTTGCTGGGTAACCAGAGGTCCTCGCTGGGGGCCTAGGGTAAGAATACGTCTTTTCTTTCATGACATATTTCTTTCTTTATGTAATTATTAGCTCCCTACACCATCAGGAAATGTAAATTATGATTTATGAGCCACATTCTGTTGGTGGTCTACATCTGTGGAACAAGTGTCCATGCAGAAAAGGTGCAACGCACCCTTTTTTAAGCACAGATCTGTTTATTGTCTCCAACCATCATCCTGGGAATGATGGTGTACAGCCAAAATATCGTGCTTAAAATGATTTTACTTAAAAGCTAATTTAAAGATGTTGTAACCCTTACTCTGATCTTTTCCAAGGGTCCTGGAGACACCAGTGGAGGATGCCGCTGCAATGTCAACAGTCAGAAATGTCATCCTAAATGCCAAAACTGCCACTGAGAATCTTAAGAATGGTCAGATTGTCGAAGGGAATGAAAGACTCAAACTTTAAATAGACTGTTCTCTAAAATAGGGAAAGAGGTAAAAAAAAGTATATTTAAGCTAAAAGTGACTGTGCAGGAATGTCACATGCAACACATTCTCCTTGTTATAAATCCTGACATTCTCAATTCTTTCTCAGCAAGCAGAATAACATAAATTCTGGGCCCTGTTTAAACAACCTATAGCACATGGTCTAAAGTGCATGGCATAGGATGTTACCAGCTGCATTTTGGTTAGTGACATGGTACACAATCTGAATGATGCATTGAATAGGAACAAAAAAATGTTGCAAACATTGTTACAAAAACTCCAAACCAAATCTAACTACACACACCAAACTGGTGCGCATCTTAAGTCAGCTGACTTATAACAAAGTCTCCTGGTTTTAGAAAGTTACATAGTTAATATTCTCACTCACATTCAACAATTACATTTACTTTAAACAGAAAATGCCTATAACATTGCACTGAGGATGAGAAGCACTGCTGCACGTCCCTGCGTGTGTAACAAGCAGAGTAGACTTATTGTCTGACATAGTTTCGAGATCGCAATGCGCCTGACCACACCTCCGTTTAAGACCAACAGGCCCGTGAGTGCACAGATGGGCACAAGTACATTTGCTGCAATGTGGGCGCTGGGTGTGAAAGTGACAACTGCACTGACTGGCTCTTGCTATGCTGTTGTGTGCCCATATAGGCTGCGGCAGTGTTCAGTATAAATTAATCTCATCTGACTGTAATGAGCAGGTTATAAGTAGGCAGGGAAAGAGTATTAACTTTTATTGCATGTGGTGCTTTTATAAATGATTGCAGCACTGCAACTTTAGCAATACAGGTGTGTTGTTTTCTGTTTTGGTAGTTACATACCAGGATGCATTGCATTAAACTGAAGTGGCCTTATTCTTGTGCACAAACACTGTAGCAGGGTGTTTATGATGTTTTCTGGGAAACGTGACAAAATCCTTGTGTCCTTGATATGCAATTTTCTGCATAACGATAGATCAAACAAGCGTATAGAGTTATATATGGTTATATTTTTCGTGTCTTGTGTCACCAAAGAGGTTTGAAATGAGAATGTGTCCGATGAGTCTCATCTGTTTGTTTAACCACCTTTGAGTGGAACCAGGCTGTGTGCGTGAGTTCAGCACTTGCATGTTTCTGTTATGACCAATGTGGGTGCAGAGGTCACTGAGGTACTGCTGACCGGCTGAGTATTGTGATGATGACGTTCTCAATAAACAGCAGAGTGTCTTGATTTATAGTAAACTGTTCAATGCTAAAATACTGCAATACTTTCTGTAAGAGAAGGCACATGTAAACACATTTTGTGGATAAGCTCAAATCCCTGTGAAGGAACTCAAACATGTAAGGGTGCATATGGTGATGCCTGACAGCTTTTAAAACTATGTGAAAGCTTTATATCCATGAATGTCCTTGAATAATTTCTATTCATCTGTGCATGAATTTGGTATTCTAATGCTTACATAGAATTCATCAATATATTTTGTATGACCTTGACCGGGATAAGAGTGAATAGCTTCACAAACTGCACTCCCTGTTACCCAAAATAAGAAAAGATTAACTCCAAATACCAAACTATGCCCTAGACTACACTACTGTCCCACACTGACAAGCCAGGAATAAGTCTTCACTGTTACTCATGTTAAAATATCAGCTCTGTTTTGCTGATGTACCTTTGTGCCTTAATAATCAATAAATACTCAAACTCTCTGACTTGTTTGTGTGTTTTTATTGAATTAAGAGTATCTGACAGCTGCTAAATATGGCCATTTTGTCTTCAGTGAGTGACAATGAGTGGTTTTGTAAATAACAGACACCCCACCCGCTCCCTTTGAAAACAGGAGGGGAACATTATCTTAATTAAGTGATCAAATATTATTCTTTAAAAAGGACAAAGTTAGAGAGGAGATGTTGGTGATGGTAAGATAGAAAAGCTACTCAGGGCCAGAGCTATGAGATATCTGAGTTTTCTCTAAGGCGCTTCCGGTCATTTAATCACATTACTTGTGGTGAAAGGATATCATGTATCTTTATAGACGTGGACGATAATTCAGAGATTCAAAATGAACATGACTGAGCATGTGAAATTTTGACTGTGTAACAATAACACCTTATAGTTATAGTTTATTTTTTCATTTATTTGAGTTTATTGGCACTATAAAGCTTATCAAAGTATGAACAGGAGAGGAAGGAAGCTGAATTGAAATGTTGTCTACAATTCATGTTATCAAACATAAGTGGGTGTATATGAAAGTCATTTATCTTATTTCTGGATTGCAATAAGGTGCAGCTGCATCTTCTCAAAAACCTCTTCTTAATTACAAGTATTTTGCAAAGATATAACAGATCAGTATCAGCCCAAACAATATTACCCTCGCTTATATCAACAAAGGGACTGTGATTCAGACTAAGATGAGAAGGATTTTTTCTAATTCAGTCTTTCATCTGCAATAATTTCTAGAAATTTTGTATGAGGTACTTGGAGAATCTCCATTCCACTGATAAACATTTGTCAATAGCTTCTTCCTTGAAGTTGAACAGCTGAAAACAGCAGACATTTGCTCGTTTACAAACTTGATGAAATGACTTGAAGTCATTGTGTGAGGCTAAATAATGTATATAAAAATAGATCTAATAATAATAAGTTCAGTACAATGGGAAAACATTATTTTAAACTGACAACGGCGACGCATGCTAGATGTTACATCTCATACACAGGCTCTCCCTTTTTCAGATGACACCTGACTCCTGTGCACCGCTCCGTGCAGCGACACTTGTTGACCATCCATGGTACTGCAGTCATGAAATAAGCCGTCCTCTGATATTAAAGAACAAATGAGCATGGTGTTTCAATAGATACATAAGGAGAAAGCATTTAGAAAACTGAACATACTGCACTCACCTTCAGGAAATCATTTCAACAGTGAGCCCATGACTTACTTGGCTCCTCTCGGAGGGGCGGGGTTTAAACCTCAGGCAGCAGCACATTGACAAAGCTCCGACTCCTTCCACCCTGTCGTAACGACGCCGGTCGAGAGGTGAACCCAAGAGGATCTGATAAACTAACTGGATTATCAAGATCTACCGTCTTGTGGCACACCAGCAGCAGCAGGTGAGTAAAGATGTCAGCCCGGTCACCGTCCGATTATTCACGTCTTTACCTTCGTTGTGACTTCGACATTTGCATGCTCCCCTTTGCATAATAACTGTGAATGGGTTGTCGCCACGACATGACCCATTTAAGTCTAGTTTGGGGGTGATTTCGATTATATTGAGGCAATGCAGCTGTCACCCACTGTCGCTGTTTATTGTCTCTGGAAGAGCCCAAACAAATCCTGCAGGATCCGCTGCGACTTTATTGGTTGTCTTATCTGACTTTATTGTGGTTGGTTGTCTGTGCTTCCTCTTAGATTTGCATATTTTACTGTAATGCAATATTCCTCTGAAATTACATCGGTGACACTTGAAAAATACAAGGGTACAAATCATATACTTAAGTAATACTTAACTGACGCGTGTCTCCCCAAGTCACCATGACTTTGTGGTTAGTTTACTCACGGAATTAGCACCTAAGGAATGTTAATCCACAGTTACTTCCATTCACTGATGCACCGAGTTAGCTGGATTTCAGTTGCATAAAAGTTCATTCATCTGTGTTTAATGTCGATTATGTAAATAAATGTTTTCACCTGAAAACCAGTTTGATTAAAACAGACCGAGCAACAGGAATGCATGATACATCCTGCATCCCACCATATGGTAAAGTGTTACCATTATATCTAATGTTGCATTTGTAAAAACTTGCAGTATATAGAGTGAGCTGTGAGATGTTTCTACAGTAGCCCACAATGGTCAAACTAAATACTGACTGGATAGATAGTTCTCTTCAAGTGTGTCACCACTGTTGTTTCTCCTTCACGTGGGAAGGCGAAAGCAAGGGTGAGGTGAGGAGGTTGCAATTCAGCAATTACACTAGATGCAACTAAATCCTACACATTGGTTCTTTAAACTTAAATATTAACTTAAATGCTACAATCTTCTCATATAGGTGCAAAATCCAATCCAATCCAGTCAAAAAGGCCTATTTTCATTCCAGCTATCAGCCACCATATTGGTAATATCTTTGAATGTCTCCCGTGCAAAATCAATGTTGGTATCATACTACAAGTGTCACTGGAGTTTTTGACCTTTTCAGACTTTTTCCCTTCTCCATGCAGCTTGAAAGTTATGTCAGAAATCCTTGCTCTGCTTCTGCTAAACTCAACAGTCTGACATGTCTCATACATATTGCAGAAACTTACAGAAATTGCCACAAGCTGTCTCAAAGGATGTGGCAGTGAGGGGAGATAATAGTTAGACAAAGATAAGCTAAGGTGTTGTGTTTTGGTACTCATGTACTCATGTACTGATGAGTGAGGAATGTGTGAGTGTTATTGAAACCTGGAGATGTGGAGCCCAGTACAGAGAAAAACACAGTGAGAGGAGGACTGGCTTACATAAGCATGGTAATGGTTGATTAGAAACACAGGCAGCGAGGGAGGATTCAAAGTAGTTGTGTCACCTTATTGATTTTGTGAATGAACAGGTATCTCGGCTGTTCCCTTATCAGTACAGCGTGACAGAGTGGATATAGCTAATCTCTCCTTCTCTCTTACCTTCTCTGACTGCATTTAGTCAGGAGTAGCTCTTTTGTCTCTTCACTATGGCTGAGACTGAGGGGAAATTCGACTTTGCCATCGACCGGGGCGGCACCTTCACCGATGTCTTTGCTCGTCTGCCTGATGGTCGAGAGAGAGTCCTGAAACTGCTTTCCAGGGACCCCCAGAACTACAAAGATGCTCCAACAGAGGGGATCCGCAGAGTCCTGGAAGAGGTAACATGATGGGATGGATGGATGTCTTGGCTCTTGTGAATTTTTAGATAATGAGGTTGATTTTTGAGCACATGGCATAAGAGCTGTATTGACTAAAATGTGGATCATCAGATCATTAGACAGCATATAGCGTCAAGTTATTTAATGTCATGTATAATTCATTACACCACTACATCATCTGTATCAACAGCATATAATTAATACATGTTTGTGTGAATTTATTGGCAGGAAACAGGGCGGGGTTTTCCTCGTGACCAGCCTGTAGACACCTCTCTGATCGGGTGGATCCGAATGGGCACAACGGTGGCAACTAATGCCCTTCTGGAAAGAGAGGGAGAAAGGACTGCACTCCTGGTCACGCAGGGCTTCAAGGATTTGTTGCACATTGGCACACAGGCCAGGCCAAAGCTGTTTGATTTGGTTTGTAACGCTTGTTTTGGTATAATGTATGTGGAGTCCATGAGTTGCCTGGGGATGTGTGTAGTGTCCTTGCAACAATAAGTTTAGCCATTATCTTGTGTAAGAGAAACAAGGGTCAGGTCTTGGAGTTTGTCCCCTGACCAGTTGTACCATTAGTGGTTTAAGTGGTCACTTATCTATGAAACTGTCATAAACACAGCAATGAAGAGGGTTAAAAAAATACACTAGATTACTCTGTAATTAATTGTATTTTGCTCATTTTTAAGTTCCATTAACATACAGCTCAATTACATTCTCACAGGAGGTGGCGGTTCCTGAAGTGCTCTATGAAGAGGTAATAGAGGTGGATGAGCGAGTCGTCCTCAGGCAAGATGGCTGCCAGCTACCAAGGAAAGATCCCAAACGTATTGTGACAGGTGTGAAACACAACTGATCTCTGTTTTGTCAGAGTTGTAAAGCTTCAAGATTTGGTAGTTTGGTAGTTGGTAGTTGACAGAAATATCTCAAACTTGGGAAGTTTTGTACACATATTCATGTACTCTGGTGATAACTTTTCATCTAGCTCCTTTATAAAGGTCAAAATTTACATTCATACAATAATTTACAACAAAACGCTTGCTGAATTCAACCCATCAGGCTTAGCTGTCCTTTGTATGCGTTGCTTAATATCATACTAAATTTGGATGGTGCACATGCTAAACATTGTAGGCCTACCTGGTAAACATCCACATATTAGCATGCTTGTGTTAGCATTTAGCTAAAAAGCACATTGGTACAGCCTCACAGAGTACAGCCTCACAGAGCCTCATAGTTTGGTCAAAAAATTGTTTTTAAATCTTTATTTTAACTTACTAAAGCTACCTGAAATACAAGTACACAAACAGGCTACAGTCTACAGGCATGCTAAAGCTTTCATTCTTTTTCTGTTCTTAGCACTTTCATATAGTTTATGAATGAATACAGAAAGCCAACCTGTATTTTTTATTATTCTAAATTTGGTCTACTGGCACACACATGGTCAACTGCTCTGGATGAGAGCATTGCCTGAATTCCTTGCATTATTGGAAGTAACCCTGATAATCTCTGTGTCTGTGCTGGTGTCCCTCAGGCAGTACAGGCGATTCTCTGGAGGTGTGGAGGGAGCTGGATCTGAAGCAAGTGGAAAAAGACCTCAGAGGAGTTCTGTCTCGCGGGATCACCAGTCTGGCTGTACTACTGCTGCACTCGTACACGTCAGTAATACAGCTTGTTTTTAGAGTGTATTTGCTCAAGATCCTAATCTGACTTCTTGTCCTTTCTTTCATTCCAATGCCAACTACTTACTGCTCGCTTAAAGTACTTTTTATGTTTTCTTTTTTGGTTGCGTTATGCAATTTTTTTTTTGTTGGGTCTTTGTGGGAGTAGTACAATATGTACCCTGTACATGTCAGAGGTATCCAATAACCTGTTTCCATTGTATATGTAACCCATATGGTTTATTGGGTGGAAGTTCAGGTTTGTCTTCCTATATTCATTAAAATCCATTCAGAGTCTGCAGGAACAGTCTGCAGACCTCTTACCTCAAGTGTAAAATAAAGAAATTGATCAAAGCAGTTGATTTTTGCTTCCTGTCACATGCCACAAAGCACATGCTTACTCTCCTTTCGTTTAGGAAGCAGGTGGTTTCAAGGCTTCTAACTTATGCAATATAGCCTACTAGAGAGCCGTGGTGAAATTGTGTAAGAGCTTTATGTTTACTTTACATTACAGCCAGCCTCACCTCATTCCTTTCCCTGTGTGTCCCTCTCAATTTCAGATGGTCCGATCATGAGAAAGCAGTGGGAGACCTAGCACGCCGTCTGGGCTTCACCCAGGTGTCTTTGTCCAGTGAGGTCATGCCCATGGTGCGGGCGGTGCCTCGGGGCTACACCGTATGCGCTGATGCTTATCTCACACCCAAAATTCATCAGTATTTAAAAGGCTTTACCTCTGGGTTCAAGGGTGGCCTGAAGGTGTGTTTCTAAAATGTATCTGTGATGACACAAACTACCACAATTTCTTTAGTCAAGTGCTTAATCTACTCCACCATACAGATCACACAGATTTCCAGATGTTCCCTGTTTCATCTAGTCACTGAAATGACCTCTTCCTTCTCTTATTTTTGTCCTCAGGATGTGGACGTCCTGTTCATGCAGTCAGATGGTGGTCTGACTCCCATGGAGCAGTTCTGCGGTTCACGGGCCGTTTTATCTGGCCCAGCAGGGGGTGTGGTGGGATACGCCATCACCTCTTACAGCCAGACGGAGAAAAAACCTGTGATTGGCTTTGACATGGGTGGTGAGTAGAGGGAATGTCGAGGAATACCGTTAGTGCCTTGAACAATTACTGAGTACACAGACTATGTGAGGAACTTCCTGGTATTGTTTTGTAATTCTTAGTTGTATCTAAATGTATATGTTGGTTATTACATAGTGATTTTGTTATTTCTGATTTTCATTTACATTTTTTTTAAAAATGGTATAAGGTGCAGAGATTAATTACAAATTAAAGTAAAATCAGAAATCTCTTTCTGTGTTTATTTCAGAGAAACTCCAACTCTCACTTTTACAGGCTTTCATTTTTCAGTATTAACTTAAGTTCTTCTTGTGTTCTTGACTCCTTCTGTCTTGTCTTTCTCTCCAGGAACATCCACCGATGTTAGTCGGTACGCTGGCCAGTACGAGCACGTGTTTGAGGCTACCACAGCTGGAGTAACCTTGCAAGCACCTCAGCTGGACATCAACACTGTGGCTGCAGGAGGAGGATCACGGCTCTTCTTCAGGTCTGTTTGTCCGTTGCCAGTATGTCTTTTGTAATGTATAAGATGTGAAGAAGTGTCTGAAGACATTATTAAAAAGACCCATACAGAGATAAACATTTTAACCAGAAACAGTAGTTTTGTTGCCACCATACTCACACTGACAAAAATATTTTACCTTGCAGCATCATCATTCAACATTCAAACTCAGCAGAAACCAAATAGAACTAATCTTATATGCTGGACCAGTTTAAAAAGAATCTGTCCCCATTAGTCACTTAGACACAAAAACATAGGAAAATGAGATCCAAGTTGAAAAATACCAGCATTATTCCAAAGTTAGCCTTTAACAGGGTTTGTAGTCAATTCTGGGTACACAAAAAGACATCATCTAAAAGTGTCTGAAAGTTAAATTGTCGCATAGATGACTTAAGTTCTTGTGAGAAGGTAAATATTCCAACTGCAGTTTTGAACAGTGACTACATAATTTATGCGTCTGTATCTTTCCAATGGATGATTAACTGAGTGAGGCACTTGTGATCATTTTAATCCTTTCAATTCACTAACATAAGTCTGTGTATAACAGCTACCTGGTCATGTACTTCGACGTGCATGATACTATTTCTACTTGTCAGAATCTAGTTGTTTGAATTATTTTTAAGATTTTATTTTAAAATTTTTTTTGCTAATTTTCTTGCCGTTAAATGACCTCTTTACTTTCTCTACTTCCCTCTCAGATCAGGGATGTTTGTGGTTGGACCAGAGTCTGCAGGTGCACATCCAGGACCGGCCTGTTATAGAAAAGGTAACCAACTGTTTGTACCCCCTCCACCATTACTCATTTTTATTTCACTCTCCCTACCTTCACTGGTGTCCCTCTCTCTTTAAATCATACTCATATCCATCCAGTTGATACGCCCTTCATGCTGTCAGACAAAAATTCACACACACACAGCTGGGATCTGTGTGTTCCCTTCCCCCCTTCTTTTTGATTGATAACCTGGTTTAGCGGCACGAACGTTGGGGAGTTTCAGATGACAGAACTGAAGCTTGCCTCATAGCTCTCAGTTGGAGTTGTGATTTGTGTTAACAGAAGGAAACTTGATTCTGATTTCACTGTTGCTTTTCCCTGTAGGAGAGTTGTGGGTAGCTCTCCAGTGCTTTCACGTTTCCCACAAAATTACATAAATATGTTAATATATGAGACTGAAACATGCAATGATGGGTCTTTATAAAAAGGCAGCTTTGAAACATGTGTACTGAGTATGGAGACACGTAATGTTGATTCCCTGTGGGATTTTTTTAGGTGGCCCTCTGACTGTAACCGATGCTAACTTAGCCCTGGGTCGCCTCCTCCCCTCCTTCTTCCCAAAGATCTTTGGGCCCGGGGAGAATGAACCACTGTCACTGGAAGAAACCATGAAGCATTTTCATCATCTGACCCAGGAGATCAACCTCTTCTTGTCTTCTAACCAATCACAGGCACTGATATTTACTGAAATATTAAGCAGACTTTCATATTTTTGTAATATTTAATTGTGGAAGTATTAATTATAAGCCCAAAGTATTTTTTTATGCTTTCATTCATAGGCTAGCTCAAATGGCTCCAACCACTCACACAACAACACGTCAGAGATGAGCGTGGAGGAAGTTGCTATGGGATTCATTCGTGTTGCAAATGAGGCCATGTGCCGGCCAATCAGAGCTCTGACACAGGTATTTTTGGGCTTTGCATTAAGAGTTACAACTTGATAAAACACTGCTTGTTAAATGAGTCAGACGTTTAAAATCATGTTTAACTCTCTCACTCCTCCCCCACCTCCTTTATATCCTCACAGGCTAAGGGCCATGACACATCTCAACATGTGTTGGCATGTTTCGGGGGTGCAGGTGGCCAACATGCCTGTGCTATTGCCCGAGCCCTGGGGATGAAGACTGTCTTCATACATAAGTAAGGGGTTAATGGGTTGTGTTTCCATGTTGTGATTATTTAATATTATGTTAAATTGGGGATAGTTTTGTTTTCCCAGATTTGGGAACCCAATTTTTGGGTTCCCAAATGGAAAAGGCTGTTTAGGTTAGGTTAGGTTAAATTAAGGTAAAGATTTCGGGTAGGCAATTAGTGGTTTAAGTTAATGAAATTATATGTAATTTCCTCAAATGTGATCTAAGTAAACAGTGTGTGTTTGTGTGAGTGTGTGGACAGACATGTATTATTTATGTTGTGGAAGTATAAATCTGTTTACACAGTCACATTGTGGGGACAGAACTCAAATCCACGTCATTATAGTTCACAGCAGACTTGAGGTATGGTTAGGTAGGTTAGGCAAGTGGTAGTTAGAGTCAGGGAAATGAGAGTAAATCAATGTAATGTGCTCTGAAGTGATGAAAACACACAGCTGTGTTTGTGTGTTTCAGATACAGTGGCGTGCTGTCAGCGTATGGTCTGGCTCTAGCTGACGTGGTGGAGGAGGTGCAGGAGCCGTGTTCGCTACAGTACGAGCAGCGCTCTTTCGCCGAGCTGAATCGGAGGGTGGAGCAGCTCTCAAAGCGCTGCCGCGATGCACTCTGTGCACGCGGGTTCTCCAGGTCAGCTCACACAAAACACTAAATGCATGCATTTTTAATAGGTAATGATGCATGCTGCAGCCTTATGTTTCTTGTCCTTTTCAGTGGTCAGATTTCCACCGAGGTTTTCCTTCACCTGCGTTACGAGGGCACCGACTGCGCTCTCATGGTTACTGCTGCCGGTTACCCCAGCAACGCCCAGTCCTGTCTAGCTGGAGACTTCCGCAGTGCCTTCACCAAGCGGTTAGCTCTTTGTTTACCCATTTGCTCCACAATTAGTTAGTTTATTTATGTATTAAGCTATTGGCTGCAATAGCATGAGTACTCATGAGTACATAAATCAGTGCCAGTCACACTCCGCTGTGCCCTCTGTTCACATTGTATAAGCAAACACACCATCAAGTTAATGCTTCATTTTTCCAGAGAAGATAAGCTGAGTACACTTTGGAGCTGATATTTGTTTACATTATTCATGGTTTCTAATGTTCCTCGAACTCTTATGTAACATCTCCTCTTCTTTTAGTTATCTGAAGGAGTTTGGTTTCACCATCCCAGACAGACCCATCATGGTTGACGACATCAGAGTGAGGGGTTGTGGGAAATCTGGTATCAAATCAGTATATAAAACAAAGATGGGACACGGACAGGCTAAACCAGTCACGGTACATAGACTCTTTTTCATACTATAATTTTAGTTTTAGTTTTATACACATTTATATACAACATATATAAATGTGTTTGTTTGTTATCTAAATAGTGAAAAAGACATGACAAAGTACAACGTTTTGGTCTGAGAAGAGTTACCATGTGCTCATTGTATCTCTGTTCTTTTCTATAGATGACCAAGTGCTACTTTGAGGAAGGTTACCTGGACACCAGTGTGTATCTATGGGAGGAGCTGCCTTGTGGTCACAGCATCCAGGGACCAGCCATCATCATTGACAAAAACAGGCAGGCTTTCCCACCCCCATACTTTTTCCTTTTCTGGGTTGAGTTTGAAGAACACTTGGTTTCAATTTTGATCTTTTGTTTTCAAATCTATATATATGTATTCACCCTGTTCCAACATCTGTGCTTGTATAAATGTATAATTTCTTTCCTGTTCTTTCCTCCCATCAGTACCATCCTGGTAGAGCCGTGCTGTGAGGCCCGTCTGACAGAAGGGGGCGATGTTTGCATGGCTGTCGGCTCTGATCCTCACTGCGTCCTTGGCACAGAGCTCAACACTGTGCAGCTCTCCATCTTCTCCCACCGCTTCATGAGCATAGCAGGTACTCCTACAGAGGAGAGAAGACCAAGTTGAAGGTCGTTCGGGAGAAACTAGTAGATGCAGGCGCAGAAAATATTGACTTGCTCTGTGTGCTCTACCTCTACAGAACAGATGGGTAGAGTTCTCCAAAGAACCTCCATCTCCACCAACATCAAGGAACGTCTCGATTTCTCCTGTGCTGTGTTTGGACCAGATGGTGGTTTAGTGTCCAATGCACCCCACATCCCTGTGCACCTGGGGGCCATGCAAGAGACCGTCCAGTACCAGGTGAGGAATGCGTGCCTCCCTGTGTGACTGCTGAAACAAGAATAACACGAATTAACACCCTATTCTGACATCGGTGATGTTGTTTCTTCTTTTCTGTGCAGATCAGATCACTGGGGAACAAGCTGAAAGAAGGCGATGTGATTCTTAGTAACCACCCATGTGCCGGGGGCAGCCACCTCCCAGACCTCACAGTCATCACTCCGGTCAGGCATCAGTCTTTTCTTTTTAATACGCACCTCTCCCATTCTCCTCATCTCTACCTGACTTGCCTCGTTCCTCCCCCCTTGTTTTACCCCAGGTGTTTAAGCAAGGGGTGAGCAGTCCAGTGTTCTTTGTAGCCAGCAGGGGGCACCATGCTGACATTGGAGGCATCACTCCGGGCTCTATGCCCCCCCACTCCACCTCCCTTCAACAGGAGGGGGCCGTCTTCACTTCCTTTAAACTGGTCACCGGTGGCGTCTTCCAGGAAGAGGGTAAGAGAGGAGGAGGTGAACCAAGAATGAATCTGGGAGAATGATGAAAGGAGGCAGCAGAGATAATACAGAGCTGCTGACAAGTCCAGATAAAGAAGCTTACATTGTATTTTTTGCATATTGTAACCACATAGCTGAACATACTTAACTGCCTGCCATTTTCCAAAGCATACCAACTTACTCGAGATAAGTAACACACCATTATGAACGGGCTGTCACTTGTAGTGTATGTTAATTATGTGGTAAGGCACTTGTAAGAAGGGGCAAGTTTAGATGTGAATTTGGTTATTTCTCACATTAAAAACTGGCAGCAGCCATCTCATATATCAGAATGTCTTTGAACACACCGTCAATGTCAGTTTTTAAAATGGCCAGTCCTCACAACTGTGTTTAAAGTGCAACAATATAACTTTAACAAGAAAAAGTGAGAGACTGACTCATCTTATGCAAGATTTAATTCTCTCTAAGTTTTTAGAATATATTATAGAGTATACTGTACACATTAGGAAATGGTCAGCTGTAATCTCAACTCTGTGTAAAATTTTATTCTTGTTTGTCTCTGCTGGATTCCTCTCTTGCCTCTTCCCTCTGTCTCCATATCAGCTGTAACTGAAGCTCTGATGGCTCCAGCCCAGTACCCAGACTGCTCTGGGACTCGTAATCTCCATGACAACCTGTCAGACTTGCGGGCTCAGGTGGCAGCCAATCAGAGAGGCAGCCAGCTGGTTGGGGAGTTGATTGACAGCTACGGATTAGCTGTGGTCCAGGCCTACATGGGATACATTCAGGTAACTGTGGCTGAAATATGAATAATGAAATATTAAGTGCTGCTGGTGTTGCACTGCTACAGGGTATGTGTTCATGTTTCAGAGTAATGCAGAGCTGGCAGTGAGGGACATGCTGAGAGACTTTGCACGTCATCGACAGCAACAGACTGGCTCACTGGAAGTGGAGTCGGAGGACTTCATGGATGATGGGACGCCAATCAGGCTGCGGGTTCAGATTAATGAGAACGAGGTGAAGGCAGGGAGAAAGATATAAACACAAGAAACTTGCATTGACAAGAAGAGCTGGGAAATTTCTTGAAGAACAGTGAAAGTGTAGTGAAATATAAAAACCTTTATCCCAACAGGGCAGCGCTGTGTTTGACTTCACAGGGACGGGAACAGAGGTTTGGGGGAACTGCAATGCTCCACGCGCCATCACCCTCTCTGCCCTCATCTACTGCCTACGCTGCATGGTCGGACAGGACATTCCCCTTAATCAGGTAGAGTAGGGACCTGGGTGGGCATTAAGAAAGGTGCGCCGGTTAGCTCACCTGGTAGAGTGGCAGCAGCAGCCCAGGGTTCGATTGCCTGTCACTCTCAAAAGGCCCAAAAATATCTAAAAAAACAAAAGTTTAAGGTTTGAGTACATGTTTTTTGGCAGGCATGTGTTTGGAAGCTGTGGTCATAATCAGAACCAGATGCTTTTGACACCTGCATGGAAAAATCTGTCTTTCTTCCTCTATTTTTTCCTCTGCTGTGATGAAAACAGACAGATTAGTCATGTTTCATAACATGTTCGACACGAGGATTTGGCTTTCAGCTGTTTGTTTAGTAAGTGTACCTGCACTCAAAAAATACTTATTTAAATGCTTATTATGCGGTCTTGTTTTGTCATGTTCAGGGCTGCCTTGCACCAATTAAAGTCATCATACCTCCTGGCTCAATCCTTCAGCCTTCCCAGAATGCAGCTGTGGTTGGAGGAAATGTACTCACATCCCAGAGGGTTGTTGATGTCATTTTTAAGGCATTTGAGGTGTGCAGCGCTTCACAGGTGAGAAAAACTGGATTCGTACATAACAAAATGTTTTAACAGCACAATATTTTTTGTCAAAGTGTGCATGTATGTGGTTTGTTTTCTTATTTATTGTCATTACACTGTCCGTCAGGGTTGCATGAACAACATTTCATTTGGCAGTGAGAGGGTAGGTTACTATGAGACAGTTGCTGGGGGAGCCGGAGCGGGGCCAGGCTGGACTGGGCGTAGTGGCGTTCACAGTCACATGACCAACACCCGTATCACTGACCCCGAGATCCTGGAGAAGAGGTTGGACATATTTTAGGTCTAAACTTAAAGAGTCTAAATTTGTTGTTTTTTAAATATGTTTTTGATATTAAGTTGCTGCTGTTCATCTGGTGTTTAGATATCCCGTCATTTTAGAGCAGTTCTCTCTGCGGCCCGGCTCAGGAGGTGCAGGAAAATACTGTGGTGGAGACGGTGTGATCCGAAAACTTCTATTTAGGAGCAAGGTGGTTCTCTCTGTACTGACTGAGAGGCGATCTACCCGCCCCTATGGTCTCCTGGGTAATTTTCTTTCCGCCCCACTAAATAAGGCTTAGATAATATTTGATTTTTCATACGATAACACATTGCTTCTTGTCTTCTCTGCTGGTTAGGCGGTGAGGACGGTGCAGCAGGGCTGAACCTGCTTCACAGAGCAGACGGACGAGTCCTCAACTTGGGAGCTAAAACCAGCGTCAGCCTTCAGCCTGGGGTAAGAATGCATAATGCATGTGTGTGAAAGAATCAAGTATTGAATGTTGTAATAATATGCTGATTTGAGTTATGCATCATGAAAATATTGTATTTTAATAACCAAATGTCATTTTATTTATATCGAAATTATTCTGTCAAATAAAACTGCAAGCAAGCGTCTTAAGATGACCTCTGACTTCAGATATTAAACCATGATGTGCTAGAATACGTTTGCAGTTATTAAATAGTGTTTCGTGTCTCGTACAAATGAGACACATTTTGAGACGCAAAAATAGCTTTATATTTCTAACGTGGTGTAGCATAAACTGATGATTTGCCAGCTGAATCCACTTATCAATGTGTGCCTCCCTCTACAGGACATGTTCTGCCTCTACACCCCTGGAGGAGGTGGCTTTGGAAGTGAGGAGGACGCCAACAGGAGACCTCAAACTAAGCGCAGACGCTTGAATGAGACTTTCCCAGAGAGAGGCAGCGTCTTTGAATATCGTATGGCACAAGAGGGAGTGTGAAAAGAATAAAAATAAGAAGGAGAGGGAGAGAGTTAACAGACAAAGCCAGAAGAGGAGGAGAAGGAAAGAGGTGGGGAAATTACCGGAAGTCAGGCAGAGTGAGAGAGAGACAGAGTGGGGCAGTTTTCGTCGTGATACTATATAAAAAAAAAAAGAAATACAGAAAGAAGTTAGAGAGGGGAAACATTTGAAGCCTTGATAGAAGTCTCACATATTATCACGGTTTATGAAACACTAACAGTGAGGCTGTGCTTACATTAGCAGGCCAAGTGACTGAATACTAATCGCTCAGGCTAAGACATCAGTCAGATTTGTGTGGTAGGCAAGGTAAGATGTATTGCGCAGTTAAATTTAACATTTCTCTGAGTAACCCTTTGCAACTTTTGCAGTCCCATTTTGATAAAAACAGATTTGCCCTGTTAGGTAAGACATAGTTTGTATTTTTGAAACAATAAACAATTTTTTAAATAATTTCCACTCAACTGTGCAAGAAAAAGATAACCATGTGAAGCAGCTGCTAATCTGTTTTTAACTGGAACAAACTTATCTTACAACACAGAGACTTGATGTGGTTACTCCTGTAACAGTACAGACAAATAAACCCCATTTCTACTAACTGAGATTGTCATTTTTACCAATAAGTCGGGTCTTTCGAAGAAAACTGTTTCACACATTGTTTTCTGAGCACAGGATAGGAGGAATCTGTTTAGAGAACATCTAGATTAAGTTTTGTGAAGTGCGTATCATATTAGTAATGTAATGTTTCTCGTTCTCGTAACACTCTGCTGAAGGCTTGTTCTGGCAAGTTGTCCATGAACCTTGATTTGGCTGATTCAGAGATAGTTTGTCATTATGTAAAGCAGTTGGAAAATGAAGCGGAGGAGCTCTTCAAATAAGCTATATGATACTCTGTTGCTTCCATGTGTTTGCAAAACACACACACTCTCTGCACATGGCTCAGGTTTACACACACACACACAACCCATTAAGGCCCGGTGTGACCACCAGTCATACATGTAAATTCATGAGGGAGTGTTGAGATACATCCCAGAATAGTTGTGTGTGTGTGTGTTTGGGGGAGGGGGGACATGTCCCCTGTTTAAGTGGTGTCCCCTCCTCCCGTCTTTGGCTCAGGAATGATGAGGGAGAAGAGGAGGAAGGATGGTGAGGGAGTGCAGGCATGCGTAGGCAGCTGATAAAGAGATAGTGGCCACAGCAGTGGAAGCAGCAGGAGGCTGACGGCTGCTGGACGGTTGATGTAAATCAGCTGGCTCTGAATGTGAGTTTGTGTGTGCTGGAAACTCTAATGCAGAGGCCACGGCCTGTGGATCAAAGATAGTTTCCTTGTTTATAGATCACAATTCCTGTGGTAAAACAATCTATCATCCTGACTCACCTCCTGCTGTTGCCTGAAACATGAAATCTCTGTCTATGGTTTGCAGGATCTGTGAGATTCTGTGTAAAGGATGAATCAGGAGAAAGCCCTTAATTACGAAATAAAATATCAAGTTACTGAATTTAAAATCTTTGGGAAACACAAAATGACATCACTTCACACAGTATTGTGTATGTAACATTAGAACATGTCATTAGTAATGCTGTACCTAAAACACCCACTGGCTTTTGGGAATAGGGAAATTATGGTGCAAATATTCATCTCTAGGCAAATACATAGTTCTGCAAGAAAAAAATGTGCAAATATACTGGCATTCAAAGCTCCACTGTGAATAGATTTACATTTTCTCTTAAAGACCTCTGTAGATAGTTAATTTTTTAAAGCCATACCTCAAATTAACTAGAAATGTTTCCACCATTTAAATATTGTACTTTTTACTTCACTACTTTTACCAGGACAAAATATAAAGTTGTCATAATTAGCTCCATGTTAAACAGGCAACAAATGTAAAATATGCAGATTTAGACTTTTGATATATTTACATATATTTAACATTTTGAAGACATTTACTTGTAAAGGAGTATTTGTACATTGTTGTATTGCTAATTTTACTGGTGCCTCTTTACATTTTAGGCATCAAATGAATACAGTGAAAAGAGTGATTGAGATGCTAGGCTATATAAGTGTTTTTACATTATATTGTACATCTCTCATTCAATTCTTGTACTGAGACAATTATACTTGAGGTTTGAAATTAAGTGACCTCCTTCTCCTTCAACCTCTCCTCTAGCTGCCATGACAGATTGGAGCTTTGTATTTACCAACGGGAACAATACCACCCTGACTGTAAAAGAACTAAATAAGTCTGACCTGAACAAACATGCTAAAACTGAACATATAAATGGTTAGATGACTTATTACCATATACCACACTGAGTAGCAGAGTTAAAATAAACAGCATTTTATTACATATCCTGTTGAACTCCATAACCTTCTTTTGATACTCAAATTTCTGTGCTGCTTTCACTTCAGCTCAGTACTGTACAAACCTTTAAACAAGACCACAGGAAAATGGCAAAAAAAAAAAAACTAACAGACCATTCACCCGTCAAGGTGGGCAGACATTTATAAGCAATTTCCTTTGGAAGAAGATCATGACATCAAAATAGTGCAAATAACCGGCAGTGCAAAGTCCACAGGAAACCATAAAAAAACCTGAGGTATATGCTGGTGGTTGTGTATATATATTGTATTGTTTGATTGTCTCTAGCGTCCCGAGAGCACATCAAATGTAGTCTGTTTTCTCAGCTAAAAATTGTTTTTGTAATGTGAAATCCTCAAAACACCATCACAGAAATCATCAGTAAACTACCACTACTTATCGGGTTAATATGCTATTGTAGCTGCATAGGACCAATGCAGACAGTCCAGACTTAAATTTAAGAGTGAAGGAGGGAAAGGAGAAAAATTATGGGAAACGATTTGTCCTCTATATTTCATCATCTGAACAAACAACACAAATGTGTGTATACATTGGCCTGTGTACACAGACAAAGACAAACTAAAACTGTAAGGTAAAAAAAGATTAAAGATTAAATCCAACAATACATTCAGGAGTCACAATAGGTAGACAAAAAAAAAAACAGTGCAAACACGACTGGCAGTGCAAAGAGCCAGTCGTTCTGTTTCATTGAAAGACTGAGGTAGGTACTTGTTTAGTTGTATAGCTGTTTGAGGTACATTTTCTCCAGTGAAAACATGTAATACTCCATACGGGAGAAACAAACAGATAAAGAAACCATTAAAAAAAAGAGAAAAAACTGACTTATCATCTTGCTAAAAACATGAATGCATCAGTTACATTGTCTGTGGTCCAGCAGCCTTTTACATATTAAATATTCAACTTTCCTCGAGCTGAAGAAATGTATCTCCTTTGTGGATCTTGATGCTCCTGCCATGGATCATAGTGGTTTTGTGCATTTCTGAGGCTCAGTATGAGTAAAAAGGAGTCAGTATTTCAGAGTCAGTCAGTACTGAGGGTACCTGTTTAATGGAGGCCCGTTCTGCAGGGTGTACTGACTGGGCGGTTGATGATGTGTGTGAGAGTTCTGACTGGTTGGCACTAACACATCAAATACACTTTTATTGGGAGGCACAGATTGCAACATGTTGTCCAGGTCCATGATGAGTGGAGGGGCTTGGACAGAAACTCGTCCACTGGGGAGGATAGGCCAATAGGCATGACCTAAGAAGTGACCAGGGGCCACAGGGGAGCTACCATAGCTGTAAAAGGGAAGTCCACCATGCAGTGGCATTAGAGGACTTCCGTTGAACCGCATGCTGGGTGGGGCAACAGCGTTAGGGGGAGCGTATTTGGCGTAGGAGGTAGGGAGCTCCCATGGAGGTGCAACAGTCTCCCGTCTGGCTGACTTGTGCAGCGGTGGTCTGTAGTCCTCATAATAACCATCAGATCCAGCTTCACCATCAGGAGGAACACGCTTCCCAGACAGAGACATCCCTTTCCACTCCTCATCAGAGGAGGAGGATGAGGTGGAGGCTGGGCTGGCAGAACTGGCAGAAGCACTGCGAGCGGAAGAGGCGTAGCGGGGTCGTGGAGGCGGTGAAGACCGAGGGCGTTCCACCTTGCCCCAGCAGTCCCTGGTAGAAACATCCACATCCCCAGAGGCACTAGGTGGCCGTAGGCTGTGCAGCAGAGAGTCTATGGCGAAGGATGAGTCAAGCTTGGGTCGGAACAAATCCTCCTGTGGTGGTGAGGGGTTTCTGGAGTGCATAGGAGGGAGGAGGGTGACAGGGGCAGGCGGTGGCTCTGATTCTGGCTTGTGACCCTGCAAGATGTAGGGGGCCAGATCTTGGGCAAAGATCGTCTCATCCTGGCGCGACACGGCCGTGTTCTGCCTTTTGAGGAGCTCCAAAGGAACACGACTCAACTCCACTGCCCAGAAATTGCCTTTGCCCTGAGGCTTGCCTGGGTCCTTTAGCACCTTGAGGTGGAAGAAGGGTGGACAATGAGATGAGAACTTGGCTTGATAACCCAGTCAGACAGGACTGACCTAGTTCTGCAGTTAACCATCACAATAACAACGAATAAAAGCTTAAAACCAGTTTGAATATTCAGTCCAAAGCCTTCAGCACATTCCTTAAATGGTCAAAGAGTGTAACAAACCAACTCAGGAGAGCATGACAGTGCAATGCTAAAGTTAGGTTGAACTTTTCCATCAAATCCACTGATTTACTGAAGACTGAATAGTGATCTAATTGTGGAAATGTTAACAATTTGGACATACATACCTTCACAAAGCAGTCATAAGAGGAGAGATTATGTCGCACAGAATCCCGCCAGCCCTTGTAGTTGCCTTTGAAGAATGGGAAGAGAGTGCTGATCTCCTTGAGGATCTAGAAATAAAACAAAAATGTCAGCATGTCTGAGTGAAGCTGATGCTCGTCTTCTCTGTATTTCGGTTTGGGTATGTTATGAAGTGGGCCAATGCTATTTAAATACACAGTGGTGTGGTGATATTAGAGTATGGAAGTTAATGTGGATGCCAACCACCCAAGATGTTTATGAGTTGAAATGACAAGAAGCTTGAAGTTAAAAGGAAGGATGGGAAGTACTTTTATAGTATAACATCAGTAACTGAAATGTGATAACACCGTGAACTGTATATTATCACTTCCCTGATACAGATCAGTGTCTGGTTTCACTGCAGTCCAACCTTATCAAAGCAAACCAAGAATGGTAGGGGTGATAGTCACTCAAGTGTCACCCAGAGGCTGCTGTTTTGTGTCACTCCATGAACTGTAAATTATCTGTCAGTGTGTTATCTATATGTTTAACTGAAAAGTGATATTAACTGTCTGATTCAACCTACTTTCCTGGAGGAAATATAGAGTCCTGTATTTCACCATTGCTTTATCTCAATAAAGTATTTCGGAAATAAAATGATCATCACAAGATGCACCGTGCGTAAAACACACCATGTGCCTCCTTGATCCAAATTACCTCACCATCGCACAGTGCACTCAACACAAGAACACAAGAGCAATAGAGATTAATTCTCACCTCAGATAACGTCAGTTTCTTTTCTGGGGACCTTTGGATGACCATTGCAATCATAGCGAGGTACGAGTACGGTGGTTTTGGATACCGCTGATAGTTCTTTTTCTTCCCACCGCCGGTGCTCTTCTCTCGTTCACTGCTCCACGAGTCCGGGTTAATAGTTTCCTGTTTGTATGGGTCTTCTTGAGGATTCGGGTATGATGCACCCGGTGGCACGGATTTATCCATGAATGTCGTGGCACTGGTGAGGTGTTCCGTGCGCGCTGCGGGCTTCTCCAAACGCGAAGGCTGTTGGGGAACCATCTGAGCCGGGTGGTGAGGCCAGTGTTGGGCTGGAGTGCTCCGCGCTACACCACGGGGAGGAATACTCTGCTGCGCATTACTGTGGAAGTCAAGTTGATGGTCGTGATGTTCTCCAAGGTGGGGCAGAGAGGGTAGTGCCAAGAGGCTCTGCTCCGGCCAGTGCTTTGTCATGTTGATGAGCCAGGGGTGGGGGGATCGGCCCGCACGTTCGGACAGTGGTGAGGGGGGAGGGAGGTCAAAGAGTCGGTCCTTAACTTCTGGCAGACTGCTGGCTCCAGGCTGACTCTATTTGAAGAGCAAACAATTAACAGTTTCATGTAAATCCCGCTGCGTAATCGAGGGGAGAATGACGCGTTATCTGAGTGCAGAATGACTGATCACCCCAGGGGACTGGGGAGGGTCTGTGTACAAGGCGGGGCGATAGAAAGACAGTAAACCTGTAAATAACCCTTACGATAATATCAACACTTAAAACTAGAGATTCAGAGTTTGTTCAGGAATCAGTGCTTAAAAGATTTACGCACTAAGTTCCAAAATTATTAAGTGCGTATTTGGAGAAGGCAGTACACTTTACATGTTGTCTGTTTTCAACAACTCCAGAGACAAGCACAACATCCTCACCTTAATATATATAAATTTAAACATAGAGCATGTTGTCTATATTACATTATGAAGAGTCGAGAGTGACACTTGGGCGCAGAGGCGAAAAAGCAAAACTCGTGGGGGATGGTGTGAGGTGCAAGGAAGAGAAGTAATTTCGATTGAAGCTTTCGTGCAATCAACAGTTTTTGGTGAGCAATATACAAAAGGAATGGCTAATATACAAACGTTGAAACATTAAGAAGTTGGCATCTTGGAAATATTTGTTTTAATAGGCAGCATCAGGATATTAAACAATATGACTAAATTGTTAGAATTCCATTTAGATAGATAAACACTGAGTAACCAGGTTGCTATAATTGATGCAGGTTAGCTTTATTCCAGAAAAGCAAGCCATGCACATGTAAACCCCCCAAAAGGGCTATTGTATTTGTGGAAAATTTACAAATTGTAATTGCAAGACGCAGAATAAATCATTTGGAGGCGCTCAGAGCGCGCAATAGTCGAGAGAATTGTTTTGCGCACAGTAGGGTCTCTCTGTAACTACGCAGGATGTCATTCGGTGTGGAAAGAATAAGTTTCGGGAATGCACGTCTTTTGTTGAGGTTAACGCAGTGCTAATGTGCAAACTCTTTCTACCCAGCAAGACAGTGAAAACAAGTTGGATTAGAAGGAACCCCGTTGACAAGCTGGAGACTGCTCCTTCCCAAAGAAGCTGCTTAGCATGTGAGGAAATACAGGGGCTATTCAACACCATTTGTGGGTTTTCTGACGCTTACAAGCTGCTAAGTGTCGTTGCTGGGTAGGACATTCGCACCTTAAACAGGAGCAATCATGTTTTCCCGTATGGTAACACCTTCAAGATATCTCTCAAACAAAAACTACTTTACCGAACCAAAGAATCAACAACCTACAGCGCCTTTTGTATCGTGTTACACACCACACACCCTGAAAGTTTTTATTCATGGACATTTATTCAGCTTTTTATCCCAATAATGGATATATTACATCTGATAAGATAATGAAAAGTAACTCTGTTGAATCAAGTGATTGTGCCACCGAGATATGTCACCAGAAAGACACAGAAACAAAAGATCAGGTCGATTTTCACATTGTGAGAAACTTTAACTGATATCAAACAGATGAAACTTTGCTGCCTAATTCATAATTAAGTGACAATTAACCTACGTTCTCACATCAAGTGTGGCCTGCCTGCAAAATATATTCACCTTTAATTTAAAGTGTACTGAGTGTTTTCCCTTGATGGCACCAAACTGCATCTGACCACTCCATAATTTAACAATTAAGAGGGCAAACTTTAGAGACAGTTTATCAGGTGATTGCAGAAATAAAGAGGACTCTTTGATTTAGTTTTCTTGCACACCATCTTGACCCTAGCATGATTTTTGTTTAAAACTTACCACGTGAATTTGCAGATTTTGTAACTTTTGAAGCAAAATACAAAATGTTTGAACTTATTTTCCAGGTCAGATGGCTTCCCCACCATGGTCAGCAACAAACCTCCTTCACCTGCTGCAATTTGCGTCAATGGTTTTCTTCTCTGGTTGCCACACACTGTTTCATAGGTCAGAAAGTTTGTCACCCTCTAGTGGTTTCACCCAAAACTCAGTGAGAGGCTCGAATCACACTTAGAATAAACATGACAGGTGTCCAGAAATCAATTTCAAGTCACGCTGTAGAGAGCTTTCTCTGTTCAAACTGTATTTTTTTTTTTAGTGTCATTTAGAGAGCTGGCGAATTGAACATGTACAGGCAAACTCCTCACCCATCATACTTAATGTTTGGACCCTATTCACATGCCTTCACATAGAGAGGTGCTCAGAGCAATACATGCTAATTTAAATACAAACTGCAAATCTTCCTCTTCCTGCCTGCAGGAGTGCCAATTAATAGGTTTTGCTTGGATTAGTGAGCCCCGCATGAGAAGAATAGGAAATCGTATAAATGGGATAGCATCCAGGACAGGGCTGTTCACATAGGCTGATTGTGTCTGGACAAATCCCTCCTAAGCTGCCCTGAGATGCATCCTGAAACTGAGATGATGAGGAGGAAGTTTGGCCTTTCTGGGATAGAGATAGAGAAAGTGTGAGAGGGTTTTATTTGTGCTCTCATGGCTTCATTGCTGCAAGAGTGTTGTGTTTGGTTTACTTTGTATTCCTTTTTATGGTTTCAGGGAAAAGCACAATCAATTTACTTCCAATTTATCTGTGATGGGAATCAACTTAATGACTAATAGCTATGACTATTTCTTCAGCAGAAAAAGTTCCAGCTGTGAAGTCTGTTTGATTTGACATAACGTGGACACTGATTTTTTTTTTTTTTAACTGTTGAATGAACAGACATCTAAAACATGTAAGTCTAAAAATCTGGGCACATAAAACCAAAAAAAAAAAAAAAAAAATGTGCTCAAATCATTCTAGACAGCTTGAAACCACTAAAGGCAAAGTGGGTGAACTGACCTTTTAACAGAGCTGTTCATCATTATTATAGGCTTTACTTATGGTGACAGGACATTCAGTTTTCTTTGTTCTTTTCTTCAATATCACATTGCAACATTTAATTGTATTTTAGTCTGAGGACAAGAAATGTAACAGTAGCTCAAATTCCCAAATTGTTTCCTCACTGTGTCTCTGCAGAGTGTCACTGCTGTGTTGGTTGGTCAGTTCAGGGCACTGCAGTGGTCAGCAGATCAGAGGGTCATCGCTGTCTATCTGTTTCTAGGTATCAGCAGCTGATTCTGATGCTGCCCGAAGCTTCCTTTGGATTAAGAAACCAGTCAAACAATCCAACTGCTTCAACATCGTCCAACTGTGTGGTTGGTTGACTTTGTTAAACTGATATTTAATTATGGGGATGTTAAAGGGAGGATGCGTTCAGGCTTGTGTTGAGATAATAACCAAGAGGGCAAACACTCGCTAACAGTTTATTGTGAAAAGAAGTTAACTCTGTGTCACTGACAGAGCTGTACAAACACATATTTATACACACAAACACACCCTTTACATTCAGCTTTGCACTATGGCATGTCACACCTACTTGTTTTTGTAACGCCTGCGTGCTTTCTTTCCTTATGTGTACTTACCTGTAAAATTAGGAAATAAGTCAGTTTGTAGGACATTTATTATATTATCATACTTTAATTTATTATATTGTACTATTTTTATATGGATCAGAAATCCACAATCTATCTCCATCTCCATGTTTTTAATTCTTTTTCCACTGCTGCTGCAGATAATATTTAATACATATGAGATATATAAGCACTGCCCTTGCACCAAAGTGGCCTGTCCTGTGAAATGTTTGTTGTTTTTTATCCATATCTCAACTTCAATCAGCACATTTAAAGTCTTGTTTGGTCTTGACAGAGTCAACCCTGACTGAACATAGTTGAGCAACTTATCCCCATCTTAATTTTCTCTCATCTTGACTTGAATCCTAGACACAGAGAACATGTCTCTGCAGTCTGGCTGGATTACATTTGCTCTCTGTTCATTTTAGAATTCAGTTTCTTATTTATTACATTTAAAGCCCTCCATGGTTTGGCTCTGTTATATATTTGTGATCTTTTAACTCCCTATTCTGCACCAATACCCCTAAGGTACTTCAACAATACTGTGGTACAAACAAACACTGTGGTACAAACTCCTCAGTATCAGAACAGCATCAAGATTGAATATATATATATATATATATGCTGCTCAGTATCAGAACAGCATCAAGATTGAATTTATAGATAGATAGATAGATAGATAGATAGATAGATAGATAGATAGATAGATAGATAGATAGATAGATAGATAGATAGATAGATAGATAGATAGATCTAATGGGACCTGGGGCTGAAATTTCAAAACAAAAGTTGATGTAGTCAGTAAACACCATCAACATGTGATGTATTTTCCTATTCTTATTGTTAACTGACCACTAATCTGGTTACCGCGAGTGGAGAAAGCCACCTGTATATGCTTTATCTCTCTATGTTTGACATTATTGTTATATTTCATTGCATCGTATGTGCAGCTGTGGTTGATCTTGTAACTACGGTTGTTGAACACTCACTGACTTACTTAATCGGTGGACTGAGTGGAGATCTGCACCACCCTCTGCAGGCTTTGTCGCCCTCTGGTGGCGCCTGTCCCGCGGGAGGAGAGGGCGCAGGTCCGGTTGTTATGGTGAAGCATTTCCCCTGAGGGCTGGCTGGAGCAGGAGCTGGGGACAGCGGCTGATTCAGTTTCACAGCCGCAGACCAGTACGGGAACCACTACGAGGTGTTAACTCAACAGGTAAGATGTCGCCACGTTATTTGTTTCATTTTTTTATCGCTTTACGTCGGTATTTTACAGCTTTGCTCGGCTTAACTCGGCTTGTATCGGTTAAACCGAGTAGCCGTTAAAGCGACGTAACGTTTAATTCACTTAAAGCGCGACGAAAGAAAGCTAACCTGGGGCTAAGGTAACGCTAGCACGATCAAAGGTAGCCGACTTTTTCGCTGTTCGGCGTGTGTTAGTATCATTTATCACTAATATCATAAGATAAACTCCGTGCTATCAACTTTATCCGCACCCGGGTGGATGAATGAAGCCAGGTAGCTTAAATGAACTGCTTACGCTACCTGTCAGACTAGCCACCTGTTGAGCCCGTCTGTGGACCGCTAGGTAGGTTAGCTAATCTGCTGCTCACTGTTAATCCTCCACAGTGTGGGGACAAGAGCAAGCACTTGAGTTTTCAAAGCGTGTTAAAGCCATTCACAGTGACTGCACCAAGCTAGTACAGAAAGAAATGGCGGTTAACACCATATAGGCTCAATATATTGCAGCTTAGAGATAGGACATCAAGTTTAAAATCAGTGGTAGGCTGGCATAAATCTACTATTATGACACTTTTATGCCACAGGCTGCAGCTCATAGTTCAGTGTCATATGGGTTCAGTATCATAGCCTTGATTTATGTTGTAATGTGGTTTATATAAACAGCAAAGATGAATAAAACAAACACCTACATTTCACACACTCAATAAAAAGTAAAAAAAAATATCACTTTTATGGCTGTATTGGATTGCATCAGATTGTACAGCGCCTCATGTTCCTGTGCAAACCCTCCGGTATCTTCTATAGAGCGGAAATAGTTATTCAGTTAATCAATAATGCTTTGACAGAAGTCGATTAATAGTTTAAGTCAAACACTCGCTGGTTTACTATGAATTGCTTCAACAAGTAAATTAGTTGCATGTTAACTGATGACAAAAGAGACAAGTCGTGTTTGTTTCTAGGTAAAAATATTGTTTGTCTTTGTGTCTGTTTTCCCTGATCATCACTGGAGGATATATTTCAGTTTACTTTACATTATTGACTTATTAACATAAGCTCACAAGTCATCTCTTCTTGTCAAAGCCAGCCTTGCTTACTCACACGTACTGCCGTGTGCGGTCAAAGTACTTCTTCAAAAGCATGTGAATGGTGTATATAGTGAAATATTTGCAGGTTTCACAATATAGGCCAAGATTAGTTTGTCGGCTCCTTGATACGCACTGCGACAGCAGACACACAGTGTTGCGTGCTGTCAAAGATCTGTCAGGAAATCATAAAAAGGTGAGATTGCATCTCAGCTCTGTACTTTAACGGACTATGATCTTGCAAGAGGGGGGGTCACAGTGGCTGAATTTAGATCCAGTTTTAGCATCTGTCGTCGTGGGAACAGCAGATTATCTACACTGAACGAGCACTTTATTACATACTGTAGAAGGACAAGGACCTGAGGTAATCATAAAAAGTTTTCCTGTCAAACTAGTATATTGTTTTCTTCATGATAAGATAATTCTAACATGTGCAATGACTCAAGCAGCTCTTTAAAGGCTGCATTTGCTAAAGTTTGGCTCGCTGTTACATTCCTTCTCTTTGGGATAAACTCCCCCTCGTTTTTCTCTGTCTTTCCTTACAGAGGCGTTTCTTCACCGTCATGGGTGTATGTTTAAATTTAAAAGGTTCTGTAGGCGTACTGTAGGTGTCATGTACAGCATCTCAAAAACTCTGTGCCATTTAATGGTCCTCTATCCCAGTTTTCTGTGCCTGCATGACATGACCCTACTTCCTGCTTAGGAGCAGTCACAGGAGTTAATGTAGGTTAGTCTTTCTGTCTCCTCCCCATCCTTCCTCCTCCTCCTCATGTTCTCTACTATCGCCTTCACATTCTTTCCTCCACATCCTCTCGCCCTCTCATTTCATATCCTGTCGACTCGTTTGCCTGTTTGGCTATAAATCTCCAAATCTGGTTGATATTTCTAAATTGCCCTCCATCACACAAACATGCTCTTTCTGTTTTTCCCATGGCCTCCTGCTCTCTCTCTCTCTCTCTGTCTCTCACTCTCCCTCTCCTACTCTCGCTACTCAGAGTGGCATTACTGAGATTGCTGAGTGATTATGTGGAGCAAACCATGACACATGACAGGACTTAATGTGCCCACCCCTGCTCTCTTTTGCAGGACATTCTCACTCAGGGCTAAAGATTATTTCCTCAATTTATGAATAGTTTGTTCTGCCCATTGCGGTTTCCCTGGAGCCCAAGGTGTCATCTTTAAACGTCTCGTTTTATCTCACCAGCAACTTATCAACAGACAACTTTAATTCCTTTTTGAATTCATTTGAAGTTGCACATTAACAGAGAACAACAACCTTTTCTGAATATTACACAGGCAGTTTAGGTAACTTGGCATCGGTTCAGATAGCAAGAGGGATCGTTCCCGAATCATCAAGCTGCATTGACTCAGCATTGTTTGTTTCAATGGACGGGAAGGTCCTGCAGGTCACATCAAACAAACGCAACAGCTGAGCGATGTCATTTCATGATGAAGCGCACAGCGCCGTTTGCCAGTTTGCCACTTTCCAGTTTCCCAGTTTCCAGCGTAGACAGATTTATCTGTTGTTTTCTTGCCGATTCAGTCACAAGCTTGTACACTTAGGAACCACCCACTTGATGAATGTATGAGCTTCACTTCACTCTGTGTGTGTGTGTGTGTGTGTGTGTGTGTGTGTGTGTGTGTGTGTGTGTGTGTGTGTGTGTGTGTGTGTAAATATTCATAGTGGTCTATTCATTCCCTCTGTTAAATGAAAGTTTATGTTGTAGACAGCCCTTCCTGTTAGGTCATTAGGTGGGAAAAAGTCAGAGGGGTACAAATGTCCGATTGATGCAGGGACAGTTTTCCAAGTGCACAAAATGTTAGGTAGTCACGTTTCTGTGTTTTCCGTGTGCTGTGCTGCCGTGCCGAGTTTTGGACAATATTGGTGATCTCACCTCGTCCTTCCCCTGTCTGTCTGTCTGGGCTCTGCCTGACTCAGAGAATCACAAGGCTCTTACACAGTTTAGCCACCAACAAATTCCCCATTTGTGCTGGAGCTTATGTTAAAAGGGACAGAGCATAAGGAAACATGCTAGTTCAGATCACCACATCCACCTACAGCAGACTGTAAGGTCTCATTTGGTGTGTTGACAAGACGAATGAGGTAAGATTGCAGAAAAATGAATATTCATTTCTTTTCCCCCGTTCGTGATTGAATTCATTTCACTCAAAGTTACGGTCTGTTATCTTTGTATTTGGACTCATAGATATGTGATAGGTCAGTTTAAAATGACTTTGTGTTGTCGATCATGCTAAGTGTGCCCAGAAATGCAGCGCAATGCTCCACTGAGAGCTGTTCATCTTTCACTCTTGCTACTAGTTTGTTGCTGGTGAGTGAGGTCCAGTAGGCTGATTAGTACCAAACAGCAGGCTGAGACTGACTGAGCTGCAGGTCCAAACCAGAAACCTCCTGCTAAGAGGATCTTGAAGTTGTTCAGCACACCCTGGCTTTCAATTTGTTTAGTTGCATCCAAATGATGGCCCTCAACTACACCGTCCAGGCGGCTACTCTCAGGCTCTTAAGAATATGCTGGACTGAAAGGGTATGGTTAAGAGAGAGTAAAATTTAAAATAAGAACACATGCAAACTCTTGTGTTAAGTATTGGTTTGTAGAGGAGTACACTCGTACAAGGCTCCTGTGCACAGCAGGAGTGTGCAACAACAAACCCACAGCATGCCTTCGTGTGATTGCTTCAACCCCGATGTAATATATTTACATAATGAATGTGTTTGAGTAGCTGACTAGTCATCTTTAATGGTCATTTAATAACAGGACATACATGAGTCTGTGCTGTGGAAATTCCTCAGTCCACTTTTAAAATATCCTGACCAGGGAGCATCAACGCGACTGACTCGCCTTGCACAATTTCTCACCTACGCTTAGATTGTGAAATGTTTCATTTACAAGGATGTTGTCGTCCTTTAATGTCTTCTTTATACACACAACTAAAAAGATTTAGAAATGTTTGAAACTTGGATACATATTAAGGTAATATTGTGTACTTGTTTGGCAGTCGTATCTGAAACTATGTGGAAGTAATGAAGTGTTCATATAGAGATAGTAACAGAGCCTTGTTGTCCTGGTTCAGACGTGTACAGTGTGTGAAAACAGAGCTGGTGTACTTCCAGTGACTTCCAGATAATATTACTAAGCCTGGATTGTATTGAATGAACCTGACTGCCAAAAAACAAATGAGTGTGTTTATTTGGATCTCTTCGTAGGACAAGATGTGTTTTTCATGTTTTTTTTGGTGGCCAGACCAAACATACTGTCTCTGCCTCAGCTCCATTCCCCCGACACCCTGCACTGATTGGCTTTGGTCAAGATTTGAGTTGTCTGGCTCACTTTGCCAAGACAGCTAATCAGTGCCGTGTGTGTGTGTGTGTGTGTGTGTGTGTGTGTGTGTGTGTGTGTGTTTGTGTGTGTGTGTGTGTGTGTGTGTGTGTGTGTTTGCGCATGTAAATGCATTAAGAGTGTGAAAATCTATGTGTGACCTTGCATGTGTATATGTGTCAGTGTTAGCCTAGTGTTCACGTCTCATAACAGCTTTTATCCCTTTATGTTGTGTAATGAGTAAACCTTATCACTATTGCTACTCACCTGACCAAAGGCCCACCAGATGATTTTATGGGCCCATCACTCTCACTCTTTCTATTGTACCGACATATCAACAAGTTGAATCTACCTTAGCTTGATAATACAGCCTATATATTGTGGTCCATGAAGAAGCCACTGGAAAGCCAGAAAAGTATTAAGAATCTATTTCACATTTGAAATATTGTTGTTTATGTTTTTGTACATTTTCCTGATTATTGGGATGTGGTTATGCTTGAACATTTATTACTTAATTCTGTGAACTGAACGAGTTTGCTAACTTAAGTTGGACGAATAAACTCATTAACTGTCAGGAAAGAAAATATTCTCTATTCTGTTGTTACATGTTTTACTTAAACAGAAAAATATGATTGAAGTTGGCACTGGCTGCTTCAGTTTCCTTCAGGAAGGGCTGTCTGATTGAAGCAGGTTTTCCAATAGTTGTGTTAGTTAGTCTCTCTCAGATTCTTGTGGACGTTAATGAGTTGCTCAGTTTTGATATTATATTTGCATTCTTACTGTTTCAAGCCACATTTCCAGAGGCGGCGTTCTTGTTGAGTTGGGTGTCAGTCAAGTGAAAGTTGAGAGGGATTAGACTATATTTGACAGATTGAAAAGGTCTGTGTTGGTTGTTGCTGTCCTTTAAAATGTCCTATGACTGTCAACATGAGCTAGAAATGAGTTTACATGTAAATAAAACCACCAAAGCTTCTCCTCATTTTCTTGTTTTTAAAGAAACACTAAGTCCAACATGCCACAGAAGTAGTAACATTGCTGTTAACGTCCTGAAAAGCTATACTGTCACCTTCACAGAGAGCCATGGATTAGCTGGGTGTCTGTATGTCGATGCAACACATTGTGACCCTGCGCTCACAGCTAAGTTTACAGTGTGTAAGAGGTTCAGCACTGTCAGGTCATGCAGTCAGGTAAGGCTCAGTGATCAGGGTGAGGGTGGGAACGTATTAAACCGGTTTTATTGTCATGATAACATGATCTGAGATTGGCGCTAAAAGTAAACTGGAGGTCAAACAGAACATTACCCATTTCTGCACAGTGCAAGGTTATAATTAATGATCAGTCAATGTTACATATCTAAATCAAGGCACACTATGTCAGTGCAATCAAACTAGAGGTCCGTGCTTAAGATTCCTGTCCCTGAAACATGCACTGTCTTCAGATTGAAGCTGAATGAATATTTAACACTGCTTGTTTGTTAAAGCCTATTCAGCAAAGTTGTGGAATGTTAATGGTGAAACAATATAAAAAAGCAGAAACATAAACATTTATTAAAGCTTCTGATTTGCACAGTTCAACAAAAGCACAGATGGATTGCGTTGCTGGACTATAACATGCAGATGAGGCCAGTCTGTGTTTTTGTTGTTTATGTCTCGGCCTATTTGGAAGACAATTTTTCACCAATGCATTTGACATCTATTCAGACACATTTTTACTTTACTCATAAAGGCTTATGTGAGCAATAACAAAGCATGAATCAATTCAGCCTTACAAGAATGAATTCTTTAGAAATGAGTTTTGAGATTGGGATCTGTATTCCACTGATCTTTCAGATCATGTCTGGCATTATCCCACTAATACAGCTGTTAAGTTCCTGCAGGGATTTTCCATATTTCTCTAAACCTTTCTCCCTTTAAAGCCCCTTAAAATACCTCAAATCATGTTCCCTTTTTCATCGGTTAACTGGTTATAAAAGCACGTTAGGTTGCTAACTCTTTCACTTTGACTTTTTAACATGAAAATGGACTTTGGATGCTGTGGATTCTTTCCCGTAAGAGGAAGACAGGCTGAAGAAAAGTTGTATTATAAATGAACCTAACATTCTCGGTCACGTGCATTGCAAGTCCATGTTTTGCATGCATTGTTTGAATGAATGATCCGTGTAGTGCCCTGCCAGCCTATGGTCGAGAGCTAAGCTCTTACCTCAGTCTGAGGAAATCCTTACATTGTCGCTTGTGACAAAGGGCGAGAGGTTAGGTATCCTAAAAATAGAAGGAAGGAACAAATGACAAATGACTGCCTATCCTGAAAGCAAGAACTATTTAGATTTTAGTTGGTTAGGTAAGAGACGTCACGGAAACTGACTGGTAGATATTTATATATCTACAAACTAGAGTGTATAGAGTGTCATGTTATATTACTACCTATAAAGACCCTTTTAGACTATTAGTTATAGAAAGAAGAAGATGTTTGGGGGGTTGCAGGATATTGCTGCTGGTGTTTATCCTCCTGAAGCGGGACACTTCTTAGATAGTTCAGCAGTTAAACACTGTAAATTAAAACCTGCAGAGTAACTGGACTAAAATCCAATTTATTAACAACATATTAACATTTATTTCTCTAGATATAATCGCAAAACATTTATTAACTTAACATTATTTCCAAACAGATAAAGTAAACACCAGCCAGGGGTCTTTTTTTCACAACCAGGCAATCCAAAATATCTTATAAATATTTATCTATAAACCATTAATAAATGATTGATCATAATAAAGTCATTAGTTTACAGCTTGTAAACGGTTTATGTGGGATTTTACTGACTTGCTACCTTGTTTGTATTACCATCTGTCCAATTATTAATCTGCCAAGCATGGAAGTTATTCCATCTTGTTGAACTTGGATCTTAGTTGATAGAAGCTGGTAGATGTATCTATAAACCTTGAATTAGCTAATTTCCATAACAGGTTAACTAATTTCATGTCAATTCATGTCAAATTTACAAACTAAGAATGAAGCATAAATGTCTGTTCCAAATGTGTTTTTAAGAGAGAATCTCAGGGGGGAAAAATCATTAAATGTATTTTTGACAGCGATTTCAAAGCTTTGTACCTGTTGCTGTCACCTGAGTTGAGATAAAGACCAACGAGGAAGCCTGTAACTGCAGCCTGGTTATTAAGAATCACCCTGCATTTATAGAGCGCAGTGGTCCACCCACCTCCCACCTTTTCTTGTAGCTGGCTGCTTGCTGCAGTAGCTCTGTGGCCCAGGACGACTGTCTTGTCAGTCACTCTCTCTATCTCACTGAGTGCCTCTAGTTGACCTTCCTCTCAGCGCTCACTGGCCTGGGCCTAAATAATAAATGAGTAGCCTGGAATGAGCCGAGCGTATGTGTGTGTGTGAGCCACGTAACTCACCTGGGAAGTTAACGAAAGGTAATGAGAGCGATCTCGTTGACCGAGGTTGCCAGGCTTAGTACTTGCACTGAAACATGTCACATACAACTCTTTAACCGCTTTTCTACATAGCCCCTTGTCTCAGCTTTGGCCTGTGTGTGCAATGGCGGCGCAGTGTGTGTCGGGCTGCAGAGTGTGTCAATCATTAATGAAAAGCGTCCCACCGTCTCAGGTTTCCTTCGGGAGAGGAGTGGGAGCGGAGGGAGTAGGGGGAAGGAGCTCAGGGGTTAAAGATAACAGGATTAGGAGAGTAGTGTGCGTACATTATACTGTAACACAGCACTCACATTTTCTCTCCCTCCTTTTTTTACTCTCCTCTCTCTCCACGCCTACAGTTGCAGATGAGTTATTGAAACCTTCCTATCCAGTGTTCTTCTGCTGAAGACCAAAGACCAAAAAGTGCACCAACAACAACAACAACAAGTTGACTTTAGAATAGTCTCCAGTCACCATCAAGGGATATTTGAATCCTCTCTGCATTAACTAAAGTAGGCCTTGTGTGAATCCTGCATATGCCCCTTTTTCTTCTCATTGCTTAAACCTCCCAGTTCCTCCTACCTTGTGGATTTGTTGTTCACTGCCACCAAATTTTCACTATGGATTCTCAAAGACTCACCCCTCTGCTGGATCCAGGTCTTGGACACATTCACCACCACTTTGGATTAGTAGCTCACACCTGGGGAGTAGTTTGACTTTGCCTTTCTAGCATCTTTTCTCTCCGTGCCTCTCTTTGGATCATTGGCCAAGTTACCCGCAGTTGATATGGATGGGAGGACTGACAGTTGCTTACAATCCACAGCTTGGATGATTATGTTTTGGACACGCCTTTCTTCCATGGCATGATAAGAGTTATCATCTGAACAATGGGAAAGAGACATTGTAAGTATCCTACATTTTGCTTACTTCTGAAATCATGGAGATATCTGCCACCTGATTGTACAACATAGGTTGTTTTTTTTTGTCATTTTTGGATATTTTTGCTGCTTGTTTTTCTTCTTCGTGAAAAGATATTTTTACAGACAAACTGCTGCATCTTTTTGAGCTCTACCACAGGCCCTAACGTAGGCCGCTTTGGCCTTACAAGGGCCTTGAAGTGGTACAAGGGAGGTGCATGGTAAATTTTCAAACTTTCATATTTAATATCCCCGTGGACTAAGAGAAAAGTGAAACAAACTGGAATAGAGAAGCAGAAGCCCCCCCCGTGACAGTTCCTAGTGTTGTGCCGGCATGGCAGCAGATCACAGCGAGCTGCTGGCTGAGATGGCCACAGTCGGGCGTCTGAGTGCCACGGAACGGCTGAAGCATGCCCAGAAGCGTCGGGCTCAGCAGCTGAAGTCATGGGCGCAGATGGAGAAGGATGCCGCACGAGGGTCGAGGGCCAAAGCAGACAAGAAGAAGCCGCGCACCACCAAAATTAAATTCCCCAACGCCATCAAGCTGCTCGATGCAGCTGCACGCAATGACCTGGAAGAGGGTTGGTAGACACACACACACACACCGAAAAGTCATGTTAGAGTGTCTTAAATTCTCAGTATAGTACAACTCATTATATATCTATACAAGATGAACACATTCAAAATCCCATAACACGTAGGCTCTAAAAGTCAGGGGATACGATGACCTCTTTATTTAGCTTCTTTGTGTTGCATTGACTTGCCATTGGCCTTTCCTGAGACATAAGTTCTTATCATCCGTGGCTGGAGAACACCTGATTCAAAGGTGATTGATACATAATTTATCTTGATACGTCACGGTTTATTGTAGCGGTCAAGGCATTTTGTTTTCAATGCCGTTATTGTCAGGTGCAGGATCAAGGCTAATAATAGCGGCAAGTCTTTTCACTTTTAAGACGCACGCACGCGCAATGGGTGTCATTTACCATATCTATTTAGGGCAGATAGATATGTGCCAAGTGTTTATTGTTTATGTGAAAATTCTGCCCGGGTGGTCAATTATAATGCTGCATGTGTTTCTTCCAGTGAGGGAGCTGCTAAACAGTGGCGTCAGCCCAGATCTGGTCAACGAAGATGGACTGACAGCCCTACATCAGGTACTCACACACACATACACACACCTTGTTGTGGGAGTCAACGATGCGGTGACAAAGACTGGCCAAACTAGTGATACGGTGACAGGGAGTCAATCCCCAGTTAACATACACAGGTACCCCCCCACTTCCACGTGTTCGGCAGCTTACACAAGCGCGTCCTTCTAACAGAAGGGATGAGGTTACCTACCCCGTTTTACACCAGCGCTTTGTGACTGCCCTTAATGAGGCAGGTCACCTTTTGTGCAGCGTGTGTGTTTGTGCTGTGTGCGGTCACAGCTCTCAGCTCACTAAGTACTGTTTGTCTTTATTTTGTCCGAACCGTAACTTATCTTAAGTCAGTTTACATGAACACACTGATTCATTCCCTCCGTTTTAGTTTGAGGGCGAGTGTTTTGAGGAGTGAAGGCTTACGGTTCTAGTCAGATTTAGAAGAAACCATCGCAAGATTAAGCATCATATGCTACGTAAACATCTTTACAATTCAGATGGAGACTTTTCTCCCTTCCTGTTTTGCTCTATGGGTCATTTATTAGCACATAAACATGCTGCTATAAATTCATGAGAGAGGTACTTGTGAGCACAGAGAACTCTTTATAAAAGCAGTTGACTCTGCTCTTCCCCTTGGAAAACCTGGTGTTTGCATAGCAGAGGGCTGGGCCCTGCATTCAAATGTTTTCTATTACACGAGCCCATGTAGTAGTTTCCATAAATAATCCTGTATATATTTATTCATGTATATATTTCTCTTCCATTTCTTTGCCTGTTTGGTGTTGGCATTGTTTTGTGTGTACATTTATTCCATACATGTCCACATCTGCCCCCCTCAGTGCTGCATCGATGACTTTGTGGAGATAGTGCAGTGCCTGCTGGATGCTGGTGCCTGTGTGAATGCTTGTGACAGTGAGCTGTGGACGCCGCTGCATGCTGCTGCCACCTGTGGACACACTGGACTGGTGCAGCTCCTCATTCAGTCGTGAGTTTCCTCATCAGTTTCCTAATTTTTCTCTGATCCAGCCCCACATTTATGAACCTTCTCTGCTACAGACTTATACAACAGTTAAAAACATCATGTAGAAATAAGAAGCTGATATATTGTGGAGTTTTCTCTCAACTGTTTTAGGATGAATGTTGTTATTATCTAGACCAAAGTATACTGAGAGCCTGAAGTATCTACTTTCCATAAACAATGCAAATAAGGCTGCAGCTTGACTCTCAAAACACTTTGCAAGTGTGTGAATATTCTTGAGTACACTAATGAAGTTATCTTTGCATGCGTGTGCGTGTGTGTGTGTGCTTCTAGTGGGGCTGACCTACTGGCTGTCAATGCAGATGGCAACATGCCCTATGACCTCTGTGAGGATGAGGCCACCCTCGAGCTGCTGGAGATGGTTATGGCTGAACAGGGTCAGTAAGCGAGAGTCAAATCAAACCTGTTGTTGAGCTGTCAGAAATTCTTGTAGTTTCTTTTAATAGTATTTCTCTGAAAGTAATTTAGTCTTTCTCTCAGAGCTCAAAGCAATGTTTGAGAGATCACAGAGGAAAAAAGGTGCATGAAGGGAAAATGTCACTGTGTGCTAACTGGTGTCATTGCTTCTGTCCCTGTGTGTGTGTGTGTGTAGGGATAACTCAGGACCATATAGATCAATGCCGTGGGGCTAAAGAGGCGGCCATGCTGGCTGATGTTCAGGCTCTGGTCCAGAAGGAAGCAGACTTAAACGCTCAGGACAATAACGGAGCAACACTGGTGAGACAGAGGAGGATTTTGAGGGCACAGTTCATTTTGCTTTGAGAAATGTTAAATCTGGGGCATCTGGACTTAGTTGTAGTCCTGTTTGAATAACTCAAGAAATTCATAAAGCTCTGCAAGGTCAGGACAGGAGTATCTGAACTCTGCGTTTGGAAAGTTTGGAAACGATACTACATTAAAACCATTTTGAAGTGCCTCCCTGCATCAGCACTTTAACAAACAATGTTGAACATCTCTCCCAGCTCCATATAGCGGCCGCTAACGGCTACATGTCTGTGGCGGAACTGTTGGTCGACCACAGGGCTCAGTTGGAGGTGAAGGACGCTGATGGCTGGACGCCGCTACACGCCGCCTCCTGCTGGGGACAAGTAAGTGCTCCATACAAACACAAACACACATACATTCCACTTTTCTTAAATAACTGATCAACATTGTTTGTGTTTATTCAATAGATCCAGATGGTGGAACTGTTGGTTGCCCATGGAGCCAGTTTAAGCACAAAGTCTGTCCTGGAGGAGACACCTCTGGGTAAATCCAAAAACTATTTTTAGTTCTGAGAAATGAGGTCTCAAAATAATGTAAACGACCACACCTTTCACCTTTAATGATGTAACACTGATTCCCTGCGTCAAGGGTAATAAAGGCTTCTGTTAGAAGAGGAACTAATTAAATGCTCTTAATTAAAGCTTTCCTACTGGCATCTTTCCTTTCATACCTTCTGGTGTCTAAACCTGCTGCTGCCCTTTCAGATGTGTGTATGGATGAAGAGGTCAGAGCCAAACTGATGGACCTGAAGCACAAACACGATGCCATCATGAAGAGCCAGGACCGGCAGAAGGGCACGCTGCAAAGACGAGCCTCGAGTACTGGCAGTAGAGGGTGAGAGTGGGCATTAGAGCAGAACGAAGAGGGCTCAAGTGCTGGGAAAAGGTTGGAGTTGTTAAGTGCTTTAATGTACACTCTCTCTTGTTTGTCTATACAGTAAGGTGGTACGGCGTGTCAGTGTGAACGAGCGCTCCAGTCTGTACCGGCGGGAGCACCACAAAGAAGCCATGGTGTGGCAGGAGCGCGGTCGACAGCCTGATACACAGGACGACGACGAGGACAGACAAACGAACAATGAGCTGGACCAGCATGCCAACATGGTGAGTGTGCTCAGCCTTGTGTCTTGTTATTACTATTACTGTTGTCACATATTGACTTAAACGTGTTCTTTAATTTAGGTCAGTGGTGGTGGAGCCACGTCACGTTTAGAGGAGCTGGAGGCTGCTGACAGGAAAATTATGCCAAGCCTAGGTAATGGAGGGACCTCTGTTTCTCTGGCCTCCTCTGTACCTGGAGAGGTATGGAGTGGTGGAGGTATCATGGAGCGCAGTGCCTCCTATCAGCTCAGCCCCGCATCTGAAGCCGGGTTAGGGTCTGAGTCTGCAGAAGTCGGGGGGGCGGACAATATGACTCTGGAGAAGTCGCACCAGACCTTGGCTGACCTGAAACGCCAGCGAGCAGCTGCCAAGCTCAATAAGTACCCAGCACCCGCACCTCCCCTGCCTCCTCCAGTAGAGGAGGAGCCTTCTGTTGCTGCGACAACCACTCAGACACAGCCAGACCTCCAAACGACCCCCAACGCAGTTGAGATGGCCTCCTCAAGCCAGGTGTACTTCACCCCAGCCAGCGGAGATCCTCCGCTACTCAAACTCCGAGCCCCTGAGGAGGAACAGTCTAACAACAAGGAGCCGTGCTGTGGACTCATGTAGACAGCCTGACAAAGACACACACACACACACACACACACACACACACACACACTGCCTACAGTGTAGAGAAGCTGGGCATGTTACACTCCAAAGTGGCAAAAACCTTTTGAAACAGACATTGAAATCATTTGAAGAATGTAAATTAAGGCCACATGCCAACGAGGGTTTGATCTACACCACATTTCTATTTAACCCTTTTCTGATCAACACGATACACACTTTACTCTAAAGGTCCTAACATTCCCCACCGCTCCCTCGGCAGAGGCTGCACTGCACATCAGGTTTCCATTTAGTGACTCAGAGGAGAGCTACAGATTCCAGTGTTGCAATCACAAGCAAATATTTACTTAACTCAGTCTTTGTTCATTACTCATCTTTGCTTACACTGCTCAACTACCGTAGATTGACATTTCATTAAAAAGCCTTAGAGTCATGTAAAGGTTGAAGTATCCATGTGAAGCTGAATGAAATTAAACTGAGAGCTCTAGGTGATTTCTGTAAAATGAAGAACGAGGTGTTGCTATGAGTGAGTGCTGAGTGCTATGAAGGGTACGTGATCAACGTTTGCATAGATTAACATTATAGCAGAGTTTTTTTGTGGTTGGGAGATTGCTTGGTCATGATAATTTCAGTATAGCTATTCTGAATTCATATTTACATAAAGGTGTAAACAAGGACTGTTTCCTTGCTTGATTTTTTTTTTTTTTCTTTTTTTCTTTTGTAATGTTTCCAGCACACAGAAAGCTGCCTACATTTCAATATTTGTAATGTTGCAATTTGTAAATTAAGTGTTTGTCTCTCAAAGAATGTGAGCTAATCTATATTTATATCAGTGCATAATTTACTCAGCCCATCTTTATCACTTCTAGATTTTCTATTTTTTCTGTCAGTATTTCTATTTTTTCTACCCTCTGAATGAAATCACATTATTTATTCTTTCTGACACTGAATATGGCTTTTTTTTTTAAAGATGAAAGTGTGAAGGCAAGATATTTATCAAAGAGATGATATATAGTTTTATTGTCAAACCAAGTAAACTTGTCATATGATTATTTGTCAAAGGTTGGTGCCTTCTTTAGGTGGCAGTTTTGATTATAGGTTTGCAATGCTTGCACAAAGTCCCACGTGTCAGTTTGGTGAGCAGTGGGATTAAATGATCTATGACATGGACTCCAACTTGTGCTGTCAATGCACTCTAATTTCTGTATTACATTTCAGTTTTGTTAGTGATTTTTACTGAGCCCTGTTAAGAAAAACAAAACATAAAAACAGAATGTTTTCACAAATGATTTTTGTATGTCTTTTTAATGCATGTGATCTTATTTCATGATCCTGGGTTTTATGCCAGTTTGTGTCTGTGGCTATTGGTTAAAGAGAGCGAATCAGGTCACTTTGCAATTTTTGGGGGGGCTTTTTATAAAGCAGGTTTATGTTGGAAGCCAGATTTCGGTCCTCGTGGTTAGAAGAAACAAGATACTGACCTTATTCATGAAGGATGTCTCCCTCTTGTGGTATAATTGAGCACTTGCACATTTTACACACATCCCCCAATGGATTCGCTCTTCCTGTTACATCATCATGCTGCCACTCACTTTCAGCACATCTCAAATGTCACAGCCAGTTCTTATCCATCTGCCAAGGCAGCACATGACACACGTTAAACACTCCAGTACACTCTGGTTGTAAAATCATTACTGTATGAGCCCTTGTTTGAATGTGTTACAGCATTACAAGATGCAACCTGATCTTTGAGAACTTGTTTTAGTGGTTTTTCTTTGAGATGCCTTAACCAGGATTTAAGCTCTACCCTTGAACACGTACATGCATGCACCAACAGATTTGAACACTGTCCTTAACGTGTCTGTGGCCTTAGTAACAGCTGTGCATGGGTGTGTTTAAAAATGGAACCTGTTTATGTCTAGACCTGTTTTGACGGTGAGCCAAGGCTCCCAAGCTACTAAGATTGTCCCTGTAAATCTTCAAATCCTCATATTTTAGTCATTAGAGGAGTAATATAAATTATTTTATGTTGATGTGTCTTTTAAAATTAGGTGTAGGTTAAATGGAACACACTGTGTCGTGTGCTACAGCCAAAATGTGAAGTGCATGACACACACAAGTCACTGGGGCATCACATGCTTGTACATGAACCGTTTTAGTTTGGGATATCCAATTTCTTTCCTGAGCCCTGTCCAATACATCTGGGGGGGTTTCCTCTGTCTCACACCCTGTCCTTCTTACACACTAACAGACTGTGCTAATTCTATGGCTGTCTTTCTCTTTGCCAAACAAAAGACAGGCAAGGCAAGACTTTGCATATCAGCTTCTTCCCTTCTGTCCTGCCCTCTCCAATCTTAACTCTGGATTTTCTAGAGCAATACAACTCCTGGATGCATTCACGATTCAGTATCCTTGTAAGGGCAGAGGCTGGTGTAATGTCATCTTACACCAACTCTGCGTCACAATATGTTCTGACTGGAAGTAATCTTAACCATGTAACAGGTTAGAAAAAACAGAGAAGAGAAGGCTTGTGATCAACTGCTGATCTCTGACAGCCCCACACCTTCATCCCGTAACGGTTTCTCGGTCTGTTTCCTGAACTCCAACCAGTCATCTCTGCAACCATTAACCCTGACCACAAAGTGTAGTTTTGCAGAAAATACTATGGGGAAACAGGCTTAGCCACAAGATTTGCATTCCAACAGGTGTGGTCTATAGTTAAGTCTGTTTTGTCAACAATTCTATTAAAAATGTAGCGGAAATTAAGAGAATTTGCATTAACCTTCACACTCTAGGGTCTCAAAATTCTCATTGCTCATAATGCAAGGCACATGACAGATTAAAGGCTCGCTGACAAAATAACATGTTCGCCTTGATTCCTTGCAACAAGTTCAATTTAGCTCCACCTTTATTAGCTCTAGTATTAAAGAGTTGCTTACAACAGAAACATGTCAAATCTGTCCCAGGGTAAAACATTGCTGTTGGACCGAGATAACATATTACTATGATGATATCATCGTTAATTAAAGGTTGCTCTCATCAATGTTTTCATAGTAGTGAGCGGCCGATATTTTCATGTCACAGCAGGAAAAGCACAAGTGTAAATGATAAAATGAATGATTCCATTTAGCTGCTTCAGTTTCAGGGTCCTGGTATTGTGCCTGCTGGCTCACTGCCACACTATCATTGCTTAAGGGGACACTTGACTAGAACAGAGTCATCTTTAATGTTATTAATGCCTGACAAGTCAAAATGAGAATGTTTCATGTAAGAGATGTTGCCTGTCACCTAAACCCACAGAACATGAGCATTTTAGCATCTTTCAGCACAGTGTTTTGGTTTAACAGCCTGCAACATTCTGTTTTGATGAACTCATGCCACTGTGCAACTTTTGCTGGCAGGCAAAGTTAGCTGAGTTTGCTAAGTTAGTTAAAGTTGGCTGTTGAACACAGTAAAGTATTTAGCAACCCTAACCATCAGGATGTTGGAGGACACCAGAACAGAGCTAAAGTGAGTCTAGCTAAGTACGATTTCAAGAAATGCTCATGTTGCTCCATGTCTGCTGGATGTGTTAATGAGCAACAAGTCTCAGAACCCGTCGGCTATGATCTGAAGATTTAGCTGCATTCATATGTGGATATGTGATTATAGAGATTAACTAGCAACTAACAAGTTAGCCATAACTCAACTCTGTAAACCGTTGTGTTCATATCTTGTTACATTGAATGGAAATTCATAATGGCCTTAAAAGTTGCCTCTTAAAGGACCAGTGCGTAGGATTTAGTGCCATTTAGAGGTGATGTTGCAGATCGCAACCAGCTGAATACCCCTCACCTTACCCTCCTCTTTCAGTTGTGTAGGAGAACACAGAGAGACTACCATTCACATTCACACCTATGGGCTGTGCTAAAGTGCTAAAAATTGTAATTTTTCAAGTGGGCACTTGAGACAGGCTGCATAAGTGAGTCAATCTCCATAAGCCCCCATATTAAAATTTCCAACTTTGCTGCAGAAATAAACATGTTTACAGCCTGGTACAAAAACGGTTTTGTCTCTATAGCTAATTTCCCCGTTCATGACACCTGTGAGGGCAGTGAATTTTTTTTTTACTCGACAGTTCAGATGATATTAAGGCTTAAAGTTGCGTATAATTAACAGCATGGCCATTTGATTGGCAGGTAAGTGAGGTTACAGATGGCTTATTCGAGCACCCAGGTGATAATCGGCCCGCCGATTATCCAAAATTCAGATTAGCTGGGAGATGGAAGAAGCAGTACATCCAACAAGGTGGCGTGCAGTGCTTCATATTTTTGGCTTCACAACAGCGCTTTGGAAACCTATGGGGGACATCACAGCCTCTGTCCATTCTTCATACTGTCATTGGATACAATATGAGATGATACGAAACAAGGTGATAATAAAATATCATACATCATATGTCACCCTCTTTGTCTAACTCCTTTTACCAAGTGCACAGGTAAAAATAAGGTGAAACCACAACCGCCACCACCAGAAGTTATGGTGATCCAGAAAACCTGTGTGATCTAAACAAATAAACAACTCAAACTTGTTTTGGCTCCTACAAAAACATACTTGAATGAATGAATATAACATTAAATTTCTTCCATACTCTGTTACTGGATCACTTTAAATCTTACACACTGGACCTTTAAAGTTTAAACTCATTGCTGCACATGAAGGGCACTTGAGGCAAAGTTTTTTTTTCCGACAGCACGTAAAGGCGTCAGCTCGTGAAGAAATCCAGCCAACAGCGAGGGAGAGCAGCGAAGGCGTGGCAACGTCGGTTGGGAATATGAACAACGAGAGGCAAATGTCACTCGGAGCTCGGAGGAGCTGGAGGGAGAGCGAAAAGTTCATCTGGCTCCATTATCTCTGCCAACCTGGTAACAGCTAACACGCACACTAACAGCCATAACGACTTTCGGCTCATTTATAAATCTTCTTTTTTTTTTTTATCTTTCAGATATCATTCCACAGTGTGTGACTTCGGCGGGAAACAACAACATAAAAACATGTCCCAGCAGGCAGTGAACGGGGTCCAGTCCCGGGGCAAGGTGCTGACTGTGGACAACATGAACCCGAATGTGAAGAAGGTCTACTACGCGGTCCGTGGTCCCATAGTCCAGCGAGCGGTGCAGATAGAGAAGGAGCTGAGAGAGGTAAAACTCAAGTGTTTGGGCTGTAAAGTTTGATAATGCATGCAATGAGGGGAAAAGGTTAAGATAATAACACGGCAGTGCTGATGTGGCGCTCATAAGGGAGTTATGAAAAGCTGTTAAATTTGTTGAAATCACATGACACATCACATCACGTCTTTTAGTATTGTTTTGAGCCACTAAATACCAAAATTGTGAAATCATATTGTGAACGTGTGGTGTAACAGCTGGACTGATTTTGACAAAAACACATGCTGGAAAGTCACTCTTTGTTAAAAAAAAAAACAAAAAAAAACAAACACTGCAGCTGTAGTAATGTTACACACACCAGCCCCTGTGGACAGTGAGCAAAACAACCAACAAAAAAAAGTTATTTCCTTGCTCTGTTTCCTCGGGATACGGTGACAGATTGACAGAAACGAAGGGGAAAGAGAAGTAGGTAGCCCAGATGAAAAAGATGCTTGCCTTGGACAGTTTTTGCTGACCGGCTGAGAGTGGTGGCAGGCCGGACGGACATAGACAGTAGGTCAGCTTTTAAAAGTCCATGCATGACAGCTGTTGTGTTCTTCTTCTGCACAGATAACAACTCATATTACAATTGTCTGTGGTATCATTGATCCACTGTCCTTTTTCCAAGGCAAGCAGGTTGAGCCGGACTCTCTTAAAAGCTGTAATTGCAACCCTCTCTGCAGTTATGTCCTCTTCACGGGACATGTAATGAGCTGAAGGGGGAAGCTTGTGCTGCTTGAGTACGTTTCACTCCTTTCTAGCCTGGGGTGACTACAACGTCCAGAGTGGAGAATGCGTACATCCTAGAGGCTTATTATGTAAGATGAAGCATGTACTTTCTCTCCTCTTTTGTCTCCCTGGGTTCGCCTACTTCCCTCCTCCCCACGAGGGAGAGAGTTCATTGGACGAAGCTGCAGCTGTGAGGCCCATCAGCGTCAGAGGCCTTTATCTGCAATGAGATTCACTACAAGCAGCCCCAGTTATGCTAAAAGTGCTCAAATTCTTGGTAGTCCACTTGTTTTTTTCGTCTCAATCTTGACGCTCAACGTTGAAGTACCTACGTAGAATAATTTTCTGCAATGCCGCAAATACTTGAGGTCAAATCCAGACTCCAGTAGAGAGAGGGAGAGGGAGTGAATTTAGACACATACATTAGTTCAGACATACAGGACACACTAATAGTGTGTTGGGTCAACAGTAGTTGCATGTAATAATTGTTTACTGACAAAGTTTTTCCCGAGAAAACGATGCAGACGAGTTGAAATGGTTTACGCTCACCTCTCTAGTGAAATGTGACATCCAGTCCTGTTCGCTGCAGTTGCTCAGTCATTTGTGGGTGTGCTTCCTGTCAGATCTGTGACTGGAACTCTTTTACTGACCGCTCAGCAGATTTTGTGCAAGTGTCTGTGTGCGTGTGTGTGTGTGTGTCCGTGTGTGACGCTTATAAATTTTTACCCAGACCAATCTGGCATGACAGCGCCCACGCTGAAAGCCAATTAAAGCTTTGATCTTGAACTGTTGGCAAGTCTGGTGACAATGTGACAATAGAGCAAGAGTTTTATTGGGTTTGTTCAATCACAGATCACCTGGTTGTTTTTACTTTCATTTCATTTAGCATTTCAAAAATCTCATGCATCTATTAGATCTTCACTTAATCCATTTACAGTTATCCTAGCCTGACTTAACACAAGAGGGATGATTCAGATTGTGTATATCACGTTAAATGAAATTCAGGCCGAGCTCTATTAAGCCCCCACAGGGTTTCTTGGCCTGGTTCACTGGTCCAGCCGGTGTAATCAGTGCCTGGTGCTGAGTGAGCAGGAGAACGCAGAGCTGAGCCGAGGGGAACTGACTGGCTCCTCTCTATCCCAGAGAACAGCAGCCTCTTTGTTGCTCGAGCACTAAAAAGGGAAACGTGCTGCATCCAGTTACTTAGATTTAGGACAAGCTCATATGTGACTCAACGCTAACCCAAAAGAGCCTTGTCGGCCTCACTCCTGTCACAGTGCAAGGACACAGAAATGATAATATTGACTCAGTCCAATGGAAGGTTCTCCCTGTGCCCTTGGAAGCCACTCGGCTGGTATTTTATCATGTAGAAGATGCTGGATCACGACGACTGAATTATTAGTTTAGAGTTTTTATGCTGTCCCATGACATGAAAGACAAATACAGTGTATTACCACTACACAGTCCGCTCGCATTCAGAATGAGAAATGTTTGGTTTGACTCCATGAAATTAGCTTTCAGTCTGTTTGATAACCGCCTTGATTTATTTGTACTCACCATTCTCAAACACAAAGTGGTTACATCACATTTACCTGCTGGCAGACACCAGGAAACAAGTTCCCAATAATGTTTTGGTGGTGAACGCCAAGGCAGTCAGACGTGATTCATAAAACAAATGAACAGAAAGCGTTTTATGCATTGACTTTGTGCAACTTTGACTTTACTTGAAAAGGGTAGTATTCTCTGCTGCATCTATACCTCAAATCCAAATGAAAGGACAGATTTAGATGTGTTTGGATGAGTCAGGCACTATACTTGTGGACTCTACAGTAGGAGAGGCAGCTAACCAGGGGTGGAGCTGTGTAGTAACTCATCCTTTTTCTTCTTTGAACTTTATTGGACATTTTCATGTTTGTGTGACATCAGCATGCGTTAAGATGTCATGACTATTACTTTAATGATTTTTAAAAGCACAAACTATAAAGCCCAAAAAAACTCTGTTATTAACACAATATATATTTAAACCTTTACTCTGCAGGCCTTGCATGTAAGGGTAAGGAAATTTTTTGTCACATTACATCATCTAATAAACAGCAACATGTGCAGCATGTTGCAACAAGCAAACAGACAAACAGACACCAAATCAGGTCCAATTAGGACCCACAGAAATGAACATGAAGGCTTTGCTGCTTTAATGAAGATAAATAGTGGGTTGGTTAAGATGAAATGAGAAAGATTCAAGCTCGTCACATGATTGGATTAAGCCTGAACCAGAAACACCCAGAAACAGAGGGGCTTGTGTCTCTGTGAGCACCAGGAACAGCGTCATCCCTGCCCAGGACAGCGCTTCCTGCTTAACAAGCTAAAACTCCAGGCTCTCCAGTGCCAGGGTCTTTGTAAAACAAATGGCTCCTAATGAGAGAAGACGCATGTGTGAGATGAATACAAGCGTCTCCGGTTTGATTTACATGCTGAACCATCAGGTGGTCACAACACGGAGGAGTGGGCCACGTGATGTAGTTCTTGATCATCTGTTTGAAGCCTTGCTAATGCAAAGTGTTCCTTATCGTGTTGACCTTTTAAGAAACACAGGTGTTGCAAGATTGTGAGATTTGTAACCCAAGGTTAGCAATGTAGACCGGCTGTGCAGGAAACATGCGTGCAGAATCTTCTCTTTTTTTACCCTTAGGTATATCCTCTGCACATTATGGCTTGTTTATCTTTTTCATTGCTTTGAGAGCATACAGCTGTTATGTTACACATTTCCGCTCCAAATGTTAGTCGTGATGTGATAACATGTTCATTTTAATGAAAGTTGGTGTCCTTGCTGCAAGCAAAAGAAGGATCAGAAAAGAGAACTTTCAAGTTTTGGCCATATCTCAACTCTGTCTCACTCCTTGTTACGTGTCCAGACACGTGTCGTCACATGAAAGAAAGTCAGAACAGGAAGTCTCCAGTCCTCACCTTTTTTCCCCCCAGTTTCTCATTATTTTCTGCACCTGTTCCACAAGAGATACTCAACTGCCCAGATTTTTACAGATCCCTGTCTTAATCTTCCCCAGGGAGTCAAGAAACCTTTCACAGAAGTCATCAAGGCTAACATAGGTGACGCCCACGCCATGGGTCAGAAACCAATCACATTTCTCAGACAGGTAAGACTACTTTGTTCAGTCCTGCCTTATGTAATTTGAGTGTTTCTGTTGTAATAAGCAGGTATGGCTCTTCATAGTTCCAAAAACTGCACTTTCTACATTCATGTTTAAACTGTCTGTCCATGTGACATGGTGTTTCTTTGTCCACCTCTCTCAGGTCCTGGCTCTTTGTTCTTACCCTGAACTACTGGAGGACTCCAAGTTTCCAGAGGACGCCAAGAAAAGGGCACAGCGTATTCTCGAGGCCTGCGGAGGCCACAGTATAGGTCAGACAACTCCCCCCTCGCTCCACCAACCACACGCCACTCATCTCTAGCATCCACCTCCATTTGCCTACTCATTAATAATTTATTTGGACAGTCTGTACACTGTACTGAATCAAAGTTCATTTTCATGCGTTCATAGGGGCCTACAGTGCCAGCCAGGGCATCGAGTGCATCCGTCAGGATGTGGCACGCTACATAGAGAAGAGAGATGGTGGAATCTCCTCCAACCCTGACAACATTTACCTGTCCACTGGAGCCAGTGATGCCATCGTGGTATGTTTTGGGGTTTTTTTTGTTTTTTTAATCGTCTTTTTTCCGGAAAAGTGCTGACAGACATCTAGGCAAGCACAGGTGACACACATTTGGTATCATGAACCGATAATTCTGTTCTTCATTCAACTTCGGTGAATTATTTACTCAGATGTACTTTGCACATCTGTAACTTCACTCTACGCACAGACCTTTGTCCCTGTCAATATAGCTTTCTCCAGTTTTATGCAACCTAACGAACAGGCTACAGAATAACTTAAGCTAGATATCCACAGGTGCCTGCAGTGTTGATCTGTGACATTGTTGGCCCAACATGTAGGTGTGTTTGTTTGCTCTCTGCTGCTGTAAAGTAGATCTATCTCCCTTTTTAAATACTGTAAATGCTTTTCTAACACTGAAAGAACCATTCTACAACTCGACACTGTAAACCTAAACCTAAAAATAATTTCTGTTACTCTCTACCCTCGCATCCTTTTCTACACCACCTCCATTCTCCCCCCTCCTTCTCCTCTCTAAACCCAGACCATGCTGAAGTTGCTGGTGTGTGGCGAGGGTCGTGACCGTACAGGAGTGATGATCTCCATCCCCCAGTACCCTCTGTACTCGGCCGCCCTGGCAGACCTTGGCGCCGTGCAGATCAACTACTACCTGGACGAGGACAAGTGTTGGGGTCTGGATGTTGCAGAGCTCAAGAGATCCCTCAATGCAGCCAGGCAACACTGCAATCCCCGCGTCCTCTGCATCATCAACCCCGGAAACCCCACCGGTACGTCTAGTGATAGTGCTTTCTGATCCTGGAATTTTGTACATTTTGTCTGTGTTTATTTGCGCCGACAAATCAACAAACTCTTGTTGTCCTGTGTGATAGGTCAGGTCCAGAGCAGGCAGTGCATTGAAGATGTGATCCGATTTGCTAAAGAGGAGCATCTCTTCCTTATGGCTGATGAAGTAATGCATGCATGTCATTTCAGAAGTTTTTTTTTCTATCTGACAAAAAAACAGTACTGTCATAGCAAGTTTGTCAAACTCTGACAACATTCTTTCACATCACTGTATCTGTGTTTACATCTGAACAGTAAACAGTGGGTGGCAAAACATTTGAAGCACCTCTCCATATAATGCTATCCAATACAGCGCCACCGTTAACTACAGCCTTCAAAATGACCATACAGATCATCATTAAATGATCCTTTTCCAGTCTCACTGTCAATGATATACTGTACGTCTCAGTTCATTCTTTTGTGTACAGAGTTTTGTCTTTAGATTTTTCAAGTGATAATAATGCCTTGTGTATTTATGTGTATTTATGCTGTTCTCCCCACATTAGGTCTACCAGGATAACGTGTATGCAGAGGGCTGTGAGTTTCACTCCTTTAAGAAGGTGTTGTTTGAGATGGGACCAGAGTACTCCAGCACAGTGGAGATGGCCTCCTTCCACTCCACCTCCAAATGCTACATGGGCGAGTGAGTAGCTAGATAATCCCACAGACTCCACCTTTGTATGAATTAGATTTAAATGAGCTGAGAGCATACTTTGTTTGACTTACACCTTTCCTCTGTTTGTTTTTGTCAGGTGTGGATTCCGTGGCGGCTACATGGAGATCATAAACATGGACCCTGAGGTGAAGGCCCAACTCACCAAATTGGTGTCTGTGCGTCTGTGCCCACCCGTCCCCGGACAGGCCCTCCTGGACCTGGTGGTCAACCCCCCGCAGCCCGACGAGCCCTCTTACGCCACGTTTATGAAGGTCTGAGAAAAAACACAAGCTAGCAAACATCCTGGTAATGCTCTGAGGGTAAACACAGAATTTACTTATGTAAACACTCGTAAACCTCATGCCATACAAGTCTTTGCACAAACCTGTATTGAGTGTGCTGAAGTTCCATATTCATTTCAAAACTATTTTATTTATATAGCGCCAAATCATAATAGAAGTCATGTCATGACACTTTCCATATACGTAGCAGGTCTAAAACGTACTATTTATAATAGCGTTTACAGAGACACAACAATTCCCTCACTTGGCACTCGATTTGAATTCTCTAACTCTCAGTGTCCATGTTAACCAGTACAGACAGAGCGTGCGTCCAGCTCACAGTCTCCACTGTTGCTCATAAAGTTCCTCTTTTTATTCCTATGTATACACATCAGGTTAATGTGATATGTTTGGAAGAGATTGATCAATAAGTGAGTTTGAGCTTTGCAAAGAGGATTACACTGCATGCATTATACATGATGTTGGAAGCCTGGGTTCATCTGACGTACAGTTAAGTGGAAGCATTGTGCAGCCATGGAAGCTATTAGGTTGATGGCCATAACTAATGTGAGTCTCCGGCTGCAAAAGATCCGGAGTTATGTCTGTAGCTGCAGTGTGCAGCTGCATGTTTTGATGGCATCTACTGCAAGAGATTTCATTACAGCCTGTCATCTCAACCAGCACTCCTGACCTCACATACCAGTCAGTCAAAGAAGAGAGAAGCCAAGTAAAAATGTCTTTAACCCAGTGAGGAAATCTTATCCCGAGTCATTGTGTATGTGAAGATGTACTACTCCTTTTACTCCGTTTACACTGGAACAAGCATGTAAAAAGTGTCAGCAGTGTTACAGATAGAGTGGTAGGCTTCATGTTGTCATACCTGCATTGGCCACAAGAAGGCAGAAGGACTAAGAAATGCAGATACAAGGGAACTTGTCCTGTTTGAAAGGTGACTACAAAAAAAAGCCTTTAGTCCCAATTTGTGGAGAAGGCAACCAGTTTCCACTTTTGAAGCAGCCAGTATCCCTCAATCAGCTGCACTGACCTGACCACTGACAAAGCCTCTGCAGAGTGGAAGTAATGGAAACCAGCAGGAACATGTCAATCACATGATAACAGATATTATGAAACTTGTACCAATTTACCACTGATAGTTACACTTTGTTGGCGGGAAGCAACTGCCAAATGAGAAATTTAGGAAATCTTGACTTTACAAGATAATGTGGAGTGTATGAACGCAGTTTTTTTTTGTGTGTGTGTATTCGTGAGGTTTAAATTCATGTGACCTTTCACCCCTGACAGCTTTAACTTTTGCTTCCACTTCAGGAGCGGACAGCAGTGTTAGCAGCTTTAGCAGAGAAGGCCAAAATAACAGAGCAGATCTTCAACACGGTACCCGGTATCACCTGTAACCCTGTACAGGGGGCCATGTACACCTTCCCACGCATCAGTCTACCTCAGAAGGCCATCGACAAGGCAAAGGTCTGCACTACACACACACCTTATCTTACTGATGAGCGTCATCCTGATTTCACTCATCTGTGTGGATGTATTCCAATGTGTTTGTGTCCCTTTTCAGGCTGAAGGCCAGGCACCAGACATGTTCTATTGCATGAGGCTGCTGGAGGAGGAGGGTATCTGCCTGGTGCCAGGTAGCGGCTTTGGCCAGAGAGAAGGAACCTTCCACTTCAGGTTAGTATGGCAGCCTTGCTACTCTCTGTAATGTCCTGGGTTTGTTTTTCCCTCAACTTCATGATGGAGAGAGAGAAAATCTGGACTTTTCTGTGCTAAAATCAGCCCAATTATATTATATAACACGTCCTCCTTCTTGCTGTCTCCTTGTCCAGGATGACCATCTTGCCTCCCACTGAGAAGCTGAAGATTGTGCTGCAGAAGATCTCAGCGTTCCACCTGCGGTTCACACAAGAGTTTTCATAACGAGCCCCTCTCCCCTCCTCCTCGCCACCTTTCAACTACATCTCAAGAACCAACTCACAGAGTGCCAGTATCTTCGAGTGCCTTTTGTAACAACAAACTTTGAACATTTCCTTGTTCGACAGTTCCTGCTCATGTGTATGCACAACATGTGACAATGGAATCATTTTCAATACATGGTGCACTTTCCCAAAGTATTATCGGGCAAGGTTTGTATTGTTCAAAAAGATGTGATAGAGTTGATTGTATACATGGTGTTCTGTATAGAGTTTAAGATATTTCAGATGCTGCTAGAGGGGCATCGATCTCCTGCCAAGACTTATACAGCCAAAATAGTTGGAAGTATCAATATAACAACATGTTAGGTGATTACTTGATTAAGCTGACTGGCTGCAGAGCCATTTGTATCCCTAATGTTTAAATTGTTCTTAAATGTGATTAAAAGCACTACATTTGTATGCAACACCAGTTTTTGTATCAACGCTTTCCACTTTCCGACCTCTATTGAGTAACAAAGAGTCATATTTAAGTGCTGGCCCACAAAGCCGCCATCATTTTTAGTTTTATTTAAAAAGACTTTAAATCTTCAACAGTGCTTACATGCTTTTAGAAACAGAAGAAAGCAGAATCTCTTGGAATGAACAGAAACTAAAAACGATGATTGTAATCGTCACAGCAACTCAGTAACACCGTTAAACTCCAATATGTTCCCTTCACCTTCCCAGAGGCCTCCCCAGCGTTCTCTAAGACTCTGCCCGAGTAAAAGTTCTTCGCTCGAGAGAGATGTTTCAAAGTTCGTCTCTCTTCTGTGATAACTTTGTGGCGTGCTTTTCCAAGAACTTGCTGAGCCCTTCTACTGTTCTGTCTCCACCTTCCATTTTGACGGGGCTCTGCTTGCTGTTGCTCGGGGCAAAGTATATCGTGGGGAAGCCTTCCACTTTGTAGCTGTCGTTTGGCACGTCATTGGCTGTGGCGTCCATCTTGGCGATCACCAGATTCTTCTCCCCCTTGTACTTCTTGCCCAGAGCCAAATAATCGGGCTCCAACTTCTTACAGTGGCCGCACCAGGGAGCATAGAACTCGATCAGGACATCCTTCTGGGTATCCATGACAATGTCGTCAAAGGTCTTTCCTACCACGACCTTAACTGGTCCTTTGTTGTTCTTTGGCACTGGTTGTGACTTGATGATGGGGTTGAGTTTTCCTAAGGGCAGGGCAAAGAAATTCAGTTAGATATTTTAGGAGCTACAAGGCGTCTCCAACATATGCTGCCATCACATGGTGGAATACTGAACTACAACTACATGAACAGTACAAGTTACTGAGAAAAGTGCATGTGCTTCACTTATTAGACAAAACATACGTGCTCATAATTTAGTAAAAAAAAAAAAGAAGAGAACTCGCTCACCTTTCTTGAAAGCCTTTACAAAGTCTCCCAGCACCTCAGAGTCAAACTCCTCTGGCTCCATGGCATACTTTTTGCCTCCATCTGCCAGAATTCCTACATTCACTTCCTCTCCGCTCTCGCTCAGGCCCAGGCTCTTCAGCTCATCTGCATAGTCCTCCTCATCAGCAATGGCAAACGTGTACTCTGGGTAGTCCTTGGCCACCTCGAGCACCTTGGACCTCCAGAACTGTGTAGCTAAAAAGAAAAGACAAATAAGATTAGAGGTTTGTTAATGCCTTGTATATCTTCCGCAGGTGGTGTTCATTGTTCAGAGCAGTTGCTGGCGTCAATAGATCCATTTTTATATCTGCATTATGATTACATTCTCCTAGCTAGCAGGCACCATACACTGCATTAGGACAGCATGACATAACAATGAATGAGTAAAAGCAGACTCACAGTGAGGACAACTTCTATCAGGTTGAACCCACTAACCGAAATATGAGACACTCACCTTTCCTGTAGTCAAAGCTGAAGTCAACTCCGTAATACACAACCACCAGGGGTCTTTTGGTGTAGCGCTTAGCGTCGTTGCTTGGTTTCCTGTGACCCACCAGAGGAATCACGTGTTTTTTGAAGAACTCCTGCACTTCTGACACCGACGTAGAGTCCTATGTGATAAATACACGTGTTAAAATGAAAGATGGATTGGGCAACACTTCAAATCATAGCCCTTGTCAGGTGAAACCCTTTATTGCTAATCTAGTCTATTTTTACACTGATACTAGAACTGAAAGAAACACAGTCATGTCTGATTCAGAGTTTCATGCCCAATGAAACCAATTCAAATCACAAGTCAAAAAAAAAAAAAAAGAACACACTGTAAACTCCTACCTTCATTGTGAGCGTGTGTGATGCTGGCTCGTACTTGGAGCGGAACTTTTCAGGGTGAAGGATGACAATCTGACCCGGCGAAGCTTTGAGCAGTTTGGACACTTCGGAGCTGAAGGTGTGACGGAAGGTGAAGTCTTCCCTCAGTGAATTACCTGCCAGACCGACAGACAGCAATGAGAGCTTGAAGCAGAACAAGAGTGTTGACTGTCTATGCTCTCACCACACACACAGATTAGACCTTTGATACTGTGATGGATTACCTATCTCAGGCTTCCTTTATCTAGCGCACACGGGCATGAAGTATAAAACATCTGCAGTTACTCATTTAGTATCACTCGTTAAATGAACATTACTGCCCAGCTGCATTGAAGAGATCTCCAGCTCTTTGGTACTTACAGGCTTCGATGTAGATCTCATAGGCTGCGTCCTGTTCACTGGAGAACACGCCGACTATGACAGCATCATCACCATCCTTGACGTGCTCCTGGACCTGTTTTACTGCCTGCACCTGCTTGGAAGGAGGACCTGCCTGCTCACCCATGTACTCAACAATGCCTGGCGGGAAAGTGAAAGAGAAACTGTGACGGACAAACAGATAAAATTTGGACACAGGCCTCCATAAATATGAAACTTAGCATATATGGAAAACATGTGTAACTGTCCAGAGTACCATTGATATTATACAGTAAGTGACTTACCATACTGCTCTCTGGGTCCGTTGTAGTCAAACACCTTGCCTTTCCTAAAGATCTTGAGGGTGGGATAGCCCGTGACTCCAAAACGTGACGCGATATCACCCTCCACAGTGGCATCCACCTTGGCCAGGGCAATGGGAGGAGAGCGCTTGGTCAACTCCTTGGCTGCCTTCTCGTACTCTGGGGCCAATCTCTTGCAGTGTCCGCACCTGAAGGTCAGTTAGATAACAGGCGAATAATGAGGAACGTTTTATTAGTCCTAACAGCTGCTGTTTAACAGCTCAACTGTCACTCTAATGGATGTCAGGGTGGCATTTCTGTCTGCAAATGACTGACCATGGGGCGTAGAACTCCACCAGGATGATGTCTGCGTTGTTAACGGTCTCATCAAAGTTGTCCTTGGTCAGCACCAGCGTCGCCTCAGGAGGGGGCTTCCAATCTGGCTGAGCCACCTCTTTTACCCGGGCCACAATAGCTGCAACAAAACATACAACCACCATATCACTGCCAACTCTTTTCACAACAGAGGTCGGCATCTTATATCAATTAAATCTACCTACCCTTCTCTGTCCTGTCTCCATCATAGTCCACGGGCTCCCCATTTTTCAGGATCTTAATGGTGGGATAGCCCGACACTTCAAACCTGTTCGCCAACTCAGTGGCTACTGTTGCATCCACTTTGGCCACAGGTACAGGGGGGTCACTCTCCTTCAGTGTCTGAGCGATTTTTTCATACTCTGGGGCAAATTGTTTGCAGTGGCCGCACCTAAAAAAAAAAAAAACCAACACAGATAAGTTGAAATGTTTGCAGGGATTTGAAAAGTAAAAAAAAAAGAAGTGAGGACTACCAGACATACCATGGTGCATAAAACTCAACCAGGACTGTGTCTTTGCCCTCCATGAAGGTGTCATAGTTGCTGTCGGTGAGAACCAAGACACCGTTTTCTTCTTTCACCTCTGTGTCATCCTCATCATCATCCTCCTCCTCCTCATCACTATCCTCTTCGGCAGCTTCCTCCTCCTCTAAGTCCTCTGACAGGAAACAAGAAAAGAGGACACAAGCTGTGAGTGTTTGCCCCTGAAAAAAAAAATGCTGCTTGTTTGACTCCTTATAGATTAACAAGGCATGACATGTAGCCTGTGATAGCAACACATAGCCTGTTTGTAACTGAGGTTAAGTACCTGTACTGACACAATGTGACGTTCAACAGAAAGAGGACAACGTGAGTTAAGATTTTGGATACGTGTTAACACTCACAAGCCACGTTTACTGGACATTTGTACGTCCTGTTGACATTAGCCGAGCTGTCCTGTTAGCTAGCGTGCTAACAGAACTAGCCACATCTACAGTAACTTAGCTAGCTAGTTTGCATGACAACAACTCACAGGAAACACACGCCAACTGCGACGCTGCTTCACTGAACAACTCAGTCAGCTGTAATAAACATACCAGGCTTGTGTAAATTGCTCAGACTTACCTTCCTCACATCTGCTGACAGTTGCAAAATGTGCAACGCCGAGCAACACAATCAGCAGCAGAGCAGTATTCCTCATTGTCCAACAAAGATGTTGCGGCCCGGTGTTGTTAACGACGTGCTTTTTCTCTCCCTAATTATAAGCTGGCTAATTAACACTGATGAATGTCATCAAAAAACACTGTCTGCTGCACAGACTCGCTGTCCGGATCAATACTGATGTGTGGCTGTGGACACCTTTGGCTTGTGGCTTCATACAAACTAATCACTCATGAAATCACACACGCCGCCTCCTCCGACTGGAATTTGTCTGACTTGCCACGTTCTGATTGGTCCTCATCATCGGCTGTCCTCCAATCACAATTCGCCACTGAATTATACGTTGGAGGTTGCAATTGGTTACTTGTATTTATTGTCGTCGTCCCCTCTATGGTAAATCTGTGATTGTCATCAATAAAAGCAATGTCTCGAGGGTTATATCTTCAGGCACTGCCTTAAAAGCAGTCATCACAGTGTATTCTTATGACACTGGTCACCTTTATAGAAAATAAAGAATGTTTTACATAACAGATATATGCAACTTTGATGCATGAATAAAAATACATTTAAAATACCTTTTTGATTGGCAGGTTGCAATCACATTAAAGTAAAAGGATGCATAAAAAGACATTTATTGATAACTAACTAATATGCCTTATAAATGACCTTTTTACCCACAGCCTTGAAAGGCTTATTTGTATTAATAAATCAGTCACAAAGCCATTAAAACTAGTTATAAAGTTTTTGTAACTGAGCCCTTTTATGAAGGACCAAACATTTTATTTCAAATGTTTATGTGATCTAGGTAATATAAGAAGATGCTGGGTACATACGACACAGTACAGCTCTACACAGTACATGGTAACAGACAGAAAATGCAGATCTTGTTTGCCACAACTGTTATCTCCTTAAACTGTTAACCTGTCTCTACACTCCCAGGCTCCTCATGCACCAGAACTTCCACCACCACCTCTGTATGCATTGCCTGACTTTTACTTAACCAGCAACTGTCATTTGTTTTAGCCCGCTGGTCAACTGGCTTCTCCAGAACATCTTCTGTCCAAACCCAGATGTGCGATGCTGACTCCGGGAGGGACTGGTAGTTTTGTGCTTTGAAATAAGTCTGAAGCACTCTGTCTTTTGGCTTTTCTTCAGTTCTTGTTCCAGGTTGTTGTGAATTATCCAATGCCACACCAACTTCTGAGGAGGGATTAACTTCCCTTTGGCCTCTCTGCTGCAGGAACGACAGTATTTCTACTTCAAGATTGGACCTGGTAATGCAATGTCATGCAGAAAAATTTAGGAATTATGTTGCTTAAGAATGATGTAGCCGAACTAGATGCTAGACAAAATTTTTACCTGAGCAGGTGTGATGCAGGTAGGGTTTCCCCACAGCCACTGTCATCTGTGCGATCACTCACCATTGTCTCTTCTGTCATTTGTGTTCTTATAAAGTCCTGTAACAGAGTCACCAGCGGATACAATCTTAAAAAAAATATATTGTGTGTGCGAGAAAGTAAATATGGGTATGTGCACTGTGTGCATGTGTGTTTTTTTCTGGATATATTTGACATAAGGCTAACTCACCTCTGCGTCCATCTTAAAGGGCTCCTGTATGGGTGAGATGACAGGACTGTCCTCCTCCATGTAACGATGGGCTTTTGGAGGCAGAGTGTGGTGCAGGCTGTTTGAGAGGGCGTTTAGTCTGAACAATAGTTCATCCACTAAGCTTTCAAACTCCTCAAAGTAATATGTCTGAAAAACCAAAAGGCAAAGGTGTTGGCTTAAGTCATAACTCTACAGATGTAATCAGGTGATGTGATGTGTGAGAGGCAACAGTATTTATGAGAAATATGGTTTAAATTTTCAGAAACACCCACAGTAAGACCTATGAAGTCTATCTATTAATGTATATGTATTATGACATTTCTTTACTTGACACTGTGTTTTTTATTTTTACTGGACTAAGCCGACTTTTCCTCACCTTCCCTTCCATGTGATTTTCAATCCATGCTTGTCTATGTCGCCCTGTGAATTCAGAGACCCTCTGTCTGAGGTAGGTGGATAATTCTGCCACAGTAAAGACATTCTTCCTGTTTTGAGATCTTTTGACACTTCTGACCAATGAGGAGACCACACATCTCACCTACAAGAAAGACAGATGGCTGTTAGACAGAGAATACGGTATGCAAAGTCTTAGATGCATTAAAAGGTCTTATCCATTCAGTGAACATTTGTGTTGTGTACCACTGCTGTCCACACCACAGTGGAGGACAGGTAGAGAACTCCACGGTAAAGAAAATCACGCCAAGAGAAGTGGAGGCCTCCAGCAGTCCTGGGACTCCAGCAGAGACAGAGCAGGGTCTGAATGGAGCGGGACAGAGAGCTGAAGGCCCAGGAGCTTTGAACAAACAAGACATTCCCCATGCAGGACAGCGCCACCAGCAGGATGAGACCTGAAACCTAGGACAGTAAACAAATAAAAAAATTTTCCTGACCTTTTAGTTAGAAATACTCATATAAATTGGTCTCAGAAAGCTGCTTTAAAAAGTAGAAAAAGTAAAAAAAAAAATAATCAATTTACCATTGGCCAGAAAAGGCTGGACAGAGAGCGGGTAAGGAGTGTAGCAGAGGTGGCCATGGTCCTGTTCATCCTCAACACAGTCACACACTTCATGGTGAGGAGGTAGAGGGTAACAGCACGGAGAGTACGAATATTCTGCAAACATAACAGACATTAATCTCTGTTGCTGTGATCTCTAAAGAACTTCTCAACCTCAGAGTCAGGCTTTCCTTGTGTAATTATTAAAGGTGTCTTCTTAGAAAGCATTATAACTACAACGTAATGTCAAATGTCACATTTTAATTATACTCTGCCAATAAAGGACTCACAATTATCTCTTACAGGTGAGACTCTTTAATTTTCTACTGTAATACATGAAGGCAGGACAGGCCTGTTCTCTCTGCATTAAACATTTGTTTTCCTGTCTCTCCTTTTTCTGCCTTCATTTGCCTCTTTCTTTTCTCTCACTTGTTCCCAGGTGGCCAAGAGGCTGACATCAACATGTCCTCTGTGATTGTGTCTCTGGAGCAGCTCCACAACCTCCAATATAATAACAGAGTGATAGATGTAATAAATGTAGTATAATAGAGTTACTGTCAGCAAACTGACCTGCAAAAGAGAAAGAGAGAGAAAGTGAGGTATATTTCTACAGCAGTGAATCATAATCAGGTACATTTCATTCTCTGATGTGTGTTTTGACCTTCATGGGTATGTTAGTTTAAGAGCAACAGGTTATTTTACCCTTTCATCTAGGTCATTGTGATTTTGTTTGCACTGGTGTATGTTTGCCTGTGTGTGTGTTTGTGCATGGTAGCAGTAGACTCACTTCCAGCCAGTTGCAGGGTGTCATCCAGTATCCCATCAGCCCTTGCTGTCCTAGAGTGTACACTTGATTACAAAGTTGCATCAAAGACAAGAGAAGGAAGAGGAGCTGGAGGGGAAGAGGAAAAAACAAGAGGTCTTTACAGCTTTTTTACAGTGTGCTCAGCTCTATGTTGTGTTTGTTTTTCCTTCATCGGTATGTGCTGGTTGTTTTTACACATGAAAGGTAATGTATCATTTTACCTGACACGCCATAACAACATAGTCCCACACAGCAGGAGTGTGATACACTCTAACTGACTGGACTTTGGCAGAGGGCAGCAGGACACCGGTGGGGCTCTGCTCAGAAAGCATGGTCACACTGGTGAACAAGTTGGGTGCAGGGCTGAACAAGGTGAAGTGGACCTCCACGGCCACTGTCTGTCTGTCCAGCCAGCCACCTGAATGCAGGAGCTTCAGTTTGGAGGCAGCGTCAGTCCTGCAGAAGAGCAGAACTCAGTGATGGTGATGATGCTACAGACATTAGAGCTGATATCATAGGAAATCATTTTGGCAGACACCAAATTCAGAAAAATGTGTGTGTTTCTCACTTTGTGTGGCCGAAGCCAACTGCAGCATTTGGTCTTGAGTAGCAGCCCAGGTGACCACATGTTCTTGGGGGCGTTGCCATGGGAACAACAACATCAGACTGGGGGTGAGTGGATGTTCTGCTCCCAGACAAGAATGAGTGAAGATATTCTGGTACAAGAGTCACACTAGAGACCTGAGGAGTTGTGCACAGTGCAGAGACAGAATAAAATCAGAAATCAAATGTAACACTAGTAACTGTAACACAATGGGAACCTCACAGAACAAGAATTCAGTCATCACTCAATGTAATAAACTCTCAACCTTGACAGATACTGACATTTATCAGTGCACTAATGCATAGTGTATTGTAGCCATGTGCTCATGGCGTGGGGCCTGCTTGTTAAACAGCACCCTCTACAGGCTGAGTTGGTGCAATACAATACAACTGACTTAAAATACCATGTGACTGAGTATTTGCTTGAAAATAGTGCAAAGTAGTTTGTGCATGTAGTGCATGTAGTTTGTTTCCTCTTCAAGTTCAATTTTGACAATCAAACATTTAAAATAAACATCCTAAATTATACTATCACAATTATTAGAATTATGACAATACATGCTCGTTTAAGTTAAACACACTTTGGAATCAGGGCACAAAACTAGCACCAGACAACGGCCAAATGCTGGAAAAATATGCAACTGGCTGGTAAAATGTGAACATCATCCATTAGACTGGTGGACAAAAAATAAAAAGATGTACCCTGATTGGAATAGTGCATGAAAATGGTCCAATTTTGTTTCTTACCTGGTCCTTAAATGAGCCGGGCATCTCTGTCTTCCACAGGATTGGCTCTCCAATCAGGATGTGTGACTGTTGGATGACATTAAACTACTAAATCATGGGAACAGATGAAAATGCACTACATCCACTAAGACATTTCTTTTAGTAGCTTATAAAAACGTGCATATATGTAAATTTATATTCATATTATCATTCAATGGTATTGGATAGATCAGTCTGTTTTATTGTATTTTTGAAACCTTCACTGAGTGAAATGCTTTTGTAGCTTACCTCAGTTGTAGCTGATGCATTCTTGTACAGTATATTAAGCAGACTGGTCTGTGCCCACTTCCACCAGTCCTCATGCTTTTGTATGGAGATAAATGCATTATCATGGCCTCTGTTAAAAGATAAAATATAATCTTGGAGTGCCTGGAGGGTGTTTAACAAAGAACAACATGGACAAATAGTGAGAGTGTGTGCAAATGTTACCTTGTAAACTGTTTTCTGACAGCTTTGTTGAGGTGGTAATGGTCAGTGAATGAGCTGCCATAATTTATGCACAGCATCAAGAAAAGCATGGAGCCACAGACAGACAAATCTCTGGATGACAAGAGAAAGAAGTAAGTCCTCCTGCAGCTTTAAAATCATATACAAACTGGTGCACAAAGACACACCTAAGGGTGTTATGGATAAGAGTCTCTCTTCTTTTCTTCCTACGAATTTTTCTCAGCTCTGCTGGGGTTGGCGGGCGCACAAGACGGAGGTACCGGGCACGTTGACGAGCTCCAAGCAACTGTCAGTCAGAGACAATAGAGTTAATATGTTAATAGAATAGATTAAAACAGAGTGAAATAGTTAAAATAGTAAAGAGTCTACCTTTTCTAGGTACGTGCATCTTTCTGGGGGAAACTGTTTTTCTGGTTGATTACCACCATTGTGGCTCCACAGATTTGAAGTTTCAAACCCTCTTATACTGGAGAAGCTATGAAAGTCAGCTCTTTTTCGGTACCAAAAGGAGACAGTCACTGCTATTGTGATTATCTGAGAAAGAAGAAGAACATGTTTTTTTTATGTACTGTGCAAAGACGTCATTCAAATTTAGGGTTATGGATTATTGGATCTATTTATTTGAAGTATAGTTTTAAAAAAGTCTAGTATTAGTTTACCACGGCTGGCTGGATGAAGAAGATGCAAGAGATCAGGGAGAAGAAAAAAGAGTGTATCCACAGCAGAACCTTGCTGCTGCTGAACCTGACACACACACACACAGACACATACATAGTTTTGACTTTGGGACATATAGTTACAACACATGATATAAATCATGCTTCCAAAAGTTAGTATTAAACATAAAGTAAACAACTCGCTTCACACTTAATTGTTCATGCATTCTCACAATCATAATGCCATCACATATCTACTACCTTGTTCCCAGCACTGCAGAGAGTATAAGGAAGAGGAAGGACAAAGACAGACACAGTGTCCAGGCCAAATAGTGACTCCACTGAGATACTGGTCTGAATCCTCTCTCTTTCAGCCTGTTGGTGACATGGTGACAACTGCTGTGACCAGGCCATGTTTTCTGTTGATGGCCTCCTTCCTTCCTTTTCCCTTGAGGTTCTTCATCTCCATCCCTCATATCAGACAGAAGAGCTTTCTGGGTTCTATAAAACGTGATGCTTTCACTTAAAAGGTCAGACTCTTTTCCTTGAGGTGCTTGATTAACATTGTTGCCCTCAGTGATCGGCAACGATTCGACTGCCTCTGACTCTCTTATGACCACATCTATTAGGATTACAGGTTCTTTATCTGTGTTTTTATTTTCCAGAATTGTAGTGGAATCTGGCAGCAGGTCTGTGTCCTACAACATAAGAAGAAGGATCAGATAAGGATGAAAATGCTATGAGAAGACATAAAAAAAACTGATGCTCGAGGTGTAACCTGGTATTTTTTCCTCCAGGCTTCCTGTGCCCACTGCTGGAGACTGCTCCAAGAGAGAGATGGCTCAGATGTACTGTCAGTTACTGAAAGGGCATCTGTGGGGAGATAAAACAATGATGAAATAAGGAGAAACAGAAAGGGAGATGAGGAGATTATCCAGTCTCACTCTATATAAGTACACCTTCAAAAAAGTCCTTTTCAGTCTTCCCGCCTGTTGCATGTTGGACTCCTGACCCCGTCAACTTGACCTCACGCAGTCGGAACAGGAAGGATATAATTGCTGCTACAGGCAACACTGCCACCACACTTAATACTCCAGTTGTCATGGAAACAGCTGATACATCAATAATCCCCAACTCTAATGGCAACTGTAAACAAGACAGCAGAGTTTTGGGTAATGTGTTTTGGCACTCTCACGCACCGAATCTCAAACCTTGAAGGTTCATTAACCTACCTGAGCTTCCATGTGTGATATGATCACTGTGTTCACACATGCGTACCCAAGCAGTAGCAGCAAACTCACGCTAAGTCTTTGAGTGTGTGTGAATGAGCTAGGGCAGGAGCAGCTGTGCACAGATATCAAGAGGTGGTGGTCGGCCAAGTAGTCAGATAGCTTGAGAAACAACATCTGTAAGCATACAGGTGAATCGTCACATGGGAGAACAGATGCAAAGATGTTTTTTTGTTGTGAGTGTTTCCATGTGAGAGGTCCACCTTAGCAAAACCTATTCCTTGAGTGCAGATTCGCAGCGTTCTCTCCACCTGGCCATCGCCTCTGGTCACAGCCAACCAGCACTGACCGACAAAGAGCCAAGCACGTCCCTTCACATGCCCTCTGTTCACCTTTAGACAAACAAGACATCTTGATGGTCAAATTGGACGTCTGAGCACAGAGGAAACTGCACACTCGCAAAAGAGGGGACCTTACCTCAGATATCTCCACTTGTTTGAGGTACCAGTTTGGGGAGGGTCCAGAGTTATCATGCCAGATGTGGATCCCGCACAGTGGGCCCAGGCTGTCTGCTGCACTGTGGTGTCAGAGACAGAAAACAGAGAAATAAGAGTTTACGAATGAGTAAAACCAAACTTAAATCTACTAAGTATTGTAGTAAGATGTACCCCTCATATTTTCATCTTGTATGTGGAGATATCTGGATTTTACCTGATTATAAAGGTGTCTTGAGAGTTCCTCCTGAACAGAGTGCATCCTGGCATTTGTAGTTCTCTTGTCTGCGAGATTCCATCTTCACCATTCAGCACTATGTAAACCTGGTAAACATGTAGAGACGGTTTCCTAGACACATTAGTGCTGGACTTAATTGGCTCCAATCCAAGTGTGGGAAACCACCAATACGAACAAATTCCACTTATCAACAGTTGAACCATGAATGCTGCTATGTTGAACGCATAAATTATGAATTAATTGGTAACACTCTATAACAAGGGTACATGGCTTATTGTGACTTCATAAAAAGAGAAACTTAGAAAAACTAGATATGAAAAGTTGATCAACATTTCAGTCATCAATTATTAAGTTAGGAAAATATTTGTATGTATCATGTATTTATTGGCACAAACAGTTAATACAATACACACAATACACATAATAAAGTGCTGCTTCCCAGCTTTAATTTGAGGATATTTAAATGTACATCAGAAGAACCATGTCATGTCCCAATGTTAGCCCTATAATCTGGGTGTGGGAAACCAAACATTACACACTTTTGAAATTTTCATTACTTTTAAGCAGTTATTTTTTTAAAAAGCATGACTCTAACAGTTTGTTGTTTGGTTTAAAATCAACTCAGTGGTTCAAGGATGCTTGAACTTATTTTTAATTTTGTTATCAGACATCTGTTTAATTCTCATGCACCTCTTCAGTGACCTGTTTAACAGGCATATAAAGACAAGAGCTGAGTGAGACGTATCAGACTGCATGTTATCTTCTAAACAGGTGATATTTCAGGATGAGGAGTGCTGCAGTTTTTCTGGTGTTGCTGCTCTGTCTGCACTGGACATGGGCTCAGGGTGAGAGTGGAGGGGAGACAGAGAACAATATCACTCAGTCAGATGAAGAGAACAAGAACACAGAGGTTCAGTCTGAGATTCAGGGTCTCAAAACAAGCCTGACCAACATCACCCCTGACATCTGGACCGAGCTGAAGGAGCTGAGAAACATGGCCATTGAACACAGGATCAAGATAGAGAGGCTGGAGCAGGACAATACATGTGAGAGATGTCCTAAAACAAATCAAATAATGTCAGGGCTGCACAGATTCATGCAATGGTTAATAATGGCACTGATTACATTTAAGAGTAATTTATTGTTTTAAAATCAACCACACATGCCAGACTCTTTGGCAAGTGGTAAATATTTGCTAATTCTGTTTACTTTCATGTAAAATGAATTCATGTTTTTGATGGTTTCCATAAAAAAATAATTTATATTTAAAAACTTTGTGTTTTGTGTTCATAGTTTTAGAGGCCAGAATGAGCTCTAGTGAAAATGAGGTGGACGAGCTCAAGAGAGAGAATGCACGTAAGCTACAAAAACATAATTAACATATTTTACATGTGGTTGTTAATCAAATACAATACCTATTGTTTTTTTCCTCCATTTCAGACCTTCTGACCAGAGTAACAGCAAATGAAAATAAGAACACTGGTAGGATTACAAAGACTACAGAGTAACTGGTGAAAATGTGCAAACTGATATCATAATCCTATTTGATTGTTGAAATGTTAAATGTGTTCACAGTTTTAGAGGCCAGAATAAGCTCCAGTGAAAAGGAGGTGGAGGTGCTCAAGAAAGAAAACACAGGTAAGCTACATGAACATTATAAAAGTCAAAATATCATATCATGTTAGCAGTGGCAATGGAAGTGATAAACTAAAGAGCTCATTCAGTGCAGCAGAGTGACATTAATATGACTGTCTACTGTTATTAAATTAGGCAGAAATGATGTTATTCAGCTGTGACTGATTCCACTGAAATCTGCTGTTTACCAGGATTCAAATGACTGCAGTGTCACTGTGCTGTATGGCTGAATATGATTATGTATGTATAATGATGTTCAGTTATATTTGTTCATAGACTGTATGTTTTCACTATGTGTGTCGTCACACAGAACGTCCAAAGGTGGCGTTTTCAGTCGGTCTTACTGATGCAGGACGAGTTGGACCTTTCAACACTGACATCACACTTAAATTCAGTAAAATCTTCACCAATATCGGCCAGGCCTACAACCCAACTACAGGTATTCACCTTCACTGACACACAAATAAAAGCATAAAAGCATATTTTTACATAGGACAAGATGAGATTGTAGTAAACTTTTCTGAGTTAAACGTATGAAACAAATATTCTTTTGTTTTGCCACAGTGACACTAGTTTTCAGTGTTGATATAAGGACATCAAATCAAACCAAGAGCTCCGACAGATTACTTATAAAAAAACATTAAGGCCTTCTAAAGCATCAAGAAGCAACCACTTATTAAAACAGAGAGAGGTCAATTTACAGTGACTGAGAATAACACAGTTTTCACTCCTCAATGATTTTCTCCTCTGATGCAGGTATCTTCACAGCGCCAGTCAGAGGAGCGTACTACTTCACATTCACCATGTTTGACAGCTATGCCTCATCTTGGTCGGGTATTAAATTCTATCACAATGGCAAGCAAATGATGTGGAATTCAGATTACAATGACGACACTGGTCATGTCATTTTTTCAAATGCATTAGTTCTTCAGCTAGAAAAGGGGGATGTGATCTACATGGATCTCATTTCAAGCTATGCTGTTGTGGATAACTCCAGTAATCGCATCACCTTTGATGGTTTTCTGCTTTTTCCTCTGTGAGTGCAACTAATGTACACACAGTTAATTATACAGTGTTTTAACATTCGCCTGTTAAAAAAATAAACACATAAAATCAAATAACTTTCTGTCTGTGTGGATCTTTTTGTCTGTTTAGGTGACCACATAAAATATTTTTGAAAAAATCATCTGCACATTTCAAAAGTGAACTTCTGCTAAAAACAGAATAACCACTGCTCAGCACAATAAAATTACGGATAAATCTACTGTATGCACTCTATTCCAAGCAAAGCCATACTACAGAGTACAACTCTGTACAAGTCTGTATGTATATGGACAGTGAAAATGTTTTGGTTGGCTGGTTTTGTTGTGCAATGTACTAGATATGAAATAAAAGAATGACAGTAAGGTTAAAGGTCCATGTATCATCTGTTTGTTTTGTAATAATAATAGTAATCTACTACACCAAAAAAAACAAACCAAAAGTTTTGTTATCCAGTTATTTTGTGATGTTTTGTTTTCCTGCTGCATCCATGCACAGCATACACTCATCTTGTGGGAGCATGCAGAGGATTATATAAATTACACAAGTTTTGAGTTGTCTATATGAGGATTATTCAAGGAATGAAATCATCTAGGAATAAGCAATTATTCCAAGTTAGAAAATACAAAACTGAATCAGACATCACACATAAAAGCAACATACAAGTAGAAACTCTCCTCCCCTTCAAAAAAAATGTGATAATGTGTGATGTAAAATTAAAGGTGAGATTATGTCACAGATTATGCTTACTGTAGCTCGCTGGTTCCCAACCTGAGGGTCAGAATTGCCACTAGGGGTCGCCAAAGCATTAACTGTAAAACTTAGCTTGATTATAAAATGGGAAAACTTTTTTAAAAATTTACAGTTGACCTTTATCTCAGTGTTTCATTCATTTCTGTGAGTTTATAGCTCAAATAATAATCTAAAGTTTAAAACAGTGTGACAGGATAAGGGCACAGTGAAGATCTGAACACAAGCTATATTCACAGAGCCTTCACTCTGTAAACAGCCTCTGCATTCAAAAAGACAAAAATAATCAAACAAAAATGGAACAATGGTCAAGAGTCATGAGAAAACACTGAATCTGCCAACAAAAAAGCCTATTAAGTATGTATGATTGTTGAAAATAAAAGTAAAAAAAACATAATGCAGACAGAGAATTGTATAAAAAGTTCATGAAAATATACAGAAAAATCATCTATATTGAAACAATAAATAAACTTTGAAACTTGCTGCAGTTATAGTATATATATGGTATATAGTTGCTGCGTTCACTATCTGGGTTTATTTTACAATGTATCAGTTGTTTTACAATGTTACAATGTTAGTATGCAATGAAAATTATATGAAACGAAACATGTCACTTAATCTGAGGTTTACTCAGTGATAGAAAAGAGGTCCCTTTAGCAAAAAGATTGAGAACCACGCAAGGCATTTGTGGTCTAATAATACCTATGTGATTATTATGCAGAAACCATACAAACCATACACAATTAGACTGAAATCACATTTAAAAAATGTAATCCTCATAATTGTTCAATATTAATACTGTTAGTTTGAAATTTGTATTACTTTTTTTTTACTTTTCTGTATTAATTTTGTATTTACTTTTAAGGATTTTTCTCTATGTGTATCTTCCACATTCACACACACTTTTCAAAGGTGGCGTTTTCAGTCGGTCTCAATGACGCAGGACAAATGGGACTCTTCAACACTGACGTCACACTTAAATTCAGTAAAGTCTTCACCAATATTGGCCAGGCCTACAGCCCAACTACAGGTACTCACCTCTTTCACTGACACACACTTAATTTGAATTAGTATATTGGTCATGAGTTGATGAACTTCTAATCTTGTTGTTTTACTGTGTATTTCTGGTAATTGTCCCTCTGTAAGTTCTTTTTTTTTTTTTTTTTGAAAATAATGAAACACAAAACACCACAACATATTATACAGTTACAATATACAGACTGTTTATGTTTGGCGTCATTGAAATGTAATTAAACTGAGGTGTAGCTACATTCTTTATAATGCTCATCTTTCCGAGTAATCGGACACCAGAGAGGTGTATGATTGCAAACACAATTGATAGGGCAATTAATAGGACCCAGAGTTTAACTTGTTTTTTTTTTTATTATTATAATGGGCCCTTTTGTGAAGGCTCTGACAGATCTCACAATGTTTAGGTTTGTTTTGTGTTTTCACTGAATGTATTCCATTAAGAGGATTAGTCAGTCTTCCATACAGGCAGTTAGGAAGGCAACAAAAAGTCAAACCAAGAGCTTTTGGTAGTAATTCCTAAACATGTTCACATAGCCTGACAAAAGCAATAGGAAACTATTTTGAATCTGAATTAAACAAAGTTGTACAAAGACAACTCACTTAATTTCCCCTTTCTTGCAGGTGTCTTCACAGCACCCTTTGGAGGATTCTACTGCTGCAAAAAACCAACAGTCAATTGCATTATGTTTCAGCTCTCTCTCTCTCCCTCTCTATTGTAACTGGGTGACAATATCAGACAAACACTACATAATTTGGGAAAAAGCTACATTCTAGTCGTAATAAATGAAGACAATTGAATGAAGAGGGTGTCATATTTACTCCTCCTCGTCATATTTACTCTGTGCACCCCCCATCAGAGGCATGCAAGAGATTAGAACTGTTTCATGAACGGAGACAAACACAACAAACAACCTTACCTTTGCACTCATACAGGCTGCAGAACAGGGACCAGTGTGGATTGTAACAGCATAGAGATATGGGTCACATGGCGAGTTGTCAGGAAGGTTGTGGACTTTCTGATTCGCCTTGGAGATGACATCAGCTCTCTTACACAACACCAACCCCGGGATGTACAGGCACACACACAGCACCAGCACACCCAGCACTGTCAGGTCACTGGACACACTGAGGAGACAGATTTGTTTAATTCTCATTAATGTACAAGTATTCTTCCAAAATATCCAAATTACTGCTACAGTTTAAAGTATCAGGAAGATTTAGTTTTCTCTGGTTAAATACATCCAAGTCTCAAGAGGTTGAGGTCACCTTAGGAATGGGTCCAGATTGGTTGTGTCATGGCTGCTCGGGATCTGCCTCTGCACCACAGTCAGAGGCCTCAACTGGTGACAACTAAGACAAACAGCAAACATTGTCAAACAAGAAAAGATGAATGGATGTGAATCATCACTATGTACAGTTCTTCCTTGTGTAGTTGTGTGTTTGAGGCACTTTATCCCTGGTTTACCTGCAGTTGGCTGCAGTAGTTTTGTCTGCTTGCTGTGTCCTGCAGCCGTGGTGTGTCCAGGCCCCCTGGTGGGCATCCCAGGACAAACACAAGCTGCTGTCCACTGTGAGACTGTAGCTGACCTGTTCACTCAGGTGCTTGTGTCTGGGTACTTTTCCAAAATCAGCATTGAGCAGAGCCAGATGACCGACCCCTGCAGCTAGAAATTAGTGTGGTTTTAGCAATCCAGTTATAAAAACATAAAAAGTTGTCATTTGTTGAATAAAACTTATTATCTATATGATCATAACTGGTTTTCTATTTCTTGTTTGTCCTTTCACTAAAACTCAGCAATTTTTTAAATTTTGATTATTAACACGTTATAAACGAATGAGAGCTTTATTGCATCATGCTTTGTATGTATTCTCTTGTTAGGTTTTGTGTGTTTGCATCATTGCAAACTAGCTTTGGCTATAATGCTGTGATTTGTGTCTATCGCCCATGTTGCATACATAACTACATATGACACTATAAAGATACACATTAAATTAATAAAGTAAAGTAAAGTATAAAAACTGCTTTGGCCAAGGTAGCATTTGATTAACTTAACTTTAATAGATACATATAATTTAGCAAATGGAAAGACCGGGAGTACGGACAGAGCTGATAACAGATAGAAGATGTTTCTTACCACTGAGGCAGGATGGGGGCAGAGTAAAGCGGGTGGTGTTGCTCTCCCAGTGATGAATCCTGTGCAGATGGTGCATGCTGGGAGTCGGCCTCTCAAACATCCTACAACAGGCAATGTCAGTATGTTGTGTTATGATGTTGCTCTAACTAGCAGACGCTAGTGGCTATAAAAACAACTCAAATCACCAAAAGTTTACCTGAAAAGCAGCATGATGGGAAATGGTTTGTTGAGCGGTACCGAGAAGACCACACTCAGCTGGATGGACTGCTGCAAGTGCTCCTGGGTAATGTTGAAGCTGTGATAGTTGACCTGGCTGCGCCAGAGGACGTGCTCATGCACAGAGCTCTTCTACAGAACAGATGACATGGTCACCTGGTTTCATTCAACATTGTGCTCTACTGTAGTGATAACAAGAGACCAAGAAGAAAAGTCGACGTACGTTTCTTGGTGGTTGTTGCAGCTCAATGTTTATTGGCTGAATAAGGGAGCGAACAGGGATCTTTCTCCTCGTGCTGCACTCATACAGACTTAGATCGACCACTGGTCCACTCAGCTGGAAATCAGAAGAGGAAAATGAGAGTGATGTCTACTGTTTAATCACCAAGTGTCATCATATTACGACAGTCTCACCCTTCCAGGATAATGGGCCCAGGTGTAAGGGCTCTGGGTAAGCTCAGTCAGTATTCTGAGCGCACATGGTCGATGTGTTCTGCTCTCAGTCTTTCTACTGTGATGAACAAACAGAATCTGGATCAGAGAGGGAGGCATGTAGAAGATGGTTGAGCCACCGCTGATGACTGTAGAGGTCTGGTTTTGGTATGCAGCATACAAGGTGATAAGACCCGTGCTGACTCTGTGCTCCTGGGCCTCATGGAACAAGATGTACTTCTGAAAAAAGAAAAAAAAAAGATAATGAATAGTAGTGAGATAAATGGAGGTTACACATGAGCTCATGAGTAGATATGCAGAAGAACGTGCTCACCAGCATCAGGTCTGAAGCAGTCTGTAGAATATCAGCGACAAGCTGCACCGCCTGCTTTGTTGAAATCGATCCTCTTCTTTTGATGTAAACACCACTGGATGAGTCTGGTATGGAGCCATTAGAAGGGGCTATGGCATTTCTGATGTTTTCCTCATGTGAGCCTGATTCTAATGCCTGTTTAATGTCAACACTGTTGGACATTTCTAGTGCCAGGTTATTACCAGTGACGGCAGCTTGCAGGCTGCATGAGAGCAGGGCGACCAGGGTGTTGAGTGTCTTTTGGTTCAGATAGTACCGGACTGGAGCACTGGACTCTGAAAAATGCTCTGAGATGACTTGAACGTGAAGCGTCACTCGTCTTGCACTCGCTAATGACACCTAAACAGGATCAAACAAATATGAGAAACATTTTTCCTATTTCATCATGCATCTATTAGTGTCTTTGTCAATGAAAATGCATGAAAGGAGATAAGCCTCTACCTACCTGACTTGTAACTTGTAAAAGATCTTTGAGAATGCAGATGGTGTCTACCATGGATTCCTAGTATCAAATGACATGTTATTGAACTGCTGTAAAAGGTGGAAAAGTGTGTGATGTGTACCTCTGCTAGTGCATGCAGCGTGTACCTGTTCTCTGCTCTCGAGCTCACATGCCGTGGAAATGAGTACATTGCGCGTGCGTCTCTGTGCCTGTGTGTTGGCCTCCGTGTCCAGGCTGAGTCTGTTCAGGATGCTAGAGATGAGACTGATGTAGTTACGGACCTCCACGCTGTTCCCAAGCTGCACCAGAGCTGACAGGTTCCTCAGACATGACTCTGAACTGGACAGAGAAAGAGAAAAAGTAGCACAATAAGAGACACTAATAGCACAAAAATGTACAACTGCAGACATGTTTGACAAGAGTTCACCTTTAAGTTAAGCAGCTATTTAAAAGTTATTAGTTACAACATACTGTATGAGCACTTTATAAAGGATGTCCTATTAGAAGGTGGCACTGAGTTATGAGATTCACAAAATCACCTCTAACAAAACCCTGAAAAATAAACAACCATAATCTTGATATAATGTAATGTGATGTGATGTGATGAGATGGTGATTCTTACAGCTGCAGATCAGGATCAAGATGGGAAGAAGAGGAGGAGTCTCTAAAGAAGCCTGGTTGGACTCGGACGGTAACAGGACAGGGTTTAGTGGCTGTCCCATATGTGCTGCTTCTGATCACTGTGTGAATAGTTACTAGAGGTACAAGAATCACTCAGTTAATGTGATAAGTTGTCATGGTGATATATGCTTGTGTTGTATAAAAGTTATGAATCAGTGTTTCTGTGTGTGTTTACCTTTATAGTCATCATCTGGGTCACCAGAAGGAAGGCTGGAGTAGTACTGGAAGTCTCTCCCCTGATACAGCACCCTGGGAGGTCTGTCTCCTACAGTGATGCTATACTCATACACTAAATCCTTCAGCACACACACACACATACATATGTCAGTTTTAACATTCAGTATGAACAGTATGAAGGTCAAGGTCAAGGTGATGGGAACTGAGAAAGGTAATTAGAAAGCACGAGGAAGTAAAGAAAAGAGTCCAGATAAGGATGTATGACTTCAAAACTAGCTGATCTGATCAAACTCAAATAATAAAGAAGAAAAAGAGAAGTCTTTGTGTATCCATGTGTGTGTTTACTGTATGAGATAGGAGATACCTCTTTCCCCGAGCTGCAGAAGATGCTGAAGTGTGTGTGTAACTCCATTCCTCTCATTGGTTGTACCTGGCATGTCATGCCTTTTGGAGCAGGGTTGGTTTTTAAGAACAGCTGAGTACGGCCCAGAAAACCATCATGAGATTCTGAGTACAAGAAGTAGCAATTAGATTAGCTGCCATCCCTTCGATTTCCATTAGAAAAATAAATGATGGGTTACTATAGGACAGAATAAGACACCATGGTTGTAGTCCTAATACAGAAAACTACATTGCATCTTCAGGACTTTTTGTTCCTGGTTCAAAACACTTTCTCACCTATGATTTAGGACATTCAATTTCAAGTTCAGGTTCATGCTTATATGTCAGTCATTCAATTCATTCTCTATTGGCTTGGTGCTGAGGACACTTCACATTTTGGCATAAATTGTGAGTTACTGTTGGGAAACTTACTGGCAGTAACTTCCAACATGTATCTGCTCCCAGGCCTCAGACTGAAGGGTCTAAAGCTGAGCAACGGGGAGAAAATTCCTGGGAAAACAGAAAGAGAGAGCAAAAGATGACTTAATGCTGAGATGGATGGATAAGAAGAGGAAATATGAGTGGTGGTGAGTTCACTGAATAATGTACCTGTGTCAGTGTATGACTCAAAAAGGCCTCTGTCGACCTGGTCTCGAGGTAAATCGAGCAGGATTGGCTGCTGGATCACAACGGATGGCCTGGAGTCTACCAGATTACTCCCCTGGTCTTCATGAAGTGCCGAATCAAACAGTGAATCATCTCCTGGATTGAAGCTCTCACCGTCCACACCTGGGAATATGCATGGGTTAACACACAACGTCCCACAATAGTGATAATTAACGAACGCAGACATGTATTGTACCTGTGGGTCTTCCTGCTGAAATTCCTGGGTCTCCTTCCTCTGCACTCGTCAAGGAAACATCATAATCTGAATCTGTTAAAGAATCAGCTTTAAGTTACACCGTGAACAGATCATGTGTAAATATAAGAAGGTACAAATTGTTTGATAATAAGATAAAGACATTTATTTGTTGTATATTCAAATAAATTTGAATAGATAGATAACTATCTATCTGAAATGGCTACATGTCACAAACTAGCCACTTTGACAAATGTTGCTATAATCAATTATTAAAATTATTAAAGTTATTAAAATTAACAAAATACAAATGATGAAATGACCGTGTGTTATCTGAAAGTGCTTTGTAGTGATAAACCCACTGAGAATTATCACTGAACCTGCAGCTCCTCTCAGCACTACAGAACTTTAGCATCATTAGTTTTTTACTTTAGCTTTCATTAGCATGGTTTCTAGACACACACAGGCAACGCTGTTTTTAGTAAAAAGGCTCTGAACCTATACCTACTTTATTAACTGTATTTATATACTTTATACAGTTTTTTATATATATATACACAGCACCAAATTACAGTCATTTGGTTAGCAGTTAGCTAGCTGGTGAATACAGTGCAGCAATTAGGCACATTAGCTCAAGAGTTGGTTGGGACTAACAACAAAGCAATAAGCAGGGCTAACAGAGTGAATATTGGTCTTACAATCATCAGGTGAACAGGAACACCTCTTCCTCCTCAAACTAATGTTGCTCCCCATCTACATGAATGTTTAATTCTTTATTAACTTTATTAACTGTCTAAGTTAATTACTAAAATTCAGGTTTAAAGAACTTGAACACCCATGACACACCTACACAGGTGTTTTCTATTGTGCTTGATTAGGCATGTACTGACTGTACTTGATTGACAGCTCCATCAGCCTCTCTTAGCTTTGTTGTATCTGTTAGGGTGGGACAAATTACACCTTTATCAATATTATTGGTACATGTAGTTAGTTAATCTTAGCACAGCTCCAAATATCTTCTACTTGAGCAGAGGTCTAATTGGCCAAAATAACTGACCTCTGGGGGTGTACAGGGTCTTTAATTTTACCAACTAAAATTATTCTTTGATTTGCTGTGACTGCCAGACCAGAGCAACCTCACAGCTTCACAAATTTCACCTCAGTTTTGTCTCACCTAGGCGACCTCCTGAGTCACCGCTCTCCAGGACAGGAAAAGAAAACTCCCAGTCAGCAGAGGAGTCCAAATCAACTGGGAATTCACTGATAACATCGCTCTGGTCAAAGTGGTCTGAAAACAGGACGCCACTGTTGTCAAGGGCAAGTGGCTGGTATTCAGTGGATGAGTACAAAAGCTCTGGAGGGTCAAACTCCCCCAGTGGGCGATAAAAGGGCTCCTCTCCTGGACATAAAAAGGATTAGCTGTTAAATAATTCATAAACTATCCATTTTACTGTAACTGTGACCTCACACATTATTACTTATTGTTGATTTTCCCTATTGATGTCCATGTCTTAAATGCTTTTAAGCTGAACATTTTGAGCATGGCCTACAGAATCTTCCATTTATTTTAAAAACAGTAAAAGCTTGGCTTACCTGATCCTGCTGTTCTTATATGGGCTTGAGAAGACATTGGCAGGAGCTCAGGTTCTGTTAAACCTGTGTGAGGAGATTACCATTTCAGTATGATCTGTTTTTACAGAGGCAACCATTTGGGAACTATTCAGATTACTGTTTGCATCTAACTTAATTACACACCAGCCATAGTTGACTTTGATGATGTTATGCTGTCAATCGCATTCAAATGTAGTTTTTTGGCTCCAGTTTCAGCAGCATTCTCAATCAGAAAGATGGGAGCAGAGGTGTACTGTGAAGCATCTGTTGCAGGTGCATGCAGGGTGGAAGTCAAAGGAGTCTGAGGGGAAGTGGCAGGACCTTCCATGATGCTGGACGGAGCACTGAGATCCACTGTGTAACAAAATGGGACTAGAACAGAAGAGACGAGAATTGAGACAAGTTTTTTCTTCCAAATGAAATAATGACAACTGACTGAACATGTCATAGAGTATGGATTATTTTACCATCTATGACAGGTTTGGAGGACGCATTCACCAAGTACAGGCTCCAGGTGTACTGAATGTCTTTTGGGAGAATACCACAGCCTTCACACAAGGCACTGAAAGAGAAAGACTGATCCCAATTCACCTCGTCTCCCTGGCACTGAAGGCAGTAAACTGACACCTTCCTGGATTTGAGACATTCAGATACATAGTGAAAGCCACAAGGTGTATCAAGGTACAGTAGACTCTGGAATGGTGATTTCAACTGTAGTTTGATTTCAGTTTCATTTGCAGACTTTTGTTTGCTTCCTTAGTCTGCTTTTAAATGCACATGACTGGCAAATAGTGTTTTTTTTCTCTTACCTGTTCACATTTGAGGTTAATGTGAGGAAGATCTCTGATGAAGCTGAACGCTCACCGCTGTGAATAGTGAGTGTGAACTGGAACTGGTCAAAGTTGTGCTTGAGGAAACTGGCAGGAAATGCGAGCACAGGTGATGAAGTGGGAACGTCTTGGTGGAAACAGGAGCTTGTGATGGAGCTGACTGGTTTACACGTCCAACTGAAGCTGCAAAGAGAAAATCAGGAACAAGTTCAGTTAAGTCTGAATGCGCATTTGAGTCAAATCTTTCCAAAAGTTAAATAAGCATAGACTTTATATCCATTATAGTTGTTTCTGTACCTGAGTAGGCTCATGGGAAAGTCAGGGTCATAAGATCTCTGTCCATCCAGGGTTACCACCGTGGTGTTCCTGTTGTTAATGAAGATGTTGGTGCCGCCCTGGATGAAGGCCACAGGAGGACTTGGTATCACCTGCACTCTCACACTGTAGTTACTGTACACCACACTGCCATTGACCTGAACCTGCAGAGCAATGACAGCTACTGAAGCCCAACTACAGTCACGAAAGTACTAGATCCCAGTTTAAAGGACATTTCATCTGCTTCTTACCCTGGCTATGGCAGAGTAGGTGTCATAGTGCAGGAGGTGGCTGGGCAGTACAAGGCTCTGTCTGTGTGTGTCTATGAGAGGTAAAGGGAAGACCCGTCCTGCAGAGTCAAACAAGGTCCAGGTGTAGTGAAGACCTCCTGAAATGTCACAATCAACTTCAGTCTCATAGGTCACCCCCAGACGGACAGACTCATATCTTCGCACCTTAAAGAGAAGAGAGGAAATATAATTATCTTTTTAGCTTTACTTTACCATACTACGTGCATGATAAGGGAACAGTTGTACAGGTAAAATATACCTGTAGTTTGAGAGGCCCCATGTTTTTGACTGGTGGAGGCTGACAAGGCCGGTCCACCACAAAGATGTGACTACTTAGAGTAGCAGAGCTGACCAGGTTAGACACAGTTACTGTCACTGTGAACTCTCCTGTCCTGCAGAGAGGAAAAAACACACACAGGCAAAAATACACATCAGAGTAAAGCAGATTTTTAGATGTACATGAAACTGAAGAACAATGAAAAGACAAAGACTAGGATGTCAGCAAAAGATACATTTAATTTTAAATAAAACATATAACTCCCTTATGATGGATTGTTAAAGATTTAAGAGAGAAAATTCAAGGTTGTCACATAAAAATGGAAGGACCCTTTCTGTTAGAAACGACTTGTACTGGAGTTTTGAGGCAAATACCAGTGTTCATATTTGAGAATCTACAACATAAAAAATATTTGACAATGTTGTATTAGCCAATAGTGATGCTTTTTACATTAACACATAACAAGGATCATTCAGATTAGTTTTATCGTGGAAATGTGACTAATTGTGAATGGTCTAGCTCTATCATAAACATCAAATTTTAATTTACCTGAGCTAGAGGTAATTTAATAATTAACAGTGAAATTCACCTGTGGAAAACATGTTGTTCCGTGCTCTGTCCCAGCCTGTGTGATCCGTCTCCAAAGTCCCACAGGAAGCTGACGTCAGTCCCCACATTGAGACGACAACTCAGCGTCACCGTTTGGTTCAGCAGGACAGACGCCTGGTGAAGAAGCCTGTTGAGCTTCACTGCTCTCTGGACTACCAGTGGGAACACATCAGAGGTAAGGGAGGTCCGGCCGCTCGACAGGACTACGAATACATCATACCTACATTGAGAAGAAGAGAAGGGGGGAAAGGGACTACTCAGTGTAGGATCTGTGTGTGTTGCATCTCCATTTATTCTGAACATCAGGAGATTTAAAAAATAATATTTAAGGATTTTAAAGCTCTGAACAGCAGCCCAGTGTTTATTATATATCAGGATTTTTTTTCAGAAACATGAAGTGAGATTGTCTCTTGAAGTCTTGGATTTAAGGAATGCACCAGACACACAAAAATGAGACCAGTCTGAACAGTTTAGGTGTTTTTGGTTATTCTCATACCTGCCAGGTTTGTGGTATCTTCTGGTAACGGTCCTTAAGGTGGTTCTGACTGATCCTGAGTCTCCAAAGTGCCAGAGGAACTCCACGGGGTCGGGTACTTCAGCCACGGCCAGAAAAGTTATATCTGTGTTTGTGGGATAAGCTTGCTTTTCTGCATAAATCCACATTGTTTGGAATTAAAACAGATATTATAATGTCATTATATTTATATTCAACTTAAATTTTAAATGACAGATAACTATGTGCAAACATAAATCATTTGTTTCAAGAAAATGGGACATGGAAAATAGTGCCATGATGCCCCATCAAAGACATTTTGGGAGCATTCATCAGCTTGATCATGTTGAAGCGTTCATTTTGACATGGGTAACAAAAATGCAAGAACCTGCCTGCTAATGTTAGTTTTCATGAGACCTTCACTGAACTAAATCTGCACTGGATGGTGCCATGTGAAAGAATTAATAATGAAGGATCAAAATGTTTAGATGCTGATTAAAGATAAAAATACAACAAGTCACACTTCTTTTCTAAAACGTTGTAGACTGTATACTACTGAATGGATGTTAAAAATACTTCCTCACCATTGTTTATGAGGCTGTGAACAGGGCTGGTAGGTGGTTGCCACGTTAGTTTAACTTTAACTTGTGGCTTCCTGTTCCTCTCAACACACACCCTCACGCTTTTGCTCTGAGAAGACACTCCATTCTCAGCTTGAAGCTCAACCACAACTGTCCCTGTGTGGTTGAAAAGCAAAACCATCGCTGCTTCTCTTCCTGCAGCGTAGCTGCTGTTTCTGAACAGCAGTGTTGCATTCACCAACAGAGACACGGTCACATTTGACCCTGCTGTGACGCTAAATAAAACAGAGTGTTTGTGATGTGTTGTGATCACGCTGGGAACGTTCAACACCAACCCTCCAACTGGATCTTGAACGAGGATTTGCGTGCAGAACGAGGCCCTGCTGACTGGGTTAAAGGCCTTGACTGTCACTTTGTAGCAGCCTGCTATTGAAAGAGACACTTTTAAGTTCCACTCTTCAGTGGTCCTGCTCATCACAATAACGTCATCCAAACTAAAAGTCCAAATCACTCTCAACCCCAGCCTGCTGGCGGGGCTGACGACCTCCAGGCTGAATTCTGTATGGGTTGAAACTGCTGATTTCCAACTCCCAGAAGGCCTCAGGGCATGTATATGCTCATACACCATCAAGGCTCGAGGTAGGATGGTGGAGAGCAGCACTGATGAAGGATCTGAAGTGGAAAGAACAGACACTATGAGGTGATACTGTCCTGCGGTGGTAGGGAGGCAACAACGAAGTTGGAGGTGCAAATGGCAGCTGGAGCAGTTGCAGATGCGGAGTTGGGTATCAGAGCGGAGATATAAGTGGGTGCCAGCGTGACAGCAGTTGTTATTGTGGTTTTGAAGGAGATTGTGATCATAGCTAACGCTTCCACGGTTACTGCTGTTACAGCTGTGATCATTGCTGCTCTCCTGGTGAGTCATTTCACTTAAATAATCTCCAGCTTTATTAGCTGTGTTTGATGTGCTGATGTTTCCATTGTCCTTACTGAAATTACATTCAGTGATGTTGCTTAAATTAGCCTTCATGTCAGTGCTGCCATGCTCAGAGTTCAGTGTGAGGCTGAGGATGAGGAGGTGCTTCATGGTGGTGGACAGCTCCACGTACACAGAAACGACCTCGCCGGAAGTCAGCAGATGATCTGACGCTCTCACTCTGAGGTCAGAGACAGCAGGACGCACAGCCACCTACAAAGTGCAAATGAGTTTAAGGAGGAGAAGTCTGGACATAGTTTTCGATTTTTCTTAATTAACATGGATGTTGTAGTTTATTTTGAGTCATTTCCTTATAGATACTGCTCTTGTAAATACTGACCAAACGTGTATTAATCAACAGCTTAAAATATTCCCCAACAAATGCTCCATTTACTCCTGTTTGAGTAACATTTGCTAAAAACTACAGTGCCCAGCTGTTTTAGGAAATTACTGAGCTTTTTTTTAACAAAAAACAACAACAAAACAAAACAAAAGAAAAACTATTTGTGAGACATTTTAAGGATTCACATCTTCATTAGGGACTAGTGGGCTTGGTGCTGAGAGCCATGACAGGCTGTGGAAGTCGTAAAATATTTAGAAATGGCTTTAGGTTTTTCATCTCATTTGTTGATTTCTTGATAAGACAAATTTAAAACATCACCAACCTTATCCTTTAATTAATAATAACCATGACGATAATGCTTTCAGTGAATGAAAGCGTAAAAGTACTCACAACATGTATAGTCTCCTGTGTCCATCCATAGGGACCCGAGGCGTTCAAGGACACTATGTGAACTCCCTCTGTTTCAAAGGTCCAGGTCTGAAGGTGTTTAGAAGTTTTTCATTTGTCAGATTAAAAATATTACAGTGATGATGAAGAAGATTTGCAATTAAATATTTTTTATTTATTTATTCTTTTTTTTTCTTTTCTTTTTTTTTTTTTTTTTTTTACATTTTTTTCATATAACAACAAAGACTTTTTTTGTGTCAATTCTTTAGTTATCTTAGATGGTGATTTTGGTGTCTTTACAAAATGCTGAATTAAAATAAACACTTAAAAAGCTTTGACTCTATCAGTCCTTACAGAACACTGGCATTCTTACCCACTGTTTAAACAAGATTTGTGCATTACACGATTAAACGCTCTAATTTTACATATCAGTACCTCTGGTTCTTACTTCCAAAATGAGGTACTTCCTCCTGATTCTGTTGTAAAACTGCAGCTGCTGTCTGAAATTTTCAAATTTCACTGATAGGTTACTAGAATAGTTTCGTAATGACATGCATAATTCTAACAAAACACATATTATATATAATTGATGATAAATACATTCCTTCATTTTCAAACAGCCCTGGTTATTCCATTTGATTTTTTGTTTTTTAATGTTTGAAATGGTTGAAACCAACTACTACTTACCACGGTACTGTTCAGACAATCTGAGTTGGAAAGGCAAACTGCCTTTACACTCTCCATGTTTTTCCCCTCAAACCACCAAGAAAACTCTACTGGTGGACTCTCACTCATGTCTGCCTGCAGTGTGACGGGGTCGCCCAAGTATGCTGCCTCCACCGTCACACTGTTGGAGTCTGTTGGCAGGAAAGGGATGCAGTCTGGGACGCCCAGAGGGCCATGAAGCACAGAGATCACCAGGCTGTGTGAAGAGGGCTGCAAGACGGAGAGTTGGAGAGTGGAGCAGAGTGTGGAGAGGGGGTTGGAGACACTGACGTCTAAATGGAAAAAAGAGAAGGAGACAGAGGGTTAGTAGGTTCTAAATATTTTTCACTTTTAGTTCATTCATTATTCATCATGTAACTAAAGGTTTTTGCTCATCTTGACTCACTGAGTTCATATTTTCCTGGAGTTTCCAAAATCCAATCAGATGACACAACAAAGGAGCCATCATCCAACACGTTGACACAATGTGATCTTTGACCTTTATAGGTTGTCTCTTGAATCTCAACAGTGACGTAAGAGAGGTCCTGCCCTCCCAGACCCAGAATCCCTAAGAATCACAGAGAAACTCATTCGAAACAGAACAGTAAAAGTACCCTAAGTTACAAATAATATTTTAATTATGTAAACATTAATCAAATATCCTGATATATTTTTTCTCTGTGTAAATATATTCTTTCATATAAAGCCTTATTAACAAGCACATTGTGAATGAAACAGTGTACAGCACAAGATAGATAAAAATATAAAATACTTACATGTAGCAGTTATTCTGTTACTTCATTGTTCGTGTGTATAATTATACATTTTACATTATTTTAAAATAAGATAATTATCATAGAAATGAAGTCTTGTGATCATTTTAACCACAGTATACAATATGTCTGCAGTTGTTCAGAAACAATAATGGTTCAATGCAATACACAACTTTAGGTCGCTTATTTATACTTTCTATGCATATTTGTATAATAATATATTTTTTACAAGGTGTTTTTGACAGTTTTTGCCAAAGTACATATTTTTTTTTGTATAATAATTAAACCTTTAAGAGGTAAAATAAATAAATGTTGCCTTTCTTAAATTCAGTCTAAAGTTGGAGCAGTCCTATGCATGGGTAGACCCTCTCTCTGTCTCTCTCTCTCTGTAAATATTTTCATAATTATTGATATTATTTATGATAATAAATTAATGTTCTTATAAATACTATCATGAACTTATATAGTACCATTTATTCAAGCAAAGTACTTCATGTAAACCAGGTATGTCCAAAGTCTGGCCCGGGGGCCAATCACGGCCCACAGACAGATTTCATGCGTCCCAAAGCTTCATTTTTGTAATATATTATTTATGGGCTACTAGGATTGTCAGATACTGCATGGCTGGCAGATTTGGCTTTTTTGGTTGACATAACGAAGCATTTGAATGCACTAAACGTTAACCTCTAAGGACAGAACTGCTGGTATTATGTGACACAAAATATTACTTTGTGAATGAGCCTGTGAAAGAGAAGATCAAGAGTGACAAGTTTTAACAGACTTTGTATTACTCATAATAAGTCATGTTTAAAATGAACAGGAGGTTCAGATTTGAGAGAGAGATTGAGATCAACTTCATGCAAATTTAACATCTTCCATACAATTTATTTTCTGTACAGATGTGAAAGAAAGGCAGAATTGTTTTTTAGATTTGTTCACGCCTGATTGGCTTAGATTTGGTGACATTGCCATTTTAAAAAATGATAATTGTGACAATGAAAATAAAATTGTTAGAGAATAGTGCATTTGTATATAACTCTATATAACTCTTATTGTTCATTTTTTCATTTTTAAAATGTTAGTATTGGCCCCCCCCCCCCCCCCCATCTTCACAATATCAAATCTGGCCCTCTTTGAAAGAAGTTTGGACACCTCTGATGTAAACTCATGAGGAATATACAGCAGAAAAAAAATAATTCACAGAAATCAAACGCAGAGAAAAAGCATTTGGACTTACACATAAAAGAAAAAAAAACATCTTAATCAAAACAAACCTCAGAACTACACCTGTGTGAAATACAACAGCAGCTGACCTGAGGGCTGGTCAGGGCGTCCAGCCAAGTTTCCTGAAACTTCCACAACAAAAGTCTTCCCAGCATGCACTCTGTCTGGAGAGGTAGACAGACGAACACTGTGCAGAAATGGTCCTTCAGTTCTGTAGAGTGCCACACTTTCCTGTCCAACACCAACAGGCAAGGAGAGGACACTAGAAAAGAAAAGAAAAGAAAAGAAAAGAAAAGAAAAGAAAAGAAAAGAAAAGAAAAGAAAAGAAAAGATTCACAGCAAAAGTATTCAGCACAGGTTAAACACAACAAGCCTCAGGGACTGAGACATGCACATATCAGTTCATCATTTGCACACATTTGAAATGTTGTCAGACTGAATTTGCTGGCATTAATGAGAGACAGGTTTGTTTCTATGACTGAAACAGAGACGGAGACAATCGAGACAAAAAGAAAAAAGTCTGTCTCACCTTTTACTTTCTCCTCTGACATCCATTGTCCCTCCAGCTGAGGATGTGTTGACACACTCACTGCCCACCAAACCATGTTGCTGGTTGCCACAGTAACAACCCTCTGAAGTCAACGCTGCAACCTGGTACCTTCAACAACAAATGCTGAAAGTTAATAAAATACTGCCTGGAGCTCCTTGAAAGAACCTCATCCAAAACACTTATGATTTAGAAAGAGAATGACTTAAATGCACTGTGACTTACATGTTATTGAAAAGAATTAAAATAAATACTTCTGACATAATCTCAGGCAATATCTCTGACTGAGCCCAGAGACCAGAGCTCACATTTTATTTTAATGTTTGAGGTTTTCAGTTAGAATCCAAATGTTGGGTTTATTTTGGGTTTGTTTCAGGTTTTTCTCATAAGAACAAAAAATGCTGGAAAAAATGGACCTCCCTGCCAGTTCTTTTTTTTTTTTTTTTTTAAACTTGTATGATGTTTGGAATTATTTATATTATCTCAAATATTTCTGATTGACAGAATCACAACTGAGGGGTATATGAAATGTTTTTATTCTTAATATGAGTTGACTCTAATATTAGTGTTACCATAGTGAAATCTTCTGGTCCCAGCTGGACTTTTATTTTAAATAATGAACTGGATTTTCTCCTTAATTTCACACAAATATACAAGCTGAAGAGCACCGTGCTCGTTTACGCTTTCCCTGCACTTACCCTTCATCCAGGCAGCGGATAGAGCAGCTTACCGGGTCAAGGTCACGGGCACCTTTGGGTGCGTAAAGCCTGCTGCCGGCCTTGACGCACCCCGTGAACCACGGTGGATTCTCCTGATGTGGGGCAGAAACTGCAACAGAAAAGCGGTGAAAAAACGGCTGCAGTGAAACGAGGGTGAAGACGAAAACGCGAATCATACCAGAGGCCGCAAACGCTCAGGTGGACAGACAGAGTTTTGGTGAGGTTTCACAATGAGAGCAGCGGAGGAAAGACAGAGCAGTGAAGAGCAGGTGCAGCCTGGCCACAGACTCTGTGCATACAGTACGAGGTGTGTGTGTGTGGGAGGTGAGAACACGCAGGGACTGTGTGCAAATGAAGGAGTGTGTGAGAGCTTTTCATTCAAGGCCTTAGTGTGTGTGTGCTTCCTCTAATGCCGGTGAGAGTGCACTCATCTTCACTTGTCCTGTTTTATTTCCCTGTATTGTATCGTCTCCTCAAAGGTTAATATCACATTTTAACACCATGCATTGTCTGTTATGCTTTCCAATTCGCTTAAATTGCAATTACAAAAGGTCACCCAAAGCTGAATACTAATTATTACCATGGTTAGAGCTTTTACAAGCAGGTTTTTCTAGGGAAAATAAAGCCACCTGCAGAGGTATAAAATCCTGTGTTGCTGGTTCTTTTGAAAGAAAAACAAGAAGTTTTGAAGTGGAAAAATATAATCTAGAATCTAAAGATCTGAATAAAATATTTCTATCAGTCTGTCATCAGGCTGAGATGAACTAAACCGGCCTAAAGGGACCTGGCCACGCGCCCATGTGCTTTAGAAAAGGCCTGCAGACTGTTTCACACGAAGGAGGTGAATTATTTCTCTACATCCACGCGTGTGGGTCTTAAAATCTGCATGAAGCCACGAGGCAAACCCCATTATTGATTTGATTCCGTTGTTGTGACACTCCAGGGTCAGACAGTCTTTCGTCAGCTTTAAAAACGTCACGTGGAGTCTCCAAAAGCATCCAAAAACACACCACGTCTCTCATTTATTATATCAAACGGAATATAGTGCCAAAGCAGCCATTTTTGTATAGGGACCATCCTTGTAGGGAAGCTGCCAGCCGACCTGAACGATGCATTATTTCATTATAAAGCTGCTGTGTGAACTCACATCAATCTGACTGTTTAGTTTTTTAGTTTTAGGTCTTGAAATATATATATTTTTTTCTGACAAGTAAAAGGGCAACGGGGTGACACATCCTATAGCTGAGTTTCAGCTGCGTGGGTTAGTGTGTGAGGTTGTCAGATGGTTGTTTATTGGTTTAATTCACGGAGGAATTCTTCTTTTCTTTTCTTTTTTTTTTAAACGTTGTTTCAAACTTACAAATTCGTGAAATTGGTCTCAGAAGCAGGGATATTGAGCTTGCCTTTATCAGAGATTGGGTTGTAATCTCCAGCATGAACTCCCTCTGAAGACACACAGATTATTTTTGCAGAGCCTTTGCAGAGCTGACGGGCATGAAAAGTTCAAACACACAACAGAACCGGTCAAAGTGTTTCGCCTGAGTCCAGTTTGCCCTGTGAGCCCTTTAGAGGAAAAAAAAGGGTGCTCGCCGTGCAGCTAACTCCACCGATCCACCTTAAAAAACTCTTCCGGTTAGAAGACATCCCCTTTAAGAGAAATTTCTCACCCCTCTGCGTGGCCAGCAGGAGGCGCTGTCAGACCGCGTCATCTCTTCAAGCTGTCGGTATCAGAGAGAGGCACAGCGGGGGGAATCAAACACATTTTCTCTGTTCATTTTTTATAAGGAATACGCGCATATTTGGCCGATTTCGTTTCGTCTCTGCGCTCGGGGGCTCACAGACGTCCTCACGTCACAAAAAACACCCAGAGAACATCCATATCACCACGGAAACACAAACATCTTATTTGATTTTCAGAGAAACTCAACAGTGGGGTTGTTTTATTGATGATTTTTAATATAGATTTATCAGCATGCGGGAAAACAAAGCAGTTGTAGGAGTGAATCCTTTATTTGACGCACATGCGCGCGTAAAAATTGGCTCATTCCGTGTGAATTAATTCATGGTGAAAATACATAACGCTTTATTTGCTGCGGGACCCCCTTTGGAGCCAATTCAAGCACCCCTGGAGGTCCCCGGATCACATTTTGAGAAGCATTTTCCAACCAAACCCTAAACATCAACATGGAGAGCCGCTGTCGTGACAGTGCGTAAAGCCCACCCCGGGCCTGCTAAGCTCCAATAACCTGCTTAATTCGTTAAGCGCGTGCTGTGCGTTCAACGTGCGCACGCGGTGATGCAATTAACAAATGATTAAGGCAACGAAATCTTAAAAAGGGGAGCTGCTGGGCTTTATGGCGCTGCGTAACGGAGAGTCGTAATAAACAGACGAAGCGTTATGTAAGCGCCCCTACCGAGGACACCGAGTCCGCTGGAGAAACCAGTTCAGCTGACTCCGGCAGACTGTGAAGTGGAGAGATGTTGAAAGTAGATATTGTCACCGGGGGTTAGCTATTAAAGCAGGGTCTTAATGGAGGGGAAATCAACTGATTAATTCAGTGTGCACGACTTTTTTTTTATTTGCATAATTTCAACTCGTTAATCAGGTGACATTAAACAGCGTGAGAAGAAATTAAAAAAAAAAAGAAGCTCGTCGACATCTTGGCTTGTGCGCATGAAGATTTGCGCTTAAAAGTGAGGAGACGCTAAAATAAAAACTAAATTGGTCGCATCATCATGCGGCTGGAGGTCATATTTGATCCCCTGCATCACAAACGGAGTGAAGTTCTCCTCACCTGAGCGTCAAGCAGCTGAAAGTTTTTAATGGAAAAACCTTCATGATTCCGTCTCCCCAAAAATACATCCAACAGTTGCTGCAACTTTCTCTTTTCTACCAAATTTTGTTTTGATTTTCTGGGGGAATATTTTACCTGCTTCTTTGGCTTCCTCGTGAGAGGTCTTTCTGCTAAGTGAACTATGATTTAGATCATAAATCTGGAAGATATTTAACTCTGATGTCACCACACACCATCTTCCTCAACAATATCAACAAATGATCCAGCTCCAGCACTTTTTCATTTTGAATGTTTCACCAGGAAGACTTATTAAGGTCTAAAGCTGATCGTGTTCTAATATGTTTTCATAAAAGAGCCTCCTGAGAGGCAAAAAATGAACTCATGAAACCTTCTGATCAAACCACGCTCACCGTGAAGCAACATGCAATGTTTGAATAAATCATTCGTGAAATCATTCGTGAATGTTTGTTAAAGGAGGTTCCAGGTGTGGACGCAGAGGCTTCAACGTGTGAAGCTCTACGAGCTGGGTCATTCATCAGCTTTGTGATATTTGAAAATGGACACAAACACACACACAGAGAGAGAGAGAGAGAGAGAGAGAGAGAGAGAGAGAGAGAGAGAAACGCTGCGTCGTGTTGTCCAAACACAAATGAAACAAGATAAGCAGATAAGGCAGTCATGGCAGCCAGAGGAAAGCAGACAACAAGATTAATCGACATAAAAATAAATAAATAAATAAACGATGTGAAGAATAAATTGTGTTTGACCAAACGAGAGTGGGAAGACGCGGATGGGTTTGTTTCACAGAAATAAAACAGCTTCAGTCCACTCTCATTTATTCACACACGCATTTATACTTCTATTTCAAGCAGCTGTTTATTGAGTGTGTGTCATCTGCAAGACAGCTTTCATCTCACCTTAATAGGAAACTGTAAACTTTAAACGACTCGGATCCATAAAGAAAATATCACTCAGTCCCATCGTCTTAATATTAATAAATCATCTTGTGATATTTGTCACCATCTGTTTCATTAATTAAAAGAGGCCCCGTTATGTCACACATTAATTATCCAATCAGCAGCATTAGGTTGGACAAACGCTCCTCAAAAAGTACCTGATTCTTCTCTTTGTTCTGTTCGGAGCTCGATGGGGAAACTTTGGTCTGCAGCACCAACAGGCTTTGCGTGCTCCTGAAACTCTCTGCTTCCGGTCCTTCAATGCATTCACGCATTCATCTACGAGCTGCTCGAGCAGGAATTCATAAAGGAGGCCCAACGACGCAGGAGAAATGTCGAGGGTCGCGATAAAAGCAGAAGGAAAACTGCAGTTCTGGGAGGACATCTGAGAGAGGGTCAAAGGAGAATGGATGTGGCTGCAGAAAGATAAAAAAAATAAGCAAATAACAAATACTGATAATTGACTATTTAGCAATCACCTGAAGTCAATTAAGTAAGGGCTAATTAGGCTGGAAAAGAGGGTCAGTAATCACCTATAAAAACAATACATTGATGCTTTAACGGGTCTATTAGAAGACACGAGTTCATAATCATCTATTCGATCCTAAAGTTTTGTTAAAGCACGAGAAGCACCTTTATATTAAAGTTCACTGTGCTAAAACATGCAAGATAAACATCCCTATTTAAAAGCTATTTGACGGCGCTCTGTCACAGTTTCACCCCCCACGGGAAGGGGAAGGAGAGGGAGCTCGGATTACACTGCAAACAAGCCTCAATCAGGCCAAATTATTAACGAGGATTCACTGTAACATGCAGATCTTATCAGAGCTGGATCACCAAGGGTTTGACAACAACAAAGACAAAAAAAAAAAAAAACACATCAGAAAATGAGTTTAACAGGATGTTATGTAACTAAAATCACTATTGTGGAGCAAGAAAACAGAGCAAAGGTCTGAAGAAACATTAGGAAATTAAGAAATACCAACAACTTCTATCAAAATATCACTGTTGATTCCACATAAGGATAAAAAATAAGGCACTGTTGGCTTAGTTGTGTATCTGTAAGAGTGAGATAAAAACTGTAAGCTCATGCAACAGTGTAAACTCACAACTGAGGCATCACTTTGTAAGTCTTAATACAAATTAACACATTAAATGAAGGAAGAAATGAAGGTGGCATCATAAAGATTTTAACTTCAGTGATACTATACAGGATACAGTCATAAATAATATTATTTAATATACCCTAGAATGCTTTATTGAACACTAATAGAAATGGGCTAATTTTTCATTCCAAGTTGAATACACCTTCTAACTACCCAGTGAAATTAGGCCTAAATAAGGAATTAGCTACAATGAGTCTTGAATCCCCAGCTTCCCCCTTTGTCCCACATCCTGAATACCCGATATAAAGAAGTGGGTAAAAAAAAAAAAAAGTTGGCTGAAACCTTATCTGGCAAAGGCCCAGACAGCCCTAAAAAAAAGTGTCCTATTATATTTCTCAACAACCCAATTTAAGAAACTTCACTTGAAGAGGAGAAGAAAAGATCCGCGCAAATCTGGTTCTGAGGCATGGTGTCTCTGGCCTGCCGTGCCCTGCAGCAAGGCAATAGGCTGCTTTTTTCACCCGTCTGACGTTTGACATATAGCCCTAACTGAACAAGAAGGGCTGTAGGTGAGAATATCTGTCGACTTAGGCAAGGGGCCACAGCACTGACATAGTAATCAATAATCAACAAGCTGTGGCCTGAATGCACGCAGGCCACTGATGGAAATCCAGCTCATTTTCTGTCAGTGTGTTTGATCATGTTAGGAGGATTATTTCCATCCGGCGTGTTAATACAAATTAAATACATTTTTGAGGTATCAGTGTGGTTGCAGCAGTAGCAGGAGGTTCTCTGTTTGTGTGTGTATGTGTGTGTTGGTGGCTTTTATCCTCAATGAAGCCTGGGCTCCTTGTCCTAACTCCCTGGTATGAGGGGTCAAAGGTCACCACCGCTTGTGGCCGTGTTCAAATCCCCCTATAGTGTGTAATGTTCTCAACATGATAAAGAGAACCAGTGTCCAGATATTACTTTTCAGGCTGTGGAACATTTTAATCAGCTGATAGAAAGGAGAAACACGCAGGAGGTTCAAACTGTTATCATCATCATCTTTAGTCCTGCACACATTTTACAGCTAATTTATCTAAACAGACTGTAAAATGTGGATTTATTCTACAAGTTAAAATCTTTGCAAGCACCTTTTTTAAAAACTCTTTTTAATGGAAACACCTTTTGATAGAAAGTTCTCCAAAATCCTTTAGGTCAACCTCAAAAAAAATTTAAAAAAATGTGGCCATGCAGTATCACCACTGAGATGAACTGTTTTGGAGCAAATAACATAGAGAACGCTTGAAGACTTTTTGTATTAATAATATAAAAAAAATTAGTGTGAAGATGTACCTTCAAATGCAAATAACAGAGTCTCTGGTGCAAACAAGGTGTTTTTCTTCTGGAGCTTGCAACAAAGAAACCACTGTGAGATGTGTGTGTGTGTGTGTGTGCGTGTGTGTGTGTGTGCGTGTGTGTGGTTGAGCAGGAGGGGTTCAGTGTAAAATGCCAATAATGTATTGATAAATACAAAAAACTACAATTAAAAACTACAAACATCCTTCATGAATGAATTGTCTTTTGATCCATATTTCCCAACCAAAGAGTGGTTTGATTTTTATGTATATATATTTTTTTTATTTTTGGAAATGTAATAATGTCAATTCATTTATTAATAAAGAAAATAATAAAAACAAAGATGACAGTAATAATGATATTAATAATAATGTTAAGCTCAGTACGGTTGTTGAGACATGCTCACACATGGCACATGTTCAGTCATTCATGTAATGGGATTAGGCAGTTTTTCAAAAATGAACCACGGGAATTTCAAACTTTAACTTGGCTTATTTAAAATGTGTGTTACTACAAAACAACATGATTTTTAAAAATAAATAAATAAATAGATGTGGGGTTAAATTCAGTCTCATTTTATGTGCACAGAGAGGGTTATAGTTTGGCTGCATGTCTTCATCTCCTCTCCTGTCTCCTGCTGAAAACTACATTTTTCTGTGTCACATTAACTGACAGTACGAATCCTGATATGGAAAACCACACAAACCTGAACCTGTCTAGCTAAAAAGTAATTTATCACCCCTCAATAAAGAAAATGTTTTATTCATTCTAATTAAATCATATCCACAATCTCACCACTACTGAATCTTTTGAATCTAAGAAATGTGTAAATAGTTTTTCTAAAGGTCTTTAAATGATCCTGGACTTTAAACTGATGAATAATTCATAGATAAACCTCTGATGGGAGCCACTGGCTACATGAACACAATATATAGGAACAACAGAAAACAGAAGGCAGATGGCAAATAGGTTTTACGAATACGGCCCAGTTAGATATGTTGATACATGGCAGGATAACAGCCTAAACGAGCACAGACTTCATTTGGGCCATTTGGTATAAAAGCTTTCCTGTGACTCACACACACCGCCCAAACAAGCCCCAGTACACGTCACCGAACAGGTCTTGTTGGTAACTGATTGAATTGTATGTTAAAAGTTTCTCCTTTCAACAGGCTACATCTGGCTCTCTCCTGTCCGCAGAAAAGCCTTTACAAATGGAGTTGAGCTCCATGACTGAGCAGAAGCCCTCTGGTGCTGGTTTTCCCCTTCCTCCCCCCATGCAGTCCCCCTGGCCAGGAAAATCCACCAGACATCAGCTCTTTGGGCTCCCTGTGTCTTTTCTGAACGTGTTTTTAGCGCATTGGGGGTCAGTTATTAACTCGGGAGCATTTCAATTTAATTTACACAATGCAGAGCTGGAAATGCAGGAGCCTCTTGAGCAAAAGATATCTTAGTCAGAAAGCCGACTAAGACACTCATTAATGACTGACTTTGATATTATTCGTATTCATAAATAAAATAATAAATAAAAGCTATTTTGTTGTGGCATCAGGAGCCCAACTGACACACGTTTTATGAAGTACATTTCAGGAGCAAATTGTGCAGAATACTTCCATATCAGAAAACGCTTAAGCTACAGTTTAACCCTGTATGTACAGCTGAAGTTTAAAATAAATAAATACATTTTAAAAAAGTTTGTTTTATTTGTTTAAACCGCAGCGAGAAACTGTCCAACAAAAAAACAAACCTTTAATTTTTGAATGTGACGTGTTTATAAAAAAGGAAAATCTGCAGCAGTGTTGTTCCCATCTTCTCTCTGCACGGCCCACCATCCCTCTCTCTGATCCCGTGTCTGTGCAGGGGTGTGCCGGGTAAAAAGCCAGCAGAGGCAGCGCTGTTTCCCCGCTGTTTCCACCGTCACGTTGAGCCACGATCGCGGTGATGGAGGCTGCAGTGAAATGAGGTGGAAATGTTTACGCATACGTGAGAATGTGGGTTATTTTAAAGTCCCGGCGCATAAACTTCAAGACTGGTTGACGGAGACGACCTCATTACCGATTATATTCATTTTATAATGCCGTTAGCTCCTGACCTTTGCACTACTTAATTTTAATTCACGGAGATCTTGGATTTTTAAGCATATTGATTGATTGGAAGTCACAATCAGAGTAATAACGGATGGAGAAGTTTTGAAATTAAGGTTGTAAATAAAAAAAAATCTTCGGATACAATAAATCTCTCGACATCTGGTGTCAGCGCACATTAAATGATGGCCTTTCATGTAACTCAAACTCCATTTAATGTCTCTTTAAAGTGTGTACACCTTGACAGCGGCCGAAGCGTGAAAGTGCTTATAGCTCGTTTCCACAAAAAGGTCAAAATATTATTGCGGAGAAAAGAGACATACAGGAGCAGGGAGAGAAAAGACGAGGTTTTATGGTGCCTTTAATCCACCTTGTTTCTCAGACCAATAACTTGTATAAATTGGTGTTAAAGACTTAAAAGCACATGGCCCTCAGCTCAGAGCATGGAGCTCGCGCAGACCTTTCTCGATGTGGAAAGTTTGTTTTACACTTTAAACAGAAGCTCTGCTCTCCGTTAAATCTTACGGGGGTCACACACAACTCGGTCAACTCCACGTGGTCTTTCACTTCATTAAAGGAGCAGGCTTTTATTTTGAAATTACGCAATTAAATAGAACATATGTAGCTAGAACAAGCACAGTGGCTGACGAGTGAATTCATAGTTTCTTTTAGGCCATCATCTGAGCGTTTACGCACGCTCTTCAGTGTGTCCTGCAGCGTGTATTTAGACTCTGTGTGAGGTGCATTGTGCCAGGAAGAGCTGGAAAGTCTTTCTCAGAAATCATTCCTCTCTTGTAGAATTATTTTAACAATTTATTTGAGTTATTCTGATGAATCAGCTTCAACCTTCCCCCCTTGTGTTTCCATAAATAAGAGAGTTTCTTTCAGCATTATCTTAATTTTAGGTCGCCTATCCACACATCACACACAGATCCGCACATAGTCCCGCAGCAGCAGCTTACACACTCAGGAAAACAAGAACAAAAACATATTTAAAAGTGGGTTTGCAATCTGCAACAGTTATGCAGGTTTGAGTTTGTTTTATCATTCACACTGCATTGAAAACCTGCTGTAACACACACACACACACTAATCTTTCACAAACTCCCCCCCAAGTGGCTCCAAAACGTAAACAGATTTGTTTTGTTTATGATATTTTACACCAAAATATTGTGAGTGACCTTGTGCGAAGGGGCAAATACTTTACAGCTGAGAGATTCAACACAAAAAAACCCGTCCTGACAGCTTTCATCGGTCTCCCTGTATTTAATTGTCTCAAAGATCAATGCAAAGTGCTGACCCTAACGCGGCATGTGTCTGTCAGCATTACGCACAACTTCGTTTTCCAAACATGCAGTCAGCGTCAAATATCATTTTGAGTGCAATAAGCTGAGCTCTTTAGAAAAAATCTTTTTATTATTAGTTTTATTGAAACCAAATTGTGCTCAAGGCTCGTTTTGTTCTTATTCTTTCTATTGTTATTCTATAGAAGTTACAGTCTGCTGGTTCCCAATCCGCACTGGAATTTAACCCTGAAACGCCGGCAGCAGTATAATGGCTTGTCTCTGCTCCCAGTATGGCCCCTCCAGGCTCCAGCAGCAGCAGCCGTGCCGGGGCCAGACAGGCTGCCAGTCCCGGCTCCCCTTATCAACCTCGGGGCTTTGGCCTGGACCATACACCGCAGAGTCCCATTAATCAGGGAAACACCACGTCAGACATGACAGATAGAGCGACGGGCCAGTCTGGTCAAAGCTTCTTAGAAAAGTTGCACGGTCCTGAGCTGAACATAATATTGTGAAAGTTAAACAGCCTTTGGGCGAGTTTAGCTAGTAGTTTCAGTGTTGCTACAGGACTAATACCTAATAGATGCTTTTATTGGACACGTTGGCACACACAGGCTTCCTGCAAACGCATGCAAGCTGCAGCATTGTTTGCTTTCTAAGTTGCTCAAACGTTCAGGAGCGTCGTTTGGGCCATGCTTATTGAGGTTTCTCTCCCCTTCATGGATTAAACCGAGTAGGTTTGCACCACCTCATGTGCAGTGGTTGGAAATGCTGCATGCGTAAATGTCTGCGGTTTGCCTCTTGTTATTATTGCAGGCTCCGCAGGCCTACCACTTCTTCCGTCACACACTCTTTAAATACACCGGGGAAAGGGATTCCCTCACTACTATGAGAGTTTAACCACACTGAAGATAGTGTGTGTCTGTGTGTGTGTGTGTGTGTGTGTGTGTAGCCATCTTTAATTTACCATCAGTCATCATTAGTACTATTGTTAGTTTAAAGTGCTCACAATGTAGATAAGCACTACTGTAGATCTGTTTGGGGTCTATTTCCTTTCAAATCTGACACCTCTTTGCCTCAGGACAAACCTTATCTGGTATTTAATTAAAGACTGGGTGTCTAATTTTCCCTAAACGCCTTTAAACATTTATGAAATTACTCGTGTTACAGAGAAAATTGAAAGGCTAGAGACATTTAATGACAAACTAATGCAAGATATACCAAAGATGAAAAGCAGCTGTGTACCCAAAATAAAAGATAATAAAAAGGGGAAAAGGAAACCGCGAAAAAAAGTTTAAAAAAAAAAAAAATCACTTCATGTCTTTGTTTTAATATCCCTCTCCTAACGCAAATCCCATGCCCATTTCTCCATCATTAAATCTGTTTAACCCCCTCCTCCAAAACAACACATGACGGTCCAACTGAAAAGAAAGAGAAAGAGTCTGATGATTACACTCAGTCGCGTTTAATGAATGCTTCATAATTAAAAAAAAAGAAAAGAAAAAAGGGAAAGTGCTTCAGAAATCCACCGTTCAAGTTTCCATATCGAGTGCAGTTGTCCTATATATATATTCACAACAAAAGGGAAAAAAAAATCAATATACAAGAAAACCCCAGAAAAATTCACAAAAATAAATATTCAGTTTCATATAAACAACCAGTGACTTCAAATTCCATGTCAAAAACCTGACCTCAAGTATTGTATCAAAAAAGCGAAGTAAATGAGTGAATGAGGAGGGCAGGGAAGTGGGGGAGAGGAGGAGGAGGAGGAGGAGGAGGAGGTGGAGAGGGGGGGTGGGGAGGGTGGCGGCGGCGGTAGTGGTGGTGGTGGTGGGGAGTGCACGCTGCTTCTAGCTGCTGCACGATGCAATTGTTTACATTGATAGCGTCACTGTCAGAGAGCTATTTGTCTTAACGGTGGAAAGGCCCTCCCAACAGGCCATTACCACCATCTCCGTCCCTCAGCCGCGCATTGTGAGCACTGCGTGAGAATAGGCTGGTGCGTCAGGGGGGCAAACCCGCACTTCTTTGGGCGCAGGCTATTCCTCTTCTTCCTATGCCGTGCAGCCTATGCTTTTGACATGCGGATTAAAGGTTGAAAGCTTCGCTCTTGCAACACAGCAACTCACCCCCCTACCCACCCACCCATCCTCTCTCTCTCTCTCTCTCTCTCTCTCACACACACACACATACATACACACACACCCCAACCCCACTCAAAACCCTGTGCAACCCCCTCCGTTTTTTACTGCTAGCCTGCTCATATACCAGCTTGTGTCATGGCTTCAAAAATAGCCAGTTTACAGGCTGAGAATATAAGTTCAAGTTTGAATTGTCGCCTCAGAAATAAGGCCCATGGTGAGTTTTTTTTTGGGGGGGGGGGGGGGGGGCTTCATGGCTGCAGAGTGGCGCTTTAATCACATGGTTGAACATCTACCACATGTATCCACACTGAGTGATTTTTAGAAACTCACTTTTTTTGTACATTTTCTTCTCTCGTTCTTTTTTTAATTTTTTTTTTTCATTATTACTATTATTTTTTTTTTTTACAATCACCGATTAAATAGTTTCTACAATCCTCTGAATGAATGCACCCTTTGCTGTGCTTGTGAGGGGGCTGACATCATTCACGGGCTTTGGGTTTGTTGTGATCTGGCTCGCCATAAGCTGGGCCTCTCTTTGTCGCAGACAGAAAAGCCTGCCAATTAGCAGAGCGCGTCCTGCACTGCCATTAAAAACATCTACACATTTACTTGAAAAACACCTACATAGGTGCAACTCCAACCACTTGATTTACTTCTGCTTATAAAAAAAAACGGTGTGTACACTGGAGGAGCTGAATTTAGGGGCAAAATGAAACAGGCTCTGGTGGACTACATTCACTGAGCGGCCATATTCAAAGGCTACATTAAAGATGGTGAGAAATTAAGCAATATTTTAAAACTGATTGTATTTTGGGTGTCTCGGAGCCAATAACAGGAAATAATGGCGTTTTTCCAGCTCAGATCGAGACAATAGACTTCAACTAAAAAAAAACAGAATAATGAACAACAGTGGCTTCACGGAAATTAGCATATTATTAAATTAAAGGAGATCAGAAAATGGCATGTTAGGACACTCACATATGGGTGAATCCTAAACATTCAAATAGCAGTCAGATCTATGCAGTTTGGCCTTTGTGTCTACATCCAAATTAAACTCATCTTCAGCTGTTTTTTTTTTCTATCTGTCAGCATCTCTCAGACATCATTTCACAGGCTAGCCAGAAAACCCTAAAGCTGAAACAAGACCCCCAACAGTATCAAAGTGCAACGCATTTAAGCCCATATCTTGTGCTTTGTCGCATTGATTCTAGCCAGAGTGGAGCTAGAAGGTGTTCCACGCTGTTTTGGTGCTGTTTTTCCCCCCACTGTGACTCCTGACTCACATCCCACCTATAGCCTCCCCTGGACTTGGTTGTTATGATCTCTTTTTTTTTTTAACGTATCTTCGTGCTCTGAACGCACCCTGGCACAATTGTGGCGTGCAGAAGAAATCGGTGGCCAAGTGGACCAGGAGGGGGGTTGGACTATAGAGGGAGGGGGGGGGGGACGTGAATATGAGTCTGTCGTGGGACATAACTATAGCTATGAAGGTCTGAGCCTTTTTTTTTTTTTCTTTTTTTCTTTTTGATTGTCTGTACATAAGGCCTGTGTTGTGTCTGGGGGCCTGCGTCTGTGCACACTCACACATTTGCAAACCAGGAAATACTCCGCAGAAATAAAAACAGGACTGCAAAACTAGATCACAAGGAGTCCAGAAACAAAAAAGAAAAACCCACAACCACCAGGAATAAATTCCTGTCAAATCTAATAAAGGCTTGACCATGAGTATGTATAGACAGACATTAATAAACCAGTTTTGAATAATTCTCTGAAATTGGACGCTTGGACACATGGACCATTGTGGCCAGCCAGCATGACAGAAAGAAAACACAGCTTTGATATATAAAATATACCAAGTGGCACAGAATGGGGAAACCCTGAACCCTTTTTTTTTTTTTTTTTTTTTTTGTGATTTACAAAGTCAGACTTGCTTTCAGCCCCAGATAGATTAAGAGTAGCTGTAGGCTTTTTTCTTTCTTAACCCCTTTCCTCTTTCAGACAAAGCACAAACCACTGAAACCCTGGCACCATACAATCCAACAGGTCGAGCATAGAAAAAGCGAAGAACTCATCAGAAAATAAAGTCAAGTAAACACAATATGGAGAACCTAAAAATGGGCCTATTGCTTAGGATTGATAGCTTATTTAAAACAAGTTTTTTAAGCATAAATCCACGAGCGGTGTCTCACAGTCCTGTGGGCGTTTTCTGAGGCTCCAAAAAGGGGGTCTTGCGGGTTTTTTCCTCGATCAAACTTCAAAACAAAGCGGAATGTGAACCCATTCACAGAAAAAAAAAACGGGGGAAGGAAATTTAACATTAAACAGCGATAAAGTTGCGAGCAATTTTGGTGAGCTCACGTTAAGACTTGGGCAGCGATTATGTCGGAGATTGACACGATGTGGGGGCTTTTGTTTTATTTTTTTGCTTTAAAAAAACAGCTCAGTATTTCCTAGTTCTCTGAGCGGGTGGGGGAGGGAGAATCTGGCCGCCTGGCTGCCACCTCCACACGGGGTGGGACGGAGGGGGAGGCCCGGGGCCCCTCAGCGAGTTCAGGGAGTAAGCAGGGCACAAATCCCCGTCGCTGCCAACAACCAGCGACGGCGGGGATGGGAAATTTGCCATCAGGCTGAAAGGCATTTTTGCAGGCGATGCTACAGTGCTCGCGTTGCTGCGTTTACGTCTGCTCGGTAAATCCTCCGTGGATACGTCCTCGCAACCCGCGGGGCGAGAAGAAGCAGAAGAAGAAGAAGACGAAGAAGCAGAAGAAGAAGAAGAAGAGGTGGAGGAGGAGGAGGAAGAGGCAGCCTTGTTGACCCGGGGCACGTTTTGTTTTGTTTGAGACCTGGAAACTCGTGGTTTCTTATTCCCCAGCACCGGAGCCCTGCAGTTTTTGTTCCTGTGCTCCCCCTCGTCGATACACGGGGTGTCCTGGGTGCTCCAGCATTCCTGAGGACCACAGGGGGACCTGGGGACCCCATCAGGGCTCTTCTCTGTGGCTTTAATCCCGCTGCTGAAAAAGTCCCCTTGTTTGATGGCTCCGCTGGGATATTGGCCATTGCTGCTCTCTGCCTTGTCTCCTTTACATTTGAGTACAGTGGCCTGGCTCTGGTATTCATATTCATCACAGCTTTCCTCCACTTTAACTTTCACATTGTGGAGGTTGAAGGGTGGTGTCCTGGCTGTCCTGCCGCTGTCCGAGTGGAGGGCAGCGGCGGTCACAGAGGACTCCTCCGCCTCGGTCTTTATTTTTTTCAGTGGAGTGGGCAGTTTCAGGCTGGTGGCTTTAGCCTCCCTTTTGTCGGCACATTTGGGGAGCATGTCGTAGTCACACTGTGCGCTCAGTCCCGTTGTGCACTTAGTGGGATGACCCGGTGTCCTGCGTGAGGAGTGAAAGGCCTTACTCCGGTTGGGTCCTGGTGAATAAGGGTCCGGCTCGCCCACAGGGTCAGCCCTGTTTGGATCAGCCTCAAACGCCTTTTCCCTTTTGGACTCGGTGAAAAAGCTCTCCACCACAGAGTTAAATTTTGGTGTCTGTGCAGGTCCCGGGTCCTTTCTACTCTCACTGCATATAAATTCACATTTTTGACGTTTCTCCTGTCTGCTGTCCACTGTCTGAGAAGACGCAACATGGCCCAGCGTCCTGTGTTGTCTCTCTTGCTGCTGCTGGTGGTGGTTGTTGTAGTGAAACGTGGGCTGCAGGACCAAAGGTGCTTTACTAGTGTTGAGAGTTTTGGCGAGAGACCCGACCCGGGCCCGTCTGAACCGGATGCTCTGGACCGAAACACGGCTAGAAACGGAGCTGGAGTCGGACTGAGAGGAGCTCTCCTCCTCGTCTGAGCTGACCTCTGAACTCTCTGACTGCGTGTCATCTTCATCCTCGCCCTCCTCTTCCTCCTCCGAGGTCCCAGAGTTGCTGGTGGTAGAGAAACCGGACCCAAAGTCCGAGTCCGGGTAAGCCCGGTCTGAGTAGGTGCTGGACTCGGTGTCGCTGCTGTAACTCTCCGGGAAACTCGGCTCGTGGTGGTGGTGGTGATGATGGTGGTGGTGCTGGTGGTGGTGATGATGGTGAGGTCTCGGGTCAAGATAGAAATCCGGACCGAGGTGGAAAGCACCAAAAGACGTCCCGTGAGTGCCGGCTGATTTGGGTTGTACTAGCAGCACTGGTGGTACGTGGTGGTGCGCGTGTCTGCTCCTGCTCCACGAGTGCCTCGCGCTGTCCCTGCCGCCGCCCCCCTCGCGCCTCCTCTTCCTTTTGTGAAGTAGGTCGCCGGCTGAGCGCGAGAGCCTGGACTGAGCAGCTATGGCGGACTGAAGCACCAGCGGCTGCCGGCTCACCGCGCTCCGGAAAAACGAGTGCCTTTGGCTCAAAGTAACACGGTTCCCTGTGATTTTAGCTGTTTCATAGTTTTTAAAGTGTTTGTGACTGGACTTAGTCACCGAACGGTGTTCCCGTCCGTGGGTTTTGTGGTAAAATTGAGGTAGTTTGGAGTCGGTAAGGCAAGGAGTCAGCTCTCGCCTCCTGCCCGTTTTATTGTGAAGTGTGAGAGTCTCCGGGACACCGTGCAAACTAAACCAAACTTTTTCCTTCCACAGCTCCGCGTCCGCGCCGAGGAGCCCCGGGGACGCATCCTCATCCCCGGGGGAACACACCGCTTTCGCTTTCCTTTTGTTGGACTTCAACACCCGCTCCGTCTTGCAGGAGAAATACAGAGCCTCCACGTCCTCCCGCGATATGAGAGTGCATTTAGCGGCATGGAAAGCTATAGAGTTTATTGCTTTGAGCTTCCGCAGCTCCTCCAGGTCGCAGTGGTGCTTCTTCACCTTCAGGTGGTCCATGCGCTTGTGCACCGTGGTCCGAGGGATGTTCTTCAGCAGGTCGGTGAAGACCTGAGACAAAGCAAACATTTGCTTGCCTTTGATGAGCAGGTATCCCAGTCTCACTCCTTGCATTTCCTCAAAGCCACACTCCAGGTCTCCCATGTTTTATGTATTCGCTCCAATGTATTAATCCATGTAGTCACTCTGAGTATATTATGGATTTACCAGTAAATGGCATGGGGTCGCGAGCACAAGGCATCCTGCTCATACCTTTAATCCATCCACACTGCTGCTGCGTCATGCAAACTTTGACATGCGGAGTTAAATGGAGCTGCCGGTGTCTAATGGGTTGAATGAGCCGACAGCATCCACTCGTCGCCTCTTGCCCGGGTCCGGCATGGTGGAGGAATGCGACGGATGCGTCCACCAAGCCGGGGCTGCTGCTACCTGCCTCTGCCGGCTCCACTCCCCTCTGGACGGCAGCAGGACGAGGGGTAGGTGTACACCACTGCCTCAGCCAGAGGGATAAAATAGCGAGAAGAGAGAGAGAGAGAGAGAGAGTGAGTGAGAGAGAGAGAGAGGGAGAGAGAGAGGGAGAGGGAGTTGTGAGGGTGGAGGGGAGGGAGGAAAGAGAGAGAGGGAGTCCGAGACAGAGAGAAACAGAATAAGAGCTAAAATGCAGCTGCTATTCTGGCTGCTGGTTGAGCCACAAATAAAATGACAGAGAGGGGAGGTGCGCCAGTCTGGAGACACCTTCATCAATTAATGCCCTCAGAGTCGACGCCCATTGGACGCCGCTGACAGGTGATGCAATAAAAATGGATATTCCATCCCCACCCCCTCCCACACCCTACCATTACAATAGTTTACAATTGTGCCCGCAGACTTCGCTTTCTTTTCTTTCTTTTTTTTTTGAGTAAATAATGCAGTTATGACAAGTTCATATTTCAATAGCTGAATAAAAGAGCTGCTGGAAATTTAGCCCAGTTCACAGTGCGGGTACAACCAGAATAGGTAGCCTGAGCCTGCAAAGTGTCATGATAAGACTGGAATGTATAGTGCTGTTCCCTTTCGGTCCACATCAAAACGCATGCGGTTAGTATTCCTATATGCAATCGATTGTGTGCTGGTAAAATGACTCCACACTCCGGCTTTTTCAGACGGTCTGATGTGTGTTAACGCAGCGCAGCTTTTACACAAAGACGTTTGCTTTTTACACTTGGAGAGCTGCTTTTCCACGTTTAGGCTGCTGCCCTGACCAAGGCTCAACTGATCTGCTTTTGTTGGCTCTTGCTTTTCCTCCATATGATTTTTTTCCTCGTGGTTGACTATAGACTGACCTACTTATTCTACAATATTTGCTCAGGACTGCGTAGGCCTATATCCATTTGTCTGGCTATACATTAATAAATCCATGGGCATTTCCAATGGTGTTTTTTTTTTTTTTTTTTTGTTTTTTATACCTTTTCCCTTTGCAGTGTGTGTGTGTGTGAGAGAGAGAGAGAGAGAGACAGAGAGAGGGGGAGAGAGAGAGAGAGTGCGTGTGTGTGAGAGAGTGTATGTGTGTGTGTGTGTAATAATTTGACACGTGCTGCAAAGCAGGGTGTAGAACTGTTCATATTTTATGTAGCCTTTTTTTTTTTTTTTTACGCCTGCAGTTGTTACAGCTCCGGATAAAAACATATACATACCGTCAAACTTTAAAAATTCTATCCCTGTGAATTTAGTGGAGTTCGTGTTAAACCGGTTAAACCCTGTTAAATTGTAGCCTACTTTTCACCCTGGTAAAACAACGTGAACAGTGATTGGACAGACTAAAAGTGCAGAGTCAGGGTTGGTTTTCCCACAAGATTTTCCAGACAATGTAGGTTAAAGCTGCAGCCACTTAAATAATCCAATTAAGAGCTCCAGTTAAAAACATTTTCACGGAACATCTTCGAGTACCAATTATAGAATATGTCTAATATATTGCAACAATATAAATGTAAACAAACTGTATGTTAATAATATTTATAGCACGTCACTATCAACAAGTAGCTTTTTATAATAGGGAGAAGAAAATGCTGCTGTGGGATTATTGAACACGTTTTTGGGCTCGATATTTAATTTCTAGGAATTCTTTGCGCGTCTGGTGTCACGCGTAATACTTTGTGCACATTTTGTCTACGCGAATGTGCACACCGGTAAACAGCTATATGAACACACACACACACACACGCATCGCTACTTTCCGCAGAGCACGCACACGAGCGTGTGCGCACGCGGGCACTTACAAAGAAAGACACCTAAATCTGAAAGACGCACACGCGCGTGCGCGCGCGCACACACACACGCACACACAGATGCGCACAGGCTACATAGAAAGCAGAGGCTGAAGCACCACCCACTACGCTGTCCAAATAATGTGACTGTGTAGTATATTATAAAGGCTAATTGTTTGAATTACCGGTAGGCCTACATAAGGTTGTTTGGGCTCGCTATTGTGTTTCGCCCCTGAGCCATATTTTTCAACGCTCCCTGCGTTATGTTCTGTCTTTGTTATCCATAAAACACGTGAATCCCTTGTGGCCCCTTCCTCACGGGCAGCGCTGTGCTGCGATGGGGCCAAACTCAAGACTGGGCATGCTCTACATCTCCACAATGTTAAGCCTATCTACTTATTTACAGCCCATTCACTGTATGCTGAATAGCACCGATGTTACCTCGGTGTTACATCAAACAGCGTGCTGGCGGTGTTGTTATTATAATTATTTGTCAAACCTCTGACTATGGTTGGATCATAATCTCTAACGTTGATTGTGGACAAGATCGTGCAAACGGTGCCAGATAAGGAAAACCGTGTGAATTTGATTTAATTGAAAATTATTTATATAGGCTATATATCCACACACTATATGCAGCAGGCTACCTGTAGCCGTCACACACAAGCTGCGCACGTATCAGGGTTGTAGTATTGCACCTTGAAATGTCAGCCTATCCGTAGGAGCTGTGCATTGTTTTGGCCCTATATATCCTTCTTTTTTAGGGTTAAGTCTTTTGCTTCTAATTTTAGAGCTTACATTACAGCACGTCAGCGTATTGTGGCACGGAATCATAGAGATAATTAAAAGTTATAATTATAGCAGCCTCTAGTGTGAAAATCTCCTTCTGCTTATGAAGTAGGTTATATTTTATACTCGATAAACCGCAGAAGGCTGTAATGCATCACATAAGTTACTTGTGGACATGAGGGGTTGGGCTCAGGGTTGCAGCTGAAACACACCATGAGAGATCACTGTGCGTGTGTTGGTGCGTCTCTGTGCAACTAGGCCGATCAGCGAATTTACTGTATGTATAAGACAATCGGTTAACTCCACTTTAACTCCCATGCAGCCATGGGGTCATCTGACCTGCATTCTCGTCTTTTAAACGCAACCAATGACTTGCACGTTGAGCTGCTCTCGCTGTGTTTACAGCAAAACTCGATTTTCACGTGCTGATTCTGTATGACAGCATTAATACATGGAGCATGCGGGGTTGCACGGATGCAGCAGAGTGAAGTGAGAGGAGGGGCAGCTTGTTGAGGTCCGGATCCCCGGGGGAATAACTCAGATCCCTGAGCCACGGTACACCGTGCCGGGCCTGGGAGAAACAGACAGTCAAAACTTGGTTCATCTCACGTCCTGACCACTGGATCTGTTGCTTTCAGGAATCGGAGACTGCTTTTAGTTTGACACAACACGCGATTATTCCCTTTCTCCTACCATACACTATAGCTAAGGATTCTCACGGTGAATGTAGACGATTTAAAACAACTAACTAATCACTCCCAAACACACACACACACACACACACACACACACACACACACACACACACGGTTAATTTGTGGGACACACAGGAACTTAATGATGATCTAAAGACCAGACAGCAATAGTCTGTTCATTACAATTGTTAAATATCCAAAACAAATATTACAAATATATAAAACAATTCTCAGAAAGTGTCAAACTTTATAAAATGAACAAATTAAAAACCTATTTTTAAAAAATATTTTATTTATGTATTTAAAGTTACGTATCAGGTTGCCAAAAGATCATACATTGCTGCTGTAGACGTGTAAGTGCCCCATGCTGACTCCATGATCATTGTTTTTGAATTACAGCTCTCAGCGTATCCCAAGGTCTGATTTAAGGGCAATCTAAAACAATAATATAATATTGTAATAATATATATGCATATTCGAGTATTTTCAATTAAGCACATTGACTCTTTGTTATGCAGATTTGTGATGCACCAGATGCCACAGGGCACTTATTCCACCCTCTCCTGTGCCTGAATGTCGGCCGGGACCGCAGGGGAGGAGACGAGACAGAGTGGCCGAGAGAGAGACCTCAAGCACGGTGGAGGCTTCCTACAACAGCCCGCTGTGTGCTGGTGATAGAGGGGAAATGCCTCAGATTGGACTACTGTCTGGAGTTACAGCAGTGGAAAGGGACCACCAAAACTGACTTTAATTAATCTGTAGGAACAACATTCATGACAGAGAGTGAGAATGATCTGAAAGTGAAACATAAATGAATAAAACGTCTATTTTTTAATTGAAAGTATAAATGGTGGATGATCGGCTCGTAGCGACTCCTGACTGCTGTTTTTACCTATAGCCTACTTTTATTTTCCACTACTTCACTGAGGAAGACCGGCTTAATGGGGGAGATAGACGGATTACGGTAAGGACACTGCACACACACACACACACACACGTACACATGCACATACGCACATGACCAGTGAACACACATGACCAGTGCTCCATAGTTTCGTGCAGTAAAACCCACATTTTAACAGGAGTGAAATTGTTTGAAACTTGAATGCACCATTTATGGAACATAAATATAAATGGACGTAGCTGACTTCAATTTAACAGGCTTGCAAAATATGAAGAAAGTACACACACACACACACACACACACACACACGCCATACAATCGATGTGGAAAACAGGTTCTTTGAACTGCTTCATCTGGTGATTTTCATACATTTTTATAAGCTGACTGGCCATAAAAAAAATCTCTCTTTTTTTGTAACACTCATCAAACTAAACGTGTTGCTCCTGCAGCACAAAGTCATTTGTTTTGCATTGAGTTTTATGGAGACACTTGGTCAAGGAGGCGCAGGCACTTGTAAGAGCATAGACTTTTTATGACACAAACCCACTGCCCCATGCCAAAACAATGAATTCCTCTCCACCCCCCAACCACCCCGGGAGAATGTGATTTTACATGCAATCCGAGCCTGAAGTGTGTGCGGACAGTGGTGGGGGGAGGGCTCTCTTCACCTTTCACCCCGCCGTGTTGGGACTATTTTTTCCTGGGCCCCTGCGTGCTACTCGCCGACCAGAGAGAGGACACCATGGATAAATACTGATGGGTCTGAATGTGGTGTGGCCAGGAAATAAACATTATGCTTGGGTTCATTTTGCTGTTCAGGTCATTTCAGTTTGAAACTTATTTTACATATCAGGAATTTAACTCAGTAGCAGATGAGAAACAGACATTTTTATTTGATATCTGATGACTATGAAAACAAATAATTGGTTAGTTTGCTGTAGTAGTTTGAAAGGGAAGTTAAAGTTCCTCCAGTAGTGCCCAAAACATCATCTTATGAGGACAAAAAAAAATCATGACATAGATAGGAATGTTCATTACAGCCAATACAACAAATATTACATTTACCATAAACTACCATAAATCCTAAAAAAAAAAAAAATGTTGATACTATAGAGAAAATACCACTATACTGTGTATCTATAAAGTCTAGTATATAGCCTATAATTACTGCCTAAATTAATATCAGGCTCCATTAAATTTAATGATGCACTTACCGGTATTACTGCAGGTGAATAATCTTAACTAAAACTTACTGTTTAAGTGGTATTCATGCAACACAGCGATGGACTGAAGGGATGAAGAACTTGTGCATGTGTGTGCCGCTCACTCGCTGCTTTGTCTGCAAAACACTGTTTTCATTGTTTCTATTTAACCAGGCTTAAAGAATAACAGTTGCGCTAAATTTATATGCTAGCCTACATTGTGTAGAAGCTGATCAAATACACCGCACAACACACAACTTCCTGAACTCAACGTAAACAGTGTTAGGCTGTTTATTTTGCTTAGCGAGGTCTACAGGTCAAAGATTCGACATGACACCCATTAAAAATACCTCCTGCTCATTAATAAATTGATCTGAAAGCAAGCACATGGCATCTGTTTGAGAACACAATTGCTTCAGAATAAAGGTCCTATACTTGCTGTCAGTAGTCATTTGTTGAAGCTTATGAGCTCAGTCTGTGAAAACATTCCTCTCACACTGCTTTAGTTTTCTGCGGAGTTCCCCTGCAATGCACACACACACACACACACACACATACATTTGGGATGCAATGTTTAAGGACAAAATTCAGAGTTTATTCCTTGTGATTTTTCTAACAAACATTCCTTGCTCCTGGGTCTTTCTAAGAATTTATAAATGTCAGAAAAACACAAGTTAGATGGAGTTAGGTGGGCAATCTATAAAGTGCAGTAACCATTACATAAACTGGCAGAACTCACTGGCAGGCAGTTAAGTATGTCCAACATTTGTGTAAACAATGCCTCAACACAATGCCATTTCAGATGCAGCATGCATACAAGTCTGTGGGTGTGGGGGCTGCTTTTCCCACTGTTGCCTTTCCTCCCTGCGCATTTTACACGTTCCCTATTCTGCACAGTGAGACCACAAAACTTCACTCAGCCTATGCAAACATGCCGAGGCCCCTATCATGAGAGCCCTCTGACTTTTTTAAATCTCAAGTGCTGTGAAGTCACCCCGCAGACAATTAAATGTAGGCCAAAAGAGACAAGAACAAGAGGAAATGTGAATGAGCATACTGCAGGGAAGCCAATGAAGCTCTATTATTTCCAAAACTTGTTTCTATATAGTTCTGTTGAACGCTTGCAAGCTGCAAAATCAATGACATGGGCGATACCGCAATCAAATGTTTTTCAAGGATGTTGTCTTATGTTTATTTCTGCTCTCTCTTACCCACCTTGACTATACTGTGCAAGTAAAATAGGCTACCTACTGTGCAGAATAGACAGGCACGATTTTTGAAACCCCAGACAGAGTCAGCAGCCTATGGGCTACATTTACATTGTGGAAAAATTGTGCCTTTAGTGTTTTAAATTTTAAATATTTCTTTACCATTATACTGTGCATCTTTTCTGTGTCCAAACAATACTGTTGAGACAAGACAGCTAAAATTCAAAGACTGTGGCAGAAACTCTGTTGCAGTGCATTCAGAGATGCTCAAACAAATACCAACCTGATGACGTACAGTGTGAACAACAAAGCTCTAACATACTAAAAGGACTGCCTGGTTATAATCACAGAATACCTGAAATTATATAAAAGCTCTGAGTGCTATATGTACTTTGAGGTCACCAACAGTGGTTGGAAGCAGAGAGTGTCACTGCAATTTTCTGTCTCAGAGACAGCCCTTCTCTGACAACCTAAGGAACATTATACATGATTTGAGCAGACTTTGACTTAATCAAGTGCAAGTTGTAAAAATCATTTGCCATTTTCAGTGTTTCAGTAGCTATATGGGCCCCTCCACAACCGCTGCCCCCTCCTTCGCCTCCCTTTGTTCTCTCCAGCTCTAATAGGTTTTCCCTTGCCACACACAATTCACTTTTTTTCCCCTTTTCCCCAGCTCCCCATCCCTCCCACACCCCCTTTTAGTGCAGTGCCCAGTGTCGACTGGAGCATTTGAGCAATTTGAAATTAAAGCAAACAATGGGCAGGCACTCCCAGGGACCTCTCGCTCACCATATTACACGGAGGACGCTCGTGTGCTCTTGCGCATTATTGGCAAGTCATTACGTTTCTCTGGAAACCAAGAGCGGGAGCTCGCTCAGAGGAATCGGTGATGCAAGCAGCAGCTGAGTGCTTGGAGTAGCGTGCGTGTGTGTGTGTGTGTGTGTGTGTGTGTGTGTGTGTGTGTGTGTGTGTGTGTTCTGGAGCATCCTTAGCAACAGCATGGGGATGCTGTCAAAACAAAACTGTATATTGACAGGTCTGATCTGCAGCCTGATGTAGGATTTCTCAAAGCCCATTTCCTATTTTTTGAAAGATAAAAAGGTATTCATCTTTACAATGACATGCTTTTCAAATTTCTGTCTCAGGTCTACTGGCTCTACCCTATACCTTTTCTATTCATTATCATATTAAAATGGCACAGTGAAAAACATAAAATTACTGCACAAATTACTTGAAAATGAAACAGGTGTATGTATACATATAAACCATGATTCAAATATATGATATATTGGCTATAATTTTGTTGGGGAAAATAGAGAATAAATAAATATAAAATACACCAACACCTGTAGTTGACGCTGACAGTAAAGCTGTAAAGGGCTGTTGTTTTGAACGAGTTTAGCAAGATGCAAAAATAATAATTAAAAAAATGGTATTCATGTGTGCAAATATAAATGGCATCTGGAAAATAATCTAACTTACAGCTTGAAAATTAATTAACCCTATAGCATAATTACAAATATGCACAGTCTGCCAAGAGAGAAGTAGTAAAGTGAAAATTAAAAAACAGCAACTTTCCAGAAATGTATGTACAGCCAACTTGAACCAGCTAAACCATAAAAGGTTTTCTGTAGATGTGAACACACACATTTATCCAGGAGTTCAACTAATGATTATTTCCAATATTATTTATTAAGCTAATTAGTTCATTGTTTAGTCTATAAAATCAGTCCAACGCAGTCAAGGTCCTTGTTTTATTTTAATATTTCAATAAAATATCAAAAAATAAAATTCTTATTAAAAGTTCCCTGAAGTTCCCAAGTCGATGGACTTGCGCTGCTTGTTTAGTCCAAATTCCAGAGATTAAAATAAAGCAGAGCAAAGCGACAAATCCTCACACGTGTAGTTTGTTTGTATCTTGCCTAGAAAATAAGTGATTAATGATTAATCAGCTATCAAAACTTGTTGTTAAATTATAGTTGATCGATTAATGGGTGAATAGACAGATTGTTTCAGCTCTGAATTTATCTGTTATGTAAAAATATTCAAACATGGTCCTCACACAGAAAGTAACGCCTCTGATTTTTAATCCAGAACAGCAAACATTCAGATTCCTTTGAATGCAGCTGTGCTCCATGCATTACAAACTCAACAGTCTTTGCTGTGCACACATGGTCAACACTCACATTGTGCTTATAGCAGCTTGTCAGACCTTGGAAGGTCTTTGTCAGTAAGACGCCACATCATTGCCTACCTCCATGTTGCTACACAGTTGACAGTGACTCGAGTAAAGTTAAGTCCCTTGCTACAAACTTTCAAACCACCTCGGACATGTGGAGCCAAAATGGACCGCTGCTCTCGGGGATCCAATCACATCCGTCTTTTACTTCCTGTCAGAGGGCACGCACAACACACGCGCCTTGCGTCATTACGCATTTCCTGTTCTCTACGCTCTAACCGCCCCCCCTCTTCTCCTCACCGTCGCGCCGTGAAGTGGATGTTTTGGTGAAAAAATACGGGGTCGAAAAGGGACGTAAACACGTTTAAAACATGACATTTCGATCGAGTGGGACCTAAAGCGGCGTAGCGGAGGAAAGAGGGGCGTCTTCGGCGAAGGTTTCGTTGTTATCGGTGTGTCGTATTCTTCCGCATGTCCGCTTTCTTCGTAGATGGTCTCCGGCGAGCGTTGTCTGGCGGCGGACGACGAGTTCTCGACGAGTAATATGAAGGAGATGATCGGAGGTTGCTGTGTTTGTTCCGACGAGCGAGGCTGGGCGGAGAATCCGCTAGTCTACTGCGACGGGCACGGCTGCAATGTCGCTGTGCATCAAGGTAAGCAGCGCCGTTAGCTCGGCTAGGAGTTAGCAGTTAGCCTGTTAGGCTAGTTAGCGTTGTCTTGTTGCAAGGTTATGGAGCGCTCCGTGTGGAGCCGCCTCCTCCGCCTGCCCTCACCAAGGCCAGGCTGAGGTCAGGCTCAACTCATGCAGCAGGGCAAATACGCTGCTTTGGCTTGTACGTCCATTTAGCCTGTTTAATCCCGCATGCACGATAGTTGGCAGCTGCTTTATGGACACATTTCTAACTGCGAGTCGTGCTAATATTTTATATCCCTGTCAGAAGCTGTCAAGTAGGTCATAGAGGAGGAGGGATACTTTAAAATGTGTGATACGCCTCACTGTCTATTAAACATGAGTCCGGTGTGTTTAGACATGGAGGGGGATCCTAATTAGACGTTGTTTTGTATGTTTTGAGTCCAATATTTGGTACCAGCACTATAATCTCTGTTGGCTACATGTTAGCTTCTTGCACAGTGACAGTTAGTTGCTGCCAAACCAGAGCTCACCCGGGATGACTCAGATGATGACGTCCAGTGTTTACAAACTTAACAGCTGGCCATGTGTCCATTTGGCCAACACAGTGGAGACGGGAAAGTATTTGAAATGCCAGCAACTCTGAACCCGTGCAGACGCTTCTCAGCGTATTTGTACTTGAAACACGAGTTTGTTTGTAACAACTTGGTTTGTTAATAAATAGCTCTGACAGGAGCACGCCTGTAAACAGCCAACAACAGTTAACCTCAGAGCCAGTCAAGTGTTTCCCTTTGCTGATTTTAGGTAGCATAAACAAACCCTGGGCAGTAGTAGTTATGAGATTACTTAGTGTTTTATTATTAGTTACACAATTGTTCCAAAGCTTATAGTATTTAATAAGTCATATTAAGGTTGTGTTATATTATGTCAGTCTCTGCAGAAAATGCAGTTGAGATTAAGCTGATACTGAAACTAGTGAGAGAGCCTGGGTTTCAATATCAGATGTACCCCATCAAGCATCATATACCATATTCTATTATAGAAAGATCTGTGCAGAGTAAAAGTTTTGGTGAATATCGAAAACTGTGATGCGGTGTGGTATGTTTTGGATATCAGACCACAGATAAAACGCACATCAAAACACGAACCTGCTGTTAAACATCCAGTCACTTCCCGAATGTGGTCTAGTTATGGAGAAAATTGTATACTTTACTTAATGTATAATGCCTTGCAGAGCCGCATATTGATGTAAGGACCCAGGCCACATGGCTTGAAAGCCACATCTTCCTCTCCTAGTGAATTATTGGTAACAGACAAGCTGTACTTGTCATGCGTTACCATGTCCAGATCTACCACTAAACCACAGTTATGACAGCTTAATTTTAAATCAAAACATGTTTGCCGGATAAAATTGAATTAAATAACCATTTACTGACATTAATTGAATGGAGAATGTTTTAATTGTCAGGCCACTGACATTAGTTTGATCCATAGAAGTGGTGCATCTAAAAAAGAGCCTGTTAATAATTTATATCAAAAGAAAAAATATTTTGAACCTAACTGAGATTAACAGTGCTTCAGTGAGACTTCAGTGAGACTGGGATTTCAAACTATATATCAATACTGTACTATAATACAATACACATTATACACAAATGTAATTATGGAAGATAGACACTAAGTAGTAGTATTGTATGTAATGTTATGTGCACATAACAAACAATGTAATGTAAAATATTTAAAATTTTCTGAAATGTCAGTTTTATTTTTTTCTGTTTTCCATTACAAGTTGCACGGTGGGACAAGAGTATCTAAAAGTAGCACAGTCAAACAATGTTTTTAGTCAAAATCATGGCATTGACAAGTATACTTGCAACTTTGTAACTTTTCTTACATGAATGTACGTACCACACAAGTCAGGTGAAGTGAAGTGGAGTGGGTTTTATTGTCTTTACAACCATATACACAGTGCACAGTGAAACGAGACAGTGTTTCACTAAAAGAATAAACAGCATGCAGACAGCGCAACAGATTTGTGTATGTATGTACATATGTTACATATGGATATATAGGGTATGAATATATTGGGTGTATAATGTAGAGAGTTGGTTACAGATGCAGTGTACTTGCATTAACAAGCACAATCTCTAACGTTTGTTGAATTGTAGATTTATGATGAATAAAAACATGTCTCCTGTGTGTTTGAGCGCTCTTCTGACTCTTAGAGAACTCCAAAAATAACAACAAAGCATCGCCTCCCTCTATGTAGCATGGGTTAGCGTGGCAACAAATTAGAATTGCAAGTGATTAGATCAGCCAACCATAATAATTAATATCCTAACCCTACTGGTACTTGATGTCTCTAAGGTTGGTCACCAGTTTCTTCATTTGAACTTGTTAACCTTTGTGTGTTTAGTTCTCAGAAATCTGGATTATAGCTGTTTATTTCATGGGATTATAGGCTCCGGTCTGATCAGACCTAATCTGAAAATGTGTAGAGGTAGGCTACTTAGGGTAGCGCTGCCACATTCAGGGTAGCACCACCTGTACTGCAACTTTAAGTCTAAGTCACGTAAGCATCATTTTGATTGGGTTATAACTCAAAGTGAAAGAACTAAGTGTATTTTTGAAGTTGACATCCATCTTGTAAATCACATTGTTTGCTTACACAGTGTTGAAATATTAAGAAGTGATAGAACTTTGTAGATAAAGCGACATCAACAGCAACTCCTCGTGGCCTTGTGTCCCTGTTCATGCAGCATCAGCACCGCACTGAGTCTACCTGTCATTATGAATGTTTTCATGTCATGTCCACCCTATAGTGCAGCTATTTCTGCAGCTGACAACTGTTCTTTGAACACACGTGCAGAGGAGGTCAGGTAAAGCTTGCATCCCCTTTTATGTGCGGGGCAACAAGCGTGGCAATATAAACATAAAGCAGACAATTATTACAGATGACTGTGTGTGTTGACATTAACAATGCATTACCAGTGGTTCTGCCACGGCCCCTGAGGCTTAAAATATTTTGTCGAACTGGCGAACTGTGTCAGCTGTCAGTAGCATGATATGAAAACAACGGCAGCGTGTTCAGGAGCCTGTCAGATCAAAACACCGTTCAGTTCGTCATTCAAACCACTGTAGTCACAAGTATGCCTTCTGGCACGGGTAAAAAAAAATAGCTGAAAGTGGAGATGGTGTCGTATTTGTAAAGACGCTATCAAGTGTTGGCAAGTTTGATGTGGTTTCATTATGACTGTGTTAATGAATGTAGTCTTTTGCTGTGGTTGTGAAGACTCACCTTCATGCCCCCCCCCTTCTCTCTTCAGCCTGCTATGGCATCGTGCAGGTGCCCACTGGTCCTTGGTTCTGCAGAAAGTGTGAATCTCAGGAGAGAGCAGCCCGCGTGGTGAGTCACATGAACCAACTATCCATTCATCATTTATGTGTGAACCCCTGAAATAATAATAAAATACGGTGGACCTCATGCTAATCCAGTGCTATGATTTATAAATGCAGTAAGAAAGTAGTGCCAGGTGAATTCTTGTATCACCAGTGTGGCTTGGAACAAACCGGTTAAAATAACACAATTCATGTTTAATTTCCCGCTGTTGGCTGGCCTGTTCAGCAGCGGTTATTACCATTCAAGGAAGCAGTAACACTTAATTTTTTTGTCAAATAATTCTCTTGAGTTGCAGCTGAGTGTGAGTTGTCCGCTGATTCTGAATATTTCAGTTGTTACGTGAGGAAACAAAAAGCAGGGGAGAGGGATTGTTATTCAAGACAGCTTGTAATTCCCAGTATTTGTTTGCAGCCTACACAGCTGTGCTTTAACGGCAACAGAAAACACTAACATTGGTTTTCATTTTAATTTAAAATGGGGCTGCTTGGTAAAAGAAACTCTTAAATCTCTAAAAATGCCATTCATGTGTGAAAATAACACGCATCCACTTTGGTGTCTTTGTAGCTCTGTTTTGCTTGTGTTTATTATTGAAGATATAAAATAATACAGTATTATAATGCGATTACAGCAGTAGATAATAAACAATAAATGTTGGCATATTGCCCAGCCTTACTGTGTACTGCATACTGGACATATGTGGTTTACCGCAGTGTAACAGTTCAGGAAGCTTCTGTTACAGAACACCAAGTTTACTCTCTTGGGCCGTCCTTTCACTTTTTGAGAACAAGCAACCTAAGAAGGAATTGTATTGTACTATATTTCACCATCAGAGAGCAATAGTATCATTGTTTCCATTATTGAGCCTTGAAAACTTTGCTTTTGTTGTTTAACCCACTATGTTTATCGTTTCATCTCCAATACAGTTTGGCAGAAGCTTTGCAACTTTGACACATTAACATTGTAACTAGAGAGATCATATTAGACGACTACACAGATGCGCCTGCTACTTCCACTTTTCGTGGAGCAACTGCCATGCACCAGCAGGATTTTTTGTGCTACATACTATCTCCCGCTGTCCTTTGCATCCCTGTCAGCCTGCATCTGTATTCTGTACCAGTTCCCATCATATTTAACCAAATGGTTTTTAATCCAGACTGAAACACTCTAAAAGATTATCATAAATGCTGTTTGAGTGTTGCTAGATTGCTAACCATACGGCGTGCAAACATAAAGCTATCTAGTCTGCATCAGCACATGAAAATGTTGCTGGCCAGGCTGGAACATGGGCCTGGAAAACACCACATTTGTAATGATTGCTGCAAGACCTGTGGACTGACCTGCTCCCCACAGATCTCTGAATCATGTCACGGAGGGCTGAACTGAATTGGGCTAAAGAGCTTCCATATTTTTTAACGTGTTCTTTTTTGTGAAACTTGGTGCAAAAAAAAAAAAGCCACAAACTGGTATGGCTTGTTGAGTTTAAACTTAATATGACCTCGGCAAACTTCTGAGGACCTGTCGAGATTTTGTCAGGGTAAGATTTACTTACTTAGTTGTTGATACAGGTGCTAGGAATGATCTCCATACTTGCTAGATTCATGTGTGTGCACAGGGCAAAGTTTCTCCAGCAGAAATTTAGCAGCATAACAAGGTTTCCCTCTAACCTTTTAACCTGATTTCTCCTTTAAATGGCATTTAAGAATAAATTTAAGGAAGAAATTCAACAATACAACGTCATTTAAATACACGTTAATGCAAAACTGTTTAGCAGTGTGTGTAATCTTTGCATTGAGGCTGATGGTTAACGTGCTAAACAGCCAAATGTTTGTCCAGCATTTCAGCCTGTGCAACTGACAAATACAAAACATAGTTGCGCTGTTCCTTTAAAGATAATGAAAATATACTTATGCAAGTGTATGTAAAAGGAGCTGGTAATTATATGAATGTATTCATAAATTATTACACTGTGTTCAAAGTTATCAGGCTACTATAACTGGTAAAATGAGACAAAGTTCATTCATAGAAATGACAAATCAGTGTAATAAAGTAACTTCCATTGAAAATGCTGTTTCAGTGGAAGAGAGATGATGAGATTAAGAAATAAAGAAAGTTCATGTTGTCTATAGCCAGCAAGTGCTGAGGTCAGATAGAGTCCATATAGAAATTATATTATACACCAATAAAGGAAGAGAAAGTCTCTCTGTCCTGTCACAGATCACACACACTGTGCTCTTTGTAACTTAAGCTAAGGCTTCAAGATGATCAACATTACCTTATTTGTGATTTGAGGACGAGCGGAGTTGTCAGGATCAGAGCCGCAGCAACAATTGCACGAGGACACACACACACACACACACACACACACACACACGTACGTGCAAAACAACCTTTGGTGATAGATAGTGAGTGTTCACTCAGAGAGCTTCTGGCCTTGTGCCCCAGTCAGGGCCACTTGCCAGTTTATCTCACGCACCGGCATATTTGTCATACCTGTGTGTTTACCTCACCCTAAATAGATTATGTTCTCTGACCTGGTGTTTCTTTTTTACGCACAGAGATGTGAGCTGTGTCCCCACAAAGATGGAGCCCTCAAGAGGACAGATAACGGAGGTAGAATCCCTCTCAGCTACATATGTATACACGCACACAAACACACACACACATCTGTGGGGAGCCTCTTGTGTATTTTGTCATTAATTGCATGTCACCGGCAAGTTTAAGGGGTGTGAGCGTGCTGGGAGAGTTATGTTGGTGTTTGTTGTGTGTGCTGCCTCTCTCTACCGTCCTTGCCAGTCCATGTTTTATGAGTGTGTGTGAGTGTGTGTGTATGTTTATGAGGGGGCGGGCCAGGATGGGTATAGTGCATGGCCTGTAAGGAGTCTCCTCTCTGGGTTCATTGGGAGGTCAGCTTGGTGGAGACTGTAAATATTCTGTGTGTATGTGAGTGTGTGTGTGTGTGTGTGTGTGTGTGTGTGTGTGTGTGTGTGTGTGTGTGTGTGTGTTTGAGTCCGTCAGAGAGAGAGGCACAGCTGTGGGATTGTGTCCAGGCCTGCAGGGAGGCATCAGGACAACACTAACACACACCGTTTTACTACTTTCTCTTTTATTTTACCCTTCCCATGACCCCTCTCTCCCTCTCTTTTTCCTCCCATTTTTCTCTCACCATCTCTTTACCCCACCATCCGTTCCTCCGCTCTTGTCAGTTCCTCTTCACTTGTTGATCTGTGTGGTAGTTGCTGTTATTTCAGGTGGGACAGTAATAAAGCAGAGCAAAGGTATTAGTCTGAAATGGGTTTTTGATCCTGCATGTTAACATATAGCAGGCAGAGAAGAAAGGAGAGACAGCGCGGCTTGTCTTGGCCTCTTTTTTTAGTTTTAGAGTTTAAACATGGTAACCCACACAAAGTTGAAACAATTGCACACTGATGGTTTCAAACACAGTTTGTTGTGTCCTTATTTTTAAGGGGCTTTGATGGAAAACATCAAGTATTAGATCATATCTGGCAGCAGTATGAAGATTTTAAATCAGAGTTACTACGGCTACTCTGGAGCTTCTTGATTGTACTGATGTGGTTCCACCGTACATGCGCTTCATTACCTGCTGCAGTGAGAACGACATGTTGTTTTTTACCTGGTGCTGGTGTCATGGTTTTTGCCGTGGTTTACCACAGAAGCTCATAAAGCTGTTATCGAGAGTGGTTGTTTTTTTGTTGACCTGAGTTCATAACGCGCTTCAAATCTGTTATCGACAAAAGTGAAGCTCATTGTCTCAGGGCGTCGGTAAGAGATGTTCGCCAAGGGATGCTTTGTTGGGTTTTTAGGGGATAAAAGTGTGAATGCTTAGTTTGAGAAGGAAGGCTGTGCCACTTTTATAGTCCTGTTTTATAGGCCTCTTCCAGATTCTTGGAGGGACTTCAAAACAACAACATGCCCCCATTTCACACCCGCCGCCTCCCCTCCGTCCCGCCCTCTGCCCTCCTCCCCTGTCCCGCTCACCAGGTCAAAGGCAGGTCAGGGGTTCAACTGTAAGTTTAAGCCTGTTTTTGTTTCCGCTATGGGGAAAAACAGACACCTCCAGTGTGGCAGGAGACTCCCATCTCCATTTGACCTCCCGTTGACCTCCTCCTGCTCCTCCTCAGCCCGTCGTCAATTCTGCTGCCACTCCACCATGCCCCACTGTCATTCCACCGCCCCCAGTTTGTCTTCACTGACAGGCAGCTGTGTGTGTGTTAGGGCTCAATAAACGGCTACTTGGATAGATTAACTACCAGTTTGCAAATTAAAATATTTACGAGTCCAGACCCAGTCATTCTGGGTTCACGTTGACAGCAAACTAAAAGTTTCATGGACTGACAAGGATAGAGTCTGAAGGCTTTATTTTATCTCTGCTAATGCTAATGGTCACAAAGAGCTCAGAAGGAAATACTTGAACATGAGCATTCATCAAAGCTGTACTGGACATTGACACTGTGCAGATAGAGTCAAGGGAGATAATGAATCACGTAGTGCGACATGATGAGTGAGAAGGGGGACCGGCGTTGGCTGCCTTTTGTTTGATTGTTTGATCCAGACGCCAGAGTCGAAACAGCAGCGTTCCCACCAACTCATATAAACCGGACCAAACACAAGCGTAGTGAAGTCAATGCAGAGGCGTCACATTTTTTAGAGTCTGTCCAATGAGTTACAACTTTGAAGAATGTGCAGACGAGAGCTGATAAAATTCTGTGACGGATGGAGTTTTGCCACATTGATAAAACTCACAACCAACAAATCAAACCAGTGCATATCAAAACATAAATTCTGCACACTATTTATTACTCTTCAAGTGCCGAGCAGATGTTTTATAAATCTTCATGAAAACTCTGAAAATTTGTAACAAACTGCCTTTTGCTGTCTTACATGTGCGGAAGCTGATTTGTTTTCTGTGTGTATTCGCAGGCTGGGCCCATGTAGTTTGTGCCCTTTACATACCGGAGGTAGAATTCGCCAATGTCTCAACTATGGAGCCCATAGTACTCCAGTCTGTGCCACATGAGCGCTACAACAAGGTAATAAAACTTAATCTGTGCGTTTAGATATGTCACAAAATCCCACGTGCAGTGTAATTAACTCTGTGTGTGTGTGCGTGCAGACATGTTATATTTGCGAGGACCAGGGCAGAGAGAGTAAAGCAGCCACTGGAGCCTGTATGACCTGCAACAAACATGGCTGCAGGCAGGCCTTCCATGTCACATGGTGAGACCCATTCACGTCACATTAACCTCACAAAGACAAAGAAGCAGATTGTTTCTTCAGTTTTTCCACTCACGCTCAAGTAACGACGTGCACATCTGATATACTGTTGAGTATTGTTATAGTAAAACCTCTGAGATATTCTGGATATGAAGATATTTTATGTATTACGCTGCTTAGAGCGGAAAATATAATTTATGGAGGATAATTTCTTTCACATGACTGCCGACATGAGTTTTCTGTGAATGGCCTGGTCTTTCTCTGTTTGGTTCATATACAGCAATACTACTACAATGTATAATAAATAAATGTTGAAGAGTTTTCTCTTGTCATATCTCTTTAATGTCCTTCTCGCCACACTCTGCCACAGCGCCCAGTTTGCGGGGTTGTTATGTGAGGAGCAAGGATCGGACGCAGACAATGTCAAGTACTGTGGATATTGCAAATACCACCACAGCAAATTGGTAAGTGTCCCCTCATGTTTGCTTTTGATACTCAAAATAATCAAAACGTCACACGTCAGTAGACAGTGTGTCATTCTACTCAACTGGAAAAAATATATATATTTGTAGCCTTAACTTATTTCTGCACATCTGAGGACAGATTATTTTATATTTTTTTATTTAATTATTTATTTTTGTATTTTGATTTGGTATTAAGTTTAAGATGATCAATCATTCACTGTACCAAAGAGGAAGCTTGTGTATGATATGATAGTATAAAAGTACAATTTGTGTACCGTACATGACAAGACTCATATTCACACACTATCTTCCCCCAAGAAGTGAGCATTGATTTCAGTTTTATTTAAATATGAAAGCACAGTGTTTGTCACATATGATTATATGTATATGCATGAGAGTGTCTTGTAAGTTGCGTGTCTATTAACAATCTGGATCAGGTTTTATGTGTTTTATGTTCCACTAACTGCAGCCACGGATGACTATGTAGACATAAAACACACATGTTGGTTTACCTGTAGCACGGTGTGAAATATATCCTGTGAATGACTTTGCACTTCTCTGCTGCCACTGAGAGATGACCCAACATCATTTCTTCCATCTTCTTCTGTTTCTACCTCCCTTAGCTCTTCTCATCCTTGTCCTTTGCCTCAGTGCTGCGCCTCAGTACTGCTCTCCTCCACCTCCCCATCTTTTCCCCCCATCCTTTCCTCCGTTATTGGTTTTTCTTTCATGCCTGTCCCTCTTCCGGTCTCTGTTGGCCTATGCTCCCTTCCCCTCCATCTATCTTTCTCCTCCTATATTTCCTTCCTCTTTCACTGGACCAGTGAGTCTATCCCCCCACTGCTTGCCACCTGTCCTTTACCCTCAATCTACCCCTTTCCATCTACTCTTATTCCTCTTCCCTTCTTGATCCCTCTAATCTCTCTAGCAGTGGCCCATCATTGAGTTTGCAGGTGTTGGATGAGTTCCTTTTTCTTAGCCTGGTTTTCACTGTAAGGTCAAACAAGGCTAGTAAAACGTAATAATTATTTATGTATTTTAGTGATTTATTTCGTATGTTTTCCACTGATATGTCCTGTCAATTAGCTTTTATTATTTGGTCCCCGGGTGTAGCAGTAGCTTTTGTGCTGCTTTGCTTAAATTGGACACGTGGTTCCAATAAAAAGAGGCAGTTCCAGTTTAGTGCTGTTAGAGAAGCTTTTCCTAAATAGTACTGTATAGGAATAAAAAGCAGATTTTATTAATATGATTTAGAAGAACATAAACATTTTTGACATGCAATCAGCATTCTTTCCTAAGTGACAGTCCATGATTGCAGTCTTACTTCATCTTTTGTAGACAGTTTTTCTCTGACTATGCAGCAAGCATAATGCAAGACTGACGGTGAATAGCTAGCCATTATTGACCAGATTTCAATCAGACAAGGGGGAGAATGAAAAGGATAGGCTTATCAACACACACATCCAACAACCGAATATGCAGAGCAAATGTGTTTTCGGCACACACATTCAATGAAGAGATGTCCTGTTGTGTTCCAGATGTTGGTCCACCTCTCCAATAGTTAACCTATCGCAAGGTGCGCACATGCATGTACACTCTTTGTGTTAGAAGGGACGCAAATGTGAAAAACGAGAGCGTGACTTGATTATTAGGATTTCTGGAACAGTGGTAGGACCGAAACACAGGACAGGCTTTATAGTGTCTTCACACACACACATACACACACACACAGATGACATTTCATAACGTTAACAAACGCTGATGGAAAGACTCATGCTGTTATATTGATCGTGTATGAATGGCTTTGGATGCTGGGGCATAATGTCATTAAGCTGGGATTGTATGGATGACAGGAATGTACGAGAGGGAATCAATGATGAAGAAAGCAATGTTGTTAGCAGAGTGGGTTTCATAAAATACCACTTCATGGATGTTTACGGCATGTTAGCATCATATGATATTTGACTGGACTCAGTCAGTAGCCAAATCTAATTTCAAACTTGGATTATCCTTGTTTAGTCTGGACTACAATGAAATTTCTCTTTGGCTTGATTTGTTATCAAGACTGAGCATAAATAATTGCCCCGCATTTGTTGGTGTAAAGACACTCATTGATGCATCAGCTTTACCTTTACAATTATCTTCCAAAGCAGCTAATCTTGAAGTTGTATTCATTGAACTGAAAGTGCAACAAAGCTGAAAATCCATCACTGAAAAAGCAAACAATAGGCAAGATTGAGTTGTACAAGTTAATTCTCTTTCTTTTTTGGCAAATTGGAACAACATATTTTCCTTTTTTTTAGGCTTGTCCTGAAAGTTTGAACGATAAGCTAGTGTTTTAAGAAGAAGTTTTTAGTGTTGTTCAGTTCGAGCAATAAATTCTGAACTCCAGTGAACCACAAGTACGTGTTATCCAGATTTAGACTTTTAAAGGGAAGAGATTGCCATGTGACTCAGACAATGAGCTGCATGTGAGGCCAGAAGAGGATCCTGGTGCACCAGGTTGCCTCTGAGAGAGTCGGTTTTTACATGGAATGCCAAAAGAAAGTCTCTGGTCATAGATGTGTACTTTTGAATAGAGACTGGATAAATACAAGCCTTGATCTATGCCTGGAGGTAACATGTCTGTAATTTGAGGATGTAGTTGTTTATCACCATAGCAACAGATACTATGGGCAAGAGCAAGCTGGCTTGGGCTGAGATCGATAACCAGGACCCCTCATAAGTGTCCCATGATGCCTCCTTAGATCCTAGTTTTGGCAAAGGAGCTTTAAAACAACAATAAAACTTATGGTGATGTGGGTTTTTACTGATGCCCTCAATCCTGATAGTTTTTTTTTCTAATATGCAGAATTTATAGTTGATCTATACTCTAATGGTTTTGCTTAATGATTACATTGTGTCAGTAAAAGTTGAAATAAGGATTGGAATTTTCTACAGTGGAAGTAAAATGCATTTTTGTTGTAAATTCCTGCTGCCAACATGCATTTTTTTCTAATAGTGACCAGTAAGCTTACTCTTTTAACAAATGCTCGTGACAATGTTTTTGACTGTTTTTGAATTTTGAGTTATCTTTGAGTTCAGTCAGCCTTTTTTTAGTTTAAGTTTTCTTTATTTTTTATATATATTAGAGTTCTCTTCTTTCTCTTTTTTTTTTTTTAGTCTCATTTTAGCCTTTTTTTCTCCTTTGGACTTCATCCAGTAACTTGGAGTTCCTCTTTACCTTTTTAGCGAAGGAGCAGGGGCCGTGGTAGTAGGTCTCAAAGCTTAAGTGACTCTTCCACTCAGTGTATGGATAGACCCCCAGACGAGGACAAGAAGGTAAGACAGCCCTCAGATCTTACCCTCTCTATGCCTTCAACCCACGACTGTGACTCCCATCAGAAACATACCCCCGCACTGTTACATGCTCACACTGTGCAGAGACAGGCAAATACGCAGTTAAACCATTGATCGCCAATAATTTTCAATGACTCTTATAATGGAGTTATAATGACTCTATAATCAGCATTAATGGAGTCTGTGAATATGTTAGTAAGAGTCTCTAGAAGACATTTTTGTTTTAAATTAACAATTAAACGGGAAAAGGAAGTCTGTGTTTTTTTTTTTTTTTAAACTGTTGAAAACTCATGTTTCCAAAAATTTTGACATGTTTCTTTTTGTGCTGATATATATTAAGATATTAGATTTTGTCAGTTAACCAAATCACCAACAAATGTCTATCTTAGCTCTTGAACATCACTGCATTTTAATTAATATTTTAATTGTTACTGATTTGAGTGCCCTCTCTTTGTAGTTGGGAGCTCAAACACAGCAATGTGTCCTTCAGTTTTACTAAACAAGACCTTTAATGTCAGAAAAGTCCTTTTTAAATTTGATGCTAGTATGAATGCAGCCCACATACACACGCGCACACACACACACACACACATAAGAGATTGCAACCTCCAATGAATGCTGCATTAGTGTGACTTAATCAGTCATAGCTGTTAGCAGGACGTGTAATCACAGGCTGCAAAAATCAGAATTTACAGGAGGTGTCCAGTCATCTGTTCCACTTTTTGTTTTTTGTCATGTGCACCAATCCGTTGTCAGAACAGAGGACAGGGACCCGACAGTTGCAGTCGATTTAAACCTGTTGTTCCCATAAATCAGCATGTTAAAGTAGTCATGAGCATTTCTGCTGTTTGATTTCCAACTTTTTCAGGCCTGTAACGGAGTATATTGGGTAGGTAGACATATTGAACTGACTGTACTGAATTTACAATTCATCTGTTGAGAGGGAGTGTAGAGTTTTCTGTTCAGTGTCATTGTTTCTCTTCACCAAACGTTGGACAGCACTTTAAAAATGCGTCCATCCTCACTCCTTTCTTGAGTCTCGAGTTTACAGAATCCAAATATTGAGGTTTGCTGGGTGAAGCCAGCTTTATTAAGCAAACAGGATTGTCGCACAGTGCATTGCAGCAAACAAAGGAGGCTCAATAGATAGAACAAGCAAGGACAAGTATCTAACAGACTCAGACTTGTGAGGCAGAGCATTTATGAAGCTGGGTCCAAACTAAGTCAGAAACAAGGAAAGGACTCAGTTGTTTAATAAATGTGAATCACAACACAGCAGTATCTATCTGACAAAAATAAGATTTTATTAAATGATCAAGTGATCAGTCAAGTCGTTTGCTCAGTCATCTAACATACTCTGTATCTGTCCCTGATATTTATTCTTTCCTTTCTATGTAATGCATCAGCACAGTGCATTCAAAGTGCACTGGTAAGACCATTTAAATTTGAGAGGGATGCTTTATACAATACAAACCAACTGTAGGAAAAAATCGTAATTCATCAGAAATATAAAAAAGTGTTTTAAGTGGTTGCTGCTTAGATAAATTCTACACTGCCGTCATATTAGCTGGCTGTTTTTAGAGTAAAATCTGCTCAATGATAGCATTTTATTTGTTTATTATTATGAGGTTAAAAATAACAGTTCTAATAATAAACAATGAAAGTAGTGTTTATTTCTGAATATGAAGATTGAGGAAGTCAGGATGAATGGATGCATTTTGAAAGTGTCTCTCAGCCGTGCAGTCAGCTCCACTGTTCTGAAATCAGAGGAAGTCAGCTCCTCCATTAAGCTTGTCTTTGTCACCTGAATGCTGTAACAAATAATTACCCCGCCGCCACTGAATGAAATGCTCACGTTGTAATGAGATGTTGCGTTTATTTTCAAAGCTGTGTTTATGCAGACAGATCAGCAGAGATTTTGTTAATGATGCTGCGTCAAAAAGATCCTTTGAATTCCACCTTTTTCAGTTGTAGTTCATTGTTTTGTTTTGTTTAAAAAAAAAAAAAAAGCATGAATGAAGATAATGGATTTTTCATATCGTTCATTAAGAAAATAATTAGTGGAATCAAAATTGAACATTTAGCATGTTGTGTGACATTTTATCTGTCTACTGTCAAACAATGCCAGCTTCAGGATGATTTTGTGTGTGTGTGTGTGTGTGTGTGTGTGTGTGCGCGTGTGCCCTGGCTTTTGTTAATACTCCCTTATTTGCATCAGTTAGAGTACCCCCATCTCTCTCTCTCTCTCTCTCTCTCTCTCTCTCTCTCTCTCTCTCTCTCTCTCTCTCTCTCTCTAGAGATCAGTAGACTGAGATGTGTGTCTGTCCGTGTGTGTGTTTCTACACATGCATTTATTATGCGGTCGGGAGGCTCAGATGTATACACACCTCATGTTAGACCCTGCAGTCAAACTACAGCAGGGTTTAAAAGATCCCCCACACTGGCCGCTTAGAAAAGGCCTGCAGGAAATGGCATATACACACACACACACACACATACACATATACACACAATGGCTGGTCAGAAATCCTGCAGGAAACAGCACAGGGGGAATTTGGCAGGCCAGGGTGGATTATTTTCCCCCTTACTTCCTGTCTCCGTTTCACCCCCGTCTTCCCTCGCTCTCCGCACTCCTCCCGCCTGTGTCTGCACCCTCCTCATCTTCTCCTGAGGCCAGTTTGTTGACTTCCAAAGCATTTAAAATATATGTGTTATATTATATTAAGAGGCTCATTGATACCTTTTTATTTGTTAGGTAATAAATCTAGGTTTAAATAGTTTATATTTCTTGTGTATGAAGATTAAGAATATTTTATGCCATTTAAAATCAGTTTCATTTAATTTTGCGATGAAATGATTAACATTTTTTAAATTATCATGCTCTCATCTTGCGCCTCTCAATGTTTTGTTTGATAATACTTTTGACTTTGCTGAATCAATAGATAAATCAATTGCAGATGAATTAATAATGAAAGTAATCATTACAACCTAATTTAATACATTTAGTTTTAGTGATCAAATGCAAAATCAAGATATTTATGTATACCAAAAGATGAAAGAAGTTAGTATTTGTCTCTAAAAACTGTCTCACGATCAGTATTCGACATAGACCGAGAGGATTTCAGAGTACGGTTGTATCACTCTGGAGTTTGCTGATAAATAGAGGCGGCCCTCGTCTTCTGCCACCACTTACATTTACCCCACACAGCCTCAAAGAGCACTCGGACATGTCAAATGATCGGGCTGCTAATGGTCAGCAACAGAGAAAGAGGGGAAAGGACACGTTGAAAGGCTTTGTCACTGCCTGTATAATCAATTGACCTGATTGATAAGGGTGTGTCAGGGTTACATTGTGTGTGTGTTTTGTTTCTCACGCCAGTGCTCCGGGTCCAGGTGTGTATGTGCATGTGTGTGTGTGTGTGTGTGTGTGTTATCTGACCCTCTCAGCTCAGCGCTCTGTCCATCAACACCTCCCTCTGGAATGTTAATGAAAAACAACAAGGGAATCTCAAAGACTTTACTCTGTCTCTGTCTCTGTCTCACTCTCCTTTTCTCCAGTATCATGTTAAAGTTTGCCCCTCTCACTTTAGTAAAGTAATTCACTCTATCCTGTGTGTCTCTTTCATTATCTGATTTGTGTAGCCATTTTGCAAGGTAGGCACTATTGCCCAGCAGTCCTAAACAGTTAGCTGATAAGTCGTAACTTAAGGCTGCTCCTTAAAGTCGATGCTTCATCAGACAAGACCTCAGTCAACTCTCAATGCTCTGTCATTGGAATCAATGCACCTTGATCTGCATCGGCACAAATGCAGCAACAGCACGCTGTAAACTGAATATCCTGATTTGGGGACAGCCCTACAGAAAATTAACCAACAACAATCGTGATAATCGTGGAACTAATTTTTATCAGGCAAAAAGAAAGAAAACCTGTGCTGCTTTCAATCTTTTTTTCAGCTTTTCCTTTGCAATTTAAAAACACCCTAAGCTTTGAAAATGTTCACTGTATTCTGACATTTTAGAGACTAAAACCATTAAAAGATAAATGCTGTGGGTTAAAACCTTAGTAAACAGCACCACCAGTACTAAGTCATTACAGTCACTTTAGACCTCATTGTTTAGACTGTCATTCTTCTGTTTCAAATTATAGAGATATATATAACACACATATATGTATATATGTGTGTGTTATACCCAGAAATAACAGACCTCTCATCTCAGATCGTTAGCATTAACGGAAGCGAGCATGCGGAGAGGTTACAGCGAGCTGCTGTCTCCTGATTTGGCTGATGATGCTGTTAACCGCCAGTCATAGAGGAAGTCTGGCTAAACTGTCACCAGCCTCCATGCAATCACTCCTCAACGAGACCCTGGGGTAGAAGATGGGGGAGGGCGGTTTCTGGTAAGCCAGAGTTGTCATGACACTGAACATTACAAGCATGTCGAGTCCCATGTCGTCTCTCAGGATTGCTGCATATTTTCACCGAGAGTTCATCGATGTGTGGATGTGTATCCATGTGAGTGAGTGCGAGCGTATGTGCACCTGTCTGCTCGTAAACGCGCACAGAAAGGTGTCAGGGTGCGGGTAGTGCATGAGAGGTGTAAATGCGCTGGCACCCAGTCACCACATCAGGGGTGCGAGAGGAGGGTGGCGGTGCGTGCGATAGCAAGGGTGTAAATTGAGCTGTGATCGTCCAAGAAGCAGGATATGATTGGATGAAACGATAAGACCTTGTGCGCTTAAGTGCGGAGTAGTACTTTACACACACTCTGCCCTAAACTGCAGCGTGTTGAATCTTGCTACTCCTGCCCCTCTTTTTTTTTTTTTTTTTTTTTATCTCTCTTCCGTCACTCTTTGTGTTTGTGGATCTCCAAGTTTATCTCAGACCGAGCCTTTGGAATGCAATGCTCTCTCTTCTGTCAGCCACACATATTCTCCCTCTTCTGTGCCTATATCCTAATAACTCTTTAGTTTGTTTTATTCTTGGCATCTCGTTGGCTTCTTTAATCTTCCACAGAGCACTTGCGGTGGTCCAGTGCAAAGATGTCTCCATATTCAGTATTTTCCTGAAATGCAGAGGCTCATAATGGCTAGGAGGTCTGTTTTTCTCTCTGTGTCTGTCTTTATTTCTCTCTCCTTCCTGTGTCATGTCTTGGAGAGCAGCCTCACCATCTGTTTCTGCTTTTTTCCCTATTCTCATGCTTAGAAAACACATGAGCTGGACAGGCATAAACCGAACACAAGAAGACAATGGACATGTCGCCTCCCGCCCTTCCAAACATCATGGTCCCAGACAAGGTGAGGGCACTCCTCCACCCCTCACTCTCTTTTGTTTTGGGTGAACTGTAGTGGCTAATAAATATTACAACAGGAGTGGCCAGTTGACTTTTTTTTCTTTACCTTGATTAACCTTTGTTGCTCTTTTTCTGTATCGCTAACATCCTGATCTCCCACTGACCTTTCTCTCCCATTTTTGGTCCTCCCTTTCTCTAACGCCGTTGTTTTGATAATTTTCTCTCCCTGTTCCGGTGCTTCTCATGGTTCCTGTCCTCCTTCCTGTCAACCATACTTTTTCATTGTACATCCTCCTTATCACCTTCCTCTTCCAGACCTACACAACAACAGCAGCTCAGGGGAGGTGTACCACCGTCGGGCGCCAGTCCCAGAAGCTGCCTAACGACGGCACCGCCCGCTTCACCACCGCCTAACTTTCAAGAAGTGTCATTCACGCACCGCGAAGTTCCAAAGACGGCCAAGGCAGACGCTGGGAAGGCCACCTCCGAGGTGAAGAACAAGAAGAACAGCGGCGAAGTCGCGGACAGAGGGCGGTCGCAAAGTCTCACCTCCTCAGGAAACCTCCCCTCCGCCGGTGGTCACTATGGCAACCTCCTCCACATCTGCCTCTGCTTCCACTGGGCCTTTCCACCAAGGTGAATTACGGCTGCACATGGTTCTGTATGTAATTTACCCGCAACTGGGAATTAAATCTACAGTTAGAAAAAATGGAAACGCAATGACAAATCATCTGCTCCTGCCTGCCCACCCACCAAAGTGCGTGTTAATTGCAATTACAGCAATGCTGTTAAACCAAATACATGCTTTGGCGCAGTTTTTAATGCAAAGGCGCCATTTTCTGGATTTTTGCCAGACACCAGACTTTTGTGTGTGGCCGTGATAACTGTGTTTGGTCTCGACTGGCCTCTGGCTCCTGTACTCGGGGGCCCTGTCTGAGGAAAGACCAACAGACGCGCACAGAAAGAAAGAAACGTGGGGAGGTCAGGACCTGAAAGGAGTCGGTGTCACACTGATTCTGTGTTTTGTACTATCACAACCTTGAAGCCCTTGTCAGGTGTGTGTTTGTTTGTGCGTGTCCAGCAGAGAAATGGTGCGTTTCAGTGTACCCATTCATTTGTGCGCTTTCAAGGCAGTCCGACTGTTACATGGGAGGACTACATGATGAGGGAGGCCTGATTGTACGGCAGATAGTGAGCGGGAGAGCAGATAAAATGCTTATTTTGGTTATCTTGTTTCTGCTGCTCCCATGATGATGGAAGGGAGAGTCGTTTGGAAACTTTTCCAGCTGTAATGTCTGTTTTCTCCTGCTCTCATTCTGCTTTGCACTCTGTTTCCTCATCTCACTTGTCATTCCTGTCTGTCTCCACTTCCTGTCTTTCTCTCATTGTCTCTGTTTCTTCACCTGTATTTCTTCTTCCCTTTAGGCTCTGTTGACCAGTGCCAGCAAACCGCCTCGCTCCTTCCTCTCTGACTTCCTAAGCTTCTTCGATCGTACCGTGGGTGGAACCATCTTCTCCTTCCGCCTATCTTTCAGCAGTTGCTCAGAAGTCGAAGTTCGAGGGCGGAGCATCAGAGGGAACCACGACACTGTTTGGTTCTCTGGTGTCCGCCACGACGGCCTCTGCAGGTACCAAATGACAACAGTCATTTTTATTTTTTATTAAGATATATTTTACACAGTCATGTGCTTGTTGTTTGGGTCTGACCTCAGTATTACACTAATGCCCCAGCTCAGATGAAATATAAGGGAAAATACAAACTTACAAACTGCAAATGAGGAGTTTGACAAACATTTGCTTGCTTTCTTAGTCCTCTGTGATAATAAACAGAATATTTTTTTTAGTTTTGCATATTCAGATAGGTCAGCATATTTTCTGCAAAATTGTTGTCAGCCTTTTTCAAAGTCTCACATTTTATAGACCAAACGACTGATAGATTAATTGAATAGGTGATTCATTAATAATGAAAGAAATCATTAGTCGCAGCCCTAATTTACAAGAGAACTGATTACGCGGGATGTGCTTTCCTCTTAAACTAAATTCTTTGATGATCTCTTCAGGCCAACAAAACACCAAAAAGACCGCAGGCTTTATGCTTAAATAATATTCAGTCCTGCTTTCTTACTGCCAGTGGCGGAAGCCAAAGGAGAATCTCTACAGTCACACAACTAGCGAGATCGACAAGCCTCGTGGGTCCGCTGGCTACAAACGGCCCCAACCCACCCAGCTCTGTCCGGGACGGCGGCAGCGGCAGGAGTGAGGGGAAGATGGGGCGAAGAAGAAAGAAGGGCAACTGGCGAACATCAGATTTGACCTGCTTCACTCACGGATGAAGCTCTCAGAGCCAGCTCCCCTCCTCTACTCTCCCCACCTCCATCGGTTAATTATCGCCTCTCCACCGCTTCTCCCGTCTCTCCTCTCTTCATCCTCGACGCCTCAGGCCGGCCGGGCTTAGTTTCCAGCAGTGGATTAGGAGTTGGAGGGGGAGGAGGAGGAGGTGGAGGAGGAGGAGGAGGAGGAGGAGGAGAAAGGGGGTTGGGAGTTCTGGGTGTCAGCGTGGGATCTGTAGTCCACGGCACTCCTCAGGAATGGAGTCTGCAAAGCAACAGCGGCCCGCAACCACTGACCAGGTGAGAACGCATACAGCAAATTAAAAACACACAAAACACAACAATGTTAAGGCACAATCATGAGCTGCTGAACGCTCAGTTTTCCCAATGAGACGTACTCTCTCGGATCCTGTCTGTCTGTCAAGTGCATTTCGGGATTTATCTTCACATTTCCACTGTAGCAAATAGCCAGAAATTACTCAATTGTTAACGCGGCAAAAATGAGTCAACAGGCTGGTTTAGTTCAAGGTTTAACAACTGATTATGTCCTGTTAGACAAAAGAAGGCGTATTCCATCGTAAGCCACCATAGTGCCATCGAAATGAATAAAAAGGAAGTGGCCGTTAAGGAAGCCGCTTTTTGTTCTAATGGCCCAGCTCCTGACTTTTCTTACCATTCGCTAACTAAATGCTGATGAATTAAAGAGAAAATGTTTGTGCCTCTGTGCATAAGCATTAACATCACCAATCACAAACAGAATGGATTTGACACACCTTTGCGATCGGCTCCTTGTGTCCATGTGTGTACGTCAGAGGCGCAGGTCTATGTGTTATTTGCTCACACACGTGGAAGTGGTCTGTATGTTTTTTTTTTTGTTGTTTTCATCGTGCTCTGTTGCTTGGCAACTGTCTTTATGCTTTGGTGTTCCCTGCAGATGGAAATGTTCAGTACAGCCTACACATCCCACGTCCCCTTTCTTCAGGAATTACCACCCCTTTGTTTCTCTCTCCTGCCTTCAGTTGCTCTCTACCTGCATCCTCTCAAATCTTCGTCTCAATCTGTTGATGCATTGTACAGTTGATGGGTGTGTGGTGTGTGTGTGTGTGTGTGTGTGTGTGTGTGTGTGTGTGTGTGTGTGTGTGTGTGTGTGTGTTTGCAAGTCAAAATGCAAATCGAGAAAACAGATGATCAAGATACTGATCATTGAATCAGCTGACCTGGAGACTGGTCACCAACTGAGACCTTTATGTCTTCTTACTGAGCTTATTTTTGATGCATTCTAATTCATTATTAAATTATGTTTGACCACAACCTTCAAAATCTCTGATAAATATAGATAATAAAGAATTAACTGCTGAGTGCCATGGTGAATGATTTGGAGTACAATACAAGTAGTAATATTTACATTTTTTTCATAGCAAAGACTTGAAATATGAAAAAGCAGCGCAACAATACACCGACTCTGGTTAAAACATGTGTTGCTTGATGGTGGTCCTTATCTGGGTACAAAAATTTGAATTTAGGTATTAAATTAAACTTCTGGCAGAGATTATTTCAGAGTGTAGCCATCTCATAAAAATGTATTTATCATTATAATACTTAATCACAGTTTAACAGGTTTAATTGTAAGTTAACAGATTTTTATGTTGCTGAGTGGAAACATGTTACATTTTATTAAAGCAACAGAAAATACAGAAATTTTAAGAAAATAATTGCGTCATGCCAGACCATCAGATCTACTGTTAATAGCTAAAGCGCAAGTTGTGTCTGTCCAGAACATTGATATTCAGTCATGCTTTCAAATCTGCTTTTAAAGAGAATATTATGTATTTTTGTAGCTTTGAGCATGAGACAGTGAGTCAAACCGAGGACTGCTGTTTGCCTTCTGGAATATAATTTGCAGCAGTGGTGGTCGAGATAATTTTGCTTGTGATTCCACGCCCATCTCAGTTTTTGGTGCTTGGCGCTTCCCTACAGCAGTGGCAGCGTTTGACCAATAGCTGCGAAAGAACAGAAACAAAACAGCGGTGGCTATATGGCTGTGCATTATATATGTAAAGTGCAGCTCGAGAGTCGGGTTCTCTTCCTACTGTAAATATTTAGCTGAGGGTTAATGCAGGGCAGTAATGGAGGACTCATGATCCCCATCCTGTCTGCTGACTCCAGCATGCTGATGGATAGATAGTTAGCCTGATAGGATATGTGTTGGAGGGTGGGAGAGGCAGGGGGTTAAATTTTGGCTAGGTTAATGTTTGACGGCAGGGGGGTCACTGATGGGACGAATGAGCTGGTAGAGCACGGTGGGGGAGGAAAGATGTTTGGATGAATTTATTCAAGCCGGTGGGGGTGTGCGGATATATAAGAATGAGAAAAGAAAAAAAAAACAGAAAAATTAAGATGCTTATTTCTGTTGATTCATGCATTGATTTTGTGTGTGTGTGTGTTTTTTTTCTTTTTCTTTTTTTAGATTTGTTCAGCAGCTTTTTCCTTATCCCAGTGAAAACATAATTATCAGCAGCTTGGTCGCACTGCAAAACATGTGAGGGAAGTTATAAAACCAGGGAATGTTCAGTGGACAGGATTTCACTTAAATACCAAATTAAGCTGGTTGGTAAGATCTCTCCCTTACATCCTTATTAATAAGTGTTCTAGATGAAATGCCAGTAAAATATATCACAAATTATTTGAGATAAATAAATATATAAAAACAACAAACAAATTTTCACAGTTTTTTTTTTTTTTTTTTTAAATGCAATTTAATTCTTAGATTTGAATTATAATATTTAAAGGTTGAGCGAGCTATTTTAGGATCAGGATTGTTGAATTGAAGTTGAAGAAAAGCAACACACACGTGCATTATCCAGAAAACCTCTAACTCATAAATTTTGCCAAATGAGATAAAAAAATATATATTTATAGTTGCCCTTTATCGAATCCTGAATTTGCTTTTTTCTACCGTTGAACTAACTTGAATTTCTGGGTGTCTGGCCAAACTGTTGTTTCTGCAACTGATGTGGGCTTTATCACTTTATGGCAAACCTACATATGTTTTGTGATACGTGCATACAGACCAACACACACACACACACACACACACAGTTACACTGACTGCCCTCGATGTGGCTCTGCTCCTTCTACACATGGCCGTTATGTTTGAATACATTTCTTGTTTGCTTGAAAGGAAAATTCTCAGAATAACAAATGTCTTTCTGTTGCTATGATGGTGTTCGGTGTTTGTCTCCACATTCCGCTTAAACCATGGTTAAATGACTGTCTGTGCTGTTTTTTCTTTTTGTTTTTTTTAAACAAAAAAAAAAACAAGCAACAGGACACTAGTTTTTCAGCATCACCATGCTACTTACGTAAATATCTACTCCAGAATTTGCAGCAAATTCACAGATTCAGTTGTTAAATAACATTACATGATAGCATGGTTTGGTTTTCAGATTTGACTTAACCTCTCCCTAAATAGACAACATAGATTTCCTCTATGGAGATAATACCAGCTTGAACTAATCAAGGTGGATATTTTGAAGCTACAGATGTTACTTCTCGAGCAGGAAGGAGAAGGAACAGGCAGTCGGACGATGGAAGAGTTGTGCTTCAGGACTTAAAGTTATTGATCTCACAGATAGGTATAAGTTTTACAAGCTCAGGCTTGTGTGTTAGTGTGGAAACGTGGTCTTTGTGTTTTTTGTTATCCTAGTGGAAGTTTGAATTCAGCCAGTAATCAAATATGAATCTGCCTGCGTGAATAAAAGTCTTATTATATAGAAATGTTCTCACCACAGGCAACACACAATAAAAGATCAGTAATTATGAAATGTAACCTGTTCTGCACTGTCTATATACATTTTTCTCTTTATTTAATTAATTTTAAATTATTTTTATTAATAAACATACTCCTGATTTTTAATTAAAACCTAAGAATCATCTAAAAATGACATTTGAAATAAATGAATGACAGAAGTATAAAACAGTTTTAAGTAAACATCTGTTTATCAGCGTGACATTTCAACATCAACTATCATTTCCCTGTGTGCTGCTACAAAAACTAAAGCAGCTGCTTAGTTTGATTTGTTCACTTAGCATTGTAGATTTAAAACGTGACATCATATTTTGTTTTTAATTCAAGCTTTGTATACGAGCGTTAGAATCCAGCATACAGACTGTGATTCATAAACAGCATTCCATTTTGAGACATTTAAATATAGCATGTATTCTTACATCATAAAGTCGATATGAATTTGAATGAACCTGTATTTTTCTTCTCTTGCTGGCTGTTTTACACCACCTCTTGTGTGTGCGACTTTGCATCAATGAAGGAGCTAAACTTGGTAAATCCGTTGGTTTGGCCTCTAATCCAGCTGCTAAGAATCTTGCAGGAGCTCATGCCCCCTGAGTCATGGCAGCCCTGCTTTGGGTATCAATTTTTCTGGTGCATATTACAAGCTGCTATAAATAGTAATAAGGCCCATGTAGCTTCCTATTCTCGCCCCTCTCCCTCTCCTCTCTCTCTCTCTCTCTTCTCTCTCTCTCTCTCTCTCTCCCTCCTCCACCCCTCCCCTCCTGGCAATAAAGATCCTTTGTTCCCCAGTGAATGTGCGCTGCCCTGAGCCATTCAGGCTTTTGTGGGACTGAGGGGCCCTCCAACCCTCCCTCCCCCTCCTCTGCTGGGGTCAAAGGGGGGGCAGGGCAGGGCTTATCCTGGTTAGTGGGCTAGCTGGGTGTGTGGGAGGGGAGGAAGGGAGGGAGAGATGGAGAGAGAGAGAGGGAGAGAGAGATAAGAGAATGGAGCAGTGCGAGTGGACGTGTAGGAAAATGGGATTTTAGTAAGCTGAATAAAATGTGTTTTTGTCTGAATTAACACAAAGAAAGTGAAGATACATATGAAGGGAGAAAACGTGCTGATTAATCCTCCTCCTGTCCCAGTTTCTAAAAGCTTAACGTGAATGATTTGTTGTCACCAGCTCAGTGTGTGTGTTTCTGTACATTTGAACTGTATTGTTATTGGTGGGAGTTTTTTTTTTAAACCATCATCATAGAGAAACTAACCACTGTATTTGCTTCATGCATTTCCTAATCATGCATTACATTTGTTGATTTTATTAATCATGCATTAAATTGTTATACAACAGAGCTGCGCCTGTTTAAAACTTAATTTTTAGATGTTTCATTATCTCTGCAAATGATTCATGCTTTTCTTAAGATAGCGATTTGTCTATTTCTGTTTCTCTTGGCTATTTGATTTTCTGTTACATCATTGTGAAAAGGAAAAAATCACTCATTATTCAGTTAAATGTCTTAAACTTTGACTTTGTATTTGACAAGGATATTAGATGAAGCAGCAGCAAATGTATGCTTAGTAAGTAATGCATTGACTCTGGTGGTATTAATAAGAATCATAGAGGAAGGACATTCATTTTAATATTTGCATTTGTGCTTTCTACACTGTAATAATCATCAGTATTCCTCTTAAAATCATCAATAGTGTTTTTCATTTTTTTTTTTAGATGACTGTAACACTATTAACGCTTGATATCTCTGATTTTCTCCACAGGTGTTTTCTCTGGTGCATGGGTCATCGCCGGGACAGGAGCGCCGGGCGGCCAACTCTGAGTTGTCACAGCAACAGCAGCCCACGCCGCTACGCCCCTCTCCATTCACTGCCACCGCACCGCTTAACCAGCACACAGCCGCCACACACGTGAGTCCGAGCACTAATCTGTGCCAGAAACTCGATGCCCTCGCCGCTCACATACATGAAAATACACACCATTAAAACTTCTTTCTTTCTTTCTTCTTTCTTTCTTCTTTCTTTCTTTTCTTTTTTTCTTCTTTTCTTCTTTCTCTTCTTCAACACACACACTACCCTCTCTTTCATATTCAGCAAGTTTCTGCTATCCGTCAATTCACCACATCTCTCGCATCCATGAGCTGAAGTGCAGATAAACTGTGGGAAGACAAATAAAACCAAAGCACGCCACTAAAACGTCTTCCGCACTCCACCCTCTCAGCACTATTATTAATCCACTGCATGTTAATTATGTGTGAAATGTGTGTGTCCTGACCTTGCGTGGCTTGTATTTTCTCAGCTCAGCTATTCTTATAGTGGATTTTATTTGGTGCACCTGTAGAGGGTCTTTCTGGTTTATTCAGAGCACAGAAATTCTTTTTTTTTTTTTTTTAATTTGTCACTGAACATTTCATTGAAACATCTGTGTTTCTTCAGCTTAATACAATTATTGACCTCAGTGAACAAGGTCTGTATTATAATATTCACAGATGCATTTCTAATACAGTAATGTAATTAATGTGTATGGATTTAATCAGAAAGATTACACACAGGGACATGCTGAAAAAAATCATGATTTTCCTTGTGAAAAAAAAAGTAGAAATTCAGGGTCAATATAATGAAATTCTTGGAAAAGCAACTCAGCATGTGTTATTTTAATTCAAACGCACTATGGCGATTTCCATCTCTAATGTGCGGAGAAAAGAGAAAATACACCTCCGGCAAAGCTGGGAAAGCGTCAATTCACTATGCATTAGACAGAAAGTGGATTCAGAGTCCAGGTTGCATATTTTAAGAAAATCCTCCTATCTTGGAATTATTTAAATGTTTATAGATTTTATGGACATTAGATATTATTTTAACCATTCAGTTTTTTATTATTTAAAAATGTAGCCCCATTTAAACCCTGAATGTTGAAGCAACAGCTTAGCACATTTATCCAGATCAAAATTGATTATCGTGGATTTACAGACATAATCCAGCTATTTTATGCTTTCTTCAAAGTTTAATAGTTTTTGCTGTGTCCCACTGGTGAAATACACGTGCATTGAAAAGTGAATGCATTGACTCTCATTTTGATCAGCCTAGTAATCACTGTTTCAAAAGAAAAAGAAAAACTCATCTTCAATCACTGACCCCAGTGCCCGCTCTTTTCAAACCTCCCCAAAAAGACCACGCCTGTCTCTGTCTCACCTTAACTCCATTTTTCTCCCGTGTCCACTTACCACCTCTCTTCTTTTTCTCACACACTTCTCTCACCTCGACCTCGCCCTTTCTCTCTGTCCCCATCCATTTCTCTTTTCTCCTCCGTTGTCCTGATGTAATGACATCTGACAAGCACCACAGTAGGGATGGAGGGATAGATGGAGTGGGAGGGGCATCAGGGCAATGTGTGTGTCTGTGTGTCTGTGTGTGTGTGTGGGAACTGCCTGGCCTTCGGCCTTGCCCCGCCCTCTGTTCAATATTATAGAGGACGAGAGGCCCAGGGAAGCACAGGATTATCACGCCTGTTTGCAGCATGTATGGATGAGTCATTGTAGTTGTGTGTGTTTCTCATGTGTGTGTTTCTCATGTGTGACAGACAGAAAAAGATAAGAGGGAAGCCAGAGTGAGGAAGACTTAAATAGAGAATAGATTTGAATGCTTTTCTTTTGTTTGTTTTTTTCTCCCACTTAATTTCTTCAGACGTTCCAGATTGTTAAAAAAAAAAAAAGAAAAGTGTGTGTTGGTTTGTGTGGATGCACGGCTCTTGCTTTGGGACACACTCACACATGCGCACGCACACTCTGAAACGAGGCTGCCGGGAAATTACTAACTATAGAAGGACGCCAACAACAGGCCTCTCACTGTGTGTGTGTGAGTGTGTGTGATTGTGTGTGTCGGTGAGTGAGTGACAGAGACCATTTGCTATTTTCAGTCCACTAGCAGACTCCTGGCCTACTGTTATTGGCTATCAGCCTAGGACAGAGAAAGAGAGTGCGAGAGAGACTTTGAATGAAAATGAATGAAAATGAAAATGAATGTTGATGGGAAAGGGGCAGGATTATGGCACGGAGGAGGAGGAGGAGGAGGAGGAGGAGGAAAGGGAGAGGGAAAGGGAGAGGAGAGGGAGAGGGAAAGGGAGAGAGGGAGAGGGAAAGAGTGATGGGGATAAAGAAAGTCATTTGTGTGAGGTGGAGAAAAATAGACGAGAGGGTACAGGTTCTTGCTTCGAATTTAACATTTAATAGTGGTGGGAATTTCCAGGATGTATTTCCAGATTTGATTATTTTAGACAAACGACTTCCATGAATTTGTAATAGACAATTATGGCTTTCTTTCAGTTTTTTTTCTTTTCCCAGGGTGCAACTTCCAAATTTCAGTAAATGGATAAGAATGACTTACAATTAATGGATGCTACAGAAATGCAGGATTGCATGAACACATCAGCTTTATTTTTTTTTCTGCTCGTCATTTCTAAAACATTTTTTTTCTTGTACTAACAGAACTCTCTTTTAAGCTCTTAAACCAATCCATCCAATCAATTAACTAAAAATCAATTAATAAAAGTTCCTATTTAGTAACCGTGTAAATCTCTTCATGCTTTCCAGCTTAACCAGAAATGAAACCATTCCTGAAACTTCCAAACAAGCTGCAGAAGACCAACTTCCAGTGACTTAAATAAGTTTTCTGCAGTCAACATGCTTTGGTCGAGGTTTTCTTTATTTCTCTTCAGCGACCAAAACAGTCAGCCATTTTGTTCTTTTTTTTTTTTTTTTTTTTTGTTGCTCGCTTCCCTCTAACTCATTCCACCCCCAATCTTCCCTCCACGGTCCTTATTTGGGAAATGCCTTAATTGATTAAACTCTATGCATCAGAAACACGGTCAGCATGTCAACGCATCGTCGCGTCGAGGCACTCTGAGCTCTGTGTGTACGCAGGTGTACCCGGAATATCACTGAGCTGTGGATCCATAATATATCTTTTGTTTTTTGAGCATAGAAAATAGTAAAGCATTCATATTATATATTATATAAATATATTTTTCTCTCCGTTGAAATCAGCTTGGCATGAAAAGGCGTGACATAATACACAGATGCTTTGTGACGAAGCAGAATCAATAGTAGAGACTAAAGAATTTAAATTCTCAAACAAGATCGACTGGATTGATTCTCGTGATTGCCTCATTAAAATGTAATAACAACATACAGACCTGCAATGCAGAGTGGGTTGTGGCTGGACGGCACAGTACAATGCAACATGATTTTAAATACAAGTTCACTCTCTACTAAGACTACACCGATACACTGATGACATTGCTTTGCTACTGTTCAAAAATTATATAATATAAAAATTCTATTTTTATCTGTTTTTTTTTTCTTTGTTTTTTTAGAAGAAACAGAACAGAAAGTAAATCAACAGTTTTGGTAATCAATTAGTTGTTTAGTGTCATTGTGTCATTGTAAATTCAATTAATTTGACTTTTGGGCTCTGGGAAATTATATTAGACATTTTGACTGTTTTACGATGTTTTATACAATTGACTATTAATTGAAAAGTCAAGACAAAAAGTTAGACACAGAAAATCATGAATCGTAGTGTTAAAATTTAATGAAACTGAACTTTTAGGTTTTTGTTCTTCAAAATACAAAGTTTATTTCTTTGTAGAAGAACACGTGAATTTCTCCAGATTTAAAGCCCTGATTGCCGAGCAGTTCAGATGCATACCACTAAACCCGCTGGCTGGACTTGTTGTATTTTTATCCATAGTCCCCTCGCCCCCTTTGTTTCGTCTCTTTCTTGCGATATCAGCAAACCAATAAAGTCAAGAATAATAACAAAAATCTCATCAGGCTTCTGTGGCTCATTCTTGTCTGTTTCTGTCTTGTCTGCAGGTGAGCCGGTCTGCTGGTCCGCTTCAACCTCGCTCCCTCCCACATGTTTGGTAACAGGCTGAACCCCAACTCGGCCATGGCGGCACGCATCGCCCAGTCCGAGGCCTCGCCAGCAGGTACGGCAACATACCCGATGTGGGTGTGTGTGTGTGTGTGTGTGCGTGTGCATGAGAGAGAAAGAAAGGGAGATAATGGATAGGTCACGCCCCCTCTGTCCCACAGAGAGGTCAAGGGTCAGCACTCGTGATATTTTCAAGCTCCTCCCACTCAGCTCTAGTTACACACCATGATACCCCCCCCCCCCTTCTCTGTCACGCACACACAAATAAATACAGCACAACTGCTTTCACCTATAATTTACATGTAAAACATAGAACTCTCCAAGCTGTGGCCAGCGGAAGAGAAAAGAGGAGGTTTGTGTTGAGGTAGTGATGTGTTAGAGGAGCAGAGAAATGGGTAGCCACCCTCAGGAGCTCCTGCAGCAGAAAAGAGGTGGTTTGTTGTCTGTCCAGAGCAGAAGAGTTGATGAAAGAGTAAGACGTGGCTTTAGTAATCAGAGTAGCCACTTCCTGATAGAAGACATCTGGTTGACCAGAGCGGAGAAGCAAGAGAGGAGGAGAGAGTTAAGAGCAGGGAGGAGGAGGAGGAGGAGAAGGAAGGTAGGTAGTTCCTGCTGCCGGTCAGCAGTCATCAGAGCTGAATGATCCACCGACCTGCAGGTCACCACTAATCAGGCTGAATGACAGGGGGCCACAGGGCCCTGTGTGTGTGCAGATAGAGACTAGGCAGGTTCTGTGTGTAGACACAAGCATGCTTTGTGCAGTTCCTGAAGAAAAAAGTTTTGTGGCATTGGAAACTATTTGTTACACCATAGTGGCAACTATTTAGGTGTGTCTAATTTTATGTTTTATAAATACTTAATTTAATATTTTAGTAGGTTTTGTGTGTGTGTGTGTGTGTGTGTGTGTGAGAGAGAGAGAGAGAGAGAGAATTAACACAGAAAAGCAGTGTATTTATTATTATTTGATATTATATTTGTTGATTCCAGCTCAGCTCTGTTTTATGTCATTGTATATTAGTCTCTTTGATTATCTTAATGTAAATATCATCATCAGTTAATTCTAAACTTTCCGATCAACGATTAACCAAACAACAGTCCAAAAGCAAAAGGTAATTCAGTTTTCAGTGGTTATAAAACAGGAAAAGCTAGCAAATTCTCTCATTTGAGAAAACAAAAAACAGAGAATTTTTGGGCATTTTTGCTTGAAAATGATTGAATAATTGTAAGACTACTTGCAGATTTTATTGTCAGTCGACGACTAATAGATTAATCATGATGGAATGATTGTTATACCCTTCTGAACCCTTTCCTTGCAATATTTTCTTAGCGCACAGCAAGACACTCGCGTACAGCTACACAAGCTGAAGCCTGTTTGTGCACTAGTAAGGGTCATGTGAGCACAAACATGCACAAGGTGTGCACGTGTTTGTGGCGCATGCAGCTCATTTACTTTGGCTCTTGCTTTGCTCTTGCTTTTGAGGTCTGGAGGAGGTGCCAGACGGAAAGGGTTACGACAGCAAAAGGACTTGAAAAAGAAGGCTAGGACTAGAGTGGTGGGACCTGGTGGGGTAAAGCTGGGATTGACTGGTCTTAAGAGAGGGAGTTTGTGTGAGTGTGTAAATGCAAAAGTGTGTATGCATGTGTGTGCATGTGTGATTCATTACTCTCACTGAGGAAAATGAAAAGAAGCGTTCATTAGCCCAGAGGAGGAGGTAGAGACTCTCACAGAAGGTAGAGAGAGAGAGAGAGAGAGACACACACACACACACACAGTTTGAATGAAGGCTCGTGTGAAAGAGATACAAAGGCGGACTAAGTTTTGTAGGTTGCAGACCTACAAGTACCTGGATGTGGCCACACTACGTCAGATAAATTTGAAAATGCATGTTTTGCGGCAGTAAAGTTTTGCAGACGCTGGCTTTAGTTTCTCATTGTTTGGGGTCCCACAGACTCTGCTGCTGCTATGTGTATAAAAATAATAACAATCATTGCATAATCCTGCATGAATTAATACATATTTCTTTTGTTTGCCAAAAAAAAAACAGTTCAGACAAGTGCAGTATGAGATTCTGCATAGTGACTTGTGGTTAGGAGGTTTATGTTTCTAATGAATTTTCACACAACTAGTAAAAGTATCGTTTATATTACAATATTAGGTATGATGGATTATTTTAACTCAAGAATCAAATGTTCTTCTGCTTTGTTTTGTTATTTGCCAGTAGAAACAGGAATGATGAAGATAAATGATGAGTGTGGCCGTTTTAAAACACAGAATAGGTGATCCCAGAGAGCAGGAGGCCACAGAACAGAGGTTAAACCAGTACAGACTCAGCAGAGTAACCAGGCTGCTGGTCTCACTCCTTGCCAGATGTTGGCTGTGATGCACAGTTTTGTTGTTCCCCCACGAAAATAGAGCTAGAGATCTAGCCGTTTGTGGACGAGATCTCGTGGAAATGGACCGAAAATTCTGCTGTGGACGTATTCACACACAGTGTTTTCAACTTTAGCCGGCTCAGTGTGGACTTGGTCTTAGATGTGCAATTGATTTTTTTTTGTTTTTTGTTTTTTTTGTCTTTTTTGTGTGTGTAGATCAGGAGGTGGTAGACGGCAGCAGCGGCGTCGGAGCTCAGGGCTTCTCCATAAGAGCTTCTCCCAAGACCACCCCGCGGTGAGTATACACACTCTAACGCACACACACACACACACACACAGATGCCCCCCCATCCTATCCCACCCCACCCTCCCCATTTACATTCCTCACTGCCTCCCCCCTCCACCTCCCTCCCCTCCTTCACCCATCCCCCCTCGCTGCTTTTCCCTCCGCTGGCCCCTCGTCTCCTCTCTCTCTCTCTCTTCCTCTCACTCCTCACACACACACATGCACACACTCTCCCTTTCGCTCTTGCCCCTACAGGCAATTCTCGCTCTCGCTCAGCCAACGATAACTTGTGTTTTTGAAGGTGGTAACCATCCTTCAACTCCAGTTAGATTTTTTTTTTTCCCCCCACCTTGGTTTAATCACACATGGAAGAAGACAGTCTGATGATTTTGCCGCATCTCCTTCATTTGGGAGCATTTGCATGGAGCTTTCAGGATGGGAATGTTGATGATACAAATGCATTTTTGTTTGTTTCTACTTCTTTGTGGGATGGATAATTTCACTTGATGAGGTTGGTCACAATTTTCAGTATTTTAGATTTTTCTTTCTTTACACTGCACCTGTAATAATTCATGTCTTTCATTTAGTGTTTTGACAGGGTGGCATTTAATTTAGAAAAAACAGAGTGACAGAGAAAATGTAGTAGCATATTTGACATCATTTTAGTCACCTCGAGGATTTTGTAAGTAATTTAATCTTTTAATATCAATATAGTGAGCATATTTTAGATAACGCTGTGACTTTGACACTACCACATCAGTGTGTTTACGTTTGCGGTGTGATTCAAAAGTGGGAAAATGTTGCCGTTACTGTCCGTTTTTCCCCACATTAAGCAGCTCACTTTCTGTCCTTTCCATTCTCTCCTGCTGTCTCTCATTTCCCGTCTTTCGCACTCAACAGATTGTCTCGGCACACACACATACCCAAGATTTATCGCATCAAGACAGTCCACTTCCCTCTTTCTGTCTCTCCCTCTCTCTCTCTTGCATGTCCTCTTTTTCTCCCTCTCACACACACAGACAGAAAGCCTGGCCCCTTTTCATTAGAGGCCACTGTAACAACAAATTGATGTAGTTTTATAGCCAGCAGTGTCTATGTTTGTCTGACGTTTATGTTGGGTCGTTAATCTCCCCATTGACCTCTCTATCTCTCCTCTTCTATCCATGCTCGCTCTCTCTCCCTCTCTCTCTCTCTCTCTCTCTCTCTCTCTCTCTCTCTCTCCCTTCATTCAGCTCTCCCATTGGTGGCTTGCAGATCCGCTATGACTCCTCGGGGTCGTTGCCGGGGCCAGGGTTGCTAGGGGCGGGGGGAGGCGGAGGGGACACGATGCCCCCGGTGGCCACCAGCATAGAGCAGCTCCTGGAGAGGCAGTGGAACGAGGGGCAGAGCTTCCTGCTGCAGCAGGGAGCGCAGGGAGACGGTGAGAGGACACACACACACAGAGTAAAACACACCTGAAGGCGCTGACATATATTTTTTTATACCAGTATCAATACAATACCTGACTCTATGTTCTGATATCTCACAAAAGTTGAACACTTGCCTGCTCATGTGATTCTTTTTTTCCTGTTTTTTCAAATGAGTCAGATGATCATTGAATGATGAAGGCTGTGAGAACACCAGACTCAGCTGTTCAGGTTGCCTTAAAATGTCTAAAATAAGCAACATTTTGCTTTAAAACAGGAACAATCTGATGAAAGAATAAGACCACAAGATATAAATCATACAAGACATTTGGTTTGAGCTTTTTGTACTTTTGAGCTTTTTGTAAAGTATTGAGGTTCGATACCCGCCCCTACACACTACGGCTAATCATTGTTTGCTCAATTCCTCACTTCCTATCAATTGATCCATCACCCTTTTGCCTTCCAACTGTTGCCATTTACTTGGTCTCTCGCTCCCTCTCTTCAGTCGCTTTCTCACTTTATCTGTTATTGTAGCCTCTGTCCATCTCTGGCTGTTATCTGCCTGTCTGAACATCCCTTCAGGGATCTATAAAGTGAAAATGAAAACGGGAAGGCGGCCTGGTTGTTAGAAAGGTCATCCTTCATGTGCACAAGTCAGGTTTAAGTTTCTGTGTCGTCGTCCTCCTCCTCCTCCTCGGAGGCTCAGTTGTCCTTGAGCTCTATGCTGAGTCGGCACAGTCACCAGGGTCACTGTTCTGTAGCTGATCTTGACCTCTGACCTCCCCGTGGAGTATATCTGTCTAATCAGTCACTGAGTTGCTTGGTGTTTGCCTTGTGGAAGGAGTGGCCTTTCAGAAAGTCAGAGTATCCTGAAGTTTAAGTTTGAAAAGCTTGTGTTGACCTCACCCTGCGATTATTTTTATTGTCTCAGTTTATTTTTTTATTTTTTTATTTTTTTTATCAGGAAGCAGAAAGTGCTGCCGCTCCATTTTACTCAAATACTTTGATCAATCAATCAGATCAATCAGTTTTGTTCATCTCATCTCTTTCAGTGGTGGGCATGTTAAAGTCCCTCCACCAGCTGCAGGAGGAGAACAGGAGGCTGGAGGAGCAGATTAAAACTCTGACCATGAAGAAAGAGAGACTGCAGCTACTCAGCGCTCAGCTATCAGTGCCTTTCACCCCCAGCACGGCCTCCTCTGGTACACACACACACAAATGTACTCATAAGTAATCATTTTATTATTCATTCTATTTTTTAACGTGTTTATTGCCAATAAGTAAGATTGTGAAGGAAAAGCAGGATAATGAACATGTATTCACACTTTGTGTTGCTTCCAGACGAGCTTACAAACTATAAACAAATATTAAAGCTGAAACAATATTTTCTCATCCCAGCTTTTCAAGTGTGAAGATGTATTTCTTTTTTGTATTTTATTTTATTTTAAATTCAATATTAAATAAAACAAGACATCTGAGGATGTCACTGTGGGCCTTGAACACATCAGCAGCATAATCAGTGAAATTAATAATAAAAAATAATGCATTAATTTGTGTTCCAGATGTGAAAGGAGCTCATCTGGGAGCCACTGATTCGTCTTTACCTATGGCAGCTCAGGTAAGAACAAACAATAATTAAAGTAATTAGCTACAGTTTAGTGAAACAGGCATCAGATGGTAAAGTTTAGTGATGAGTCATGGTTTTACACATTATTACATTTACACCATCAGTAACATACATTTGTCTTTAAGCGTATCATCAGAAGAATGAAGGAAATACATGTTTCTCTTTCTCTCGCTTTCTCTCAGGACAGTGCGTCATGTGGTGGCCACAGCAGTAGCGGCTCCACCTCGTCTCTCTCCACCCCTCCCTCCGTCTCCCAGAGCCCTCCCCAGCCTCAGCTGAACGGCATCGCTGCCGTGGGAACTACCCCAGCCGGCCTGGGCGGTGTGGCGGGGCTGATGGGAGCTCTGGGCGCAGGGAGCGCCCTGGGCATGGGGGGAATTGTCGGGGCGCTGAACGGGGTGATCCAGACGCCGGGTGGCACCGCCAGCCCTCACACACACACTACAGGAGCAGCTACCGGCGTCACGTTACCAGTTAATAATAGGTACGTCTGATCATCCTGAAATCTTTTTGTGTCTCCTCAAAAATGGTGTTTCATGGGCATGTTATACATCATAACACCGTTTCACGTGGAGTCGTATCACCGACTAAAATAATTCAGTTAACTGTCAGCGGATAAAGAGACTCCAGGAATCATCAAGCCTCGTCTCGTGTTGTTTAAATAAGAACTTTATATCCTCTCTTGTTTTTTTTCCCCCTCTTGCTTGCGTGTTGGATTCTAGCAGCTCAGCAACTAGTAAGAACAGGTGAGACAGAGATCTGTTCAGCATCACAACAACCTGTAGCTCTCGTCCTTTCCATCCTCCATCCGTCTCAAGCCTGTGAAGTTGTGTTGTGTCTATAGTTATGTGCAGTCACATCCCCTTTTAGCTATATTTCTCGCGACATTCATCAGGATATTTAAGAGGAGTTGCACGAGTGGTGTGAGGACAGAGTGTTTACTGTGTTTGTCTGACCTCGTGTTGTGTTTTGTCTCGTCAGCGCTGCACGGTTCGGCCTGCTGTCTGAGCAGCAAAGACTCCTGCAGCAGCATCAGCTCCAGCAGCTGCTGTCCTCACAGCCTTCAGCGGTACGACACACACACACACACACACACACACACACACACACCACTATCACACAGTTAAACACACACAAAGACATTGAGCTATTAATAATAGTCTAAATCACCAAGCTTATCAACCCTACTCCATCCTCATTGTTGTCCTCTTTCCCGTCCAACTCTTTTTTTCCCTTCATTTCTTGTCCGTAATTTTCACTTTATCCCTCTTTTTCCTCTTTTTTTCCCCATCCTCATCTTTGCTTCCTCCCCTCCCCTCCCTTCTTCTCTCCCCCAGGAGCACCAGCAGGTGCTGCTCTACCAACTGATGCAGCAGCAGCAGGACCTCCAGCAGCTGCAGTCCCTCTCCTCCTCTGCCCAGATTCCCTCTATCCCTCTCTCCTCCGCTCAGCTGCCCATCAACAACCTGCTGCCCGGCGCCCAGAGCCAGGGCCAAGGCGCCATCACCGCCAACCCCTTCCTGGCGCTGCAGCACGCACATGCTGACACACACGCCTCGGGGGCACAGAAGCCGCGGCTAGCTGAGAAGGCCGTGGGCGTCGCAGGGCAGGAGAAGACATGACGGCAGATGCTCTTTTTGTTGTTGTTGTTGTTGTTTTTTTTTTTTGTTTTGTTTTTTTTAAATAAATAAATATGCAGAGTTTTCTGGAGATCTGCCTGTTGGTCAACTTTGTAGTTCAGCGAGGAGAACATTGGCAGCAGAGAAATCTGTGCTCCTGGTAGATTATGCTTACCAGTTGTCTCTTCTAATACATTAGCACACACTGTGGCGAGTGATGGCATTCATTTGCAGTCACTAACTCACTCTAGTTGACTTTTCCAGGTTTATTTTTATTTTAGTCTTAACACGACATTTTGTGTTGATTTGTACAATTTATTTCCATCCAGTTTTTTTTTACATTCTAGCTTTAGGGCTGCTTCAGGTTCTTATTTTGTTACTGTTGAGATGATGATTTTCATTTAATATCACTGGTATTGGCTTAGTGTGTTAGTGTCAGTAATTAAGCACAGTGTGCCCGTTCTCTTCTCTCAGCAGGTGAGTTGTCTAACAGGTCGGCTTTTCCTTTAATTAGTGTCTCTCACTATTTTCTTCTCTAATCTCATCATTCTGCTTCTTCTTCTTCACTTTTCTTCTGTGTCTTGTCATGGTGTCACGTGTGTTTTTGCATCATTTCCTCTCTTCTGTCCACATTTCCCAACACTCGCATCCCATGTTTGGTCTGGTCTCTCTGCTGTCTCACTCTCTCAGGGGCTTCAGCTTTTAGAGTTGTGCACTCGGCACACAAGCTAGCACACACACAGAACTGCAAACGTAAAAGAGGAAAAATAACAGAAATACATGTTTATAAAAAATAGAGAAAAAAAAAAGAAACTACAATTCCCTACCACAGGACTTAACAGTAGCAGATGTATGTTTGACATCTGTCTCGCAGCGGTCCCGAGGGGAATACGGGGTGAGAGGCTTGTGAAAATATCCCACATGTTCTCACTGTTGCCTCTCTCCCCGTGTCTCTTTCACTCCGTTTGTGTAGATCCATTAATGTCAGTGAGCCAAGCCTCGTACAGTCACCGCAGAAGCCTTGCTTTTGACTGTCTCTTCTCTGGGCCAGATACAGGGGGCTCACTCAGGGAAGTGAAATGCAACAAGGAGGAGGGGGGGGGGGAAAGGAAGTTGAATGTTCAGAGGGATGCAATAATCCACATGGCACAGCCTCACAAAGAGAAATTATGCAGTTGGTCGTCAGCAAGTGGAAGTCATTACATTTCATCTTCCTGATTGAGCCCCCCGCTGCACCTACCTCTCAAGCAGGACCAGCCTATCAGGACCTAAAAGGCCGACAGCAGCGGCCGCTTAAAAACCCACAACAGTCAGGACTGGCCAATCAGGGTCCAAACCCAAGTGCCTGAGGCCAAGGGGGGGGGAGGCGGGATTTCTTTTTCCTTTTTACCTGTGTCCCTGTCACTCAACTCAGTTGTTCACAACGCTACTGGTAATTAAGCTGCGTTGCTAAGGCAACAGATTACAAAAAGACTTGGTAATGGACAAGTCGTCTCTTTAATAAAACCAGGAAATTTTATTCTGCTGCATTCTCTAATATCAAAGCCAACTTTGTATTGTGCTTTTTATTTATTGGGAGTTTGTTTGTGTAATGGGCATAAGATGATATATTTTAAAAGCCTGCTGGTGTTGCAATTTAACATCATTTTGTACTACTGTGTAAAGTTTTGTTTGTCTTTTGTTTTTTTTTGTTTTTTTTTTCTCATACAGTCGAATCTTGCTGTAAACCCTTTTAATGACTTCTATTCTGTGTTGTGTTTGAAAGCTAGAAGCTACTTGATAGTTGGCTGACTGGGGAGGGGGGGTGGGTGGCTGTATATAGCTGTTTGTAGGGGGGAGGAAGTGTGTCAGTGGGGCGTTGAGTGGCACAGTTTTTACCTCGTTAAGTGTACATAGACCTTTCTCATTGGCCGTTGGTGTACATAAGTGATTGTGATTGGCCGTGCTGGTGTGAAGGAAAGCCAATGAAGCCTCAGTTTGTGTGTGTGTGAATCTTTAGGACCAGACAAAAAGGTTGACAGTGACTGGACACACAAAGTATTAATTTATTTTTATATGTTCAGGGACATTGTGTTTCTTTTTTAAGTTTTGCACCATTTTCTTGATGAGAAGTCATTTTATACTTGGGGCACCGTGTTTTCATCTGTGCGCACATTTGTTTGGATCAATTTTTTACAAGTGGAACATAACTGGGGGGGGAAATTTGACATTGTATTTCAAAACACCAAAATAAAGAAACACTATGGATAAAGTAAAAGGTGCTTTTGGTCTTTGTGTCGAGGAGTGTGTTCAAAATGTACATAACAGTGAATATTTTCCACTAATTGTAAAGGTGTATTGCACAATGTTAATAATTCAATTAATATTAAACATACTGACACATTCTAAACATTTCACTTTTTTTAGAACAATATAAATTTTAATTTTAAAATGCTTTTACTGCTTACAAAAAAGTCTGCGTGGACTGGATTAGTCGCTACTAATGCCCTCAGTATATTAATCTAAAATCCATTAAATGTGCCGTTTTAGCATACTTGGACTCTAAATCGATTCATGTTAGTTTTTCAAGTTTATTTTAATAGTTTATTTGGGACAGTCCTCATTCATCAGCAGAAAAAGATAGCTGCAAATGATCCAAAATGAGAAATAGAAAGCTCATTTTCATCTGGACAGACATTTAAAAGGCACCTTTAAAAAAATAAAAGAATAAAAAAACATTTAAAATCAATACACAAAATAGAATTGGTACACACCAATAAAATATACCTCATAATACATAGTAACAATCCATACCAAATAAATAGAATTATATACAAATATTTCTGTTTCTTTGTTTTACTGATCACATATAAAATTATGACTCATGAAGGCAAAAAAGCTGTAAATTGTAAAATATTAGATCTATTTTATTTCAAATTAACTGAGTAGAGACAATATTAAATGACATGGTGAAAGTGAAACGGCTTACCTGGTTTATATTTCATGGCATTAATTACTTTGCAAATTATGGAGGAGATGGCAGCAGCATGATGTGATTTATTCAGTAACAAGGGGGAGGAAAATGAATAATCATCGAGCTAAGAAGTGCCAATAGAAGCTGAACATCTTTAAATTTAAACAATGTGCTTCAAGGCTCCTGTCCTAACAAATATGCACACACACCCCCCGAAGCTGATGACTTCCAGCTGCCAAGAAACAACCAGTGTGTGTGTGTGTGTGTGTGTGTGTGTGTGAAGAGGTGGGGGTACCATTCTGCTACATCTGCTTCTGCCCTGGTAATTAAAAGCTCACTTTCCTTCTGCACCCCTGCTCCCCCAAAAATACAACCGCCCACCCCCGCCTCACCCCCTTCAGGAGTTTTAAGTCCCCCCTCTCTCTCTCTCCACACACACACACACACACACACAATCTAACCTGCATTCACCAACACAACCCCCCCTTTTCTCTTCCCTTTTTCTCAAGCACTTGCTCACACACCCCTCCCACTACCAAATATCCCTCACCATGCCCCCCACCCACCCCCTCCACTCACTATCAGCCCTGTCAATCACAGCCAGGCTGTTTAAATAGCATACCCCCCTCCACCACCACCACTACCACACCACCCAGGACCATCTCTTTTTATAAGGCTCCATCATCAGAGCTGCCTCCCCTCAACTCCCTGTAATAGCAGCACCACCCTGCCACACAAACACACACACAGGGCAGAGCTGCTGTGTCCATCATCGATCACACTCCCCCAGAAATCCTCCCTGGGGGTAGGAGGGTTTACCAGCTGATGGAGGACCCCTGTGTGCTGCCCGACCAGGTGCCTGATCGCAAAGTCAAAACATTACTAAGCCCTGGTGTTCAGGACACACTCACACACACACTCAGGACAGATAGCAGGCCAGCAGGAGGGTTAAGCCCTGGATGATTAGACAAATGTTGGGCAGATATCTGTGGCCTCAGAAGTGAGCTGAGTTGCTGTCACAGAGGAATGCAGCAACATGGGTACCTGCATGTAACTGAGCAGACTCTTTAAGCTTTTGTCCCTGCATTGTAGTATTTATACTCCTGCCTCAAAATGAAGCATTTGGCATTTTTCAGAGACAACAAAGCTGCAGAACAAAAGTGCAATCAAGACAGCTCGAAGCAGAGTGAAACCAAAGAGAGGAAACCTTGATTTGATTCTGGATTTTATTTGTTTTGTCTTGATTGCATCCATGAAACCCAAATGACACAGCTTGAAATGATTTGACTCTAGAAATTTATAGTACACACACAAATCACAATCACAATTTAGGTAAAACAACGTAAGTTATGTGAGTAGGTTGTTATGAATACAAATGTTTAGTTTCTGCTCAAATACAGATTTTGACTTTATTTTACATCGACCTAAAAGAACAGACTTGGACTTCAATAAAACCAAGAGGAACAGAAAAATATGTTTGTTTGTTTGTTTTTTTTATCATTTCTGTACATCTGTGTAAAAGGTACCAACCACTACTTCCACTATGACCCACAATTAAAGCCACACTTCAAAGTGTTTCTTACCCAGTCCACACAACTACAGGATCCAGGATGCATCACTGTACAATAAAAAACAAACAAATCAAAAAAAAATCTTCAATTTTGGTGATTTTGAATTTTAAGGAATTTCTCATGTTAAACATATTAAAGCTGACCCATCTAAAAAAATGCATTGTCCCAAAGCTGAGAGCAGAGCTGTGTAAGCCCTGTGATCCTGAAGGGCTGATGATGGTTTGGAGATTTTTTTCATAGGACACTGATTTTTCACATATTCATATATATATTTACGGATAGAGGTATCTTTCTCATACTGGATAAACTCAGAGCAGCTCAGACGTCACTCTAGAAACTAAACCGAAACCATAAAACAAGTTAACCAAGTGCCATGAGTAATTCCTACACAGGTTTTGGCATATGTTTGGTAATTTAGTTAAATTATTTAATTAGACCTCAGCCTCAAAGAGAGAGAGAGCAAAGAGCAATAAAGCTGAGAGAGGCTCCGGTGTAATAAACCATTAGCAGGGGGAGGCAGCCGCTGGTGTGTACAGTAATGCAGTGTAAATCATCACAGAGTGGCTGCCATTAGGAGGCTTAATCCTAGCCAGAAACCTGCAGTCAGCTGCTAGGGGCCCTGATCCGGTGCCGAGTGGAACCAGATCCGGCAAACAGAGGTGTTTAGGGCCGGGGAAGGAGGAAGAGGAGGAGGAAGGGTACAAGGAGAGTGTAGGGGGAACAGCTGAGGAGATTCCCAGAGTGTGTGTGTATGTGTGTGTGTGTGTGTGTGTGTGTGTGTGTGTGTGTGTGTGTGTGTGTGTGTGTGTGTGTGTGTGTGTGTGTGTGTGTGCATGTGTGTGCATGTGTGTGCCCCCCACAGGTCTCTCTCCTGTAGGATAATGGTGGCAAAGAGAAGCAGCAGGATTCAGCCTCATCCCTCTTCATTCACAGATAGCTTGTATTCTTCTGCTAAGTGACACCCCTCTGTCACCCCCCTGATACACACACACACACACACACACATACACCTATATACACATCCTTCCCTCTTTTTCTCTGCTTCCCAGTCAGTTCAGTGACACATTTAGAGCTTCTGGATGCAACAACAACACAAGCAGTGCCTGAATAGTAGACCAAACTGGACAAAACCCAGTAAATATAACACAACAAATGCACCGTTCATTCTTTCATTTGAGAATCAAGAAACATCAGTTATGTTTATTTAGCTTAACATTTAAAAATGTATCTCTGAGGGCTAACAATCTGTACCATACAACACTTCCTGTCCTCAGACCCTGAATACAGATACAGACACATAACTGCATAAAAGTACTTTGTTTGAGTGATACTTGACCACATGAGTACTCCACATGAGTTTAAATATAAAACTGTTTTACAATCATCATTTACACTTAAACATCCTAAAATACACCATTAGACACAAGGAGATGAATACACCAGAGAGACTGTTACATATCAAATAATTACAAAGAAAATAAAAATCCAGGTAGTTATGGGGAAATGTATTTCAAATATAAGACACTAAAGTAAATATTTGTAGATAAAAACAAAACAAAAAAAACTCCAAACCGAGTCTGCTGGCTGTGAAGCTGGGTGTTGAAATATGTCTAATAATAAAAATAATATATCTAATCTACCTGTTACATTTGTTCATTTGTATCATGGTGGCTACCGTCAGAGGAAAACTGCACATAAAAATGAAAAAATCTCCAAATATATAACAGTTGGCTACATAAGAGTAACTCTACTCTTAATGTGTTTTGTATACTATTTCAGATAAATTAAATTGTATAAATAACTTTAGATAATATAATAGGAGTCATATTCTGCTGTATGTTCGTGCGCCACATGGATGGAAAGTGCTGATTTCAGTATAAACAGTTCATCGCTCCGCCGTGTGGCTTCGTCTTCCCCGGGACTCAGCGGCGCCTGTTCCGCTCGCCTGCCGCGCGGAGTCGAGGGCTGCGCGGCCAGCGAGCCGCTCCTCCCCCGCTGCATGAGACTCCCACTACCGGTCGAGAAGAAAGGGGCTCCTAAAACCGCACACACACACACACACACAATCGGTGAGGATAAATTCCCTGTGCGCCAAGAGCGTGTAAATTCAGCAGCGAAGGGAGGGGATTTAAATACGTGATTTTCTGTTGTCTGCTATTCCCCTTCGGAAGGGGAAATGCAGCTCAGCAGCAGCAGCAGCAGAGCCGGTTTCCACCGCAGGGACGAGTTTACTGCGTCTCAGATCACCGTGCATGTTTCATATTAGGCTCCCCGTCATGTTTACTGAAACAAGATATTGTTAAATGCTGGTATAAGATATAAAATAATGTCCAAACACTCTCCTAAAAATATTGTATAAAAAGATATTCACGTATTGATACAGAAGGCAATTAAACTAGCACAAAATGAAAGTATAATGTAACATACATGCAGCCTACATTGAGGGAAGTATTGTTGTAATATATTACATTTTTAAATACACACATGAGCTTATGATAATGATTTTGTGACCTCCTGCAGTATACCACAAGGATATGGTGTTTTATAATATTCATAAAGTGACTTACAGTGAGGTTTGGGTAGGTTTAATCAACTGATTTCTCACTCTATTACTATAATCTTAACATATTTCAATAGGGAATAGTTTGGCCATGATGTTTGTCTCTTAAATGAACAGCCTCCTGTCTGTTACGGCGACCTCCAGTGTGTTGTTTTAAGACCATGGACCACAGCAGCCAACTGCAGGGAAGCCATATGACCCACACAGAAATGCACTAAATTATGTATAAATCCAGTTAAAGTCATCCAGAAAGCTTTTTGTTTTTCATCATTTGTGTTGTTTTAAAACTAGAATTAGTCTTAATTGTGGTTCAAATCATTTATGGATTCAACAGTTAAAAATGCTGATTTTCACAGGGATCCATAGTGACCTGTTAGACCTTATCTAGAAATAGAATAACACCAGAAATTAAAGGCACAAACACACTCGTAAACATTTTACCCTCACCTGCACAAAAAAAGGACAAAAGGCGACACTGCATTTCCTTATATTTACCATCAGTGTAAATGGGCTCCGGGTGAAGAATGAAACACCATTACAAGGACAGGTGGTGCTGGCAGAGATGAATGTAATCTTGTGGGGTTATAATGAATGTGACGGGATATAGATCTGAGATGAGATCTGGTTTGATCATCAGGTAAAAATAGATCAGTCAGCGGCAGATCATTACTGATAATTACTTTCAAATGGTTGGCTATGTGAGAGGTCTATATTATTAAATAATTGCAGCCCTGGTTAGTGATGGCAGGTTGAGGTGTCTGTGTGTGTGTGTGTGTGTGTGTGTGTGTGTGTGTGTGTGTGTGTGTGTGTGTGTGTGGCATGCCCATATATATAATAATTACATTAAAAGTGATAGAGCGTGGAAGAGGGGTATTATTAATCAGTCTCCTTTCTTTACTTGTTGTCAGGTGTCAAATTTGATTTCAGTATTCATCAAGAATAGTGTTTCAGCTCTAAAGCTTCCATGCACTAACAAATTATAAATCCTCTGATATCCACCCTTCACCCACCTGTGTGTGTATTTTTTATGATTAGCTAATAAAGCTGCAGAAAGAGGGAGGCTTGTACATACACACAAACACCTGAGGGCTGCCCTGAGCAGTTGAGGTATATGCCTTGCTCAAGGACACTGCAGTGATAGTAAGGAACATATCATCCCGTGGCGGGCTCAGCTAATTTCCAGCATTGAAATCAGAACATCGGAAACTGGAAGAGGAGTCAACCGCTGCTGCAATCACGATAAATGAGCGAACAAGCATGCAGACCTGGGATTTCTCCCAACGGCAACAGCTGTTAAATGGTAAAGACCAGGCTGTATAATGGTACAGGCTACAAAAGTGTAGAAGAGATAGAGAGAGAGAGAGAGAGCCCTCCCCTCTCTGCTGTTCATCCACCTATCAGCAGGCCTCATTTATTATGCAGACTGGAGACCCTGGGCTGGAGGTGAAGGCTAGTTTGTTTGTTTCACACACACACACACACACACACACACACACACACACACACACACACACACACACACACACACACAGCTGATTCAGTTTCTATGCTGTGGGAGTAAGGGGCCGAGAGAGGTATGAAGACTGCACAGAGAGAGAGAGAGAGAGAGAGAGAGAGAGAGATTTGTGTGTGTGTGACTGTGTGTTGAACTTGTTGCAACAACTCTGATTGAAATATTAGTTTTAATGGTTTATAACAAGGTAAGTGTGTGTGTGTGTGTGTGTGTGTGTGTATGTGTGTGTGTGTGTGCTTATGCTATTTGAACATGTGTGTATGCGATCACACAGACCTTGAAAAACACACACAAAAGGGGCCGGCATGTGTGTGTCTTTCTGCTAACTTGTATCTCTGCTGGGTTTTTTTTTGTTTTTTTTTTGAGGGAGGACACAAAAGGCCACTCCTGGTGAACTGTAAATGCATTTCACCCTGAAAAGCATCTGTGGACACAGGTAACCTTAATGTAGGATGTTTAATGAATTTGTCATAAAAATGACACCTTGAAAACTGCTGTGTCTCCTACAATAGAAGCAGACGAATGACCTGGAAATATCACCAATTAATCATCAGAAAAATGTGAAGTTTTGGACTTTAGCTTGCTAGCACAAGCTAAACCCAAATGTTCTAGCATTAGCAAGCATTTGCATGACATAAATCAGTTGATGATGGCGGAATAAAAATGTAAACTCCTGTCTATTCATGAAAAGGAACTTGGTGCATCTATTAAAATACTAATTTTGAGGTATTTCCATTTTGTTTTTATGCTACTTTATATTTACCTCCACTACCTTTAAGTCATTAAGTAATACTGTATTTTTTACCCCATTAAATTTATTTGGCAGCTGTAGCCACTTTTAAAATTCATATTATAATTCAAAACATATGCTAAGCTTTTAAAGTGAAACACATACCTCTGTAGCTTGCGGCCCTTTAATATCTGTGAGTTGTTAGTTCCACCAAATATCAGAGATACTTCCCCTCTAAACTTCTCCACTTGTCAAAATTATGAAATATTTCAGACATCGACACAAAAAGAGATGATGAAAGATGAGAGAAAGGTCCGAAATATGAATACAGATCGGTGGAGCTGAACTATTTTTTCTTCTTTCCTGCCCCATTAATCATCTGACGACTTTTCAGATTTATCTGGTGACCCACCTGAGGGGGCTCGACCCTCAGCTTGGGAAACACTTAACTGTATACAAAGAAGTTAAAAGTAACTCCACCATGACCAGACAGACTAGAGCAGTAAATTATTACTGTAGGAGTACTTTTACTTTTTGATTCTTTAGGTACATTTTGCTGATAACACTAGTACTTTTATTCAAGTAATACTTCTTCCAGCACTTAAAGTATTTCAGTTGTAAAGAACATAACCAGAAAAACTACAACACAACATTAAGAAGTAACAGGTCTCTTGATGTTGTTAGAACTCTCGCATTGTGATACAAAAAACACTGTGTAACTGAGCACATGCATATCTGTTTATCAGTGGCTGAACAGAACCCCTGCAGGTCAGCGTTACATAGGGATAGGGCTCAATAATCTGCCCTGACACACTATACATGATTAAATAAGAGTATAAAATAACAAGAAAGTGTATTCCCATAACTGGGATATATTTTTGATATTAAAAAGTACTATTCTCCATTAGTCTCCCTCGTTCCAAGCTGTTGACACGCATTAGTGGCACAATTATAAAAGCTGTGGTCTAATCTTTTAAAAGTCCCAGGGTAATGTTGGAAATGGGCAGAGGAGAAGGAGAGAGGGGGATGGAAGAGGGATAAAGGGAGGAAGGGGAGGAGAGAAACTCAATCTAAAGCACCAGGTGCACCTTTTGTCGACATAATCTCCCAACCCTTGAGACCGTGCACACACTGGCCAACATATACAGCCTTTCATACATACACATGCTGCCTTTTTTCGACCAGGGGATTTGGATCCTGGGTTGGCTCTGGTCATATGTAAAAGGGGACTCTCAGGTCACTGTGCTGCCAGAAAGGAGTTTGGTCCATTTTTTTTTATTTAACCACACTTATGTAATAATCAATAGGACAAGACCTTTAACTTTAAATTGTAGTGCTCATATGGATTTATCACAAGTTGACACTGTGCACAAAATTGTAGTCAAAAGATTATCTGTGTAGGTTTGCTCCAGAGGGAAATGCTGTCACATGTGAGTTCAGAGCACGTGTTCCTCGGACAGAAGCATTTTAATGTGTGAGCTAATTTTCACATTGCATCCTGACATTTTATATATAGATAGATATAGATAGTTTTTAAAACACCATTAAACCTTGTGTATCATTTACATGCAGTATATGAACAATTAATAAATAATCATATACATACATTACACACTATTGATGTAAGCAGATATATTAACATTCCTAAGTGTTTATTAATTCATTTGGCAACAATAACTCAACATATGAAGTTGAACAATGTAGCGTATGACTTCATGAGTTTTCAACACATTCATTAACAGTCTTCAACCCACCTGTGAGTGATTTGTATAAACACTTGATGTACGTTCATGTTTATAGCTGCGTTCTTAACTTATACAATTGTTGACAAGTACATAAACACTTAAAGTGACTCTATGTGACTTATAAAAATAGACATTTTTATAAGTGTTTTAGAAAGAACACTTTCTTCTTCCTGCAAATGAAATGTTGAATTCATAAGAAATACTTTGGTCGGTACACTCAGGGGTTTCGTTGCTACAGTGTTACTTTGTCTGGTATGGTGGCTAATATAAGCGTTAACGTAAACGTTAACCGATAGTTGTTGCTGTCCAAGTGACATTTGCTGCCTTTACATCTCCTCTCTACTTGTGCAACTGTTTTAGCACCTGTCATTATTGTGTCATTGTCCTGTAACAACTTCATTACAGCGTGTTGTAAAGTGCTTATTACGGGTTTATGTACTGCCTTTAAATGCTTATGAAGATAGGCCACACTCAAACAGCAAAAACCAGTTTGTTCATTATGGGTTTAAAAAAACAAATTCTTAAGCAGGAGGATATGCAGAGCAGCAGAGGATGAATGAGCTCTGTGTGTGTGTGTGTGTGTGTGTGTGTGTGTGTGTGTGTGTGTGTGTGTGTGTGTGTGTCTGTGTGTGTTGAAGGGAACGAGACCTGAGCTCACACCCATTGTGAGCCTACAGACATGTATTGATGCCTGCCAATCAGTTCACTACATTGTACAGGGAGGACAAGGGAGGCCAAACAAAGATCTGTCTTCAGAATAGGAGCAGTTGTTGTTGTGCATCTAAAAGCTTGAGATGGTGAAAACCTTGGATTGCACAAAAACACACCCTTGAATAACATTGCAGTGCATGTTAATCAATGGCTCTTACCACAGTGGATTTAAGTGGGCCAGGCACCCCTTGTCCACAATCCCTCACCCGTCATCCTTTAAGCTCGACCCCTAAACTCCTGTAAAGCCTCAAGTGGGGACGAAGCCAAGGACAGAGCAGGCTGCTCATTGTGATTTAATCTCTCTCTGCCTCTCTCTCAACCGCCAGAACAAACATCAAATATGGCCTCCTTATCAGGCCCGCCCTGCTCTATCTATCTATCACCAATCAATATCTCCTATTCTGTGTGTGCAGGCTTGTATGTATGTGTGTGTCTGTGTGGAACAGGTCTCAAGGGCTGCGCTAACTAAGGTCAAAGATCATGTATAACCCTCCAGCGTGGAATGACAGATGTGGCCGGAGGAAAACAAGATAAAAGAAAGGGAGGAGAAAGGAAAAAGAAAGGAGAGATTTATACCAGTTGCGTGTGTCCCAAACAACAGATCATGAAAAAGTGTTGTTATTATTGCGTCTGTTGTTTCTCCTGCAGGCAGAACTTCGCCTCGGGCCACCAGCGGACACTAGATCAGCTTACCTGAGTAAACGTCAACCTTGAATAATGGACTGGAAGCTTTGTCAGGGTCCAACCACCAACCACCTAAACAAGTAACTTTGTTAAACACTTCCTTCAGTCACGGGGAATAGGAATGAATATCAAAAGGCGTCGGCTTCTTGTGCTTCCTGTTTGCAGCGAGGAAGGAGAACCAAATGTTATGCTGAAGCCTTTGACCACCGGGTTCAATGCACGCACACACACACACACACACACATACACACTCAAATCGAAAGGTAGCATACATGCATGAAAGCCTTTTTCTCCCCATGCATGGACATGGATTACCATAGGGAAGTGTAAAGTGTATGCATATGCATTGAAGGGGGGCTCCTGAGGTGATATGACACTCTGTCTGAGCTACTATTCACCATGAAACAGCTCCATAAAGCTACAAAAATGCTGCCAGAGCTGCAGCCAGGCTGCAATGGCTGTTAGAGATAGATGGTGAGAGAGAGGGAGAGAGAGAGAGAGAAGGGGGGAAATCCTTTGTTCTGTCAAGGACTTAACACAATCAGAGTGTACAGTGTGTCAGGAGCGCACAGGCATATATCAACTTCAATCTCTTTTTAATGAAAAATCCTGCCCTCTCTAATATGTGCAAATTAACCTCTTCTCCTCCCTCCCTCCTCCCCTCCTGCCGTTTCCCCTTCTCTCTCTCCCTCTCCCTTACAGAGGCCCCTCACTCCCTCTCTCCTCTCTCACTCTCCACCCTCTTTTTTCTGTCCCTCTTCTTCTTCCTTTTCCACTGTTTCGCTTCACTTTCACCAATTTTTCCATGTCTGGCTTATTCAGAGGTGTAGGGCAAGATGTTGGCGGGAGAAGAAGAGAGATATTGTTGAAGATGTTGGAGACACACTTCTGAAGTCCATTAGCTTGTAGCTTGTTGCTTTAGCCATCCAACCTCACAGCGGCAATTACACACATCATTTAGGGGTAAAGGAAAAAAAAAGAGGAAATCAAAAAAAGCGTCCCAAAGTCAGTGTCCAGCAGCAGCAGCAGAATTAAAATTCACCCTCCATCCTCCTCTGCTCTCTTTGGTTTTCATCTCTGTCTCTCTCTCTGCTCCAACACACACTCCGAATCATGCTATTACCCTGATTATCCTGATGAGCTGGTCAGATCCTCGCCTTCTCATTCTGCCCATGCTGATTGTAATTTAGAAATTACACCTAATGAGGAATTTTTAAAGAACACGGCGACCGCTCTGTGCTGCCAGCTCCACGCCACTCCCTGCCCTAATGGATTTCCTGGTATGGAATCCATTTTCCCCCCTTTCTGCCCTGCAGGGGGTCCGGCTAGCCAGGCCCTCCCTCCCTCCCTCCCTCCCGCTCTCATATCCCCTACTCTCCAACCCCTCACCCCTACTCCACTAATTGAGGGCGACTGGTTTTGGTGAAAAGAAGTCATAATCATTGTTTCTGCTGCTAATTTAAGTGGTTAAGTGTACAGGATCGGCTCGCAGAATGAGGAAATGAGTATGATTAAATTTACATTTTTAATCTTAACAGCTAAAGTGCCAATTTCCTTTTTATGGTTTTGTTAAACTTAAACGCCATATGGGAGTTTGCACTAGATAAATGCACGTTGGTGCTTTTGTAGCATCTCAAGAGAGTTCTTTGGTTTTGAGTGCAGACTTAAAACCAGTGACAAAGACAAACAGCAGTTTATCCTGATCTTGTGCGATAAATAAAGAGAACTTAAAGATAAAAGTCCACAGATAAGTGATGCATCAAATGTCTGTAGATTATAGTTTTAACTATTTTAACTGTTATTAGTCTCACAAACACCTGTATGATGTGTGTGTGTGTTTTAGGGAGTATTTTGCAGAGATGAGAGAGAGGGGGGGGGGGCAAACACACAAATACACACTCACACGGGCACGCATGCAAATCAAAGCCATCAACAGCTTGTGATGAAGTGAGACGTCGTGGTATAAACAGAGTGTGCCGTTACCATGGAAGCCACTTTCACCTCACAGGCCGAGAGAGACAGGCCGAGAGACAGAAAAACACAAAGAGCCAAGGAGACAGGGAGGGAGTGACAGAAAAACAGTAACAGACAGACAGACAGTGGGTTACAAGCTCTCCTTCAGCTACATTTAATAGCTTTTCAAACCCTTTGGAGCCTTTTTCCCTTCCCTGGGAAAGAACCACTGTATTTGTACAGTAAGCCTTCCAAAGAAAAGGAAAAGTTCATTGAAATGTTGTTTAATAGCTGGTTGAACATTTACAAGTTTAATGAGCACATCACAAATCGACAGAAATGGACGTACAGTGGCTGTCGGAGGGGTTTTGTAGTTTTGGAGCTACATCTGTGCCTGTTTTGTCCCTTTTTTTCTTCAGCAGGTCACGGCCTTTTGCGCTTTAACTTCAGATGGCTTGTGGCAACATTTTTGTTGGAAAGACAGCAGGTTTACCTCACAGTCGTTAGTCAGTCGAGGCTGTCATACATGCACCGACTGAGACAATTTCGCTTCATCGGTTCTTAAGGAATTTAACACGGCGTATCAGAAATTCTTAGATTTATTGCTGTCTTTGTCAGGCATAAGTTTGGTAATACTCCAGCAAATGTTCTACCATTACACATGCATTTTACTTTATGAGGAGGGCCATAAACAAGATTTAAAATTCATTCAGCTAGAACTGGAACAAATCGCTGCCTGCATTTTCTGCATTGCACTGAATGTCCACTTCGCTCACCAATTTATAATAATAAAGCCTGTAGCAGGAAATTGAACATAGCGACCTGGTCATATGACATCAGACAGGCCGTCCAAGCGGAGAATCACAAGCAAAAGGGTACTCTAGATATCTTCTTTAATTTGGCCGGGACACTAATGACAAATTTCCTTCCTTTATACTTTATAAATGGGTCATCTCAGCCAAATGGAAACATTTATCCATTTAATACAGCTCTCTCTAAGAGATGTAGGGGTTACATAACTTCTACAATGGGCAGCTTAGTGACTGAAAAAGAAGAAGAAATTAGCTTAGAAGTGGCCTCAAAATGTTGAGAGTTCAGTGTAAAGAGAAAATTGTGCATATCTGCTTAAGAAGAGATTATTTCCTGAAAGTACGTCTGCCAGGCCAGATTGATTGCCATTTCCTTGTCATTTTGCATGTTGGGATTTTTAGCTGCACCCTCCACCTCAGAGCCTGATTGCTACCGAGCAGAAGAAGCAACTAGACTCCATACCTTCTGCGAAAAGGTCGGACGAGTGAGGCTGCTGTAGCGATGCTAGCTTTCAAGGTTTGCCAGAGAGGCTACAGGAGGTAATCAGAGGAAAATATGTCCTCTCCTCCTCCTCTTCTTTTAGACCTCCATTAGACCAGCCTGCCTCTGTCTGGGAAAATTGATTTTCTCCCTCCCCTCCTCCTCTCCTCTCCTGTTTCTCCTCTTTTTTTTCTTCTTCTCAGGTTCCATTTGAGGCTTGTTCATCCACTCTCAAGAGCAGTTCTGTGAGACAGAGAGAGAAAAGAGAATAGTTAGGCCACGACAGGTTGTTCACACATATAGTTATCCACCCCCAACAGCAGCCACCAAGACTCGAGCCTCATCTCTGCCTCATCTCTGACACACAGAGGCCTACAGTGATTTGAACTTCTCTCTTTATTCCCCCCTTTTTTCCCCCTCTTTACTCACCCTCATCTGCCTAATCCTTTCCTTCCTCTACTGTTCTTTCTCCATCTCTTCCTCTTTCTGTTGCTCTTCCACTAGTCTTCACACTTGCATCCCCCCTCCTTCTCTCAGAGCCAAGTCCTGGATCAATGCACCATTGATTTTCCTATCAATGAACATTAGTATGGATCAGACTGCTGCTTGCGCTGCCCTACCCTGAAAACTACACACACACACACACGCTCATACACTTACATACATGGATACATTATGAGCGCCTGTTGCCACAGGGACCACAGATTTCATCACTGCTCAGCCGTGAGCACAAAAAAAGGAAGAGCTGGGTGCTGTGGACAAAAGGGAAAACAGCAAGTAGAGACAGCGGTGGAAATAAAGGAGGGTGGGATTGATAAAAGAGAGGTTCTAGTTGAAAGCACAGGAGCCAATCAATGAAAGGAGTGACAGAAAGGGTAGGAAATGAAATCAGACCGAGCGGAGTTAGTGTTTGTTTCTTCGTAAAGGAAACAGTCATTGGTCAACTCTCTGCAAGTCGATTCACGGCAGAATAATTCAGTCTGATTGGCAACCAGCTCAGGCTGTTGATAATGGCTGCTGATCATGACAGTGAATGGATGCTGCGCTTTATCCACCTTTGGGTGTCTTTCTCTGTACCTCTCCCACACACTCACTTAAGCACACACACACACGCACACACATCTCTGTCTCCTCTCTCACCCTATAATGGGCTCTGAGTCAGGTGGAGATTGACACTTTTCTTTCTGCTGTGCTCCTTTTGTGTCCAACATTGTATTCATTCCACACAAACCAACAGCGGCCACTCGGAGAGAGCGCATTTCTGCACACATCGGCTACATTTTGCATCACCAAACAATGAACCTGCGCTTATATACTCGCCATTACCATCTGCAATTAACCCTGTGTTTGGCGGGGAATGTTGAAGGAGGAGAAACAGAAAAGTAAATATTTTCTATTTATTGTGTGGCCACACTGGACTGACAGACAGTCCACACTGTTACTTTAATAAATGAATGACCGCATAAAGGATGTTTATAATCGCTGTCTTTTCTTGCACAGTGAGAGAGGCCCTGCACGTCTTTGCAGTATGTCACAGTGTATAAATGGTCTTCTCTGGGCTTTTCTGAAGCAATGCTGTATCTTTCATAATTACACTTCCTCGTGTATTCATCTCTTTCACTTGTCAGGCAGGGTGGGGGGGGGGGGGGGAGAAGCTGTGTGGACTGGTCCTGATAGAACAAAGAAACATCCTTCTTTGGGAGTGCTTGCATGAAAGTTGATCCCCGGTTAAGACCCCCTGTACAAGGAAACTGAGACGCCTCGGGGCCGTCCTTCACCCTGCCTGATTGTAAAGCGTTTTAATTTGGACTGCAGTGGACGCCTGCCTGTGTCTCTGTCTGTCTGTCAGACTGCACAGATTGCATGTTTGTGATGTTGCCTATAACATAATTAATAAACATTACCAAATAAATCTATTTATTATTTATTGTTTTTTAAATGCATATTACATATTTTGTTTCTTTTTTCCCAATTATATAATTTCCAACATGAACAGTGAGCATTTTGTTTATTCTATTTGCTCTAACATCTTGATAATATCAGCACCGAGCATGAAGTATAGTGTGTCTCAAATTGTGTGTCAGGGTTCAAAATATTGAGGTTGCAGCAAAATATTAACCGCACTGTTGTTGTTTTTGGTTTGCTGCTGAATCTGTATATGAAAGTATTTATTCTAAAAAGGAGACAAACCATGTTGGGTTTCCTACATTTTTTTTTCTGGTTTTCACAAAGTATTTCACGCCTCGGGTCTGTGCAAGCCCAAAGGACAATTTAGTTTACAGGATGAATCAGGACATACAGAGGTTCTGAAGGACCTTGGTTGGTTCTTGAACATGCAAGCAGCCTTTAGAAATAGGAAGGCTGCATAAGATGACTTCACACACACAAAAAAAAAAAGGAAAAGTGTTTCTCAGCGTTGTGTTAAAGCAACATCTTTGCAGATTCTTTCCACAACAATGTCACACTTAGAAGCACAACAATCCCTTTATACTCAGCTGGCATTCAGACTTCTGTTGCATCTATACAACGGACCTTGAGTTTAGATGCTGTGCTGATAGAAAACAGTCATATTTTGCTGGTGTAACAACTTCACTTTGGGGTTTCAAAGCCTCCCCTCCCCTTTTTCATTCCTCCTGGACCCAACACAGATGGCCAAACATGAGAGTGTGCTGCCTTGGAAGATGGAAAAGGCAGGTGAAAGTAGGAAAAGCATGGATTTTTATTGTTGGATCAGTGATAAGATATGAAGTACTGCAGAACTATTCCTCCCTGACCACCATTTACAAATCCTCCTCTCTCTGCACTGACTGCAAACTTCCCTGGGACACACACACAGAGAAACAAACCTGTGGGAGCTGAAGAAAAAAAGGGGGGGGGGGGGGGGGCAGCCCGCAGATTTTTCTGGCAACATGTCAACCGAGACTATAACCTTTGTAACCACAAAGTTCAATTACTCACTTAACTCACTTTGATCCAGACCTCCGCCTCTGATTGAGGCTTTAACATGTGGACTGACTAAAACGAGGCTTCAGCAAGCTCAGTTCTGAATAAACCACTCAACAACAACGCACAGTGTGCCACAGCTTTGGCAAATCCTTGTCTGATGCGCTCATCATGAGGGAAATGTACGACTTCCAAACAGGCGACGGCAATGATTAACTTTTTACACTGGTGCAAAACAGATGTGAGTCCGCGTAGGTTTGTTTTAGGTTAAGATACTTTTGTATAACACAGTTAGAGAAAGCAACGCTCTTAATTTGGATGGAAGTGGAGCAATCCAGAGCCAAAAATGTGTTAAACTCCCTGCCGTGCTCAGTCAGTGCGGCAGGGGTAAATATGGCGGGTCGACCGTGGGGATATATTTGGGGAAAAGAGCAAAAACACTGGTCTTTATTTATTTTTTCTAAGTGTAAATGTGTTTTATGACAAATATATAATCGCTAAACTACTCTCTCACTTTGTACGAGTTGCGCGTCGAGCCTGTTGCGAAGCCGCCGTGCCGGGGAGCCGATCGGGGCGTGAGGGGGAAATCGAGCTCCTGGCAGCGGCTGCAGCAGCAGCAGCAGCCCGCAGGAAGCTGCTATTCACCGGCAGGCAGGGGGAGGAACAGCTGCCCCTGCGCACTCCGGGAAACAGCAGCTCTAACGCTTTTTACGTAGCTGCAAAAATAAAAAATAATATCGACAATTCAAAAAAATAAATTTAAGATATGTGAGGACAAGGGTTGATTTGTATTTTTAGCCAATATTGCAAAAGTTATAGGCAGAATTAGATATATATTTTTTTATGTTTTTATTTTTAAAAAGAGGCTGACTAGCAATTTCTGATGATGATGATAATACATAGATTAAAATATGGATTTATTATTTTAGGTAATTTCAGGCTTTTTAAACAGTTTAATGTTTTATTTACATGGCACCAAATAATTATTCATTAATTATAATTTTAACATACAACCAGTGTGTTGTATCCTTTATTAGCGGATTAAGCTTTTGTTATATTAGAATATTAGCTTGTATATGTTCATATTTATTTTTTTTTTTTTTTACCAGGCTTTGCAGACACACACGAAAAGGTGAACAGCAGGTTTAAGACTGAGAGCTCCTCTTATTGAATTTTACGTCAGGTGATATTTGCATTTAATATCCCTCCGCCACACACTGGCCTGCCATATTGTAACTGTGATAGACAGGCTTAAAGGCTGTAATTGCAATCACATTGAACCCCAAAAAGCTTTTATTGTCAAGAGTATGAGCACACACACACACACATACACATGTGCACATACACACACACGCACTCTCTAGAGGGGTAACAAAGCTTATTTTCCGCTATGGATGTATACTTCTATACATCTCTGCAGGCAGGAAATCAGCACGGAGCCTCTCTCGCCGTTACATCTGTCACGTTTAGGGCTTCTGCCTTTAACCGGTGACGCGCTCAGAGTCATATGGGAAGTGATGGTGGTTGTTGGTTCTAGAGATGGTGAATTAGAGCAGGCATGCGCGCTCTGGATGAGGTGAATGTGAGCCATTCAAATTTCCATATATGTCCTGTCACAAGGAAGACCCCCTTCTCCTCTTCCTCCTCCTTCTCCTCCTCTCCTCCTCCCCCTCCTCTTTTCCTCACATACCCCCTCAAACACACACACACACACACATACACACTGCCTCCCCCTCCATCTCTCCCTCCTCTCCTCTCTTTGTTCCCCTCCGATGATTCCCTCTATGAGCTCCCCACAGGACAGAGAGAGAGAGAGAAACCACACCACTGCCACCCAGCGGCTGCGTGGAGGCGCGCGTGACCGTGCGCGCGTGCTCTTTGTTAGCCCACCCCCCTCGACCTGTTTGAATTTCCATCAGATGGTATTTTAAAAAAAACAACAAAAAAAAAACAATTATAACTCGCCTTTGCTTTGCAACTTTAGACATTTTTTTCACGAGCATATGTTGCGTCTTTTAAAGAGTGTGGTGCTCGCTGCAGCACCCACGCGCCCTGCTGAAGTGTCCTTGAGCAAGACACTGACCCCGTCCTGACCTCTGGGGACAGGGAGTGGGGGTCCTCCTGAGATTATCATATTAGCATCAGAGCTTCTTCTTCTTCTTTTTTTTTCAGTCCTGTTCACCACCATATCTGACTGATTACACATGAAAATGACTGGATAAAGAGGAGAATATAGGCTCTGCAGGACAACAATTTAATTAGCTCTATATATAACCTCGTTAATGAGGTACTTAACAGGGACCCGTTAATTACAGATTCTATATGGTCCTGCTATTTTTCTGCAGGGCATCCTCTCTTCTCTGCGCCTTTAAATGGGATTAATCAATCATATTTTTGCACATTTAATTCGCCCTGCTCACACGAACGGTTTCAGATTCCTCATTTATTTATTTTTTTTTCAAAGTGGTTAAATCCGTAGTTTGTGCTTCATGCAGTCACGGAGATCTTACAATAAACAGCACGCACGAGCAGCATGATGTGTCAGGAAATATGATGATCAGCCTGGTTAAGATAATAAATAATTTAAACGTGATAAAAGCAGCAGACAGCATTCAGGAGAGAGGAAGGGGAGGAGGGGAAGGGGTTTTTTTTTCCAACAGGGGGCAGAATCACTCTGCAAAAAAAAAAAAATCTCTCTCTCCATCATGTACACACGCGCGTGCGTACGCGCCCTCGCGCACACTCACGCACACACACAGGCATTGCTTTAAGGATCTGTTGTTTTTCTCTGCAAGCAATTTTCACCTCCTACCAGCTGCCTTAAAAAAAAACGTCCTTAAAATAGTCTGATCCGAGCTCAGCGTGAGTGTTGTTTGTTTGTTTGTTTAACAAATCAACTTTTTTGAGTCAGATCACAGAAGTCTAATCTATTTCAGCAAATGAACGTGCTAAAGTGGTTGAACAGACTTCATGTTTGAAGTGCAAAAGTTTTTTTTTTCTCTTCCTGAGGGCTGAAATAAAGCTCTCCTCTAAAGTTTGGGATTAGTTCAAATTAGTTAAAATAACAACCAGATATGAATCACAGTGAATTTAGTTATTTGTTTCGCCTGCGGGCCTCATGGGCAGAGCCCACTTTGCGGTCCTGCCCCTGGATTTACGCTCTTGCGTGCTTAATTAAGCGTTTGGGGCTTATAAATAATAGAATGAAACACGGCTAATCATTAATATTTGGCCACGTTGGCATTTATTTCTCCTTCGTAAATTTGTCTAAAAAAATGTCCACCTTATGTTTTGGATTACAGATTGACCCAAACGTGCCACTCAAAATGTCTTTTGCCCCACTGACAACCAGTGAACAGCTACCTCTGTGTGCAATGTGCAGAAAAAACATTTTCCGGTTTAAAATCTGAAAACATATCAATGTTCAGAGAAACATCCACAAAGACAGTCAGTCATTTATTTTAATATGGAGCAGAATCAAACATGGACATGAGGGGGTTCTTACACAAACTGAGCTGCTGTTATTCATTCACTACATCACAGATCTTTCTCCTTTGTCAGGCAAAACCTTTTGAACTTGTGTGATATCTGCATGTTCATACTGAAGTGATACAGCTACAGTTTTTATTTTTTATTTTCTCCACACATAGCAAGTAAAACACGGTTAATGTATGGCTAATCAGCAATTTTAAAAACTGGTCATTAATTTTGTTCTTTGAAAATAATTTGTAGGAGAAAGTCCTGGAGTAAACTCAGATCTCTCTTTCTGCTCTAAAGGCAGGACTGAGGAAAAAATGATTTTTCTTTGCGTGTGAGTTTTTAATGTGAAGGCAGGATTAATAATTTCCACGTCACAAAACTGTAGTGAATGATTAATTAAACTCACCAACTCATCATCACGGCACATTGTAGATAATAGCAGCCAGATGGGGAGCTCTTGTGTTGAACTTCTTTAAAAAAAATGTTAACAAGTGAACAAAACAATGTCATTATTGTCTTTTTTCACTCACCATAAAGAGCATTTTTTGGAATTTATGAGATAACATGCAGAACTTTGATATCTATGTCGACAAACGTGAATTGGGAGATCAATTTTACTGCAGCCATCTTTTGTCAGTGTAAGATGGGCACTGCTCAGATATCTTCAGCTCTCATAGAAAACCTGAACAACAGCTGAGCTCTCTGCAATGACGCCCATGAGTAATTATGAGTTTTTTTCACTGCACTGTAAACGCTGTGCGGCGTTCACGGCACTGGAATATAATTAAGGTTAAGGTGGGTCACCCCTGGGATCGCCTTCACCTCTGTCTACATGTAACTCCTCCTATAAATAAAGTTACAGTGCAATGCAACGACGCAGACGCGCTCTGACCTGGTTGATGCTTCGGTAAAAAAAAAAAATAATAATAATAATCGTCGATTTTATCATATGCAGCTGTGAGAGGAGGAAGACACCGAGTGAGAGCACAGAAACAGGCCTCGACTGCCAGCTTTATTTTACAAATGCTCACTCCACCCAACTTGTAGGTGTGTACTCTGTAGGTGTGTTTTTAAAACTGGTAATTAAAACATGGCAAGCAAAGAAACAATAAAATAAAATAAAGAAAGAAAAATAAAAGAGAGAGAGAGAGAAATGTGGCAGTCATTGTCTTCTAGGTTTATGATCCTCATTGCTATAAAGTGAATCTTCCAGTCGTATTAAACCATTCCGTTCAAACCAGTGTTGACACGTCTGTCACCGAGCTGTATTTGAATATACGTCCTCTTGGTGTTGACAATGCACACATTTCCCAAGGTCATATTACCACAGCGTCCTCTTAAAGGGGATGTTTCAAGTTTGTCATTGTTAGCATGTAAAGACAGTACGAGGAAGGAAATAATAACTATAAACCAAAGTGATTGTTCGACTCTAGTGACCTTCAGTCGACCAATTATTAATAATAAAAAAGAAAGGCATAATAAAATAAAACCGAATAGAATGAATAGAAAAGCAGATCAGTGTACCTTCATGTATTTGAAGGAAAACTTTATTTAAACAGCAGCAGCAGAGGCTGCACGTCATGTTTCATTTGTTGACATCAGGAAGTTACATGCTGATCACAGCTAGACTTCTACTTCACTTTAATTCAACTTTATTTCCTCAAAGCTCAAATAAGGTGTTAAAGCTGAAAAGTTAAAGCTTCCACAAAAATCTAATTATTGTTAATTATCACACCGGATTGAGATCAGAGCAGTTTTGCACTTTTGACTTCCATACAAACACCTCTGCAGTTTTGATAGTTTTCATATTGACCTCAAGAGGTCACAGGTTAAACTGACTCGAATATCTGGGCAAATCATGCATCTGTCAATAATTCAGAATTTTTTGTATTTTTTCTTTTTTAGGAAAAATGTCACAAAATACTCGAAGAGGTTTTTTTAAAAAAAATAAATAAATAAATAAAGAAATGAATGTGTCTTCACCAACAGATGATACAGGCTGAGTTTGGCGTCAGTCTGACAGTAGAGACGTGTGTTTCCGCTGAACTTGTGCGCTTTAATGTTTAAATATTCACAGAAGCAGCACATGAATGAAAGAGACACGCTGACCTGTGGTCAGCTATACAGTATGTCAAACACAATAGACTGAAGGTGAAGCTGAAAAGAGTTACGCAACAAAACAATGAGATTATTGTATATAAAAAGTGATAATTTATTAGGCTTGTGTTGTTTTTAATGTTTGATTTGAAGGTTATATAACTGCGCAAGGCTTTTATTTTGAAGGAATTAGATAAAGACGCTGCATATGTAAATACATCAGCCTGACGTATTATACCGCAACATATTGGAAAGGAGGTCGGTTTCATGCAGCATGTGTGAGTGAGAAACAGCAAATCAAGTAGACGTCAGGCTTATGACGTAGGCAAATTATGATGATGCAATATGACGTAAGAGACGTGGAAATGTGGGATGCGCACCGCGATAAGAGACGTATCTTCAAGGGAATAAAACGAAACAGAAGGGAGAGAGGGAGAGAGAGAGAGAGCGCGCAGGCTAATCTATTTCTCAACCAGACCCGAAGCCAAAGTGGACTTTGGACAAAGCGCGGAGTCAGAGGTCACTCCGATATCTGCAGCGTGTGTGGCCGCGCAATAGACTGCAGCCCTCCTCATTTGGAGATAATGAACGACAGGCGGACGACGGGCTCGCTGAGGGGAAATGATGCAGCCTAAAATTAGTACGTGATATATATAAAAAGCGGTGCATGCAGCAGCGACAGGCAACATTTGAAAACAATAAATAGTTTTACCCACCCCAAGAGTTTAACCCGTTAACTGCTGCTGGCCATTAAAAAAAAAAAAATCAAGCACAGCGCAGAAACGTAACTAAACATGCAGTTGGAGGTGTTACTGCACGGAAGAGCTGCGATGTATAAATTCAAGTAAATAGGTCAATAAATAAAAGAAGCAAGTGTTGCCTCAGAGGGGATTTCATCACGCTCACTGCTCTGAAAGTTGCACGTCTTCACATATGCGGGAACTATGTGCCCCGCATGATACCTAAAGATTTTTTCTCCTCACACCGAGGAGCAGTTTGCGCCTCTAAAGCACGTCTGCATGCAGAAAATCCAACAGTTAATAATGTGTGTGTGTGTGTGTGTGTGTGTGTGTGTTTATTCAAAAGGGAATTTCCTTCCCTTGTTGAGTGAGTTGTCATGTGGTTCCAAGTCTAGACTGCATTACACACTGATTACACGTGTTTTAGCTGACATAATGGAAATTTAGAAGTGACCTACTCCGCTCACTAACACTCTACCTGATGACTGCCTCACATGAGGAAGCATGTCAAACAAGGTGACTGAGTTAAAGTCTAACAGGCACTGAGGTAGAGTCATGATGTGTGCAGCAAACCCGCTCAGACAATGCTTTGGTGAATAAAAAGGTCATGTTCTGCCTTCGCTTTAGAGAGGTCAAATGTACACTGGTTGTAAAGATGTTTGCATGTTGCACATCCTTTACACCATCTTTAAAGTCCTTTATCTCCACCTGTTGGTCTTGATGTTACACATGGGGAAATGAATAAGGAAGACTGTGCTGGTTTCAAAAGAAAATAACATGATGAGTTGAACTGGAACAGAGTTTAATAGTGGTACAAGTGTGATTAGCAGAACTGTTTGAAATTAAAGTATAAAAAGGCTGGAGCTCACCGTACAGTGGGTATGTAAAATATTTTTTCTCTTGATTAACACATCCTTGTCTCCCTAGTTTCATTTCATCTGCATCTCCTGTGTTGTGGTACTAGCTATTTCCTGGTTTCATACTTGAAATGAGTGCCACAGTTCAGCTTACACTCAGTGCATCCAGGTAACACACCCTTTGTTTATAGAGTCACATGGCTGCAGACTCTGCGTGGATACTTAAAGCTGTCAATGTGTGCAGAATATTTGCGTTTATCTGTGTGTGACTAAAACACTACATTGCAATGAAGGCGAAAGTTCACAGCATCATAAATCTTCATCATGAACAAGCTCTAATTCTTTGTTTTATTCACCCGGTGCGCATGTTTGTCTTTAGCCTCTTTGGTGCAACAAGAGCAGCCATCACACACCAACCCTCCACCAAAAGGTGCACTATCTCAAACATTTACTTGACGACCCTCTGGTGATTTGTCCACAGCTTCTATCCTCTCCTCTCTCCTCTCCTCTCAGCTCAGTTCAGTTCAGCTCAGCTTAGCTCAGCTCCACACGCTGCATCAGCTGATCCGTCACGTGATACGGTGTCGTGGGTCACCCCTTTTGCAAAATGGAGTTGTCTGAGTCTGTGCAGAGAGGGCTACAATCCCTAGCCGACCCGTCCTCTTTCGACCAGAGCAGCTTCCAGGTGTTGGTGGACGTGTCTTTCCGGAGCCTGCTCTCCTCTAAAGGCGACCCGGCAGTCCTCGGTGAGCTGCTGCCTCTTCCCCGCCGCCCACCGCCGCTTTTGTCTCCGCCGCTTCTTCCGGTTTCTCTCTCCGTGTTGGATGCGTGGAGGAGCTGCCTCGGTGTTTGCGGGTTTTTTTTTTTTTTCCTGAACTTCTACGCATGCTGCGAGTTACCCTGAACCGGTTCCCCCGTGTTTATACAAAGATCTTTAATGAGGCGAAGAGGATCCGCGGATAGACGGCCATCGGCGGGGCTAAAGCGATGTTAGCCGTCTCTGCTGCCTGCTTTACATTCAGCAGCAGTCACACAATCACACGGCTCTGCATGCCTTTTGTCATTTAAACCGGCATCAAGCCTGCTCAGCATATCACAAACACAATGTTAGACTATTTCAATTACCATCAGTCAAAACTGATAATGGATACACATCCGATTGTTCGCCTTTGTCCGCTTCTTAGCTGGTCTTTGAACGCAGCAGCGCTTTATATGTGTTTGTGTGTGTGTGTGTGTGTGTATTTCTGATCAGCTTTGGATTTAAGCAGCAAACCTAAATGATGCATACAGGACAGCAAACTTGCCTCATGCTATGGTCGCACATACCCTGTCTCGGCATAGTTGTCCAACTCGTGCAGCAGTCCATCTCTTTTTATTAATGGCAGAATTATTTATTAAAAGAAATGTTCCGTATACAAACAAACAAAGGACCCCCCTGGCTGATGCAGCTGAGGGGTCCATTCACATGCAAATCAGCATTGATTTCCATTCTGCACGTCAATCTGCAGAGCACGAGTATGGATCGTCCATCGACATCATTTATAACAATCAAACGCGTCTGTTCAGTCCACAGAGAATAAAAGCTGCATGCTCTAACTGCAGATCCTCGTAGCATACCGTGATGCTTTATTTATTTTATTTTATTATTATTATTATTATTTATTTATTGTTTTTACTATTTCAGATCAGCCCGAGCTGAAGCAGATCGACCAGATCCTGCTCAAACAGTGTCACACTGCCGCGACCACCTTCATACTCGAGGCGGTCAAACAAAACGCAGACAAGTCGACGATAAGGTAGGGGAGAGAGCAAGCAGCAGAAGAAGGTTTCCTGTAACACGTAGCTGCTCGGCGTCTAAATATATTCTCATTAGCTGTCAGCTTATGACTGTGAAAACTGTGCTGAGATCACACAGTGTGTGTGTGTGTGTGACAGGAAACATGTTGCTCTAAATCATGTTGTTTGCATGGCATTGCATGTGAGGATGCGACCTGCTATGACAGATTGCAGGGGGAAAAAGTACATTTATTAAATTATGTGATATATTGTATTATTTCCTGTATAATACGACAACAACCGTAAAGCAATGTAATTAGCAGGAGATCATAATGAAATTAGTTAATTAACCACGCTGTTGTCTTATATGAGATGAAGTATGTTCTTGTTCCCACAGATAAAGAATAAAAGCAACACTGTCTGCAAGTTTTACGATAATACAAATCAATTAAATAACTATAGTGACATTTGACATACTGCTTTGAACGGATCATCTGCAAACATTTTGCACACACAACACTTTGGGTATTTTTTTTTTTAATTAGAGAGGGGAAGGTGTTGTTCTGATCAGAGTTGGTTGGGTGTGCATGTGTGTGATCATCCAGCAAACAAACACCAATATATATCTGAAGAATCATTTACACCTTTTTTCTTCTCTCATAAAAAAAAAAAAAAAAAAATCTCCACTTTCTAAACCTGCATTTGAAATTTTGTGTTCACTCTGACATCAACATTCAACCTACATGGGACTAAAGTACAGAGTCTTGCATGGGTTACAATTAACATTTAAAAAAAGGTTGTAAAGTAAACCCAGTTTTGTGAACTCGGCTGCTAATTAAAGTGTTGTTTTGTTCTTACAGCTCCTGCCTCGAAGAGCTCACATTCAGTGCAGAGAGAATAGAAATATTCTATAGCACACACCAGGTGACAGTTCAAACATTGCTGCATTTATTCAATCTTTTTGTTTTTTTGTCATGTAAGTCTTGTAACTGTGGCTGACTTGGCCATAACTCACTGCTGCATGTTTTGTTTTGCAGAAACATAAAAAAGAACTGGAATGTCTGTTAGCGAGGTAAGCCTGAGCTGTCAGGGCTGCAGAGATTTGTGGGTGTTATTTTTAAGTTGAAAAGTTTTACTCAGACTTTTTTGTTGTTGTTGTTAGTTTTTTTTTTTTTTTTAAAAACTGTGAGGATTAAACTATCTGATTTTACTCACTGATGGATCATCAAACTGATGTTTATTTTCTATATTTATTCCACTCCACGCCACTTTCCAGGACATTAGACGTGGAAAATAACACACGGATCAACCCAAGTGAATATCAACAATCTTTGCATTGCATTTACCGAAATCGAGAGCAAGTTGTTGCTCAGCCCAGTGGGGGGAACGGAGAGAGTATTTTGCGTGTCAGGACGAAAGGTCAAGGAGTGTGATTAATTGCAATGTAAATGGTGCTTTATGACGCGCCAGAAACAAACTCCCTTTGTGACAGAGCCACGTTGTCTGCAAACACACTGTCAATTCGTGTAAAACACGAAAAGTCTTTGAATCACCCACAAACGTTTTGTGGTGCACAAAACTCTGGGGACGTGTGATTAAATCATCTCACTTACTGAGAGAGTTGCAGCTACTGTTTGAGAACACATCTCTGCTTTTGACGCATGCAGCAGCAGCATCCTTAGATGATTCATGAAGACAAACGTCCTCTCCTCTTGAGTTAGCTGCTTTTTTTGCAACACTATCTTTTCTGTCATCCTCTTCTAGCATAGGAAGACGTCCACCTCAGATTACCGACGTGTCCTGGCGTCTCCAATACCACATGAAGGTACTTAAAATTTAGTTTTCATTGTTGCATCATGTCTTGCGTCAAACTAAACTCCCGTGTCCTCGACAGAACGGTCAGGTCGATAAGGTCAACGAGCCTTTCTACTCGATTTCACTTAAAAGTGAGGTAAGGCTCGAACATATATATTTTTTTATGCCTTCACTTGCAGGCGTTTTCCTGGTTGTGCATGCTGTGTTTTCTGTGCGTAAAACAATGATCGTGTTTGTTCCTCTTTTTTTGTTAGAATGAAGGATCCTCGGAAGATATCAACTTCACCTGCACAATGGAACAGCTACAGGTAGGGGAAGGATTTAGTTCCTTGTGGGCTGCCTTTTAATGAACTTGTGTCATTTTTACTGCAGGTTTTGCACCACATTCATTTTCCTCTTTCTCTTTAAGCTGATTGCTGCGGGCTAGTTTCCCCAACTTCCAATTAAAACGCGCGTTAAATCGTCATCATATCTGCGCGGTTTTGTGACTTTTTCTGCACATGAAGGGGATTCTCAAACCTTTTAAATCTCAAATAAATGGAAGTCACAGAAGCCGATGGGTTATATTAGCGATGATGCATAGGTTAATATGATAAGAAATGTTATCTGGACGTGATGTGTCATCCCAGAAGCCTTTATAAGATTTGACATTTGATGCTCTCCACCTGTATTTAAATGTGGGCGGCAATCAGATTCTTCGGAGTCTGATGTAATTCAGCTGACTCAAAAATCCCAATCGCACACTAATCCTGCTTGATTTTTATTTTGAAGTGTATAATTCCTACCGTAAATGTGCTTATTTTTTTCCCAAATGATATTTTACATCCTGATCGCTTTCGTTCCTGTTGAAATTGATCAATGGTCGCTTGTTTTCAGGATTTGGTGGGAAAGCTCAAAGACGCTGCCAAGAGTGTGGAGAAAGCCAGTCAGATGTGATGCCGGTGTCCTGTTTCCTCCCCACAAAGCACTGAACTTCAGCAGCTTCCAGCGGCATTGCTCGTCTCTTTTATAGCCTCTTTTGTACCTTGACATTGACGTGACGTGTGTGACATATTATCATTCCAACTTATGTTTCAATAAAACAAAAAAACAAATAAAAAATCCACCTTGTGCTTTGAATAATTTCACGGCGTGCTCACACCGATTACCAGATTATGTTTCTTGTCTTTTGGAAGAAATTTGGTGAGAGAATATTTGAATAATCAGACTTGAGTTCGACATATTGCGGCACTGAAGCATTCAGTTTGAATTTAGAGGCAGTGAAGTGACTGGTAGGCATGTGTTTTGTCAACTCTTAACCAGCCTGAATAGGATTTTTGCCATAGTTGCATGACAGCAGTGTATTTTCTTTCCTGCAGCATTTGTTGTAACAAGAGGATCAGCCCAGCTTTTTCTGGAGGACTCGAGCTGATGGGAGCTATTTATATACATATATTAAAAATGTCTACTAACTTGTAGAGATCTATAACTTTTCAAACTATACTGCTCTGTAAGAATTTTGGTCCCCTCCTTTTTTTAAAAAAAAAAAAAAAAAAAGACTTTGCTAAGCTTGTCTGCATCCACCACCTCAGCTGAAAGTTCAAAGCTCCTCAGCTGAAGCGCCACAGCGGCTCAGATTCCATAAACATCCGAGATGCCTTCACATTCTGCGGCGCTGGCTGAGGGATAAAGACTCCAATTCATCAAGTGGAAGTTGCGCATTTTTTTCCCCTTCTTTTTCTTGCAGATGTCAGAACAGCCTGTGACAAAGGTTTGACACCAGAGCCATTTGTCACATGGACGTATTTTAACACAAGTGCGTGGGTCTTTTTTTTTTTTTTCTTAAAAGCGACGCTGAACTGAAATGAAAAAGGTAACGACCGCTTTGTTCTCCGTTAGACCACATGTTTCTACTGGAAGTGGATTTTGACGCTCAAAACGACGTGAACGCGTGTGAGTTGAGTGTGCTGCAGTTATTTTTAACATCACACAGACGAGGGAACACCATCAGTAGCCTACTTTCTAGACGTCCCTAATCACAGAGCCATCTGAGCCCAAAGTACGACACGCATTAGTGCGTGGATTGCGCCTTTTCGTGCTTAAAAGTGTATCAAACTGGATGAACGTGCAGCCCATTATGTGTTATTTTAAATCATGCGTCATACATCAGAAAGAGCAGAATGCACCGACAGTACAGGCTCATTTTTATGCGTCCTTAAAGCAGTTGCTCGGTGTCATTTCAGCTCCAGAAACGCGCAAACTGCTCGGTTCTTTCTGTGATTTGGTGTTTAAAAGGCTAATCAAATGTACATGTGTGTGTTTCGTGTGTTATTTTACATCATGCGTAGATTAGTAGAAACAGCGTACACCGACAGTAATTCCAAGGCACCCTTAAGCAACGAGACCACGTGACCAAAGCGGGGCGGTCGAACTACAAGCCATTTTGGGGACGGTGTCAGTTTCCACGGAGCACACACACACTGCTGCATTTTACTGGGGGTGAAGCGGATCTTTTGGAGGCAAAGTTATCGGTGCCGAAGTGGGAGCCTTACCGAGCCGAAGCCGGAGGACTGTGTTCTTTTGAAGCCGCGGATCGGATACGCACGGAGCGCGCAAGCGGCGAGAAAACGAGGAGTTTTTATTCGCACATCTGAAATGCGCTCCGGTCCGCCGTGCGCTCTCCGCCACTGACAGCGTCTGCAGCCTGCTTCAAGATGGCGGCTCGGCTCCTATTCATTTTCTGCTGATCGCCTCCCAACTTTCATTGTCTATTCGCCTCAAGACCCACCGATTCCCAGCCGAGCCACCAGGTATGTCTTATTCGATATCGTCTCTAACTAACGGGGGCAGAAGGTGACGTTTGGACTCGGTGCTTTTGTGTTTTTTCTACGTAGCGATCCAGCGGTGGATGTGGAGCTTTGAACGGTGGCTGCAGCGATCACCGACGTGGAGCTCCGTGTGTGTCTGCGCACCACTTTTTTTTTTTTGCAAAAGATGTTCCCCGCTCGGGCACAAACGCGATTTAAGATTCACGCACACCGGCTGTTGCACGAGCTAGGGTTTGGTAACGCGTCCGTATAAGTTTATCACGGTCGGGTTTTGCCTTGTGTCGTTTGGATTTATGTAAAGTGGGAGATCTCAGGCGAACCAGGCTGTGTTGGCTGAGATGTTAACAGGAGCAAGTGCTCCAAACGCTCCTTCTGCGCCCGTATTTCCACACAGCCACTTTATTTTATAGAATTAGGATGCCTGGGGTGTCGTGGACACGATCGTGTGGTGTTTTGGGGTGTATGTGACCAAATGTTGGATTTATTAACTTAACTTGGATTGCTCCCATAAACGTGACAAGGAGGCGAACCATTTCAATTGTGCATAAATGTTTCATGACTGCTGCTTGGTGAACACTTGGATCATCGTTAATCACGCTCTGTGGCTGTTTATCTCTCGGTGTATAATTATCTTAATTAAGAAGGGTGGTTGGGTTTAAGAGAAATTTGGAAAAAACTGTAGGCGACACGTCGGCCAGGATACAAAAGGCTGGTTGTGTCTCGCAAGCAGACAAATGATCCGCAAACTTACTTTATTTCTTACGAGCTTTTGGCCAGCGTGGACTGTTTGTTTGTTGACATTTGGACTCATTATGGATTTCCAGATTTTCATCCTCATACGGTTAATTGCTGGCACACTGTGTGCCTCTGAATGTGGTGATACAGAACAGACAGACATGAGCCAGGCGGGCTTCTGCCTCTTGGGGAGGAGGAGGAGGAGGAGGAGGAGGGGGGGGGATAAAAAAAAAATTATCATTTTACTCATGAATGCTGTTGGGGAGTCTGGGTTGTGCGTAATGGGTTAAAATGAACGTGTTTTCCGCGGCTCGGGTTCACAGGTTTGACAGGCTCACACGTCTGCAGTATAGATGAGATAATGTAGCCGAACTTAGACTTGAGGCTTTTGGTGTGAGATAAGCACAATTTACCACGCTAAAATAAAAGTGAAGCTCTCCATGTTTGGCTTGACTTTAATAAGTTTCAGCCATGTGGTCAATTAGGAATCTCCAGTTCTTCATTTCAAGCTTTTTCTTAATTGACTGACAGCGGTTAATACGAGTCTTGTTTTTTTTTCTCCCCCATTGCCGATTTTAATTGGGTTATTTCCAGCTGCTGTTGATTTACATGCAAGGGGAACCTTTACTAGAGGAACTGGTCTCGTTTGGGAATAAATGAGGCTGGCACGACTTTGGGTCACTGCGAGAACCGAGGGAAAATCTCTCCATTTGTTGCCGCTTTATTGAGACAATTAAACATTCAGTAGCCTGGCTGTTCTCAATTAAATGATGTGCTATCAACACCGACTTCACAATTAAACCTGGCTCTTTATATAAAAAGAATATATGAGGTGATGTATGTGCTACATCTTCTCCGTCCGGTCGGTGTTTCTGTATTCATGCGTGGATCCATGATGAGAGTCTAAAGCAGACTTGATTAAGTCCAGTGTTTGTTGCTTTGCGCTGCAGCCATTTAGCAGCTTTCGTTCCCAGTCCGAATGAACTTCTTCACTTTTGGATTTCCTTCTTTTGGAGTCTTATGAAGTGTGCGCGCAGCTCCCACGGGGCAGAGGGAAGCAGAGCAGTTGTCCAAACACCAGCCAATCGATTATTGGCGCAACAGGCTCCCCTTTTTACTCATATGTAGACGTTATCCATCACTATCCGTGTGTGTAAGGCATCCTTCGAGCAGGAGCCGCTGTCCAAACTTGTCTCTTGTCTGTGGTCTGTTCAGAGACGGCCAGGAGAGGTTGATTGGAGCACTGAAACCGGCCGGGACCCGGGCATGGTGCCGGCTGTGGCTCCATGAAGTAACAGTGCGGGTTCAGAGTTGGACAGGCTGGCTGACAGTTTGTTTTAAAGAGGATCACCACCTCTTGTCCAATCTATTGGCGGCACTTAGACTTTTGATGATGCTCCTGTTTGTTCAGATGACAGTTAAATGCGTCCTGATGCTCCCAACATCTCAGTTTTTATTAATACGCACCGGATTGGTTTATTGTTTTCCAGCTTTTTTTCCATACAGATTCGCCTTCACGGCTCGTAAATATCATATAAAATAGGAAAACGGCGATGCTTTGACACTGGAGGACTTGTTTCACCTTTTCAGATTGTGTGATTTGTCGGAGCCGGGTTTTTGTTAAAGTGACATTTAAAGTATAGGCGGCGTTTCATAAAGTGTGCGTGCGTCACTTTGGCTGATAATGACGCAGAATAAATAAAGTATGATCCAGTGTGCGCTTCAACTTCAGCGCATTCGCTGCTGTCTGGCCATGTTGGTGCTGCACGGTGCTGATTATCGCGCACACGCCGTGAAAAACACAGCGCGGGATAAAGCAGAGATTATTCTCCGAGTTGGACACTCTCTCCTCTCCCGTGTGTCCGTAAAGATTTTTGGGAAGCTCGAGTAAAACGCGCCGGATCCCGCTTTTATTTGCCCCCTTTTGCGAAGGAAACCCCGCAGCCCGTTGAACCGATACGGGCTTTTTTTTTTTTTTTCCTCCACAAAATGGCAGCCGTGCTGTCGGCAGCCTGGCAGTCCAGCGGCTGTGTGTGAACGCGGAGGGACTGGGGAGAGAGCGAGAGAGAGAGTGAGCCTCCGGTCCCCTCCTTGTTCCCGCTGCTCTGCACACCGGCGAGCTCAGCCGTGTTGTTGTTGTGTTTTTTTTTTTTTTTTTTGGAGATCCTGCCTTTTTTTTTTCTAGTGACTGGCGACCAGCCATGTGGGCTAAAAAGCAAAAGGAGTTGCCATAGAAACGCTCAGGTTTCCCCATAGCCTTGTGTGGCACACCTGACGCAGTGGATGGGTGTCTCCTATCCCCCCCCCTCCCTCCTCTCTCACCCTGGGGCGCCACAGACCCCCCCCCCCCATAATATTATTTTTTTTCCCACCAAAACATCCCAAATTTGGGATGGATGTCTGGTTGCAGAGTGGAGCGGCGACAAACTGCAAGAAAGACGCGTTCGAAGCCGTGAAGTGTGTGACGCTCCGTCGCGCCGATTTGCGTCTTAATCGCACAGATTTAACACTCAATTTAAACATCAGAGCTTGCTGAATATTTCATATGAAACCCAGACTTTTCCGCGCCATGGCTGCTCTTTTATTTTATTTTTTTATCCCTCGTGTGATTGTTGTGAGTTGAAGTCCGTTCCTCTCCTGTTGCCATGTGGTAAACGCTGCTGATTTAAGATTGACGCGAAGGAGAGCAGCGCGCAACTCCATCGATCCCTCCGTGGGAGTGATTGATTTATGATTATTCACTGCGCCTCGGTCAGATGACTTCTTGCGCCTATCAATCTGCCACCGGAGCTCCTTCCCCTTTTTCTTTTAGTTATTGTTGGATTAGCATAAAGGATGGTGTTGCTTTAACACAAGTCAAACAAACAGCAGCTCCTTTTTTTATTTCTCCTCCAAATGGTCTGCGTTGTAAAAGAAACCTGCAGCCTCTCTGATGCCTCCTGCACGCTTTGTTTTTTTTCTTTCTTTCTTTCTTTCTTTCTCCACCGCAGGATTGTTCTTCCTTTTTCAACATGCATCGGACGACCAGGATAAAGATCACCGAGCTCAACCCTCACCTCATGTGCGTCCTGTGCGGCGGGTATTTCATCGACGCGACGACCATCATCGAATGTCTCCACTCATGTGAGCAAACTGAACACACATCTCCTGCAGCTAAGGGGAAATGTGAACACTAATGACTGTGAGAATATACGTTGCAGCGGGTTATAGCCTACAGGAATTTTTCTTACACCATACACTTTGATTTAAACTGTCAGCCGCAGTGTTAATGCTGCAAAGGGGATTTCACCTTAGCAACAAGCCCGTAAACCAGATTTCGGTCCACCTGTAAAAATTCAGATTCGGGATATTCTTTTAAGATGACATCTAATATATTTTTTGTTTCTTCTTCTATGGTTTGCAGTTTGCAAGATGTGCATTGTGCGCTACCTGGAAACCAGCAAATACTGTCCCATCTGTGATGTACAAGTGCATAAAACCAAGCCTCTGCTCAACATTAGGTGAGAACTGTGGTTATTGAATTGTCTGCATCTTTTTAAATATAGATTTCATTCACTTTTTAGGCAAAGGATTTTTTTCTTTAAGGTTCCTTACAGAGTACACAGACTATTTTATGCCTCAGCGTGGGTTAAAATGCTGCACCTTTTTAGTTTGTTTATTTTATTTCTAATAAATCAAGATTTTATTTTTATGTATTGGTCATTTTAAGCAGCTACAACGATAGTTTGAACACTCTTTGTTTCCTGTTTCTTGCCTTTTTGTGGTTTTCCCCTTTGTTTCCCCACCAGAGTAGCTGGATCAGTCTGAAACTGGTTTGAAATATCCAGCCATAAGGAACACTTACAGACCGCCTTAATAATATATGTGAGATTTCCTCACAGCTGTGAATATCAGAGTGTTTGTGTGTTGCATACAGGCTGTGTATGTGCTGCAAATTGAGTGTTTAGGAATGTTAAAGTGTGCAAAAGACATGCTTTTCAGTCTTGAGCTGTCACCCATTTCCTTCTCCACAGGCTTTATTGAACAGGATTTAACCAGCAGTATCAGTTGCTTTTCTAGTTTTAACTGCGAATGTGCAGAATTCCAGTATCTCAATGACTTGACTGAAGTTTCTTTTTCCTCTCTTTAAGGTCTGACAAAACTCTTCAGGACATTGTGTACAAACTGGTCCCTGGCCTCTTCAAAAGTAAGAGCACGTGTTTCCTTTCACTCTGACTCATGGTGCATTTGCATACTTTCTTGATTCTTCTTTTCTTGATTGGCACCTTCATCCACACTCAGTCAGCTTTTAATGTGACAGCACAAGAACTGAATTACCACTACTGCAAATCGAAGGCAAAGGAACAAGAATATGCATTTCTTATAATTCAACCTCAAAACAAACTCTTGTGATATGAACATGTTTTCGGTTTTCAGTGTTTTTCTGAATGTTCTTTGTTAGAATAGCGAGGCTGTGGTTGCTGAACTGAGATCATATCTACTGATATCATCATCACATTTGGGTGTTTCTGTTATTTTGTAAAGTGCTGCTTTTTGGTGTTGTTGTGTATATGCTGTCGAGCAAACTGGCTGTTTCATTGCCCAGTCTCCTATTGTATCACACACACTCCTACAAAGTCAAATGTTATTTTTAAAAAAGAGATTCTGGAAATATTATGTAAATAATACATAATGTAATGTATCAAAGCAGACCATCATTTTGTGAATCGTTGTGTCTCACGAGTGAAAGTGACCAGACTTATAACTGCTCGTCTTCCTGAATGTCCTCAGATGAAATGAAGAGGAGGAGAGACTTTTACGCAGAGCATCCAGTAGATGGTGAGTTGTAAAGCGTGTATGTCAGAATTTGTTAATAACTACAGTGAAGAGGAAATCTCCCAAAGTTAGGATAAAATGAAAGACTTTACACTATCTATGCGTTTAGAGATTTCAAATATAACTTGGATGAAAAGCCAGAAAATTTGGTTCAGAAATATTCATCAATTTGTTTTGTTGTTTTTTGTCTTTAGCTTCTAATGGATCAAATGAGGATCGTGGAGAGGTGGCCGACGAGGACAAGAGAATAATCACAGATGACGAGATCATCAGCCTCTCTATCGAGTTCTTTGATCAGACCAGGTACGCTTTGCAGTTTTATTGTGCTTTCAGATGTATTGTTTATTATTATTTTTGTGTTCCATCAGATTTTGTTCAGATATGAAAGACTTATTATCGCAGATTAGATCAGCGTGATCTTATCTGAGTGTTAAAGTGTTCCTGGATCTGTCGGTTACTCTGCTGTCCTGCATCAGAAAACCTTTTGTCATTCATGTTTAGTTCTCCTGCTGCTGTCTAGTATATAAAAACTTTACAACATGTACACAGCCATGTCCTCTTAAAATCTGAGATATCCTGCTTGAGTTGGGTCTGAACGCACATTCTCCTCAGATTAAGAATTTGGCTTTTTTCCAATTATTGTTTTTGGATATCACTCATTATTTTTAAGGACATGACTAATAAATATTTAATGTATTGTCTCCTACAGCTTAATAAAATTATTTCAAGAGATTATTATTATTATCCTATTTTACGTTTTGTAATTTATCTACATATTTCAGGCAGTGACAGTCTTCCTGGATTGCTTGCGATGTTATATAAAACATAAAAAGCCTTTTGAGCTTTGTATTAAGTTACATGTACTGTGAGAAAAAAAAAAACCCTAATATTTGAGGAAGGAAAAAAGAAAAAATCAAAGTGTATTTTTATTAAAGTGGCTTTCTGTTTGTTTTTTTGTTTTTAAATATCGTGTCTTCTAGATAAAAGCTTTTTTTTATTATTGGGTGTAGGTATGGTGTTGGCATATGAAAATATTACAATATAAATATCACAGGGCTGTAAAGTTGTTAATATTTACTCTTGGTTTCATTGTGTACAGATTGGGAGGTGGAGTGGAGGATAAGCCGTCTAAAGATCAGGTATTGGAACGACAGCATTATTATGTTTTCTTGTTAACATCCTTTAGAACAAAAGCAGACTCCATTTCAAGTTATGAATATTTAATTCGCCCCCTCTCTTGTGAAATCCATTCATGTAACCATGCATTGTTTTCTCTCATGTAACTACTACATTGTAAGCAAAGTATTTTCCTGTTTTTTAAGGTGGACCAGAAGAATCTTTCAGATGCATCTCTATACAGACATATTGTGTATAATAATGTATGTATAGTATATGTATATAAGTTTGGAATACTTGATCTGCAGGTGGCCAACAAGAGGTACCTGCAGTGTCCAGCAGCCATGACAGTCATGCATCTGAGGAAGTTTCTGCGCAGCAAAATGGACATCCCGAGCACCTACCAGGTCTTTATCCATTCACCGGTTATTTGTTCCTTTCATTTTTGGAATGACACCACATTTAAACTGCTTTAATATTATTCCATGTGTCCCAAGTGAATTTTGATACCATGATTCTGATTTCATCCTGCTGCCAATATATTTACTTTTTTTAATCGTTCTATTAAAATTAAAACGTGTGCCTTCTTTTTTCTCTCTCTAGGTTGAAGTCATGTATGAAGACGAACCCCTGAAAGATTACTACACGTTAATGGATATAGCATATATCTACACATGGAGAAGAGTAAGAGACATTTATGTTGTGTGACTAAATCCTAAATGTTCTTATTTTGCCCGTGGATGGAGAGAATATATGAAAGTATTGATCTTTTTAAGTTACATGTTGTCAGATAAATTTTGCCATCACGTCTGTCTCACCAGCTAGACCTTAAATTTAAACACACTGTGATTTTATATATATATATATTTTTTAAATCATTGTTTACATCCAGTGCTGATGTTGAAATTAATATATTTAGATTTAGACCTTCACTAATGAATAAATTAAAGATCATACGTTTTCAAACTACCAAATATAACAAGTAAGACAGAAAAAAAATGGCCGCTTGTTTAATAATATGGATTTCCACCCATGTAGTAACACTAATGTGGTCAGTTTCAAAAATATGTATTTTTTTTATTTTTATTGTTTTAAAAACATAAAACAGAGTGATTGAGGCTGTAGGATGGGGAAAGGTCTAGCTCAGACAATATTTATTTTTTAATGCATTTATAAATTTCCTAACAGGCCCACATGTGTAAAGATAACAGCTGAGCTGAAAATGTATTTTTTGTTGTTCGTAAGCAAAATGTGGAGAAGTGCTCCATCTGTGCTTCAGAATATTTTTGGGACGTTTAAAAGTGTTTGACATGCCATTTTATTTTGAAAATGATGACCGTATGTTTGTTTGGTGTCAGTGGAAAGAAGATTTCCACTGGGCTGCTTTAAAACCTATAGTGTGGAGAAAATGTGCCATATGTTAAAGTTTGTTTATTTTTAGTTTATTCCTGTTATGTATTTGTTTTTTATTCAACATGTTACAGTATTTAATAGTGTCTTTCTTCATCCCTCCTCCACAGAATGGCCCTTTGCCGCTGAAGTACAGAGTCCGACCCAACTGTAAGAAGATGAAGGTGAGCCACGCGCAGCAGGAAGGCCAGAACAGCGCGAGCAGATCCGGTCCAGAGAGCGACTCTGCCAGCGACAAAGCCGGAAGTCCCGCCGGGGCTCCGTCCACGTCCTCGTCGCTGCCGAGCCCCGGCACGCCTGCGCAGTCCCCTCACCCGCAGCTCCCCCACGGCCCCAATAACGTCAACGGGACCCCGGCAGCCGCCCCTCCGACCCCGAGTCGGCCTTTCACTCAGTTCGGCAGCGGCAGCAGCAGCGGCAACAAGCCCCGGAAGGTGTCCCTGAACGGCTCGTCTACTTCCTCCGGATGACGCGGGGCTCCGGACAGAACCGGACCAGCCAACGCCAGACTCCCGCTCAGCTAATACTGTTTTCATGCCAACGTAGTTCCATTGTGTAGACAATGTTATCTCTCTTTCTCTCTCTCCATTTGTTGTTCTAAATATTATGGCATCATATGTAAGTTTAAACGTAGTGGAATCAGAGACATTTCAAAATAAAAGGAATGAGGAAGTTGGGTGGAGTTGGAATTTTTTAAGCAGATTTTGATGTTGACAAAAAAAAAGGAAAGTTGGACAGAAGGACAAGCATTTATCCCCTTTTTAAAGCTGCATCTTTATTTTACGGAAGTGACTGAAGATAGACTTTTATATTTTCTTTTTTTTTTTCAGATGAAAACGTGTTTATCATGATTACTTCATGTGTGTTGGGATATTTTGAAACTGTCAGTTTAAACATGCATGCTCATGATAACACTTCTGTTTTTTTTTTTTGTTTGTTTTGTTTTTCTTTTATGAAAGAGGGTTCTGCGTGTTTACCCCCCACAGGTCTCATTATTGCGGGTTTGAAACGTCGATTTTTTCTTTTTTTTTTCTTTTTTTTTGATCCGGCGAAATGAAAATAGGCTCTGCTGGCTTCACGGGAAAAATAAATGCCTCTGGAGGAAAAAAAATCGACTTTAAAATTGCCTTTTACTGGAAAAAAAACAGTTTCTTGTAGCTGCAGTGGAATCGGATTGCTTTGACACGTTACAAGCAGTTTTAGAGAATCCACGTGTAAATAGAAACAAAATGCATATTTAATCAGCGATGATGTTATTCTCTTATTCCCCTTTGTTCTGAGGGAATGACTTGGGCTCCTGTTCAGCTCCATTTCATGCTCAATGACAGATGTTTTGATGTCTCCCGTGTTTTCCGTATTTGTATCGCTCGATTGTATGGACAACTTATCGTATTGTTACTGTTGCACAGTATAAAACATCTAAATAAAAACATTTTACACTTATGGAAACAAGCCTATTGCTCTTTGTGACGGTGGCTCATCGGTCAGACTGCTGCTCTGCACGAACCAAACCAAATAAAGGGATAATACAAAGCGTCAGATGTCTGTGATGGAGTTAACTGAGTTAAGGAGGCCAGCTCGGAGCAGGAGGAGACCTGGCCCGTGATCAAATCAGGTTTCTGAATGCATCCAATTAAGATGGAAGCCTTCTTAATTTTTCATTTGTGTGTGTGTGTATGTGTGTTGATGATTGATCACCTCAAGGCTTATTGCATTTTACTGCACTGAAATCTAGCTTTTTGAATGGAGAATTAGTTATGTATTTTTATTATTTTCTGCGTAGAAGTGTAGTCTTTATTGCTCTTTGTGAACCCGTCACATTTTCTAGGCCTGCTGGGTGTTACAAAGATTTTTCAAACGAAGACATTTTTTTAATTATTTTATTTCATTTTCTTTTTGCCAAAATTGAATTAACTCAAAATAATCATTAAAAATCATTACAAAATATTTTCCATATCCAATCCATAAACAGCTGTAAGCTTTAAACCTTTCTCTATGCGTATAAGTTAATCAAATCTATCTGCAATCAATTTTGATTAAACCAGAATAAACAAATCAGAGAGGCAAGAATATGTCAGTGAAGAACAAGGAGCCGAGTTATGCCATCAGACACGATTTTGAACCAGCGTTCAGCTGGCGAACAGCTTCGTTTACCTCCTTACAGTGAATCACTAAGTAATAAAACGAAAACGTTGTTTATTCGGCTCTAATAAACAGAATAATCTGTTCTTTGAGGCTTAACTGGGAGATAATGAGGCTCATTTAGTTTAATGTGATAATTATCCCTCCGGTAAAAAAATAAATAAACAAACAGAACACAAACGGGATCGACAACATTCCGCATTTATTCATTTAATGTGAAAAAAACAGCCATAAAATAAAGAGTCCGACTGCGAAGTTGAAGGTGTCGACGAGTTTAATATTTCTTTATAATAACTTACATTTTAAAATACCTTCAGTAGTTTGACTCATGCATAAACTTTTCACTTTCACGTGGAACATCAGCTTTAAAAAAAAAATAAAACAAATTGGCACGGATCCACCTGAACCTGCTCATCTGAGATATCTTTCACTTTGCTCAATAACATAAACCAAAATGATAAAGTTTTATATCTGGTTGGACCTATTTTTTCATTCCCACTTTTATTTTATTTTTTAAATTCATTCGCGCATATTGTTATCTTTATTTTTCTTTTAGGTTATTCATAAGTTTGTTCTTTGTTTGCAGCACAAAAAAGAGAGACAGAAAGATGATGTACAGTTCGGGCAGATCAAATTTAATAATAATAATAATAATAATAATAATCCTAAAGTTTATTTCGGCCATGTTGTTTCTTTTAAACATGGTTGATAAAGTGCTTTGCGGATATGAGAGAAGCAAAAGTTAAAACCCTATTTCATCATGAAGCGCGCGCACGCACACGCACGCACTCACACACAGGCACGCGCAGCTACACACACAGACACACACACACACACACACACACACACGCCCCGCTTCCATTTCGCGCCTCTGTTCCGCTTTGAAACGACGTGAATGACTCTGTTGTGAAAAAAGTGCGACATGTCCGCTGTTTCTTTTTAGCGGGAACGAGAAGTCTGCGTGAACAGAGATGAGAGGAGGAGGAGGAGGAGGAGGAGGAGGAGGAGGCACGCAGCTCTCACACGCAACATATTTCCGGGGGGAGGAAAAAAAAAAAAAAAACTCCTTGCGACGAGCGAGACACCCATCTTTTGTAGTAGACGATCTTCGGCACGAGCATACTGCTTCCTGTCTGTTGCCACGGCAACACTTAACAACAACACTACCTATAACGAACCTGGAGACGGACAGGAGAAACACTGCGCTGAATCCTTAGCGATAAATTCAGTTAATTGTCTGGAAATACATCTTTAAAGAGGAGGCTAACAATGAGTCAGCGACAGATCATTCAAGGTGACACTCAGGAGCTGTTTTCATTCAGAAAAAAAAGAAGATTCAGCAAAGAGTCTAACTGTCTCTGTCTGCTTTGTGCTTTGCAGTTTTTGAACAGTACCAGAAAGCACGGATGCAGTTCGTGCAAACTGTTGCTGATCTGGCATCAAGACCACAAAACATAGAAATCCTTCATAATGCTGGTAAGAAACAACATTATTATTAAGACTATTTCATATTTAACTTAGCTGCCGTCTCCACTGTTTATTCCTCTGCTCTCCTGCAGGCGTGATGTCCATGCTGCGTCCCCTGATGTTGGATGTGGTCCCCAGCATCCAGCAGACAGCAGCGCTGGCTCTGGGCCGCCTGGCAGACCACAGTGACGACCTGGCTGAGGCCGTGGTGAAGGAAGACATCCTGCCACAGTTGGTCCACTCTCTGGCCTCGCAGAATGTCAGTATCTCATTGTTTGGTCAAATAAGTGCTAGTTTACTACAAACAGGTTGTCCAGCAGTTAATCTCTTTCCTTTAGAGGCTGGTGTGGGTGTGTGTGTGTGTGAGAGAGAGAGGAAAGAGACAGGCAGAGACCCTGCAGGACCCCAGGGTCAGCCCCCTGAATGTGAGAGTGTGTTTTGGGCTAACTTGGCAGTTCGCCTGGGGGCTACTTCAAAACCTAAGAGCCCTTTACTATGAGAGCAACCAGGCCTTTGTTTTCTCTCTCTCAGCCCACTCAGAGGCTCAGAATGGAAGGAGACGTGATTTAGTTCTTGTCATTAACGGGACATTGCAGTCTTATATAATCAACCTAAAATCCTGGAACACTTCAGTGTATATTTTCAAAGGTATTTGCTGCAGAGTTATATTGCACTAAAGGTGACAAATGTCTACTGAAACTCGCAGAAGGTAAACACCAGTGTTTGAGGTGGTTTTGCAGCTTTTAAAGATGGTCTTTAATGGTCTGTTTGTGATCCTAGAGGCAGCATTTTTAACAGCTCAAAAACATACTAAAGATGATTTTTTTTCAGCCTAATGCCTGACTTTATTCATTTGATCAAATCTGCTAAACCCTGATTTAAAAAAAAAGACTTAAGACTGATTAACTGAGCCAAATCACAAGTTAACCTACATTTTACATGCATGTATATATGCGTACATCATACATTCCTCTATTTGTTTATGATGAAAGGAATATTTATTTTATTTCTAGGGAAACTTTAAAGCACACAAATCCTCTATTTCCTTATTTTGCCTAGTTAAGGCCATGAACATATTTTGTCACTTTCCTTACACATTAAAGCTCAGTGTTATGACTTCAACACCTTTATGTTGATTGAGTTTATTGGGTCAGAGGAAAAATAAATATCTGAAGGAAAAAAATTGCAAAATTCCAATCGTTCCTATTTTTACCCATACAGCAAACAATGAGGAATTAAAGCCAACAAAACATGAAGTTTAAATGGCACGGGGAAAACTGTTTAAATAATTTAGTTACAGGGGAAAAATCTATTCTCATTGTATGCATAGAGGTTTGTCATCAAATCATAGAACAATATAACTTTAATAAAAGGTCTAATTTTGTTTTAATCCTCAGTATGGGCCATGATGTGTGTGTGTTTGCATGCAGAGGTTCTATAAGAAGGCAGCAGCATTTGTGCTGCGAGCAGTTGCCAAACACTCCCCTGAGCTGTCCCAGTCTGTGGTGGCCTCTGGTGGAGTTGATGCCCTGGTCCTTTGCCTGGAGGAGTTTGACCCTGGGGTGAAGGAGGCCGCCGCCTGGGCTCTAGGCTACATCGCACGACACAACGCCTGTAAGGAAGACACGCTGATGTGCTTCAATTTCTATGATTTCCCCCTGCCTTACTACATCCATCCTATATCTGTGTGTGTTTGTTTTCCACACCGCTTTGCGTCACTGTGCAGTGTTGGCTCAGTCTGTCGTGGATGCGGGTGCTGTGCCCCTGCTGGTGATGTGTCTTCTGGAGCCTGAGCTGTCCCTCAAACGCATCGCAGCTTCCACCCTCAGCGACATCTCCAAACACACACCAGAACTGGCCCAGACTGTGGTGGACAATGGTGCCATCGCACACCTGGCACAGATGATCCTTAACCCAGACGCCAAACTCAAGGTAGGACAGCCACTGCTGGTGTAACTCAGCTGACCATGTACGGTAAGAGCAAAAAATAAATAAATAAATAAATAACACCTCATTGAATCATTTTATGGAATGACAGTAACTGATTTTAATTTTAATTACTTAAATACTTGCCAGGTAGAATAATCAAATAATCAATACCTCCTCAATATTCATAGAATCCATAAATTCCCTCTGTGGTTTTGGATTATTGAAGCTTGTTTTAAATAACAAGAAATTGTTTTCTTTTATGCTTTTGCTTGATGTCACAGAATATCACAGAATGATTTGTGAAAATATTTCTGTTTAAAAAATTACTCAAAGGAGATACAGTCTAAATGTGTGTTCTTTCTTCATGGTTTCTGTTGGGCTCCATCATGTGCTGTTGTCCTTTGTACACTTCCCCATTCATTCACCTTTTTAACAAACCTCTTGCTCGGTCTGAATTCCCCGTGATACATTGTGAATTCATTGAAGTGATTTAGAGGATTTTTCTCCAGCGTAATTTTATTGAAAATACACAGTAAGAAGCATTCTGCACTGAAGACTTGAATTTATTATTTTTACATTTAGTACAAATCACCATTGTAATTGCTCAACATTTTGGAATAAATGTTATAGATTATCAGTGTTGCAAAAACTTGCAAAAAGATGGTGGAATAAAGTAGCAGAATTCTTGACATTTTACAGATCCTCCAACGAGAAAACTTTAATGGTGTGGTGAAGGAGTGGAGAGTTTGAGCAAAAAGTGGCATCTGTGCTTGAAGAAAAATCTTTGAAACTGAAAGATCTTTTTTTTAGTAACCGGTACAAATGTTAAAGTCACAATTAAATGAAAGTAAATTCTATTAACTCTTTAAAACAATGCATGATTCGAGTGTATGTGGCTAAAGTAACAGATATTTCAACATGGAAATATACAGCATTAGCTGTAACTGAATGTAGAAAAATGTGAATGAAGTCTGGAGATAGCTCTGACATGTTTGCTCTCCATCCAGAGGCAGGTGTTCTCAGCCCTCAGTCAGATCAGTAAACACTCGGTCAGCCTGGCAGAGCTGGTGATAGAGGCTGAGATCTTCCCTGCTGCACTGGCCTGCCTCAGAGATCCAGATGAGTATGTCAAGAAGAATGTCACCATCCTGATGAGGGAGGTGGCACAACACACACCAGAGGTACTGTGCACACTCACACACTTCTTGGCAGCATTAATGGCCAGACTCGGAGTAATGTGTCTGTGTGTGTGTTTCCAGCTGTCCCAGGTGATTGTGAATTGCGGCGGCATGGCAGCAGTGATCGACTATCTGGGCAATTGCAGTGGAAACCTGCGGTTGCCGGGGATCATGATGCTTGGATACGTGGCAGCTCACAGTGAGAACCTCGCTATGGCTGTCATTCTCTCCAAGGTGTGTGTGGTCGTTTATCTCTCCTCTGATTTCCCTCAACGCCTGACAGCTAAACTCACCACTAAAACCAGACACATCCCTTCAGGGCCAGTATGTAGGTCATATTGACTGAACCAACCCTGCTCTGTTGTGTGACCTCCCATCCTGCAGGGGGTGCCACAGCTGGCCCTGTGTCTGTCTGAGGAGTCTGACATTACCGTGAAGGCGGCCACAGTCTGGTCCATCGGCCAGATAGGTCATCACACCCCTGAGCATGCCAAGGCAGTGGCCACAGCTAACCTGCTGCCCAAACTGTTGGAACTCTACATGGATGCCAGCAGCTCAGAGAACCTGCAGGCTAAAGTAAGAGCTGCAGCAGTGCAGGCCTTCAAAATAATGTTTGCTCATTCAATCAAAAAAACAGAGAGATTATTGATTTCTAGGTTGTATTTTTGGCTAATAATCACTATCCATAGTTCAATTTAAATGTAATATTGGCTATATTATAGCTTACAAAGTGAGGCTGAGATCAGTAATGGAAATCTGGTGCATTCTTAGCAAGCACTAAAAGGTCTTTTAAAAGTCAAATACAGAGAAATTAAATCTTAAGCCACAGATTAGCTGGTAAAAGAGAAAGGGAAATGGTTTATGTGCTTCTATATGTAGTATATTTAAGTTTTGTTCTTGTCCTTTTCAGTGTATGAAGGCTCTGAAGGGTATCCTGCAGAAGTGCACCTACCTGCCAGGTCTGGAGCCGCTCCTCTACGACGCTCCAAGCAACATCCTCAAACATGTAGTGTGCCAGTTCAGCAAGGTAAGTGAGTGAGTGAACCTCTGTCTCAGTCTAAATAAATGTCGGTTTTTCCAGGTTTTGGTGATCTTATATGTGTATTGTGTCCTTCCTCGCTCCAAAGGTGCTGCCTCATGACAGTAAGGCTCGCCGTCTGTTCGTGACCAGCGGGGGACTGAAGAAAGTGCAAGAGATCCAAGCTGAACCTGGCTCCCCTCTGCAGGAGCACATCAATAGTATCAACAGCTGTTTCCCTGAAGAGATAGTCAGGTGTGTCTCCGACTACACACACACACACACACACACACACACACACACGCACATGCATGAGTGTAAACAGTAATCAGGGAGTGGCTGATCAGATCACATGATCATGAAGACAGTAGCAATTTCAGAGTTATGTGATGACTCACACAAGGTCTGGTACTATTTTCTTTCTCAACCGCGTTTTTCTATCACTGTCAGCTAAAACAATGATTTAACAATTATATGACAAGTTCTATTTTAGTTTTTAAAATAATTTTGATCAACTGAAGAAGAAAAAAAAACACCCACTATAATTAGATTTAATGTTGGATGACAAATTCAGGTTTAACTGGTTTTGTAAGAAGTGAATCTAAAAAGCAGAATTCAGCATTAAATGTGTCATAATGGTAAAAAGGACAAAATATCCCTCAGTATGAAACACAATTGCAAAGTGTGTGTGCTTGTGTGTGTGTGTGTGTGTTTCAGGTACTACTCCCCTGGCTACTCTGAGGTCTTGTTGGAACGGTTAGAGAACTACCAGCCGGCCTGACATCACTTCACCCTGTTCAAACATTAACATGAAGCTGTACCATTCATATGCCTTCAGAGTAAATTTAAGCTGTTTTATCAAAAAGTGGTTCCTTTATGTTATTTTACATATTTTATTCATATACATATATATATATATATGCCATATACTGCCACTCCGTGTTGTTGTTAGAGACTATAAAATAAAGTACCCCGTTAAGTGTCAACTTTAAATAACATCCACGCTTCTGAGGCGAGGAACAACTTCTGCCCTCTTTTATAACACATTCACAGCCAGTGTGACATTTCATGGAAATTATTCTGTGCTCTACAGAGAGGTCAAAGGTCAGGTTCAGTGACAGAGCAGCAGCCCTGGAGGTGGTAAGGAGCCAGAGTGTTGCACAAAGACACTTCAGCAGGCTGGACCTGCTGCTCACACGTGGATTTGAACCTTTGAGTCAAGTTGTTTGAGAGCAGCTTCCCTCAGAGGCGGGCAGCTCGCGCACAAACTCATTTTTCATTACAAACACATAAGACGCGGTGTGTGTGTGTGTGTGTGTGAGGGATACCTCAGTGTGTCTCTGCTGTATTCACAGGGGTCAGTCTGCCCCCTGGCGGCCACGACTCCTCACTGCAGCTCAGCTGTGTGTGTGTCTGCGTGTGCATGTGTGTGCAGCAGCTGCAGCGCACATGGCGAGCCGCTCTTTGTTTATTGTCTGCTGGGTTGTCTCTGCTTGTTCTCCACATTGTACTGACGGTGCAAATGAGCCTCCGCCTCTCACCGCAGCGGAGATCTGAACATGTTATGGCTGCAGCTGCCGCCACCCCTCCTCCTCTTTCAAGAAATCTGACTTTATATCCATATAAATGTTTTCTTTCTAGTGAGCTGAACCAGATTTCTCGGCCACAATTCAGCATATATGATTAAATAAAGACAGATATAGGCTCAGACTTAGAATTATCCAGACATATAAAGATTATTATATTATATTTAACATAAAATGAACCAAAATAGAATCGAAAACACGACCTCCGCATTTTACCCTATCTAACTTTGGCTTTTATTCAACTGTGCAGTGTGGTTTGTTGCAAACTAATAAACTGTAATGTGTAATGGCGAACCTCTCACGAGCTGCTTCTTCTTTATTCAGATTTTCTGATGTTAAATGGAAATGTGTCAACCTGTATTTGAAATAAAAAATATATATTAAGAAATCACAGCAATAATTATGAACAATAAAGAGAATCTGAGCTGTGTACGCTGGTGCGTGTCTGACAATAAGTAGGAATCAGACAAGGCGGTGTAGGTCAGCTGTTGTGGAGACACACACACACAGGTTATTTCAAACAGTTCACACACTGTGCTGTGTTTGTCATCAGGGTCATAATGTGACGCATTAATGAGGAGAAAAAGGAGAGTCACAGATGCAAAAAGCCGAGGGATTCTGAGAAATTATTAAAAACCCAAATGAAAGCATTAAAGGAGGTCTTCTGCTCACGAAGAAAGCTCTAAATAAACATTTCTTGGTATAAATGCTCTCTATGAAGTCAAAATGTTTTGGTTTGTGTTATCTACTCTGATTTTTATGTGACATTTGATATTTTGGGCGCAGACGGGACATATTTTGATTTTCAAAATTAAAAACGCAGAACAGAGTGATGATTTTGAGTTTTTCCATAATCTTTTAGTTTTTCGTATTTTCCATCAGTTTGCTTTAATCCTAATCTTAACACAAAGTGCATTTTACTGCTCTCAGTATGTCTCCGTCTATAATCAGACTCCACTAAATTATGCATGAGACTGTTTAAAGCGCTGCAGCCCCCATTTATTTATTCATTTAAGGATAAATTTATGTGTATGAATGACGCAAAGAGCAGCGATTTTAACGACTGCGACATTCTCCTCATCCACACAGATGGATCTGCTTCATTTGATCCAGCGGCACATTTATGTATTGCCATAGCGCGACTGCTACAATTAAATATTAAAAAGGAACCCGCTTGCTTTTTTTTTTTTTTTTTAAGGTTTATCATTATGACGATCCAACAAACAAAATACATTTAAAAAAAATATGGAAAACGTTTTTCGTTATCGTTCATCTGTTTTTTTGTTTATCAGTTCTTCTCCAAATTTAATTAAAATATTGCTTGAAATGCGTTTATTTATTTATAATTCAGACTATTTAACTGGGTAAGAGCGTGCTGTTATTAACCACAAAATAATAATACATAAAATAAATAAAATAAAATAAAATAATAAAAAAAAAGACATAAGAGTACAGCATCTAGTTTTCTTAGACAAATCACATGAGTACACAAACAGGGACCATGCAGAGCTCCTTTTCTTTTTTCCTCTTGTAGAGATTAAGCATTACCAGATGTGAGACGTCAGTTCAAATACAGAGCATCAGTGTGAAAGAAACACATATTTAATGAGTATATAAATGAATGAAAATAGGACACTGAACTGTAAAAGAACAAATAAAAAAAACATCAGAGATAGACTTTGAGTTAAGCAGAACAAGTGCTTTAATTGGTTTGAGTGAACGCTTATGGAATGGAGTGTATTATTATCATCATCATCATTAAATGTGAAGAACAATAAACATACATCAACATTTTGGCCTCTCTGCCACTGAAAGGGAACTCTCACCAACCATTGTCAGACAGCAATAAACACACACTCACACACATACAAACACAGTAATGCTTTAACCAATGCTTAAAGTCTTTTAGATGGAGTCTAAAAGAACTTGGGACTAATGTGAGGCCAAAGCTTAATCGCAGGATGGGATGTTTCCTGGTGTGTGTTGCCTTCTGCATGTGAATACAAATACTTCCAAAATGATTTTTTTCCCCCTCCACAAAATATTTAATTTTGTATTTTAAAGCCAAAGGAAATCTCCAGCTCTGCAGATCTTGCCCGGCCTCCGCTCATTTGCATTTGTCAAATCAGATTTTCCCTTAACACTTGATAAACCACATGAACACAGGGGCCGTTTCCCAGAACTTTGGACACGTTCACATGTGAGCGATGCGCATGTCGCTCCATCTCCCAGTACACGTAAAAAAACAAACAAAAACAAAACAAAAACAAATTCAGTTCAAACAAACAGACACATTATACGATACACAATGTTCTTCAAGCTCATGTAGGGTAGTTCTGACTGCTGAGAAATGCTTTTGGCAAGTTAACAGTGGCAGCAGGTTGACTGGTGGGTGGGGTTAACGGGTGAAGAAGCTCATTCATGAGAGAAGTCACAAAAGCAAGGATTCATTTTACGGTACAGCAGCAGGGCGTGTTGTGTTATTATTGTCTTTTAATTTGCATCTGTTAAAGTCTGGCATCGTCACGGCCTTCCTCGCATGACATCCAGAGTTAATATTCCAAAACCGCAACAGGAGAAAACTCACTCTTCCAGCATGCACTGCTCTGTTTTCTACTTGCTTGGGTCTGACTACAGGGCCAAACGGAGCAAAGCAGACTCGAAGACGATTGTGTTCCCTCATTCCTTGTTTTCTTTATGACACAACCTATATACAGTTATGAGCTACAGGACATTAGAAACAAAACAGCCCATTAATAGTGAAGGAACACAGAGATATCAATCATCACTGACTCAGGATGAACTATCAGCTGATAACCTCCCTGATAATACGTGACCAAAAAATATGGAGGTAAGGAAGCAAGAGAACATAAACCTGTTTTCAGAAATGAATGAATGAATGAAATTCTGGACAAACACTTTAAAACAAACAAAAAAAAAAGAAAGATCACATTTCCTGAAATGTGACTGTGGTTAGTGGGTAAATGTGATGAGGATGCTGACGGACTCCTGAGGTGGTGGGGGAGGAAGCAGTCAGTTAGCGAGGACGATCACTACAAAACACAATCACGACACGCACGTTCCACTATGCACTTCCACCCACACGCACACGCATGTTCTTTATAAAGGCAGGACCAGCGTGAAACGAACAAGAGATTAATATCAGCAGACACCACCTCACTCGGAGGAGGAGGAGGTGGTGGAGGAGCAAAGGGATGCTTGTACACACTGAATAATCAGAAAGATGGATTTGAATTTACAGAATTGAAACAGATCCACTGTATTCAAATTTAAGACAGCCTTTCGCCTTTTTTTTTTTTTTGCCTTTTTTTTTTTTAGTCTGTTAAAACACAATCTTTAACATGGTTTTGTTAAACTGACTGAATAATATGAACAAATGTAAATAACAGAGGTGTCAGGGTGGAAGAAGGTTGAGCAGGGGGGTGAAAATAAAAGTTGGAAATAATGCATGTCAAAATAAACACCCTATTATTAAAATAACCTTTTACCTTTGTTTTAAAAAAAGATTACAAAATATAAAATTAAATAATTTTGGAGCATAAAGGCACACATCTTGCACAGTGTATACAATGAAAAACAGTTATTTAAAGCATGGTAGGGACTATTTTACGCTGAACAGCTCACAAATCTGGTTAAAATGTTGGGACACAACGAGAACCTGAACAGCCAACAACACAGACTAGAGAGGAGAAAAGGAAACTTAGTCCTGTGACATGCAAATTTTTTTTTATGACTTTTTTTTTTAAAGAACATCTATAGTAAGCATTGTATAAATTCAAGCAGTATCATTCTTCATTTACCACAGCACCATCATTCATTCCTAAGGGTGGCTCCTTTTTTTTGTTTTTAAATACAACTATATTTTATGACTAAAATCCAATGTAAAAATATAAATGTGAATATAATCTATGATATCTAAACAAACATATTGTGATGGAAGCTTTTTGCATGGGTTAGAATAGCCAAGGAGGACGACTTTACTTGTTTAAGTTGGTTATCCAGAAATGATACACAACGTCACACACTCGCACACACAGTTTTTCTCGCTTACATACAAGTATATTGCATTTCCCTTGTTAAGACTATATCAACTAATTGGGATCGTAATTCGTAACATTTGGTTCCTTTCCTCTTGTGCAAAATATACAAAAAAAAGAAAAAAAGAAAAAAAAAAAGAATTCTTACCACATCAATTCATAAAACCGCCAAATTCAAACACAGATAAACCACCTTTAAAAAATGTCAACAATAACAACACAAACAACGATGAATAACAGACTCACAGCTGAGGTTAGAGAAGAGAACGGTGCTGTTGATGTTAATGACTTAACAACACGTATCTTTACATCTGCAGCTACTCTTCCCAACCTCCCTCCTCCCCTTTCTTTTCCCACCCGCCCTTTATAACTTTTGAACACTGAACACACACACACATCGTTTGCTATCATTGGGTGTGTGCTGGTACGATGCTGGAGGTAAACAGTCCTCTGTCTGCCCTGAAAGCACAAGCACAGCCACACTGTTGCCTTGTCCCAAAACCCACCGACACCACAGAGCACTTCTAAAAAGGATCGGAGAGGTTAGTTTACAAAAAGCCCTGTAAACAGAACTCGTCCACTTTCACCATCTAATATTGCAGTAAATTCTTCCCAACTAGTCCCTACAGTAAGAAGTACCCAAAGGTGATCAATGGCGGAGGAGACAGGATTTGAGATCAGGCCTCAAAAAAAAAAAAAAAAAAAAAAAAATCAATTTTAAGAAAGCAGAGTTCTTTTTCCTCTTTGTTGCAGCGCATGTAACAGAATAAGAGTTCCTAACCTCTAATAACAAATAAAAGTGCAACATTTTTGATTTTACTCATAAGGTGCTGATGGCAACAGAAAGTTAAGGGCTGTTGATGTTTTGATGCGACACCCTTTTAATCACTGCAGCCACACAAGACTTCTGGGTTGTTCCCTGCCACAGGAACAGAAACCAGGCCTACATAACAATGCCCAACGTATTCAGAGTGGATGCAAGTAAATGATACTGTGTGCTTGAATGCCTCCTCTTCTCATTTTAAAGGTACATCTTCCCTTAAACACTCTTAATCACTGTGCATCACGATAAAGCAAAAAGGGACAAAGCACCGGCAACCACTGAGGTGCAACTAGTGCTGGAAATAAGCGTTATAATTTACTGCAACAAGTAAACTCATCTCAGCTGATGAGATGAGTTTGTTTAAGTGTGTGGCAAGAGGATAACCTGGAAACTGTGCACGAGGGATCGAGGAGGGGGAGGGGAGGCGTTTAAAGGGTGAGTGATGGAGGAACCCAAATAGGAAGATTTGTTTGGCTGAGTACTTGTACAGCATTTGGGTGGGGGTCTGGCTGTTGGCCTATTGGAAGACTGCTTCCTACTTCCTGAAATGAAGCAATTGCATTAGGCAAGGCTCAACATGAACTTCCTCATTACATTTCGCTTAAGCCATTTCTCTGCAAGAGGGACCGCCATCTGACCCCTGCACTCCCCTTGACCTCGCACTATACACGTCATACCTCCCCCCCCTACCTCCCCTGAAACATCATAAGGGAAAGACAAATACGAACATCAAAATAAAAAAATGCAGGGTTCTGGATGTATTAGAGGCAATAAAAAGCCATATTCCCACATACACAACCATACAGACAAAAACAAATGATATAAAAAAAAAAACATAATGACTTGGACACTTGCTTTCAACACCCTTATCATCCAAAGTAACACATGAACAAAATTCAACAGAGGAGAGGTTAAATGTAAACGAATGATGGGTTTTTTTTTTTTTTTTTTTTTTTAGCTGCAGAGCGTGGCACCCCACTGAAAGAGAGAGAGAAACAAACAGAGAGGGATGAGGAGAACAGATGAGGGAGAGTGATACAAAGCCATCACAGCACCTTATTAATTCGGCCTCTCGATGGTTTTTCTCTCCGTCACTTCTCTTCCACGCCCTACTCCCCACTTGCCCTCCCTTTCCCATGTGCCTCTGTGCCCCCTGTCGCTCCTGGAGGCTATGACAGGATAGTGGTGATGAAATCGTAAAACCTCTTGGAGTACTGCTCTGGGTTCACTGTGGAGATCTCTGCACCGGCCTGTAGAGGGAAACAGAGATGAGTGTCATTCACCACATGCAGTACATTTGTCTTGTCAGTGTTATGTAACTGGCATTTTTCAGCTAGAACCGTGTAAATAGCACTTGTATGCAGCAACGTACCCCATGTTTGACAGTCTTGGCGGCGTGGGCAGCTTTCTTCTTGGCATCATAATGCTGAAGTATGTCTATGACAGCCATGAAGTACACCTCCTTCCTGGGAGCAGCTGTAATTTAAAACAAATGCACCCAGAATGAGAAACTACAATACATATTTGCACAGTATCCTCAGGCAAAAATCAGGTGCTGTTAAATAAGACCAACAAAATACGTGAGATACTTTTTCAGTAGCAGGTTTGACAACTAGAAACAGAATTACAATACCCAGTAGGGGGAGCTCTCAGTACTGTATTTATCAACAAGCTGTTCAATACAACCATTACATGCATTTAACATCTCACTTTCGTTGCTTTTGATGGCGTAGACGTCAATAGCGGGATCAAACTCTCCAGGTGACAGAGGCTTGGTGCTGTCCAGGGTGTTGCTGGGACTGTCGGGGGGTGTTCCGATGCCCCCTCCGTCGCTCTCGCCCTCCTCTTCGGCCTCATTGTCCTCGCTCTCCACGTCTTCCTGCTCGGCTCGTTCCACATCATGGATCCCCACCAGCAGACTGTAGTCCATGAGCTTCAGCTGGGCCAGGAACTGAAGGTGATGGAAGAACACAGTGAAGACATGGGAGGAGTGCAAGTGTTTGAAGAAGAGGGAGATGAGAAAGAGTAGAATGTGGGGGGGAAAGTTGAAAGAGTATTAATACAGACAGAAACGGTTAAACAGAGGAAAAGTTTGAACTGACGAAGATTTCCAAACTCAAAATATGTCAACAATCACATGGTTAACACATACCTCCACATCTTTCCTAAGCTTCTCTAGGAACATTTTCTTGTTCTCCCCATCAATGTAGATCTTCTGCCCGTCGTTGATGAAGTCATTGTCCTTGTAGGTTGGCAGCTCCTTGGCCTGCCCATTAGTATTGGAGATTAGCAACCAAATAATCAACACTCAAAACCAAAACACTATACCGTTCAAACCGGAGAGGAATGATACAGTAAGCTGCAAAGCTGGGCAAAAATGTGACAGAATTCTGGTGCTCATATCTATTGTCAATCAAGTTTTTGTGTCCATCCAATCACACAAAGTTTGAATCCTTTAAAATGTTTTGAGATATTTGACATAAAAGGTAAAACATTTACTAGAAAGGAAAGATTTACCAAAAGTGGTAACACCAGCATCAGCATCCTTTTTCCCCAGAAAACATTAAGAATTCAATACACTGTACATGTCATTACACAGGACTAAAAGATAGCATATAGTTGTCTTGTTTTACTAACAGATTTAAGAGGTATTTCAAAATGCAGATTCATTCAAAATTCAGAAATGAGTCAGGTCAGTGGGGCTAAATCTATCTGCCTGACAAGATAATCCTGTATGTTGAAATACCCCTCTGACATAAACGAGGCCTTGAGCCTGTGGTTTGTTAGGTAAGCCTGACTGCCAGATACAACATATATTTCAGGTAAACATGTTGGCCAATAAAGTACAGGCAGCCTGTGCAAACCAAGGCTGACCTCTTTTTAAGCTAAGTGATTTCACTGTGTAAAACAGTGCATGCAGCATGCTCACAGCAGGGCACAGATCCATCTGATGCACCGATTTGCATATTTTCCATATTGTTTATACTGAAATACACTTAATTCTCAGTACCATGAAACACAGAGCATTTTTTGGTACGCTGCACAGACTTTTGGACAGCTTTTTAAATGCATCTGGTAGATCCATACACTTTGCGTCATGAAAAAAGAATGTCCAGCTCAAAGCCATTAATCGTCTTCGTAGGCACTGGGCTGGTCTCCGGAAAGCATCCCTCCCTGAGACAAATCATACAAACATTGTCCTTCTAAGATGCTTCTCGGAAACCAGACTGTGGTTTGCATCTAATATAAACTTTTATTTATAACTCTATAAAGCCAGCATACTATATCTTTCTCTATTGGTACTATTCAGCCTACAAGCAGAATGAAGAATCTGTTTAAGTGTCTATCTACTGGGATTAATTTCCTTCTGAACCCAGCTGCTGCAGAACTGCCAGCAGCCTGTAGGGGGAAGAGGTGTTATGTTAGGAGGGACTGGGGCCTAGTTCTAAGTCACTGAGGAAAAAGAGAGCAGGAAATGTGGTAACAGGGCAGCAGCAGCAGCAGTTTAGCTACTACAGTGTTTCTATGGCAGCAGGAGAAGAGCAGCAACACAACAGCACTTTGTAGCACTAGAATGAGCTTAGACAACACACACTGACACACATACATACACATAGAGATTAGATCTTTACACAGATGAAGACAGGAATACATATCACAAAATAGGACATTTGAGCACATATATATACAGACATCGACCTCCAATTTTCAATAAATATGAGATGTACAACTTACTAGACTGGATATAGATGCGACATAAAAAGTTAATGAGGACGCAACATAAGGCTGACTGCAAAGTGAACATGACCTGAAAGCATTTCGCAGGCCTGTCACCTAAACCAACACCTCAAGTCTTACATTCATCCATCTTTCTTTGCTTTCATTTTCAACTGTCGTTTATTTCCGTGCCATACATACTCTGCCTTTCTAACCGCTTTATTATGTCTTATGCCTTCTCCCAGTCATGCATAGGACTCTATCGCATGGCCTCTTATTGATTTTCTCTATTATAATGACTGCAACGAAATGTGTCCGACTCTTGAAAGGTCCACTACATTGACGTAGTGAGTAGAAAAACAAAGATATATTACAGACAGGAAATAAGAGTGGGTTGTCGATGAGCATTGTAAAGCTGTGTGACAGGTGAATTTTTCCTGTCACAAGACAGGAGAAAAGAATAACTCTTAGTTCTTTTTGCTCTCCCCCGTCAGCTTGTTGAGAAACGGACGTTGGCCTTTGATGACGTTGATGTCTTATAGTCTCAGGACAAAGCTGTGCCTTTCTGCAGGGTTTGTTGTATGCTACTGGGTATTCTTAGACCTTTGTATCCAGTTACATTATTAGTGATATTGAGTTTACCATCATTAAAACAGTCACTGTTGGTTAAACTTCATTCATGTGCAAATGTCCTCCTATACTTATTAGTTGATAGCAAATCAGCAAGTTCATATGAACACATGCAAGGCAACATAATCAAGCACTTCAAGGGTTTACTTATCAGTTATATATGAACACACAGTGTAAACTGTATTTATGTGTGTTTATAGTGTGGAGTATGCAGGCTGGCCATGAAATAATTAAAAAACAGTGCTTCAGATAGTTTGCAACTGAATGGTTTTGTCATATGTTCCCATGACTAAAACATTGCCAACTTCATACTAAAAGCAGCATATTTAAAACAATTATGACTGTCATCTGCTGGACTATATTTAGGAAACAACAGGCAATATCCCCCCCCAAAGTAAAAACAAACTGGTAACTGAGACACCGGTAACAAAACAACAATACTGACCGCGCATAAATTATCTCAGAAGGCTGTGATTAATAAAAAACACTGACACAGTCACATTGCCTTTGGATCCCAAGGCACCTGCTCACCCACTGCCAAATATATTTTATTTCACAAAACAAAGGCTGCAGTGGGGTGCAGGACATAGAGCCAGGAAAATTCTATCTGTACTCCTTTAACTCTTAAGAAACTATTCCTCACTGATTTAGAATGTGAATCAAAAGTGCGCTCAATTTCAGGTGCAGGACAGAGAAAGATTTTGGGTAACCCACTAGTTAGTTTCATTATTTTGCAATTAAAATACAACGCAAGGACGTTCTCCCTCAGAAGCAAATCTTTCCAGTCTGAACTTTCTCTTCCCATCTTTGGTTCCTGTTTTTTTTATTTATTTATTTTTTTGACCACGCAGTGAGTCCTTCCCATTCATGTCGCCACCACTTTCTTTCCACTTCTTGCTCTCCAGTGTTTCAGATATATGGTTCCGTTGAGTGAATGGTGGGAACAAAAACAAACTGTCTGGCAGAACTAAAACTGAACTGGCTGACCAGAGCAAAAGGTGATTGTAAATGGATGAAAAGTGTGCAAAATATGGTCTTGAAATAACAGTGTATCAGCTTGGAGAAGACGAGGAAACGAAAATGCTCGGCCGTACAAAAAAAAAAAAAAAAAACAATAAAATAAGATTGGTTTAATAGATCATGCCTGGTATATGAGCCCTGGTTCTCTTACATCTCTTACGTGTTTCATGGCGCAGTAAAAGCGCGTGGCAATCCGCAGTGTTTGCAGCCTTTGCTGAACGTTACCAGATTTGGGCCGCGGGGGCACATCCTCTGGTTGGGGCGGCTGCTAGAAAAGGGGGAGCGAGGGGGGGACGGTAGGGGTGGAGGAGAGGAGAGAAGAAAGGAGAGAGGAAGGGAGGAAGGAAGTTGGAAGTAAAGGCAAAGTGTTTAAAATGTAACAGAACACAATTGTTTTTTTCAAATTGGTAGAGGGTTGGAAAGGGCATCAACGCGAAAGATCCGTACGACCAGTCTAGATTTTTATAACTCCTTTATGTATTTACAATGGCTGGGCCATGTGTTTATCAGTGTCCAACAGGTTCACCCAATGATGGTATTAATAAGATTTAAAGAAGATTTTTGCTGTTATACTATGTCCATGCTATCGGTTTCATTAATCAAAAGGATTTTAGACATCCCTAACAACTATTCCTAAATGTTCAAAATTAAGAATTATATTTTACATATGTATAGGCAGTCTGCCTAAACTGGTATTATATCTGTTTCCTGGCATAAATGCCTAGTAGAGAAAGGAAGCAGCCTGGCAGCACTACTCTAAGGAGGCTAATAGCTGGAACTATGAAGAGCAAGGAAACAACTGTAAACTAAAGATTCTGTGAATCTGTATTCTATCAAGCATGTATTCAGGTGTGGTTTCTATTTCTAAGGGCTTATAATTACAAGATAAGGAGCTACTAATAAAATATCAAGGCGATTCACACTCAGTCATACAGACACCTTAAAGCCATGTGCCCCCACTGGAGATACCAGCCGGTGCTGGTGTGAGGAGAGAGTAAACAAAAACAACATAACAACTGTAGCAGATAGCTACTGAGCAGAGACCTAGTGGAGACAAGTGGTATTCCGCATACCAAGGGCCAGAAGCTATCAAATAACATACAAACACAACCTTTTTATTTTCCAGGTAACAACAAATACTCACACAAATCACCACCAGTGTTTGCTGAGTTGTGTCAATGTCCTAAATGGGCCACGGACAGTTTTTGTGGTTAACCATAAATAAAGTAAAATAAAGTAACTGGTATGATTTGATCATCTGCCAATTGCTGCTCTTTGATAGACAGAACCCTGAGACAGCAGCTCCAAGAACTGCCAAATTTCATGAAAAGAAAATGTCATATGTGGGTAGAACAGAATCCACAATGTGCAACAGAATGGGGCTGGTGTTCATACACATCGGAATGTGTTAGAAATAATGTGACTTCAAAAAAAGATGCAGAAAAAACATTATATACCATGCAGATGCATGCATGAAAGGGAGACGGTCATGCAGTCAGGAGAGAACCGTGCCGTGCTTGTTGTTTGTGTGTGTGAAGCAATTTTTTGTTTTAAAAAACACACACATGCGCCGTGCCTTCTGAACAAATAATTTTTCCAGTTTACATACTGGACTTTATCGAAAGAAGAATTATTTTAAGGAAACATACATGAGCACTTGTAGTACATACCTGCAGGTTGTTAATTTTACGTACTGTATGCCTCTTGGACCTGGTGTAGGTTGGATGTGAGATCAAGTATTGCTGATGGTTACTTTATTAGCTGCATTTCACTTAAGGTAAAACCACCACAGGATTCCTCACAGACTAACAGCAACAACTTGTGCTAATTCATGAGTTAAGAGACAGTGGTAGTCAGTGTTGGAAAATCCATGCTAGTGTGGCAAAAATGTACCCTGATGTTTCTTAATTTCTATTACTGGACTGTAAATGGTGTTTCACACACAGCTGAGCTGAGAGAAAAAGGGGACACCCATGTGTGTGTGTTAAGTCCTCAGCTGCTTCGTTTTTTCCACTCACTATAACCCCTCGCTTTAGCCTCAATAACATTTTGTGTCTTCTTCCATTTACAGGAGGATATATTTAGTTTTGGGGATTCCCTGAGGTCTTCCATGCCTCACTGAATGGTGCGCCGCGATTAGGCTCTAGTAAAAATCCGGTGGAAAGTTCAAACCCTTCTGGGTCACAACTGTGACACAGATATAAAAACCTTTTTCATGGTCAGGCAAAGCTTAGCAGAGTGACATGTGGACACATGCAATGAAAGAAACATCACTTTGGACAACCATTCCCTTCTAATATTGCTGAGCTTAAAAGGTCAAACAAACAGTACTCCAAAATCACAGTGTTCAAGGACACTGGCAGCAACTTTTATCACTCAAAAAGGTCAAAGCCTTTTGTCTATTAAAATAAATGTTGTTTATACCTGACAAAATATCCATTCTGATTGTTAGCTAGCAGAGTTTTAACAGGAAGCACCATGAACCATCGGATCCTTCGCAATTTCAGTGCTACAGTTCATTTTTGACAGGTGACTCTGTCCAAGTAGCCAAGAGCCAAAATAACTCAAAATATCCAGTCTCACACAAACAGCAACATTTCCATCACCATTAATCACTCAAAATCTTTTTGCTTATATACACTGATCACACACACAGCTACATAGATGAACATGTCATACGCAGGACTACTCATAAGACATTTGCTGAAATCAAACTCTTAACCCAACATGTACACAGACACACACACACACACACACACACACACACACAGACACAGACACACACACACACACACACACACACACACACACACACACACACACAGACACACTCACACACAGACAGCAAGCTGGGAAACTAATGGAACAGCAAAAGCGAGGTTAGAAGGGGTGAAGCAAATTAAAAAGGGACACAAATAGCGTGCAGGGGCTTGAAAGGGAATGGGGTGATGAAGTAGGTACTAACTGAAGGAGATGGATATTTGCTACTGTCATCCCCACCCAAAAAACCTGACACCGGTGTTGTGTTTGTCAGGACGTTTGGATGATGACAGCAAGCCTGGAATTGTTTGAAGCTGTGTTGGTTATTGAAACCACTGGAAACACAGTTTGTTCTCTCTCTCATTCTATAATTGTCCACATGGCTTTTAATAGGCATGGAGTTGAATCAGAATAACTGACTCATGTTCAGTACATTACATAAGCAGTTAAATTATTTGAAAAATAGACAATTCTAAGTTTTATGTTTAGTGTATTTGTAAAAGAAAAAACGCAAAGTAACAGTTTCTATAATTGCCCTCGTTCCTTGCATGAAAATGACACCAGAGTTGAGACGTTAGCAGCGCGCAAGTGCTGTGTGTCCATCTGTTCAATCCACACCGACTCCAACCTCCACTGTCATCAGAGCCAGCTGTCCCTTTCAGCAATGCACCTCCTGATGCGCTGAAAGGACAGTGGCAGTGACAGTGGAAAAAAAAGTTCCAGTAGTCCAAGTGAAAGGTAATACAAGAAGAAAATGGGCATAAATTAGAAATTAGATTAGTTTTGTTTGATTCACTTTTGTTTGGATGTCACAATGTCGGTGTGGATCGATACACTTATAGCACGTCACTTCTGAGAGACAGACAAGGGACGTATGCCTAATATATTCCAGAGGAACTGTAAAAATGAGCTGGCAGTGTGGATTGTCTTGTTTATTTCGATGTGTTTGTAATAATGTTTCCAACTGTCGCTGTGTTAGTCTGATGTTTTTGTTTATTTTGCTTTTAAATTGTAGAACTCAGAATATTATTCTGATTATTACTATTATTGTTTCTTAAAAACAAGTTAATGCTAAGAGTTTCTGCCTGTGCTGATTTTTTAAACCTGTGTGGTTGTTTAACAGTGGATTCTGGCGCGTGACAGGTGACTGTACCTTCTCCTTGTCGCTGGCCTCTCTTGCCACAGTAGAACCCTAGACACAAAAGAAAGGAAATTACTCTTGATAACCCAGTTGTTACGAGAAAAACTGGAAACTCTTACTTAAATCTTTTCCTCACCAGCCTACTTACACTCCTTCCTGCAGACACTCATTAAGAAGCTTGCCCAATTAGGCACGCAAGGTGCAATGTCTTAAAACAGCTTAAAATGGATTTACCCTGCCTGGAGACTGGTTACTTAAACCCTGTTTTACAATCCTTATTCCCCAATGAATAATGCTTGTTATCTTGAGTATACAACCGAACCTTGTTGGCCAACTTTGGGTATATTTGCCAATGTTTTTAGAGGCTTGACCTGTAGTAGTAATGTTGTAATTAGCTTTTATATAATATTTGAACTACAAATAGGTCATTGAAGAAAAAAATGAAATCCGTGCAACTATAGGTTAGATGATTTAGTTGTATGTAATAAGTTACATCATTTCTATTATCCGTGTGATCGCTTTCCTTTCCTTGTTTCCATTTTCTCTTGTTCTGTTCTCCCCTCTTACCTTGAGATCATATTTTTTGTAGACAGAAAGGCGGTGAGAGAAGACATTGCGTGTAACAATCATGTAGGTCTCATCTCCATCCACGGTGAGCCGATACATCCCCAGAAACTGAGGCAGCAGTGTGTTGCCATGGCACTCCACGATGAACTAAGAAGGGAGAGCAAGGAATATCAATTTACGACCCTTTTATAGTTGCAAAGTATGCTTTCTGCCTGCATTAGAGGAGAGACTGTAAGAAAGAGAGAAAGGTTTATAAACACAACATGGTCCCTTTATGATTTTACTTAACTGTAAGGCAATAAATAGACAAGAGGGCTCTAAGGGCTCTGAACTACTCCAACAGCAGCCCTGGGAAGTGTCAGGGTACAGTATGAATCTGTACCCTGACACTTTTTAACAAATTCAAAATCAATAGGTAGAGCAAAAGTTGTAAAATTGCATCATTAACGTTGACACTGCTGTGCGAAAAGTGTTTGCTGCAGGCCTGTGTGTCCGTTTGTAATACACGTAGACAAACGTAGACACACAGTTTTAGAAAGACTATCTTATGGAAGAATCAAGGCTTGTATTTATAAATGTTATTGTAAGACAGGCTGTTATCACCTGATGGTATTTTTTTAGAATGTTGTGCATCTCGGCCACATCCTCACTGCTGATGGTCTTGATGACGTAGCGTTTGTCATACGAGGTATGGAAACGAGCCCCGCTCCGTCCTTGGGCCTCACTGTTCAAGGGAGCACTGCGTGTCAGTGAGTTCTGCAAACAAACAGAGCAAAGACAGGACAAACAAATAATTATGATGAGCATCAGGATGTACACTCAGATAAAAATCAGCTTATCGTATGACTTTTTGACAACCTTATTTGCACTTCCAAAAGTGAGCAAAGATAAAGTACTTATTCCATTTTACTTTTTGAATGGTCTGTCTCAGAAAACACAGCAAAATTGCTTATTTAACTATGAGTCAGAACCCATATTGACATCTTATGTTTAAATAGTTGGTGGTGAAACAAAATATTCTCCGTTGGTTGAAAGGCTGGATCTCACAATGCAGTATGCCCTACATCTACCTCCTTGTTGTCTGACCACCTCCCACTCTCCAGTCTAAACATGTGGGGTTCTGACCCCTACGCCTGTTGCGTGTCCAAACCTACACACAGACACAAACAGCTGCTGCCCAGACTTTGGAGCTCAAAAGTAACATGATCCAACACCCCTGGCTCAATGCCTCATTCTCCAAGAATTCCTCATGTCCTCTGCCCTCACTTCCCTCTCCTCACTTCAAGTCATAGCATCCATTGCTTGTATTGAAAAGTGAAGACGAATCTTTATGGTGAAACCTAAAACAACTGAATTTCTTTCTTGTGTATAGACTTAAAATTGGTTGCAGTCTTGTATCTGGAGGTTCCTTAAAAGCACAGAGATGTACTTGAGAGGGCTGCACAGGTCCAGGTCCAAGTCCCGGTGTAACATTGAAGTGGTTTGTGTCACAGCCTGAAAATGTTTAAGAGGCCCTTCGCCTGAGGCTGGAGTAGATGAAAAGCTTTCAAAAGTAATATCCTAATGTTTTTGTTTTAGTTAGTCATTTTCTCCACCATGCATTTATCATAATGTGGGAAAAGGAGTTAATCCGTTTGCACTTCAGTTACCCTCCCAAAACTTAATTTAATACTGCTTGCATTGCTCATTAAAACTAATACTGCTGCATGTCATCAAAAGAGAAGGCATGCAGCTGGTGGTACCCACTGGCTCTAATGAGGAATATTACCAATACAATTACAAATAATGCCAACAGGCTGGTTTTAGAGCAAAGGCAAAATTACGAACCAATAAACCTTTTTGACCACAACACAAGTAGTGCCTCATGTAGGAAAGTAGTTTAATTTTCAGAGTATCACGACATTCCTTCGCAATGGCCAGTGTCTTAACACCCCTGACTGCCCACTCATTGCAGCCAGCCGAACCCTAATGTAAACATGTGAGGAGGACAGCTGCACTGAGCTGGGACACAACGACCTCCAAATACTGCCAACTCATTGCCTGCACTGGGAATGGGGATTTACTCGGGAAGAGTGGAAAGTAAAACGAAGGGAAGGAGTGGGCTGAAACAAAAGAGTGAAATGAAATGCGCAACAGAGCAATAGTTTACTAGTAAAGACTGTTCAAATTGTGTTACAGTGTGCTTGTTGCACCAGGTGTTTATATTTATTAGATACATTTAGGGGTACTGTATTGCCTGTAAAGGAGCTGGCACTGTTATGCAGAAATTAACACTTATCTAGTACTAATAGAGATTTGACTGAGAAGTGGCAGTAATGTTGCAAGGCTTTTCATACCAAGAAGTCCTGATCATCGATGCCAAACCTCTCCCTGAGGTTTCGAAACACCAGAGGGCAGTACTCCTTGAACTTGAAATGGCTGGGCATGTTCTCCCTGTGTGTATACACATATCAGAAAAAAACACAAGTGACATAGTTTATGAGATGCTGAAGAAAAAAAGAAGAATTATGCAAATAAAACAAGACCTTACTTGTTGAAGAGGTGGTTGTCCACTTTGATCTTCGAATAGGCCTTGAAGTCGTCCGGCATGAGCATGATGGGAATCTGAACATGGCTTAACTCATTTATCTGGGCAGAAAAAAAACATAGGAAAGGAGGGGAGATGAGTGATGTAGGAACAAAAAAGAAGTCTAAAGTATGTCAGTGAAATTACATTAGAAATGCTAAGAGTAAGGAATCTAAAAGCCTGAGGGGAATATAGACAAAATCTAGATCATTACCACTGATGCAACATAATGTGGTGATCAGTGGGATCAACATTAAAAGGAATCCCTGTAAAATCCCTGCTGTTTCAGTGAAATGAAAAAAACTTCTTAACTTCTTAATTTTCGTTACAGTATACATTTCCATTAAACATGTTAGTATAGCACCTTAAAGATGTCAGCACAGAAGATGTCTGCAGATATTCAACTATGTGTCACTTCACACCTCAACTCATGCAACCTTTTGACAATAGTAATACTATCCAACTCAATGAAGTGGCACAGACTGGTGCAAAGATCAACGTTCACATAACTTCACATGAATTCTCACATGACTATACTCTGCCTCTAAAAACAGAATCAGTGTAAGCGAATACACACCCACACTTTTGATTCTGGGACTGGTAAAAGGTTGAAACAGTCAAGTGTATGTAAACCTTCACCAGCTTGCTGCACAAAAACTAGTCACATATGTATTTGTCTGTTCATCATCATCTGAGATAATTGTGGTGTGTTTCCAAGAAGCAACCATGAGAGGCACAAGGATAGACTTGCACCTTAAGATGTTTTTCCCCCAATCAAAGTAACCTGATAACAAGTTATTAGAGCTAATTTACGATTCAGGCCAAGAGCTCTGGGCCAGGACAGGTCATCAATCAATACGGATGTTTAGCACAGAACACCTGGTGACGTGAGCAGTTTACAGATTCAGTTTTCAGAACGGTGTAGCCTACAGGGTTGAAGGACAGTTGTAGGGGAAAGGCTACTGAAGCTTTAAAGTGTCTCCAACGTACATATAAGAGAAAGAAAGAGAGAGAAAGATGACGACGTATGTACACATGTATGAGTGAAAGCTAAGGTTACATGTCGCTCCTGCAGGGAGGATAATCTTAATATCCTGCATCTGTGATGCACTGCTGTTTTCTAATCTTCTACTTTGAGCGTGTTCATGATTCTAGAGAAGATAATCACTTCTCTTTCTCTGTGTAATGACGTCATTTCTCTTTATCTGCATGCTGAAATGTATGTATAAAATGAGTTGGTGAATTTTGCATTAGCTAAAATGGAGCACTTACATCTTTTCACTCTCACATCCTACCCTCCAGATAAATTATGCATCACAAACAAATCAACACAATGACAATTAGAAAAAAAACCCATGAAAGAACCACTCAACCACCACAATGTTATGCCTCTGAAACGCCATATGACAGATTTGAGTCTCATGTATGACCATGACTAAACTCAATGTGTACTTTCAGGTGTGTTAGACCATTAACACTTACAACATAATAATGGCTGATTGTACATCCATCCAACAAAATGCAAAATTACTGGAGGCTTCCATAAACCTCGCGCACTGAATAACAGCAGGGCTTCAAACACATAAGGTACATTGCAGGAGTTTCCATTTGGAGCTGGCCATGCGTCACATTGCTGTAATACATAGACCTGACATTTGTTATGACTCAGGCACAGCTTGATACAAATATGATGCGTGTGTGTGCTTGTGTGTGTGTGTGTTATGCGTTGTTGGCTGCAGGCAGGGGTGCTGGCAGTGTTGCAAGACTCTATTAATAGTCATGTCACCAAGCACACTTATAATGTAGGTGCACTGAATAAACTCAAACAATCAAACTTTGATTGACTTAAACATTAATCACAAAATGTGTGTGCATCTCTACAGTATAGTCCCAGATGTACTTTAAGCTTCATGCACTGCTCGTAGCTAGGATTGTGCACAGGCAAAAGGTGGTGTCATATCACAATTCCAGCAGCTGCCTTAGAGGAATATTTTTTACCACAGGGGATTGACTATGGCCCTGTAATGCTGCAGGAGCATTACAGCAGATGGTGGAGAGAATGGCCTCAGCATGACTGACTGACCCATGAAAGCATTTGGCACACTTCAGGTGGTCATTAAGAACTACGCTTTTTATGATAGCATGCCTTAAACATGTTCATGTTAAACATGTTCATGTTTAAGGCACGCTATTTGTTGTTTGTTTTAGACCAGTATCGATACAATACATGTTCAAGACTTTGAAGTGGATGATTACAGCTAGCTTATGCCAATCGACTGATTATGATTAACTGGTTGACCTTGGTAGAGTACACACTTAATCCCACGGCATCTCAAATTAATATATCCCTTTATTTAGAACTACAGTTTGAGGATTACAAAATAGGCTGGAAGACATTCACTTATGCAAGTTAACTGCCCAGTCAGAGATGCCGGGGCCAGTTCCCCTAACATCTTCTGGGATAAATTCGTTCTCAGTGGAATGATGATAATATAATATAATAATCATTTTTGTGTCCAGCTCAGTGAGATGCTTCTTAGAATGTTGATGGCTGTGGAAATGCCAGCACACATGTAGAATTACTACATAATTAATTGAAAAGTAAATTAGCAGCATAAATAGGTCTGCTTTAGACCAGCTGCAGAGGTGACATTGTCCTTGATAATATAATCAATCAAAATAATATCAATCCTGTACTACAGGTATTGTTTACTGGCAGCTTACAAGCAGCACAAATGAGAGGAGCTGGAAGCAAGAAGTCAGTTTGTTGGCATTGGTGCTGCCTAAAAAAATAATAATAATAAAAAAAAATAAGACAAACTTAAAATACACCAGACTAGTAGTAGTACAGTAGTAAGTAGTAAAAGCTTATATTCACTGAAATCTGTTTGCTATGAGTTATGCTATGCTATGACTTTTCAATAAATACAGTGTGTGTAAAAAACAAAAACAAAACTGATCCTTTGGCTTGACTGGTCAATTATAAAACAAATCTTATGCTGAAGTCTGCAAAAGCTTGTCCAGTGATGGGCAAAGGTCTGCCTTTGTACACTATTCCAACTCTGCCTTTAACCAGCTCAGCAAACAAACACAAATTGAGCACAGTAACTTTTCATGAACAAAGCTGTTTACTTTGCGTGCAGCGCTTTGATGTCGTCTTACTAAAAGGAGAGAGTTACAACTCAAAGTGATGCCTGCACTTTGAATATCCCTGAGAATTATTGTCAGCTTTGAGAACATACTAGACTTTGTGTGCACAGTTAAAAGAAAATAGACTGACAGCAGGAGAGTATTTTTAGGGAGGAAACCTTTGAGATAAAGATAGAGGAAAAAAAACACATCTGAAAAATAAAGCAAGCAATTCTGAAAAGTCAAGAAAGCATATGAAAAAAATATGGAAAGGAGGGCATTAAAGAGGCAGCGAATCCACGTCCGCAGATGCCATATCCGAGTATGTTCCAGTGCTGTGGTGTGACAGGCACAGACGTCACAGTGATGCTATAGCACAGATGAATCCTGGGTACTCACTGGGGAGATGTCACTTAATCAACAAAGCTGTGTTTCACACAGAGGCAGAGACAATGCTCGATCTTAGCAAGCACACTTGAGTACTGAATGTTTAATACAAGTCACAGCAATAAAGCACATATGCATGTACATGGGGTGAAAATATCTGTTTCTCTCAAGTCGACTCATTGTGAAACCAGTGATTTCAAATATCCCCTCAACTCCACTCCTACACCCATGTTTGCACTGTTATTGCTGCAGTGGCAAATGTTACTGCTTGCTTTTGAGGGTCACTGTTGTGTATGTGTATTTTTTTTTTGTTTTAGATAGTTGTCATAGCACTGATTAACATAAAGGTCTGCTGGGCTTTCTAGCTTAAGCATGGTGCAGTTCTTACGTTTTGTTTAATCAGATGCCTCCAGCATTTCTGCTTATCTTGCTGCAGATATCAAACTTGCACACAAATTTCACACCACCACTTCCTGTTTGTCTCCATGGTGATGAAGACTGGTTTTCCGGCCCAGAGTGAAGTAAGTGTGCGCTGTTGCTCCATTGGACAGGAAGTTGGTGAAGAGAGCGTGCTCTGTCAGCAGCGTGGCATTGCCTTATCTCTCTGAACTATGACAGACAGAAAATGCAGATGACACTCACTGTGAGAGTATGCAGCATTAAAGTTTGTTACAAATCTGGATCTAATAATACAAAGAACAGGGCCTTTTCTTAAGTGCGAGATAAAGAAGGGTGATGAAAATATTCAAGCAAAGAGAAACCTCTTTCAAAGTCAGAAAGGAAAGAAGCAAGACTAATCAGGAATGCCATCAGGATGTGTAGCCTGGAGGGAGACATTTGACAGTGAACAGGGAAGCTATGACTGTGATCTTTTTTTTTTTTTTTTTATCTTTTCTCATTTCTGATTATCACAGTTACTGACTTGCAAACAACAACTTGAATGTGTCACCAGTGTAAAGACACTATAGTGACGTGGCAATTCTGTCAAGTTCCTCTTGAAAATTCAGCCTAACTTTGTTGCCCCTCTTTCAATCAGTCCATCAATATCAGTATCCTCATGCTGTGTCTGATGTCAGTCTTTAATCATACATTTTGTTCTGCTAAATCTTGCAACATATGTGATGAAATGACCACATTTAAACCAAATGCTTGCATGGCCATGCGTGGCTTTTCCTATTTTGCACTTCATGGTTCACTTGCGCAGAGTGTTGTGGTTTCAGGGTTTACAATACATGAAAAATGTGTGACTGATTTGGTTTTTAATTTACATTGAAATTGCGCTCTATGCCACTTCACAATACAACAACCAGTAATACAGTAATACAACAAGCCTGTTCTCGACTTACTATAAACAACAACTACTGATTTACTACAATGCTGCTGAGGACAACAGAATGTCTTGAAGATAGCAGGAGTCATAGTGGAAAATAAAACTGGACCAACGTCAATTTGAGAAAAAAAAAAAAATACCATTAGTGGTACAAGTGAAGACACACAACAGCCAATACTGGAGATTTATCACCTCAGAAGAGGAACTGACTTTTAAAACAATGATGACTCACAAGACAAATTGTAACTGTAATGGTAAACAGGAAAGTTGGGAAAAACTATGTACCACATTTTCCGTTGGAGTCATCATGCCCAATTTCTGCTGTCAAACTGTCAATTATGTGGGGGAAATGGAACATGTGCTCTGAAGAAGCAACTCCTTCCTCTATACCTAATTACTAGATATTATATTCTAAGTGGATTTGATAAAAGTGGAATCATGAACGTGCAATTAACCAATATGTAGATGGGTAAACATACAAAAAAAGCTGTGTTCCAATATAGCACAGCCATTTTTACCACAGCAGCACCCTGACTGTGTTTGACCTGAATGGAATGAAACCTTAATTAGCATCATTAGTAACACCTGTGTTTACCTACTATTTCATGTCAAAATGGCTGCTGTGAAAAAGGTCTATAGCTTTGAAACTTATCAGCATACACACCAAAATGCTTTCTAAAATAAGACTAGGACGCACGCACACACACAGTCTTAGACTTCATGTTCTGAAATACTTGCTGACCACAACATGACATGATCTGCATGAATTAAGATAATCATATGCAGTATAGATACACCCAGCTAAATGGAGATTTGCTCTTTAACAGCCACATAGTCAGCACCAAAGGTCATCTACAGCTGTAGTAGATTGTACTGAGTGTGGACTTGACCTTTCACTGACCAATTAACAAGGCCATGACATCATCTCCTGACCTGTTATGAATCCCAGAACCATAGCATGTAGCAAGTTTAACAATATCCAACTCAAGCCCTTTTAACTCCCAAATCACAGTACAACAATTCTATCTGGGTGTGTATATCATTCATTGGCTAACACCACAAGACAGGGTGGGTACAAAAAATAAGTAGAGACGTGAAATGTACAATTCTCAGTGGGGTTTTTTTAGCAATAAATCTGCAACCGCAAGGAAAAGCCTGATAAATCGCATACACTGCTTCCATTTCAAACTGAGAAGGCTTTAAATAATTGATCAGAGCAATTTGTTCAAGGTATTTTAAATAGCAAGCGAACATAACATTTAAATTGTTAATACCTTGACACAATGGGAAATGCCTTGATTGCATGCACTGTACACAGTTAATCTTATTGGTGTAGCAGTACGTTAAGGCATTTAAAATGTTTGAAATTTAATTCTAGGAAACATGAGTACATGATCTGCTTTAAACCACATGCAATGATCAGCCCTCACAATTGAACTAGAATGTGCCCATGACAGGCTGCCTATGACCTAATTCTGTGCAGCAACTTTGACAATGCCAGTGACAGAGGTAGTCCTTACTCCCTTTCCTCCCTCTGCTCACAATCCCAGTGTGGAGAGGTCAGTCATAATGAGGCCACACTGAAGATAAAAATGGAGCAGTGGTAAGGTAAAAGGACTGCTGAAACTCTCTCTCTCTCTCTCTGTGTGTGTGTGTGTGTGTGTGTGTGTGTGTGTACAGGGACACAAAGAGATAAATAGGACCTTAGACAAATACAACCAATTACCTGACTAAAACACCTGCGGTTCAATTAAAAGCTGATGGTAGTCACTAGGGCTGGGCGATAAAAACAATCTCGATATGGAATTGTAATAAAATTTATGTCAATAAATATAACTGATTTTTCTCAATATAGATAGATTTAATAGTCGATTAGGCAGCCAGAAATAAATGAGGTAACTGAGTCAATTTACAGTCTCAGGTTTGCATGTGAAAATACACAGCCATTACCTACCGAAAAGCTTTGTTTGAGCATTACCAGTGAAGAAACTGAATGTAAAAGTGGATTTCCTCTTGTGAGAGGAAAAAATGAGTGGAACCCAGGGGCACAAAAGTCACTTTTGCATCGCTCTCGCTCTCTCTCTGCTTGTTTGCACGAGGGTGGGGCCAAGCTCCTCCAAAGAGAGAGTGGACTGCAGTGTAACTTCAGAGCAGAGCTCACAGTGGAGGAAATGAAACAGACAATTTACAGGGGTAAATGACAACAATTCTCATTATCTAACAAAAGGGAAATAAGCATATCAAAAACTATGGCCGCTCTGCCCCCAGTAACTTTCTGCCCTCTCTTCATCCACACCCTGTTTTACAGCCATACAGAGCTTGTTATGCTACAGTGCTGAAAGTGAACTTGTGTCATCCTCCAAATCTGAAGAAATTGTTGACAAAAAGGGACCACAGTATCCTTTATATGGAAGTGGTTTGCATACTGCAATAGTAACAATGCACAGATTCAGACAGTAACATATGCTGTCAGTCAGTGCAAACCAAGACGCAATAAATCTTTTCTATCAGCTGAAAAGCCATTATTCTAATAGGCTACAAGGCAAACTAATTTGTGCTTTTTTGTTAAGGCAGATAAAGTTAAAGGTTTACATTTAGAAGTAATATATTAGTTTAATCACAAAATATATTACAAGGTTAATTAAGGATAATTAATTAAGGCGACAAATTCTATTCAGTGTCAGCACCTATCTGAAACAGACCTGCTCCCATCTCTGTTGGAACACTAAATGACTTACTGCAAAGGTGGAAATAGGTAACACATAAATTATAGTTGTCATCAGCAGTTAGATACACACATGCAGACAGCTCAGTAAGTCTGTTGTGATGTCAGTGCTATGAAAGGCCAGCTATTAAAGGATATAGTGGTTTAGACTGACTGAGCAACAAACAGGCTTATGGTATACGGCCTGTCCTGATGGGTGAATCAAGCGGCTCAGCAGCATGTGCAACACATTGCATTTGAGCAAGTAGTGTGCCACGACACAGTGACTCTGTAGTCAAGGACACACACACACACAGGCACGTGCAGGCATGTTTGCATGCATGCAGGAGCAAACAAAAAAGAAAATGTTTTGTTTAAAGCTTTTTGAAGGCACACACTGGAACAAAAACCACAAGACACTCTCCACAAGTTCCCCTATTTGTCATTACCTCAGGGTGCCAGGATGTAAGGCTCCAGCTTTTCTGTTTTCCTCACCTCTACTCATCACACATATTAGCTGTAGGTCACTCCTGCAGATATTTATAGAATCCCCTTCTTATGCAATGCACAGAACCAGACACAGCTACTCTGAGTCACACAGAGAAGCAGGACACAGCAAAGAAAGGGGAGAGAGAGAGAGAAGGGGAAAAGAGAGCCAGCTAGACAGGATGACACAAAAAGAGGGAATGAACGAAACAGTGAATCAACCTACTAGATGGGAGAGTTTAATGGAGGTACTGAAAGAGAGGATGGACACAAAGAAAAACAAAAAGCAAAAAAAAGGAAGCCCAAAACAAAAAGGGAAGCAAAGGAAGCAAAAATAAAATAAAATAAAATAAATAAAAAAACTATTTGCCATATAATGAGAGGCAAAAAGATAATGTACCAAAAGTAACACACCTCTAACACACGTTAGGCCATTTGAAACAATACCATGCTTCAAAACATATTCATCACATGCTTTAAAATCACCATGAAAGAGTGCTATGTCCCTCCCTATGACAAGGTTTTTACAAGAAACACAAATTTACATGTTTTTTGTGTTTGTTGTGTTACCTTGACATAGGGAGGAACTCTTTGTGAATATTGATTCGTGTTTACAATAGCCAGTAGCAAGTGTGTGTTAAACTCCTGCTGCTATGCACGGCAGCTGGTTCTATGAGCTAGTGTCAGCCTCTACCTTCCAGTGTACATGGACGGACCCGGGCCTGACCACAACCTCCAAAACCAGTGGTGGCCACTCTGGTAGAAAAGTAGGTTTTCTTACCCTTGGGCTGAGCCAGTTCACTTAGGTGACTGAGCTAGTTCACTTAGCTGACTGAGCTAACTACAGTTAGTGGTTCACTACTTAGCAATTTTTCCCTTAGGAAAGTCTGGAAATCACCTTGGTAGTTCACTGTTTACTCCCTGTTGATCTCAGACGCTGCGCTCAAACACTAGTCTGGCGTCTGAGCGCAGTTCTTTTGCCTGCTAACGGTAGATACAGTTGTTGATTCAAGGTTAGCTACTCTAGCAAGTTGTTAGGCCAAAACTATTTGTCCATCAGAAAGCGCTGTAAATCAGGAGTTAAAGGTGAGTGAGTAGCTGGAGGCCTCTAAGCCTGTGATGATAAGAAAACTATGTGAAACATCAACTCAACAGAACTATCTTCTTTACTTTAAAAAGGACAGGCGCTGGTGACATAAAACAGCAAACTGTGACAATGCAGCATTTCAGCCAGTTACAAATAGACTCGAAAACCATCAGTGGGACACATTCTGACACCTTTTTGTTCCAGCAGTGCACTCAGACACCCCATCTGACACACAAGCCCTGAACTACATCCCTTTTACAGATTCACAAATTAGGTGTAGGTGAAGGCGTAGATTTTGATTAATTTTCCGCTGCAGAAACAAAACACCTCACATGAAATGTTGAGCACCTGGAAATATTTTTAGTATGAGCTTGTCAGCGGTGGCTGAGAAGATTATATCTTTCTCAGAAACCAGTATTTTCAACTGTTTTTCTGTAAGAACCTAAATGGGCCATTAATTCATCTCTAGGAATCCCTATTTTGAGCAAGCTGTCACACACCCTGACTTTTCTCGGCCATTACACGAGAATGAGTCTGATGACATACATCCTGACTGGGCCATCTAAACATTTCATTTATGTCTATGCATCTTAGCTAATTCTACAGAACATCTTTGCATCATTAGACAAATTGGGAGATATTATCTGTGGCTCCATGTTACTAACTGACAACTTACCAGGTTCAGTTGTTTCACTATTATGCTCTCAGAGCAATAACACTGTAGTAAGTGTTTCAGGAGGAGCCATAGTGGATGCTTTTGACTGACAGGCCACAGTGTATATGAGGGGTGGGGGTTACATTTCGGAGATGTGCATGTGTTTGCATGTTACCTAGGCAGTCTGGTTGCATTCTCAGGTAGAGGAATTCATTCCTTCACAGTGTCCTGTTATTTCCAGTTTGAAGTTACTTTTGCAAACTCCATGCTGTAATATAACCTTACATTAATACTATCAAACTGCAGCTTTCAAAGCCTCTGGCAGTAACTCAGTGGCTCAACCTGGTGACCTGGCAATGAATGTCATTTTTATGTTGCCAATGGCATGAGAAACAGAGTACTCTATCAAGTAATGGGAAAAACAGCAGGGGAGGTAGCCTAAGGCATAAGAAGGAAATGTGCTGGCGGCAGACCTGCTCTGTTACGCAATCCAAGAGAACAGTTTAAACATGTAGAATCTCCAAACGCCTTTAGGTTTTTACGGTTGTCAATTGCCCATTAGTCCACAGTTCTAAGACACCAGAATCAGTGGAAGTTTATTATAAAAGCCTTGATTAGCCACTCTCTTGGACATGCATGGACAGATGCATAGATAGAAAATCTGAATGATGCAAATCAATTTAACTCTGATTTCAAGTTATGTCTTGACACTGCCCTATCTAAAAAATAACTAAACCATGAAAGGGAAGGATTTTATGTGCTTTTGAGGATGGCAGTCTAACAGATATCTAGCTGCCATCATGTTTGACAATAAAATCAACTAAAGTAAGTACACAATATCTCAGTGTTCATCTTTCTCAGGCATTTGAAATGACTTTCAAAAGTGGACGAGTCACATCAGTACTGAATAGCTGCATGAGGTGAACCTCTTGTGTACCTTACTTTATCTCTTCAGACTTAACGCCAAGCCCAGGTGACTGTAATCTACTGACAGACTACAGCTTAGATACAGAATAACAGCTCTGGATTATTAGCTGTCTTGGCCACACATACATCAGTCTATCTAAAGGCTGCATAATCCACACTAAACTGCCATCCTTAACACTAGGCCAAAAATCAAATGCTGCTGACAAAACTGACAAAGCTAATATGCTTAGTATTTGTCATACAACTAATCATAGTTCCAACACTGTTAAGTTGTTAAAGAGGTATCATTATTAGCGCATCAGTATGAGCTTTCTGAGCAACATAAAACAACAAATAGAGCTCAAAAGGCTCAGAGGCCAAATCATTGGTGCTGCTGGTGCATTAACCAAAAACTGCAGTATTATGGTCTCTAACATGATACAAGCCAAACTGAATCAACAAAGAGAAACAGCAGTCACACAATAAAACATAACAAAAAGAACGTAGTGCATAATATACAAAGCACAACAGGACATACTGGCATGCAACCTTTACATAAGTGACTCTTGTAGTGGATATTTATTTACAAAGTCTCACAAAGTGAGAAAACTGGCTGAAATGCTGCATTGTCACAGTTTGCTGTTTTATGTCACCAGCGCCTGTCCTTTTTAAAGTAAAGAAGATAGTTCTGTTGAGTTGATGTTTCACATAGTTTTCTTATCATCACAGGCTTAGAGGCCTCCAGTGAAAAAACCTTTTGCTGAAACAGAAGACAACATACAACGACCAAAATGCACTGGGCCACACTGAACCACTAAATGCTCTGGGCTGGTTGATGACATACTGTGAGTTTGGTGATGGTTTGATCTGATATTGTCAGCTCTCTCTCTCTCGATCAGACCATCAGTGGAGGCGGTTATGTAAAAATGCACGAGTACAATCTGTAGTTCGAGCCCAGCCTTAGGACCAGCCAATCAGTCTGCACTGTGATGACAGAAAGCTTATCGAAAATCAGCAGTTTGCCTTTAAAACTAAATAAATATTGCGCCACTGACTGATCTGTTATGGGACTAGTCAAAAATATTTTGTTCGTTCTACTGTTTCATACTATGTTGCTACTAACTACTGCCCACACAGACATAAATAAAAGAGCTGCACTCTGCATCAAAGGGCCAAAATTCTTTTATATTTCAGATAAACTATGCTGTTGTCATCTTTTACACCATTAACTGCTCCATGGGAACAATTTCATACTAACATATAAATAGACATTTGTGCACTGAAGGAATAAATGAGTGCTTATGCCCACTTACTGCTCCTTTGTTTACACTTTTGAAAGCAGTTCTCCTCAATCTAAAATACCAGATAAAACATTCAGTAAACAGGCTGGCTTTACTGTAATAACCATGGTATTATTATTACAAGTAGTCTGAGTAAAGGATGACATAAGATAATATAGTAATATGAGGTACTACTGATTATATGCCTTACAGCGCTACCATTTCTCTGTGTGGTAGAATGATGTGTGTAAAACATCAGTAAAAAGGTTTAAGACTTGGGAATTGGTGCCAGAAATATCTCTCTCTCTCTCTCTCTCTCTCTCTCTCTCTCTCTCTCTCTAACAGATGAGTGTTGGCCCAGTGCAAATATTCAGCAAAGGAAGAGAAAGAGAGCAGAGAGCAGAGATAAGCTGTCTTGCATGGGAAGATCTCTCATGACACAGAGCCCTGGGAGCTTATCCTACATGTGCACAACAGGAAGCCAAAGAAGAGTTCACTGCTTAAACACACACACACACACACACACACATTTTAGTGCTTCTATCAACACAATGCAACAATGTGAAATGTAACTGTACAAACGTTACTAAAGCAAACACAAGTTATGATTTCCTGAGTTCTGCACACTTGCAGCGAGTAATTTACACTGACATCACTATAGCCAACCTCTGGACAGCTGTCAACTCGTATTTGTCAATCAAATACAATAACGCAAATGTGAAAAGCTGACAGTAACTGTGGCTTAATGTGGCACTTCAAAGGATAAGGCGAAACATAACTGTGGATTACTATATGAACATTAAGGTCTGACTCACCGAATGGTTGACTCCCCACATGACCACGCTGAGCAGAGGGTCGCTGGCACGGAAGAGCTTCACTTTCTGAGCAACGAAGTGCTTTTTCTTGGTCTTCGTTTTGCTCGCAATAGATGCGGCAATGTTGCTCGCCGAAGCCATCTTTCTTTAAGCCAACTGGCTGGTTATTGCAGTCTGTGCGATAATCTTGACAGAGTGTCTTCCCTTGAAGCTGGCACAGTGGCCACCAGCTCACGACTCAGTAATACCAATACTATTCATTTAGCCAGCTCGCAAATCAAAGTGTCCCAATTCTTTTCACCCACAACGTCCCACACAGCTTTACTGGCGCTATGGCCCTACCTCGACAAGGACTAATATGAGGAAAATACGATGTGTTAAAGCTAATACTGCTGCTCTCCTTCGCCTAACAGTCCGCCGCTTCCCTCAGCCCACATCATAAGTCACCTCTCTTCCTTCCTTGACTAGTCTGGAGCTCTCCGCACCCCTGCGATGTGAGGTCTCACTGAGCTGGCGTTAGCATAGCCGAGTAGCTCGCTAGCTAGCAAACACCAACGATAAATTTCGTAAAATTAATACGCGTATAAAACAGGAACAATATGAAGCCCCGTGACAGGTTAAAGGCAAATAATCACGCAGTCTTCAAACACGATATTAAAATGACACATTAATGACCGTACGGCTAACTAAACGCGTTTAACCACCAGCTAACGTCAGTCCCTCCGACCTTCGCTAGCGAGCCAGATATGTAACGTTAGCCAACTGACGGCACAAAGCTGAACCGGACTCCGTTCACCAGCTATCTACCGTTAGCCTGCAAGCTAACTATTAACATTAGCTCGGCTAGCAGCTCTGGACTAGCAGGCGGCTCAGTCCTCCTACGCTTTTGTGGTCAGTCCGTAGAGATGACAGAGGTGTCATGTCACTTCCTTGCCCCGTTTGAATTAAAACGCCGAGGTGCAGTTATTTAGACGTACAACCAACGGGTGGTGAACTCCGCCTGCAGCTTTGAGGTTCATGTGTGCTGCTGTCAACTGACAGCTCGACGGAGGAGGGGAGGTGACAGCCTCCGCTTTGCAGTGTCTGCTACGCTGATTCGCTACAACCCCCTCCCTCCACCGGGTCTATGCTACTTTTCTGTGCTTTTTAGTAGCACACAGGAGTCGTTTTTATGTCAGTCTAAATTTGCATTTAGATCTCAATTTCATGTTGACCATTAAATCGTTATGACCGAATCAAAAAATTGACCTTGAGTGTGGAAATGTGACATTTACTGGACGACTATAACAATTTTCCGGAGGGCCTATGAATGTGAGCGTGCTTGCGTGGGCGCGCAGCTCATGTAATAATATGCATTAGCATAAAAACCTGTATATCATCCCAGCCATCCCCCACCCTCGGTTTGCTTTAGTTTAGATTAATCTGAGGCTCATTTTCAGCGATAATGTCCCACACCACCAGAGGTAATGTCTTTAGAGGTCATTTGGTTCTCTGGTGCATACTGTGCTGTTTCCACTGGCACATTGCTGTGTCAGTGCCTCTCAAAGAGCAAGAGGCATCAGTGTGCTGATGCTGTGTAGAGCTCATTTGTTTTATGACTCACTTTTTTTCACAGCAGCGCATTTAACTCAATTCTATGACCTGCACAGACCCCCACCATCCTCAACACACAGCACACTCACAGTGATCTTTCAATATCTACCCCCTTTTCAATTGAGTGGAGGGTTTGACCTACCTGTTTATGCAAATGTGCATCTTACAGATGAATATTACACATTTTGTTTATTGTCTTTTGCAACCTTTTCTTTGCCTTTTGATTCAACATTTCACTGCACATTTCCCTGCAGAACCGCTGACGTAAACATTGCCCAATCTTCAAATTAAAGTGATCTGATAAATTTTAACATTAAACTGGCTTGCTAATACAATACTAACCATGGTTATAGCTGACAGGTTCAAAGCATTGACTCTATCTTCAAACCTCTATTTAGCCCAACGTGGCACCCGTTGCCTAGCAACGCGGTGTCAACCTTCTTTTCCAAAACACAAAATCTACAGTGTGGTTCTTCTGGGCGGCTCTCTAATTATAAATCTTGACCTTATTCTTTAGTTAGTATAAAGCCACAGGTAAGTCACAGTGAATATATGAGATGGTGATCTGCAAGTTTTTTTTTCTGTTTTGTAAGCGTAATTTGTGAACACTGCTTTTGAGTAGCAGGCTAAACTGTCAGGTTAGCTTTGTTGTTAGCTGGCATAGATATAGCTATTCATGACTGCACTTCGTAGAGCTGATTTGCGTTGAGCGGCTATTGAACGTGATAAATAAACGCTGTTTGGACACATTTTTGTCAAAATGCAGTTTGTCTCTAGGCTGAACAATGGGAAAGAAAGTGAAGAAGGAGAGTGAAACTCCATGCAAGGAAACGGTGAGTTTCATAATGGAAGCCTTCTCATTTTTACCCTTTGTTGCTGAGAGGTTTATATATGACGTGTCCACTGAAACAGTTACCCCTAGCTTCAAAACATATTGTACATCCAAGGGACAGATACAAGATGTGTTATAAAGCATTTCCATCTCTCTCCTCACACTCACAGTTTGAACCACTACCTGTTGAAGGCAAAACCCCAGCAACAATAGTGCTGCTGCTGAGCTCACCCGAGGAGGACATATTAATAAAAGCCTGTGAAGCAATCCACGCATTTGCAGAGAAAGGTACAGTGGGCTTCCCACTGCTAACCCCGACACGTTTTGTTTGTTTGTGTGTGAGCAGCTGAAGATCACAAAATGTAACTGGGGCTGGTCACTGTTTTATCTTACTTCCTGACATTTACTGTGAAATCATTCAATGTTTCCATTCGACTTTTTAAAAACCACTTACATACACTCCCGTTTAAAATTGTTATTTTGAATAAAAACCTATATTAATCATGCATATAGCCCCATCCCCCCCCCCCCCTTTATACTTAATCACACTGCAGTATGTATCTGCTCTACTTCACTCATGCATAATAAACACCCACAAGCATTATGTTTAATTTTCCTGTTCATTGTCTCCCCCTGTTGTTAGGAGATGAGAACAGGATTTCTCTGCTGGGGCTTGGGGCGTTGGAGCCTCTCTGTCAGCTCATCACTCACAACAACAAGCTTGTCAAACGCAACGCCTTCATGGCCTTGGGTATTATGGCTACAAATGGTGAGTCAGACAACACACGAAAACAATTCCAACTCACCCTATCAGTTATTTGGTGGCTTACATTTACATGTTGTGGCTTACACAACTGATGGCTTACAGACCGACTTCCTGACCATCATTTTGCTTGTCAGGCAAACTGTTTAGAGACTTGTTGACTGGCTGCAGATTTCACTGTTTTGTTGACTGACAGACTTGGTTCACTAAATAGCTAAGTGGTTAATTTTGTCTCATGTTTTCATTGAAAGGTGACGTAAAGAATGCTCTAAAGAAATTAGATGTCATTCCATCAATCATTGACAAACTGTCACTTGAAGGTGAGTAAAAGACTCATAGGTTGATATTGACTGTATATTACCTGCAATAAGACAATCAAACAACACAATTTTCTCTTCTGTTAAAGAGGAAGTAGTTGTCCACGAGTTTGCAACACTGTGCCTGGCCTCTCTGTCAGTGGATTTCATCTCTAAGGTTCAAATCTTTGACAACAAGGGCCTGCCACCTCTAATCCAGCTCCTATCCAGTCCAGATCCCGATGTCAAAAAGAACTCACTAGAGATCATCTTCAACCTAGTTCAGGTGACTCACATTTGTTAGCCTAGAGGAAGTTATAAGGCTATACAATTATGTTCTATGTTATGTATATGTTCTTTCATTTTAGACAAGTAGATGTTTCATTTATCAAACACCACTAAAGGCAACACTGAGTTGATGTAAGATATAGTCTTGGGTGAAATTCAAATGGTTGTTGTCTGTTTGTATCCTCTGTTCTACTCTATGTATTAAGGACCACCAATATGTTCTACTCTATGTATTAAGGACCACCAAAGTCGTTTAGCAGTTCATGAGTTGGGTGGGATCCCTCCACTTCTGGAACTGTTGAATTCCGACTTCCCTGTCATTCAGCATTTGGTTTTGAAGACGCTGCAGTGTGTCACCATTGATAAAGATACATGCAACACCTTTAGGGAAGAGCACGGAGTGGAGAAGCTCATGGATATCCTCAATAACACGGTAGGTGTGTGTGTGAGAGAGAAGAGAGAAAACATACTTTGTGGTAACATAGTCATGTAACATGGTCCCCATAGTGTTAAAAAATGACAAGAAAGAATAGTGAGAGGGTAAAACCTGCCTATATATGCAGTTTATGTTTGCACCATTATCTGGAAAATGTTTGAATTAGCACTTCTCATGTTTTTTCTTTTCCATTCAAAGTCTGTGTCCTCCTCTGCCCCTGATCAATCTTTTTATTCTTCTTTTTATTTTAACAGAACTTCAGCGACCTTCATGCTGAGGTCTTGCAGGTAGTCGCTAACTGTGTGAGTGACACAGAGAGTTTTCATCTGATCCACAAAGGTGGAGGACTGACAAAATTGATGGAGTTTGCTTCCACCCCCAACACACCTGAAATCCAATCCATTGTTGTGAAATGCATCGCCAAGGTTGCTCAGAGCCGTAAGCATAAAAGGAGACAAGACTTAATAATTTTCTCTTAATTTTTGAACTATAGGTTTGGAAATTGTAGGGGTACAGATATAAAGCTTACTTTAGCTGTGTGTGAGTTTTCTTTCTTTGTTTCATCGTGTGTGTAGCTGAGAATCACAAACTGCTCCATGTGCTGAATGTGGAGAAGGTTTTGGTAGAGCTTCTCACTGTGGCCGACGTCAGCGTGAAAACAACTACCTGCCAGGCCATGAGCTTCCACACAGCCAGCAAAGACAGCTACAGAGACCTGGGTACATACACATTGATCCACACAACCACCAAAACATAAACACACACCTGTAAATTTGAATGTGCTGGGTTTACGTGTGTTTCAGGTGGTATCCCTGCAGTTGTGCAGTTGCTGCATAGTGAGAGTTTGGTGCTGAGAGAGGCAGCAACCCAGGCCCTCTCCAGCCTCACACATGGCAACCAGCTCAACTCATTGTGAGTGACACACAACTGACAGCATTTTTTTTTATTCTTAAGATTAAGAACAGAAATTATTAGAATAAGTAGGGCATTTTGTGTTTGAAAACATGAGACAAAATTAACCACTTAGCTATTGTAAATGTCAAACCTGGAAAATGAGTGATTTCAAGGTATTTTGAGTATTTATACTACAAAATATTAATGTTATGTGTAACTCAGTGTCAAATGTGTAAAACTTTCAAAGATACGTTAGCAGTCTCTAAAACCAAGGCTTAGAAATATGCGGTATTTTAAAGTCAAGCACTGTTCCTTCCTCTCCACTATTTCACAAATGATTTCATGCTTCATTTATCTTCTCTTGGTTCTCCCTGACTGAATCTGAATCTCTTTACCCCTCTTCTCTCCCTTTCTTCATTTTATTTCCTACCTTTTTATTCCCCTGACAAATCTTTCCTATACCCATCGTCTCTCACTGCCTGACTTCATATTTCAGCATTACTGTCTCCTTCAGTTCCTGGGACACCATTTAACTCCGCCTCCCCCGCTACCCTAACTTTAGGGCTTCATTCACACTGCAAGCCATAGCGCTAAATCCTGATTTATACCCTAACTTTAGGGCTTCATCCACACTGCAAGCCTTAGCGCTAAATCCTGATTTATAGCTCAGATCTAATTTTTTTGTTTGGTTGTTCAACTTATTTTTTAAAATGTGACCAATATCAGATTACAGTGTGAACAGAAATGAAATAACCAGAATGCTCAAAAGAACATTAACATACAACATCACATACGGCATGCTGTCATACTGAAGTAAGTATGTGAAGTTGTGCAGTGGAAGTCAGCAAAGTCATGAGCAGTTGGTAATGAGGATGAGGAGAGCCAGATTTTTTATGATGGGTTTTTGTGCAGCAATGGCTACTGTACAGAGGTGTGTGTGGATGTGGATTCAGAGCAAACACAGAGTGCTTATGATACACCCCCTCAAATTTTAGTTGTACAGAAGGGTCACCTTAAATATCTATGAGGTGTAACACCTGAATGTCCCTCTAATGACCACCTTCATTGAGAGAATGACTCCCAACAGCCAAGAATTGTGAGGAATGTTGACACAGAGCTGAGTCAGTTTTGCAGTATGAACACAGCCTTAGTATTTATGTTCCCTGACACTTGACTCATTTGTGCAAATCACACACACTTTACCAAAGTACTATGTTGTATGCAATACTGTGAAACTGCATTTATAGCCATTTCTGTGGTGTCTTCCAGTGCAGTATATGAGGCAGGAGGCCATGAGATCCTTGTCCAGCAGCTCTGTGAAAGCTGTCCCGGGATGGTGGCCAATTCTGCTGCCACGCTTGGCAACATGGCAGGGCAGGAGGTCATCCGCTGCAGCATCTTGTCACATGGAGCCATACAGGCTCTGGTGCAGCCCTTAAAGTCCACAAATACGCATGTCCTCGTCAACACCACACAGTGCCTTGCAATGCTGGCTTGTGATATGGAAGCTAGAGCAGAGGTTGGCATCTACTCTTCATAATGCTTAGTTGTTCTCCTTCTTAAGCAAATATCATATACATTTTCTGATAATGTTTGTATTCTCAACCAACAAGAAAATCCATACAAATCTGCCTAAAATTCACTCCCTGTCCTACATAGCTAAAAAGTGCTGGAGGCCTCCAGCCACTGGTCAATTTGCTGCAATCCTATCACAAGGACGTGTTGCATAATGCATGCTTGGCTATCAATGTCTGTGCCAGTGATGAGGCCACTACTGTGGAAATGTGCAAATTTGGGTAAGACACTGAGATGGCATATGAATTACATCAGGGTATGAATGATGAATCATGAAATGCAGATGGATGGATGGATAGATGGATAGATAGATAGACAGTCAAAGTGTAGCTGTTGAAATCAGCTCTCTTAAATGGCCAGTAGATGGCAATATAGGACAATGTTATTTGTTCCTACATAAGAAAGTACTGGCCATTTTGTTCATAAGTGTTTATGTTTGTCAGTTTTTATGTTTATCATCAGTGTTGGAGTATGTGCTAATATGCCTGTTCTGTTTACGTGTGTCTCAGAGCCTTGGAAATGCTTCAGGAAATTAACCAATCAGTGAATCGTAGGAGCAACTACAGCAAGTTGGCCATGATCAGTCTGCTTAACTCCAACCTGTCTGTTAAATACAGCCTGACAGGTCGTCTGGCCTCCACTGACATTATTAGTGCTGGCTTCTATGACGCCGGGAAGGTATGTGTATATTCCTGAAATTTATGTGAAACAGAGGTCTCTTAAAGAAAACTAAATGGAAATAAATATGGAAAACTGCTGTAAATGTGCTCATAATTTATTTTAAAGCCTGAACCTGTTGAACTGAGATGTTTGACCAGCATGATCAAAACAGTTTTCTCTGTTCTGTCTTTTTTTAATGACTTTAAAAAAAAAAGATTTAGATTTTTAGCACAATACTGCTCTCTCTATCTTTCTTAGGCTCAAGCAGGTCAGAGGATTCTGACATTAGAGGAACTGTCCAAGCAGCCTGTCAACCAGCACCGACCCATTATTGTTGTCAACACGGCAGTTGTTAACACAGCAGCAAAGTATGATCCCTTAAATCTCCCTAAAAAAATAGAATTAAACATTTTTTGTTATTTTTTTTGCGCAATATTCTAATCCACTAAACACCCCCAAACTATGACAGCTAACTGTGCCTCTTACACTACAAGCAGAGTGGGGAAGTAAACAGAACAACCACCACACAGATATTCTAGTGGTGAGCTTTGGATGGGACTTGGCAAGTTTCCTACACTACCAGCCACGCCATGTATTTGTCAGTACAATTTATTGTGGCTGTGAGATTACTATCACCCTCCCCCTGTCTGCTCCAATCCAGTGCTCCACTTTTCTTCCTTTCTCCTTCCCTTTTTCCTTTCTCTCCCTCTCCCCGTTGCCTTTAGTGTGCCCCGTTAGTGTGGCCTCACGGGGTAAATGATCCCTTGTTTTTTTAAAGATGGCAACACACTCAAGAGTGCCTTTGTGTTTAGACTAACAGACTTAATGTGCACAAGTACACATGCCTACGCAGTCATGAAGATGCAGCTGAAGATGCTGCACAGAATACACATGCCTGTTGACTGAAACACACACAATAAAAAACACACCATATGTAATAAAGGCTGTACATGCGTGCACACTCACAAACGCTAAAGCTCCCACAAGCTTTTGGCATTTTGATGAATTAACGTTGCCAAAAAGAGCAGAAGCCCCTCAGGGTACCTCAGGTCCACCCCATTGTCTCCTCTTCAGCAGGCACACACACACAACATCCCAGGCATTCTTAAGCAGTGTGTTATGTAATCCATCCATGAGTTAGTATGACCCCAGTGTAACTTTTTTAACTATATACAGCAAAACGTCAAAAAGTTTTCTTCCTCTGTTTTGTGAGCAAACATAGTGCCTTTTATAACTTATGTTTACAGGATCGTTTGCTCCTGTTTGTCTACACAATATCAAGAGATCATAAGAATGTGACAGACTGGTTGGACATGATGGTGAAGCAACATAAGTTGTAAAAGTGTTATGTTTTAAAAGTAAAATATTCTTATACATTATTTTAAAATAACAGTTGGAGTGGAGACTTGAAGACAAATTGTATTTGTCTGTTTGTAAGATGAAGAAAAATGTTACGTATTATGTCATAATAACTACAGAAATAATAATTGTCTAACCCACATCAACTGAAAACACAAAAAAAACAGTGAGGAATATCCTAACACAGCTATGTTAAGTTCTATAAATCATTTTATTTTTGTACTTCTGTGGCAGAGAGACAGTGGATGTGCCAGAAGAGAGGCTGAGCAACCCATCAGAAACAGACACCAGCAGAGACCGCAGGACACCAAGGTGTGTGTGTGTGTGTGTGTGTGTGTGTGTGTGTGTACTTACAGCAGCATCATATATAACATAACAACAGTAGACATCTTAACATATACATATATATTATAATATATTATAGTATTTGAAAACGTAGGATTTGAAATTTAGTTGCATTATGGCTGCTAAAATTGTCTAATTATAGTATAATTTTAAGCTTAGTATTGTAAAATCACCACTGACATTCTACCCTATTCTGACTCAGATTTCTTGTTCATTTACTGCCTCTCTGTGCAGAAGGAGGAAAAAGGATGACAAACAAAAAGATGAGACCCGGCCTGAGTCTCCCATAGAGAAACCGTGGAAGATGATGGATGATATCTCATTGCAGCTTCTAGTTAAAGAGGCCAAAGAATTCATCCTCCCACTGAGTGATGAACGAGAGCAGTATGCTGCCTTAGCCAGGTGATGGATTGATGCAGCACATAACCAACATGCAGAGATGTTGCCACAAATAGAGAAGAAAAACATGTCAGAGTAAATGATTGGCAGACATTGTTTTTTGGGGGTTTTTTTTTTTTTTTTTTAAAGTGGCATCTACAGCTGACACGCATAATAAGAACATACAATTGTGAGATTTCAGGATGCAAAACACAAGGTCTTTCTATTATAACAGGTATTGTGTTTATGGATTTGGGTGTCAGGCTGGTGAGTGAAGCCATGGGTGGAGCAGTGGAGATGGAAAAGTTGCATGAATTCCCATGGGTGCTGCACCTCAGCGAGCTAAAGTTTCAACTCCAATCCAATGTCATTCCTATTGGTTTGATCGGCAGAGGAATCTACTGCCATAGGGCACTTCTCTTCAAGGTACCATTCACCTATCTAACCTACCTATACTTCACCTTCATAGAATTCATCCATTCAATAATCATACCCCAACCTGCCTCCTCTTTTTTTAACCTTTCAGTGTCTGGTTGATTGCATCGGAATGAGCTGCACCCTTGTGAGGGGTGAGTACAACCGGGCTTGGAATGAGGTGCTCCTCTTCATTGAGAACGCTTCCAGCCATGGGCGCTCTTCCCAGCCCTGCCGCTACATAGTGGACCTTATGCACCAGCCTGGACGCCTGTTGACAGCCAACACCCCTGCTGCTGAGCAATACCAGACTATATAGTCTAACACTGACTGAATAGTATTGTTTTTTTTTGCTGTATGGCAGACTTTCAAACAATACAGTATTATTCAAATGGCCAATTGATTATTTTTGTGCATGTACATGTAAGCCAAGAGGAAAAAAAAATCAATTTGTCTATGAATATGGCTTCTCTAATAAACAGATTTAACCTTCGGTTCTTTAACACAGAGGATTCACAATGGTGTAATTAAAGGGTGGTGTTTACCTGCTGTTTGTGCCAGAAAATTAGAAACAAAATCTGCTTGGATCATTTATTTGGCAGGAGATATACTACACGTTAGGATTGCTAAACACTTAGATGAAGTTCCTTTACTATTTCTTAGAGTTCCTCACTGTACAGTACCTGGAATTCAGATTTTTTTTTCTAGCAATAAAAGTGCTCCTCAATTACGATATGGTGCTCTTTGAACATTGTACAGCAATAAAAAAGCCAAGAGAACCCACTCCACTTTGACCTATATAGCTGGAGGTGTGATTTTTGACCGGGTCACCCAGTAAACAACCTGCAGCCAGCCGAGGGAGGACCAGCGCGAACTCGCCGCAACATGAACGATCCTGACGCAGGGAGCGCACTTGGCTTCACTGATATGTGCACTTGACTTTAGACAAGACCTGATACCAGCAGCAGCAAACATGTCTCGTGTCGTATCCCGTCTCTTCGTGGTCGTTTCTCAGCATGCGACAGCCAGATCCACCGTGCTACCGAGGAGGATCCCGGTGTTCATCCGAGCTGTATCCACGTCTCAAGGTACTGTGAGAACGTTTTGATTTCTTTGCTCTCACTCCGTTCTTTGGATAAACGCCGTGCCATGTAGTTAGGGAGGCTGCACACTCTTGCAGGTGCACCGTGCTGCAGTTTTCTCACGGATGTTGTATATTAGGACATTTCAATCAGATGGAAAGCACCGAGAGTGAGAATCACGTGCATATAGGGTGCAACAAGTGCAAAAGGGACTGTAGTTAAAATGTGGAGAAGAAGTTTCAGTAGTTTTGGAATTAGTTGAATTTTACAGTTTCTTTATGACTTATGATTAAGTGATATTTTATGACAGTTTTGCCCAGAAATGTGACTCTCTCCTTTTGGTATCTTTATATTTTGATTATTACACTTAATTGTGCTCCAAGTTATGGGATGGATATTTTTTCAGTTTGGCTCCAACGCCTTCAGGGTCTAACATAGTGGGTTTTATTTTGAAAGGGTTTAGGAAATCCTACCATAGCTATATCTGGTATGTGGGCTCCTTGAATGATCAGGACCTGTGAATTTAATGGCATTCTAGTATGTTCCACATCAAAACTCTTCTGTCATTACTTCATTGTAATCTCTCTCTCTTTCAGCAGGCCTGCAGTCTCTTACCCGTTATGATGAGATTACAGACTGGCAAAAGAAACTGACCCCGGAGCAGTATGTAGTCACCAGAGAGAGAGGCACTGAGGTGGTGAGTGCTGCAAACTCCATCTACATCAGTACAGTGATTTGTGTCCAACCACTATTATCTCACACCGCCAGACTGACATACATATTGTCTCATAAACAACAGCACAGTTCCAGGTGGACTTTGTTCATTGCTGCAGTGTTAACCTGTGTCGGGCTCATCCTGCCCAGCAACAAGCCTTTGGGGTTTTATGAATTAGAAGCTGCTCTCAGCTTGAAATACAGAGTGATTTATGAGTTTAATAACAAGAAAAATAAGGACAACGTTATTGTAGTGCACTTACAAAAGCACACAAAATTACTGACATAGTTCTGTGTTTCTGCTTCCAACACTGTGTGTATTGTATTGTGGGTGTTTTCAGCCCTTTAGTGGGATCTACCTTAACCATTCAGAAGTGGGGATGTACCACTGTGTCTGCTGTGATGCTCCACTTTTCAGGTAACAGTTTGAACCTAAGTGTTAACGGAATACTTCCCCACATATTGTGATTTTTAATTACTCGTTGTGGGGTTGAATATATGTCATTTTGACTGCAATCATATTGAACAGAAACTCAAAGATAGAACTCTTGGCCAGTAAACAAGCTGAAGACAGGCATGAGAAAGTTTTTGTGTTTTTAGATGTACAGTATATTTAGAAATGTAGATGCTCATTTTGAGGAAATCTTCCTTCCTATCTTGATAGTTCAGAGGCTAAGTATGACTCTGGGACAGGCTGGCCAGCATTCAAAGAGGCTCATGGGACATGGGAGCGGGATGAAAGCCACACCTCCATCATTCGTCGCCCTGACAACAGCCTGGGTAGTGCTGGGACAGAGGTCCTTTGTAAAAATGTGAGTTTTCAGCTATGAAGCCTTCTTCAAAGACAATCATAATTTTTTGTATTTTTGGTTTCCTTATGACGTTTGTGTGTGTGTGTTTGATGCAGTGTGATGCCCACCTGGGTCACGTGTTTGATGACGGACCGGAACCGACAGGTCAGCGCTTCTGTATCAACAGTGTGGCCCTCACGTTTAAAGCCAGAGGAAACAACAATCAGCCTGAGGAAAACTGATGAATTACACAGACTTGCCTTAATCACTGAAAACACACTTCCAGTTTGGTTCAGTGCAGGTCGGTCCTTTTTTAGAGGCAAAATGAAGGACACATCCATTCATTCCATGGTTTTGACCAACGCAGGTCAAGAAGTGTGAGGCTTTGTGTGGCACAACATGTTTTAATGTTTCAATTTAGGTGGAAATTAACTTCCTGTGGTTCATTAAACTGAAAGAAACTGAGCTAAGGTCAGTCTTGTTCAGACACTTTGGATTTATGCACTGGAGCGAAGTCTACAAATCTGCTGAGCATACATTACATGATTGACACAAAGACCACTAGCTCTTTCAATCACACTTCCAAGCCAAGTTTCTTTTTCTTTTTTTCATCATGTTTTAATTTTTGTTGATAAGAAAAAAAAAAGAAGATCAATGTTAACTTAATGACGTCTGTCCCTAAGTGTAGAGATGAGACACTTTAGTGTAGGACATCGTGGCTAACCAATTATTGTTACAAAAAATGATTATGTCTGACTTGCCTTTATGTCTGAAAAATGTCAAAATACACTGGGCCTGAATTAAAAAGACCTCTTTTTCAGTGGAGATTGTAAAACACAGGAAGTGTTGACAGTGTTGTTTTGTGTGTTTTTCAGTCTGGTGCCAAATTTGCAGATCAAATTGACTTGTCTGTGTTGGAATCATAATAATTTGACTGATAATTTGTCAATAAACGCACATTTTGTTTTGTCTTTGAATCTATGGTTATGCTTTAAAGACTGTAGAATTAAAGATTTTAAATCAGTATTCCACGAGAATTTATGGCTGCCCCCTGTAGTTCCGATGCACTAACCCTAACCCAGCACTGCAGTATGGCCTCATTTCTGTCAGCAAACTAAGTTAATATTTAACTTAATAGACCATCCTCTGTCTTCACATGGTTTGTCCCTTGCTCCCTGTCTGTTTATGCATTTGTTCTGTGTGTGTGTTTGGGGATGAATAAAGCAGATTAGGAAAAGCAGACTACAGGCAGACACAGAGGGGACAGAAAGCTCGATACAAAAAGAAGAAAAGAGTTTAGAAAAGTAGGAACACAGGAACCTGAACAATCCTCCAGGAGAAGAAGTCTGACTCTTGACTGCTAGGATGGCTGCTGTATGGCGATGCATGTTGGCACTGGTGCTGTTGATGTGTCTGTGTTCATGGGGTTCCACTCAGGTTATAGGAGGGGCTAAGAGTCGACCGAGACCCCAAAGACGACCACGTAAGAAGCCAAAGGTTGAACCCATTGATGTGATCCCACCCGCACAGAACATAGACATCGAGCGGGTAAGAAATAGGCGGAAGTCACAGATCAGATACAGTACTGTATGTCTGCATGACTTTGTGTATTATCAAAAGCGTTTATTTTAATTATTATTTCTAAGTTAAAGAGTTCTTTTAATCCCATGTTTCTCATTGATGCCTTGAAATCAAGCTACAGAACTAGAAAGGGAGAGTCTAGATCTAATATAGTTTGAGATATTCAAAGTCAATTGTGATAAAGCTGGAAAAGGATTCATGAGCTGCAGTGAAAAGAGAGGCTATCTCTTTGTGATAGATTGCAGAAAGGTCTGTTTCCAGGCAGAGGACTCCAGCTGCAGCCAACCACTGTGACTTTACGTGACCTTTGCACACTAACAGTTCAATTCTGTTTCTCACTTGTTACATAATATATAATATCACAAAAAAGACTGCAAAATAATCCATGGAAACTGTGACAAATCATCTCATCAGAACAGCCAAAAAGATCTGTTATGTGTCTGAGGAGCACATACGGGAAGTTCACTTTTTGTACACTTGCCATGTGCAGCGGGTTTTTGTCATTATCTTATGTATGAAAAGATATTTAAACAGCTGAGATCTAAATGCTACACCAGCAGCTTCTATCCAAGTACCCATGCTAAAATGGGAAATGATTTTGAAAAATTGACAGATTTTTCCTAAAAGATACATACATGTAAGTCCGCTTAGTTATGGATTTATGTGGGGGCTGGCAGTGTGGACATGCTTGTGTAATTGTGTCAATATGGTGTTTTAAGCAATAACGGAGATTTTCAGTGAAATAGATTCTGAACAAAACAAATGATAAAAGAGAAACACATTTGAAGCAGATGGATGGAAAGATGTTACCCTAAATTCAGTATTTATTTAACCCTGGTACAAAAGGGCAAATCCTGGGTAGGAAAAAAAGTGTTTACAGGATCATTAAATAAGATGAAAATTTGTCACCAGTATCACCAGTAAACACATCCATTTTTAAGAGACAAAGTAAGTCTCAAGAATACCTCCCTTCTATTTGCAAATATTATGTCTTGATTATTTTTCCTCTGTCTTTTTCCTTTTGGCCTGATCCTGCTTATTTGTGCTGTAGATGACAGGAACATGGTACCTGCTCAACACTGCCTCCAAATGCTCTTACCTGATAAATCATGGAACCAAGGTGGAGCCAACAGTCATGACCCTCACACGCCCCTCTGACTCTGACCAAACACTGTCTGTTAGCATTAAAACACGACAGTAAGTTCCACCGTCTGCATGTTTAGGCACACGCTGTGCAGGTAGATCACTGCGACTCTTCAGTACCTTGATATATCTGCAGATGGGGCAAATGTGCCACAGTGACTTTATGATCCAACCACATGTGTTTGATTATATTTGTGCAGCCTCAAAAAATCTGGAAGGAGGAGGCAGAGCAGTTAAATCCATCAGCTTCCTCTTGTCATTTTAAAAATGTCATCGTGACTTTGGTTTTGTAGAAACACAGTAGGTTCAGTACACAATTTAAATTGAAAAAGTCTGTGTCCCCCTTTTTTTGGGACATTGCGTGATATTCTGTTTTTTTGGTCTTTTTCTCATGAGACATCAGAAAGTTCAATCTGAGGCCCAAGGCATGTGGTTAGATTACAAGTCCAATCTACTAAAGAAAGAAAATGTAGTCCCATATTGTCTCAGAGTAAACAACTGCTGACAGTTTTCATGTGTTTTAAAGAAATAGTTGTTAAATAGACTGTTTTTACTGAATGTTTGATCAAATGTCTCACCTGACACAAACCCTTCTCAGTAATCACCAGTGTTGGGAGATCTTACAGGTCTATGATATATCACCAACCCCAGGCCGACTAACACTTAAAGGTCAGTGCCTTTTATTTATTGCCTTCTTCAGCATGATTTGATCAACTACAGTGCAACTACATCCCCCATGTCTAACTGTGCTCTCTGTTGTTTGTGCCAGGAACTCGTCCTGAGCTGAACACCGACATAGTGATCAGTGAGACGGACTACGACTCCTACGCGGTCATGTTCTACCAGAAAAGGGGCAAGGTCACCATTAAGCTCTATGGTAGGTTCCTCAAGTGAACATGCATGTTGCGCTTACATGCTTGTATGAAAAGTGTTGTTGTAATTTGTTTTTCTGTTACAAATCTGCATTTGTAATGTCATGATATTTGTTTTTGTGCTTTGTATACAGCCAGGTCTACAGACGATCTGTCAGAGCCAATGTTGAGCAAGTTTGAACAGCTTGCTGAAAAGCAAAATATGGGGCTGGCATACCTCTTCCCCTTCCCCACCTACAGTATGTCTATATCCACCTGAATAATAAATTAAGCTATGTTAGCAACTGGCATAATAAGCCAAGGGAAAACACCACTTGTGCTATTTTCAAAAATTAAACAAGAAATAAACACATTATGCTACAATGTCACACAGTACAACTATAGTCACTGATTTCTCAAAAATGACACAAATACACATCTGCCTCCTCAGTTGCCTTTAAATAACTGTTATTTCTTTTCCCTTCTAGGTCACTGTGGAACTGTGGACCAAGACCATGTAATCAGTAAGTATATAATAAACATATAGTCAAAATCCTTTGACAGAAAGAAGAGACTAACATAAAAAGGGACAGAGTAAATGTAAAATGCTGCTTTCAAAGTAGAAAGCTTTTCTCAAAACCATAAAAAAAAAAGAACCTTGAAATGATTTTCAGTTCTTTTACTGTCACTGTAGCTCACGGGCTTAATGTATATTGAGTATTTTCACAGGTCATTGCACGCAGCAGTGCTCCAGACTTATTTCATGCATTTCATCCTGCTCACTGTAACAGTGTGAAGGTTCACTGGTTCAGTGCATTACATGTCGATCATCATTTCAGCCTCACAGCTGCAGTTCTGCTCTGTGCCGGCGGCTTAATGCACTTTCATCTTTATTTTTTTCATTATTGCCAAAATATGTGTCCTCCTGCTCTGTTACTGTGTATTATCTGTGTAGCGATCTGTGATAATACGTTCTGTATAAACTGCAGACATGTTTCTGCAGCATTACCAATGAGGGAGGTTGTAGCACAGTGACTGCATCTGATTAAAATGATATGAATATGATAGGTTCACGGAACTGATAAGATATATTGTCTTGCTGATAAGATATATTTTGAATGGACAAGGTTGTTGGATTATAAAATTGAAATTGTTTTATTGTTGATTTTGTAAAGGCTAGTTGCAGGTTTTGAATATAATATATATGGTTTTTTAATACTTTGGAACTAAAAGGACAAAAGAAAATACAAGGCAAGTCACAGTTTCCTTTTAGACAAGCTTGCAGTTTTAATATTTCATCATGTTTCGTTCAAATGTGTGCACGTAATAGTGTATAGGAAGGTGATTTGGGGTGAAGAATCCATAAAAGAAATCTCTGCAAGAGCACAGCAAACATGAATTTAGTGGTGGATACTTTACCTATCATGAAAGAAAGAGAAAAGGGGGGAGAGAGAGGGGGCGGGAAGTAGCTCTCAAAGGAAACCAATGACCTGCTGCTGTGACCTCCACAAGCTGTGTTCACGTCCGCCCCTGCAGGCTGTGCATGTGTTGGACTTGTGTAACAATCAGTTATTTCAACTTTGTCAACAACTTGTTATCCAATCTCCAGTGCCTGATAAAAAGCAACACAGTTTCTGAGTAATTTAACCTGTCGCTCTTTGTTATACAGACTGTATCCCCACATGCTGAAGAGGCAGAGCTGCGCAGCAGAGATCCAGCCTTGCAGCGTTCAGCACTTCTCGCGCAAATATCTGAATGCTGTATCAGCAAGAAAGTTGTTGAAAGACTGCACAAAGGTCTTCAAAATGTAAAGCTTTGTCTGTCACCAGTTACAATGAATTCAAATAAAATGGAGCACGATCGTGTTATGGTCAAACGTTTTCAGTTTTTTTTTTTTTAAAATCCACAATGGTCCTTATGTGTTACAGCTGATCCTGTTCTGAGGTGCCGTTCTCATGCACAGTTTATTATCATGTTAACTCCATCCTATCTTTTTATTCTGAGATTTAACATTCAGAGTGTGTGTATGTATGCATGCTTTTGGGGTGCGTGAGGACACAAAAGAGGGGGGTTATGGGGCTGAAGCTAATATAGCCCAGATGTGGAGCCTTAAAGGGATTGAGTTTTCGTTACAAAACTAGGTTACCAAATCTGTTTTTTTAAGGCTCTGTAGCAGCTCCACCCAGTACCTCTGTGTGTGTGTGTGTGTGTGTGTGTGTGTGTGTGTGTGTGTGTGTGTGTGTGTGTGTGTGTGTGTGTGTGTGTTACATAACCAGCTGATTGCAAGCTGGTGCCTGTCTTGTCTCTTAACAAAGGGAGCTCTGATGTTTCCATCAATACATTTGCGCAAATGAAGAATTCACAGCCATCGGGACATTACATATTACTCATTAAATGATATAGATTCTTCATCACAGTGGTGGATTTAGAGGGTATTATTTTCCTCAGAAATTTCTGCAGTGTTCAGTGTCCAACATGCAGATAGAGTTCATCCAACTCTTCGCATTGTGTGAGGACTGAAGAGAGTGAAAGGCATCTTTGTTGAAACGCTAATGTTTCAAAAGTTTTATGAAACTGAACATGAACAGCAAAGAACAATAAAAGCATTGTATGCAACATTAGCAGAGATTTCTATAAGAAATAATGAACTTTTTTTCCTGTGTTCTGAAATATTACTGCCTTTACACAGATGACAATGCAGTTTGCTGCAAGAGAATGTATATTTACTACACTTTGAGATTAAAAAGTTTTTACTTTGTCTTAGATAAGCGGAGTACATTGGCTCATAGAGTTGATTTCAAGAACGCTAAAGCTTCAAAGTGCCTGCAAGCTCTTATTTCTTGTTATCTTGTTGCATATGAGGTGTGTGTCTCTGAGCTTTCATGTGCCATATGTTAAAGAAATTTGCACTCTTACCAAACAACTGTTTTGATAGTCCAGGCATGCAAGAGCATTAGTGAAGGAGGAGGGAGAGGGGGAGAGGTGTCAAAAGAACCCTATTATGTACCCACTCTCCCTTTTCTTCTCTCCTCACCTCCCCCTCCTCCATTCACACGTGCCAGTTGTGTAACAGCTGTGATTTGCATGCGGGTGGGTGAAGGCCAAAGAGTTTTTATGCAGAAGCTAGCGGCAGGAGGCAGGGAGGGAGGAGACAAAAGGAGGAGGAGGAGGAGGAAGAGGAGGAGATGGAGGACAGCATATAAGGAGCCTCCACTTGCCTGTTCATCCTTAGCTCATCCTGATACTTCACTCACCGCTGGAGAAGCCCTTGAACGCAAAGAAGAAGCCATGAGGAACACACTGCTGAGGATGCTGGCCGCCCTGATGTGCACGCTGGCGGTCTGTACTGATGTGACACCTGTTCAAGACTTTGACCTGCAGAAGGTAAGAGGGAGGCAGAGGCATTACTAATGCAGACATTGTTGGTTATTTCTCAAAAATTTACAGGGGAAAAAAAGTGAGGAAGAGTTGGTGGATGGTTGGAGCAAGCCTTGTTTTTAAGGATACAGAAGACATATAATGCTTCCCTCTCTATCCTTCTTTTAGATGACAGGCAAGTGGTACCTTGTTGGCTTAGCCACCAACGCTCAGTGGTTTGTGGAGAACAAGGAAGGAATGAGGATGGGCACTGTCGTGGTAGCGTCAACTGCCGAAGGAGACCTCGACCTCTCTCATGCCAGCCTGAAGTGAGTGATTCATCGTGTAATTATTAAACATTCAAAAAAAACCATCCTGATGATTCTCTTGTTTAAAAAAAAAATGAAACCTGCTTCTCTCTCAGTGCTGATGGTACTTGCTGGAGAATGAATCACCTTGCTAAGAAAAGCGACACTCCTGGACGCTTCATCTACCACAGCCTGAGTGAGTGGAGCACACACAAACACTGACTCACAAGAGAGACAAAAACACAAAGATTTAACAGCATGACCTGTCTGTTTTTTTTGGCTTTGTCAGTTTGGAACAATGACAACGACATGCGCATTGTGGATGTTGTGTACGATGACTACGCTCTTGTCCACACAACAAAGACAAAGGAAGGAGTGTCTGAGGTCCTCAATAATCTTTACAGTAAGTCTAAGATCAGTCACACCACGGCAGTCTGTGCTGGCTCCCTGTGGGAGAGCATTGTTTGTAGAATTGATGGATTTTAAGGTTAAAGCAACCTATTCTGTTTGCAGGTCGCACTCCCGAGGTCACGGTCACCCTGCAGCAGAAGTTCAGGCAGTTCTCTCTTGAAAAAGGCATTCTTGCAGACAACATTGTCATCTTTCCACAGAATGGTATGTCATTAAATAAATTAAAGCACTTCAATAGAAATGCATTTAACTGTCTCTGAAAACGGTTCAGACCTCTGTGCTCACTGGCCCCCACGTGTGTTTTATCATAGGTGAGTGTCCTGAGGCGTGAAGAGTCTCCTGCCATCCGTCATCCCCTGCTTTCTGAAGTCCCAGGCTTTCATCTCAGAAGACTCCTATTCCCTCCCCACACTGTGTGATGTTTCCAGCATCACAAAGCTGCACCTGAGACAATGAAACCAAAGCATTTTACTCCAAACCCTGCTGCATACCAAAGACCAGTCCTGAACCTAATTCAGATCTCATTCTCTTCAACTCACGCATTAACTGTGGCATCAGAGTGGAACAACAAAGGGCTGAGTGAGACAGTTTACTTTTTGTACAAGCGTGTACTTTTGTAACTGCTGATTTTCTTTTGTGTGTTTTTGTTGAAATTAGCCAATAAAAATAATAAATACATGTTTCAGTTCTTAATGATTCATTTTTAGTAGAAAAACAGCCGTTCTTCAGTCACATCAATACTGTAAATGATGTTATTATGTTACACACTGCCCCCTGTTGGCTGAAATTAGGCATAAACCTTAGAAATACCACATCGCTGCAGTGCATTGTGTTTGGTAGAGGTTTAGGGGTAATTACAATTATACACAAATGGGGTTGTAAAACACACAAGGTTCAGATGAAGATAAAGACAATGAATGCCATTATTTGGACATACTATTTTTATAGTACTAGAGGACTAGTACTGGATCATTGATCATTAGCCTTTGCAGATTAGGCCCACTCACTACAATACTGAAAATAAATGAATAAATAGTAAAAATAATAATATAATTAATAAACAAATTAAGGACATCTGTCTGAAAATGTCCTGGTTCTACTATGGACGAGGGACTGCACTGAAATAACTAACTATAACTCTAAGTCATTTGACATATCTAATGTCTTTAAATGTCTTAGAAGGGTTAGTCTTCTCATGTTACAGTCAATAATGTTAAACAGGAAATGCCTACATTTTGGGTCAGTTGGGGCTGAAGACAATTCAGGCTGAAGATAATTCTCAGGGCACACTGTTGGTGGTTGAGTTGCATTATGGTAATGGTAGGTGCCATATTTTTTCAACGAATAAGAAGAATGTGTGGAATAAAAAAAGAGAACACAGTCATTGTCGTTGTGTGTCTGACAAGGAATGCAATGCTAAATGCTAAAGGAGCATGTCAGAAAAAAAGGACACACTGTTGACCAAAAAGTAGTTGTTGAAGCTATGAAATCAAATAAAATATTGGTGTCAAATTCATTTATATAAAGTAAATTAATTGGCATATTAAATCTATCATTTCATTGTTTGCTGAGCCCTTAAATTCAGAACTCAAATAAAAATAATTTGTCTGTACTTCTGTTATCCATCTTTGCAATTCCTTGTAAGTAGATTTTTATGCTTTTGTACAGCCTCATTACTTTTTATATTGTTTTTTTCAGGTATTTGTATTTATGTATACAAATTCCATATATATGTCTTTATATGTCTTTATAACAGTGTATTTATTCTCATAGCTATTGTGCTGATATCTGATCTGGTTGTGATGTGCATACAATTACCCTCATGGGAATAAATAATTTCATGTCTGAAAGAAGCTGCACAATCCGACCACAAGGGGGCAGCCTATCAGGCAGACATTATTAACATGAGGTCCGGAAAGGTCCAGCCTAAACTGCACACAGCTATGGGATTTGTTTGAAGACTCATCCTTCAGGGCTGTGACATGTAGCTGTAGGTCATCAGTTAGATTCAATGGCCTGGTGTCATGATTATTACTTGCTAGGCCCCAGATGACCCATGAATGTCTTTTACATCTTGTGTCACAAATGCTTCATAATGCTATGCGTCTGAAGATGTCTATAAGTCAGCATGAAAGTGATGTATAGAAAAACACTGACATTAAAGATCAAACACTCTTTATTGAACTCAACAGAACTGAAAGCAAAACATGGGTTGTGGGTTTGTCTGTTGGAACTGATAATCCATGACCATTGTTCAAACCACATATCAGGGACGTGTGTGTGTGTTTCTGTTAGGTCTGAGTAATATAATTATTAAAAAAAAAAAAAAAAAGGAGAAGTCAGTCATTTGCCTTCATGGATGTGATGTCTGGACAGAGAAAGTCTTCTTTGAGGCCGCAGTTGAAGGCAGGCTGAGTTCACCAGCTGTTCTTATGTTTCTGATAATGTAATCTACAGTTAGCACTCAACCATGAGGCCATGATGATGTGACGGGGTGACATGGCAGCAATTTCCCCAAAACAGACACACACAAAAGCAAATCCACAACGAAATTAAGTTGGCAGCTGGTTTCAACTGGAACACAATGTTCTGTTCTGTAAATGCTACGGTAAGGTAAACATATGCGACAATGAAAAAAGGAAAAACATGGTTATAAAATACACATTGTACATCTTTTGAACGTGTGTTGGACAACAGTGGCACTGTCAGAGTGAAGCTCAGTTCAGCAATTCAGCGACAAAGCAGCAGCCTCCTCATTCTGAACACGCTGCTGTTGAAATTGAACCCACGACCCTGACTCACGCTCTTTCAAACATGCATGTTTGCGTGTGTATGTGCATCACAGAGCGTGGGTGTAAACCTCTTGTGCAGTGTGCAGCTCTTCTATACATTAATATAGCTGCTTTTGCTGCAGAAGAATGCTTGGAACGATCAGACTTTTTTTTAAGGGTTTGTGAGACACCTGCTGGATTTTTTTTTTTAACTGGAGCATTCTGAATTTTGTCTTGAGATTCATGGGTAGTTGAACACAGCACCACTCAAATCAGGGAACATAAAAACATCTGAAAACTGATTAATGAAAATTCATGCAGCAGCCGGCAAGTTTTTGTAATAAGTTTTGTGTTAAGTAGAACGGGGCAAGGCGACATGGCTCAACACCTTGAAGGCACAATGGATTAGCAAGCCAATTATCTTAACCTCTCCCAGATCTTGACAAATATTAGTGGTCAATGTTTTTTTTAATGCATCAATCAACTCATTAAGTGTCAAGCAAGTTGCTTGATCTCATACTGGGGCTTGTCTTAACTGTATTTTCTGGCACTCTTTTTGTCCAATATAACAAATCCTATTCATCTGACCTACACATATACGCACAGGTGTATGCACGCACTGTAAATCGACGGCCCAACATCAGTCTAAGATGTAAAAATACTGAAAAACTTCCTCAACTCATAGTCAAACATTGAATTCAAAAGTCTGAGTCGGTCCTTAAATGACGTACGACTCCAGAGTTTGGCAAAGAAACAAACAAAATACGTCTGATACGAATGAGTAAAGGTTCTCTCTGTTTCTCCCATTCCAAATGAAAAGAAAGCTGCCATGCTGAGCCAAACCAAACATGGAGTGTCATGATTTCCCATCATGCTCTGAGAAACCCCTCTCTGCCCTTCCTCAGAAAGCAATGGTCCTTACAATCGAATGTCATAAGATTTAAACATAAAACTCTATATTTCATACATATATAATGTAATTGACAGACGTATGATATCAATGTAATACAGAAATCTGAAATTTCTCATTAGTGTTTAATGTATGTATTTGATCATAAATAAATCTTTTGAGAAAAGAAAAAAAAATAACACAAAATATTGTATTTACAAAGTGACTTTTGGCATCCATATTCAACTCTATATTACCACAATATAGGTGGCATGTCATTTGACGGATATGAGTGTTGACAGACTGGTGCAACCGCAGCCTGAATAACAAAGAAAAAGGGTTTGGCATGTTGATTTGATCATTTTTGATATAAGATTTTGTTAAAAAATAAAATCAAATGCAACAGAGACTGGCAATAAATCTGTGCTATCACACACCCAGTAAGTATAATTATTTGTCATATACAGTATTCAAAGGACTCCTGAAAACTCCCAAGCACAATACAAAGAAGGACAAGCCAGTTAGTATATACATGTACAGTCTCTTACAGCCGTGCTCCGCTGCATAACTGTCCCTCTTCTCTTTCTAATACTCTGGATATATAAAAAACCAAAACAAACAAACAAACAAAAGATTTCTGTACACGTCTTTCCCACATCCCCGCCTGCTCTGGGAGATTATTGTCCTATTGAATGGCCTTTCCTTCATCTCTCCCGTGATTGGTCATTGGATTAAACCTCCTCCATCTGTGTGGCAACTGGTGGTCTGACGAATCACTTCCTCGTTCAAAGTACCGCCATTGGTTGTTAGATGAACCACTCTTTCTTTGATTCGTCGATGGTTTCAGGGTTGTCTGTGCCGATGATGGCCGTGTCCGCTGATTCCCCGGCGGACTCCCCGCTGCCCTTGGCCTCGTTGGTGTGGTAGGTGCCTTTGTGACGGAACATGTAGCGGATGAGGAACACCAGAGTACATAAGATGGTGAAGATCACCACTGCGATGATACCTACAGAGGAAACAGACATCATGAACACAAAAACAAGCATTAATATCAATCACTACTACTCTGCTTGGACCAACTTTGGATTAAGATTTCAGTGTAGAGCTGGAACAGTTAGTCGACTGATAGAACAGGTCATTATTAATGAATGAAATCAATTGAAATGATTAACTGAGTCACTTTTAAATCAAAGATGCCAAACATTCTCTGGTTCCAGCTTCTCAAATGTGAGAATCTGTTGCTTTTCTTTGTCATAAATGATAGTAAATGGAATATTTTGGGGTTTTAGACAGCAGGTTCAACAAAAACAATCCAGAAAATAACCAAGAAAATAATTGGCAGATTAATTGTTGTTGTAATTACTTTTAGTTTTTTTAAATCCTTTATTATGTTTTAATATGAAATTATAAAGAAACAGGAAAGGACTGAAAAAAAGACTGCCTTCATTTTTACCTCCAATGATGGCTGAGTCTCTGTTAACTCCATCAGGAATTACTCTCTCTTCATTGAACGGGAACTCTGCATCTGAGAACAGCGAGAAGAAAGAAACATTCAAACCTTCACCTTCAAACATTCACACATAAATAGACTAAACGTTTCAATATTCATTCTAGTAATAACAATAACTTGAATAGCTACGCTAGACTCATTTGTGTGTATGAAAATACCAAACAGATTGCATTTAAAGGTCAGGAAATGTCACAGACTTGCTTGCAGCGAGGCAAAAATAGCTGTAAAAAGTCACAAGGAATCATTTCATGCATAACCCATGCTGAATTATAATTACTTTACTAACTACTATTGCTTTTCAACACTGAAGCAGAAACACCCTGTAATGTACAGTACAAATAGAGGAGGACAGAAAGTGCTTGGTTTCTTACATACATCAGAAAGCATCCTGAAGGGGATCATGAGTGGAGTTAATTTATTTTATTACTGTACTATTCATTAAAGATCCATGACAGGTTACGAGGTTAATAACAGCTTCTACTTCCACCTTTCCACTATAATTCTCTGTCAGCAGCAATCACCTAATTGCTCTGATTCTCCCTGAATGTACAGAAGTGAAGGGCATATGAACAAAGAGGAGGTGGGTGAAAAGTGAAAAAGATGATGAAAATATTGCTGAGATCTCTGATAAGACTTTGACAATTTTGTCTGTGCACACAAAAAAGCCTGGGCATGGACAAAACTGCAAACCTTACAGCCCAACACATCGCATATATTCACATACTCCCACAAAGGGCTTCACCCTCGAATGAGCTGTCAGCTATTTCTGCTGCCGACTGCATAGTTTTCCAGGGATGTAGAAAGTATGAGTAAGACAGAGAAGTGGAGGCCGAGATAAGAAAAGGGGGTGAAAATGGGAGGTAATGGAGAGGAGCAGAGCAATCAGACTCATTATAGTCTATATATATATATGTAATGTCAAGAATTAATCATGGCTGAAAAGAGGAGAGACGAGGGCAGAGAGCAATGAGGAGACGACCAATGAAATAAAAACTCAGGAGGATGGAGACTTGAAGAAACTCATTTTTAAAAAAATCAATGAGAAGACAGACAATGATCGGCAAGTAAGAGATTAAGGGAGGGCTGGATGAATTATAGATTAGATCTATGTATAGAGAATGCAACGTAGAATAAATACTCTGTGGAAGGATGATGATGGAGAGCTGACTGTGAGTTTGGACCTGGAGACCAGGTCGATGGACTGAATTGATCTCCAATAGCTCAACGCTCCCAAAGGCACTGTTGGCACCATGCCTGAAGAAAACGGCTGCATCTACACTCTGAAATACTACACACTGTTGCGGAATGCAGCATTACACACATGAGCAGTGAGTCTGGTGTGTGTCTGTGTACACAGACATGTAAACGTATATGTCCAAGATAGAGGTTGACCATGTAGGTATGGATGGGAGCAGTTATTGAGCTTGTATGTGTTTATACACTGTAGGAAGTTACTCACCTGTGTTGTCCAGATGCCAGGGATCTGTTGCAGCAGACATTGGTGGGATGGTGAGAGGTGATGCCCCACAGTTGGACTCCACTAGCTTGCCCTGGTAAGACACCCGTGAGGCGGCTGCGGGTTGTCTGTCTGGTTGAGCGGCTGTCGGCGTGGCCTGAGCCTGTGCTGCAGTTCTCAGTGCAGACTTGAGGGGGGCGACTCCGTTGAACTGCACCCGCGACAGACACCCAACAAAGCCTGGGGTGTTGTAACGTTCGATGAGGACCGGGTCTATATGTCCCGTTTCTGTACAGAGACACAGAGTTGGAGAGAAGCTTGGATCATTCTTATGGACTCATCTTGTTATTGTTTAATGATACTGTCAGACCAGTCTGATGTTAACTTATGTGGAACCATGGCTGAACTGATATTGGGAGGATGTGGGGGAGAAACCAGGGAAGCACTGACTACATCCATTTTTTCACAGAAAGCATCGACACTGATTATCTGGAAAAAGAACACACTCCAAAAACCACATATACACTCTTAGTAAGCACACACACTCTCAAACTGAACTGACACTCTAGTCGGCACAAATTATGCTGATGCACACACCCAGTAAACTAATAGTCTGCAAAAATCTAGACAAATGAGCAGGAGAGGGAAGAGAGACGAGGAGGAGACTGGAAGGAGGAGGAGGAGGAGGAGGAGGAGGAGGAGGAGGAGGAGGAACCTACACTGACATTGACCTCTAATGTCAAATTAGAGGATGATTAATGAGAATAAAGGAAAAAAGAGAGAGGGGAAACAGAGATATTTGTTAAATGTTTGACATAATAAAAACATGTTGCTCATGCTACTCTTTCAAGCTCTAGTCACAACCCTGTGAAACGTCCTTATCATGCCTTTGTGTTTACAAAAGGATCACGAAAGTCCACACGAGGCTTATTTAATCTTCGACTCTCCACTCTATCCAAACATCCTGGAAAATGTTTGCAACCCGACATCTGATGACTGTTTTCAACGAGCATCCCTGCTGGATGTGATCTTTTTCCAAGACCAAGATGAAGAGACATAAATAGAAAAAAAATGTTTATGCCTTTGGTTTCTCTTTCAGTTGTTTAAAACAGATTTTGGTCAAAGATGTGCCTCCTGTGTTTGACTGAATTGAGGCAGATTAAAGGCTTAGATGTATGCTGTTTGGAGCTTACACAAGCATATTTTCTAATGTTGGCAAATATTGATTTTTACTGACAGTTATTTGGAAGTGTTGAACGGAGAGCTGATTGTTTTCTTGGAGGCCCATTGGCAATCATTAAAACACAATCTAAAAGTGTTACTTACTCAATCATTCAGTGTACTGAAACATTGCTTGTCAAATGTAGGCTCACATTAACAGTCACATCAATCATGCCAAATGCTGGCCCGTGTCTCTTTTAATCACTGAAATGCTTTCTTACATCACTGAATAAATACTGCTAACCACAGAAAACTAGATGAAACATCCCTCGAACACCTAGAGCTCAGTAAAGACATAAACGCTGCATGAAAACAAACATCCTCAGACACACTCCACTTTGCACAAACCTGGAATGATTTCAAAACAGCCTTCAACTGTCTTCAACACTTTCTGCAGAGGTGCGATATATCTTATTCCTTCATGTGAACTCCGGCTGTGTGCAGACAGAGTTAGCTTTTATTTTGTACATGCAAGGCTGTTCAGTTGCTACACGACTGCGCCACACCCAGTGGGAACTGCTGTTTGAACGATCCTGCAGCAAAATATGAACAAGGGATGACTAACTAGAGCACTGCTCTGTGTGTGTGTGTGTGTGTGTGTGTGTGTTTATTTAATGAATCATGTTATCTTAGATCATGGGGTTTTGAGCATCTGGTCATGGCTTATAATGCAATTCTCTCTCTTTATTCCATTTTGATGGGTCCAAAACAAGTGTGTGCATAAGTGTGTGTGTGTGTGTGTATTTGTGCGCTATTGATTGTGCTTCCAGGAATAGAGCTCAGCACTATCTGAGTCTTCTGTGTATTCATCATCTGACCAGACCTCCCTCACACACTTTGCATTGGGTGTATATATCATAATGTGTGTGTTGCTTCAATACACTACATTGTATATGTACATGTATGTGTTTGTGCTCAAACTGAACTTTAGCTCATGAAGCACAGATTAGCCTTTTTTTTTTTTTTTTTTGCAGAAACAGAGACAATCTGCGATCAATCACTTCATATCTTGGAAATACGAGTGTGTTATGACATTGCGTATGCGTAGGTTGTGCAGAATAGGTGGCGAGAGAAGCACACACAGACACACACGGTTGGGAAACAAGTGCTTCACAGCGTCACGGTAAGAACAGTGAACAGAATACTGATAGTCTTGTGAATACAGACGATGAATATGAAAGTCCTCTCTCTCCTGTATGTCTGAACATATGTTGATCACTGCAGAGGCCTGTTTGTGAATACTAATAGGCTCTGTGTTTGGAGCAGGACCGGCTGCTTTGCATACAATGCTGGTGAGGAATAAATAGCCATCAAGCCTCCTTTTTTTCTGATGTTTTGGGGCTAGTGATTTCACAAGGGAGCATTCCATGGAGGGCAGCATGTTTCCTTTTAAAATAACCACTGTTACCCATAATCGTCACAAATGCTGCGTGGCTGCGTTGCCACTGATACTGTAAGAAGCCTCAGTGGCATTGATGGCATCAGATTCATTTACGTGAAGAGATGGACACAGTTACAAATGTCTGCACTATTCAGTGTAATCCAATATATTTGCCTTGAAAAAAAAAAAAAACCTTTGTGAAGTTGTAAATGTTCAGTCATGTGTTAATTCAGCGCTATGAAATCTTATACGCATACAGGAATAAAGGGAGTACCATAAATATCTTAGACTATAATGCAATCAAAAACCACAAACCACTAACACACCACTCAACACTTCTCTAATGCAGTTGATGAAAATCCTAGACACTGTAAGCTTTCCATTATAAGTTCTTGCTACACACATTTTAAGAATATTTTCTCCATGCCAAGGACTTAACACCATACAAAGTAAAATAAGAACATTAACAAGTTATGTCAGCCTGTCAGAGCCAGTAACCACACACTAATCTTAATGCTAGTAATCCCTCACTCTGCTTGTCTTGGTGGCTTCTAAAGGGGCTTTCCAGACTGATCAATAAAACAGTTGCAAAACACACACTCAAACCAACAGCTGTCCACACACTAATCATGATTAGAAAAGAGCTAATCCAACTGGCTTAAGATTGCAATAATGAAATGTACCATTACAAATGATTACAACTAGGTCCTACAGTTGTGCCGTACCACATACCATACAGGACCCCTCAAAAATACAGCTCTACAAAACACACAGTCACGTCTCTCCAGCATGTCGATCAGAGGACTGCACCTTCTGATGGTGTGTCACCAGGGTGGCCAGTGACATCACATGAATAATTCAAAAGGTGAGGTAGCACCTGAAGCTGTGAGGAGAGGGCTGGAGTGAGGAAAATGGGTTGTAGTGTGTTTTGTGTCGTGGTGGGGGCGAGGGCATGAAGGGGGGGGGAAAAAAAGAAGTTGGATGAAAAAAGAGGGGAGCATGGAGGGAACTGCAGAACTAGCAGAGGGGGAGGGTGCGGCTGCCTCTTCAAAAAAGGGCTGGTGCTGAGGGGAAAGGTGAGAGACATGAGAGGCGAAGGACAAAAGACAGAGATGAGTGTGTCTGGTGTGTTTGTGTGTGCGGGTGAGTGGCTGCAAGGGGAAAGAAGAGTGGGAAAGAACTGGGGTGATGAGAAGGGTGCTCAAATGGAGGGGCAGGGTAGAGGAGATCAAACGCAGTTGCCATGGCAACAAATGGAAGCTGATGCTGGGGTGAGAGACAGGGAAAAAAGGGGGGTGGGGGGTGGGAAGAGAGGGTGTTAATGAAAGTATGATGTATTTGAGGCACATCAAAAGAATATTAATGTAAATCTAGCCACCACACCCTTTGTAATACAGAAATACATATGTAACATGTAGCAACACACACACACACGGACACAGTCAGTGCTCACAGCTGAAGTACCACAGAGAGAGAGAGGGGCAGATATAAATTTAAAAAAATGAGAGAAATCTTTAAAAATGATTTGAGAAAAGTGAAAAAAACAAAAAAACAAAAAAATATTAAGATGAGTGACAAATAGTGACGTACAGGTGAGAGGAGATAAGAGAAAAGAAATGTTCTCAGTGCTCTTAAATTCTCTTCATATTAATTTGTGTATTTTGTACATTTTTTTTAAAGGATATTGATATTTGTGCTTTTTCTCTGTGTAGATATCTTCTATACTAACGCCCCATGCAAAGTTTGATGATAACTTTTCCTTTTGATCCTTGCTCATGTCAGCATTTGCTTGTGGTGATCTTAAAAACAACATGGAGCTGAACTGAACTGCAGTGAACAGAGAGATGTGCAAAGAGAGGTGGCGTGGTGCGTGAACAAACACAAAGTGGTGAACTAAGAACACAAAGGAGGGAGGAGGTGGAGAGAAGAGGTGAAGTAGATGCATGACTAGTTGGTTGAAGACATGAAAATACACCTGTGGTTGCAACACCCTCAGATACTGAACATGCACGTACACACATAGGTGTATTTAACAATAAAACCTCTAGCTCCTTCTTCAATGAGACTGTCAGAGCAAACAGGAAGCCAAAAAACACAGACAGAACACATAGACTGGAAAATAATTAACATCACACTCTCTGTGATGGCTCATTTTCCTTCTGGCTCAGACACACACACCACACACCAAGGTTCTGTGTAATTTGCCTGCAATCTGATTAATTCAGGGGTTGGATGGCATTTAAAATTATAAAAGCATCACACATTTGGCTTCATTTCAATTCAGGATGAAATAGAAAGGCTCTATTTCTCATGTTTAGCAGCAAAACAATTTTACATTTATGAAAAGAGGAAAGACTGACTTAGACCTTGGCACACTCATGCATGTGCCAGAATGCATACAGATGAAGACACACAGGTATATATACGCACACACATAAACACATGCATCCAACTATAGTTACCTATGTGGAGTTTGCAGCAGTGGCTGTATACAGTTTGTGAGGCAACCCTGCTTCCTCTTCTTTCCCTCGTTCCTCCTCTCTGGTATGTGGCTCTCTTAACACCGTTCTACATTGGCAATCATCTCTCTCTCATTCTGTCTCTACCTCCCTCTATCCCTCTCTCTCTCTCGCTGCAGTGCGGTCCCACCCCCACTCCGACACAGCAGCTGGAGAAAACCTGGATCCCGGACACCCACGGCCATGGAACAGGACTCACCAGTGTAAAGTACAACTAGTGTAGAGGATAGCATGATGTCATCCTTGCACACGCAGACACAATTACACACACACACACACAAGGCAGGGGCCACGTACAGGTACGTCCATCTCCATTTAAAGGCACATTGAGATGATAGAGATTACAGAATTAGCATACAGATATACAAAGCCTGGAGACAGATAAGAGAAAACTACTCTGTGTTATCAGCCTCGTCTAACATCAGGGTTGATCAGCGCTTTAATCAGAGTCAGGACGTCTGCTCAAAGGTCAGAACACAAAAGACATTGAACCAGTGGCTGCCTAGAAGGGAGGAAATTAACTGAACTTCATCATGGCATGTTGGCAACAGTCAGCAGTAATGTAAAGGACATGTGATTTGTACTTAGTTATAATAAATCAACTCAGCACTACTATGAATCCAGGAGCTGAGGGCTGAATCAAAAACTCAAAAACTGAACCCCCATCCCCCAAAATATAATCAATGTGCCAGCAGCCCAAGTAAATGATTCATTAATGCACTGATGTTGAAGGCAAATGCCCTCCTCTGCGTTTAAAGTGGGAGCTGCTGACAGCTGATGAAGGGTGAAATGTTTGTGAATTAATAAGATGTTTCATTAATGTGCTGTCCTGCTGATCATATTCTAACTAATGAAATGAAACAGGAAAGTGTGAATGTGTGGTTCGTTGACCAAGTTTATGCTGATCAGCCACACTATATAATATATGTCAAACATGCTGAAAGATTTCCACATGTTCAGAAGTTGTGTTCTTAAGAAGTGTTTAAATATGTACTTGATATGCAAATGTAGTTTCTCCTACACTATAAATGTTATACACTGTCTGTATAATATTAATCAGTTCATGTCTTTTAAATATGTAATATATACATTATGTTTTTTTTTATATTATTGTGATTTCTGATAAACGTTCAACTTTAAAACATTAAAACACTTGAGGAGCATTGTAATAACTAGTCATATGACCCAGATGTATTCAGGTGAATGCTCAGGTAATTTTGCTGAGTGAACCAGAAGAAACTACAGGTGAAATGTGTTGTTCGCTCTTAATAAAGTCACAGTAAAGTCATTTAATTATGATCCTCAGCCTATATTAATAACAATGATGTTCCAACTGAATACCCCTTGCCTTACCCTTGGCTTTCAAGCATGGAGGAGAATTTACAGTGAGCAGATATGTCCCTCTGCAGATATAAAATGTTGGCAATGGCAATGAAAACACAACCATTCTTATTTTCAGGTGATTCCTACACTTACAAATATATATATATATATATATATATATATATATATATATATATATATATGTAGACCATTTCTGCCAATAGATCCTTTTTTTTGACTTCAGCTTGACAAAGCTTTCATGTGTCAAAGCTGATATTATCTTGACCTACAAGGTTACTGACACATTGAATTAGATGAGAGGCATAAATTCTTCAGTGGGCACATGTAGATATAAAGTGATGACACGTACTGCTTAAAACGCTGGCAAGTTTCCTTTGTACAGGCAGAGGGTTAAGAGTTTCTCAGAATAAAGCTGTTACACCTTGAAATGGCAGCATGACTTAAAGCCTGTGTAAAATAATTCGCAGCACCCACAGGGAACAACGTGTTAAACGTGTGTGGACAGCGTTAATAGAACAAGTGAGGCTAGGGGAATAAAAAAAAAAAAACAGATGAAAGAAATCAGAATTTCAGTGTTGTACTGATGTACATGTCCTTTACTATCACCCTCAGGGCAACAATCATCTGTTTCTAATAGCCCTTTCACAGTGTCACTATTTTTCTTGCTCTCTCTCTCTCTCTGCCTTTGGCCATGAGTCTATTCCCTTAGATAGACACACTCACATAAAGTCCACGCACACACACACTCACACGCATGCGCTCACAGACAGATTTGTGGCTCTGAGGACTGGGTTTGGAGCGTGCCTGCTGCTCTGGCTAATGTATGACTCATCTCCCCCCATCGATTCCACCGGGAGGCAGAGATCTGGGGAGGACAGACCCATGCGCAACACATCAACCCACACACCAACCAACACACACAGATGCATGATAGAAGAAACACGCACTCTTACGTCTTTACCTTACATAGATAAATATGCTGTTGATGTGTGTGAAGTATAGTTACCTTCACACACTGCGTACTATAACATAAAGGGAATGCTCAGGAATTTTTCAATGGAATTGTGTGAAGTGCTAATGCATACTTGTGTATTACCTAGAGTAGACAATGATCATTGCACCCTTAATTTGGAAAAGAGATCCCGGCACAGGAGTAGAGGGATGCTCTGCTGTTGACAGGCTCAGTTCTACTGACAGGACAGCTGTGTACTGTAGATAAAACACTGACTATGGGTAAGTAAGTCACACAACTTCACTTCAAAATGCCTTACCAAACCTATCCCTTTAAGCATCAGGCTACAGGAGTTACAGTAGCATATACTGTAGCATGTGCTGAGTCATCCCTGTGTTTCATGATCAATACCACTTAAGCACAATTACCCTTGGCAACAAAAAAAAGTAGATTTCATGACCCTGAACCTGAGATATCCACATCGACAGCTACAACAAAGATGCACAGTCAACATTATACAAACAGGAGTAGGTAAACATCGTTTTCTTTCAGAAATGGAGTTATATTGCGCTAACCACAGCACTACAGTCAGATTTTTATATATGGGCAGGGATATTAGCCAGGAATGCAATGACGATGACCTTGGTTATTGAACAATCTGACGATTATTTGGTCAACTGAGAGATGAGGTATTATGGTCTATTGTAAAAAACACAGTAAAAATGCCGGTCGTAATTTTGCAGAGCACATCAAATTCATATAAAATTCCTTTGTCCAAAATCCAACAGTCTAAAAACAAAAGACATTCAATTTACAGAAAAAAGCAGCAAACTATCATATTGGAGAAACTAGAAGTTTGGTATGTTTGCCATTATTAAAAATGACAATTGATTGATTATTAACATAGTTGAAGCTGCAGTTGAGTTTTTCTGTTGATTGACTAATCGATAAATAATTTCAGTACCAACCACTGTTATGCAGTGTCCATTATTCTACAGGCAGAAAACAAAATTCATAAAAAACAGTGTGTGTTGAGGAGTAAGACACAAGTTTACTGATATTGCTGTAGTCTCCCACAACTGACAACACAGATCCATATTGATGGCAGTTTTTAAAATCTTATTTACAATTTTAACTCTTACAAAAGGCATATTTTGCACTGTTTCAGAAAAAAAAGAGCAATTCTTGGGGCAACTGGAGACAAATCCAGTGCGAGAGATTAGCATCTATATTAGGAGGAAACATTTTTCCTAATTTGTTGTCAGTATAATGGGCACTAAATAGAATTTTAATTAATTTAATAGATTTTTCAATTGCACCAGAGCAGATTGTATCATGGGTAGATACAAGAAGGCCTGTATATTGTCTCATTTATATTCAGTAAATGTTGTGCTCAAGTCCTTTTTGACACAGTTTATTGATGTGTTTGAGGACTTGAGTCAACTGAGATAACATTAAGGTGGAAAAGACTGATCAAGGATGATTAGGTAAGTAAAGGATCTACTAACAATGTCTAATGTGGAAGAAACAAAATAAGTGTGAGGTAGGTAGACCAAATTAGGTGCAAATAATGAAAATATACCAGCACTGTGGAGGTAGTTTATGCCATTTGCAGCCCACAGGCAAAATGTAGGAGCAGCTAATGATGAGATGAATGAATGGTAATTGGTCATCGGGGCTCTAAATGATAGCGCCCATAAGTCCTTACCTTGGGAGTGGATGGAAACAGAAAATAACTGTGAGGGAAGAGTTGTTATTTAAGGAGTTATTTCATAGAAAAAAACTCCACAGCTTTACTGTATATTGATGATGATTTTCTGTGTATATCTAATTCTTTAATGTCGACATTGCTTTACTTCTACCATCTTTCTCTAACAGATTTATGCTATCACATCGTCAGCAGACTGAGAGGAGATGGAGGAGATGTCGCTGTGATCAGAATGTGTGTGTGTGTTTGTGTGTGTGCTGGATCAAACACAGAGTCTCTGTCTCCGAGAAATAGAGAATCTGATAGCTGTCTGACAGCCTCTCTTGTCTCTGTGGTCCCAACACAGATGAGGAACAGATCTGATGAAATGTACAAAACCAAATGACAGCTTTTGTTCGGTTTCCTCTCTCTGTCTGTTTTTCTCATCACAATATTCCTTGTCATCCTTCTGTTTTCCTCATTCTTTTTCAATCCGATGACCTTATTTTTCACTTGCTGTCTTTATACGTATTGTTCTGTTATGATGTTTACCACAATGTTAGAGACTTATTTCACTAAGTTGAGTCTACTGATGTGCAAAGTCTAAGCCTGCATATGAGGTGACTTTGTCCTGCGTGTCCTTAAAGCATCTGTGCAAGGCCGGTGAAGATGGATGGCTGCGTCTTGTGTGTGCGCGTGTGCTCGTTCGCGCGTTTGTGTGCGTGCGTGCACAGGGTTGCATTCCCAGGGGTTCTGGTGGCGTGTGCAGCAGTCGATAGTTCTGGCTGGTAAGTGAAGTCGGCCATTACTTCAACCTCACTGACTTTCTCAGCACTTGAGGTAGAGGACAAAAGAGATGAGGTGAAAGAAAGGGAAGAATAGAGCAAGCTGCAGCAAGATGAAAGAGGCAAACTATGAGTAATTAAAGAAGCTACTAAAACCAATCAAAATCAAGCCATAAACCACACCTACTTACAAGAAGCAAATTAGGTTCAAGTAATTGGCCGTTGATAATTAGTGTAATTAGTAAGTGAGTCTTAAACAAGTCTAAGACGTTTGAAATGAAGATTTAGGGCTCTATTTAGACTAGCTGTCGCAGTAAATCCACATAAACATAAAAAGGAAAATCCACCTTAAGTAAAGGTTGGGGATTCTTTTGCTCTGACAGTTATCCATGCACTGAGGGACTCCTGCATGCTAGGCAACAAAAATATCAAGGTCATTTCAAGGTTTCTAACATATTATATGCCAGATTTTGTCACAAATGTGCCTGCACACCCATGCAGGCAGAGATGGATGCAGCTGGGATCAAGTGCTGCACCAATATCCCTCTACAATCCTTTGGTAGCCTCTAGTGGACATAATGAGTAATGACAGTCTCTTTTCTATTGAGTCAGACAGAATAGAGAAAAATGTGGCAGTGTTTGTGTATTTGGATTTTTATTAATTTGTCTTGTATTCTCAGTTGGCCTCTATTAATGTTGATCTATGTATATGTTTGTGTTGTAAGAACACAATTTGTAAATGAGATGGTTTATCTATAAGGAGAAACTGCAGAAATATAACTCAATACACACACTATAACATAAATATACACTATATAAAATATTACAACAGCTGTAAAAAAAACCTATTGTGTTCACATCCCGATTTTTACATTTTGATAGGACAAATGTCAGCAGACTGTTTACCCCATAAAAACATAAGCAATGAATAAACAGTGCAAAAATGAATAGCAGGAAGATTAGAAACTTGAGATTCTTAACGCTCTAAACAAACTCCTAAAGAAGCAGTTGGACCATGATGTGATGGGGATGGAGTGGAGCAGATAATCTAAGAAATATGGTAAAAGTGAACACAGGATGAAGTGCAAATTCTAAAATGTGAGCGGAGAAGACGAGCTGACATACTCACCAAAGACTTTGCCCAAGAACAGCGTCTTGACCAGGTTGAACTGTGTGTCTGAGGCATCTGGGAGTGTGTAGCTGACTGGAGGGTAATGATCCAACTGAAACAGTGAGAGAGAGCAGCAGCGAGAGATAATGTATTAGAATCTGCATTTTAAAGAGAGTCTGGATCTGAAACTCCTGACCACAGCCTTTTCAAAAGAGCCAGCCCCTGCATCAGCACATTAAACAGAGTACACAAGATGATGAAGAAGAGATGGTAATTCATTGCTGTCAAGCGATGCAAATCTACAACACAGCACAATCAAAAGCTCAATGGCTCCCTCTTGTGGTGTGGTGAAGATGTCAGGGAAGCTCCAAATTGTTCAGTGATGGGGAAACTGGAAAGTTAGTAAATCTTCATGTTATTCCCATGAATCATTCTCTGATCATTCTCTGTAAACTAGGAGAAAATTTCATGCCAAGTAGCGTCTACCAAGCTATATCCCTGTTCAAAACACCAACACAGAAGCATCTGTCCTACGCATCAAACTTCATACTGTCACTGCAAATGATTAAAGAAAACATCTTATTTGGAAAGCTGTACATTCTGGCATTCTTTTTTGTCTAGTGAAGCAAGTCACGGCTGAATGCAAACTGAAAAGCGTTCTTCCGTAATGACCCTGAGAACAAACAGCTCTTCACCATGACTCCAGATAAATGGTCACACATTAATTAACAATCTGCAATCTCCAAAGTCTGCGGTGGGTTCAAAGCCTTTCCCCAGGACTTAAAACAGAGACAGAATAAGCAGCGTGTTTACAAAGACGAGCGTCTGTGAAGATGTGAGAGCAGAGAGGGTGATGGAGGAAGGGAATACACGACTTTAATATCCCTGCAACATAATTAACTTGTTATTGCTGTTTCACTGAAGTTTCTAATTAGCTTGAAGGCTGCAGCCGGTGCTATTGACGCGAATCATTTCAACCTCACAAATTGGTTTCTGTGTGTTCCAGAAATAAAAGATCTTCCTTCCCCTCCTTCTCTCTGCTCACAGGAGGACTGTATCTCGGCATACACCAGGCTGCAGAATGCATAGCAACGCCACAAGCCTGGACAGGAGAGGTTGATTGAAAAAAATGACTTTTGTTACTGTGCGTTTTACTGGAAATTTGTTCCATTGATGAGCTGAATAGCTGTTTTGGCCTGTTGGCTGGGAGCTGAGCTGGACTGTCACTAAAGGGCTGAGACTCGTGTGTGCGTGTGTGTGTAGTTGTTCTTGTTTACAAGTTTGAGTCCACCCATACAGAAAAAGCTTTCTACCCCCTACCCTTCCAGACTATTTTCTCCCTGTTTCTTTCCAAACACACACACACGCAGCATATCCTAATTTGATTCTTTCCAAAAGCCGGGTCTCAGAGGAGCATTGTGTGGGTTTTGTTTTCCACGGTGACTGGAGGGTGGGATAATGGGGCACAATTAAATTGCGCTCAGCTTATTTACTTTTATCTGTGAAAACAAATTGGCTGCACAGTCAGGGACGGCGGTCTGAGTCTCAAAACCCCACGAAAAGGTCCATAGAGGAAAGCCAACCAAGGAAAAGAACCTCATTTTACCAAACTTTGTCAATTACAACCACAATTATTGGGATCCTTAGACAACACGATTTTCTCCTTTATGAGCTTCTGGCCTCATAGGTTACATAAAGCTTACATAAGCAAAGTAATCAGGGATTAGACAAAGAGAAAATTAACAATGGGTGAAATCTATTTTCCTAACTATGTGCTCAAAAAGAATCTAATTTAACCAATGTGCTGTATATATTGAAACTAATTTACAGTACACTCAGAACTTTTTTACTTCTGTGGCAACTCTGTTTCCTTAATGATATCTGAGGTACAAAAGATACTCCCATCACAGATTAAACATTAGAGAAACTAAGTGCAAATAAACGCTAATTTCCTTTTTTTTTTATGAAGTTAAACATCATTATCAAATGAAGTACTGAATTATTGTCCTGTACCAGCTAGAGCCACACCAGTAATGCTAACCACGGAGGAGAGGAGAGGAGAGGAGAGGAGAGGAGAGGAGAGGAGAGGAGGAAACAGAGATGGGATGTCTTGTGCCTGAAGGGATTCCACACTTCCATCTTTAAACCCTCACAGCGAGCTAGCTTGAGAGAAAGGGAAAGCCAGAGATGGAGAGATGGGAATTTATTTTGATCTAGCCTTGGTATGCCTTTGATAACAAGCTAACCTGACAAGACCTCACAGGCTGCTTAAAAACTGCTACGTGCGCTGCACTCTGTATGCCTGTACTTACATTTCAGTAGGTATTTGTGTGCATATAAAAATCCACACATTAAAACAGGCCTCGGGACTATGAAGGTGTTCAATAACATAAATATCAAAGTGATCTTTGTTATCATATTTTGTGCGTCTATTTTCTTGATCAATAGACAGGATCTTTCTCTTTCAACACGCTCCTTTCACCCTGACTCTCTATTCCTTCTGTTTCTTTAGCTCTCCATCTCTGTTCTGCTTTTTTTTCCCCTCTCAGATTCCAATTACCACACTCCTACTTGTCTTCCTACTTGTTCTCTGTCATGTCTTTAAACTAAACAGTTGCTTGTCTAAACGCCTTTAAGATTTGCAGCCCTGATAGCAGAGAAGTGAGACCTCCACAGCCTCAGGTAAACACTCGACTCGCTCTTTTACCCTGGAAATTGAATTTGATTCACTGGCGGGCCCACCAGCATAACTGACTTTTATTGCATCTGACTCATATCTCTGCCTCTCACTCATGTTGTTATATCTCAGATGAGAGCAGCTGCAACAAGGCTTCTGATGAGCGTTTAAGCCCTATAATAATGGGTTGGTTAAATTTGAAATCCTGATGACATGCTATCAAAAAAACTGGCATGTTAAATTCATAACATGAAAATTTGTGATTCAATTACAGACCGTGTAATTAACAAGTGTACTTTTCAGCTCATGGTAATTTAGTTTGTAGATTCAAAAACAAAGTCAAAGTTCTGCCTATTCTGTCTGACTATAAATGCTCTTAATGGATAGCGTATCAAAGAACTTGCTGAATGACTAAAGAGCCATCTAACGGGTACATTATAGAAAAAGGTATGAAGATGTTTGGCTATGACAATTAAATCTACACTAACTCATTTTATGGCCTATTGGGGGAAGCAGAAACAAGCAGTAAACACTGACATATCATATAGCAAACTTCAAACTGCAGCTTATTTACACATGTAGCAGAGATATAGTAGCATTAGCATTCATCTGGAGTTGAGTTGGAGCTGTCCACTCTCCCTTTAGTCTCCACCAACTCTTGCTTTTAGCTGCTAAATGCTTCATTATGTTAACTAGCTAGCTGGCAATCTCAGAACCCGCTGGCTATCATCTGACAATAATTTAACCTCTGGGGGCAACAGCAAATGTCTCAGAGCTTCAGGTGCAGCCAGCGGATAGCCAGAAAATGCATAATGGGCATGCAGGCTGAGACTGCATTTCGGCCAATGCATTCTGCCTCTTTCGTACTCCACTTGGACTGTTGCAACCAAAGCTTGCTCAAACATGACTACTTAATACTACTCTACATACAAACAGAAACCATAAGACTTCTGGTGCCAAAATCCTGGTCCCTCGCCTACAGATTCTGCATTCATATGCAGTTTAGAGAGATTAGCTCAATACTAACTCTGAGATTTTTAAGAAGTTTTCTGGTGAAAACAGCTACATGCTGCAACTGATTTTTTTAGGCCGGATCATCAAATATCAATCATGGCATCTGCATAAGGAAGAATGTTGCTTGATATGTCTGTGTATGCAATATTTGAGAATTAAGTAACCAGACTGACAATTCCTGTCGGTGCTACCGACCTACTCTCTAGTCTTGCCAAGTGTTTCTCTTGATACTCTCATCCAGAGAGGAATATGTCCCATCCTATTAGTGTGAATGTGAACTGCAGTCATGGTTCCTTGCTAGAAGTAAATAAACTATTACTAAAAGCCCTTGAGAGTATGTGAGAAGCCAGAAGGTGGGAGGTATGGAGAGACAGGATGAGAGCAGTGGAGTGGACAGATGAATTAGACTGAATAATGTTGTTTTGGTAGCGTAGCAGTGAGAGGCCTTTGTAGTGAGCTGACCTGACAAGATCTCACTTGTGCGCGCGTGTCTGTTGGTATGCATGTCCACATCTGTTTACGTGTGGATAATAAGTGCATGTTTGTACCTTGAAAAGAACCCTGAGGGAGTAAGGCTACATGAAAACGTGTTATTCATCAAAGTTATCTTCGTTAGCACACCTTCTGGGTCTACTTTTCATGCCCTATCTACAAACTTCATCTATTTTCTCTCTCCATCCCTCCCCCACAGTTTCCCTTACTGATTTCTTAAATCCAAATTACCACATCAGTGATACATCAGCCTAGCAGGGTTCTCTAAATTCTCTAAACAGTCTTCACTGTTTAACTGCTGAATCTATCATTTATTTTTTATAAAAGACCAGACGATTCAAAGAAGTACAGCCTGAGCACATGGTGAGTGGTGAACTGGGGATATACGCCTGATATTTAATATTTCAGTCACACACTGAACACTGGGCTGAACACTGATATCTAGATACATCTCAGCTGCGATCAACCAGTGGGAAACAAAGGTGCGTGCATGCATGTATTTATGTGTGTGTGTGATGAGCAAAGAATCGTACACTTGCTCTGATCGCTTTCTATACCAGTAAAAATGGATGCGTTGTGTTGAAGTGCTCCCTCTGGGGTGATCAACAGCTGCAGGATGTGATTTGCTCAGAAAATGAAGACGATTTCCATCGAATGTTTCAATTTAATTTTCTTTCGGTTGCAACTTTTTTTTTTTACTGTGGTGCTTGAATGTAGGTGATATTCCTGTATAGATGGGGGTCATAGCTCCATGTACAGATGCAATGCAATCATTTTAGGTTTGTCAGGGTAGTGTGATTAATTCTGGTCAACAATTTATTTCACTTTAATGAAAGCAACTGTCATCATCATGACCACTGTGGGCAGAATCAGAAAGAACACAACTGATTACATTTTCAGTCTCTATTATCTATTATACACTTATACACTCAGATCTGACTGAATGATATTCTCTTTATTACAGCGTTTCTATTTCCATCTTATGTATTTCATTCATTTCCTGATTGTATTCATTTGAACACCCTGCAAACATGTTAGTATTTTTATTAAACACATTCATACTTAATTTGTTTGAATACAGTGATAATACAGTGGCTGATTGCATTATTAGTGTCCCCATTCACATAATATCTGGATGTTTTTTTTCCATTCATTTCAATTTATGTACTGCTATTACCAATATCAAATTACAAAGTTGGTAAACATGTGGCCCGTGGGCCAGAACCAGCCTGCCAAAGGGACAAGTCCAGACCACTGGATGACTTTGCAAAGTGTGAAAATTGAATAGCACTAATGGCATTCATTTTTCTTAATATATCTCAGACTGTTCAACAATGGATGATTTATTAATTTGGAACACTGTATACACTGAAGGGAACAAAAGGGAACACACTTAATGAAATGTGTGAACAGCTACAAAGTTCACCCATTTCACCCATTACTTACAAGTGTAAGTGTAGTAAGTATGTCAGATTACATGATGTGCAAACTTGGTATTCAGATTGCACATTACACAGGAGGGCACGCTGACAGAAATGGTTGTATAGATCATTTGGTTGGTTGTGTAGTTAAGTTCAAGAATTCAACTTGACAGTTTTTCCTTTTGGTTCTCATTTTAGAAAAAAAAAGACTATTATTTTCTTGGCAAGCTGCCAGTGCAACTACAAAATTTATTCCAATCCGGATGCAACCAATAACTCGGATTTACAGGTGGTTTCCTCAAATTGCAGCCTGCAGCCAAATCTGAGCATTTTAACTGAGAACAAAGTCTGTAATAGTTTAGCTGAATTCTCACTCCATCCTTGACAGCTACTGACTGAGGCTTGGCTGTATTGATCTGCACTAAGCTGTTTAGCTGCAAGAGCACACAAACAACCCCCTGCCAACACACATAAACACACACACAGATATGTGCAAATGCACTGGCATGCACAAGCACAGACATGCACAGCATCTCCTCTCGCTCTGTCTCATACACACACAGTAATACACACACAGTAATACACACACACGATTATATGCAGTCACAATCACACAACACTGAGCACTCATACAAACACACAGATCGATTCATTCTCTCTGTTGCTATACTTAGGCTGTCTACTGGAAGTGGATTAACAGTGGCAGAGGACAAGCAGTTTCATCACAGCAGAAGACAGAACAGGACACTGCAGGACACTGACTTAATGCAAACCATTCAGTTAACACTCACTGGGCTTGTGTGATTGTGTACTTGTGATTGAATATGTGTGTGTGAGAGAGTTTTGCGAGCATGTAGCTGCAACTGCAATCCTATTTCAGCCACTCCTTGACTGCTTGTAAGCAGGATCTTGAAATTGAAATGTAAGTCTTTCGGGTTCTGAGCATCAACTAAAAGCCTAAAGTATGTATTAGTGAGCGTTCAGATGTGTGTGTGTGTGTGTATGTGTGTGTGTGTGCGTGCGGTACCTGAATGGTGACGCTTCTGTCGACACGGGACATGTTAATGCTATGTGGCTGTCCGTTAGCCAGGTTACGCTGGTCCACATCTATAGCAAATGGCTCCCTCAGACCTCCCAGGTTATACCGCACCTGTAGTGAACCTGAAAACATGCAGACCAGTGGTTTGAAACCTGGCCAGGTCATATGAAAGCTCACATCTCTGCCCAACATCTCCCTTTCCACTCCTCTAAAATGATTTAAGCATGAGAGCTCATCAATAAACACCCTGAATAAGATTTATTTGTAGATATTTTCAAGTAGTGTCTGTAAAACGTTATCACTGACAAGTCTGTAGGTACTTAGTGTACTTCTGCTTGATCACTAAATAAATGTTGTTCATTCTGATATTTTCTTTCTTCCAAACATATCCTGATTAAACTCAAGGCCAAGATTTACTTTCCTCTTTGAAGTGACAGTGTAAGCAGAGGTGAGAAAGAGTGGGGGAAACCCTAAATGATTAAAAGAGCTCGTGGCTTGACAGGACTTTATAGATATTTCTTGTCTCGAAGGCCTGACAGTGCAGGGGGGCCAAGAACTTCTAGCAGCACCCCCTGGCAACGTGTTTAGTAGTTTTATTTTGGTGACGGTGCACATTAGTTGCTGAAACGCTAGATGGCACTGCAAATTTATATTCTATTTTATCAAAGCAATTCGTATCCTGCCAGCTGCTCAGTGGGAGGCCACAGACTGAAGAGGATTTTTGGAGATTATAGAACTTTCCAAACTGTGCTGCAAGGACAGCCTGCATGTCATCCCCTGTGTCTGCTCTGCCCTTCCTATCTCTCTCCACTGTCACTGCCCTGAATAAAATGAAATGTCCCCCAGAAATATATAAATATATAAAGAAGAAGTACTTGGCAGCACTAACAAGTATCACTCCAAGCAAACTTCTCAGTAGTGAGTAATGACAAATTGTGCAAATGGAGGATGGATCTTACCATTCTGCCTTAAAACAACAGCCAGATAGTCCTGCGTCTTGGAGCTGACATACATCAGAATAGCTGGAGCATTGGATGTGCTGAAGCTAAAGGCCAATTCCTCCTTTGTTAGATTCACTTCATGTGGCGTCAGCTCGTGGGTCACAATTTTTGTGTCCCTACTGGCTCCTGCAACTGCTTCAGGCAGGAAGTTGTACTTGACCAATGTTCCTGCCTCAAAGAAACCCCCAACATCTGGATGAGATAATAAAAGAAATAGGAAAAAATGTATGAACACACAGGTAATGCAAGCAGGTGAACATAACACACAAATTAAGACAAGAGATTTTGTTTTTATTGCACTACAAACAGTTGAATTATCATATTTTACAAAGGTATGCAAATCTCAACAGATGCATCTATGCATCACAAAGCAAGGAAGAAAGAAAATAACAAAAAAAACAAACACCTTCCATCAGAAAGAAGCCACAGGGAAACTCACACATTGCCAAGAAACAAGAGGGTAGATATATTGCCAGACAGAAATAAGCACACACATAAATATGGCTGTGTTCATGAGGTGTAGTAAAGTGGGTGTTAAATTGCTGTGCTCCAGCATCTGAAACCAAACAATGCACTGTTTACCTGTACAACAGACCTAATGACATATTCCAGCCAGTCCAGGAGACTGATTCGTGTAATCAAATGTTGCGACGAAGGGATCTTATTTTTTCCATACTTCTATTATCCTTCTTGTTTGTGTTCATCGTGTGTGTATGTACATGCATGCACATTGTCCGTGCGTCAGTTGCAAAGGAGATATAAGCCACAATGTGCGTGAAATGAAAGAGAATGGTTACAGGGAAAGCAGTGAGTCTTGGGTAGTGTGTGCTGTAGAATATTTCTTGAAATGTTTGCCTTTTCTCAGTTGCAGTAGTGAAAATGTATATCTACACCCACTATGCGTGAAGAATACTAAGTGAACACATTTATGCATCTTATTTTAAAGCTTCACTTCACCCATCGTCTCCCATCGGACACAGTACAATAAATACTTCAAGCTACATTACTTAAATTTAATGGAAGGCTTATTACTAGAAAATGGGCAAGTTCTCTGACTGGTATTGGCGTAAACCTCTATTCAGCTGCACCACAATTTTATCCTCTGTTCTGCTGTGTTATAGTTTCAAGCTTTGGAAGTCTGGAGAGACCCATTTTAGCAATTGTTCTGTGTTAACCAGCCAGAGAGCTTGTGCGGTTTTCAAATAGCCTGCATCTCACTTCGTTTTCTAATGCGGCTGGATTGTTCACTGTCTGCCAAGAGCCATGCTGCTGGGTATTAACTGAATCAGACTTAAATCAGACAAAATGCAGCATTTCCATCAGAGCAGCATGCTTCTCTGAATTCCTTAAATCAAATCAACAAAACAAACCACAATGTCTATTGACAGAGGACAAAAATAGCTCGCTTCGTACCACACAACTTATAAGCTCATTGTTTGTTTAACCTCCTGCGATTGTACCGTTCAAAAGCAATACTGCTTTTGTTATACTGTAGTTCCAATTTCACACTTGCTGGATTGGGTCATAATCCATAAGGTCCTTTATAACTTCTTAGCAACTTTCACACTAGTGGTTTACTGCAAATTACTTAAGTTATGTCTTTGCACATTTCGTTGCAAACTTTAATTAGAGTTTTAGAGCGCCATATGATAAACTTAACTGCCAGTCTTGAAATACAAAAAATATGTGAGTACTAAGAATGTGTGAAAAATCTAATTATGCTAACTTAGCTACCATTTTTGGGGGTCAATGTTTACTTTTTGAAATAAAAAGAAAATAATTTTTAATGCAGTTCATCATAATCAAACAGCATTTTGTGTCAGGTGAGACAAGCGTTTCAAGCATTTTAGAGTGAGTGAGAAAGATCTGATAACGCCAATCAAGCTAATGTTATATGACAGTTGTAGTTTTTCTTGGTCAAAGATTATTTAAAAAATCTAACCACCTTATGTCGCAATTTAAGATAATTTCATATATTTCTTTAGTGTCATGACAGATATATTGACTCAAGTCCATAGACATCTTTGTGCCTTTAAAGATGCAGTCATCCTAATGACCAGCAACCACTGATTGCAGAAACAAATGCATTTGCATTGACTGCAACGGAAAAATGACCCTATTTGTCACTTGATTTATGACTTCGGTAAACAGTTTTCTAATGAGATGATGGCTGCTAGTTTCGAATCTTCTTACATACAGCATGATGTTCATTTTGTAAATTATGGTCCCATTTAGAGTAAAATAGAGGATAAAGCAGGAAATGCTTTAGGGTGTGGCTACCTTGTGATTGACAAGTCATTCTCAGGGAATCCATACAGTGAAAAGCAGAGGAAATTCAGATCAAACTGTGAAAATATGCAATACTGATGAAATATGAATCGAAATTCTGTCACTGCACTACCTGTTTCCTGCCTCAACTGTTTTCACAAACCTATTTTAGTGTATTGTTTAGCTGTAATATGTGAAGGTTTGTAGCTTGGCAGGCCAGCATTGTTTCCTGCTAGAAGGTGAACTAAAAGTAAGCACAGCTTAAAAAGCACCAAAACAAAAACAAAAAAAACAATATGGTGAAAACCATTATGTCAGTGGGAGATATCACAATGGCATTACACTTAGGTGCAACCTGTTTTTATCAGGTGGTGTGAAAATCTCCTCTCGCTTAGCAAACACATAAGGACTAGGCTTGAACTTGACAAAGAGCTTGTGCAACCAGCCCCAATCTTGCCATCTTGTTCACTTTAAAAGCTTTCTTACATTCTATCTTTATTCATACAAACTGCAGATTATATGGAGACTATCTGTAACCTGTCACAGCCTTCACTGCCCTGCTGTGAAAAAAAAGGAGAGAGACTGACTATCTGCCCAGAGCCTCAGCAGCAACACACACAACTGTCTGAAAGCATAAGAGGGAATGAGAAAACTCTGCTCCAGGGTAGAGACTCTTTGTGTGTGCGTGTGTTTTAAGTCAGCACATGAAGAAATTTTGGAAAGGGAATTTGTGCAAGCATGCAATCCTCTACAGGTATCTATGTATGTGTGTGTCCATGCACATGTGCACAGTGTGACCCTTAAGGGCAGAAAAGCAGAAGAATGAGAGTGTATAATAATAATACTACTACTACTACGGGGTCCCCTGAGCAGTGTGTAAATATGGATACAATGGAAATGCACTATGCAATTATGGCTGGCTTCATGCATTTTTCACTCACTGGGAGCAAGGAGGGAGGGAGAGGGGGATTAAAGAGAGAGAGGGGGAGAAATTTGGAAAAATAAAACAGGAGAGGGGCAACTGGGTGAAGCCTGGAAAAGAAATGAGAAAAGAAAAGAGGTTAGGAAGAAACAAAAATTTGGAGGGGAGTTTAAAAAAAAGGAAGAGCATGGATGTATGAATGGATAATGTATGTATGATGTAACATATAAATGGGGAAAGGGGAGCAAAGAGGAGGGGGAGGACGAGAGAAAGGAGGAATGAGGAAGGAGGGTAGATTCAGAGATGAATGAGGGGGAATAGAAGGGAGGAATAGGGAAAGGAGTTGAAGGAGAGAAGCAGAACAGGAGAAGAGAAAAGCGAGGATGGAGAAGATGGAGTAGCACAAAGAGAAGCAAGAAGAGGAAGGTGTGAATTGTCAATAAAAAGGACAGGAGGGAGAATCAAGATGAGAAAAGAGATGAGGGAAGAAGGTACATGTGTGAAGAATGACGGAAAACAGACAGAAAAACAAAGAAGAGGAGAACTGGAAGCAGGGATGGGTGAAAAGGGAAAAAAGAGGAGGCAGAAGAAGGAAGAGGAGAGCCACATGTCATGCACAGAAATAAACAGACACAAGGGTGTGCTCGCTCCCTTTCTTTGCTCCTCTCTCTCTCTCTCTCTTTTTCTGACATACAAACACACACACACACACACACACACACACACACACACACACACACACAGACACACACACACACACAAACACAAACACTCTAACACAGACAGTAATCTCTATTCTCTAAATCCTGAAATGCCTGATTGGTTATGACAGGATTCAGAGGAGGTCTTCTCATGTCTTACACTAACATATCGCCACACACTGTCACCCTCTTCCCTAGCACGCGCACACGCACACATACACACACACTTTGCTTTTCTGTCATCTTGTCACCCCCCTGCCACAAGCACAGGGGAAAAACACTATTCGGCTTAGGAAACAAATTAATTCACGTGTCGGGGATCAACTCTCTGACTGGGAGCTAGCAGAAAGCCTCTGACAGCACTGCTGCTCTTCTCCCCAGAGCATTTTATTAAAACTTGTTTCGGGAAGTCAAACTTTAATGTGGTATCTAATGAATCCCTGTGAAAAAAAACCACAATGTTTTAGCAATGTGCCACAATGCAGGAGCTACACTGTGACATTACTCATCTCTGAACTTCAAAAACCTAAAGATACCCACCGCTTAGTGAAGTGACTTGCATTTTTGTTTTTTAGCTTGATCTCTCAGCTCTGTATTTGCAGCATTTTATCATTCAGTGGGTGCATCTAAAGTCAGGGGGAATTGGTGGGTAAGCACAATATGACTCTCAATCGATGCCTTTTATCATAAGCCCAAACACTTTCAACACCAACAGCTCCACACTGAATGGGAAGTGAGGACAATCACAGAGTGCAGCAAAAATCACAGTGGGCTGTCAGGCAATGAAGCCTGTAGAAACATAACTACTCCAGCAGTAATACTGCTGCTATTAGACTCTAGTTTTGTGAACTAAAGAGTTAGTTTGCCATTGATAACATGGTTTCATAATGGTGCCTGGGAATGAAGGGAAAAAAAATATTCAGTTATCTGCTACTGTTAGATATAGGATTGCAAAAAACCCTGCGGTGCTGGCAGAGAGAAATAAAATCTGACATTAAAATACCTGAAAGCCCACAGAGGGAGGAACAGATTTGTCTTGCAACTGAAGTTTTGAAGAGAAAATCAGTCTGACACACTTTTCGTGGCATTTATAGTCCCATGATCTACCTATTTAATTAGAGACTGAAGTTGTCTCTCCTAAAATGCCTCTCACCTCTAGTGCAGAACGGGCCGTCATAGGCAGTGGCTGTGCAGTCACACAAATAGCCGTTGTACTTCTCCATGCACTTCCCTCCATTCCGGCAGTACATCCCAAAACTGGTGCAGTGGCCTTGGCAACCGGGCTTGACCCCAGGTGTGACCTTAGCTCTCTCTTCCAGATCGAGGGTGATGCCGTTCATCCGCAGGGCTCGGATACAGCCGAGAAATCCCCTCTGCCCCCCTGCAGCACCTGAGGAGTGAGGGAAGGTAGCATCAGTGTAGCAAGGATATGTAGCATTGGGAGATAGGAAGGATAACAAAGAAAGAGAAGGAAGGGAGGATAAGTAGGAGCCAGGGTCACAGAAGTCATTTTGAATGCAAGAGGCTGTTTTCATCTCTTTTAGAAACGTTAATATCCTAACGCCTAGAGGAAGCCACTGATGTCACGTTAATCGCTCCGACTGTGACGCCGCTCTTGAAACAACCTTCAACTCGTTTGATTCCTTCACTAATTAAAACAGCCTAATGAACATTGTGTCTTAATGAACATCTCACACGCATACACACGCAAATGGATGCATGAAAGCACGTGAACTACATACAACAGACAAACACGCATTCAAAACACACCACACACAGCGCACCTGACTTGAACGAGTCAATACAAGCATTAATGTTTAGCCTTGGGGTGTCGATAGGCATTCCTCTAAAGTGCTTCCATCGTCATTCTGGCCTTGCACCATTACAGTCTAACTACCCATTAACTTGGACAGAGTAGGGGTGTTAAATAGATTAATGTGAACCTAAATGACTATAGCAATAAACACACTCATAAACATACACCCACAGGTATAGATTCAAACATACATAAGCGCACCCATGGATAAACACGAGTGTGTACACACAAACACACACACTATCATTAACAAGAGCCGAGGGGCATTTTAGTTATTAAAATCTCTCAGTTGCATCATTTGGATTACAGAGAGGTGTCCATTCAAGAAGATATGCACACACACACACACACACACACACACACACACACACACACACACACACACACACACACAGAGTTACCTCCCTCAAAAGTTGCATTCTCTCTGCTAGCTTAGCCACACAGGTACCACCCAGATATAATGAACTTAATGTACTTTGAGTTTATGCAGCCACTACGTTATTCACACATCAGCATGCAGCTGGGGGTTCACAAGCTTTCTCCACTTTCCATTCCCACAACGGATTTGACTTTTAGTAGACCTGTTAATTAATCTATTTTGTACCACTGATTGGCTGGAGGTTTCTGCCACCTGTTTACCCAGGTCTAAATCAGTCTCTGATTAAACGGACAGCAGGCTCTGAGGTCTGCAGAGACCAGGGTGGACATGTACACAGCTACACACACACACAGATACAGATACACACACACACACACACACACACACACACAGACACACACACACACACACACAGGTGCATACAGTTTCTGGACAGCTCACAAACAACGTGTAATAAAGCCTGACTAACACTGACTGAAGTCAATTTTGGTTAATCACAGATATATTGGTTTGGGTGAATGTAGTGGCAAAAATTGCAATATTCAGGTAAGTAGATTTTGTTCTTTGTATTTTTAGATTTTTCATTACGTACAAAAATTTCATTTCCAAATGGAAATCAGACTGTATTTACAGTTACTGTCATCTTTGAGAGTGAAATTTACTGTTAATTGTTAACGACATAATTGAGTAAATCACTATGTGACGCAGAAATACTGACAAACAGAAATTCAGTCGAATAAGCAGTAACAGATGAACTGGTAGGTGGAGAAGTGCCAGTTCACCTCCTGGGCACTGCCGAGGTGCCTTTGAGCAAGGCACTGAACCCCACCCTTTGTGTGTGTGGTTGTATTTCGGGATAAATGCATGTAAAAAAGACCTGAGTGAAAAAAAGAATTTCCCCTTGAGGGATCGATAAAGTATCTATTCTATTCTTTTCTATTCTAAAAGTAACAAGTAGCATGTGGTGGCACCTACTTATTCGTGGGTGTGATGTGTGTGGCTCAAAGGTATGTTACCATGTAATGATGTGCTAATGAGGAAACATTTAATGCACATTAGTATATTTCAAGTGCACACACACTCACACACAATATGGAATCCAAGGCCAAATTAAGCCTAATTAAAGGAGAAGTCGTAAAACGTGACCTTTTGACTTTCACACAGTGAAGTGTGTATTTGTGTATGTTGGTGTGGATTCTACATAACTGAGTAATGAACTAATGAATAAACCTGCACTTAAATACACTCCAGCATGGCTGTACATTTATGTGGATCAGTTCATTTAGGTCTCATCCAACTGCAAATAAACCCCCCATTTACACCAACAGCCTCCACATCAGCTGTACTGTTTTTTCCTTCTATTATCATTGTATAAGTAGGTTAGTAGAATGGTGGTATGTCCCATTTTTTCTGTTTGTCTGTCTGCTGCTCAACACTGAAGAGATCCGCAGAACAGTGCTTACCCATCCTATGATTATTACTTTAGGGTGCCATTTGTATTGGTTTGAGTCTAAATGTCATTTCCAAAGCCTTCCTAACCTACTGGAATTTCCAGGGAGATATTATCATATAAATTCCATTTTTACCAGCCCTGTGCTTTATATATCTGTTGGTTTACGGCAATGTTTTTTTTTTCTTACCAACTATCTCTCTTAAAGGTCCATAATGGGTTTGCTTCTGATGGATCCCTGCATGGAAAGTGTTCTTGTGTACTGCAATAAGCTTGAGTCTCCAGTAATTCCTCACACCTATGCATTAATGTATAGTATAAATCAAAAAGAAAATAATAGCATAAGAGAATATAGTAAGCAGTCGCTTTTCAAAAGATTAATCGTGGCTAAATTTTAATCACCACTGCAAAAAAAAAAATCAGGTGCAAAACGCACTCTATTTGAACCGCAGCTGAGGTCTTTATACATGTATGTTGGTGTGTACTGTGTTGCTTTGTGTGCATCAATGTCAAGGAGATATTTGATTGTACTCATTAAATGTTACCTACTGTCTTGGCAGGTGAGCGAGGCAGGTTTCCCTGTGACAGGTGTCACACACATGCAGTGAGCAGCAACAAGCAAGATGTCGATTCCATGAAGACACAGGCAAGGAAAAAGAAAAAAAAAAACGAAAGAGAAAAGAAAGAACAACCCAACCATGAGAGAATTGAGGAAAAACATGCAAAATCATAAATAAACGTGTGTGATTGTGAGCATTAATCAAGAGGGCGATCAAAAGAACAGATGGTGACTTTAAATGAATAAAATGCAGCATGATTTATAGTTATGTGCATGTATGAAGTGAATCGGGGAGCTAAAAGTTAACAGTGTGAAGTAAATGACAGCAGGCTGATGGTGTAACATTTACTCTCAAGGCCATTAGAGCAAATGAGCCACTGTGCAGTAAACACTAAAGCAATCAAATGCTTGATGAGGAGCATATTGATTGAGTAAGAGAGAAGAGAGAAGGAGATGATACAGAAACAGATATGAGAACAAGGTGAGAAAAATAAAGCTCCCTGATGGATGTCCCCACTGTGTGTTTATGTGAACTCAAACAAATAGATGTTTTTTTATATTATTTTTTAAAATTGTTTTTAGGTTTCTGGATTGAATTGTTTTTTTTTTTTCAAATAGCTACATCAATATCAATCAGAGACAACATGTGAAGAGGTAGAGGATGCTCAAAGGAAGAATCAGGCGAGTTCAGACAAAATCTTGATGTCTGCAAGGCTCTCCTCGCTCTTTTCCAAATCTCTTGATCAAACACAAAATGATCTCTATCTTTTCTGGATGTCAGAGGCCAAATCTAAACCACTTCCCTTTAGTGGTTGGCTCACTTCCTGTGTGTCGGACTGTAACTTCCCAAAGCAATCCTCAAATGAGGATTAAGCAGGGATTAGAGATCAGATATGAGAAGGTGCTGTCACCTCAGTGGCTGTCGTATACAAGTCTTCCTTTGCTTTGCCTCTTTCTTCCACTACCTCCTGTGTTTGTCACACACAGCAGACCTGAACCTTCTCCTGCCTACCTTTGACAGAAAAGCAAGAATACACGCATGCAAATGAGGAGACGGCTGAGGCGCTATCCGGAAGCCATTATGTTCTCGGTTTCATAGCCGCGAGTCTGGCTGTGACGAAACCTCTCTCGCCCCTTTCCATTTCACTAAATGAAAGTACAAATACACTGAGAGGCAAATTGGGACATGATAAGGTGATGATGTTTCAGCGGCGTTCGAATCAGCAAAAGTGATGAGACGATGAAATTATATTATAAATGGGGATCAGGGCGGGTAAGGCTATCACATTGGGATGCCTGATTGGAATTTGGAACAATCTCCTTTGGGCAGAACTTTTTCCATGAGACAGTAGGAACTCTGTGATCCGGCTCAGCAATTTTCCTTTTATTCGCAAATCCCTGAAACTATTTTAGCCTGAGAGTATTGACAGCTCAGCACAAAAGGTAGAAAGAGACAGACAAGTGAAAGCATAGACAGAAATCTAGACAGATCTTCTGCCATTTGAACTCTTGATGAAAGGCATTGTGTGGAGAGAAGAAAACCAGACCTCTTTAATAAAATGTAGGCATAATTAGTGTGATATTAAAGGCTTGATTTTTACGATAACTGGTGTACAATGTATGTGTGTGGGAGAGAGATAGTCAGTGGGTTGATATCCTCTTTGTGCAATAATCCAAAGAAATATAAAGTCAAAGTATGAAAGAAATGACCTCTACAGTGTAAGTGAATTAAGCTAGTTTTAGTCACAGCCAGCACAGAGTTTTAACTTTACTAAAACTCTGATCACTTACACAAATGAGTTTCTGAAGACGTGTGCGTCTGTGCTTCCACGTGTGTGCATATTCTAAAATGGAAAATTGATGTGTGTGTGTATGTATGTGTGTGTAATGGATTAGCATTAACTTAATTAGCAGTAGATGTGACTAATCTGGACTGAAGTCTCTTAAGAGAGAACCCAGTAATTTCCAGTAAAGGCTTACATCTTCAACTTTCGAAACAATGTTCCTCATAATGGATGTCTGCAGTTTTTTAATTCAGTCCAATTACATGAATGATGTGTACTTATGAATTTGCTTTCCACACATAAGAGCTCATAATTATGGTGTGTTTGTCTCTGTGAGTGTCCCTCCTACACAAAGCTGATATTAAATGTACAAATTGCAATCAAATGTGTGTACGTGAGTCATTCTTGCACATATGGGTTGTTAATTGTGCGTGTGTATGTGTGTCTTACCCACGTAGAGCTGGCTGAACAGCTCTAGCCGCGTGTGTCCCTGCGCAGGAGCAAGCTGAGATGCTCGATATGTCTGATCCAACTGAAGGACTGCCTCTTTGACGTTTCGCTCGGCCATCACCCGATGCCATTGGTCATCATTGAGGGGTGTGGCCGAATGCACCGTTAACTCCACAGGTCCGTTTCCGACGTCGAAGGAGAAGGAGACGACTTTAGTAGCTGCAGAGTGTGAGAAAAAGAATCAGTTCAAATGAAATCTTAACTAACATCACAAGTTTCTAAAACCCATAACTCCCTGTTCTGTCAGAGTCCACTCTGCAGGTAAATATGCGTTCAATTTCTAATCTAATGGCTCATTTGTTTCAAGGCCATTCATTTGGCTTGTATAGATTTCAGCTTTGCAATACACGACTGCTCACAGCTTTGGACAGGACTAATCTCACAGACAGTCAATAGATGCCAGGAACTGTTGATTTTGCATGACATAAAGTTGTATCGCAGCAGTTTCAATGTGTTTTTTTTTTTTTGCTTTTCTTGAACTTTTAAAGGTTTTCCTAGTTTTATTGGAGAAAGCAAAGCCAAGTAGTGAGAGGAATAAAATAGCTGAAGATAAACGAGTGAGTAAATGAACAAAGAGAAGGAGAAAGAAGGAAAATGAATGAAAAAAAAAGTCAAAGAACAAGATGGCCTTGTTTTTCTGCATGATTAATTTTCATCATCTCGAAGTAAGTGGATCTATGTGTGTTTGTCTTCGGGTGTGTATGTGGAGGGGGTGTGAGTGTGTGTGTCTGGGATATGTTATGGGGAATTAAGGAAGTTGAAATGCCATAAAGTTTATTGCTACTCTACAGCTCCGCAGCCTAATATTTCATCAAACCAACAGGGGGCACTGTTATATCTTTTATGACCATTACAGGTCAACTGTTCATCAATATTTCTGAATTACAGTGTGTGTGTGTGTGTGTGTGTGTGTGTGTGTGTGTGTTCCTTCCACCTGCCCATTTCAAATGTTTTAGCTACTGCATGTGTGAGGTCAGTGTCTGATTGCTTTTAACCTCTCTGCAGGGAACAGTGATCAATTTATAAACTGTGTGTGTTCATGTGTCTAGATGTGTGTGTACTCTTATTTCCAACTCCATCTCAACTTGATACAGTGAAGCAAACAATCCCGACATGGCCAGATATTAAAACATTTATTCTGAGACTCCACTAATGAGACACGTTAGATAATGTAAATATATAAATCTTAAAGCTGTGGCACTTCTCTCAGACAGCTGATTCACAGTTTCAATCAGAGTTAATATGTCGTCGTTTTCACAACATTTCCATTGTGTGTGGACGAGTAATGTTCAATTAATGCTTGTCACTGCAAAATGTCAGAGGAATCTTTTTGCTTTGACCTATGAAAAGAATGAAGCAACAATGAGAAAACAATGAGGGAATTATTTCTGTTGTTTGAAAGATGATTTGTAACTGTCAAATTAAAACCCAGTTTGACTCTTTTCTTAATGCTTGGTACTACTGTGAGACTGCTGTATAAAAGCTATATATTCTGGGTGGTGCCATATGGCGGTTATTGACATCAGTGTGCTGCAGCCTTAGAGATGATAAATATCCAGTTCATAGCTCTATATGTTGGTGCTTCATTATGGCTTTATTAGGCTCAGATATTAGAGTTGATCATTTTATGTAGTGGTCAATGGGGAAATGAACTTTCTTCTTCCCCTTTGCAAAATCAATATGCCTGGATTTTCATATTGCTTTCATCTAATTATCTTTTTTCACTTTATTTCCTTCTTCTAACTCTTGCATCTCTCCTACAGTACACATTTATTTTTTTTTATTTCCTCTCTCTTGTTTGGTTGTTCTTTAATTTTTTCTCCCACTTCTTTGTTCTTTTGTTTGCTTGTTCTTTCATTTCCTCTTTTTATCCATCGGTCCCCTGAGTCTATCCTCCCTTCCCTGTGTATTACTTCTTTCTTTTCTGCTTGCTTTCTTCCATTCACATGCCCATCTCCTGGCAGTCTTATTAGTCACTTTGCCTTCCCTGCCATCCTCCCTTCCTTCTCCACTTTCTCCCTTGAGTCCTTATTTGTGGACATTATCATTTGCACTTAGAAGAGATGCAAAGACACCAGAAATCATCTCAGCACAAGCCTGTCTGGATGTGCTGAGCGCACTGACCCACAAGATAAATCTGAAGAAGTGCTTAAACATTCAACTACCCGCAACACACAGCAGCGTGCAGACAAATAGATGTATGCACACACAGTGAGACACAGAGTATAAGCTCTCTGACAGGCTTTAGTACACTGAATTAATGATGCCTGTATGCACAGAGCAGGTCTGCGGGGCTGGGAGGAGCGAAAATGCTGAAAGAAAGCCAGATATATATCAGAATATCACAATAGAAACAAGCTAAAGCGATGCCGCTATAGCAACACTGAATGGCATGCGTGTGTGCTTGATTGTATGTGTGTTGTTTTAGCACTGTGAAGCAAGATGGATACCCTGCAACTTTGTTTTTACACTCTGTCCACAGGCAGGAATGAAAACTAAAGTGGCCACAGAGCACAGAGCTTGTCTCATCTATTTGCATAGAGGTGATGGATGTCATAAGTGTTGATTGTGTGTGAGATGTAATTCTGTGCGTGTGAGATATTCTTGCATGTTGGCCCAAAGAAACCCCAGCAGAGCTTTTTATTTTTCGCTATTTGTTTTTCTATTAGTCTTTTAATATCGAGGCTGAAAGAGCCAAGTCCTAAATTATGCGTCAGCACAGCACAACCAAACAATGATAAATAGTGAAAGAAATTGTGTATTGTGTGTGTGTCTTTGTGTGAAAGATCGCTTGCTTGTCTTGGTGTGCATATATGTGGGTGTGTGTTTGTCTAATGTTAAGTTTCATTTTGCCGTTCGTCTATTTTCAGCTGGCTGGCAGTGTATTATCTCTTCGATCTCTTTCCTCTTATACTTGCTAATTCTTTGTTGTTTGTCTGTTTGCCTTTTTGCTCTGTGCTTTTCACTCCTAAAACAGTCTGGCCCATTTAAGGAGGAAAACTCTATTTAAAGCGAGCCAAATTCAGAGTGCAAACCTGCTGCTGTTGATGCTGAAACAAGATTTAAAGCAACTTCTGAGAAGCTAAGCGTGTCTTTGTGACAAATAGATAACACATTTTTATGCTTATGAGCGAAAAACTCGCATGCTCACTATGCAAAGAATCCTGAATATTCCTCAATTTGGACATAGATACACAAACAGATATAATGAGGTAAACTTGTGACAGTTTGTTTTGAACAAAAGTCTCAAAGAAACACTGGTGCCTTGTTGCTTTTGTCCTAATTAGATATTGTTCAACATGTCAGATGGACATCCAACAACTTTAAAAGCCTAAAGCTGCGTAGAGCACGGCTAAACTTCAGATGTAAACTTTGTGTCTGTCTGGTCTTCACATAAAAAGGCAATAATACAATTTTCTAAGCCAAGTTCTCCAGTGGGAAAGCACATTTTTCAACTGGATCCCAGATTGAAAACATTTATAACCTTTGGGGCTCGACTATCCCTGAAGTTGCAGCCCCTTAAGGGCTCAAAACATGTCACATACATATTTTCCACTGAGTTTCAGAGCACTCCAGAAGTGAAGCATTTCTCTATTAGGGGACCTTTCTATGTGTCCTCAATCCTGTTACCAGTCCAGTACGCATGGTTCTAAAAACGTCTACAATGCTGTCTCTCAAATGTGTCTTTGCCTTCTTCTTATCATTAAGATTCAAAGAGGAATAGTGTCCACCTGCATCTGCTAAGGTCGCAGCAATGTATGCTTTGTTCAAGGTCATGTGTGTGTATCTGCAAGTGTGTGTGTATATGCTTTGAGCTCCTGCAATAGCAAAGCTATGCTATTCTGGCCTAACGCTAGTCATTTCATGCCCTGACGGGATTGTGGCAGATACAGTTTTTGCACCAGCGAGAGGGCAGAGATTATGTGTGAGCTGATGTGTGTGAGCATGTGTTTGTGTGCATGCGAGTTGTTTTGCGGTTGTGTATCTAAACGTGTGCTTTAGGGCAAAATGCAAGATGATAGCAAGGGAGAGGAGAGAGGAAATCGATGTGGGGGCATTTATAAAGCCTCGGGAGACACACATACACATACACACTCCCTATCTCCTCTGGCCTGCTGTGCAGCTGTGACAGACTAGAGACTTACTGTATCTTTGTGTGTGTTTTTTTGTGCACATTTGGAAGACAAATACCAACCCCCTTTTGGCAAACTTGTCACTGTACTTGTATGTACAGTGTCAGCACAGTTTCTTTTCCCGCAGGAATAACTGTGTGCATATATGGGTGTGTGTTTAACTTTGTGTAAATGACAGTTTAGCTGTAAAGAGGAAAAAAAAACAAAACAAAAAACATAAAACATAAATCAGTGTAGTGGCTTTTGAAACACTTTGGCTTAAAATCATCTGTCAACTTTGTGTCTATACATTGATTTTGAAACAAAATGGTAGACCAGGCACACCAGCAGGAAACAGTAAGCGACCGCGTGTGACCCCAAATGTTCAAAATCCCAATGAAATGCAATCAGTCATCTATCGACAGCCATGCTGCGCCAGGAATCTCCTTCACAATGCAGCTTGTAGATTGATTTGATGCCCGGGATTTTAACATTCTTGACCAGAGCAGCTCTACCTAGGCTACTTGGTCGTAATTTGAGCTATTGGAACAGGATCACAGAAACCTGCTGCATGACATGTCAATCACTAAGACTCAGAGAGGGCTTAGAGAATGTGAAATGGGGTGGTGCAGAGCTGCACATTGTTTGCTATTTAAAAGTTTTGTGCTCCTCTCCTGTTACCATCTCAGGTAAACACGGAACACTGAAATTCATACATTTAACTGGCAGGTTTTCAGAAAAATAGAGAGAGGAAGAGAGCGATACTGTCTCTGTGTATGTCTGTGTGTGTGTGTGTGTGTGTGTGTGTGTGTGTGTGTGTGTGTGTGTAAATGAGAGGTTGTGTTTTGTCATCCCTGAAAATGGGTGATTTGGTTAAACAGAGGTTCATAATGGACATAATTATTGCACACACCAATTACCTTAAATAAATGATTGCTCTCTCTTGCAATCACACAAAGTAGTGTGCCATAATCAGGAAAGCAATTGACTGGTATGTGCATCTGCATCAGCCCGTGTGTCTATCTGACTGAATGCTGGATTAAACATCGCATTATGCTAGATAAGGAGTTAGAGTGAAACAGAGAATAAAAGAGACAAACATAGAGAGAAATGACTCTAATGCACACACACAGCATCACTCAGATCACATCTTACACTTGAGCTCCAAGCGAATGAAGTCAGTGTTGCCCAGGTTTTCCAGAAAGACGCCGTAGGGTGCACTGGTCTTGAAATAGAAGGAAATGTCAGCACTGGTCTCACCCTGGAAGGTAGCAAAATGCAGGTAGGATGATGGGGTGGTGAATGATGCAGCGTTCCAGTAGTTATCTGTGAAAAAAAAAAAACAAACAGAATCACAACTCTGCACCAGCTCGTTCCCCATGCATCTCCTGCACCCTCCATTAGCACTGTGACAAACACTGTAACACATTCTGATCTGATAAGCTGCAGAATAAATTCAATGTAGAAATGGTTTCATTTCAAATGGTTACGCATCCATTTTCATTTCATTCCAAAGAGCTATCAATCTATTCTGGATAAAACAGTGTTATCTCACGTCCATTGTTTAACGTGGCTCATTTAATATCTCCTCAGTAAGAATGATTTCATCACCTAAAACTGCATTTCTGTGCAGAGGTTTTAATGTAGCCTGTAATTTCCTGTAACTTCAATATTCAAAAGAAAGTTGATCATATCATAATAGCAGAGAGAGGCCATTTCTTTTTCTCTAAATGAGGAGCTGAGAAGGGAATAAGGGTACATGGACAAAGTGTTGCAGGATTTTTGATAACAACTTTTCTAATGACTTTCATGAAGTGAAACCAGCGACTGCTAATGAAGACAAAGTAGCAGCACGCTAAACAGCTGCTGATGGATTATCAGACTGTGGTTGATGAAGTGACTTCTCTGCTGTCTCCTCTCCTCTCGCCTTGCCATGTCTCTGTCTTGCTCCTATCACTCAAGGAAGATGAAGAGGAGGCAGGAATGAGAAGGAGGACGAGGAGCAGAAGAGTGGAGAGTGTGGAAAGGACAGCTGAGGAGAATAAGAGGAAAGAGGCCAGGCATGGGTGAGAGGACAGAATATTGAATAAGTGATGGAAAGAAAGGGGAGTAAAGTCATGCAGAGGGCAAGTGACAGAAGGAAGAGGAGAAGAGTGAAGGCTAATGTGGTATCAACTGGGTGAGATCTCTTTGATGCCTCAGAGGATTGGCCTCACACTCTCATAACACTCTATGAAAAGTAAGTAGACACAGTGGAGCACAGGAGGCAAATATGTGTGTGTAAGAACTGCAACAAATGATTAATGAAACTTCAATGAAGCTTCAAATAATTAGTCTGATCTGACATGCATCTAGATGTCTCCAAGATTACACCTTCACACCGATTTTGTTCGACAAGCGCAAAGACATTCAGTTTATGACATTCATGAAAACAAAGGACAGCAGCAAATCCTCAAAATCACAGTGGATCCTGGAGCTGGATCCAGAGAATGTGTATCATTTAAAATGTGTTGCTGATTAATTTTTTGTCAAGCAACTAATCAATTAATTGACTTATCAGTTTAGCACCACTTTGCTTCCTTTCATGTGTGAATGTATACCCATTTGAGCATGCAAATGCATTCCCGTGTGTTGTGTGTGTGTGTGTTGTGTGTTTGTGTCACTGCATGTGTATACGTGTAGGTATGCACCAATGTCCACCGAGCTCTATGTGTTTGTGTGTGTCTCCTGGTTCAGTGCGATAAGCGCTCCCCAATGACAGGGCTGAGCTCCTCCCCTCTCCTCCTTGCCTCACATCCTGTCACTAGGGGCAAGGGCAGATAGCGGCCAAGCACACACACACACGCAGACACAGGCACACGCGACCACCTACTGATGCTGTCTTTGTGATTAGTGTGTTTGAACTTGGAATACTGTTCATTTCTCTGTTGGAGGCACAGCCACTATTGAACAGGGTTAATTGAGGACTAAATACAAGGAAGTCTGCAGAGGCCACAGAAACAAATAATTATCTGTTTACTATGATGTTCCAGAATTTGCTTAGCTTGTGTTTACTGCATAACTCAAATCTCTCACAGCACATCTATGCAATAACATCACAACACACAAATAACATGAAAAAAGTGCTGTGATCTGTTTGCATACACTGAATGAGACCTTTATAGCGTCGTGCTAAAAAGAAGGTTGACATAGACATAAAAGCAAGAAGGACACGAAAATATAGAAACACAGCCAGAAGGCGAGTCATGCTTCGGAGGGATGGAGAGAGAATAAAAGAAGGGAGCTGGAGGTTAGACTGAAAAGACTCAAAAGACATCCATGGTGTGAGAAGAAAAGGAAAACAACAAATTAAGGGTTGACAGAAACTGTGTGTTGAGTGTTGGAGGGAAAAATAGTGTTAGAGGAGTAAACATGGACGTCAAATCATAAACCTCTAATTGCCCCTGTGCCAGATCCACAGATGCAACTGTTTGGCGAAGTCCTGTGGCACATTTATCACTCCCATATTGAAACAAATGTTTTGAAATTTATGCAGCAAATAAATGTATTTCCTGACCCACAAACCAGAAATATAAAATTAGTTACCACAATACTAGATAACATGCTTAAAAGCATGGCAAATTAAGTTCATACAGAAGCAGATCAACACTGGAAGACAGACAGCTCATTCATGCATCACCTGCTGTGTAAAATCAAGCCATTTTTATGCATGCATACAGTATGTAGAAGACCAAAGTGTATATATGAACAAGAAACTAATAAGCCATTTATAAACTGTGTCAATGGTTAGCGATGAGTGCTTCAAAGATGGATGGTTTTCAAATGGAATCTGAAGTGGTTTTCTTGACAAGCCATTTTCCCCCATCTAATTGGTTCTCTCAAGGTGACGCCAATTCAGAAATTCTAATCCTATCACTTTTTCTCCTGGGTAGCCTCGGTCTCATTGTGTTGTGCGCTGGTGTGGACAATACAGCTTAGCTAAGAGTATCACAGATCTTCTTTTCAGGTTGTCTGTGGCCTCTGCTGTTGAGTTACTCGATTGTTAGACGCTTAATTTACTGGAGAAACAGGATAATGGTGGATTTACATCCATTTTCTTTCCTCTTTCAAAGTTTATATACATTTTTTTAATGTCTTCTGCTTCTTGGTGAAGGCCTCTAATAAAAGTGTCAAGTGTTTCAATACATTGAAACACTTCACAATGCATACAAGGACTGAATACACCACACAAAGCAAACGACATAAAACTTTAATGTTTATCCTCTAGGTTGTTGGTGTACAGACAGAGATGAGTTGTGTAATGAGGGAAAGTTTTTAGCAAGCAAAGTTTTAGCTCCATGAATGGCAATGTTACTCTGCTTCCACTATTTTGGTGCGGACTGAGGCATCTGAACAAATATTGAGTGGACGGCCATGACATTTGGTAGAATCATTAATGGAGCCTATGTGATGCATCCTGTTAACTTCAGGGATCCAGTGACTTTTTCTGTAGTGCCTCCATAAGGTTGGAATTAGGGCTTTCAGTGAAAATTCTCAACAACCGTTGAATGGTTTGCCATGCATTTTGGTACATTTTAGATCCATGGAAAATAGCACATCTGCACCCCAGGCTCTTCTTAAATGATCAAATTATAGGTATTATGTTTTACACTTCATGAGTGCATGCTATTTACAGAAAGATGTTTCTTTACAAGTTTGAACATCTCTTGGAACGATCAACTAATTTCACTGAAACATGGCGTAAACCACTGAAAGCAGCTGTTGACCTCTGGATTAGACCAGAGGGATTCATGTAAAAAAAAACATCTGAACTGTAACGGCCGACATGGTGTTTGAGGTGAAGTTTGCGTCTGGAAGCCAACTAGATGATTCATCTGTCTATGCTTGACCAGATGGGTTATGTGCCTGTATCAGCAGATGGTAAGGATGACTGACTGACTGCACTGTCTCAGGTCATTAACAAGGACATTTTCAGCACACATAAGCAAGTGCACATATAAAATACACGTGAACGCACATTGAATATACAATTCCACATGTACTTTTGGCTGCAGGCATAATAGACTGCACTTACTACAAGAATAGCTAATATTAATAACCTCATTCTCACATATCCTGTATGTACTCGCAGGGTGAAGTACAGTATCACTGTAGATCGTGACATTTGCAATCTCAGACCTGCTAGAGCTCTAATTACTCAGTTTGTTGGAGCAAACACATGCTGGGCCATCTCATTAAACTTTTCCACTTGCAACTTATGCTGCTATCTACTTCAGGTGCACAGTTGTTGGGAGGCCTTTTCATCAAAGTACTAACAATAGTGTCATCTAACAAGAGAGGTAGCAGCCCTGTGTTGGAAGGTGATGCATCTGACTTGCCCCTAAGGGCACGGCTCAGATATCATTGTTCAAAACATAACACTTGAACCTACATATATAAATCTGAAATGTTTTGCACTGGGGCACAGCACGCATATATTTCTACTCCAATGAGACCTGCATTTCATTTGTGCATAATTGAGCCATCTGTGATGTGCAATTTTAAGGTCTAGGTACTGTATACTCACAATAAATGTAGCATTTGAATTTTCAGGTAATGTGTATATGCCATTTGAGATCTGTAAAGCCTTTATCAATCTTACTTTAGTTGCTTCTCATACATTTTTATCATCAACCTTCAGAGAAATGTGTATAAATGGAGAGACGAAAGGAGACAAAAGTCTAAGAGAGAAGGAGAAATAAGTAAAATATATATTTTTTATTTTCTTTTAAATTATTTCTGGCATATAAATCATCATTAGAAGGAATGCAATGCTATGCTAAAAATTGCAAGTGCGTATGTGACTGTAAAATGCTGGTACACACATAACCAGGTATTACACCATGGGGATTAAAAGCAATTTTATGATCATCTTATTGTTTTCCTCCTTCAGGGTTACTGGAAGTGGTTGAGTTTCATTGTTCAGAAACACTGGCTGCCGTAGAGAATAAACCTATGACCTTTCCATTTACAGATTTGCTGACACCTGTTGACACCCGGTCTATTGAATCAGCACCTTGCTCATCAACTAACAGTAACGTTAATGCTAATGATCTTGAACAGATTGTCACTGACAATGAAAAAGGATCCACCATAGGTTACAGTAAACAATGACCTGCCACAAGCTCATTAAATAGTAGAAGCAACAGTAAAACAAAGTGATGCGAAAAAGGAGAATAAATCACAACAAATAGTTAAACAACTACTTTGTAATTGTGGTGCAAATGGTATTTTTAAAATAGCATTTTTTTTCTTTTTCTTTTATTTCTTTATGCATTTTACTTTACGCTTAAAATTCACTATAAATAAACCTAAAGGAATTAGCCCTATGTAATGTACACTAGAACCTTAATGTCTCAAAAGCATGTTGGAATGACATCAATTACATAGACACTCTATGTGGGCATAGAAGAGTGACAAGTGGGTACAAAGCAATTAATTAATTTTGAACTATCATAGGTCAACCTTGTGAGTTTCCATTTCTGGTCAGACACGAGGCCAAGCATCTCATAGCAGGTGCATTACATTATAAAAACAGAATATGTGCTGCTTTGCTCCATTTGCTGTCATTCCCATCTATTAAAATGTCTAAACCCTTTTAACATCAATAAATGGGACTAATTCTTCTCTGTCTGCCTGTGACTGTAGAGGCTGCCATTAAACTAGCCATGGAAATGGGCTTCATTAATGCTGGAGCACACACACACACAGAAAGTCACATTTTTACTTGCTCTTGTGCCCACCACAGAAAGGCAGGCATAAATACACACACGCAAAAGTGTGCACATGCACGTACACACAGGCACATAAGTACCTCCGTACTAAAACTTTCCCTGACTGCCCAATACATTAGTCATTTGCCTATGAAAACCCATTATATGGCAGCCAATCATCATTGCTCTTACTGAGACAGAGCTCCATGCACAGTATGAGAAGCATCAATCATAAACGGAGTACCTATTCACGTGTGAAATTTTTAATATATGTTTAATATGCCTTAATGGGCCAATATATAATGTATGCTTCGTGTTCCGGTGTCTTGGCCAGCACTATTACAAACATACCTCAAAGTCATCTTCATTTTAAAGTTAGTTTGTTAATTTGGTCACTCAGTATGAAAGAGGATGACTCTCTTTTTGTCTCTCACACACATTCAGACGCACACGGTGGATAATAGAGTAAGACAAAGAGAATATGGCTCCTTCCAACTGACAGAAGGATCCATCTTTAGTAATTGTGTCTGCCATACTGCTAACATGATAGACCCACACACACAAACAGATGTGATGTCATGGGTCATTAAACCATGGTTTGTTTAGATGTTGGCAGCTCTGTGATGAAGGGACATTAGTGAGAGTGGCACCAGATTGTTGATGCAGGGACCATAATGAGTGTGCCACCAGTGACGAGTGAGGGCAGGTGTTCTGTCATGTTCTGCGCCCTCAACAGAACCGGGCCACTTCCTGTCTCTCGCATGAATGGACGGACGGACAGACGGACTATGGTATTGTTAGCTATATTCCTTTAAAGTTTTAAATGCAGCACCATCTTTCTGTAAAACAGGCAGAACGCATATCTGCACCCGCAGTCCACTGAGATTACATAGCTCCACTCTATTATTCCCTTTACTATGAAAAATGAGCAGTCAATAGATAATATATGAAGCATTATTATCGTAATGATCATGCTGCCTTGCACTAAAGATTAAATCCATGTTTGCTTTTCCTCTCTACAGGTTATTACTTTCTACAAAACCTCTCTGTTATTTTGTTACATCTCACAGCAGATGCCGATGTTACTTATTCTCTATGCTGTTTTAATCTATTTCGTCTTAGGAGATACAAAGAAATAAAGAGAGAGGGTGAGGGAGGCAATCTCAAAAGACAAAACCACTTAATTGAGGAATTCACACAGTTCTCTTCCAAATCCTCTCAACAGGGGATTCATGGGGGAAGTAAGAATTAGAGGTTGGTTTCATACTTGCAGTTTGGTGCACTTGTTTCAGACCAGAGAAAAAAATATACACTGAAATACCTTTTTTATTATAAGGGTTCATGTCACAATCAGAATGATGAGAGAAAAGACTCATAGTTGGCCTGAGGCATATTAAACAACAAAGAAGCTCCTTGGTTACTGGCAAACTGATGCCAATAGCATACATCAGACATACCATATTGACAAAAGAAGTACTCAAGGTACAGTAATCAGGATGTGCTGATCCAGGGGGAGGCAAAATTGCTGTTTTTCTGAAGACATCTGTGGTGAAGTAGGACAGTGACTGACATGTTGACATGCGTCAACCTGTGCCGTCTTCAAACTGCCTCCCTGACACCCTTGGTGTGCAGGCTGACAGAAAACAGTGGGTGTTGTGTGTGTTTTGGTGTGTGTGTTTTTTCAGCCCTACAGCAACTGAACATCCTCTAGTAATGGGAGCTATTCTTTATGCTTGTGTGGCTTTACATCATTAGGATGAGGTTTCCATCATCCATTTGACTTTTATGAGTTGGTTGTGAAAGCCCACTCAGATTCAGAATGAGAAATGTTTCATTTAGCCAAGTATAACAGATGCATCAGGAATGTGATGCAATTAATCCATGCTGACCTGACAGCACACACTGCAGGACTGATACGCCGCAGGTTCAGGACAAAGTGAAGCAAAGTGTTACAGCACAGGTTCATAAGTTAGACGGAAAGAAAACTGGTCAATATGATAGAGCAGCAGAAACTGTGTGTCTTCTAGTTGACCTGAAGTCCCACTGAGAACAGTGTGCCAACACTGATTAGAAGAATAGACAGAAAGAGAAACAACAAGGACCAAACCTGCTCCCAGTGTGTGTGTGTGTGCTTCTGCTGTGTCAGATATCTGATGTTTACCTGAGAATCAGTCAAAACTACAAGGACAAGAATGAAGAGAATAAAAGGATGAGAGGATGAGTGTTTATATGGAAAGTAAATGAATAGAGTTCAGATGACGTTAATCTGGCCACACATGTACATATGCAAAAATGCCTGTGCCTACAGACACATAAAACACATAGAAAGAAGTGCAGAAACACCCACACATCCACACATATAGTAATTTTACACAGACAGTAAAGATAAAACAACCGTTTCTCTGATTGATCGGCACAATGCGAGTATGAGCAATGCGTGATTTTCACACTCAAATGCAACCCCAAAATAACAATGTGCCCAATTGTACTCATGCATGAAGTGTTTTCTCTTGTTCTCGTGATGGTTTTTAATTAAGACCCTGTTCAACTCATCAGCAGCAAATTCCAATTGTCAAAAGATATTTGTTACTTTCTAAAAGTTTGGCTAACAATGTCGGAATGTATTGTACAGTCCAAGACATACTAATAATGTTTAATTTCCACTGGGATTAGGGATGAAAAAATAGGCTTTCTTCCACACAAGGAGAGTAAAGACAATTAAGACTAAAGTAGTATTTCTTTCTTTCTTTGTGCTGATTACAGAAATGTTTAAATGTTAAGGTCAAATATAGTTGCATATACTGTTTGACTACACCCTTTTTTTTTTAAAATTGCAGGCTTTCCAATTTTTAGAGGTGGGTATGCCGATCAACATCTTTTATTGAAATATCAAGGAAGGTGCCACAAGTTGGTTTTGGATGTTTTTTGTGCTACCATTGTGAAGTATTTGAGAACATTCACATTACCAACCAGAAAACAACCAGGCGTCCCTTTCTGCACACTCCACACTGTTAAAATGTGCAGGTATGACAGGTGGAGCTCAGTAGACCATGTAAACCCCAATAAACGGTACAGTCATGTTTACAAACAGAGAGATAATTACCATATCATTAAGTATTCTCTGTACGTCCTTGCTTGAAGTGAGATTTTTTTTAGATTATATAAAGGTTTTCTATGCGTAGCTCTCCTTGAAGCTGCAGCAAATTGCACACACTGCACTTACCACTTAAAATAATGAATTCAAATAGTAATGCAAGTGTGTAAATGTGGGCAGCTATCATTCTAAGATACCTAGCACTTTTTTTATGTCCAGTATTACACAATCCTGTCAGTGCATTGAGAAAGGAAAGCAGAGTGGAGGGAATGAAAGGAGAGGCAGGAGGCACACGACACTGTCCAACAGCCTAAACATGTATGTAACCTCTAGAGGTCATAAGTCAAAAGTTTCACTTCCTGACTGGCGTTATTATATTGTTATTATTCTCACAGTTAATTTATTCAGTCTTAATTAAATTTTAGAAATATCCTTTTAAGTTCCTTTCCTGAATAAGAGACAGCTCTCCCGAGGGCCATGAATGACCTTCTTTGGACAAAAGATATAGGAGAATATGATCTTAATTGTTTTATATTTTATGTTCCATTGTCCATGCACTACTACCTGACCTGCTTCAGCGAGGTGCTGACATTTCAGACACAACACTGCCATGGTTCAACAGACATCATAGAGCAACCTTAATAGGTAAGACAACCTTTATCTACTACTATAATGTTCAGCTTAGAGACATTTCATTTTCTCCATCTCATTTTCTCTATATATTCCTCCACAGCATAAAATGATCACATGCTATGAACTGCTTTAAGAAGTGTGCTCACGTACCGTTGCCTGTTTGTCCAGGAATCACCGACAGCCTAACATCAAATAAAAAAATTCTTTTGCTCCCCCGACTGTTCAAAAGCTACACACAATGTCAACAGGGGAATTATAATATGAGCTGTATTAAAGAGACTGAAGGTGTTCTCTTGATTCAACCTTTGATGAGCCGTTTGCAAAGGGTATGCAGTCGTGCCTCTACATCCAGCTGAGAATTATTTTGAAAATGAAACCACCTCTCAGCGGTCGACTTGGAGTCATTAATGCACATATTTCCTCTCAATTAGGCCATTGTGATGGCAGTCATCTTGCCTCACTCATAGGTCCCTTTTGCACATGCAGCTAATCCACAATGCTCACACCAGTTTTTCATTTTCCAGTGCAGGCTCCCCATAAGGTTTGAATTTCTTTTTAAGATCTTACTGATGGCTCTAAAGCACAGTGTGATTTAGCTCCTGGGAACGTTACTGACCTTTTCACTCTCTTTGTAGAACCACTTGTGTCTCCCACTAGGTCTCCATTTGGGTTCAGTACTGTGTATTAGTAAGTCAGATCAACACTATCTACAAATCTGGTCTCAGTGTTAGTTCTCACATAGATTGCATATTCTGTTCTGATCCATTTGTTATGTATTACTGGTTTATAATAGCTTTATTATAAATCAGTAACCTCCACTATTATCAGCACAGCTTGAGCATGTCCCGTTAATCATTCCATAATTACATTTTAAACACCTTGTAGCTGCAACACACCAATACATCAAGCCAATCACTCTGCATTCTGGCATGTTTAGATAATTACCAGGCTGCCTGTAACTCAAAATGCTAAAGACTGCTACCAATTGTTGCATAAACAACTTAAACTCCACAGAGTACAGATGTATGCATGACATAACACTTACTATCTCCTTGGCAACGGAGTGGTCCAACAGTCAGCTTGGCCTCAGAGCTCGGTCGGTTGGTGTCACCCACGGCAACTTGGCTGACTGGCAGATGCTCTTTATACACCAAGAGACCAGAATCTTCTCTCCTGTGCGAGTGAAAAACATGCAGACGGAGGTATGTGGAGAATCCAAATGAAACACTGTTTCGTCTCATCCTGCTTTTTCAATCTGCAATTTCTACATCTTTTGCTGTTATGAAACCTGCTTGAATTTTCACACTTGTGATTACAGGCTACACTAGAACTATGCCAACACTGCTTTCCTAAAGTAAATCACTGGCTTTGAGGGGAATACTTGTAGTGTGTTTAGAGTTGTCAAACAGAAGTGATTTTGAAATGAAGAGGGGAGGACTAAAGTGAAAATGGAAAATGTCCCCTGTTATGGGAAGCAGAAAAATAGCTTTACAACAGGATAAACATGTATAGCATATGACAGCTGTGTGTACGTAATCATATCAAGCATAGCAATTGTTTACAATACTTAACTTACAGATATGGAAAAATATGCATCGTTTTCATGTTATTTGTAAGCACATATTAATATCTGTAGTAGAGGATGTTGTGCATAGGTATGTAAACCTGTTTCATATCTGACATTAAAACTGTGCCAGTAGAAGTATAACATATATAGATATGAAATATATTTATAACATATCAGTATAACTAAATGTAACTTGTGTTTCAGTGTATTTGTAGTAGTAGTAATAGAGTATGTGTGTACATGTATCTACTGTATGTGCCTCCATATGTGTTTTGGAGATATGGTTATTTATATACACATAATTATATACAGTATATATATAATTATGTTGTGGTCACTGACTCTAAATCACAGCCTTTAGGGTGAAAATGAGTGTGAATGTGGCAATAGTTTTTCACAGAACTATTTGATTTTAATTGTTTGCCATTCATTGCAGTTTGGAAATGAAACAATAGAATCTAATTTATGGCTTATGGCTTTGTGTATCCATGTGTATGTTTCTATGTTCTGCCCAAATATGGGTAATGAGTGGAAATAGAGTTACATGGGTAATATTTCAAAAACTCACTCAACCAAACAATGAGACATTAATGCAGACAACGGTAATGGAGAGCACGAAACAGAGTAAGACTTATTTGTAATCTCATCAGTTTTAGAGATGAGGGGGAGAGACATGAAAGCAAATGAAATCTCTTCTTCTTGCTAACATGCAGTATGCACGCACATGCACACATCCACAGACAGTGATGCAATTGGTTTAATGAGAAGATCCATCAGCTGGCTAAAAGAGCTTTGAAATACAGACTGTTGGTGCTAGAGGCAAATGTCCCTCTTAAATAAACACATCATTGATGGTGGCATTCATCATTCAGTCACTTCAGTTGTTCACGTTAGACGTCTCATCAGACCGTCCAGCAAAGGCATTAGCATTAGACTAGCAACAATTTTAGATTTACAGTAAAACTGTGCCATTGAAATCTCTTTGGCTCTGATATATTTCACTTTTAGGTTCAGTTTATATAGCATTACAGTTTGCAGTCTTTCAGGCAAGAAGTTCTGTATGGCAAGAAGATGTATTTTAATACTTGAATGTCACCTGAATGAAAATCTCACTAACTGAATACATACTTTTAAAACATAATAGGCACTTAGTAGGCAGATTGACCTTTGCAATTTCTTTTTAAAACGGAGATAAATTTAGAAACAGTGGCACATCAGATGTACAGTACTTGGAAAAAATAATTAATAATAAGTAAAACAGAAGTACAATTAGTTCTTTTGACCAGCTGAGAAAATATGTGGGTGAGCTAACTGTATGTAACTCTTCAATCCATTGTTCAAGTGAAGCTACTTTGTGGCTAATAATAAGATAATCTTTATTCCATAACTTTTAACAAAGTAGTTAAGAAGCCAAATGTCAAGCTTTCCACTCAAGCACGTAGCATGTGTGGTTTACAACTGACAATGACAACTTTCTTTAGGACATTTGAATAGCTCTTGGTAGCTAGAAACTCTCTGTGAGCTGGTTGAAAACATGCTGACTTAAATATGTTTGATGGTTACATACATGACGTGCTGAAAGACTAAGGCTAAAGCGACATGTCCTGGACCAGTTTATGATCTACCAGAAGACATATGAACAAATAACTAGTCTTGTATTGCATTCAAGTTTTACGTTTTTTATAGAAGTAACAATTTTAAGTAAAAAAACAAGACAATAATTCTTTAACCATGATTTTAAATTGAAACTGAAGCAAACTTGTTCTTTTATACAGCATATGTAGAACTTCTAAAAAAACAAAATGTACTGTTATATTGCCTGTCAAACTGAAATTGGATGGATACAGCTGGATAATCAAAGGAGCATTAAGCAGAATGATGTAAATAAACAGATGTGCTGACTCAGCTATGTGAATATTCCCATGTGATGCTGCATACCCAAGTGCAAACCTTTCAGTGTCAGCTGTTGCTGTTTTAGCTGAAGTCAATACAAAACTGAACCTGCAGAGAAGTGAATCAATGCAATACAAATTGTTTGTGCTCCTGCTGAACTTTCATGCGATAGTCTGACTCACCATTGTTTGTGGTCGGCGTCACAGTTGCAGTCGTACTTGGGGTCAGTGCAGTTCCTGTCGATGCCACAGGCACATTTCTGGATGCCAGGCCCTGAGCCCCCCCAGTAGAAATGCTTCTCGCTGCCCCGACCCACCCACCACGTGTAAGGGGTCCCATCTGGGGAGCAAACAGACATACACAAACAAAAAAAACAATGTGTAAGTTCCTTTTAAGAAAAAGAACAGTTCTGCTCCTGCTCATACTCCCTTCACAGAAATATACTGCAGAGACAAAGACACAAACTTTTGTGACAGCAATTAAGTTGTGTTACTGAACTGTCTAAACTCCTTCCCATTACAAGTGATTAATTGTTAAATCATTAACTGTTTGAGACTTTTGTCGCATTAATGTGATTTATATTGACAGCAAGCAGCTGCATGGTGAATGTAATTCATTCGCACAACATGTTTTACACAGCTGGATGGTAAATGCCTTTGAGACTGGCAGACGCACTCCACAGATCACACCTGTGATTCTGAAGATCTATTAAAACACCGAATCAGTGCTGCATTTACAATTATCTGCTGCACTGTGTGTATATAGGTGCTTGTGTGAATGTAGGTACCACTGAGCACAAGAACAGATGTGCACAAAAGAAGTGTGTGCCTGTCAGAGAGTGTCTGTGTGTGTGTGTGCTTTAATGAGTGGATAAAAGGTGAAGGATCGCTGCTTTTCAATAAGAAATGTAATATTCTTTTCTTTGCCTTGGATAACATATTCTGGCACGAGGAAGTAACTAGGCAGAGAGATAGGTGTAAATATTTTGGTGCCAGGAAATACATCACAATAACAGCAAGAGAGAATGAAACAATATTATGTCTCCCTCTTTATGCCAGGAAAATAAGCTGCATTGTCAATATCGCTTTGTCAAATTCCATCGGAGACAATGAAATCTCCAGAGCCATATTTTACAGGAGGGGACTGAAGCAGACTTGAAGCAGCACAATTGCATTGTGAGGTGTGATATACTGTATTATTACACTTTTGATTTTCTGAACTGGGGCTAAACTCCAGGAGGAAGCTAGGGATGTGTCTGTATGTGTATATATTCTCTGTGTGCGTGTGTTTGGCCTTAGTGACCTGTGGGTTTATTGTCCTCATAAAGAGAATTAGCCTCATCTCTCTTCAGGCCACTGTTCAGACAAGCCACTGTCAATAGGATTAACATTGCCTCCTCAAGAGACTTCCCAATCCTCTCCCTTTGAGTGGACTCCTGTGTGTGTGTGTGTTGTTGCACTTCTATACAAGGGAGAAACAAGTTTGCGTTTAAGACCTTCACATATAGGTCAGAGAGGTCCCTAACCACAGCCAACCAAGCTAAGCCCCCAGCCTCCCAAAACGCCATCCATCTTGCCCCTCAACCCAATTAGTAAGTGTCAAGTCATCGTCCTTGAAGCTGCTCTGCAGTCACTTTTCTAAGTGAACGGGAAGCGGGTGCAGTTATGTTGCCTCTAGGATTTGTAGAAGTATGACAGAAACACTGAGTAAAACAAGTCGACACAATAAAGTGATGAATGAAAAGGAACCAGTAGCAAACATCTCCAAACTCACAAACCTATTTCTGTTGCAAAGATGTTATAAGATGCTATAATAAGAGTAAAAGACCAGTGTGCAGGATTCCGTGGTGTCTACTCACCCTACCTATCCTGGCGTGAAGGAGAAACTACATGAAATGTGAGAAAAATGTGAAAGGCCCTATCCAAAGGCCTTTGTGAGTCTACCTGAAGTAGGGATCTGACTGGGGGGCCCATTAAGTGCTGGGTGTCTGAAATAAGGTGTACCTGTGGCCACAAGGTTGTACTGAATGACCTGAGGAGGCAAGTGCCCCTGCACAGTAGGTGATGGGTCAGAGAGCAGAAGTCAGGCTTATCTGCTTCACAGATGATATCAAATCTGTCAACATGACAGCAAGTGGACTTAACTGAACAGAAATAATGAGTGGATTAGCCATGCTGTTTTAATCAGCAAGAGAGGAAGATAAGACAACATAATGTATGTATTTTACCACCTTTCTTGGCCAGGAGAATGGATTACATGTGTCATACACAGGCAGAGAGGAGGAGGCTACTAACGTTACATTGTTAGCAGTGAGCTGTGAAATCGCTGTGAACATTTCTCGGTTTGTCATCGGTTTGGGTCACAGCTTTCGCATAATAGACCACAGTGTGGTTTGGTTCCAGGTAGTACATTTCCAGGTCTTTTTGGGTTAAAGCACAAATTTTCAGACCCATGAAGACCTCCATTATCTAGTTTGTTTAATTTTGACCATACTGGGCTGATAAAAAGGCTCATTCTAAGGTAACAAAAACAACAGTTCTTATTTTCAGGTGATTATACTCTAATGAAACATAATTATGCACATTCATTACTAGCCCTGCCATTTCACACACACACTACGCTTTTAGACAGGTGAGGAGCAAGTATATGACTATTTTCTTTTAAAAATGCCTTTGTGCTGTCGGTTGGCTCAGTTGTTAGAGTGTCCACCCCATGTACAGAGGCTCAGTCCTTGCCACAGTGGCTCAGGGTTCGGATCCGGCCTGTGGCCCTTTGCTGAGTGTCATTCCCCATCTCTCTCTCTCCCCACATTCCTGTCACTCTTCAGCTGTCTCTGTCAAATAAACCTTGAAAAGGCCAAAAAAATATCTCAAAAAAAAAAAAAAAAAAAAGCCTTTTCACAGAGAGAGGACAGGAGAGGAAAGGAGATAAGGAATACAAGTAAAAGCAGGGCATCAGGTGGAATAGAGGCTATGTATTGTTCCAGTATAAGTCTCCTGTGTGATTCTGTTCAAGCTCTGCCAAAACAAACCACAGTGGAGTGGAGAGTGAGGAAGAAAGTGGAAGGTGAAATGGGAGAACAACAGCACGGATGGATGGAGATACATGGAGGGGAGAGTCATACAGAGAGAGAGTTTATATGGGAAGCTCCAGAGAGGGCACTGCTGAGATGAGGCTCTGCAGCATGTTTGCATGGGTGTGAGAAACACAGTCTGTGTGTGTTTGGGTGTACAAAAGTCCTGAGTGTAAAGAGCAGGTGCACAGTAATTATCAGAAGTCCCACTAGAGTATGATTAGTCCTAAAAGAGGGATCTGTATGTGTGTATGCGGATGTGGAACATGTCAACATTGCTGAAAAGAAGTAAGATTGGGCTAGAACCACAAGTGGTTGATCATGCAGATTTTTAAAAAGGATAGCCAATAACATTTGGAAAAAAAAAGCCAGACCATCTTTCTAAATCATCCAAACTTGCTGTTGTTATGCACGCACATACTCTGTACCATTAGATTTTATTATTATTTACTGAGTTTACCTCCAGAAAAGTTCTTTAGATAACTGGCTAATCATCTGATCATTGGACTCCTAATGTTTCTTCCCCTGCCAAGTTCATTTTAGCGATGTTAAAGTATTCCTACTAGTCTCAGCGATTACTTTGATGAGTAAAATGCTGTAATGACAGAGAGAAACAATATCCAAAACTATGTAAATAATACCCAAGTTGTAATAAACCATAATTATCCATTAAACATCAAAAGATGAATAAATAAAACAGCACTCCAAGCTCAAATTTCCTGTCCTTATAATTTTTATGATCTTACGCTCAGCATCTGTTCTTATCGCTACTTTTCACTCGCACAGCAAAATCCTCAACATAAACATGTAAATGGTCACCTGAGAGGAGAAAACACAACTATGATAAGGCCTGTATAGTGTTTCTATTCTGTCTGCGGGGACAGCGACACATCCCTAACTATTGTGATGGCTTTATCGATTTTTTATTTCAGCAATGCACAAAAACATGCATGAACTCACACCGACACACTCAACCATCTATCTCCTTTCTTGTCTGCAGAGGTTAATGTCTACACCCTAATCTTGTCTGCGGTATTATAGAGACTCATACTCGCCACACAAAGACAGATAGACTTACAGAGGGAAAGACAAAGACACAGAGATTGTGAGGTTGTGAGATAAGAATGACAGCAAAAAAGGAGGAAAGCAATGAAAAAAAAAGATGGTGAGAGCAAGAGAATCGCGTGATGGCTGTCTTTGTAGTGATAAACTGTAACTGAATGTCATTTTTATTGTTCATTTTCAGCCTTGTTAGTTGTAACACATGTGCACCAGATGTGGGTTGTGACCTGCTGACTGTGAAAAATACAGAGAATAAAACAGAAAACAGAGAACTTTTGACAGTCCGCAATTCATCAGGTTCTCTCGTGCTCTTTAAATCAAAGCAAAGTGATGAGTAAGTTTTGAATCGCTGAGCAATTATTTGTTGATCAGCTGATATCGCAGCAGATTAGACCGTGTCTTTATGGTCTGTTGCACTGAATACATTTTTGATGTCAAAACACTGCCTATGGCTTTGGGTGAAAAAATGTCATTAGCTGTTGGGTCTGCGCCAGGTTAAGGTGGAAATTTCGGGGTAGGAAGCAGCCACTTCTTTGATCCCAGAAAGGAGGAAAGGTTGGTTGCTTCAAGCTTATCACAGATTTTCTGATTCTGTAGTACACAGTGTTCATACCCAACACAACACAAGTGTATAGGACACACATAGTTCATATCATGGGATCACACCACTGCCAGTCAGACTGTGAACTGAAAGGTCAGTGGATCCAAAATGGCACTCGACATGCTCAGTCGCTCATATCCACCGTCTGGAAAAAGACAGCCTTTATGAAAGGCGGTCAAGTTGGAACTGAAATACCAAAATGGCATTCGTAATCCTTTCATATGGATTTCTCATAAACCTGTCTCAGACATGAGTGACAGTTGTCTGTCAGAGGGTAAGTGTACTATAAGATAAAACCACACATTTTGGTACATGCATGCACAGGTGAGAGTATAAGCAGCTCTCTGCGCTCTTTTCTCAAGAGTGTGAAAGTGAATCAATACTTTTCTTCTTCTGTCTCCTGTAACAAGAGCAGCTACTATATTATTTAGAAAAAAGAAAGGGCAAGAATAAGTCTTAAGCACACTGTCTTTGCTGAAAAACACCCATCAGGAGATATAACAAAAACGTGCACGCCATATGCCCCTGTACTCTCTCTCAAGGGCTCTGAACAAAGACAAGAATATTGCCCACTGCCCCCCTACATGCAAGCACACATACATTTTAAGTCTTGGGATTTTACACTAAGTCATGGATCAATTCGTCTTTGTCAGGGTGCTGTTAGTTTCTGTTCTTTGTTGTCATCGTTTGTTGGCGTTTCTGTTTGTTGTGCAGAGTGCTCGGTGTCTCCTCTCTGCACCCACTGGTCTTTGTTAGCCTCCTATCCTCTTAACATCTCTGTTTTTGAAGGGAGACTGTGGGGAAGCATATTAGCCATGCCCCAGGATCTCTCACTCTTGAGAGAGAGAGAGAGCTACAGATAATACAATGTGCGTTGGTGCGTGTGCATACGAGAAAAAGAGAAAGAGAATTTGTGTGCTTTTTTCTATGTCTCCATCCTTTTGTTTGTCTATATGAGTGTATGTGTGTCTGTGTATTCTACTTTTTTTCTCCTTTTAATCTCTCTCAGAGTCTTTGCCTAACTCCCATGTCTCTTCCTATTGTCTCAATCTTTCTCCCTGGCCACCTATCCATCAATTTACTTCGAGAACCCCTCCTATCTCGTGCCCCCACCACCATTTTCTCCATCTCTAAGGCTCCCACATATTTAGGCCTCTCTCTACTTCATGCTCCCCACCTTTTCCTTGCTCTCTCATATCTCTTGGTCTCAGAGGCCTCTTTCTCTTTATCTCTCTTCCTATTATGTCTTTCTACCTTCTCTCTGCTCTCGTGGATCTCTTGCTCTGCCAGGCTACTTTTTTTTGCCCTCACTCTCTCTCATATCTGTCTTGCACACCTTTTCCTTGCATTCTCTTATCAGTTGGTCTCAGTTGCCTTTCTCTCTCTCTCCCTGCGCTCCATATCTGTCTATCCCATGTCTCCACGATTCTTTCCTGGCATCTAATCTCTTTATGTTCTCATTAGTCCCACTGTAATCTGCCCTTTAATCCATGCTAATTGCAAACTCCCCCTGCCCCGATCCTGATCTGAAGTTGTATTTGAAACACATCCCGCCCTCCCTGTCTATCCCTCATGGTTTATCTGCAAAGGGCTATGATGCATACCAAAATATCAAACCTGTGATCTGTAAATCCTTGTAATTCTTTACCCTTGGTTGAGTAAATGTGGGTGAAATAAGGTTTATGGTAACTTAAAGGTAGCCTGTGAAGTTTCCGACCACTAGTAGCACTATCAAGCAATATTTTTAAGAATAAATTATTAGTATCTTGTGCACAGCAACAGCAACGCTGTTCTGCCAACTTTTTACAACAGTTCACTGATGAAAAGTTTAGAATTTGACTTAATGGGCTAGGAGCAGGCTACACTGCTTGTTTACTAGCCTACTTGCTTTTAGCGTGCATTCAGACAGGATCAGGTACTGGTGGGTTGCTGAATGTAACCACTGTGAAACAATCAGGAAAAAACGTTATATTTCTCTGATTAATCAGCTATATCGAAGTCGGGGCTCGCTCACTGACATTGACTATATGTCCCTCGACCAAAACAAACACTTTGCTGACACCCCTGTGGTGTGGACTGCCAGAGCCCGGACGACCACCACTCAAATGAACGGAAAAACTCTGTTTTTGCCAAAGTGTCAGATCCTGTCTGAATGCAGTCTTTAAAAAAAACTGTGATCACCTGCTGCTGGTCTAATAGAGGTTCCTAGCAACAGCTGAAAGAAAATTGGGGATGCAGCCTTTGTCAATCATGCCCTAAAGCTAAGGAACACACTACTTATAGATATCAGGGAAGCCAACTCACTAATTATTCTTAAAAGAAAGCTAAAAACTATCTCTTCACTTTAGCCTTTAAGTAGTAATGCCTTTCCTGGGGCTGAAACTCTTTGCACTTTGCACCGCTGCACTTCTTTTAAAATGGGTTTTATTTCTCACTGCATGTTATGCATTTTTTCATTTTTTATCTTATTTTTACCATGATTATAAAGTAGCTTTTATTATCCATCTTATTTTCTATTAATTATGGATTTCTATCCCTGCTTTTATTTTCATTCTATGTCTTCTTTATGTGAAGCATGGTGCATGTCATTTCTTGGTCGTAAAGCACTTTGAGCTAGAATTAACAATTGGTGGCAATAACTGGCCATGGAATATAGCAACGCACTAACAAAGACAAGAAATCAGAAAACTGCTAGTGCGCAAACATAAACAAAGTTTTATTTTTAATTATTTCATTTTTTAATTATTCCAAAAATTTGCTCTGTAAATGTTTTTTAAGGAAGGAAATACATTCAGCATGTTTGTCAGGCTTATGGATACAAACAATGTATGTTGGTGAGAAACACAGAATGTAAACTTTCAAGTCTGTCACAGATTTGTAATGCTGTATGTTGGTTGGTCTTGTAAAAAGTTCTAGAGCTGCGTTAGTGCCACTAACGGATTGATGTTATCATGAAAGTAAATAGTAAATTTCATATTATATTTTATAATCCTTCATTTTAGTGATGGAGGGAGTAGGTTTCAAGAAGAACGCTGCAGAAATGAGTTCACTGTTGCCTGCAGTGCATGCAATGTCAGACGAGACATCTCCGTTGTCGACATCAGAACACACAGCAGAAAGGCCGGGGAAGGATAATGAGTTATTTCAACAATTTCTACCTGAGAGCACCCATAATGCGATCCACCTCCCTGACAGTTCTGAGGCTGAACCTCCTTCCTCCGCCTGCTGTTCAGCACAATGTTACGCTCTAGTAAATTCACTTTGCATACCTCTGCACCCATCTACAACTCTTCACAGGTCATCACAGAGTGTATTCGGCCATTAAATGAAAAACACCTCGGAAAGGGGGGAGAGGGGGGAGGGAAGGAAAATTAATATCAATGGTTGTGTCCCTAATTGGCTTGTCTGCTTGATAAAGGACACAATAATGCCACTCTGCTGCAATTACCCCCTTTTTTTCCTGACTCTAAAGTATGCACTAGAGTTGGCATGTGCGTAGACACAATCATAAGCACAAACTAAGCAGAAAATGTGCACACACAAAAACACACACCTCTGGCAGCCATTGTAACTGACAAATGTGTAGGCTGAAGACCATAAACAACCATAATCATCATTACCGCAGGGTAATCTCAATCAGTGTATGTGTGTGTGTGTGTGTGTGTGTTTGTCTGTGTGTTTACGACTATAAGTCAGATTTAGTGCTGTGTCCCCTTAGGTCAAGGCCGATGGACAGATGTGTCATGAGGAAAATGGCTTCTGCCAAGACACACTCGTTTTCACTCTGCTTTTTTACTCACACCATCCATCTCCCTGCATATCCGTCAGGCTCGTCATATGGATGGGGATACAGTGAACAACACTCATAATTACAGAGGAGGATGAACGGGGCATAAACAACTCAACACAGAGGGTGAAGAGGAAGAGAGCAAAAGGAAGAAAATGGGATTTCAGAGAGAGAGAGAGAGAAACGGAGAGGCTAGTGGAGCGAGAAAGAGAGTTCTGAAAACAGGCAGCTGGAAAAGAGAAAACAGATTGCACAGCCAGAAACAGAGAGAGAAAAGAGAAACGAAGGACATGACGTGTGAGATGGCAGAGGCGAAAGATTAGTCGTGAAAGAGATGTTTTGGGATTATGGGTGAGAGAGAGAGCAAGTGTCTTTAACATGGTGACAAGAGAACTTTGAGAATTGTGAGAAAATTCACAGCTAAACTGTGAAGATTCATGTCGTAGTTAAAGCTAAATTGTCACCATCAAACTATGTTTTCTATCTCTCTCTCGATTAAGAAGTATCTAATGAAGTTAAATGGGGCAAAAATAGTGCATGCTGTGCACGTTACTTGAGCAATAAGCCAAGACTTTCTGGTTAAAAAAAGTGTGGCTCCAATAACTACTCAGCTTTATCAAAGATGTCAGCAATGGACATTTTCTCATTTGCTTCTTCAAGCACAACCCCCCGTATGTGATTTAGGCATACATACTGTAGAAAAACATACCATCTGTGATGTCACAAAGGTTTTAGCTCAGATTTCGCAAAAGCAAACACATAAAGTTGACACAGCCATAAACATCCTCTTGCTGAGTGTTAATATTTTCTTAGCGGATTAATAACTTTTTGAAATTTTTCATCAAGGCACACAACAAGACATTCAACACTCTGCTTAGCAAACACAAACTCAAGAGGATTAGGATTATGTAAAGTACAAAGATGAAATGGCATATATAGCACTGTCAGTAGCACAACAAACTGGTATGACTAGTTAGAGGATATTGGTGTTTTCAGATACAATACAATGAATAATGAACAGTTTGCTTTCGGAGTAAATGAAAGGCTGCTGGCATTTCCAGTCCACAAATTCTCATGCTACTTTTCATCTTTTTTGGCCACAGGTGACTATATGCGTCTCAAATTCAGTCTCAGTCTCTAACTCAGTTCCTAAAAAAATGTCAGTAAATGAATTCATATCACACTACAGCCCCTCAGACATCACATTTTAGCACTTGGGTCTAAGATCTGGGGTCTAGGATCTAAGACACACTGATTGCACTCAAACATACAAGCAGGCGTGCAACACAATACAGCAGAAACAAGTCTCTCAAGCATCTATCAATTATCAAAGAAGCTCTTGTTGAGTTTTGGCTTTGTGTTACTCATGAAGGGGATGTGCATCAAACTGACAAGTGGGAGCTATGTTCATCATCACTTTGTTGTCAGAAGTATGATGGATTTCAAGCTTTTTTTTTTGTATTCTTAAAGACATTTTTTTTCTTCAGTTCTGACTTCTTCTCTTTTGTGGTCCAGCTGTGCTGTATCCAAACAACTGCTACTCCATTTCCATTTACTATTTTTGTCATACTCTCACATGGCTTGATCAAACAATATACCTATCAAGTCAGATTCAGTTAGTTACACTTTATTGCTCATGGGGGGGAAACTCTGGTGCACTAAACAGAAGAGTACACAACATTGGCAGGGAAAACGACATGAAAACTGTTCATTTCCGAACACGATCAAAGTGAGCTCTTCGGCACCTCACAGACTTGGACATCCAGAGGTCAGAACAGTGAAGTGGAAATTGGATGTGAATGTGTGATATTGTGTATTTGCAATACTTCCTGGCTAAAATGTATCATGAGTGAGTGAGAACGATGGAGAAAGACACATTATCAACAACTATTAAGAAGAGCTGATTCCAGTCTGTACTTGTGTCATACTCTCTTTTGCTTTATTCTCTCGCAGTGCTGATTTAAACACTTGGAAGGTTGGACAGTTATGACTTGCTTGTGGCTTAACCTTGGCAATATGTCACTATACAAGTCTGAATGAGAATCACTGACACTCTAAAATATCAAAATTCTCTTGTGAAGTGCATTACGTTTGGAGGATTTCATCATTGCATCAGCCTTGACAATTTCTTGCAAGCATTTATGACAGTCTAAGATGATGAGAACCACAGCTTTGAGAGAACAAAAAAAGACGAAGGTTGAGGCGGCTTTAGACAGCAGCCATTTCAGGGGTATACACGGTGTCTTTCAAAGGAGAACAAAGAGTAACCTGTGACCCTCCCCTCTCATCCATTCTGTTACATTCTTCTCTTCTGCTTCATTTCTACCCTGGTCTTTGTTTGCAGTCAATCTGCAGGTGAAGAGGCTGACCTCACCGGTCCAGACACTAACCCGCTGGGCTTCTCCCTAAGAACACAAAGACCCAGCAACCTTCTCTATCTTATTCTACCTCTCGTGCACGCTCTGTTTTCAGCTGTGTCCGCTCTCTCAGCTGCTTTTTTTTTCTCCCCTTGGTATTCCCGTCTCCCCATCTCTCCGATACCTCTTCCCTTCTTTCCCTCACTGCCCTGCTGTCTCCATCTTAGCTTGAGTTATTGATTTCTGTAAAGGTTGACTGCAGCTGCCGCCTTCCTTTCTCTTTTCTCTCACTCTCTAACACCCCACCCCTCACCCCCCTTTCCTCTCCTGCTTTTCTATCTTTCAGCCTCATCTCCTTTGCCAAGTCTACAACTTTTTTTTTTTTTTTTTTTACTAAACTTCACATTCTGTTTCTTTCAGAATTTCACACTTGCCCTTGCCACCCTTCTCTGCCTCTCTCTCTGGGAGGCAATACTTCAGGCTAGAACTCCACATTTGCATGTCTGGTTCTTTGTCTATCCCTCCTCTACTCTACCTACCTGCCCCGGACAAAGTGTGCTTGTGTCCATTGAACGAAGCATATGGTTTGTCGTATGTCCAAATATCCTACTGCACATAAATCTAAATTTATGCACAAAACTGAAGGATGCCAACATTACAGAGCATGTGTTTAAAACAAAACAATCCCTAAAGAAAACATTTTTCAGAATGTCTTCCTTTTAAATACTTTCTCTCTGCTCTCCAGAAACACAAAGAAATGAAACATGCAAAATAAAAAACAAAATGAATGTGGAAAAGAAACAAAACAAGTACTGCATGCATGTAAGCATCTGCTAAGTGGGCATTCAAAAGTTCAGTCCCTTGAGGCAGCTTTTAAGATGAATTATAAAAATGTGTCTCGAGTGCATCAAGTTTTTCTAAAGACATAGGATAAGGCTCGTCGAGCTGATTTCAATCCAGTATGGAGTCCTGCATCCTGTGAGTGTTTATTGCTGTTTTTATGATGTTTGTAAAATCAGTCAACAATTTATCACAGTTTATTTTCTAAATAGTGCACGTATAAAAGGACAGATGTGACTGAAACACGATGATGAAAATAAACTGCTTATTAAACCTCTATCTAGAGGAGACCTTGTCTGGGTTCTGGTCATATATTCTATCTAAAATACTCCGTGTCCATATGTAAGGGCACTCAGCATGATTTATTGAGACAGTGATTTGTGATCTGTGACTTTATGTACATTTATCTTTATTATGAATGTCTCTCAGAGCACACACATTCTTATGAACACAGTAACTCATACTCTCAAATTTGCTTCAGATCTTTCCCAATAGATTTTAGAAGACCTTCCCGCATAAATCTGCATGTTAATGAGGAATAACTGATACTGCTGAAACGGCTGTAATGGTTAATGTTTAAAGATGCAGAGCTCATAATAATGCCATCCATGCATTATGTGCAGACAAATAAGTTGTGTATAAATATTTATTAATGCATTAATTGGCATGGCGAATAGAATCAGTAATAGATTAATATGATTATGTTTAATACATCACGGTGATTAGGTTGGGACATTAGGCGGCAGAAGTGCCTCTTGTTTTAATGATGTTCCATGCCTTCAAAATTCACAAGAATCCCTGCTATAACCCTTCACATGTCTAACACTTCAGACGCGTGAACTAGAGATTTCTTTGAAATAACACCGGATCTAAATTTTCTAAATCAAAGCCACTGAAAGCACGTCATGCGAATGACTGTGTGTAATGTGTAAACTCCAGTTGTTTTTTAACTTTAGGTGTCATTACCACTCATTCCACAGTAAATGAACAGGGAAAAGAATCACACATTCAGTGAGAAACTTAGCATAAAGCCATTAACAGACTTATAAACTTATGTTTAACTTACAATTAAGAATGAACTGAGTGCCACACATAGTTGTCACATAGTCATGAGGTCTGATTTACAAACACAGGCAATTATAGTCTAAAAACATAAAGGGATTCAAAACCCTTCAACAGTGTTTCACACAAAGCATGAAGGCAGTTGAATAAATCAAACATACTGTATAAAGCATTGTATTTGTGCTTGTATCGATGCTATTTAATAAGTTATGTTGAATTTAGATATAGACCTGAAGCATTTTGCAATGAATTGCCAATTTATTTTCAGACGAATGGGGTTATACTTTACTGGTATCCCCATCTGCCCATCACCCCCTAATAACCTGTCCATGATGTCCTGGGGAACATGATGACCATATTAGTAATGAGGACATAGTTGACAGGTGAGCCTGCACCTGGCTACTGGAAGCTCATTACAGAGTCTTAATGATGTGCTATGTTCCATAATTAGGAAACTTTTCGCTCTCTGTCCAATTTCCCTGTTTGGTTGCTGTGTTGGCTGGGGGCAGCACACAAGCTTTGGTTTTGGTTTGACAGCTCCAATGCACAGAGTGTCTGAGAGATCTGTGGAACACTCATTGGATGTGCCAGTGGAAGGGTCTTCAAGGGTTTACATGAGGGCACATGCGGGATGATAATGGGGTATGAGAAGGAGTGAGTTGGGAGCTGGGAGTCTCAAAGTTTGAAAACTTAGTTTCGTCTGGATGTGTGTAATGAGCACATATGTGTGCTTTTTTTTTATACTGAGCAATCTTTTCTCTTATATTTTGTGTTCTGCTGACTGGCCTGAGACAAACTTCTGTGAATGATGTAACTGTAAATGTGCAACTGTGTAACTGTGTGTTTTTGTGTGTATTGTACATAGTATGTACGAGAGAGCCAGAAATGTGTGTTTACAATTCCAAACTTTTAAAGCTCTGTGGTAAAGCTATGGTATTGTATTGCTATTGTAGTAGCAAAATAAATCAAAATTTTAATTTCATCGATTAAATACTTATAGTGCCTTTCTAGTGTTCTGACCACTAAATGCTACATATCTCATTCACACACACATTCATACACTGCAAGCATTGGCTGTCATGCGAGGCGCCAACTACTCATCAGCTGTTGGGTTTTTCATACACATTTTGGGGTTCAGTCTCTTGCTCAAGGTCACTTTGACATGCAGACTGGAGGACCCAAGGACCGAACTAAATGATTAGTGGATGATCCCCTCTACCTCCTGAGCCACAGCCACCCCGACATGGTTGCAGGTGATCTTTACGTATACCCTTATGTGAGTTCTAGAGGCATTAGTATTCATTTAGGAGTAAGTAAGTGAATTTTTCCAAGTTTCATGGGGTTTTTCTTTTAGGAATGATCACTTTGACAACAACATAGTGTTTGTTTTTGAGACCACAGCATAAAGTTTGGATGGTTCTGAAACACATCAATGATCCATTATGGTTATTTTTGTCTATATTTGTCTGGAGATTTAAACCTCATTAGAGCATAAAAGTGTGCGCACCTATTATAAATCACTGGAAAGTACTGTAGCAAGTATGTAGTGTATTAAGTGCTTTGAGAGTGTGTAAAAGTGTGTATGTGTGTGTGTGTGTGTGTGTGTGTGTGTGTGTGCGTGAAGCTGTGCCAGTTAATGAGGGCCAGTATGATTGAGGCAAAGTTTGCAGGTCCTGTCTTGCTGCAGAGCAGAGCAAATGATGAATACACTTCAATCATTTCAAGACAGGCCTTCATCATTTGTTGGAGCTGTCAGACAGTTATCAGGGCTCACTGTAGGCAGCTGGAGAAGAGGCTGCGTACATAATTGAAAATTGAGTTTAGAAATGTCACATGTATCTGTCCATCTAAATTTCAAGCCAGGAAATCCCCATTGGCGCACAGCATGTAGAGGCCTGACAGTACCTATCAATCCAAACTTTTTTAGCCAATAGAGACAATCGCCAGTGGGAGATTGGTTCATTTTTAACAAGAGGCATGTTGGGCAGCTTCAGGATGAGAATATGCCGTGGGCAGACCTCAGTACTTTACGAACATATCATTCTTTGAGAGAAACCTTTTCTGTCTTTACTTACCATGTAACCGATTTCAAAATTAACAGACAGAAGGCTGGTATTATCTGGAGACACTTCCATTTGTGTTATCTTTAAAAATGCTGTGCCATCTTTCAGGCCTTTAAATTATCCTTTGATAGCTACTTCTGAAACTGAAAACATGTGGTTTAACCTTTAAATCACGAGCAAAATAACCTTTATATTCTTTGCTGCAGGACAAGACTGCCAATTTCACAGACACAGATTGAAAAAAAAAAAACAACAAAAAATCTCATCAAAATGTGACTAGGTCTAAGGCTAATCCTTTGACTTTCCCATATGCTTTCTTTTCCAAAATCCACAGTGCAGTCACTCTTATTTATTATATATATATATATTTCACCTTAGAGTATCCAAGGTCTAACTCATCTGCAGTGGTTTCTAAGTGAGGAAAATAGAACGCTAATCTATTCTGGTGTAATCATGCTTTGACCTGGCTAATGGAGGCAGCATACCCCAGGGCAAGATGTAATCAGGAAGACAGTTAATAAAATGAACAAGACCGCTTTACTGATCTTACTAATGTCCCTGACCTTCCCCGAGGGATGATACTTGCACACATGCAAGCTCACACTTATACAGTACATACATGTGCCCTAACGCACACATCTATTAGATGCAGTCTTGGGCATGATGGGCTGATTAATGTAAACACACAGGAGACAGTGTGTTGCCAACATCAGTTCCACAACATAATCATTATCTTATGATGCCTCAACCTTTTCCCTATTATTTCTGCACTAAATCGTCTCTGTAAGTAGGGGTGGATAAAAGGACAGAAGGATCACCTGCCCACACTTGACGAAAACAAGAATTTCAAGGCATCGCATCTATTTCTGTATGTGTGTTTAGTTTAGAGCTGGAGGGGGATTGTCTTTACTCGGGGGTCACATATATCAACTCCAGGGAGCAGAGTCACGACTCCATAAACAGCTGTCATTCAAATGCTGTAATGACTGACAGAACAAACGTTCATGTCACTTAGTACTTGGGCTATATTTACATGAATAACACAGTGAGCATAGTATTAGCATGGATATACATGTAGGTAGACGTGTGTACGAATGGGTACTTGTACCCGCATATGCAGACACACTGAGATTTATGAAACTACTATCCTGAAAACAACAATGGGGGAAAAAACAAAATCAAAACATGTCAAGAAGCTGTCAATTTACGATTCTTCGTTGAAGTTTGACTTAGTTAGGGCTGTCATGACTGCAGTATGTGCACTTATTAGTGCATAGTAGCTCAGCTGTAACCTTGCACATCCATGCATGCCTCCAATTAGCTACTTTGACTTTCTGTCTCACAGTCTTTTTCGATATCCAGTCTCTCCCTCACTGTTCACTGCAGACTGTTTTAGTGGCTAATATAACAGACTTCTTGTTTTCTTGGAGACACTATTTCAGTGTTTAAACAGACCACTCAAATTTCATCCTAAATAACATAGTAATTGAAAAGTAGCAAAGGGTGCATGTCATTTCTTCTGAAGGCTGCTTCATCCTGTCAAAAAAAGTCTATGAGTTAGTAAGTATTAAGTCCAGTTATCAGCCTTGTCAACATGGTGTAAAACTGTATAAAGAGACACGTTTTATACATATTTTGTAATACAAATTAAGCAGTGCACTTTCTTGCGTGATCAAAAAAGTGCATTAGTACAAAATGTGTTTAAAAACTGTAACACCCGCTGGAGGATATTATGAGAAGACATGCATGACATACAACACTGTCCTTCTGTCCATATGCTGAACCTCAGTGTATTGATGGACCACATTCAGTCTCCAATCATGCTTTTATGATATTAGCAGTTTAGGTACAGCCTCAGCTCTATCCTTGCGTGGAATGTACTTCAGCCACTTGGTGGATTACAGCAATGCATCAAGTTGCTCGCAGCAAAATGAAAATGTAATTCTCTGAGCGCTTCAGGGAAATACAAGACGAGGGGTCAGGAATGATTGCTTGTTGGAGCATGATCACTGGCTGCTAAAGGGTAGTTGTCCCGAAGCTCTGACATTCCTGGCAAAGCCTCAGCCATAATTCCTGGAGGTCATTCCAGGGATATGATTCCCAGGAAGATTATGAATTGATGAGTGATAGGCTACATTCAGTAGGGAAGAGGGCTCTCCTTGGGGTATAGAAGCAACCCCGTCAGCGCAATATCACCTCCTGACATCTTTTTAATCAAAGCATACATGCATGAACACATGTACGTCGACACAAGCAAATGAATGCCGTCATGAGATGGACACTGGGGCACAAAGTTGACAGTGACAGAATTAAACAGTGTAAATGGTTATTGACAGAGTGTCGGCATATGGAGAATGAATGGGGGGAGTTCATTGCAAATAATCAACTGCGTGGCTTATGCTTGAAACAGCCACACAGACTCTGTTCATCTTCAAAATGAAATAAAACATTTCAGATCATTTAAGTTGGAACGATATGAACAGATAATTTTCACGTTTCTGTGCTGAGAACCATGTATATCAATCAAAAAAGAAAAAAAGGGGATATTTAGTGATCATCAACTATCTCATCTCCCCATCCGACCCCCAGAATGACCACTGATAAAAGTATGAAGCAAATTTATACAGTATATTTGCAGTTCTATGTACTGGGTGTTGCTGTACTAGTTATTTCTAATGCAAACCAAACAGCTCCTCCAGCTGTAGGACAGCTGTAGTATGGTAAGGAGCGTTGATTTTAGTAGTTGCTTGAAATATTCCAATAGTGATTCATAACAACTGTTTGATGTTGTGCTAACTTTTTATTGATCTAAAACACATGTAACTTAGTTCATGTTGTAGCTTTGTCTATGTGGATAAATAGTATTTTTTCACATGTTTTAGAACTTGCTTTTTAACTTGCATACCAACATATCTTCCTGGTTTATTGCCATTTCATTCTGCCAACTTACTGAATCCTCTCTTGAGATCTCCAAGGAAAGGTATAATTGGCTGTCACAAGTTGTGATGCACTTGTCAAACATGAACACTGCAGCAAACTATCCATAGCACACAGATCAGCACTGCCACCTCCGACAGTAAGGTGGTAACAGGAGATTCTGTTGTCATGTGAGAGAAACACAGCCTCTGTCATGGCATGGTAACATGTCAAGTTTTTTTTTTTTTGCCTTGACAGAGGCCATGGTGGGTGTGCAGTACGCATGAAGACACACAGCAAAATGGATGCACACTGTGCAGTTGAATGTTAGAAATATTCATTTACATACAGCAGACAGATGAGTATTTTGTCAAAGATAGAACAGTGGCAAAGTAACTGATGTGCTGCCATGACCTTCATGATTGTGGGCAGTAAACAGAAATCATATCAGGGGTTGAGAGAGAGACAGAGGTTGAAAGAGAGTATACAATAATTGGACTAAGGGGTAATATAAGAAAAGAGAAATACTGATATTAAATTACAGTGGAGGGATCTGGGAGCTGAAGACAGCAGATTCCCCACTAACAAGGCACAGCAACACACAATGGACGCTCCCCGCTTTTCTTCTTTTTCTATTGAATTCTCATTGTATTTCCACTCTGTGGCAACTTCTCTTATGTAACCTCCACACCAATAAAGCCTCATGAATTCAGCTGTATTGAGCTGCAAGTACATGAGAAAAATTCAGGAAACAGGTTGGGAAAAATATAAGTTTAAAGCTTATATGACAATTCCTACTGTGTATGCCTCTCCTTCTCTCTCTTTGAACTCTACATCTTCCCTTTCTTTTTGTTTCCCTTCCCTGCAGTAAGGAGCAGAGCACTGGAGAGAAAGGCTAATCTACCACAATGGGAAATGCCAACCCAACTGCACTTCTCTATTTCCCTCTTAGACTTGATCCATTACCAGTTTCTCCTCCTCTTTTTTCTTTACTTCCCTATCTTATAATATGTCTTAAGTCTTACACTTTATTTGTCTCTCTCTTTACAGTGCTGCATTTTTCTTTTTCAGCTTTCTCTCTTCTCCCGGAGTCCATCTGACAGTATGAAACATGACCTCTCACTTTGGCTGAAATCTTTGTTGTTTTTGTAAGTGAACAGACACATACACATGCAGGCACAGGCAGGCGTGCACGCACAGACACACACACACACATACCTGCACAAATCCCAAATGCTATTTCCAACGGCTCTGGAGCTGGAGGAAGACAGGGGCTTATTGAGATGAAGCATGGGGCCTTGGGGGTGACAATGTGGGCATGATTGTCTGCCCTGCCAGCCTCCTCTTCCCTGAAACTCTACAAAAACTAAATCCCACCAGCGACCACAACTAACCACCGAGGGAGGGAGAAAGAGAGAGCAGTATTTCAATTCTCTGCCTTTTGCAATTCATCACCACCTTCTAACGGCAATCTGCACAGTTAAGCTATCGCTCCCTGGAAGAAAAACAGGGATTCTTCAATCAAACTGTCTGAGAAAGTAAGGTGCTGGTCAACCCAACTTATATCATTCCTGCAGAATGACTAACAACTGATCTGATGGCTATGCATTCCTGCTGAGAATAAATACAGACTGTCTTAAAGTCTGTAAAACTACTCAGATTCTGCACTGACAAACATGCAGATGGCTACGATTATTTAAATGTTGAAAGCGATGCTCAAAGCTAGCATTAAAAAAGAGCTAAAGGTTTCCTAAAGACAAACCTGAAAATCTCGTATGAATACTCAAGCACAACTGTCTTACGTCATCTAATGTCTTATGTCTTTATTATGTCTTTATGCATACATGTGTAAGGTAGATGTGATGTTTTTATATACAAGTATGAATAACACATGACAGCTCCTACTGTGAGAAGATCCATTAACATCATCATTCAGCTATAGTGATGGTATGTATCAGTATAATATATTTTTTAGTAAAATAGAATATCTTTGAGAAAAAAAGGCCAATTACTGTTATTTTTTTCAATAGAAAAAAATACAAAAACGAAGATACATCTTGTGGTGTAACTTTGTCAAAAACGGTCCATAGATGTGGCAGTTTTAGGAGCGCTAAGTTAGAAAAATTTCCCTTTAACTTTAGTGTACCAGGGGCACTTCTCACGGTGTATTTCTTAATGTTGAAAAGTCAGCATTTTCCTAAATACCACCTGAGATATTCTGCTGGATGGGGGCCATCTGACAAGCACCACATATAAGAATTTGATAGAGTTAAGAAGCAAGGAATTTTAATACAATTTTATAAAAAGTTAACTTCTCATTCAGCCTCAGGAAGAAACAGAAAGACAGAGCACAGATGAAAGAGAGAAGAGAGGGACAAAGACGAGAGCTTGACTTTCAATGACACACACAAACAGAGACAGGCGGGTGGAAATCAAAACGTTTTGAAGTGCAGATACAGGAAGGCAGAACAACAAAGCAAATTCCACTGTTGGTGTTCGCAATAGTCATGCTACGTTATATGATCCTGTTAGCTTGCCTGAGTTATTGTACTGAAAGCATTGTGGGGCGGCAAGCACTGAGGAAAGCAAAAGGCTTCGTAGAGCCACAGGGATAGAAGGCTAAATGACAGATGATACACAGATTTAAACACCACAGGATGGCCCAAGGCAAGCTGGGAGCCACAGACAAGTATCCTTATGCAGTAACGCAGACTCCGTGAATGCACACTCAAACCGATAAACTCTGAGAGACTTGTACATTAGGCGTGCTCACTCACACATTTGCTGTGTCTTTTTTTTTTTTTTTTTTTAAAGAACAAGTGCATTATAGTGTGTTGACAAGACTGCACTGTTCTAAAGGCACCTGCGTATGTGCCAAACTTTGGGGAAAACAGTCAATGTATCCTGCCAGTGCCTTGGTTTCTGACTCAGCAGATAGACAAAGACTGCACAAATGCACCATTAGTTTTGGTCTCTATGAGTAACTCACAATGGATCATCCTACGAGTCCTCTGAAGGCCACACCATTGTGCATCACATCCTTGAAAGGGGTCGGCCCCTAAAATGAGACCCTGCTAACAACCCATCAACATTGACACGCACAGAGGTGCCTCGATATCATGCTGCGAATCTAATCTCAGTTTAGAGCCCACCACATGGCACGAGTCTTCCAGTGCATCCTGAAAATGGATTATGATAATTCCATAACTGCCTTGGAAAAAGCACACAGGAGGAGCTCTGCGGTAACATCAGTTGCCTCCTTATAACCTCCTGCAGCGGTGCACAGCAGGAGACACCTAGGGGATGACACTAACACATACTTCTGTACAAGCTTTCAAGTTCCTCTTCTCTAGTTATTTTTCTGTCCTGCATTTAATGTAATGTCTATTCTTCCTTTCTTCCCTTCATTCTCACCATCTCCCCCTTCTTGATTTTTAGTCATTCCAGTGCTTCTATCTTTATAAATCCATACGCACTCATACACACAGAGCCATATACAGCTGAAGAATGACGAGAATGTGGGGAGAGAGAGAGATGGGGAATGACATGCGGGAAAGAGCCACAGGTCAGATTCGAACCCTGGGCTGCCGCGGCAAGGATTGAGCCTTCGTACATGGGGCGGCTGCTCTACCAACTGAGCTAAACAGCACCCCAGAGCCAAGACACCTTTTGCAGTGGGTGAAAGCTTTGTGACAAGATCAAGGGACATCACTGTTGTGGAGCTTATTGCAAGTGCGCAATGTTGCTGACAACAAGGACAATAAAAACCCCATGGCTTCACATTGAGACAGAACGGATGGAGAGCGACATGGCATCTCAGAGTCTCCGGCTGTAATATTTCTTGTTGTTTTGTGATGGTGTGCTATTTTCCACTCCACCAGGCAAAAAAAAAAAAAAAAACGTGTACCAAACAATACATTCTCTTAGTGTGAAGTTGAAGGTCCCAACTTGAATTACAATAAAACTGAAAGCACATAAAGAAAATAACCTGAGAGCTATTTTCCTGGGCAACAGTGACAATCTGCTTTTGTGAAAAGAACGTGGGCCAACAGTCAGGCAATAACAGAAGACAATGAAGCAATGAGACACTGGAGGTGGAAGAATTTTAGTGTGTCTAAAGGGAAACATAAGCAGAACTAAATGAACAAAATTGGAATAAGCTCTTGTCATTTTTTTTCATTTAGGTTTTACAAAAAAATGGTTAGACATATTTAGATAGCACACTGTTTATGAGTGCCAGGTGACCAAACACACTGTAGATATTGATGAAAGTGTGTATTGACTACAGCTCAAGAGACAACATAATCTCAACTCTAATATTAAATGGCAACAGTAAAAACACCATACTGCAACCACAAGACATAGCCACTTGAATACTGATACTTAATGTATTTCAATGAAGTACAATTGGTGATTTATATTCAGGGACTGCGGCAATTTCAACAACAACATCAGCTGCTACTGTGGGACCAACTGAGGCTGTGGGACTGTGCAGCATCTGGATGGGTTTTACATAAAGAGATGAGGTCACCGCAGGAGGCCTTTTAATTTGTGAGCATGAACAAATTTGGTTGGATTAAGCCCCCTGACTTGCTAATTTTGTGTTCTCTTCTTCTGTTTGCTTGTTGAAGACATATATAGTTAAGAGTTTAGCACCACTGTGGTCTGACTTGGGTTTATCCTCTAAGGAGATCATTTGGACAACAGATGCTAAGCACTCTGATTGGTCTCACAATTTATAAACTGAACTTGCTGTCCTAGGTTGACACGTACCTATGTGATGAAAGGAGCGCTCGCAAATCACATCAAACTCTTTGCTCCTGTAATTGGATGGATTAGTGTGGGCTGAGAAAAGCGGCCCTAAACATGGCTCAGACACAGACACTATTTGCATAATTTAAAACCACAGGGGTTTGTAACAAGTGAGCTTGGAAAAAAGAATAACAAAAGGGAGGGATTTAGTTGAGCTGTGTCCAGGTAATCAACAAGAAGCAGATGAGAACCTGATGTCATGGTCAGAGAGATTTGGCCAAGTTAATTAATATTCCACTGAAAGCATCTTATAATTAAAGGATGGATATTTTGGAGTATCATGTGATGGCAGTAAATCTCTTCACCAGAACAAAGCAGAAACACAGAGAATACTTGCATGCCAGGCTCGAAGAATCAATTAGTTCAAATATTTACTGGAATTTTCCTTTTACACTTCATCTTTCTAACTAAAACATGAGTCCAAAGAAAAACAAGACTTTACTGAGCCAACTAACTTTTTTTTCCACCAGATATATTTTCACAACTTGTTCCCATAGATTGATATAAATGTAACAATTGGAGTATGGTTCATTTTCTTTCCATGATGGTTTCTGAATTACAAATACAGGCTACTGAGAAGCTATTTCTTCTGATGTTGAATGCAGATGCAGAATTTACATGAACGGCAGAGATCAGCTGGGCTTCAGATGTAGTCTTTGTGGAGTGTTCAAATTCAGCTTTAAATAGAAGACAGAGAGATTGGGGACATTTGATCAGTCAATCTTGGAGGTTGGTTCTGTGTGTGAGGATCTTTAGGCTGATCTTCTTACACAACATCTACAAACGACATAAGCAGATGTACCATTCACAAAGCTGCTACCTTGCACATCTCAAGTATGAAAGGTGTGATTCAAATAACAGTCTAATCAAATTCCCCTTACACTTTGAATAGTCAATTTCTATATAGCAATAACCAAACTGTGAAATCCATTATCCGTGTGAAGATGAACTCTGCAAAACCTGGTATCATCACATTTTTTTCTATACATTGCCCAAGTGATAACATTGCACTAACCTTAAGTCATTCAGTGTCTTAATTGCCTTTCACCAAAACTTACTACAACGGAGATGTCACGGTGGCCAAGTCAAGGTTGAGGGAAAAATGTGTAAGGAGCAATAGCCCGCTGCAATGCATCACTCTGGGCCGAACAGAATGAAAACCTAAATTGAAAAAGGCTCCCACCTTTGTCGGGTCAATGATCCATGTGTGTACGTGTTTGTGTGTGTTCATGTATGTTAGTGTGTGAGACACACAAAGACAGAACGGAATGAAACTGCATGTGGAGCACTTTCTTGAGCAATGGAGTGCATCTGCATGAGAGGCAGGTTGAAATCCTGGGATCCCCACAGTGTGTTAGACATATAAATTGCCTTTCACGGTGCTACATAATTGAAAAAGGACTATGCAAGGTTGGCCTTTCTCTCCCTTTCTTTCTTTCTGCCTCTCTCCCACTCACCCTTTTTTCTTAGATAAGCTTAAAAAAATACATTAGCCCTTCAACTCTTCTGTTCCTTGTCTTCCCTTGGTGTTGGAATGACTGTGTCTGTGTGTGTTGCTTTCTGACAAAAGCTGGTCTCGACAAGCCAAGCCTGCCCCCTCTCAACACTCGTCTTATCCGCTAACATCGTGATCCATCACGCTGTGGTTCACTGGACCACCCCCCTAACACTACGATACCCCGCACTCATCCTCACCTCCACCCTTCAAGCTTGCCTCTGTCACCCAGCTCCATCCTTCCCTTCCTCCTCCCACTCACCTTCCTCTCCTCATCACGCTCTCTCATTTCCCCGCTCGGTGCGCCACCCTCCCTCAATCCCACCCATCTGCGCTCTATTTCCTCCGCCCTCCCTCCCTCCAAATCTCCCTTACTCCCTGTCAGCCCTCTCCCTCCCCTTTCCCTTCTTCAAGTGTTTATCTCGCTGCCTGCACTCCAGTCATCCAGGGAGCCGGGGGAGAGACAGAGAGCTCTCTCCCCCTGGGTCGGTGACCCTTGTCAGGGGGACAAACTGCCCACTGCTGCTTGCCTACACAGCTGGAAAATTAAGGACTTGTGGGGGCGAGAAGGTTCAGTGTGTGCGCGTCTGCGTGTGTGTGTGTGTGATAGAGTGAGGGAGGTAGATCAGCCCGTGTGTGGAAAAGAAAAAAGGTAGTGACAGATTGGTGTATGAGTGAGAGAGTATTAAGAGTCTGTGAAGTTTTTGTTTGTGTGCTGATGTGTATGTGAGAGAGATCAGGTTAAACAGTCTTGTTTAGAGAGGAAACATGCTGCAGATGGTTGTGGGTGTCCAGCTGTTACTCCGTCTAATGGTTTAATGAGTATCACAGCATTCATCCAACTCACTAGCTCCTCCTCTCTTTGTCACTCTCTCTCTCTCTTTCTTCCACATTAGCTGTTGGCACACGACCACACAAATATTTAGTAAACTGAATATAAAGCACAACCAAAAAAAAAAAAAACATTAAAAGTCCAGTTTGTATTCCTGTCCTTGCATTTACAGGCGATTCCCATCAACTTGTTTGTTTTCCATAAAGGCATGAACTACAAAGCTAATGCCCAGGTTCTGTTATTGTTGAATAACATTACTGCTGTCCTCAGATCGTAATCCAAATCAATTGCCCTTTGGGACTGAGGCAAACGCAAAAGAGGGAGGAAATGCTTTGTTTGTTTTCTCAGGGGGGTTTTGACAAACTGCCTTCCTAGGTGTGGCTGAATTTAATTACAGCATAAAAAAAACTACATGACGTTCAAATGTGCAAGCAAGTGCAATTTCTATCCATCTGCATATTCTGACTTCAGTTAGGCTGTGATCGAAAAAACTTGGAATCATATGTCAAATGGTAACAGATAAAGAACAGAGGCAAACTGAAAAAGTATACGACCAGAGATGACTATTTCTGCATGTTCCTTATTGAGATATATCTTCTCTATAAAACACCTAGATGTATACAGTATTTGAGGCAAGAAGGCCTAATCTGCCAGTTAAGTTGTAATGCTATTGTGTTTATTAATGGTGAAGATGAAGTTACATTTCATCCTATTTGGATGTGTCTGTATTGACCAGGTGAAACATTTCCTGTTGCAAAAACAGTTTTTGTCGATTATTCTAATCTGTTGACAACATTTTACAACTGTATAGAGACATAGGGACTCTGCTGGATTCAATTTATCATTATGAGCAAGTGCAGTTACGCAGGTTCATCGTAATGAAGTTACATACTATTCAAGGGCACCACTGGAGCTCTATGACACTGAATAAAAAAGCTTGTTAGTAGGATCAATCTGTTTTTGGTTAATGTCTCTGTTGATGATAAGAAACATAAAGAATATCACCATACTGATCCTTTAAAGTCATTTTTTAAACCATCATTTGTAAACATCCATCACGTTTTCAGGGTAAATTTTACATACTGTAAATAGCATAACTGTGTGGCAAATGCAGTTTTTAAAATGTAACGTCAGGGCAAAACTTTATCCTTCCACTATATTGATATTAAGTCTTGTTTTGTTTTGTTTTTGTTTACTTTTTTGATGGGGTTATATTTGCAAAAATATTAGTGGTACTGAATGAACATCTCTGCACAGAGGCCCAAATATAAACATGGTATCTACTGTTGACTGTAAAAATGTTCCTCTTGTCTACTCTCAAAGTACGAGATTAATTTAAGGGGCTATCTTTGAAATATACAAAGGGCTGTAAGGGCTTATCTATGACACAGAGACTAGGAATATGTCACGTTGATGACAAAGCTGTATGTACAAATATGAGCAATATGCACACAAAAACAGACATTAACAAGTGGAGCTGAGTAAGGGACTCCACAGTGATGTGTCATCTGCACAAAATAACACTGTGACACAGACATGAACCATGAACACGCACACACACTGACACACAATGACATTGATACAAACACCCTGATATTAACACCGCCATGCACGGACATGAAGTTTATGACAAACAGAACGAGGCACATGAACGCCCACACAGAAATGCTATCAAACAGTGGCACGCGACTCACATGATAGCAGACAGGTACATGCTGATGGAGATGCAGTCGGTTCATTTTACACACATTCTCGCCCCTCCTCTATATGACAGCTGTAAAACTCTGTATCTTCTCCAACTTTGTCTCTCTAACTTTGCCTGGGTTAGTTTTAAATCGCCTCAAGGTCAAGTTGGATAATCAACTTTCCTCCCTGTGTTGCTTCATTAGCACCACTGAGTGATATTTCCTCTGTTTTTCTCCTGTTGTTTTTCCAATTGGTCTAATCTCTCTGTGCCCCAATATCCTGCTGTAATCCGAGAGCTGTGTTAAAACAGCCTCCAGTGATCACTGCATACGCTCTCACAGATGCCAGTAAACCATGCACTTACTGATGCAGACGCTCTGCTGCATGCACAGACACTAATGACACTGGAAACACTTCATGGTTCATAATATATATGAGTTTATGAGAGGGAGGGACAGGTAAGAAGGCAATGAGTACATCATTATGTATATGCAAATGCAGTTGTGTGTGTCTTCATCATGGAGTGGGGTCCTCATGCTTGTATGATCCATCATTGACATCTCTATGTTTGATGATCAGTTTATAGTCATACGCCACAGCTCACCGTGCTAAGTGTTGTCCCTGGCAACCTTGAGGAGGGCAAATGAACGAAGTGCCGAGGATTGTCTTAGAAAGCTTCGTAATTGAGATCAACCCTTCAGCTCATGGCAAATGAGAAGACAATATTATAATTACTCCTCAAGCGAGCCGTTTCTATTTTTCCATTTGCCTTTTATCTTTCCGCCAGGCGGAGGCCATATGGCGTATTGTTTATGTGTATGTGTTTGCTGGGATGTGCTGGTGGGTGCGTGCATGTGAGAGGGAGCAAGTACAGCTTAGAAAATCCCATTAAAGGGGATATGTATTGGTTTGCTGTGTTATTCAAGGCTTTCTGGGACATTAGTACCGACATATCTTTCAATGTCAGAGCAAGCAGCAGAAAACAAACTAATCTGCGTCTCCCTCTACCCTCCTTCCTCTCTCTCTTCTCCCTCTTTCACTTGTTTTCTTCCCTCTCCGTCACTCTACATCAATCTCTGTCTTACACGCCCCCTTCTCTCTATTTCTTCCCTCTTCTCATCACTACGCTACTGCAAGATATAACACTGTCCTTCGTCCTTCTCTCTGTCCTTCTTTTCCCTTTGCTCCAGAAAAAAGTCTGAATTAAAAAGTTATTAGGAGTCTTTTTTGGAGTTGTGTTCAGTGCTCAATTTTATGCTGTCAATCTTTGAACTTTGTGGAAAAAAAGCTGTTTTTGGATCAACGTTCCTCTGCTCTCTTCTGTACTCACAGTAGCAACAAATCAAATCCCAAACAACAGACAACTTAACAAATAAAAAACCGTGAACACGTCTCTGAAAAAAGTACACAATGGATTTAGCCCAATTATGATCCGTCAAACTAAAATCCAGGTGCTTGCTTTTTTCTCAGCTGGCAAGTTCAAAAACAACAAAACAACGAAAATGCACAGATGTACACACTGAAAACACTCCGCACAAAGCTGACTGTGAAGTAGCATATTTTCTAAGCACTACGCTGATTATCAAAGGTGCAGTATGTTGGGGATAATAGGTTTCAGTAAACGGTAAAATGTTTTGTATTGATTCTGATCTGACTTCATTTATTCACCACACTTGCAAAATATGTCAGGGTTTATGTAAATGCACATATCACGTACAGAACAAATGAGATGGAATTAAATTAACACATCAAGATCAGTGTGTCAGGAATAGCTGTAACTACACAGACAATAGCAGTGAAGAAGAAAAAAAAAGAAAATGAGGAAGCCAGTTGAAGAAATGTACATATTCATCTCACACTGTATAGCAAATGATGAGAACTATGAGAAATGTTATTAGCACACCCCCTTAACATGTTAGCATTCAAAGAATCGTGTTAAGCTAATATGATATTCAGCACCAGCTGTACAATATAACAACCGTGCACATACAGCACATGTGGCAATGATGGCATTTAAAGGCATAATTCAATTTTTTTGAGGTGGTTGTTTGGAATACTTCCCAAGCCAGTGTTGGAAAAGAAAACAGAAGTCCCTGCATAGAATTAGAAAAATGTGCTTTAGACTCAAAAAGGGCAGTGAAAATTTTCAGCAAGGACTTTTTATGGACAAACAATTTTATAAAGTCATTATTATTACTTATCCTTATTTATTATTCTCTCCCTAATGTTTCCCTAACTTGTAAAGTATCACTTATTTAAAAAAAAAAAAAAAGAAGCAAGTGGGTGTTTAATTTCACTGCAAAGGCACATGCGTATGTACTTATTCACCTGGACAAAGACCAACCTGGCTACATCATTATCACATTGAGATAATGAGATTTCATCGTTAACAACTTTGTCTTATCTTAAAGGTCAGGTCCGTGGGTGCAGTAACTCAGTTCCGGGGAGATGCATATGACCTTGTGTATATTTTATTCGCTTAATAGGTAACTGCGCCAACATCATGATATTCAGTCCGTCAGTGTATTCCTCTGAGCAACACACTGAATCCCTAGAGCCAAGAAAATGAGAATTTCCCAAAGGAGATCAATAAGCTATCAGGTTCATTTTATCATTGCTCAATATGCTTATGTCAGAAATCTCACCCACTTGAATACTAACCATGTTTTTCTCTAAGGAGTATTCACTTTAATGTTGCTGACTGCCAACAATCTCCACTCAGTAATATCAGGAGCAGAGGACAAACCCACAATGATAATAACCAATACACACACAGTGCACTCACACTCACACGCATACACACACCTTCCTAAATGTATCAGCACTGAATAGAATGAATATATTAAAATGGTCAATATACTTGGTCCATCAGCAAATGACACACACCAAAATCAACACACACACAACAGTTTAATTTATGCTGGGCTGGTAAATTCTTCTTTAAAGACATGAAGTCAGAATAATAATACACATCAGTTAGAGTAGATTTGTTGGAAGCTCTCAGTGTTTTAATGTGTATATGTGCTGTATTTGTGTGTGTGTGGTGCCTTTGTATATGTTGTGCCTAAGGCCCACCCTTCAGCACTGAGCATTTCAGAGAGTAAATGAGATAAAAAAGAAGAACTATATGGAAGATGGAGAAGAAAATAGATAAGAGGGAGAAAAGAAAACAGAGAAGCTGCAGAAAAAAAGACCCCCGAAAAATATAAATAGAAAAATAATAAAAAATAGAGATAAGGCAGGCTTTGTGTGGATGTTTGTAAAACTGCACTGGATGTTGCACGGTGTTATGAATGTTACTTTTTGTGCTTATGTCTTCACATTCAGATGTCTCTATTTTTGGTGTCTGTTTCTGTGAATGTGGAAAGAGAGACATAATCATTACCATCTACTTTCTAGAAAGATCCTCATTTTATTGAAACTTCTCATTTCATAGCTGCAGTTTTTACTCTTACAACTAAAATGTGAAGTGAAAAACACAGTCATCCCTCCTGTAACTCACCTGGCCTGCCGTTACTTCACTCACAGATGATCATTAACAAGTCTCATCTTGAACTGTAAAGCGCACAATGGCAGTAACAAAACCATTAGCAAAATGTTAACAATGCCATGCGCCCAGTACTGCCTTTTGTGTTTGGATAATGGTCCCCCTTGTAGGCTCTTTATATTGACTGATGTATAATTTTGCCTGAAAAGAGGCAGAAAAAACAGTCTACACGGGCTGTTTGAACCCCGTCTGAAACAAAAGCCTGTAATCAGAGGTGTGATGTGCAGGATGTTAAAACATCAGCATCTTCTTGTTAAGGCTAACAACATTTTTATTTGTATAGCTCCTATACTCCTTTATAAATTAAATATATTCAATACTAAGGATAAACTGAGACATTTAGAAATGATCCATGTTAATCACTTTAATTTAAGAGTGAGTGTTATGGAAATGTATGAGGACAAGCCTTGCTCTATTATAGCTGTTGCACCACTGACATAAAAGCCTTCTCTGAAGGGTAAGGTTATATTAAATTCAATTAGGCTACAGTATTAATTATGTTCCAAGCCTTTTCTCATCTTTTCATGCATTATGGAATTAAAAGTAAAACTTAATTTAAGGAATTACATTATTAAGAATTCTGAACACTAGAAAAGTTTGCACACACGCACACACTCTCATTTTGAACAATTCACAGGACAAGTGCTTACTTCCTAGAAAGTAAGATGTCAGTCCGCATGACTTTTGTCTCACTCCTAATCAGCGCCCAAGATCACGTAATATGCATTTAATGAGCCAAACAACCTTAAACTCACTGGAGTCACTTGTAATCAAACTATGGTTTAATAGGAAACTAGTCCAGCTTAGCTGACATGTTTATTGCCATGCACCCAAGTAATGTTATATGTGATGAGGAGGAGTTATATTGGTTGTCTGACCTCTCCATGGGTGTGCAAGATGATACTGCTGAATTTCATGGATATTGTAAGGAAACTGTTCAGAATCTCCATCTCTGACCTTGATTTCAAAAAGGGTTAGACTCTTCAGTGACTTCATTTTCAGAGCTGAAGGAGGCTGGATCAACTTCACAAGTAGAAAGGTTACTCGGGCAACTGTTGGAGAAACTTGCATGAAATCCTCCCATTATGTGGATTAGAGTATGTATGATATATGTGATGTCATAATTGTTTGATTAGTACTGTAATGTGATTACTGTATTGTAGGAACATTACATATCATTACAGCATTACAAGAAAATGTAATGTGATCACAGTAATGTGTTACTTTGTAATGCATTACACCCAACACTGATGGGGCTGCATATGAATTTTCTCACCTTGGATGCTTACAACATTCGCAAAACATAACTGAGTAACTGTTCTTGTTTTGACATATGATGCTGTTTTTCTGTATCTGCAAATCTACTTCTGCCAGCCTTTCCTTTAAAGTGCTCCATTGTTATTGCCAATCTTTGATGTACTGAGAGCTCTAAGTACAATACTGCATGGACTGTGACAGTCATTGAGCCAACACACTGAAGAAGCCTAAAGATTTATGCTTATTATTAATTACATAACTAGTACTAATTTCATCAGCAGCTCCAAGTACATCACACAGATCATCACATCTCAAGTAAAAGAAGATGAAGTGACAACGTGCAAATTAACTTTAGGAAAAGCACAGCACCTTTCTTAGAACATTTGTTAGTAAGATTCTTGTATGACAGGAAAACTAATCCAGGTTCATGTCCGTGGTGTGGGAACAAAACCTATTTAGAAATTACAGTTACATTTTATTTTACTCTTAAATATGAAGAATAAACGACGTGAAAGTATTCTACATCATATTTTTTGTCTCCTACGACAGATTTTTTAAAACCCTCTTTGACTCTGCTCTACATTTTAACAATGAAACTTTGTTCTTCTGCTCAGGTAAGTTCCATGATGGCTACATTTGGTCTCTGCTTGTGTTAAAGCAGAATTTGTGCACTCTGGGAGCAGAGCGTCTTTAATATGCTAGGGGAGCATTGCCCAGCAGGCATGGAGAGCTCACTCTATAGCAATGCCAATAAGCGCACATACACTCACACAGAAGTACTGAACGAGAGCTTTGAAAACCACACACACCAAAAGCTTCACTAGCAGGTGGTGTTGTCTGAAAAGTTGCACCACACCACACACACACACCCATCCACACAGAGAGACATAAGTCATATACACAGTTACACGCCATGGCTCTAACTCTACCACCCATGGGACTTTCAGGAGTTTGGGTGACCAAGAGACTGTGGGAGAGAAAATGACAAGCACAGTGAGAATGAGAGTAAAAGAAATATGAAGGACAAAAAAGCATAACCGAGAAAATAAAAGAGAAAAAAGAGCAAGATGCTGCCCTTGCAAACACCTTATTACTCCAACTTAATGTACTGTAAAGTGTTATACTCTTTTCCTTCGACACTGGCACCTGTGTGGCTATGAACTGTAAGTGCTACACTCAGGTAGACAGACATGGTGCGGGATAAGACACATGACTCTGTCAACACAACATATGACAGCATTATCCTGGGCAATGATGCATTACAGAGGCAACAGCAACCAGAGAGCACACATTATGGAATGTAAATGATATGGGCTTCTCTGTGACGGATCACACTTTGTTGCTCTATTTCTTGTACAGTCTCTCTCTCACCAAACATCACTTTGTCAGGAAAAAAAAAAAAAACTCAGCACACACCCACACACACTCAGGCCTGCTGTTTAACATTAGCAAACCTTCTACCACCAAGACCACTGCAGATGTCTTCCAGTGACTCTTTCTAACCTATCTCTCTTAAAAGCTGTAGAAAGGTTCCAGGCTAATTCCATTCATTAATTTGCTGTGCTATATAAAGCCTAACTTTACACGTCAGCCTTGAATGCCACTTATCAACTGAACACCCTGAGCTCCCCTGCCCATAATGGTTGGGGGCCAAAAAACTGCCTTCAACCTTGAAGGGAGGCGGATTCTCATCAGTGCATTTAAAGCAGGGAAAGATAGAGAGGATAATTTAACGTTAATTAGCATCTTGTCTACGGGGGGTAAGAAAAGGAAGGAAAAAAAGAAAGGCGTTCACTGGGGTGATGGGAAGAGTGAGAGAGACGCCTGAGGAGCCTGGTGATAGTTCTCCTTTCTCTTGTCTTTCGATATATTAGCTCTTGTTCTCTCTCGGCCCCTGACTTGTTTCTTGCCTCGAGTGCTTTCACAAATTAATGACACTGTAACCAGAACATTAGCTGGGTAATGAAAGACATGGCACAATCGGGCAGTGTGTGGGCACAATAGGCTAATAAAAAGGGATAATATATGAAATATAAAGGGATATCAAAATTAATAATGACATAATCCTGAACAGTCAAAAGCCAACGACAAGGTCCTTGATCAGCATATTCTTTTTTTTTTTTCCATCAGCAATAAAATAACTAAAAATATGTAAAAACAAAAAAAAAGTAAAAAAGTGTGAGCTGACATAAAGGCCACACAGCAGAGGAGTCAGCAGCACTCAGTCTAGATTAGTGAAGGATTGCATATTTTCCAGTAAAACATAATTAGGAACAGATCTCACAGTTCAGCTAGATGTCAGCTAGCCATGTTCACAGCAGTGCACCATTACCCGGTACCTTCTATTTTTGCAGAGATGCACAAGAGCTTAAGAGCGAAAGTGAAAGAGAAGAGAGAGAGAGAGAGAGAAAAGCAATTGTCTGCCGCTGCTGCTTTTGTAAAGGTTAATGATGAACATCAAAAACCACAAACGAGAGAGAAAAAAAAAATAAACAAGTGGTTAACCAGTGCTGCAGAATAAAGTCATTAGGGTGTGATGCAAGACCTGTGAGTGAATATGTGTGTGTTTGTGTGTGAGTATGCATGTGTGTATGTGGAATATAACACTGGTTGGCTTGCTGTGACTTGTGAGGCAATAATTGAGTCCAGAAGTGCCCAAGGAATGGACTGTAACAACTCCACGCATACACACAGCCTCATTATCCTGAGCCACACTCATCTCTCATCTCTGGCCACCCTTGTTTCTTTCCTCCCCTCCTGTGTCCATCACTTTCTCTGTCCTCTGGCACCTGTGGCCTTTGTTATACCAAAGAGCACTTTCTAACCAGTGTTATGGTTGGAACACTTTTAAGCCAGGCATCAGCTGACAATTAGAAAACATGCTGTTAAGACATGGGTCAGGTGATGTTTCTGCTCGTATAGACTATATCAAAAAAAATTCATAAAATCAAATAGGAACTTATTTATTATATATTGCATGTTTTCACCTCTACAGCTAGTCAGTTAATCACTTGTCCCAAGTCTATTCTTTCTTCCTTCACTGAGTGTCCCAATGTACAAACCCAGCACTAGTCAGACCCCGGTATCAAGATCAGTATTCTATTGTTGGCCACAGCACAGTCCAACTGCTGGGCCTGTGACAGCTTGATGTCACAGGAGAACATGAGTTCCAATTGCTCCCTCTGTTCCACTTTCTCTTTCTCCATTTTATTCTCCTCACTTTATGAACTTTGTTACCCCTTACCATCTATCTACTTTGTATAGCTGCCTTATCGCCTACTTTTACCCCCTGTTTAGTGGCCTGTAACATTTTAACAGCCAATGAATATGCTAGCATAACAAAATTCCAGAATGTGATAAAATCCTGAAATAATAGCACTTAATATTTATAATGAGAGCCAGTTACACAATTATTTTAGACATGACTGGACAAAAATTACATCGGCAATTGTGACTTTATGACATCGCCCCATATTAACTGGATGTCGCTTTGCTGACAGCAAGAGAAAGCTTTTCTTAGCAGAGAAAGAGAAAGGCTGCATATGCAGCACCATCAGCAATGTCATTTTAGGGTGGTCAGGCAATCATCTCAAAATATTAAGATTTGCTGTAACTAAAGGTTGCAGCTACATTTCACTTGAGATTTTATTTTCTTTTTACTGAACTTAGGCAAAAACAGTGTGAATCAGTAATGTTACACCCAGTCAGTAAGTTCAACTTCTATGAGAAACCTAATAAGTACTGAAGTTACCAAATGTTAATATTATGTTAGATTTAATTACACTTGACAAAACTTGTCAAAACTTCTTCAAATAAGCAGAGAATGTGTGTATCTGCATTGCGTACATATTAAACATTTACATCTTACCGAAGAACAGTTCACTGGATTAATGAACTGATTTATTTGATGGAAACATTTCTCTCTCCATTAGCCTTGGATGCTGTAAATTATTTTATCAATCCCTGCAGGCAAATCTGGGAAATAAGGAGAGAAACAACATGTGTTTTCACAAGTTAACAAAAGCTGTCAAGTGTAAAAACATTGTGTAATGTCTGTGAGCGAGAAAGTGGAAAGAGAGTTTTAGTAGTTTTGTTCAGCAAGGATACATTCTACATACGTTTAATCACATTTTTCTTCCAGAACTGCAAGCTTTCAGAAAGCTTCATCAAACCTAATTCTCATGGCAGATATTATAGTAGAAAGCAAGAAAACAAAATATTGGTATTAGATTAATACAAAATTGATTGGACATATTCTAGAGTTTTACAACATGGTTGTAATGTAGTTTTCTGACTTTTTTAGACAAGCCGTTTGTGTATACTGACTTCTAGTTATGAATTTATGCTTGAGCACAACCTATATGAGAGCTGTAGTGGGTAATTTCATTTGCTGGTTAAGGTGTAGTGCCATGCAGATGGGACTATGTCTTACAGAACATACAGTAATCTACATTTCCTACTGAAAGAAGAAAGAAAACTGCTTTGTCTTTCTACACTGGATGTTCATGACCTTTCAAGACACCACACTACGCTTTTTTTTGCATGCACCACCTCTTCTGTGGCTGTGAGTACATGCATCAGAGAATAATAGCTGTGTGTTTTTATCTGTGTCTGCATCAGCACAAGTGCTTGGGTATACAAGCCTTCTCCCATTGGTTGTTTATAGGTTGTTTACGCTGAAAGGAATGATGCTAAATCATTAGTGAAGGGTGCTAATTCTCCTCTAAAAGCTGTGATCTCAACACTAATGGAAATAGTGTTTAACAGAGTGAGTGAAAAGATGGGGCAGAGGCATGGAACTGGGATGGAAGGAGCTTTAAAAAGGAAGGAAGAAAAACATGTTAGGTAAAACTGAAGGTGAAGAAAGGGGAAAGGCAAAAATGAAAACTTGAAATGGTAAACAGGATGAGAGTGAACAAAGTAAAAGGAGAGAGATAGAAATTGATAAAAGTGGATACAGAAGCTGATGGGAGCAGTGGAGAGAGGAAGAGATGAGACAGAAAAAGGAGAAGAAACATTGCCTGAGTGTGTGTGTCGCTTTGAGTTGTGTGTGTGAGTGCTGCTGCATGCATCGGCATCAACCTCTCCCATTATTTTATCTACCCATTTGGGAATGAGCAAATGCTGGACAGAGACAAGCTGTGTGTGTGTTTGCAGGTGCAGGTGTGTCTGTGTGAAAGGGGGATAATAAAAAATAAAATGATAAAAGGGCAGAATATGTGAAAGGTGAGGAAGGGGTCACACAATTAGGACAACTACTGCCCAAGTTCCAAATTAGGAGTGTCACTGGTGGCAGAGTATAATTCCCATTTAACGGTTGGTTTAGCTCAAAATGCCAGCACTGCTGTAATAGATGAGATCTAGATGAGGAAAAAAAAAAGTGGAAGTGGAAGAGTAGCAAGTGTACGTGTGCATGTGGTTCACAGTAAGAATGCTGTTGACAGTGTAATTTGATGAAAACTGACAGCTAATTTATGGAGCATATTTTTGGGTAAATGATTTTTCCCGGTCCTACTTTCCCAGTCATTCTAGACTGATAATTGGATTTCCCTAACTTGCAAGGTAGTGAATTAGGAGTAAACTAGTTAACGGAGGCTGAGTGACTCTGTATGTGTGCGTGGTTGTGGGAGGGGTGTTTGCATGTCTGCGTGTGTGTGCATGTTCAACAGCATTTCGAGACTGAGTGTAAAAAAAAAAAAAAAAGTGTATTAATAAAGTGTGTGTATTTGTGTGTGTATGTGTATGCACACACTATGTTTGTCGGTGCAGGTGCCATCTCTAGTGCAGTGGAGGTTAATGGCAAAGTTTTGCTCTGCTGCACTAACACCCAACTAATACTGAGCAGCTATTGCTTTATTCCTACTCAGTCAATCAAGGACCATGAAAACACACACACACCTACACACACGCACGCACACACACACACACACACACACACACACACACACACACACAGACACACACTTACACACGTATACATACACAGGCATAATTCCACAAAACCCCAATCTGCTCTCCCTCCCTTACCCTCTATCTCCTCTCACTCACTCTAATTGCCAGGAGTGTCTTGTCTTTATGAAGCTCTCCCTAAGGTGGGTCTTTGTGTGCAAGCATCTATGAATGTGTGTATTTTGCATGAATGTGTGTGTGCGTGTCTGTGTGTGTGTGTATGTGTTGGCCAGAGGAAAAAGAGGAAAATGACAGAAAACGGTTCTGACAATGACAGCAAGCTTGTTATTCTCATAGGGAAAAACACACAGCGCTGTGAATAGTATGCACACACACTCACTCTCTCTCTCTCTCTCTCACGCACACACAAACACACACACACACGCACGGATCTTCCTCAAACAAGATATTAGACTAAATACCAAGCTTTGACACAGACCGAGCAAAAAAAAAGAGAGAGTAGAACACAGCTGCAAGCATTCCTCTCTACTTTTCTCTACTGCATATTCAAAACTGTGTGGCAAATCAAACGTATCTAATCCAGGGAAAACCTTACACAACTCAACCATTTTGGCAGCCAGCTTAATCCAAACCAAACTGACACAAAACCCTACAAGACCTTGATCGAGCACATTACAGCCAAAGAGACTGAATCCAAACAAATCTAATGCAAATGAATGTAATCCAAGTTAATCAGAATGAGTGCAGCCAGGCCACAACTCATTTCCAATGGTCTGTTTCAAATCTATCATCTTGAGTTCTGTACTAAATAAAGACAGGATGAAGGCAACAGTTCAAACACACATACTGTAGGCAAAAAAATTAAAGGGGAAAACCAACAGTCTTACTAAAGTGGTGGGCAACAAAAAGCCACCAGACAAGCTTTAAAACTCAGAATGGAGGCAAGTTCATGACAACTCCTTTGTGAAATGTAAGTAGACATGACAAATAAGAATAAAAGTTTGTGTCAAAATTAACCAAGAGAAGTATAAATAAATGAAGCTATATGGCTATATATATTTCTTTAATTAAAGCTGAAATGTCAGTAACGTATTCATGAAATAAACATTTCCATTGCGTAACCTTTGTTAAATTAACTTAACCTGGAATGTATTTATAATAAATGAGTGAGAGAAAAGAATGTTGGAAAATAAGTGAGTAAATAAACATATCAGCAGAACTTTAGAAGTGTCAGGTAGGAAATAATTATATTAATTATATATAAGTGGCCCTTTCCTGTTTGAACCCCACAAAAAACAAACCCCACACTGTCTATGTCTACAAACTTCTCATCAGTCTGCTTTTCAGTCTCCGGTGAGGATGCCTCATTTCCTTTTGGTGTTCGCCTGGAAACTGTTGGATTTGGCGATGAAGGTCAGTTTACTTGTAGCTTCTGTTTTCTCAGCGTATTCATCCATCAATTTATCAAGGGTGCAAATGTCAGCCTACATCCTAGCTCTTTTCTCTTTCATATCATCAACCTAATCTACGAGAAATTTTCTGTCTTTCTCTTCCATTCACCCCTTTTGCTCTTTTTTTCTGTTCTCTTAATTCAGATAACAACATCACTGCAGCCGAAAGAAGCAGCTCTTTGGTAAATGCTACTTTCGCCATGGCCTGCTCAACAATAACCCACTGAGACACCAGAGACGACTTCTTCTCATTCAGCACATAAACTCCTTTCTCAACACTAGCCTGTCCATGAGATAGGACAAGTATAACCTTCACCACCCCCCACTCTGGAAAACAATACTTTGTCCCATTGAATCATATAGCAGGTTGTCCATTCAATCTGTTTTGGGGATAAAATTCCCTTTCCAAGGTTGTTCTCAACCGTAGAAACCCTGTTTGATTTGTCTTTGTCTATAGTATCCCCAGAAAGAAGGAGATGGCGAGAGCGTGTTCTTAATATGAATTTCCCATCAAAATCTGACTATGTGACAAAAAGAACATCCTGCCTCTGTCAGCGCTGTGTACTTGTGTTTGAGTCAGTGGTGAATAAAGATGCCATCCTCAGCCTTTACCTGGAGTGTTGAGCAGTCTGGACATGCGACAGCTGTAGGCGATTTGCTGCTCACAGTATTCTGCACTGTTAGTGATGGCTGTCACCTGGAAACATAAGTACGGATATGTATTTTCATTTTATCTTATTCAGCCAGACAGGTTCATTTCATGTAAAAACAAATTATTGAGCAGCAAAATGAATTAAAGTGTTGTGTGTAATGTTTTAATTTAACTTCTCGTGATTGAGAGAAGCTGAAAATGGAACAAGTGATCCATACAAATTAGGAGAGAACATAATTACAGGAAGAATATGCCACTCAACCCCTGTCATCTCATGGAAAATAGTAGGTCTTTGCATGCAGCAAAACCACAGCAGACAAGTGAAGAGACATGGGGTGAAACACTTGTTATGTTGAATTATCATTGTACATTTGAAAGAATAAAGACTGAATCAGTAGAGGGCTGTAGCGTAAGGTTGAATCACGCCGTTTCTGACTGCAGTCACTAGCTGTAGCGTGTATGAAGCTGCTGATGGTGTAGGTTTGTCAAAACATAGCAGTCATATTGGTTTGTAGCATGAATGTTACCGTGGTGACATTTTTCATTTATTCTATGTACTTAAAGCTGCACATCCAAGGAGATGTGACTCACCTCACTCCAGAGACTAGAAAGATGGGTAGTCACTTATATAAGAATGTCAAAAATCCATCTGATTTCTACACTTGATTACCTTGCTCAGGTTGGGGATGCAGAGTATTGCAGCCATGGCTGGTCAGATTGTCAACTACTGCTCAACAGGTCATTGTAAAAACAGTACTAAAATTAAACACGAAGAGGCAAATAATTTGGAATACTGAGTTTACTCCTGGTTTCAAGTTGTCAAATATTCACGCATGAATGCTTCTATTGTCCTTTGTGGATCACTATGGGTGACTCGTAGTCTATTACAGGGTAATTCTTTCTGGTGAATTTTTGAGTGAGAAAATTACAGGAGCTTTTAATGAGCAAACAACTGAAAAGGCTGCATGACATAGTACAAAATGTTGGTTGTGTGTAGCAGAAGATGAATACAAAATGTATTGTCTTGTTGAGAACAGTGGAAAAATCTGTATGCAACTCCATTTTAGACCTGCCTTTAACTGCAGGGCATCATCATTTAAAACAAAATAGATGTTTTATTATAAAAAATATTCAACAAATTTAAATATTTCAAGAAAAATCCTTGTGTTCCTCATACTTCATATGAACTGAGATGGCTCCAAGTCAAATACATGAAAACTCTTTTTTCACCTCATTTTTCTATTTAATAATGTATTTTAAATATCTTTTCCCACTGTACGTTCATATAAGAATTATAAGATATAATATAAGAATGCTTTGTGGAAAACAGTGCATGATGACAGGCATGAATAAATCTACCTGTATACATTTATATATTTTTTCTTTAGTTGGATTGTACAACATCTAAAATGCAAACGTTACAATAAGCAACGCAAGACTTTCTATGCATAATTCATGCTAGTGTGTATGTGTGTCTGTGTGTGTTACCTGGTCCATAGAAGCACTGTAGTTAACCTGCAGGACGGTGCGTCTCTCTCTACTGGAGCCAGTGACTGTAGTTTTAGGTGGCAGGTTGTTCATAACTGTTGTCCACACTTTGTCCTCTATACACGCAAACATGTTAACAAAAGAATTATTCTTTAATTGCAAGAATGAAACCAGTTGGATGTGCTGAAGTATTTGTTTATCTATGTACGTAGGCAGGCAAATCCACACATTTAGATGAACACCAGACTCATCCACATCCACAGAGAAATCTGCAGTTCAGCTGTCATGGCAGTGAAGTTCTTTCTGTGTAATCTAAGTTACAGCTGTGAGACTCCAGGCTTTAATGGACACTTCTATGCTGTTATAGCATGAGTCAGTCACTCAGACATCGCCCTGTTCATTCATACTGTCAGTCAAGGAATGTGTGTGTGTATTACGGGTCTCTGAGGTGTGTGTGTGTGTGTATGTGCTGGAGAAAGAGAAACTTTTCGTATTTCTGAGGTGTGTGTGAGTGTGCTATTCAGCGTGACTAAGGGCCTAGCCAGCGGAGTGCAGTGACATTTCATTAAAAGTCTCGCCTTTGCTCTGCCGTGTGCTCTGCTGTTCCAGACTATCTACTTATTCCACTGTGTGTGTGTGTGTGTGTGCCACTCAGATATTTGGGTTAGTTTTATATACTGTATGTTTGTTGTGTGTGCTTGTGTTTCTGTGTATCTGTTTGTGTCTGTAGCTGCTGCTCCTTGAGAGTTAAATGTCAGTAGCTGTGACCACGTTGCCATAGAAACCCCACGTATAGCAGGTTAAGACTGCTGCTGTCTGAGGTTAAGAATGAGGAGGGTTGGAGTTTCCTCCCCTCACAGGTAACCGGGTCTCCATGGAATAGGGAAGTGCGTGCGCACACACACACACACACACACCCATGCACGCCTGCACACACATACGCATAGATGAACCAACGATAAAAACATAGACACAGAACAGTGATTTCAGAGACTCCTACACACACACACACACACACACCTGTCATGTTGCAGTTGACTTTGAAGGGGCCAAGGGGTCCGCTGCCATCGGGATCAATCCAGTAGGTGTCAGAGGACCTGCCCAAATGCTTATAGGCCTCACATGATGGCTCATAGATAGCTGAGGGTGGAGCAGGGGAAAAAAGAGAAATAATGGAGGAAATCAACAACTGGATATTTTTTTGATACCTTTGAGGAGTTTAAAAACTGTGATGCTTAATTGTGAAACCAATCTCATTGCTTTAAACACAGGTTTGCTTGTTTTATATTGTATCATATTGAGATAGCATATGTTGAAATTGGAATATTTTGTGACAATGATTATAAAAAAATAAAACACTGATAAAAATCCAAAGGTTGGCCTGAGGGTGGTGGCAGTATTAAGGCCAAGTTTTTATCTAAAAGCAGAGGGGCTGATCCTCTAATAAACATGAAAGTGTTCAGCGATCTCATTTCCTGTCCCGTGGGTAACACTGGAGAAGAGGTACTTGTGATTTTTGGATATATTGGGTAGGCTTAAGAATTACAGGGTTAGCCATGATATTATACTTTTACCATATGCTGCCCACAGCATGACAATGAAGATGATACACCTCCCCTAAAATAGCTTGCATTCCATTTCCACACTTAATATATTTTTGTTCTGTAATAGACCAAAGATTAATGAAACTGTGAAGTGGATCTAGCAAGCACGTCAATGTCCAAATTTGTTTTTCCCCTGCTTCCAGAAGGCAATTTCATCTGGTTGCCAGTCTCCATTCAGTGCCTGTCAAGAAGTGTTGTCCCACACACTCTAGCAATCTATCTGACAACATATTGATGTTATGTTTGTGCTGATCTACACAAAGACAGACAGAGAGGGGAGGAGGGGAGGAGAGGAACAATTACACACCAAAGAGAAATACGAGAGTTCCACTCGGTCTGAAACTTTCCCGACTGACTGTTCAGAGGCTTAACACTGAGTTTAAATACTGCTGCCTTTTTTCTCTCTCTTAGTTTTTTTAGTCTTTCATGTATCTTCTTTTTGACCCCCCCTCCTCTCTCTCAGGACTTTAGTGATGCAGTTGCTTGCTGAGATGACACACTCCAGTGACACAGGTGTTGGGAGGAACTGACCCTGCTGAACTATCTCACAAAGATCTGCACAGAACTGTTGAGGCACCACTTCTGGTCAAAGGCTGTAACACAATAGATGGATAACCAGTATTTCTCCTAGGACTGGATTTCTTCACAGTGGTTGAACACAACAGAAAGATTCAAATGCATATAAAGAAATAAAAAAAAAATGTGGTTGAAAAAATTTTTTTTCAGAATAATATACCATAAAATATCCAGACAGAAATCAGTACACACTGTGTAACACCCATGTCCCACTGTAATCTCCACCTGAACTGGAATACAGTCAAAACATAGACATGGACCTAAATATTTAACTTAGCAGAGGTTGAGATAGCCTCACGTTTAGTCCCTTGTATGGGTCAAACTCCAAAAACTCCTTCAATTCCCATATTCACCTAAATATCTTTTAGTTAGACTCTCTCTGCTCGGTTAAAGCAGATATATTGAAAAAAAAAAACTTAAAGTTTGATGCCTTGCTCAAGGGCACATTAGAAGCGACTCTTACGGGAAGGGAATATATTCATCCAATCTCCATAAACACATTTTGCTGGCTGGTCCCCAGATTCAGCCCATGATTTTCCAGTCCAAAACCCGACACACTAATCTCTCGGGCAGGTGCTGTGCCTCTAGCGATCTCTTTTTAGTCCATAAATATTGACAAACACATAGACAGAGAGATATGGGATCACACAAAGACATTTCTCACTATACATCTTGTGCTTTTTAATCATATTTCTGTTTTTATTGCCTATGCTTTATTTCCTTTCTGATATTGTTCAAACTCTGTCCCTCTGTGCTGCTATAGCCTGAACAATTTCATCTCTACTCAGTCTATACTTTGTATAATTTTCTCACAGTTACTATAGATCTCTCACTTATATGAAATCTGTTTTTTTAAATTGAACCAAAACAAAACTGCCAAAGCATTTCTCTCTCATCCTCTCTTAAACAAGAACAGCATTTGTAGCATATGGGAGAAGGAATGGCCTTCTCAAATATTTAAGCTTTGAAAAAAAAAACCTTCTTTGGCTTCTCTTTTTCTGGGTCTGTTCTCTTTGTGTGTTGGTGCTTTTGGTTGCGTTGCCTCTACTCAGACGAGAACAAAACACACAGCGCAGGCAGAAAAGCCTGGCCTCTGAACACTTCAAAAGTTCATCTGTCCCTCTGCTGAGGATTGTGGCTTTGGAAGGAGAAACAGCTTAATCACTCAAAGGCGAAAAGAGGAAGGCCAAATCAAACAAATGCACAAGGAGCAGAACACTGTGGTATTCAAGAGAGGGGAAAAAAACAGATGGGCAGGAACACATAGCTGCATAGGCACACACTCACATACTTACAAGTGTGGCAGGTGGCTCCAGTGTATCCTGTTCCATCACAGGTACAGCTGAAACTGTCCCACGTCTGTTTACACCGGCCGCCATGTTCACAGTGATTAGGCATACACCTAGATAGAGAATGAGAGAGACAGTATATGAAGGTCAGAAGCACACACACGCACACACACAGACACACACACACACACACTGCCGCACTCCACTGTATCCTACCAGCATGTTTCAGATTTATTAAGTTATGACAATATGAATATTCAGTATTTACATCTAACAAACTGCCTGCTAAACATCTGTAACATGTTAGACATTTTAATACTTTTAGTGACACAAGAATTACCTTTGACCAGGACTCCTGATGGAGCATCAAAATAAGAATGTGTGTATGAATGGGTGAATGTGAAAACGTGTAAAAGTGCTTTGAGTGGTCGGTAGACCAGAAAAATGTTACAGAAATACTGTATATAAATCCATTTACCATCAGTATGTCAAATATGTCATTCACTGTATGTAAAATATACCTTTGTCTGTGAGAGGATTGGATTTGGTCAGAACAGCCTAATATAGAATATATTTAGTGTGAAATAATGGGACAGTAAGATACAGTATGAGTGCAAAGAATTACAATTATACACAAAAAAGTGATATTCATCTTAAAGAGGATAAGTGGTCCAGAGTCTGTTATATGTGTTAATTCAACCTTACACATCAAGATTTGCTTTTTAAGTCCCTTAAGCCTACTGAGGCTACTGCAATATACTGCACCTCTGGAATGATGCAGAGAGGCAATGAAATCCCACTGAGACTCAAAAGATTTCCATATCCGAAAAAAAAGTGTCTGAGTTGAGATTGATGTATGCATTAAGATTTAACTGATCACACACATTAGCATGCAAAGGATCTGACAAAATGAGATTCAGGTGGACAAGAAGACATTTAACAGTACACGGCCAGCAGCAGGATTTTAACCTTGATTATACCAAACAAAAAGTTAAAAGCTGTGAACACGAAAAAAGAGAACCATACTAAAAATGTTGGCACATGTCAGCACAAAAACGAGATGTGATTGCTTATTGTGAATGCCAATAACTGACCACACAATACATGTGTTTGTATCGATGTGTCATTGTCATAATTGAGCATTTGATTGAACACGTCAATGCTGCAAGGCAGGAATTACTTGTTAATGTGGTTAAAAGGCAACAATCACAAGCTGCAATAAGTAACACTGTGTGATAACAGACAAATAAATATGTGAGCAGGTGGTATTAAAATTGTTTATCACAGAAGATGCAGACATTTCTATATCTTACACCAAAAAAAGATTTTATTGTTACCATTCAGTATCCACATTTCAAAGGGAGGAATTAGGAGTGTAGGAGTGAACTAATTATTTGTTATCTGCCTCAGTGTGGATAGAGCAGTACGCAAGCAGCAGTAAAGACATCACCATTTTTCTTGTTGGAGATTGAATACCAACTCAAATCCTGAATACATCAAAGTTCTGGGGTTTGATCTGCCTGCAGGCCTGTTGGGTATGAATCCCAAGGCACTATAGACTCAGAGCTGGGTTTTTCACACCCCTACTCACACATATGTACTCACGCACAAGTTATGTGATTAAAATATCTGAGTCTGCTTATTTGAATGAATCAAAGTGATGTTAAGAGGAAAGCCAGCTGGAGGAAAAACAAACAATCACTCAGGAGAGCAGCAGGGGTCTTTTAAAATGCAGAGTGCTTCTTTTAGTCATGTAGGGAGTCAGGCAGCAGCACAGGGACCTTCCATCTTGGGACAGAGACAAGACAATCGCTGTTGTAATACCTCTGAAGCTGGCATGCAACTATGGGCTTGTTCATATGATATATGATGAGTTCACTGAACAGTGGAGCATGAACATTTTTTTATGTCTCTGTATAACAGTACTCATATGCATTGTGCATTGTGCATATGAGTACTTGTTTGTTTATTTATATGGGTGGATGAGGTGTGCATTTCCTACTTTTGGAAGAATTAAGAGGATGTAGGATTTAGTGGCAATTTCAAGCCCCTGTGCAACCCTTTCTCTTACTAGTATGAAGGAGAAAAATGCACAAAAAACACAGAAGGACCCATCCAGAGCCAGTTTTGAACAGGGCAGTTCAACATGTCGGACTCTGTGGAAGAGCTGCTGTGGCATCTGTAGATATAAAAAGCTCAATCTAACGTCACAAACACACAACCATTCTTATTTTTAAGCGATTACACCTGAATGAAGACATAGCTGTACGTATTATATTACATTTCTGTCATATTCTGTAAATAGAGCCTACTAAATCATACAGTGGACCTTTAAACATTGACTTTATCAACATGCTACTGCATGTACTGCAAATGAAAAAAAGTCTAATATGTCTGTGATCCAAGTATGTAACAATGTGTCGTAGCTTTAGTAGACTAACAAGGGCAGATACAATGCTATTGTGCTTTCACAATAGGCTGCGATTGACGAGAAAATACGTTCAAAAGACATTACGCTCAGCAAACACCACCAACTGAAGCACTGAAATACACAGACTTTATGTGCTCTGGGTTTTGCATGGAAAAGCAAAATCTATGAAGAGAATGAGGCACATCTAGAGTGTGTGTAAGCCTTTATGTGCCACTGCATGTGTTGTTGTGGTACCCTTATAGAAATGACAGTGACATTGTGGAATATGGGAATTTGCATGCACATGGCCTTGTGTGTGTCAGCATAAGAGTACGTGGGTGTGTGTGTGCTTCTTCCACCATCTCAGCCTAAACAGAATCTCACAGTGGAACGGCATTGATCAAAAGGAGGTCAGACAGGGCTATTGAACTGCCTTCAAAGACATTCTGATTAGTTAGATGGTAACACTGCACCCATTCATCTTCCATGGCAGGACAGGGCCCATCTCAAGTACTGCAGGGCTGATACAGAACATTTGAAGTAATAGAGATGGGCAATACTGCGAACAGCAAGGATAGGAAACTGCTGTGGACATTTTAGGACCTTCACAACAGTTTGCTGCAAAAATCTGATCACAGTCAGCTTGTTGCTAGCAACAGTGGTACCTCACAGCACAAAGGCAAAATCAATTTTAACAGTTTGCCAGCAATTCTACAAATTAAACACAGTTATGAAAACATAATGTGCTTAATAAGGCCATGCCTGAAATAAAACCTGAAATAAGATCATTTGGATGTTTTCCACCTGTGAACAGAGGTTTTTGAAAAACTGGATGCATGTGAAAATCCATAGTCTCAAAACTGTAGTATGGACTTGGATAACAAAGCATTTCTTTTTGGAAATTAAACATATGATTGCTAAAGTGATTATAATCAATACTTCTGGACTGAACAATAATCAAATGAAAATACATAATGTGGAACTGTTCGCTCATACAGTAGTATCACTTGACTTGTTTCTCTCTGCTCCAAGGAGCATTTTACCTTCTTTCAGGTCAATTATTTTAGTTCAGTCTCACTTGTCTCAGTTGTTTTCAGCCAGACACAAAAATGTAGCAGCAGTTAGGAGATGCTGGAAACCAAATACAGAGCTAAATATTGGACATGCAATGCGTTACTGTTGCTTCATGTCTTCTGGATATGTAAGGCAGACAAATGTATGCTAACAAGTCTGGCATATCATTTTAAGTGGTAATATGTCAGCATTGCAATCGTAGATAGTTTCTGCCAAGTGGCTGAAATATTATTATTAAATATTCAATCTTCATCTGAAAAAAGTACTTCCACATTAAAAGGCCAATAGTCTCAAACACTTTCTGTACAGTCAACTATGTCAGATGACTTCACATCACAGTGATCACAATAGTGATTCAGTTGAAGAGCTCAATGTCGTTGCCCAGGCCTTACATTTAACAGCTTCAATCCAGTATCTGTTAAAATTAGCTAAAAAAAAAAAAAAAGCAAAATTACCTGACAACAAAAACTTATCCATTTATCTCTATGGTGAGTTTAACTATAGAAACACATAATATGCAACTAAACAGAGACATAGATGACAAAATGAAACTTTAAATTGTTTTAAACTGTTAGAAAAATGATCTGAAAATGCGTTTTAGTAGGAAAACTGAATGTGACACATAAGCAGCTTGTTTAAATGTGTCTATATGTATTAGTGTGGACATGGCCTATGCCATGGTCAAAGTAGCCTATCCTAGCAAGTCAGACCTCTATTGAAGTAAGGACAAAATTGATTTAAATCAAGCTGTGGCAGTAGGTGTCTACTTCTCTGAGCAAGGATATTGATGATGGTAAGTGTTATCGATAAACCTGACCTGAAAACAAATCGCTCGGTTCGGGAAAATGCTGTTCCAATTAGCACAAGGTCATCTCTGAATTGCAGGTACCCAGTGTTGTTCACTTCAACAGTGCGATTCATGCTATTTCTAATGGTCACTGAAATCTTCTATATGCCCTTTGCATGACAAAAAGCTACTTAAGTCTCACATAACACAAGACTGAAGGTTAATACAGTCCACAAAGTTTAAATGTTCTTCCACACAGGCTTAAAAAAACACTCAAACTGAGCTCAAGGCATGGATGATTTCATATATGGCAAATCCCGTCCAATGTGTTTGTCTAGTCTATGACAAGGAAATAAATTGAAATGTCAACAAGTTGTAATGAATGCTTCCAGTGAGCCAACATTGGGACGTGCTGTGCAGAATCTCCAGCTCTGTTTTCCTTGGCAATGAAAGAGAGAAATGTGTGGCTCATTTTTGATGTTTGATTAAGATCATACAGTGTTTTCCAAGGATGAAGCCTACTAATTTCTTTCAGTTTAAAATGAGAAAAAAAAAGAAGTGCTATCCATACACAGCCCTTACACTGTGAATCCAACCCATCAATTATATCAATTTATCAGTATGACAAGCGCACAAAAAAACAGCCACACACAAACATATTCTTGTGCAGTTACACACACAGCAACCAGAGTCCTGAGTCATACATCTCTGGATAAGAATTCACAGACTGTTTATATGACTCTTTCATTTTAAAACCATTTGATTTATGACACTCGTGACAAATTGTTTTAGTGCTCTGCATATGACTGAACGTCTACTTTCATTTATGAATGATTGTGTGGATGTGCATGCATATGTGCAGAAATGATCACTCTTACCTGTCAATGATTGCACACATGTCTAAGCTGACATTCTCAAAAGCCCCCATGGTGCCTTTTTCCACTGCATGCAAATCAGCTGGTTGGTCGTCCACCAAAATCGCTTGCATGCAACCCTGGAAGGAACGCTGGGAAGGTGGGAAGAGCGTCTGGAGAAAATAGCCTGAAACCAGAAAAAGAAACAAACAAACACAGAAAATAAAACTTTGAAGCAGCATAAAATGATGAAGCATAGTTAATCATTGCAACATTTGGAATTCCACAAATCCACAAGAATTACCTACCAAGTATTTCAAAAGGCACCAGAAGACACAAAGAAGCACAAAGCACACAAGAATTTGAAGTCCAATACAGTCAGTGCTCAATACAAAACCCACAGTTCACTTAACAATGAGGAGTCCTTATTTCAACAAAAACAAGGAAACAAACAAAAAAACTCAATCTGAGACTCAATACAACCACTGGCCAAAAAGTTGAGATAGAGGATGGAGTTGGAGAATAATCTGATTTTGTAGAACGAGCAAACTATGACTTTTTGGCTCATTGCCAGAGGGTGGCAAGCTAATTGACCATCATTCTCAGGAAGACTGTGTGGGAAATGTGCTGTAACGTTAGCTAAAATAGCAACTAAAAGAGGCCACATATCCAGTGTCCATCTTGAACTGTCAGTACGGCTATGTAGTATGAGTTGGGGGCAGTTGGTGATGAAAGCTGCTACCATATATGTCGCCTGCCACAGATTAGAGAAATTCAATTGCAATAGTCGTGTTTCAACCAGCAGAGGAAAGTCACTATGCATATTTCTAGCACAAGATGTAGAGTTAAAATATTTGGAACTCAATTAACAACACCAGTAATTACCCATGAAAATTACATAGGTTTTCATCTGAATAAATGTGGTATGAGGGCTTAGTCACATGCCAATAACTTATTAATAACCCTAATTATTGTATTAACATACTGTTTCTTCTGATAGTTCATGAATGGGTTTAATCTTTTTCATGAATGAAGTCATGCATGAATTTATGATAATTCATGTAACCTTAACATAAATTGTTACCAATAACAGTATTCACAACAGCTTGTGTTTGAACAATAAAGTTAAAGAGTAAAAGTAGATGCCAATAAACAAAGAAAGATGGATTCTTTTGGTCCGTGGCTTAAAACCCTGTTTGAGAAGTAGACATCAGACATAACAACAGCATCATCCTTGATGAGGAACAACGGACCTGACCAGTGCCTGTTTATTGTCACCTTTGAAAGCCATGAACCTTCATCAGTCCTTTTGTTTTAGAGCTTATCCACAAGGCCCATTAGCCTTAATACCAGTGCTAAGGCCGCGATAGACTAGAGGACATATAGGTTTTTACTATATACTGTGCCTTTATGAGATACAAGAGTCAATGGTCCGTCCAGAGTTAGCACTGGGCCTTGACTGAAAAGGGGACAAGGCTAGGACAAAACTGTGTGCACATGGTGTGTGTAGGTGTTTCCAAATCTTTTTGCACAAATGCAAGTCTTTACATACAAATCTGTCATCATGCACCTGTGTACTATATGTGTACTGCATATAGTATGTACAGGTGTTATTACAGTGTACATGCACAGTCAGATATAGTAGATGAGATCCTGGAAATCAATCTTTGCCACCAGCACACAGGTCACTCATAAAACACTGCTGCTCAATGACATCTCCATCATCAGGATGTTATAAGCTGTCACACTCTCTAGCATGCCTATTAGCCTCAAGGCCACAGCATCAAAAGGGCTTATTATAGAGGGCACATGCACTGTGTGTGTGTGTGTGTGCACCAACATAACTGTAGTTTATGCAGCTGGCTGAAACACCAGAAAATAAAGCAGCAGATGAATAAAATGTATGCGCCTCCATGAGTGCGTTTGTGTTGGATTCATCCCTTTCTTCACATCTTCTGATTTTCATTTCCTCCCCCAAAAGTTTCCCCTCTTATTCTTGCCATCTGCCTCTTCTCCTGCCACACCTGTCTGCTGTCTTTCCAGAGGAGTGGGAGACAGAGAAAGGAGAGAGAGAGAAGATGGGAAGCAGAGCAGACTACAGCTGGCTGGCAGCAGTTTGTGTCCTGTGGATAGCATATGAATGCAAAGGAATCGCAGCCTTCCTGACAGTTTGGCAGAACGAACGGAGCAAGGCATGGAACGATGGATGGGTGGATGGATGTAGGTTGTGAAAGCTAACAGGGGGTTGGTTTCTCTGTTATTCTTTCTAAAACACTGACAGGGTGAATTTAAGTATACCAGAATACCTTCTTTGTTTGTTAGATATCACCTGTTTGTAGAGCATATGTTGCCCATTTGTATGGAGAGATTTTTTCAGACGTGCAACTGAAAATTTCAGCTGGTATGTTTCAATCCATAAATCGGCTTTGGAATTAAAAAATCATCACCAAACACAAAGTAAGGAAGCTAAATCATGATCATGTGTGATATCTGGAGAAATAATTATGGATCAGAAAAAGCTAACAACTGTGTAATCCCTACAGACCTTAAGTAAATAACCACTTAACATCCTGTATCCCCATGGAGAAATGAGCAGCTGTACTGGGAAGCTCATTGATGTCACTTTGATCAACATTATAAATGTTCATCTGGGCATTGCACTAATTTGCATATTAAATAAATATTAGCTGGCTAAGTGGGAGTGAGAGGAAACATAACCTGACTGTAGTCATGTTTAATATTTGGTCAAACCACCATGTTTTCCATTTAATGCTGCTTTAAAGCCATGACAACCTATAACTATTTTTAATACATCATTACTATTTGGTCTTGTGCTCCCCATTCCTATGAACATTTTACCCATAAAATGCTTTCTTTTAGGTTTTTCAAAAATGCATGGTGCATGATTCAAAACGTTGTAGCGCAAAGGAAGAGACAGGCCAAGATTAATGAGTCCGACACAGACAAACACTTGGCAAACAAAGATGTGGTCATACATCTGTACATCCTCAAGCTATCACACACCCCCATAGCTTAAATCCAAGATAAGACTGCCTGACCACATTTTCCCTGAATGCACTGATGCAGTATTGTTTTAATTTGTAGTATAAACAAAAACTCTATCTCCCATAACCCCTCAGGATCTGGAACTGCAGCAATAATCCCCCGCAGGCTTGCTGGCACTCTATCACAGCCCCCCTGTCGTGCCCAAAGAGCTTCTTTTACAATAGACACAAGGAAATGAGCACCAGCACTCTACAGGCTGAACATCATCTGACTGGCACTGCTGGCTCTCAGGCTACAGAACACTTGTTTCCACATTCCAACACATTTAGGCAATGTTTCTGCTTTCAGATGAGGTAGGCTGGAAATCAGTCAAAATGCTTCGGCATAAGAACTCAACAAATATTCTGAGGATTGAACTCGACAACATATTCAAAAGAGACCAAAACGGTTGCCAAAAACAATATGTAGATTCTCACAAAACTCCAAATTTGTGTTTATCTATTGACTACGTGCTGCTATTTAGTGAGTGATTTCACTTGATTGTAAAAAACATACATACAAAAACATACAGTATAAGGCATGGCTGTCAAATATTGCTGCACACGTCAAGGACAAGATGTACAGATGGCATAGGCTGCTCTTTGATAAATGTTGCCGTCACAGTCTCATGTCTAATTCATCACAATATTTAAGGAGGAGGTTAAAGTATGTAGAAGCATGGCTGGAGGCAATTTATTATTATTGCTATTATGTATGCTGTATGTATTCATTCATGCTACATTTCTTGATTTCTTTACAGCTAAGTGAAAATTGAACTGGAGTAACCAAATAAACCAACTGAAGTGTAAGTGACATTATAACACTTTATTTTAAAAGGTCAGAAAGGTTCTGGATTATAGTAGAGTGCAGATTGGAAAGGAAAAGCAAAGTTTAAGACTGTCAGATACTATAAGACTGTCATTTATTCATGCACAGAAAATAAATGTGAGAGAAAAGAAGCAGTGAGGTAAGAAATGCTGTGATATTGTTTGGAACAACTCAGCAGTTATAAAATTGGTAAGGAAATGAAGATTGCAAAACTAATAAAAGAAACACAGAATTCTTTTTTTTTTTCCCCCAACAGTTTTCAAACACCAGCATGCCTCGGGGTGGAACGTCCCATAATTGACTACTCTCTCATTAGTATATCCATTTGTCCCCTGTTCCTGCAGAGAAATGTATGACTTTATGGCCTTGTGCATACGTGTGTGTGTGTGTGTTTGTGTAAGTGTCCGTCTTTCTTCCCTCTTGAGAAATTCAATTTGTGGATGTCTCGTGTCAGTCACTTACTAATTTCTCTAAGCGCAGCGTCAGGAGTGAGAAACTACTCCCCGTAAAATAGGCTTTGGGTTCAGGAGGCTGATTCTAAAAGCAGACGCTCAGAGGATAGCGGGGTGGGGGGAAGAGAGGGGACGAGGGGAGGCAAAGGAAGGGGTCGACCCGGTTAAAGAGGATAATAGGGATGAGAGGAAAGAGGAAAGGATGAGGGCCAAGAAATAAGACGAGTAGATAAACTGAGAAATTGCAGAGAACGAAAGAAATGAGAGAAAATTGGAAAAAAAAAGAAAACAGAGAAGAGTAGAATTAAGAAAGAGGGCACAGTTGAGTATTGGATGACAGAGGCTCAGAACCAAGGCCTTTCCTTCCTCTGACATCTAAAGTATAACATCCTGTAACTCTGTAACCTTGAGTTTAGGCAGTGCCATATGAATTTTAATGCCACAGAAAAAAAGACAGGGCAATTATATCTATAGCTACTGTACATCCGTGACCGGGTCACTGTAGAGCCTCTGAACTCAAAGAACATTGCTCTCAAGGAAAAAAAATAAGAGCATTAACGTGTCACAGCGAAATGTTACTGCACTTTTTCACCTAACATCTGCCTGGCAGCTTTATTTTGTATTTTGTTTTTAGTAAAGCTTGAATTACTATAAAATGATCACATTATTTAAAGTAAAACTGTCTTATCTGCATAATTTGCATAGTCCTTAAGCTGACTTCAGGCTGCATAATGTTCCATTATAGTTGAAATACATTAACATGCATAACTATTTCTGCAAATTAAGGAGCTCTGTTACAAATAGATAATTAATTAAAAAAGAATATTTATGCATTAAAGTACTTCGAAAAATCTAAAATATCAACTGCTGTATTGAGGACACCTTTATTTTAAGTACTGTGTCACATTTGTCTTGCAAAAATGTCTCAACTCAGACATGATCATTACTGCTGGGACAACCAAACAGTTTCTGGCTTGTCTTGTCTGGCAGTGGGAGAACTTTACCAGCCTCTGGCTAACTGTTTTCCATGTTTCACTTTTAATGGAGATGCAGTATTTGGCCCGGAGGACACTAAAAGTAATCATGTCCCACTGGTGATATTCTGTCCACCTTTAAAAGGTAAGATTACCGCTGTGTTATCCACATAAACATGCACACTTGCTTGCTTTCTATTTGATTAAACACAGACAAAAAATTATCTCACATAATGTCTCTGTGTCAACAACCTTTGTGTGTCTTTGTGTATAGGTGGACAGAGTGTATTTAAAGGCCTTAATACCAAAATTACCCATTACCCAGGTGCACTGATCCTCTTTCACTTAAATACACTGTATTATACTCATGTATAAGATAAACACTGAGCTTCAGACTTGGTTTATGTAAGTGTATGTGAATAATGCAAGTCTGTGTGTAGCAGTCATGCTTCAATATAATCATAATTGGTTCTAATTTGATTTAATGTGACAATTGGACGTGCTTAATAGACATGAAACTGCAATGGGTAAAAACATAAAATGAAGAATAGAGAGACAGTTAATAAAACCGTCTCTCCTCTAACATCCAAGCATGGCTTCTACACTGGCACTCGCTCTGTGGTAATATATTGTTTGCAACAGTTCACCCCCCCGCCAAAAAAGTAAGGACACTATGATATTCATTTCATGCACCACAATTATACAAACAGCCTAAAACAAGATAGAAATGACAGCTTACTTTGCTTACAAAGTCTGGCTCAGTCTGTGGTCACTGATCAACAACTGGTGCTGATGATAACACAGCAGATTGATGCCTTAAAGCCATGAAATGTGAAGCAGATGGCTACCTGGATGACTGAACCTACACAAATGACTGTGAGCAATTATCTGAAGCCTTGTCTTATCTATAAAAGAACATAGATTTTTCATGATACTGTGGGGTTTCTGCTAATTGTGGCACACTGTCAGAACAGTCACATAGAAAGTGCTGATGAATGCTGTTAGAGAGCTTTAGGACAGCTTAATGCGCTTGGCCTCTCTGACTCATCAAGCTGAGCAATCAGAGAGAGTAATTGAGGGCAAGCCAAAGGCTAAACTATCTTTTTGTACACTCACTATATTATTCTGTTACCTCTGCGCTGGGATGGAAATTAGCCCCCAAATGTGACGAGGCGAAGTGTTTTGAATAAAGATAGAGTTGTGAGGTAAGTGTGTTTTTGTGTGCAGTGTATATGTGCATTAAAGTTGCAGAGCATGTGATCAAAAACATAGACATCATAACCCACATGTGCACAGGTTCATCTGGCTTCAGGCCTTCATTATAAATCTGTGATAATGGGGAGGCAATGCATGGAGTAACAGAAAATAAAATCAGGTCATAAAATTGGAGGACTGCTTGGTTTGCTGCATAAATCCAAAATAAAACCCAAATCCAGTTGTCAAAAAACTAAAATATTTCTGGGAGCTAAAAACAACCTGCAACAGAGCACATACCTCTTCCTACGAAAAAGAAATCTCAAGTCTGAACTAAGAATGAACTGGTTTAAATCGCTCCAAAACTGTCTTCCTAAAACTTCTTCCCTAGCCTATGAAGCGGTGGCCCAAATATCACTTTGTACTCCTTGTCATAGTAATAATCCACCCAGCTCCCTGCTCCTCAGCATTCATTATGTCATGTGAAACTAACGAGTAAAACCCCAGTCACAGTTCCTGCCATTTCAGCCCACACACCAACTCTGTCAGTAGGGGGAAAAAATAACTTGTAAGAACATAGCTGCATTTCTCTGAATTGTAGCGGTGCACGTATGTGTGTTTATGTGTGTGTGCATGAGAAAAAATGAATGCCAAGTGGTAGATACTTTTAGAATGAGACAGAAACAATCTATATAGCACATGCCATACAGTATTTTGTGTGTATGTATCTGTATGTATATGAATATAAATGTGAATTATGTATGTTTGGAGCCATGTGTTCCCTCTAATGTGCAGGTACTGCCTCTGGGATTTAATGTCTCACTGTCACGCTTTCTCTTCTCTTAGGAAATAGCTTTCACCTCCATCTTCTCTCTCCAGCCTTGTCTTCACTTATGAGCCTGCCATTTTTTAAATTTCCCTACCAAAAAACTTCTCGCTTCTCACTCTCTACTTTCTCTTCTTCCCCCCTATCTTTTATCAGTGTGCTTTTCCATTTCACCCTTCCTTTCTCTCACTCTCTCAGTCTGTCTCCTTTTCAAAGGGTAAAGACATTACAGAGATTCTCTCCTCTCAGCCACTATTGATTCACAACTCAGCTTACAAAAATCAATAAATCACCAATTGGATCAAAACAGAGACTAGAGGGTGAGAGGGAAGAGGATTGGGGAGGAGAGGAGAGAGAAACCAGAAAAAACAGAGAAAGAGGAAAAAGTTTGGGTGAAAGAGACATAAGTGATAAAAAAAGATAAAGTGTCACTATTGAATGATTCTGCAACACCTTACATTAAAGAATCCAAGAAAACCTAGACTTCTTGAGTGAAATGCAGTTAGCGTAACAAGGCCTCACAAACTTGGATTTCATAAATAAAAAGTACAGAGTCATCATGGGCTTATGGGGGATTCACTCAGCAGCAGCGAGGAGTAAATTAAGATGGACAACAGAATAAAGGAATCTGGATGTGTGTGTGTGTGAGGTGTCCTGATCCTTATTGACTAGCCTGGGGAAATGGTTTGGCTTGATGGAGGAGATTGCACTTAGAGAGAGAGGAACAGAGGCCTGATGGAGCTATCAGAACCCAGACTATCTCTCTCAGTTACTGTAATTTCATACAGGTGCCCACACACACACACACACACACACACACAAAGTCACATGTGCACACTTAGATACGGACCATCTTCCAACAGACGGACAGCGGTGTCTGGCATCATTAACCTGGCGTCTTCCTAATTCAGACAGATTGTGGCTGCAGCTTGTGTATCTGTGTATGAGTGTCTGTTAGTATCTTCCACCCTCTGTACGGTTGTGTGTTATGTGTTTGTCTAGTTGTGTCTGTGCTCTTACCACGTGAGCAACTTCCTGAACTCTGACTACTGGTATATAGATTTCTGGTGAGATAAATGATGTGCAGACATATCTAGTCTGCAAACACATGCAAGCACACAAACACACACACACACACACACACACACACGGGATAAGACCTCTGTTGGCATAGGTCATATTAAAAGTTTCAGAGAGTCCTGTTTCAAATTTCTTTACAAAAATGTTCTCTACAAACATACCAAAACCAACAACTCCAAAGTAAAAGGAGATGAATTAACACACTTTTTAAAACAGTTTTCTGTGTCCTTTTTCATTTTAATTGATCAAGGAATTAGAGACTAAGCAATTAAGCACACAAAAATTAAATTACTCATTTAAGACAAGTGGTCCAAATGGACTGAAACACAACCTGAAATCTAAACTGAATGCTATTTTCTGACACCGTCCCATTCTTCAGAATATTCTTACACCTGTACATTTTATACTGTACATATGATATTTCCCTGTTGGGCACTGGAGAGGAGCATAATGAGCAATGGAAGGGAAGGCTGGGGGTTGTGTTATTGTCAGACCTGTGTTGATGGGTGTTGTGGTGACCCTTACCTCCCAAGTGATAGGTTCCTCCCGTTGTGATGGTGAGAGGTGAGGTGGAGCGCACAGCAGACGCCTCCTCGCCATCTATCGTCAACATGGCAAAGTTCTCTTTGGCGACCAAGCGTATTGCGTGCCACTGGCCGTCGTTAAGGGCCGAACCTGGAGCGGGAGCAGAGATTGAAAAGTCTTTAGAAAACTTCAAATGCAAAAGTGTCTTCACATAAGCGTAAAAATGATAAACATTCCAAAGTTCTAAAAAGGGTAGAATAATTTTTAGCTGACTGACTGCTTGGAACAAAAGAAATGCAAATGCAAAACAATAATCCAGATCTAAATCTAATGAAAATGAAAACACTGAAAAAACAAAAAAATGCAAATAGGTCTGACCCACATCATGTTTTGAATGGCTGCTGACTTCACTAATGACAAAACAACAACAAAAAACTTTTTTAAACTTTTTTTTTTTTTTGGTCTAGATCAAAGTTTTGTTATTGAAGAACACAAAAAAAGTCCTGACTAGGATTTAAGGAAAAACAACAGGGTGGCGTACGTGGGTCGCAAAGCTAGTAAATACAATTTCTGTCTGTGATGTGTGGCTATCTCTTTCTGTTTACCGTTTACTTTGTCGTATAGCTTCCACAATCATTGCACCCCAGTGTTTTTCAGCCCCTGTATAGCTCCATCTAAGCTGCCTGGTCAATGTGGCTTCAGACAGAGTTAAGACATACTCAGCAGAGGACATCTTCCTGCCTCTACCGTTTCTCACTTAAATGCGTATTTATCTCATATTCGGTGCTCTCCAACTCTTCTTCCTTTCTCTTCTCTTTCTCTCTCCCAGCCGCAGCTTCAGTCTCAAGGCCCCTGTGTCTCAACTCCATTAACTCTCAGAGAACCCTGTTTGCATCGGAGTACCAGAGTGCATGTGTGTGTTCCCTATCCGCGTACACAAGCTTTGAGCACTTTGTGCGAGTGTGTACAAGTCTGTAATGTGCTGCGTTGTCTGCATATGTCAATGGAGTGTGTATGTGGGTGTGTTCGTGCATGCAAGTTTTGTGCTCCCCTTTTCTCTCTCTTCCCTTGTAGCTGTGCTCCATTAAATATGAGTGATGTTTTGGAAAGGGACATTACTACTGGAGCTGAGAGAGAAGCCAGCACATTCTCATCACCCTCTCCTCTATACATCACCTCTTACTGACACCAATCTCTATTCATCCTTCCCTCTCTGCCTCTCTCTCTGTCCCTGATTCTTTCTTCCATCTCTCTGTCTTTATTTCCTGTCCTGTATTTCTGCATTTCACTTTTCCCTTTTTTCTTTCTGTCTTTGTACTCCTCCCCTCATGTGGCCGTCTGCTGCATTGTCTGTCATTTTCAATTCAGCTCTGCTCATTGCTTCACTGACTATAATGCATCGATAGTGAGGGCACTGTTGTAAAGTTCAAGGTGCAACCACGTGCAAACCAATCTCGGCAGAGTGCACGAACTCCTGGATCTGCATTCAAGTCAATGCACATGTATCTTAGCAAGCAGCATGTGTCATTACATTTGACCCATGTGCGTAGTGTGTGTGTGCAAGCTTCTGTTAGTGCATTGCTTTGTGTGCGACAGTTTCTGTGTGTACTTGTGTGTGTCCGTCTACAAGTCACACGGCTTATTTCTTCCCAGAATGCACTTGGAGAGCCTGGCTTTCATGTCAGTAGGGGGTCTACACTAATTAATCTCCATCACCAAGATGACCATGTGTGTGTGTGTGTATGTCATAATTGCCAAGGAGGCCACCTGCTGATAGGGGGTGACCGCTATGGCCTCATTCAGGGCAATGCTGGTTAAATACGCACAAACACAGACATACACACAACAGTATGAACGTGAATGTAATTATGCATATTTTTCCATTGATAGAGAATAAAATACAATAGAGTTCAGAGCATTTCTGTTGCACTTGAGAAACCATGAACTGAAAGGTAACAGTGACAGAAAATTAGAGGAGGGCGCCTGCTTTGTCAGAATGACAAAAAGAATTCAGTTCTGCTAGAAAATGACCTTGATGCACTTCTTTACTGACAATCGCATTTCTGACTGTATATTGGTTTGATGTAATCACTATCAAGCTCTCTGCTCCATCCCGTTCCTCTCTATAACCTCTTGAATGTAATGGAAAATAGATACTGTGTAACCCTCGTGTCCCCTCATCTGTTTTACATCACCTGCAATAGCTTTGAATGATGAGCTTATCAGTGATAGCAGTGTTGAATCTTCGCTCTCACTGCAGAACAGACACACAAAAACCAAATCTCACGCGCACAAATACGCGGCACGCACTCTTTCTCTCTCTGTCACACACGCCAAACACGCAGGCTCAAATCATGCACATGCCGGCTGTCTGCCACAGATAAAAAAAGCACAGATAATGAAGGCGAGAAGAAGATGGAGAGAGAGAGAGAATTGTTCAGATTTGACTAGATAAGGCTGTTTAATGGCTTGCTTTGGAGTTGTCATTCATGTGCAGAGGCCTGATTGCACTTGAATGACCTGACTGGTCACTTTGCTCTCTGTTTTTGTTTTGAATGAAATAAAGATGCAGAAAGTTTACTGTGGGTTTACTCATCTCACATCTCCACTTTGAACACTCATTAGAAAGAAAAAAAAACAGCCCTGAACTGTCTTTCCAATCAAAATAACCTGTTAATGAAACTGAAAGGTTGAGAATAATTTTACATAATAAATAATTAAATGCAGACCTACGTTAATTATTTCATTTTAGAAATTTAGAATAACATTTAACCAAAACATTTTGGACTCGTCACTTGTCCCTTTCTGCAAGGAGACACAACTTTTAAGGTCACATAGAGTATCTTTGTTCACACTTTAAAGTTGCTGTTTTTTTTTTGTTTGTTTGTTTTTAAACCTGTCATCATATAGAGTACGATTTATTATCTATGTCAGCAGAGGCATTAATTCAATGGGTGGCAAATCATTCTTGCATAAACAGCTGTGAACATTGCATCAGCCTATTTTTCTAAATATGGTCAGGGATGCCTTTTCTGTGCCAACTCTGTACAAGATAAATAATAAGAGAGGAGATCCTTTTTTTTCGTGTTTTTTGTGTATAGTGTTTGTTATGGAGGATATGTACACAGGAAAAAGCACAGATTATATTTAATTATAAGTATACTCCACGTATACTGTATCTGTATATATATGGCCAATGAAAAGGCTTCAAGAACTGGATATAAGCCGAATAAGGTGTCATACAATATCAGCAGTAAGAGACAATAACACACCAGAAATGTATTTGTATGATAATGTCGTGAAGTGCTACTTTAGACAGCCTTACTTGAAAGAACTTCATTCTCAACCTCTGTGGTATTTCAGGGATGAGCTCCAGACTGACAGGTACTGAAAACAAGGTGACAGCAATTACAGTGGAGCTGCAAGCGACTAAGACTGAACAGCAGCTCCAGAAGAAAAAAAAAAGTGGAGGAGGCCAAGAGACTGATTTATGACCTGTAATTACCAAAATCACAGACTAGGTAATGCTACAAAATTTTGAAAGTGCAGTGGAGAAATGATTGGCTTTCATGCTTCTCGTACAAGCAGCAGAACTGGCACCCCTGGTTACAGTGACAACCAGGGAGGAGGAGGTGCAGGAGCAGGAGTAGGAGGTGGTGACAGCTCTCAGGGAAGAGCTGAATATTTCTAAGACTGAGCTACAGCTCACCAAGAACAAATTGGATGAGAAGGAAAGGAGAATTGCAGGTATTTTGATAAGAGACCAAAAATACATACTGTACTGTACAGCCTACTTTAAAACAATTAATTCTCAAGATAGAACCATTTTACATTTTTTACTTGAAACTAGGGGTTTGTTTTTATCCTCTATTATTGCTGTCTTTATTATTTTTTTCTTTTACCAAAAGTTGGCATCAAATTCTTGTCCCTCGTCTTTTGATAACTCAGACAACTGTCTTACAATTGTTAAATACTTCCATCCTGTGTTTATAGATGTTCTGAAGCTCGCCCTCTCTACTCTTCGCTCCTTTACAGTAGAGTCTTCACAAATAATAGTAAGGCTTACAACCCAAAAACTGGTATGCAGGTGGACAAAGCTGACCTTTCTGGTTCTCTGCTATTGCAGGTATCCTAACAGCACCTGCCAAATGAGTCTACTACTTTAGATTTACTGCCTTCAACAACAAGAGTGGAGAATGGAATGGAAGAATATTGTTGTCCCATTTATACAGAACTGAAATATCAGATATAAAGGCTGTATGAAAACAAACAGCTGTACAACTTTAATAATGAGCATTATGATTAGCAGTGTGCTAAAATTAAGACTCTAATGAACAAGTTTATTTGTAGTGCAACGTCTGAGAATTTCTAAACAACCATCCAATGATACAGCTAATGTTTCATTTTATGGATTATTTGGCTCATTATAATTTGCTGTGTACAGTCTATGACCTTAATCCAAGTAACCTAATTACTTTGTTTGAATAAAATCTTTCTTAATTGCAATATTCCTCAAAAAATTAATTACCATTTGTGTGGGCCATGTGGGCTCATATGATACTCAATAATTAGGACACAGCAGCTCACATTTTTGACTGCTATTCATTGCATTTTTCACAAATAGTGACAAATGATAATACTGTCATTTTAAATTCAAAACAAGAGAAAGTTACCACAATACCACTGCATGAACACATGGGAGTAACTGTGTACCAGTCAATGCACTACACAGGACAACTGACTGGAACTACTCATTGGTGTATTTATTATGTAATGGAATGAGAAGCATTTGTAAGATTAATAATACAAAAAAGTGATGAAATAATAATTGTGTCACAACATGCAAGTTTACTGACTGTTTTTCTTCTAAATGTGATTTTCTGGGACCTCAGAGCTTCCATCAGCACATGAACCTTTATAGTCTGTCATAACTGATTCACTTGACCAACGTAAAACTCCCACACGTAAGAATACCACAAGCACAGTATTTGCATACTTTATCCAGTAATGCTGCTGCTTTTGTCCATTTCAGCCATAAGAGGATTCCTGCAGATCTTTCAATATAACTAAACTAGCTATTCGCACCTCTGTGGCCTTTAAGTATATTGTAAATGTTATAAAACAAAAATGTCTGGTGAATGGACAGCGACAGCAGAGTGCTGTTGCCCTTGTAGCTCTTGCTCATCTGCTGGTGAACACGCTCTTCTCGCTTCATCAACTTAAATTAATGAAATTGTTTGCAATGACAAGATATCACGTCAGCACGTCAGTGTGCGCGTGTGTTGGGAGATGCATTTAAGGGTTTAAAAAACAAAACAAAACTGAGCAAGAGCCACTTAAAATGTGCACACATGCAAAAGCACATCGACATTATACATGCATAGTGAGACAAAGAGTCCCAAATGATCTATAATGCATGGTCTAAATTACATGGTGCAAATGCATTGTCCATCTCCACTTTTGCAAGGTGCAAAGGGTTTGTATTTAGTCTCTTAAGTAATTATAGGTATATAGTGAGCATACCATGAATTAAATCCATCAGAGAGTCATCTCCCATGCCCTTTAAAAGCTACTGAAACTACGGTATTTTGTCTCTCTAAAATTTTCATTATGAACCAATCACTGTGCTGAAAGGAAAGAGAAAAGCCTGAGACTGCCAATTCATACAGAGCTATGTGACCCATTCACAACTGCATATTAGGAAAAACACGGGTGTTTAACTGAAGATGAGGAGGGCTGCTGAGTCCCTGTGTACAACAAGCAGAGTTGCACACAGGGACGTTCACGTTGTGAACTCACTTATGTAGGCACAACTTACTATCTGATTAATGTGCCCTTTACATAGCAGTAAAACGGTGTTAATTGCTTTCTGACGCCTCAAGATAGCAATGCGACAGCAAATCAATAAATGCGCCTACCACACCACGAGACCAACACCACCACGGGCGCACAGATGGGTGCAAGTACATTTGCTATTTCCACAACATGAGTGCTGTACATGAAAATGACAGCTGCATTGGTTGGAAACTAGTAATGACACTTGTGGTGCTTCTGTGTGCTAGCTTGAGTTGGGTTTAAGATAGGGTCCCAAGTATTTGGCCTGTTATGTGTGTTCTTGTTACCATGGTAACACCAGACATAGACATTAACATTGGACATTGACGTCCAAAATGTACCGACACAGTGGCTTCCAAAGTATGGCAGCTTATCACAGTGAATGAGGGAGTTAACAAACCTAAAGTTTAATTGAGGGAAACCTGGTTTGAGTAATACAACAACACCAGCTGCTGGGGCTCCCACAGTTTCCCATTACTCTCAGTGACTATAACTGTTGCTGATGTGTCAGCCTGAGACACATGCTCAGGTAAGAAGTGTCAAAGAAGTCTAGTAAAGCATAAATGTTTTGAGCTAACACACAAACAGACAAGTGGGAAGATCAGCACCACCACCCCTGACATCCGGGCTGAGTTGAAGGTGTGGAGGCACATTGCAATAGAACAGAGGGTGGAGCTGACTGTCACAAAGGCTCAACTTGAATGCTAGAAAGTGTAGAGTGTAGTGTAGTGGGAACACAAGCGAATAAAATGTTACATCTAATGATAAAGCTGGCTTTACACAGTCTTTTCTTCATTTTAAAAGTCATCTTTGTCAAAGTGGGATGGCATGTTTTGCATTTTGAGTTAGTGAAAGACTCAATTCATACAGTGGCAGATCTAAATATCTGTGTGCCTGCAGTCAGAGCTTTGTGTTAAGCTGTGCTCTGACTCAGTATACCTGTGATAAACAGATGGCTGTCCTCATGTTTCACATTATCACAGTGCAATTAAACACTAGACGAAAATATATTTGAGGTAAGTAGTTTGCATCAATGAGATTTAACTGCTGATCAGCCTCAGGCAAGATTTGGGAGGAAAAAGCATTTTTGTCACAATTATTGCTAATATTGTCACTATTTTTGTCAATCTTTATCAGCAAATAAAAGCTGTTTCCAAGGCCTGGATAATTTTGTTACTCACAGTTTGTCACCTGAAGTCACCGATACGAGCACATTGCTTGAAATTTATTCAGAATATGGGGGTTAGGGCCCAGGGAGGATCAGTGGTATTATGAAATTAGACAGTCTAGACCCAGAAAGCTCACACCACAGATGTAAGACTGTTTACATGTTTCTGTGTAAGTGTACAGTTATTGTATTTCCATTGATTTCAGCTGTAGTATACACGCTATGATAGATTGGTGATGGATGGAGAGTTTTTTTTTTTTATCTTTATGAAATGACTGACAAGATAATTCAGGATGATATGTACATGCCAACACTGAACAAGGGCAAATATGAGAAAGATGGAGAAAAAAGGTCAACTTGAGGTCATTCTTGTTGCGAGGACTTTAATACTGGGAGAGAAAAAAGAATTCCTAACTGCACAACAAGAACTTAATCTGATCAGATCTGATGATCAGAATAACAACAATTGTTCGCAAGAGTGCATTGTGTGTATGTTTGTGTGTGCATGATGCAGGTCCATTGATGCAGTATTTTAGTGGAATAACACCCTTTTTGAAAAATAGTCAAGCACATTAGAATTACTTGTTAAATATTTAATGTGTACTAACTGAGAACTGTAAAACCGAGAGTAGGAGAAAAAGATATGTTTTATTAAATATGTTTTTTTAACCAAAGGCAGTGAGTTCTTCATGAAATGCTAAACACATCATGAAACAGAAACATGGGCTCTGTTAATAAGGAGTCCCCCTGATAAAATGGAAGATTGAGGTGGGAGTTATTATAGTAGGTAGGAGGTGGCCAGGTGAATACTAATCAAATTCTCACAGGCAGAAGCTGATTATATAGATATCAGGAAGTAATATACAACAATCATCATATTATGACATTACACACGGGGAAGAAACATCATTTATGGCAGGTTTTTTTTCTTTGTTTTATCTCCCTGTGAAAAATGTTTAGAGTGTCACACAGTGCAAAACAATCTTTGTCAAGTGTAGATATTATTTCTGAAACTTTACCATTCTGCTTCTTAGTCGTTTTAGTTTCCTTTCTACTCCCACCCTCTCTCATCCTTACTGATCCTCTTTTGTACTCTCCATTTCCCATAATTTTTCTCTTCTCCTATCCCCCCCACCTGTTTCTATTACATATTGATTCTGTATGTACAGTATAAATGAATTTTGTCTGCTATGAATTTATGGGGCCCTCTGGCATTCATGAATTTATCCTCCCCCATCTCCCTCACTCTTAAATATTCGGTCCTCTAAGGTAGTTTGAAGAGCTTTGCATGGATGGCAATATGCCAGGCACATGAGGCCTGAAAATACAACATATTAAGCCTTGCCTACACACACACACACACACACACACACACACACACACACACACACACACAAATGCACAGGAATACACCCACACACACACCCACACACCCACACACACACACGCACTCTGGGGGAATGAAACAATATAACATTATAATCGGGGTGGCTGTAGTATGTTTTTCCCCCTCAAATCTGTGCCTTAGGCCTTTCCATTATTGTAATGCCTTATGCTTTCTATTCAGACTGTGCAAGTAACCTTGTGTGTGTGACTGATAGTAATTCTGCATCTCAAAGGAAAACTGATATTATTACTTCTGGCTGAGTTGATGGGTGTGAATGCATGCATGCAAGAACACACACCCTCACCTATACGCCCAGAGATAGTTTTAACATAGCAAAATATTTCTGCTTTAGAGATGGCTGAATCAAACAGTTTACGCTGCCTGTGGCTTTGTCCTATTTTCCAATGAGCCTTGCCTCACACTGAGAATGATTTGTGGTTTGACACATTTCCCCGGTGGTATCAAATATACCAATTTACAGAAATAATGAAGAAAGGAATTTCAGTAATAAGTGCAAAAATATTGAGGGCAGGAGAGCAAGCCAGATGAAAGAGTTATTCTTGCATAACATATACCTGTTCTATAAAAGAGAGAGGTAAGACGTAATACATAAGAATATTTGCAATAATAATACGCAAGTGATAAAAGTAAAAGTACTGAAAGGAAATCTGAATGGCAACTTGGAATATTGGTGCTACTGGACTCCAGCAGTAAAATGTGCATGAGTGGCAAATATAGAATTTTCTTTCAGGAACAAGCACTTCTAAATTTGCCTCATGTTAGTTTACAGTTACATTTATAATCATCTTACCTTCTGGTTACTTGTCACTGTCAAAAAGCATATCAGCCAGATCCAGATAGTTGAATCATATTTTCATTCTTGAAACTACAGCAACATATTTAAGATATATTAAAATATTCTGTTCAGTTCAAGATTAATTGTCAGTACTTACATCTTTTGTCTTCTTTGACAGTCGAGCAGAAACACAAACATATTTCCTCACTTTGCTGCATGAGGACCTCTTGTGAAATTAGATTTCTCTGTCACTGCAAAAGCACTGGAGACAGCGAGTATTGTTTCCATGGAAACAATGCTGGTGCCCAATAATTCGATAATTAATCAAGAGGGGTGATCAGAGCAATAATATCTTCGACACACATACGCAAAGAAAAATACCAACACACACAAGTTATCTGTATCGGGTACAAAAGGAGCCTTTTCTCATTGGCTTTGCTTTACTTGATCATTTCATGGTAGGTAATGTGGAAAATAGGGGCTTGATTTATATTTGGGCACATCAAAACATGCTTTAGTCCAGCCATCAAGACAGCATTTTCAAACTCTACTTTAGTAAAGCTGTTGTATACTGTAATTGTAACAAAAGAGTGATGAGAACAAAAGAGAAGTAAGATGGAGAGTTAATGAGTAAGTAAAAGGAAAGTGATGGGAAAATTAGATCAGAGTCCCTGCAGGAATCACAACTAAGTACTCTCTATTAACACGCGCGCACACACACACACACACACACACACACACAGTTAAGGAGACACCCACAGTCTAATCGAGAGTGCTCTCTCAAAGGCCTCATCTTCTTTAAGTTTCACCCTCTGTCTCTCTGCTTGAAAGGAGGAATTGGAAGAAAGGACAAGGACAAGGGGAGAAGAAGATGTTTCTGAGGGTCACAAACTACCTGTTGTTGCTCTCACACACTCACACATGCACACCTATGCACACACAAACAATACCACAACTCTACAGACAGACACGGCATCATTTTGAATATGAGTGTATGCATCGGGAAAAGATTTTACTGTAATGATGCAGGACCCATCGTGGAGAGAATGGACCAGAACTAAATACCCCCCTCTTACAATATACACTGTCACAAGTCCAGCACAAAGCTAAATTTCTCTGCACGCATTTAAACACTTGAAAAGAATGCACAGCCACAGAGTGGACTGCAGAACAAAATCATATCTATGAGCCTGGATATATTCTGCTGGATACTGTGTTGTTACTGACACACCCAGAGCAGAAGTAGCGCAATGTGGTACATCGTATTGGAGTCTTATTACATACCACCAGTGAAATGTCCAACATTAATTAGCATTTTGGTCTTGGTTTGATCCACCAACTTCTGATACATGTATTTATTTATTTTATTTATTAATTTATATTTACTTATATTATTAATTCCATCTCTCTGCTAGGTTGTACAAAACAGTGAATCCAAAATGAATTAAAGCTGCAAATCATTATGCTCATTAGTGGGGAAAAAAGTACCAAAAAAAACACTAAATATTGGGTAATGAAGCTTTAAATATTACAATATATACTGAGGGTGAAGAAGTTTGTAAAATACATTCATAGTTTGTAATTTATGTATCCGTCATAGGATTTATATTCAGAAAAAGTGGAATGGTTTTATTTTAAAGTAGGGGGGAATTGTTCAGAGACACCTTGTTTTACATCACATTCACAATGTGGTAAATATTAGATGAATGTAATGTGGGAATTACAGTTTCTCTGAAGTAATTTCCCCTTATGGATAACAGCTCAGACAAAAATCAAAGACTAATACATTATTGACACAAAGTATGCCTCCTGGTGTGGTTGATGCCGCAGTGTACTCAAAAAAAAGTGGGTTTAGTGTCTTCTCCTATTAAAAATAATTTACACCAGTGGGATACCACTTTCTGTGACAGTAACAATATGTCATGAAGATATGTCAAATGAAAAATCGCAGATTAAACAATCAGCTGAGTAAGTCTGTATGGTTTTACCTTCCAGCAGATGCCGGATGATATATCTGAATAAGCTGAGTGTCGCTAAACAGTTTCATAAACAAACTATTCCCACTGGGAAAAGAAAAATAGATTGTGCAGTCTCTGTAAGAACCTCTCTTTTCTCTATCTCACTCTCTGCTTCCAAGAGTGTGTGCATCGACACGTCTCTCCCCAGAATATTTGCCATTAAGAGGGACTAAGCATTTCATTACAAGTCTACTGAGCTCCCACTGTGTTATTGGAGCTAGAAGCCAGTGTGGCTTTCTTTCTTAGAGATACTAATAACAGAATCAAAGGGGGGAGCTTGTGTTTGAGTGTGCGAGTCTGTGTTTGTGTGTCTGTATATTCTAGTAATACTGATGTAATCGCAGGCTCAAGCCCAATTAGCCTAGAGGGTAACTCTGTAATAATCCTTACCCCTGGGCATAATGGCCTATTAAAGCAGCAGTGGACAGAATAAATGAGTGTGTCTAAGGAAAGAAAAAGAGAGGGAGAGAGGTGGTAGGATTTGAGGGAAATGGAATGTAAAGGGCCATAAGATAGGCTTGTTAAAAATTAAGATTCATTTTAAGCTTATTTTTAATGATAAATGTGTTCAAACATTTGACCTTCATGTGCAGTAGTTGAACTCAAATACACCAAAAGGGCAAGACTCACACTTTAGTTGCATACATGCTTTAATCTACTGTAACAGTTATCTCAAGACTTTTAGCCAGAGTTGTTGATTTGTTTTTGCTTATTGACTGCCATTCATGTCAAAGGAAGCAGAAAATCATGATCTTATAGCTACAGCTTCAGCACATCCAGTGGTGATTGTTTATATTAAACATACTACAAGGAGTTATTAACTGTTATTAAGCAATGTCAGTTTAATACCGATGCCTCTGGATGACCTAGTAAACAAACAAGATTATCACTGAGAAAACTGGCTATTTCGTTCTTAATGCCTGCCAGTTTCCAAATATGGACAACGTGGACAGCCTTAAACTCTGTGTTTATGTGGGTTTATTTGTGGATAAACTTACCTGACAGCAGGTCTACCCGGTTGTTGCTGGCCGCCTTTGTCACGTTGATATGAACTACAACTTTGCTGTCATCGAGGGAGATCTCCAGCGTGCCATCATCAAGATTACTGAAGAGGAGGAGCCCATCAGGGTTCCACGTACGAAACTGAAAGCTCACGGATATTGTGTTGTGATTGGCTCGGCCTGGCAACTGCAGGAAGCTGGTGGCATTAAAAAAGACTGGGAAGGTGTGGGTCTCCACGCAGGAAAAGGACAGGTTACGCTGTAAAGACACAGATTTAGAGACTCTTTTAATATGTTTGTATGTTTGTGTGCTGGAAGAAAAACACCATTGTTGAATTTAGGCACCAATTACCAATGAGCTCCTCCAACCTTGTGCTGTTAATCAAATCATTAGCAAACACTCAATACTGAGCTGCCTTTCTAACTAAAGATGATTCCTGATTGCCTCTGTCTGTGTGTGTGTGTTTCTGAAATTTGAGAGCACTGTTTTGATTAGAAATGAATGGCTGCATGAGTCATCAGAGAGAATTAGAAGTGCGACTTTAACGAACTTGATTAGTGCCTCCATTTGTTCAATCAGTTCACCAGAGATCGAAGAAGATACATTGTTTGTCCACTGTTGAGGAAGAACAGGAGATGGAGAGCTCTGAGATTCGCAGTCTATCGGAGCCCGTTCAGTAACAAATTTTAAGGATGGCAAAACACTTAATGTGCTGAAGGTCCATCCAGTGTGCTGTGCATTTGATGAGGAGAAGGAAGGCATTTAATACATTACTTATTCTGTTGAGAGAGGTTGAAAACAAACTGTTCCACAGCCTTTGCTGTGAAATTCTGTCTTTGTAGGCTGCAGTGAAATGCCAGCCATGATATCAAGAGGGAACACAAAGACAGGAGGCAAACACATGGAGAGGCCACTGATGGGTCAGCTGTATCTGATTAATTCTGAATCTACTTTGGTACAGTGAATAATTTACCCCCTCACTCAGGTCAGATACAGAGTTAGTATGACAATAATGAGCATGCTCAGTATTCAAGCTGCGTTTATAAGCATTATAAGAGTTGTGTTACTGTATATGTGTATGTATATGGGAGTCTCTGTATGAGAATTTCTCTTACAAAGCTGGAGGTGTCAAGCTTCTTTCGGCGGGCCAGGTCTGTAATGTTGTCTCCATTGTAGTTGATGCTCTCCATGCAGCCTTTAAAGTTCTTTCTTCCTCCACCCACTGGCTTCCCACTGTATGGCATCCCCCCAAAGCTTAACTAGAGAAACACAGGGAAAAAAGGTTAAAAGAGATGGATAGTGGAAAAAAGTACAATTTACCTTTGCCTCTGATTAGCTTCTCCCTCTACTGCTAGAGCATTGCAAAAAGCTACATAAATGGAAAATGCAATTCTCCAATCTGAGACTATTTTTCAGACACCAAATACCACCATAAAATCAAATGGACTAATATCAAAGGCCATGGATAGTTGTGGTAGCAGGTCTGTTAAAAGGACACATTTTATCTGCTTTATCTGTAAGGCTTTGGATAATGTTGTGTGCATGTAGAGGAATGGAAAAGAAGTTGTACAAGCTAGAGCTGTACAATGAATAATACAATGCTAAAAAAAAAACAAAAAAAAAAAACAGAAGACGTTTGAAAAAGATTGAATCTTGATATTGGCCTATATTTAGCATTTTTTGAAAATGTTATGACATAAAAATATGCCTATGACAAATATAGTAGCACCGCCTTTTGGCCAGCTGTGTGATAGATGATGAGAAGATGGATGGAGTCCTTGATTTTGTATATATATATATATGTATAGGACAAGTAGTGTCAACCCCAAACTAAATCCCAAGGTATTCTGCAAACCTCATGTCAGTATACTGTTGACATAAACATGGTATATATTTATAAATTGTGACTGTAGGAGCAGTGGGAGATGGCATTCAAAAAAGAAGACAGACAGTTGTTTGTGGGGAACAGATGCGCTGAGCAGAGAACTGAGGCGATGAGATGGAGGCTAATAAACAGGCATCTGGTGGGAAGCACCGAAGGACACAGAACTGATGAAAATGTAAACTCCATTTCATATTTTTCTACAGTTGTACATGTGTTTTTTTTCTCTTTCAGACATAACTCTGAGCTCTGACGGAAGCCAGGATGATGGAAGGTGGTGTGCAATTACCAGTCGATATGTGTCTGTCTATCTGTATTTGTGTGTGTGTGTGTGTGTGTGTGTGTGTGTGTGGTGACGCTCCAGTAGTCTCAGTAATTACTGCCAAGGGTAGACACAAATGCACCTGATATTTAGTCTACAGGCTTAAATGGGAGCAGAAAATGTACAGATGTACAGGTATATGCACAAAAACACACATGCACGCAAACAAGATGGAGTGTGTGGACGAGATACAGTACAGTGGTACACCTTGAGTAAAAGATGGTCACAATTTTGCTATCTGTAGAGAGGCTCAGTCAGGGAGTAAACACTGCTAGGATCCATTCAGGGTTCACCACAGACAGACACAGACACACACTCTCCTGGTTCACCCTGTACAGATTTCCCTAAAGATCCCTTAATACAACAGCTTCAGTTTAATTGGAGTGTGGTTTGTCCTGCCTTATTTTCTCAGGATCCTACTTAACACTGGAACAGATCAGCCATATTAGCTGCCATGCTGGCTAAAGGTCACACACTCAGACGCAAATACATCAACACATATTCGCACAAACACATGCACACATAGATGTATTGACCATACACTGCAGCACATGCATGCACACACTCACATTACACGTAAGTGCATTTTATGCCCATTATGCATTCTAAAATCAATTTCCTGTTTTAAGTATTATTAGCTGAACTCTTTGCATTACATTACTGACTGACATTAATTATGCGAGTTTTATGGATAACCATTACAGCACAGAGTAAAACCAATATCTAATTTCCTGTGTGTTAACAATGCACGGTACAGACAGAGGAGGCCACGGGTTGATGAGTAGTTGTTTGAAATGCATTTGCTTCCCTGTAAAGTGCATAAGGGCAGGTAGAAAAACTAAACTAAAACTAAGCTAACCAGAAGCTAAACAAAACAAACATCAGCATAAAGAAAGAATAGTAATAAGTAAAGGCGAGACAGTAACTCTTGCAGGTCTGAAATGATCAGACTGCCCTGTTTGAGACTCCCAGCTGTTTGGGAGGGCTGAGATTTTATCTGAGAAATGTTCACATTACCAGACACAATATTCTGTGCTGAACATCAGTACTGCCCAAGGGCCCTACAACAGAGTTCTCACTGTTTTCTAGAGGACTGACATTCTCCAATCATTACGCTCCAAAATACAAATACACCTCCAACATTGATGAAATAAAGCCTGGAAGTCAGTTCAGGTAGACAACTCAAGTACACTGAACATGGTATGCTACTCTTTTAGCAACACATATCCAACACCCTTTTTTATTTCTGCAGTATACTTTTGCTGCTGCTGCTGTTCATAAGGTCCACTCCTAACTGAGCATTCACCTGCAGGCTCTGAGTATAAGTTAACTTAGAGGGGAAGTTAGTAACTTCGAGTTTCCTTGTGCAGAGTGATGAGGTACATATCTTCCATTCCATGTGAGGCAGTGACTGAAATATTCATCAACCTAAATATTCTGCCAGTGATAGAATGACCAGCTAGCTATTAGATGCTAGTGGGGCAGCTGGTGGCATATGCTGCCGGTTATAGGTGAGCGCATATTATCAATGGTGAAAGAACATTTCAATCCAAATACCACACTGTGAAAATACTTAATATTACTACTATTAAGACTCCTGCTGTAATGTGCACATTGCATTTTACTGTTGCAGTTGCATTTATACTGCTACCTGCAGCAATGCATCACATCCATAAGATCATCATATGTTTGTTTGTTGTCGTGAGAAACATTTATCTCTAAAAAGTCAATTTTTCATGCGCTCAGAAAAACAGCCCTGTTCTCAGCTGAAAAGGGCATTTTCCAACTGATCCAACTGATTTTAAACATTTTATTTATCCATGTAACTTATTACATTGTGTACCTTTTACTGTGCATACACTAGTTACTTTTCATAATGTTTTGCTCACCTGGAAAAATACACAGACACAACAGTGAATAGTTACATTTCTGTCCATCCCTTTGTGACGGTATAGGACATACACCCTGCTAAGAAGAACTTACTCTCATCTAGCATTATGCTGCTTCCTCTGTCTAAGATGCCTAAGATACTGTACCATAATAACTATTTCAGCAATCATAAAACATGCAAGTGTTAAGATAAATAAAACATGAATAGTCACCTGAGGACTCCTGAGTTACCTGAGGCAACTGGTATTCGTAGGATACTTGTTTTAACAGGCTACATAGTGAATAGTGTGCAAATAAAACGAACAATTTATAGGTGGGCCTGTTACAAATTGTTCCTTAATCGTATTAAAAGTTGTATTTCTCACATGTATGATCCAGTAGTAGATGTAAAAAACGGTGGAACAGGTGTAAATGCAAATGTAATTTTAGGTCAAAATTAGCCCCAAAATTGCACTGCCAATCCTAATTAACGTAAACACAGATTCAGGTGCACCACGCATCCAACTTGGAATAAGCTGGCTTGTTTGGAAACCATTGCCACCATTGGATTTGAGCATTTAGGAAAAAAGGGCCCTTAATGTGATACTGGGCTAAACAAAAAACAAAATAACTCGACTTAAACATTTGCTTCTGAAAAAGTTAAATGAGAGAGTACATCGTGACTGCTTGCTAAACTAGCAAACCTCTTAACATATGCTGTGCCGTTACAATTAACAACTGTAGTGGAAAAGCAAGTTAAAAACTAAAATGAATAGATTTGTTCTTGATACAGTCTGATTTGGATTGTTTGGACATGTATGTATGTCATGTTTCTGGGTTGGGTTCTTATGTGTATAGTATACTGTACTTTAATTCTTACCTCATAGTCCAAATCGAGGTGGTCAAACTCTCCATTGGTCCTGAAGTGCTGGGTATGTCTGTCCAAGGTGAAGTTAACATTACGACGGTAGCGCTCAATCACCACTGAGTGCCAGTGATTGTCATCCAAGAGGCTGCCAGTGGTCACAGAGGTATGACCCAGAATAGAGCCATACTGATTACTGCCTGTAATTCACATGCAATAAAATATAAGTTTAAAACACAGACATTGGACAGCGTAAATGAAGTAGTATGTTGTGACAAGCCAAAATTGAATTAAAATATGTTGGGTCAATGTGTGAACAACAGCTGAATATACTCGGAAAGCTAAAGAGCAACACTTGAAATACTGAAGTGTTTTTAACAGACCAATGAACACAACATTTATTATTTATAAATGTATTAATCTATTTTCTCTGGCAGCAATTTGCCAAAATAGATAAATATCACTTCACTACTGCACAAAAAGGAAACTGGCTACCCTTTCCATTAGTTACATAAATGTTATTTTTTAATATATATGTATTTACATATAATTATTCATAACTATTAAATATATATGTTTACAGATTGATTCAAAGCACATATCACAAACTGATCCTTAATTTGTTTCACATGTTTAGAAACATCCTCATATATATTTGAATACAATTAGAAGTAATTATACTATTTTGCCAGATAACAGACCTGACAACAGCCCAAAGTGTTGTTGTGCAGTCATAGACTTCATTTTGTTGTAATACTGGGTACCTGAATGCATCACTACAGTTGCTGCTTATGTGCTGCTGTAATCTTTAAGGGTTACACCAGTTCTGTCAGCAACACAGCTGGTTGACAGTGAGTGATGCTCGGCATGCATATGGATTGTTGTGGTCGTTATTTACAGTGTAAAGGGTAAAAATCTGCACCTGGACATTTTATCTTTGTTCCAAGATAATGTTATCTTGATAGACATGGCATAAATTTTGATTACATAAGTTAATTATCTATTATTGTCAAGCCTATAATGATGGCCTTGTTCTTTCAACCTGTCATGGTGCTGCAAACACAACCAGAAAACCCAAATAAACAAGTGGACAAAATGCAGAGGCTTCCACAAAGGTGCACTGCAGGGAACAATTAAGTAATTAACATCCAACCATGCTTTGAGCAGGGCTATTTGTTTGTTGGGGCATGGATGGCAGGAGCTTCAGTCACAAAGACTACTTAACTGACTAGTGTTAAGATAGGAACACTGCCTGAAGGGACATCTGTGTTTAGACCTGTGGGCAGTGGACAGCACACATTTGATGACCGCATTAGTGCTAACACCTCAGACACTTCCCTTCAGTTTTCCTTCAATTTGTCACCTGTCTTTTTCAGACATATCTCCTTAAAAATGTCAGTATTAGAAGATAGCACATGTCTTCGGTTAATTAATATTGTACCAATAAGGCTACATGAAAACCACTGACTGTGGCAGGAGGGACAGCAAAAAGAGAATCATTGCTTTGTATTACTTTATCTAAACAAATGACGTGTGTGTTGCCTACCCAGGTTTATCTGCAGCAGCAGCTTGGCCTTGCGAAGCTCCAGGGTGATGTAGTCTCCCTGTTGGCCCTCCCCGTGAAGAATCACACCCTCGCTCTCTGATGTCTTGAACCTCAGTGCAATAACATCCTTAATTATCTTCATCTTCTTCATCTGCACAAATGTCACAAAAACACCATGAAACCCACATCAATGTTTAATACTGTTTAATGTGCCTCACTTTCAATTAAAAATGTATTGATTTCTAGGATCAAACCTTTACGTACTAGAGTGATTTTCTATGAGAGAGGTTTAGCCAAAATAACTATCAAGGTACCTTAAAACGATATGAGATTACACCCTGTCCATCGAAGTTAATCACGCCCGCCCCTAAAACACACATAGACAGATAGAAACAAAAGAGATACAGAGAGAGAAAGAATAAACAAGGAAGCACAAGAGAAAGGAAGACAGTAACAGTAAGAGACAAAAGAGAAAAGCCAAGATATAAAGGGATTAGTGATTAGAAGCCAAAGACAAAAAGCATGCTGAAGCCTACACTCTTCTATGACTGGGTCAAGAAAGCAATCAGCTATTGAGTTACAATACACCTAAATAGCAGCAGTAATGCTAGAAAGCTTAGACAGGTGTCCTACTATGGTAGATAGAGATGAACAGGCTCTCTTTATAGGTTAATACTGGTGCACAGGAAGGCTGTTGTTTTAAACAATATTGTACCCAATGGGCCTTCTTTATGGGGACATTATGAGATGTCACAGTAAAAAAAATATAATTAATGATGGCTGAATTCCATTTAGTCGCTTCAGTTTCAGGGTCCTAATATTGTGCATGCTGGCTCGCTGTCACAAGCTGTCGTGTCTTACTGGGATAACTGAATGCAATGAAGCCCCTGTTAATGTAGTAACACCTGTGATTTTTTCCTAATTTGACAAGTCAAAATATCTGCTGTGAAAAAATGGCAAAGAAAAGTGTTCAACCTAAAAAAATTGTGTGTGTAGGCCTGTAAAAAGTTATCTATAGGTAGAAAATGCTATATATATTCTTACAAACGAACAGATTCTGGACTTACAATGCAACTCTGTCTATCGTACAGATAAACGATATCTTAAGAAAGAGGACATAAAGGAGACAGCCATCAGATTTTCGGATCTTGAGAAGAGAATTAAAGTGCAGTGCTTGAGACACTCTTCAATCTTACTATCATCACCCCCAACTGTTCGAGTGGTGAGTGGAGAGAGAGAGTTAGTGAACGTGTATGTATGGGGTGTGAGAGAGTGTACGAGGTTTGATCTGATAACAGAAATTAGAAAAATCAGGCCATGTTAATAGCAGACACACTCCCTTGCTTTCTTACTTAAAAAACAACACACACACACGCGCATACACAACTATGCAAAGCCTTTCATGATAAACACCTGCAGAGGGGTGTTGGATAAAATTACATCTGTTTCCTTTGTTCCAACTTCAATGCTTCCCAAATGATCCCATGCTGCCTCTCAATGGGTAGAAATACATCTTTCCATCTCTTTTGTTGCTCAATGCTTCAGTCTTCTTCTTGTTCTCTCTTTTCTCTTTCTCCATTATTCTCCTCTCTTCACAACTATTATTTCTTTGGCTTCCCCTCTTTAGTTTCGCCCTCCCCCCATCACTTCATTTGCTTTAACCCCTCTTTCTTTCTCTCTGGCTCTCCCCCGCTGGCCCCTCTCATCATCTTCTTCTGTCACGTTTATAGAGGAAACAGTGGTGGTAGTTGACAGTTTTCCAATTGTTTTATGAGATATTGCAGATCTAGGTGTGCTGTTCAGAAAAAGGTTGCCAGCTCAGCTGAGCGTTTGATGTCAGGAGGGATACTTTATGGAAGATGGGAGGGGGTTCCACCACCTGCAGACCACTGCGAGATGCAGAGAATGAGAGAAAGCAGGAGAGAGACTGACCCACTGCAATGTAGTGTAACAGGAGACAGCTTCTTGGTCTCTAGCCAGGGCAGCTGTGATGGCACACGCTCAAGATACCAGAGGTTTTCAGACCCAGACCCAGGAGACCATGCCATTTTGGACCCTGACCCAGATGGTGGTTTTCCACCAGAGATATGGGCGGTGGACATGGAGAGGGGGTTAAGTGTGTGGATTCAATATATACAGCTGCATGTGACAGAGAATATAATCTTCAAATAGATTATACTGGAAGTTATTGGTGTATCAGCGTCATATTATCTGAACAATGATGTCTGAGTGCAGAGAAACTATTTATGGCTGTATATTACTGTTGAAATTATAATGAGGATTGAGGAGTTGTCAAAGCCCAAGGAGGTGACACACCACAGAAAACTATAAATTCCCACAGTACAACACTACCATACTCCTGTGTTAATTACGGAACTAAACAGGTCCCTGTAACCCCTGTCATGCCAAGAGGCACGCTCTTAACTGGCTAACAGTAGCTTGGCTTGACATGCATATCACTGTATTATGCTGCTCATTATTTTTGCTAATCAGCCCTTGCAAAGCAATGCTCCAGCGATGCCACCTGCGTCACGTCATGGCATATCACATGGTGCACAAATAAGAAGGTATAATGTTAAAATTGTTTCCATGGCAACATGTATGGGCAACCAGCAAATTAGGGGCTGTGAGCACGAAAATAGGTCACTCACAGTATGACCTACCTAGACAATAGGATTTGCATGCTTTTCATGTAATTGGAAGTTGTGTATTAACATTTTTTGACTGTTGGCAAGGCATAACATGTAAGGTGTTGACTTTGTGCTCTGGTATTAATGTTATCCTATATATTAATTTGTAGGTTAATTTTCTTTCTATATTTCATAGGCAAAAGGCTTAGAAAGAATAATAATGAAAAGCACTATTCTCAGTCTCAGTCCTGTACTGTAAAACTGTACACACTCCCCCTTTCTCCCCATAGTTACTGCGAGCCTTGAGCCTGAAGGCTACAATGATGCTCCTTTAGCTGTTTGTTTGAATTCAGTCCTGCTCCAGAGAAATTGATGCTATATCCATAAGCAAATCTACATGAGCACATTGACAGCTGATGATGGTGATACATCATCCTGACAACGAGTTTAGAGTATTGCTGGCATATATAGGTCACAGGCTGAAGTCAGATGGTACGTTTGCATTCTTTTGAAATTCTACTTGCATGAGAGTGATTTGTATAGAAAATTTAATTTGTACTGTTTCTGTCCGACTCCCCTTCCTCTCACTATTTCCTGATTCATCTATGAAATAATTGATTTTCTGTTGATTCTATGTTAATCAAAATGGAAATGAGCATGTAAATTCCACAGCATGGTGGATCACGACTCCTTTATAGCCTCTAGCTCAGGCACAGACACACACACCCTTTCATTGCACAGCCCTAGATGACTCATAATATGGTATTGCATTCAATTATCATACATTTTCAAATCCCAGAATTATCATTTACAACCAACATATTTGGTCATTATTTAGCTGCCTCCTTCTCCTCCTACTTCTTCGTTTTTGTGCTTCTTTCATCCTGTTTTGTTTGTTGCTGCCCAATGCTGTGTCTTTCATCTTTGGAATGGGAAGGAGGAAAACATTTGGAATAAGTGGATTCTAAGAAAATCAGAGAGTTGGGGAGTGAAGGATGGGTAGATGAACAAACAAACGCGTTCTCATTTTCTGACTGAATGCTGGAGAAAGGACCAGTGAAAGCGTAATCGTGGGAGAGCACGGTGGACTTCAAAACACAGCTGACAGACAAACTCTGAGAGATGACACACCTGATCAGTGTGTGTGTGTGTGTGTGTAAAGTGTCTCTGTGGTATCTCTGATATCAAAGTTGTAAGCATTGTGTTTTTATTATGTATTTTATATGACAGACGTTAAGGCATGGTGGATCACATTCATATCCATCAGGCACACAGAAACCCTCTGTGCTTATTTGGCCTAGAAATAGATATGTTCTTTTGAATTCTACTGTTGAATGCATTGTCTCTATAACACTGCTTCTCTTATTATGAAGTATAGGACTGTCTGAAGGGGACTTTTTGATGGAGAGAAAATTCAGATTTACATGCTCACAATGGGCAAACTTTTACTTTGTTTTGTTCCTTGACAGCTGTAACTGGATACAATATCATTTTAAGAAATAAAACCTTTGTTCATCATGTGAAAGATGCTTGGCCAGCAAAGGAAATTGTAACCTAAAGAGATGACATTTTTCATGCACAGACATCCTATGCATTCAGATGGCAGCTAGCATATATTGAATTTCAACAGGCCCGTTGCAGAAGCATTCGTAATACCTGCCACATTGTTTGAAGACTACTGACAAGTCAGTGGAGAAGCTGCTGAATAAATATACCCGATGAAATCTACATGTCCTAAATCTAATCTTAAGCCAGACTTGTCTAGTAAACTAAGTATACTGATATTTAGCAAGCTAGTCACTGACAGACTAATGTCAGTGTTAAGAAACATGGCTGAAAACAAATTACCAATTTCTGTTGTCGAAGTCAGCTGGTAATCATTTCTGAAAATGCAGGTATAGAGTGTGTTGCAGCTATGTTACATAGTTCTGCCAAAATTCTGTTTACTCCTCATAACTGCTGGTGCTTGACAGCCAGCTTCATTGTTGTGTGAGCTATTCATCATCCCACATTTCTTTCCATAACATTGAAATATCTTATTGTTAAATGTTAAATGTATCTTACTGCAGCAGACTGAGGGTATCCATGGTTATCTTGTTTTATTGTTGTTGTTTTTTAAAACAAATATTTTCTTTATTGTTTTATGGAAAAGCAAAGCGGCGCAATATCAGTATGATAAACCTGTAAGACACTATTTAAAGTTCAAGCGGCTTAAAATAAAATTTGCCTTTAAGAAAATGTCACATTAATATGACACCGTCAGAGAATAAAGGGGCAGAAGTTATCCTAGTCAAAAATAGCAACAGTAGCAAGTTGACTATTTAAGCTCAAAATCAGTCACAGTTGCTTGTGAGTGCAGTTGTGTTTTTGCTGGTGGGGTATAAACTCTGATTTCTGTGGTTTATTGTTCTGCGCATACACGTGTACATCTCTTTGTGTTTGTACCACATCTTGTCATCCTTATCATTTCTGACTTGCTTTTCTTTTAACGCGGAAAGGAAATGAAACAAGGGAAATATAATCAAAGGGGTGAGAACTGACTGGAATGCAGTACACGACCTTGCATCCACACACAGAGACTCGCACACACTCAAGACATCCACATGCAGTATAATCGCATCTCCGGAATGAAAGATGTACGTGTGTCACTTCTAACAGTAATTTATGCAGAACCTTAATTGAAAATTGTTATCAAAATCAATTTGGCAGCCTTTAATAGGATGAGAGCAAAGAGGCTGCAGGAGTCAGTTCCCTGGATGATACATTTGCTAGAAAGCGAAAGACAGAGTGTAAGGGTGTGCGCATCTCTATGTGTCAGTCAGAAAGTAACTGTGCTCTGCATAGTTTTGCACTTTGCAGGTTGTTCTGTGGTTGTCCGTCTGGGCAAGCTTTGTGTTTGATACCTATTCAGAATTAGTTCACAATGAAAAAAACAAAACCTTTTGTGACTTGAGTGGAGCTGACAAACCATCATTAGGCTCCCCCCATGGATCCATAATTATATATGTTAATAATACTTGTTGGATATTGTTGGACATACTTTTACTGATATTGTCAGGTACTGGAGTGCACACATAGAGTATATTTTAGTTCCCTACCGTATGTGATTGTTCAAATATCATCGTTTTTTTTTTTTTTTTTTTTAATATTGGGATAACAAGTGTTACAGGCAGTGGTGTAGTGCACGGTATACTTTGCAGTGGCAGTGGGCCAGTATTTATTGCAAAATCTGCACCTTTCCTGTAACTAATGTTCAAGTCAAGCAGCAGACGTTAAGTGACAATGTGGAAATACTGCTAGTTCATTTTTGGGTGACCTAAATATGCAAGAATAGTTTTACATGTCACTGTTTGTAACACAGGGCATTTATCCTCTGCTGGACAACCTGCTTAAAAAAACAACGGGGGCACAAATTAGGAGTATAGATCCTTCCCCAGGCACCACTGGTTACAGGTGTGTAAAACAGAAATATACACATAAAAGAGACAGTAGAACAGAAACACAGCAGGTGTGCTAAAAACTATATGTGTGTATCTGGGTTTGTGTGTTTGGCTCCACTCACAGTAGGAGCATCCATAGACTTCTATGCGCAGACCAATCCGCCCTTCTTCGCTCCAGTCCAGCGGGACGAGCCTTAGGAATCGTGCAACGATTCCCTGCTGCAGCTCATGCCGAACAGCGCTCTCTGAGTTGGAGTTCCCAGAGAAGGCCTGTGAATACAAACACACACACAGACACACAGGCACACACAAAGAAATTAAATACATCAAAGACACAGGCCTGCAGTCAAACAAGCAGCTCTGGGACTAGGAGCAAGAGTATTTGTTCCACTCACAACATCCTGGCCTAAAGGTGCACACTCACAAAACATACAAAATAATTATGACTCTACATATCTAATTGTGCCTGCCATAAGACAGTGTGACTAAAGGGGGTACAAAGAGGAAACTGCATATTGTATTCAACTTGAAATGTGACACTCAGTGCTCACATCAGTTCATATTTAGGCTGATTTCTGGGTCTCCAAAGATTCATAAGGGCTTGTTCACTGATGAGGTTTACAGTGCCTTGTCTTATTGGCACCGTGTTACACATTCAGTTAGTGCAGTCTCTGAAATCTCAGCCTCAGGAAACGCCATGTTGTCTACAAACAAAACAAATATGTACAAAGCCTGCAAAATTGTTGAACGTCTGTTGATTTATTTACATAACTATGCATACACATACAAAACAGTGTGTGAGACACAGGCTGTGTCTTTTGTGTAAAATCGTATCAAACCAATGTGCTTTCCTAACGTGCAGCTTTACAGAACAAAGTTTGTTCCGAAAGAAAGAAAAGTTGCACTAACAAGTCCTCCGATGTTTGGCATGGCAGCAGTTCACCAATGATGCAAACAGAGTCAGCAAAACAAAATAATACTACATTTGGCAGAACAAACACAACATTTACTGTGGCCACTCAGGTTAGGTTTAGGTGAGGCAACGTTTAGTTATTTTTGTGTTTCGACTAACTTTTTCTTAATTTCTGTTTCGCTGTGATAAGATACACTGACCTATTGGCTAAAGCAATGGCTCATTCTTATGAGAGCAAGGGCTGAATGTAATAATGTAACATGTACTGTATGCATTTTTGTTCATACAGTAAAAGAGAAACAAAACAGAGCGTAGCAGAAACTTAAACTCCTTTCTTCTTGTTCTTTCTTCTCCCCTCCTTTCCTCCTCCTTCTCAGTATGTCCTCCTTCACTTCTCCTGGCATATGATAGGGAGAACCTCTAACCATCCACTAATCCACCTCACCACAGTCCCTGAACTAGTTTTACTTCTGTGCTTTCTCCTTCTCTCTGGCACAAACATACACACCATGACAACTGCTGCCCATGCTTTTCTTCTACACACATATGCACAGAACAGTTGGCACGAACCGTTAGGGGGAAACATCATTAATAGCCTAGCAGGTGAGTAGACAAGAGCAAGACACTAGACAGCCATGTGTTATTCTAGATAAGACATAGTGGGTGAGGCAGAGGATGTGCGTGGGGGGAAAAAAAGCTCTGCTCAGACAGTCTGCTTTGAGCTGACTCCTCAGTGTGGTCACTGAGGAGTCAGCTCAAAGTAACCCAAGTATGTAGCCCTGAAGATATTCTATCTGCAAAGAAGGAGATGGTCAAGAGTTCACACTGAGCTCAGAGCCACCGAACTTCCACTGTGACAAGGGAGAGGACCTGAGGTGAGGTGTACTTCTGTCTCCGTGCATTACCCTCACTTTCTTTTTTAATCTTTATTTATCCAGAAAAGGTTAACTGAGCGCACAAACACACGTGCTTTTTTATTAGCACCCTGCTTCACATTCACACAGCGCTGCATGTCTCATCGGGGAGCCCTTCAGTATACTTTAACTGCAGCTTCTTCTCTCTGCAGGTGCACAGGTCTTGAAGATCTGGTTTAAGTGACTTGCTCAAGGGCAGCTACACTGTTTTCGAAGAAAACTACTACTGTACATATGTCACCAGTCATAAAGATGACATTTATAATAAATACTGCCAATGTCATATTCAGTGAAGGAACTCTTTTATTTTCTGAGTGGTTCCAAAGGATTTAATCATTAAATTCACATTCAGGAGCATATCAGTAGGGGTTTTATTTCTTTTCCTTGCGCACTGTATGACAGATATAAACAAAAACTTTTTTCATGCCCCTGAAAGCAGTTTGAAAATAAGTCCAATGGTGAGGATAAGTTCCAGGATCTCAAGTACATAAACAACAATCTACACATTAATAAAAGATACAATTAAAAATGGAAAACTACATCAATATTCAATTCACTTCTGGTAAACTGTAATTTTGAAAATGTTTCTGAACTAAAAAAGTCCTCAGAGCTGCAGAAAGCATATATCCCTGTCTTAAAAGTTAAGAGTAACTGATTTATGATTTATTTGATTTATGAGTTGCGGCATCTATGGGATGAGCTAAGACAAATTCACAGTTAAAATACCTTCAAACTGCATGCCAAGACATAAAAAGAACATCTGAAAGAAGGAAAACTGGTTAAAAATGTTCTTAAAACTGAAATATTCCTTTAATCACAGGGGCTAGCACCACCCTGTGGAGTTGTTTATGTATTCCTCAGATTCTCTCTCTAAAACTCATCTGTCTCTTCTCTTTTCCTGTCAAATTCTCCTTCACATCCTCTGCTTTCTATCACATATGTCCTTCACTACTCTGTTTCCAAAACGCCTGTGGTTCTGGCTCAGGATATGAAGCACACAAAGCACAAATGTATCACTTTGCATGCACACATAGAGGCACATATGCACACACACCACAGCCGCCCACACACCACCTTGCCATCTAAACCTTTCTGTATAGTTAAAACCTGATATCACCCTTAAGCTCATTTTCTAGTCATAATAATAAAGAATTCTGAATTCTGTATATCTACTGAGGATTTGGCTGAATGCATGCAGAAGAGTTTACTGCTTTATGCCCAGCCGACACTTTCCTCTTGTCAAGGTACGACAGTGGAAGAGTGAGCGAGAGAAAGGGGGAGATGGAGGACAAAACCATTTTTATTCCCCACCCAGAAGCTCCAACCTCCCATCCCGATTTCCCAGCTACGTTCTTCTATTTTTCTATTGTGTTCATCCCGCTATTCGCCACTTATCTGTACTTGGCTGAATGAACAGCTCAATTCAAAGGCATTGCTATGCAGAGCAGAGTGCAAACGGCAGGATAGGAAAGAGAGGAGGAGGATGAAGATGAGGAAGAAAGTTGCGTATGCTGAACACCTCGCAAAAGTCTGCTTAGTCAACCGTTTAATTCCCTCTCCTCTAAAGTCAAATCATTAACCAGAAAACCAATGAGTAATTGGGAATTTGTGTGTGTGTCACTTCATATAGTGAGTAAGTGTTAATGTTGATTTCAGTGGATGTGTGTGTAAGTGTTAGGCAACTTAAGAGCTTAGACACTTTGACGTTTTGTTTAATCAAGAACTGAGGTAATTTACAGCAACAAAGGCCACAAAGTGCCTGAGGCAACTTTCAGTTTTTACTCAGCATATGTGTGTATACATTCTCTTATACACTCAACAAAAACATAACTTTTATTTCTGTTCCCGTTTTTCACGTGTTTAAGTGAAAGATTTAAGACTTCTATTCACGCAAAAGGTTTATTTCTGTCAAATTGTGTTCACAAATCTGTGTCAGTGAGCGCCTCTCCTTTGCCAAGATAACCCATCCACAAAGACCCTGACAGTGTGCTGGGGAGTGTTGGGATGAAGTGCTTGTGCAGCATGAGGAAAAAAAAAAAAGTTTTGTTTCTATGGCAGACAATTTCTAACAATTCACCATTAGATTGATAAGCACGCTGTGGTTGTGTAAAACAACTGTGCTTAAAGCAGGAGGAAACATCACTTTTATACCTATTCTTCATTTTCTTTGTCAAACTTCGCTCCACCTGGTTCATTGTCTGCACTGAGGCGTGTTGTCTGTATAGGCGCTGAGCCCCGCCCTCTGACAGACAAGCTAGACTGACCACGAATAAGAGCAAAAAGTGGCAGAACTCACACCATTGTTTCAGTTCTCTGTTACGACAATCAAAGCTCAGAATAGACCATCACAGCCAGAACAAGCTTCTCCTCCATTGTCTTGGCTACCAGGGTGATGAGCCACATCTAATATATGATTGGTCATGAAGGAAGGCAGACACTCTCTCATCACTGGAAAAAAAATATAAAGTGCAGTTTTATTTTGAGGTACTTGTAACGTTTTCTCTACATAGAATAAGTATTAGATCTTTTCTTAAGCTAAAGAGTAGTGTATATGTATAAGTGTATGTTTGTACTACTTTTAAAATGTACTGAAATTCCATCAAAAAGAAGAAACTTTGTGCATTTGGGAATACTTAAAAGATTCAAACTAAAAAATATTTCCACTTTATTTTTTGTACTCCTCTGAGGATATGCATAATGTTTAAGAGGATTAAAGACTGAACATGTCGTGCTTTAAAAGTTTAAAAGTTATTAAGGAAAATCTTGGATGAGAATCAAAACAGCGCAGAGCTGTCACATGATTTTAGCAATCCATGAGATCAGTGGAGGGGAAAAAAAAGATGGGAAACTTGAGTTGGAAAATAAAAAATAATGAGGGAAGCTGGAGCTAGCCGGTCTCCTTGTTGAGCATTTGGAGCTCCAGGGCTTCTGCCATTCAAGACAGAACAAGCCAATCACTTCACTACAGCTGGTCAACAAACACCCCTGTGGTCTGTCTCACATGCAAACACTCAAATCGTTCCCCATGTAAACAGAGACAGATACACATGCAAGTTGGCATGCCTGTGCCCATGCACACATCCTGGCATACACACACACACACACACACACACACACACCTATTATCTACTTGTTCAGCCGCTCTCCCTCTTTCTTACACATCAGTCACTTATTCTCCTTGGCTGCATGTTTTTCATTTCCTGAATGTGCATCTGTCATTTCAGTCTGTGTCTGTCTGTTTGTGAGTCAGTGAATATCTATCTGTGTGTGTGTGTGTGTGTGTGTGTGTGTTTTTGCCTCTGTTTTGACAGCCAGAGACAGACCTTTCCAGAGAACAGATCTCCAGATACTGAGAAACAACAAGTGGAAGCTATTTTCTGGGGTGTGCTTGTTGCTGTTGGACCCGTTTTTAGACCAGCCCAGAGTCAGTGCCATTGTGTGTGTGTGTGTGTGTGTTGTTCCTTCCTAACAGAGGCAGGGGAAATCAGCCCGGTCTGGTCTGGTCTTTTGTTTTTATCGACAAGTGTACAGGACAAAACAGAGGGGCCATAGAGAAATTTGTGTTTCTGTGAAACCCTGTGGGTGGCTGTGTTTGTGTGGGTACGTGCCAAAGAAAACAGGACAAACTCTAGTGATGTTAAATTTAAGTCTATTTTAAAGGCAATTATGGTGAATTCTGAGAGTCACGGCGTAGAAAACATTTGTGTTCCGTTTAAAGAATGGATTAGAAACATCTGCTGTTATCATCGACAAATGTAAGGTCACTGTGATTCTGTGTGTGAATGCCAACAAAACTTGCTGCCACTGGTATATGTTGCAACTACATGATGCTTCTGGAGACCCACTTTAAAACTCACTTTAACTTTTAAATGTAAAACCTACCTTAGAGGTGTGATCAACTCCCACTAAAAAGCACCCATTAGACGAGTTAGCTCCTCTGTGTGGACATGGCTTCATTTACCCTCTTTCCAACAAACTGAAGCAGGTTATGGATCCAAAAAGTGGAAACTGTATAAATCTGACACCTTGTGCCTCCCATGGGTGGGTTTACGTTATTCAAGTCCCTTGCCTGGAACTATATGTCTGTAAAATACAGCAACTGGGAAGAGGCCTGAATTGAACTGAAAGAGATGGCTCAATGGGAGAGAATCCTCGTCTCCTCTGGCTAACCACTTCTCGACACTTGCACATAGAATTAAAATTCTGGGCTACACAGTCAATCAAGTCTCCCACTAAGGGTGGAGTCCACAACTAAGTTCTGCTGCAGGCAGAAGCTAAATGGATTTTTGATCTGGGTCTACAGCTCCAGACAGACTGAATGAATGAGGAACACGACCATGTGCTGTATCTTGTGACGTTTTTTTTCCCCCCTCAGTTTTGGTGATTAACCTATCAGTTGTTCTGTTTTGAATTGTTTTGATTGTCTGACTGTTCCTTGCTATCATCCTAAAACATTGCTTCTGCTAAGTAAGTGACGTTCCTTATATATAATTTTCACCAGTGGAGAGCTCAGCGTTTGTCCTGTTTTCCTGCCTCTTTTTACTCCTTCCTGAGATGCTTCTTTACTCTTCAGTGCTACTGTATTTGAGGAAGAACACTGAGCATTAACTCTGCATGTCTCCATGTTCTTACATTCACTCTATGTCCGTCTTATACTCTGTGCATTTTTATTGATTTCTGCACCTTAAATGGACATTTACATTTGCACAAGCAAATTTCTTCTCATGTTTTTTTTGTTATTTTATTAGAGTTGGCACATTGTTATATCCCTTTGTATCCATTACAGCTATGTGCTGGAGCGGTGCTCCTCAGTTCAGTCTCTCATTAACTACTCTCACCTGCTAAAAGGAGCTCCCAAAGAGCTGGTGACAAAGGGAAATGGAATCTCGTTCTTTGCTTCACATACATTATTAACTGAAAAATGAGGAAAACTTCCAGAACATTTCATGCTAATACTTTTCTATACACTTCCATTTCGGCTCATTAATTACCGTGGGGTAATCGGAAGAAATAAAGTGCTCTGTAAAACTCAGGAAACATTTTAGCATCCCACCGTCATCAGAATTTCACTCTCTAACTTCTAAATTATCATTGGTGTGCAAAATATTCCCCTGCACTGAATTAAATTTTACAGACAGTCAGACAAAAGCCCACACACAGAGGAAAAGAATAGAGCTTTAAGAGCCCATTACTCAGGCTGTGAACATTTGGCACCTTCTCTCCCCTCTGCTCACCAGGGACCAACACTGATGGAGTGAAGACTGCCTCCCTGACTCTGCTATAAAACCTCACACACCACAAGGAGCAAAGTCACCGTGATTGTGTGTGTGTGTGTGGACGTGACTGCTAACACTTCACTAACTCATGATCTGTGAGTGCATGTGTGTATTCACATGATGTTTGAAGGGGGCCAGCATTTTCACAGTCATTCATGATTGACTTCTCCTCATGCATCACACCGCCTACTCACTCAGAGCTCTGACATTAGCTGGAAGACCCATGAGAACCACTTGGAATGAGGCAAGATCTTTTCGTCAAAATGAATCACACAGACGCCACTCATCACCAACGGTCTTGTGAACTAAACAAAAAATGCTTTTAAGTGGTTACTAGGGCACCACCTGTGAACTGATGATATGAAATGGTGGTACATGGTAACAAAATCCAGGAGTTACACTTTTTAAAATGTAATAATGTAGAGCATTTTGCAATAACCAAGCAAAAGGGATGTCAATGGATGTATATTACATATTGCTTTCTATTACATTGTGTCAAGGTATGACATAATGTGTTGCTACAAGGTGCAGTTTGACTAAACTTTCCAGTGCCATGTCTTATCCACTGTCACACTAGTACAATGTTCATGTTCGTGACAGTACTATTAAAATTTCATAGCAGCCACTCAAGTTGTATCACAAAAGACGTCCATGACCCACCGGGGAGCGTCCTCCCTATCTATTTCAACTCATCGTCCTCGTTATTCACACTCAGCAATTTTTAATTTCCATACAACTGTTATCTGGAATGGAGTGAAGTGACATTAAAAAGAATGACGTCCAAGCTCTGTGAAGTTACTGCAGCGGATCAAGATACAGAACCAAAAGTTGGAGGAAACTTTTTATCAGTGCAGATGAAAAACTCATAATCATAACTGCGAGCAATGTGTTGCTCTGTCGTCTGATTAGTTAAAGTCAAACATTTTTTGGACTTTAATGCTGGATGTTAATGATGATAATTAATTTACAATAGCAAATGGCAACAGTGTCTGCTGTGAGTGAATGTATTTGTGTGCGCCTCTTATAGAAATTTATGTGCTAAGTCAATATGAGTCAAGATCAAAAGATGATAATACCTATTAATACACACATCAAACTGAATACTAAACCTGTTAAAGATCTTGCATTAATATCAGATGAGTACACCTCATTTCCTCTGATGTAAATAAACCTCATTTGATCCCCTCCCCAATCCATTGCATCAGCTGGCATCAGTTGCTGTTTGGGTGGTAACTATGGATCATATTCATCTGGGATTTGACTCATTACGTTTCATCTTCATAACCGCTGGATTGAGTTGAACAATGCATAGTTGAATGCATTCCTATTCAAATAACGTTTTGTAACAGATGCTTATTTTCAGAACAATTAGTAAGCACCAAGAAAGTAGCCATTCAAGTTTAGTTTGACAAAACAGCAATGATTGTTTCTCTTATGATACTGGAAAAGCAATCACTTATATGTAAATATTTCACTCTATAGAACATCTATCATCATGGCAACAAGGATAGTGTCATTGATGTGAAGCACCACCTACAGAGCAACAGAACACCACCACCACTTATCCTGTGGCATCTTGACAACATAGCAGGAGTACGGAGGTTTGGGTGGAATATTGAATGACTGAATTGATTTTGAGATGATTTAATTAAAGACTATTATCATTGAAGCATCTGAGGTGTTTCTTAACAGCAGTTATGTACATGATGGGGTTGCTGGCTAGATTGTGCAGTTAGAATTAGAGAAAATAAATGTAAATATTTAAATATTTCTATTTACATAACAGGTCCCTGTTTCCTACTCCTCATATTATCACAGTGAGCCTGACATTTAATTCCCTCTCCTACACACACTACATCCTGGAGCTTCAGAAGGAAAGGAAAATGGTCAATGCTTTAATCATGCAAGACTCATCATCAAGTGACACGAAAATATAACCGCGACGCTTTCAAGAACTGAAACAAGAACGCATAAAGCACAGTAAATACAAAGTGAAACTAAAGTAGCACTCTGGCTGAGATCTGGAGCACTCCTCTCAATCACTCAATTACAAGCTGACATTTAGAAGGCTGCAGATTTGCCCGCTAAAGATGAATTTATGACTGAGGTACGAGCCAGTTACATTAGATTTTTACATCAAAGAGATCTCCCCAGAATACTTGGGTATGATGGAGCTATGTACTATCTAAAAAAGTGCATGACATTAATGCAGTGCGTGTAATTTATGCTAAGAAGCTCTTGGGTTGGGTTGGCTCCCAGTAGGCAGTGGTTGAAGCTCATATCATTTAACCACAACATTCCTGATTTGTCATACTCCTTTCTCATTCTATCTCACAATATCTCCTGTCCATATGTACATTGTCACTGTCCCATGAAGCATGAAATATACTTCATCATAATAAAGAATTTTTATTCATATTTGCTTTTTTTCATCTATTTCAGTGCTAAGGACAGTAGCCTGAGGATTTTTCTAATTGTATAGCAGTTTACCAAATTTTTATATGTACACCTCTTTTATAAGCATTTTAATAGCTATACACACTATTTTATTCTTTTTGCCTTGTCCTTGACTTTTTGGTCCAATGCATTAAGCACACTTACTTCCCAGTCTTTCCTCCTAATGTGAGCCCCTCTAGATAAAAGTGTCAGATGCCTAGATGTAAATGTATGAGGCACTTGATCTCTGTATTTAATCAAATGCAAAAATGTGGAGGATGATTTAAATTTGAGAAAATCACTCAAGTTCAAAAAGTCAGCAATGTGCTTTCATTTATCTCGTGGCTTTTCTTTCTCAGAACTGAATGTCACATATCACAGATGAATAAATGAAGTTGCAATCTTTCAAATGTGAAAACCAGAGGTGGAAAGTAAATACATTTTCTCCATTGCAAGTACAGTTATACTCATCCTAATACTTGATTATTTCCATTTTGGCTTGCTACAAGCTAGGCTTCTTGCCTTCTTACTGTTCACCTTTAAAGCATGCCTGAGTCTGGCTCCATGTAATGTAGCAGACATGTTGACACCTTATGAGTCAGCCTTAGGTCCTCAGGTGGATCCCTTCTGGCTGTTCTTACTTATTTAGTTTATCATTATACAGTATGTTTTTATCTTATTTTTATGTATTGTTTATTTTTAATTCTTAATTGCTTTATAGTGTATCATCTTTTACATGTATTTTGCCAATACTGTGCTTATTTGTCCTGTTTCAGAATGTAATGTTGGATGAAGAGATTCTCTTCATTTGCAAAGTGCACAATGCATTCTGGTTGTTGTAGGATCTTTAGAGCCAAAGAGAAATCTAGAGTCCTTTTTCTTGGGTACTAACTTCAAGAGCACATTGAAATGGGGGGGACTAGTTTTATGAATTTGTCCTCTTTTCAGGTGAAATTCCTCTTCATAGGCTACTAGGTCACTGGAAATAGAAGTGTTTATCTTACCACATGTGAAGATTCGAAATAGTGATACTACTGTATGATATGTGTTAGATTAGTAGGCCTGCCAGAGTTATGGGTAACTATAATTTACTTGGCTTACGCCTTATGCCCTGGTTTCTTCAAGCGTGGGCCAAAATGGCTTACAGGCCAGCTGACAAGATAACAAGGTCAGTAATGTGTTTCCAGCACAGAGGCTTTAAAAATTATTCGGCTCCTATGCCACTGTTAATCTCTAAGATCCTTTTTCTCTGTGATGTCGATTTACAGTAAAAGATGTATTTTATCTCTTGTGTTTTCGCCTACTGCTTTACTTTTCTCTGAGGGAACTGCTGTTAAGTGCCAAGATACCTTGGTGAAAATAAGCATCATTTAATATTGAATACTGTAATTAATTTACTCCATAGACCATCACCATATACGGTATTTTCCTGTGTAGCTTTTTAAGTCAGTAAAAAGTAGTTCCCCAACAAAGACACACACATGCAAAATGAATCTACCATGTAGAGTCACATGTAATTGGGACATGAAAACGACTTTACAATAATACATTATGGAAACAAAACCAGTTGTGTGGAGGCGGTTTTGGGTAACATGAACCACATTAATAATTGTCTTAAGACCACAAATCGCATATAGGGCTATTTTTCTTGGTCCAGTGAGAAACTATTATTAACACATCCCCTTTTGATCCTATATCAGCTTGAGATTTGTGGCCCTGGCTGTGCTAGTTTATTGGATACATACATTACTGTCAACTGACCTGGTGTACGTGCAGATTCTCATCCACATGAATTAACAGTATGAGACAGGGCCTGCTGCTGGCATTATCTGAATAAGGGTTATGGCAAACAAGTTTGTGGAAGTAAAATGTGACTTAAATTTTTGTTAGTTAATTGAGTTTTAATGTGCAGTCAGTCAGAGATTTTTTTTTTTTACTATGTTTTCTACACACCACATTTAGATGTTCCCACAGAGACACACATTAACTCATGATGCCGTAACTCTGAAATGAAACTCTGACACGTAAACCCACAAAGACATTAAGATGAAATGTTTCCACAACACACACATTTCAAAATAGCAACAAACTGTTACCTCTCAGTGAGTACTGCAAATCTCTAAAACACACATTGCACTATAATTCTTGCAATTGTCAATATGTTGTGTGAAGTGACGGTTTTCAGAGGGTGAATAAGTAAGTCATTTCTTTATTGGCATCATTGCAAGAGTGCAAATTGTCAAACAAACATAACCCTGTACAGCTCTAAATAAACACTGTTTTGTCTTCAGCATTACACATCAGATCATATCATATCTATCATATGTATCATTTCGGTCTAACAAATGCATTTTGTAGCACCTTTGCACATTTGTAAAGCATTTTCTGAGAGATTTAAACGCTGATTCTGCTGACATCTGCTTGCCATCCTCTTTGCATTGCTGTCAGCTACTATTATCAATCTCTGTATAAAAGGGATGGTGCATCACATGCGCAAGTGGGCGCATGTGTGCATCCCGGTGATACAAACAATATGGACCTGCTAATCATAGACGTCATAAACGTCAAACTATATTTACTGTAATATTTAAATAAGACCTCAGTAAGATATTGCACAAATCCATTGCACGTTCCATCACAGCCAATGTCTCCATTAATCCAAATTTGCAAGTATTGACAGCATCTTAGGCATTGTCCTCTGTTAAAGCTAGTATTTTAATTATCACAGTAATTCATCAATGTCGTTGTGAGTCCTCAGTAGTACATTAGTAAGGCATTAAAACACTATTTTTCACAAAACCAGAACTGCAGTTGCAAGGTCTTTACCAATTATCCTCCCCAGTGAGTCACAGTCACAGCAGTTAAGCTAACATCGACACTGTAGCTTTGACTGAAAGTATTCCTCTCAGTTTGACAGTGAAAGAGTTAAATAATCAGCGTGCACTAACGGCAGGCAGTGATTGGTGTTCTTGAATAGAACCTTCATGCATAAGACTGCGGGACAGGTGGTTTTCTCTCTGGGGATAACTGTGTGAACCTCATCCAGCAGTGAATGGGATTGAGCCGAACGTGATTGAATGGGCTGAAACAGGGTCTGATGGTAACAGTGTGTGTGTGTGTGTGTGTGTGTGTGTGTGTGTGTGTGTGTGTGTGTGTGTGTGTGTAACATTAGGTTGGCTTAACACCACACCATCCCCACCCGTCCCTTTGATCAATAGCACTGATAGCTCTGATATTATTACCACTTTCAGACAAACGAACACACACACACACAAAAGGTTTAAACTTGTGCAGAGGCAGAGATCTTAAGCTTTAGTAGAAGCATGTGTGCATCCATGTGTGTGTCCAAAAGCCTCTTCTAAATATGACAAGAGTCAGAAAGAAACAAATGGCTCCAGTTTTGCTTGTTACTGCACTGGGTGTTATTGATGGCATACGTCCAACTTAAAACTATTGGCTCTGTATTTGTTTACATAAGCAATATTTTGAATTACACTGGCAATAAATTAAAAAGCAATATATATGTCATACATCTAGGGAAAACAGGAACAAAAAATGCTGCTATAGTTACAAAAACATCCAAGAGATGAATGTGTTTTGGAGTGTTTGCAGAAATATTAGAATCAATGAGTCAGAAGGAAAACACTTCTGAATAAATAATAATTGGTAAACAATTATGATGCAGCACACAAAAACAACAACTTAATTTACTTTTAACGGTAAAAGATCCATATTTGTCACAGCAACCATTAGTCTTAACAGTACTAAAAGAGAGAATAATGATGAAGCTATTTGAGGCTGAATGCAGAGCTTAATTCCCACGTACAAAAATGCAAACATGCAAAAAAACAACAACCCAAAAACAAACACTGTACACATTTGTATGTGTATGAAAACACACACACACACACACACACACACACACACACACATACTAACTAAAGCTTTTTTTCTGTGGCTGGTAAACAAAATTAGCAAACAAATGTCAGATCTTCTCATTAATCGGTTGGAGGTTCTCTATGTTTAAATAGAAGACATGCTCACAGCAAAGACCCGTTTTTGCCACATTTCATAAATAAAATTTTAAAGACATTGTTAACTCGGCCCTGCAATTATGCTTATCAGGAAAAAAACTAAGCTAGTGTACCATCTGCAACACGCTGTACCTATTAAATGCTTAGGTTGTACAGTAGGTTGTTAACGACATGATTAGTGGGACTGTAGAGGGCAAGCATTGGGCGCCACTTACGTTTAATATTAGTGGTAGGGAAAAAAAATGCACCTGGCTGATAACATAGCAGAAAACCTTAGTGTATAGTTTTAACAGGGCTTTGATCAGACTGAAATTAGAAGCGTTAATGATTATTTTACAAGTTTAAGAAAGGGGATCAGAAAGAAAGAGGCGTTTGTGAAAATTAAAAATTAGCTGCCAGTGTTATTGAATATTTAACTTTAGAATAAACAGATATAGCATAAAAATATTCAAATTGTGCTGTGTGTGACAGCAGATGCTCTGAATGTAATTTAATCTAAGCAAAGAGTTACATGTTTCATCTGTAGCGTTCGAAAGAAGCACACATTTTTTTGTCTTGGGCTAATCAACAGAAAACTGAAAAGCAAAGAATTACATAAACAGAACTGCAACTGACAATTATTGACAACCAATAACTAAACAGCCCTGAACTTCTAATATAAGACATTCATTTGAGGTTAACCTTTTTTAATGCAATCACTGTCATACAACAGAATATTCTTTAATATGCATCCTGTGTCTATGGTCTGTTGTCTAATAGTTTTTCCTTTTATGTATACTGCCTTTTCCTTTACAGTATGTCCTTGATGTTGTTTTGTCCTGCTTATGTATATTTTTTTATTTCTTTCAGCCTTTTAATAATAATAATAATAATAATAATAATAGTAATACAAAATTTCAGCACAGGAAGGTTCTATCAATGCTCATAACCAACCTATCAACAAAGATTCTCCTCAACAGAGGAGAATCAGGTGAAGAAAAAAAAAAAAATCCTGTCTGACTCCACCTGTGAGGATAAACATGCAAACAGCTCCTCTCCTTTACTTTCAGGTTTTACATTTCTGCTGACTAACTTGGTGTATCATCAGTATTCATGACAGGCTATTCTTCTCTTCTCATCTCCTCCACAGCTGTTATCACCTGTAGCCCTTCACCATACAGCAACAGTGAATAGTGTGGGGCATTCACTTAGCTAATGATCACAGCTTGTCAGATGCTCAACGCAAGTGCTTGATAGTGCGGTCACAAAGGTCTGTTTCGTTTGCAGTGTGGCACAGACAATCATTCATACAAGGTCAAGGAATGAAGTGCTAATGGCTCATTTCCACATGTTGTTCTTAGAATGTATTTTTCATCTAGAACACATCAGTGCTTGAATAAGGTCCTTGGTTGAGGTGTTACATTTGGTGAAAATTGAGATAATTAATTGATGAATTTTTATGTACACCACACTGTTTTCCTCCCACACCTGGATATCTTCTCTGAGTACTCCTCTAACTAAAATATTTCTCTTCTGCACATCTTGAGTCATAAATTCATTTTTACAGTAAAAATAATTAACAGGGGAAATAAAAAATAAAACAATGCATGAAAATAACTTGGGATATGGTTACCTCCAATTATCACACAATAAGACTCTAAAAACAAACCAAATATAGAGCTTTGTCTTTGATGGTCTTACTGTTTTTAGTTCCCTATGCGACTGCCTGCGGGCATGGCCTATATGCACACACGTATAAGTATACCCACCCACACACACACACACACACACACACACACACACACACACACACACACACACATTTCTTGTTCACTCACCCAAATGTTTCCGTCTTGGTGATATGGTTTCCAGTTCCTTCCTGTGTCACTGTAGAGGAGACGATACCGCGTTGTCCAATCGGAGCTACTGTAGCGGCCCTGCGTTGCTATGGCGCTCACCTGCTTTCTGGAACCCAGGTCCACCTGTAACCACTGGTAATGGTCACTGTCCAGAGGTGACCATCCACCAGCACCTGCAGAGATATTGACATTTTTTTAATGAGTGAAAAGTGAGGCTATCTTCAAACTTCTTATATAACTATCTGTGAAATGTTTTAAAGTAAAACAGCTTGACCAAGATTTAAATACACAAAAAGCATATAATAAAAATCTAGACATTTTTTCTTCAGTTTATCTTTTAAGCAAAACCTATTGCACATACAGACTGAATTTCTGCTGTCCACAGGCAAAGAGGCAGCGTGGTACCTTCAATAATGACATTGTACAAAGGGAATGTTGAGCTGTAGTCTATCCTATTATTAATGGTCAGTGTCCAGCATATAGCAGCTCAGACATTTGCTCCAAGACAGCCACTAGAATAGCGTACGAGTCGAAATGTTTTATTAAGAGCTTTGCATACAGGGCTGGAGCCTACTGACTATAAAGATGTTTCACAAGAATGACAGAACACTCTTCTTCAGTATCATATAATCATTCTCAACAAAGCAGGCACCTCAATTTCTGAAGGAATGGCATTAGTATGTATGATATTTCAGGTTGGATTCTTTTCGAATATTGGTATTCAAGATATAATATGACATTTTTTAAATGCTGGAAATGCTGTCATTCACATAACTCCAGATATGTTCAGTTTCATCTCAAAGATAAACCCGACCAAGAATAAAACCACAATTAGAATGTGAGCACAACATTCAAATTGTGTTACTGATGATACCCATTTATCACAAAGTACTTACACGGAGTAAAACACATTCCCTAGATATGTAAATAAGGGAAAATGCAAATAGTCAAGCACAAATTCAATCCACTTCATACTGATAGTTACGTATGGGTGTCTTCGCTTATTTCCAGCTATGCTCTGGTTCAATATGTGCATATTTGAGTGCAAATTAAAGAAATTGAAATTTCACTCCGGAGGAACATGCATTTTCATTTTCAGTGCACACATCTGTTGGAATAGCTTTTTTTCATGCATCTCAAAAAAGACAATAGACACAGACTTTACTTGTTTAAATGTTGAGAATGGAATTATTTGACCTCCCCTTTACATTTTTACATAGTGTTTATAAGGTTGACAAATATACAAAAACAAAGTTCCCAAGTTGAACTTCTATGATCCTTTTTACAGGAAAGATGCACTAAAGTTGGAAAACCTTCCACTGAAGAGAAATATTGCTTTGAAGAAAATGACTATTTCTGAAAGCATCAAAGGAGAGCGTTTCAATGCTATTTTCCCACGGCTACCCAGTGTCAACTGTTGGAATAGATGGCTGTGTTTGTTTCGTAATCAACTCAGTGGAAGTCAGCGTCCTTGTGCCAGCCTGAAACCTCATGGCTCTGCCTTCATTTCTAGAGAATCACTCATGTGTCCTCCAAAAGTTGTCCCCTCCTCACCTCCCTGTGTCTACCTGAGGCAGGGCCAAACTCCCCTGGACCTTGCAGGTTAAATGAGCCTCAGGTTAAATGATGCAGAAACAAAAAGAGCAAGGGAACTGCTAGACAGAAGGCAAAGAAAAATGCTGGACGGGATCCCACTGACCTGTTTTCATCTGCCATCATAACATACTGTAAGAGGAAAAACAAAGGCGTGATGCCAGCATTGTATGTAGGCTACTGTGGGAGCAGTCAAACCAGTGTAAAGAAATACAAAAAAAGAAAAAGCACAAAGGGTGCATAAAACACATGTAGAGACTAGTGCACACTGTTGCATTCATACACACACACACACACACACACACACACACACACACACACACACCAAGCATTGACAGTGTATCAGTGCAGCAAAGAGCCGAGCGTGTGACAGAATGCAACTGTGAAATGATTATCGGGAAGGCTGGGTGGTGGATGGACTGCAAACTGGCCATGTCACGGCCGTCTCCTTTGATTCTCTGTGATGGATTTTTTTCTGAAGGACACAAATACAGATTAAAAAAAAGTGACGGGCTGAAAGCACAAGTGAAGAATAGTGACTGATTTAAAAAATGACAGGGAAAGAGAGAAAACAGAAACATGTGGACAAGGTGAGAAAAAGGGAGATAGTGAGACCAAGAAAGCACAAGAGAGTAGGGAGAAGAGCACCAAGTGTAGTGGAGGAGGCATGAGAGATGATAGTCATATGATAAAATAGAGGGTGAGGCAGTTCGCGATGTATCCTCCCATGACAAAAATCCTATATCTTATCCAATTACAGAGCCATTACACTCCAGCCCTGGTCTTGACAGATAACCAGGGCCGTATCAGTGGAAACGTCAATACCTCAAAAACCCGTTGCAGCAAAGCCATTCCCTTGGGGGGATAAAACACTATCAGAAGGAGGAGAGGGGGCAGGGAGGGAGAGGAATTAGGTTAGGGAGGGTGATTGTGATAAGTAAACAGACAGTAGAAAATAAAGATTAAGAAAGCACGCTGCAGTGGACAATGACCAAGGCAGTGTGACACTACAAACACTACAAAGACTAGTGAGAAGGTGTGTATTGAAGGGGCGACAAGAGAAGGTAGAAGCAGAAAAAAATGAAAATGAGGCAGAGAAAGAGAGATGGATGAGGTGTGGAGGAGAAGGAGTGATGAGAGAGGATTTTATGGCTCTGATATTGGGGAAGCCAGGAGATGAGATAGCATGCGGATGGGATGAAAAAAAAAAAGACCACAAAGGAAGAAATGTAGTTATGGTAAAGAAGGTGATAGATGAGGCCAAAAGTGAAGAGGGGATGGGGAACGGAGCAGAGTGAAAAGGATGAGAAACTTGGGAAAAAGAGATAAACTGAACCCATTCAACACTGAAAAGGGGACACCATCAACAGGGAGCTAGACTGCAGGTGGGTTCAAATGACATGGAAGAGAAAGCAAAGATTGGAGAAGTTATGGGTAGAGTTCAGGACAATAGGGGGAAGTGAGAGAGTAATGGTTAGAATATATGTGCAATGTAGTGGGCCGTTACTGCACATTTCTCAAAAATAGTGGTATATTGTAGAAGCGGGTTTGCAGCTAAAGGATTTCAGTGTCACTTCTTCTGAAAGTTGAGCCAAGATTTGTGGCTCTATTTCTGTGTCCTCAAACATGACTGACATACCCACACAATGAGTTGTCATAACAAGGCGTCTTCCTTTTCATTTGGAATGTCACCTCTGATGACAGATAACTACTTGAGACATGTTAATGGCTGCATATGAAATTGTTTTTTTTCTTCTAAATGAAATCATCCCGTGCAGGCTGACCTGGTATGCTGCCCTCCATCCAACCCTGTGCTTCACAGTCATGCGCATTCACACTGTGAAAGTGCAAATCTAATTATCTACCACTGGTCACTGAGAAACACGAAGTAAGCAGCTGTGACACTTTTGCACATTGTTTGAGGCCATTTAAACAGTCGTTACTGTTTGTATTTCAAATCTCTAATATCCTCTGCCCTGCGGTACTACTTACAGTGACCACACTCCCACCACCAGTGCCAGATCAGCAGGCATACAAACTAAAAATTGAAAAAAACACAAGAGGTTTGTGACACGACTGCACATTTGTATCCCTTTTCTTCACCTCAGCAACTTCACACTTCCCTTCGGGGACTTCTTGAGAACTTTCCATATACTCCATTCTAAACCTGTCTGCCAACTTTCTGGCCAGTCCCACGCCCATCTGTCTCTCAGTGGTGATAAGTCACACTCTGTATATAGTATACCTACCCACTAACACTGCCTTTCTCTCCAGATTGCTGTTTGCCTTCAAATGCGTCACCTGAACCTGCACATGCATCTGATTCCTGCACATGCGACCTCTGTTTAAACCTGCTGCTTTTACCTGTAAGCCCATTTGTCTGCCATTATTCAGTATAGTTCCTTTTACTCAACATGATCATTTGATCCACCGTCCCAACAATCCAAAACTATTTTAACATTAGAATTATAACATTTAAAGCCAGATTAGATTTTTTTCAGGCATCGCCCTCTCTTTGCTAGAGCTCTGCAGTTTTACTAAAATGAACGAGGAGACTGGGTTTTTGAAGAAGTGCTTCTGTCTGTTTAAAGGGTGAATGAAAGGACAGGGTGACGGCAAGGGAAAAAGGGTTGAAGAGGACGGATGCAGTAGAAGGCATGTTAGGGTTATAAGGTTACCAGAACTAACAGATGGGAATGAGAGAGACACAGATAGATTGAAAAGTCTATAGAGACATAAAGGTTCAAAAGATCGTGCAAGTGAAGACAGGCAAAAAAAAAAAAAAAAAAAGCAATGAGACAAGAGAGCTGTGGGCTAAAGAGCTTGATGTTAGAGGTCAGGGGAGGGACAAGGGACACAAATAAAGGATGTGAGGGGGGAAAAAAAAAGAAGTGACCAGAGAAGTGAGATGGGCAAGCGCTGTCATAGATTGGAGAGGAAGGTAAAGGGCTGGAAAAAGAAGAACAGATGAGAGGTGAGAGGGGAGGAGGGGCAGCTGACAGAGGTTAGGAGAGGGGGGGATAAGAGTGATATATTAAAAAAAAAAAAAAAGAACAGAGGTGCAGTGAAAGGTGAAAGCCGGAGGGAGAAAGGGGAGAAGCGAGAAGAGGTTGACAGGATAAAGTGGAGATGGAGGAGCAGGCTGGCAGTGGGGGAACGGAAGATGAGAGAGCGAGAGTGAGTGAACAGGAGCATCGGCGAAGGAAAGGAGGAGGAAAAAAGGAAGGATAAAAGGGAGGGGTGGAGCGTCGGGGGAATGTCGCTGTTCTCTCACCTGTCACACACACAGATGTTTGGGGAGGAGAGGAGGAGCAGGTGGAGGATAGGAGAGAGAACAAGGGAGCAGAGAAGGTCAAAGAAACCACCTCAGAGGAAGAAAAGGAGAAAGAAAAATAACAGAAAAAGATCAGGCGATAGAGCTCAGGACAAAGGATGGAGAATAAGAGCAATTCAAGAGGAAGACAAAGTGAATAAAGCATCGCAAGGAAAGGAAGGTTAAATCTAGAGGAGCACAGCCGCCTAGATTTTTCTCCATTTAACCTGATAAAAGTTTAGAGCATACTGCTGATACCATGTTGCTTTCTGTATAATAAACACAGAGCATCCATTTATGCGTGAGTGTGATTTTTGACATTTCTACACCAAGGGATTAAGTAGAGAGATGAAACAATGGATAAAAACACACATTTACATGTAATATATTTGTCCAAACAAGATTATGCTGAAATATGGCTGAGTTAATCAATTAATCTGCCACATGTTCAATGTTTGAATTAATTTTTTCAGTCTTTAATGAACCAAAAAAAAACAAAACCAACAAAAAATATTCACTGGTTCAGCATTCTTCCCCCGCGAGGATTTGGTGTTTTCTCTTGTTTGTTTGTATATTTTAAATTAAAAAGTTGAAGTTTTGGACTGTTGATGGACAACAAAACCAAGTTAAAGAGACACCCTGACCTCTGGGAATCTATTTGACATGTTATTGACTACAAAATTAATGGATCGATACAAAATAAGAGATTAATTAATAATAGCTCAGTCCGGTAGATTGAACATATTCTAATGAACATAAAAAAGGCAAAAAAAAATCCAATCAGATGTTCTCACACCAGGGAAATTCACTGGTATTGATGATATTCATTCGCAATTTATCAGCCCATTCTGCAATGGCTTAAAATCAGTCTGTAGGGAACACCTCTATCCTGTATGGCTACTCGATAGTACTCCCAGTTCCTGCGGCAACAGTGATGCTTGTGATTTTTTTTTTTTTTTTTTTTTTTTTTTTAACATCTTAGAAATCAGATTAATCTACTACCTGAAAGGTACCCAGGTGAAACTGTCCCTGTGCAATGCCCTTCACACGGTCTGTACTGGCCAAATGGAATTCAAACTGAGAGGATCCTTCGGAGATAAAAGAGCCAACAGAGGACGACAAACATTGCTGGGATTTCTCCAAGCTTGCAAAACAAGGTTTAAGCTATCTGTGATGACACAGATAACCCAGCATTGTAGCAGTGGTAGCACAGTTGGAATCATACTGATATTTGTGCTGATTATAACCACAAATATTCTCACACAAAAACATGTGGTTCAGATAAATGTATATATGCACACACACAGAGGTGAAACAAACCGTTTTTATCAATTGTTCAGTTTTTTCCTGTAGCATAAAAGTAGTGTCTGTAGGCTGCAAAGTGACCATAGAAGACTAGTTATTGCCCATTTTTCACGGAGAGAAAAACAATAACAATAAACATACAGTAAAAGCTAAAAAAAGTCATCTTGGGAATAGGGAGGGGGTGGGGGGCATAGATATACGCCACCAGCAATGTGCTGACTAAGGAAAGGCAGGGGAATATAATGGAGAGAAAAATCAAACCTAGAAGCGCCCCCTGGGAACCACTGCCAAAAAAGGTTGTCTTTTGAAACTGTCAACTAGTACAATCTATGTAGATATTTTTCTGTGTATCACATCTTACACATCACGTCTGTTCAAACTGTTTGAGAAACCCTCAGCTATGTGTCATTAGACCAAACCACAGGCAAGATATGAAAGCTCGCCTTAGTTGCTTTGAACTTGAATCAAACAGTGTTCCAAGTTCAAGCCCCATCTTTTCTGTGCTCTGTTCGGGCTGTCAAGTTGACTCCCTCCTCTGTTGTTTTTATTGGGCATACAGATGATCAGAGCTCCCATAATTGGACAGGTCACAGAGCTACCCGTCACTTCTGTGGAGTGAACATGAAAACATACATATAATACAGAATGAGAGCATAATCTACAGAAAGATAAAATGTGACCTGGAGTGTGAGCATCTGTGTATGTCTGTTTGATGATGATGACAAAAACGATCTTTTACAGCCCAGCAGGGAAAAAAATGTGGTTTAAATTCAACTGCCTCACTGGATAAACGTTTTTTTACAGAACTAATGGTAAAAAATAAGTCAGACCAAGAGAAGAAAAGAGTGAACGGTGGAGAAAAGCACAAGGAGCAAGTGAGCAGCAGAGAGCAGAACAGGAACAAAAGAGTGAAAGTGACTGAGAGAGTACAAAAAAGGAGATAAGGATTTACAAAACACAGAGGTAAAAGACCCGAGTTCTGAGAGTGAGTAATGGAGAGACAGAGTGATTTTGGACGAGTGAAGAGCAGCAAGTGACAGGCATGACACACAAAAGTGACAGTGGCAAAGCAGAGCATCAAACAAGAGAACATCTCTCCTCTGTCTTACTCTCAGTGTGGGAGAGTGTGTGGGCGCGCGCACACATACCAGAAATCTGTTTCTGCGCATGCGGATTTGAAGACTTTTGAGGCTCTGCATGTGCTTCGGCACCCGAGAGAACATGTGTGAGAATATGTTCATCAAAGTTGCCGCTTTTCATTCAAAACCACATTAACACAAAGTATAACATCTTAATTAATTAAGATGCGAGGCCGCCGGAAAAAGGAAGCAGAAAGAAAACAGCTGGTTAGCCCCTCTGCTAGTACTTCATCTTTCTGTCATGGAGCAAAGGGAGCGGATGGAGACAGAGTAATTTAATTAGGAGCGGACCGCCATTATCGATGGATGACTGCAACGGCTCGAGACATCAAACAACTTTGCCAGATGACAGAGAGTGAAAAGCAATGCATGGAAAGGGAGTGGGAATCTGGTTAATTGTGCAGCAAGTCAGAGCGCAGTTGCACTGTCGTACTGTGACATCCTGTGTTTGAATAAGGAGGGATACAGTGCAACTTCTTAAAACTTTGGGAAAACTTTTAAAAAGCATGTATCAGGGTGAGAATGTGAGAGAAGAAAAAATAGATAATGAGGTCTGGGAAGAAAGAAAAGGGACAGGCTGAGAGAATGAAGTGTGGGATTGAGAATGTTACTGTAGAAAATAGAAAAGTGCATGGAGAGAAAATGAGATGGAGAGGGAGAAAGGGATGGGGGACAAGGACGTGATGGAAGGTGGAGAGGGATCAGGCAGAGTGGAGGAGAGAGAAACACGGAGGAAGAAGGATAAGCAGAGAGAGAGAGAGAGGGGGAGAAAAGAAAATGGAATATAAAGATCAGTGGCCACGTGTTTGTGATTAGCGGCCCAATCTCATGCTTGGGCACGTCTGCGCAGCACAGAAACGTGGGCACACGTGCACGCTCACATGCACGTGTGAGCCTACAGGAATATTCACACACAATCAGTTCACCCATTCCTCTCTCGCTTTCTTCACAAACAGAAGGTACTCATTGTTTTCCCGTGTGCCAAAGCCCAAATCACTTTTGGACAAGTATTTTATGAATGAAGGCTATGTAAAAATAAATTATTATCAAGAACAGTTTCCATGGTGGCAAAGGTAATAATAATAATAATACGCACAGACATGAAAATCTTATACTTTTTTTGTGAATATATAAGACTTTAAAATGCTCTGTAAAATCTGAAGCTGAATTTCAGTATTTGCTCATACTGTGCACATAGATGGCATACCTCCACTTATTACTGCTCCTCGCTAATCTTCATTTCATTAATCCTTTTCTCTGTTCTCCCTCTTCCAAGAACTCCTTTTTCACCACGTCTTCCATTACTCCTCACCTACTCTCTCCATTTTTTCCATATACCTGTATCCTCCTCTCTCCTTTTGCTGTCACCCTTTCTATGCCTCTTCTATTTTAACCTGTATCCACAGGGCATCTGTCTTAAGCTGGCAGTACTGCACACAGCCTTGTGTGAGGTGCAGATCACAGCTCATGTGGTTGCTATGTGACTACTGAAATCCCATTTGGAGCTCATCACTCTTTTGTTAAAAGTTAAAACAGAGATCTTTAAACATTTTCTGGCACACAGCCCTGTTTTTTAGGTCTAAAAATTCCCATGACCCAAGCAGTGAAGCAGAATTGTCAAAGTGTCATGTGTATTTGAGTATGGCATATTTTTACAATCTGTTCTTGAAGGAGCATTCTACCATTTCTAACACGTCAATGTCATTTTTTCAGTCAGTCCATGAACCCATGACAATAGTTTCATAATGCCCGAAGAAAATTAGAAGAAAATTACTGACCTTTCTCTCTGAGAAATCTTGGACTTGGGCACTACAAATTTGGGACCCTGGATATTGAAAGACATTAGTGTTTACCAGGAGCTGAAAGGTCTAAGACACTATTAAAAATATGCTATTTAGTTGCATCATAAGTGTTTTTGTCCGGGGATTTTTGAGCTTGATGCATACTAGGCACTAAAACGAAGATAATTTGGCCTCTGCAGCATTCATTTTGGTCATATTGTTAAGCTGTCACGTCTTCCAGCCTCAAACCTACTCATCCTATGTGGCTGAGAAACTGAATTTGAGATGTGAGGAAAACATTTGTCTCTAGACTGTATTAACTGTCATTTTATCTCTCTCTGGCTGTCCCTAACTGTCTTTCTTCCTCTCTCGCAAACTTTTCCCAGCGCTCTCTGTCCAAACAGACCAAAGCATTCTGGCTGCAAGCGAGCAGCCTTACATTTCCCTCTGTCTGACACTCTGAGATGTGCAGGGTCGCATACATACACCAGCGCCAAGGCAAGACAGCGAGGAGGTGGGAGAATGTACATGTGAGGGACCATAAGAGAGAGAAGGGAGGAAGAAAAGGATGAGCAGAGGTCAAGGAATGATTGAAATGAAGTTGAGAGAAGGGGAAAGGAAGAAAGAAACAGAGGGAATAGGTGGACAGATTGAGATGGGTGGTGAGGATATGATATTAAGAGATGGAGAAAGGGAGATGAAAAAGAGATGATGAGTGCACAGAAACAAATGAAGTGTCTTTATCACTCTGTTCTGTCTTTAAAATCCAAAGGGATACACAGTTCCTGATTGAGTTATCCTACCACTTAAATGATAATGAAAATAAAAATATAGCTCATACAGCTAATGTAATGACAGACAACAGCAACTGACAATTAGACTGAGCCGGTCTTGAATAAGATGGTGTCATTTTATAAACACAGTAACAGCTTGAGAGTGATTTTGTTTTTCAAGCAAAGACAAAAAAAACATTTAGTGTCATGATGATGAGTCTGTTGGTAAAGAATGTGTTTAGTTTCCAGGAGCCAGACACAGGACATTTACAAGCTCTCTCTTCCAAACAAACACATAAATAAAGCAACGTGCACAAGATAATTCCTGTTTAGACATTTATACACATATGCCCACAAACATATTCTGCATGAATAGAGACCGCTGTGTGTGTGAGTGTGTTAGACAGCAGTCACATGAGCAGGCAGGGTGGGTAGCAGGGGCCTGGTGGCTGGCTGGCATACAGCAGACAGCAGCCTGCCGGAAAATCATTATGGCACCATTTCACCCCTCACTTTCACGCACGCACGCACGCACGCATGCACGCACGCACGCACACACACACACACACGCGCGCACGCGCACACACAGGAATGTGCACCCCGAAATGGATATACATACAGGCGCACACACCCTAACACACACATCCCCATAACCTAAAACTCTAATAGCTGTCAGCATTCACAACACAAGCTTAATATGAGAAGTGTGTCCCATTGATTTTGTGCCTTCCCTGTTACATAGCACTGGGAGACTGGAGTAGATGAGGCTTTTCAGCACACACTCATGCCACTTGTGGCACATTTGGCTGCCAGTGTTGTTACTTGGAGGCATGAAGTTGCAATCTTATGTTTTTGTGATTGTACATATACTCTATGTGTGTGAGTAGTTATTTGCTGCTTTTCATGAATAAATGTGCAAGTGGGCACAGTCCTTTTTTTTTGTCAATGTTAAGCAATACAGCCACTAGAGGGCAGCTCACACAGTTTCCTTCGCTCCAATTCACTCAGTTCATTTCAGTTTCATTTAAATCTTCCTACTTCTGAAGTAACTGTTTCTCAATATGCATGGACAATTTAATACCATACTGATGTTTTCAATTGCTCACCAACTCCCTAAACCTCTCCACCATTTATAATTTTCTTTGTTGTATCCTACAGTCATGCATCGCTATAACTATTAATTAATTTAATTTCCCATGGTGTTGCTTTGTACTTCTGTATCTGTAAGCTTTCACAATACAAAAGTTTTGTCCACATCTGTATCTAATGATGAGCAAAAATGAGCCCTTCGAGTGTGTAAATGCAAATGTGTCACTTGCAAGCTTGATTGATTATTTGTGTCCCTGTATGGACATATTTTGTATTCTGTGTTAGAAACTGACAGGAAAATATCTTGCTTATTTCAATTTTGAGCAGATAAATGCATTTTCTTTTTTAAAAGAAAAGCTGAATTTATAACACTAGCCCAATCCTCTTGGAGAAATGTTTCTAAAGAAGTCACCTAATCATCCCTTCCTGCAGAACTTCTCTGTCTTCCTTTTTCTCCTTTAATTTTAGCTTTCACCCCTGTCATATTCTGTATGCTAACGAGGTGTTGACCTCATCATCCGAGCACTGTGTTATCCTCTAGAGGACACAAAGGCATAAAGAATGAGGTGAAGTTTTATAGCCTTTTCCCTCATTTCCCCCTGCTTTAAATATGTATCCATTTTTAGACATTTAACATTAAGTCAACACGCAATAGAGTTTGTCAATTTGTTGTTTATCACAGTGGTGGTCCAGACTGTCATATACTGTTCTTTGGATCACTGAAAATTGGAGATGTGTGAGAACTAGGTCTCAGTGGAACATGTTTGGCTCCTAATTACATGTCAAAACTGGCAGGTAGCGAAAGAGCAAGAGAACTGAGTAGTTCTTTTTTTGGCAGTAGAGTTGTTCACTGCTAAACAGTACAGAGACAGTGCAACATCTGTGGGTTTATTCAAGCCAAAGGGTTCCACCAATGTGTTTTTAGAATTTGAACCACCTGAAGAAGGCATTTAGTCTGGATAATAAATCCTGTAATTATTTCTTAGACGTGAGCAAATCTGCCTTGGGTTCACAACATTTCACATTCTGTTTAGCTCAAATTAATTTAAAACATTTTCTTGAATGAGTGACGGGATAATGGGTAGATTGATCGGCATTATTCAGAAGTGCTTATTCCATGAAACTAGTCCTTGATAGATAGAAAATAAAATGCTAGACTAAATGACTTCATTCAGACTTTGTGTAAATGCATTTAACACTGTGTCCATGTGTCACTGTAGCTTTTCTATACAACAACAATCCCCAAGGAACAGGATTTTTATGCTTTAGCCATTCCCAGAGGACCACCATCCTTGAGGAGATTGATTAAAAGAAAGCATGTGGGGAAAGCAGGCACAAGCTGTATATTTACACTCATCCATTATCGCTGCTGTTGACAAGTCAGTCTTTATTTCTTTCTGTTTTTTCTTCTTTTTCTTTTGTTGGTGGGTGTCACTGTTAAAGTAGGGGCAGTCCTGTCCTCTCTCAGCAATAATTCCATTGCCATGATTAAACACACCAGATTACCTTGGCGGTATTTGCTAGCTCTGAGCTCTGTTGCCTCAGCTGTAGTGTGACTATATTAGATGGAAAAGTATGAATTATTAATTTTATAAACATAGAGGGGTGTAATTGTCTGGCCCTATCTCTCTCTGCTGTGGACTGATGTGGAAATGAGCTCCAGACTGAGTTACTGAGATAATGACTGGAGCTGAGGGAGAAAGAGAAAGAGGGGAGGGAAGAAGATAGAGAATAAGTAAAAGGAGAAAGATGGAAGAGAGGAGGAGGAGGAGGAGGGTGAGAGCAGCTGGGCAGCATGATGAAGCACGCCACTCTCTGAAGGCTTGGACATTTACCTCTCAGTGTGTCATTCCTAAAATCATTCATAAATATGTATGCACATGTTTCTGAATTACATATTTCCTTTCTTCTCTGTCTGAACCATTAGTATATGTATACCTCCTTTTTTGTACAGTGAGAGCATGTTTTTTTTGTGTGTGTCTTTGTACATGTTTGTGCCTACCTCCTCTCTTGTTGAGCTTAGCATAACCGGGTGCGTATCCATTGGAGAAGACGGACGAGCTGGTGAAGGCTGTGTGGGCCAAAGGGGAGGCTAGAGCCTCGTCACACTTCTCTGTGTAGAGGGAAAGAATGTGAAGACCCAGGGAGAGAGAAAGAAGCAGAACAGGGGAAGGGAAAAAAGAAAGAGAAGAGAGGAAAAATTGGACCGTTGAGAAGAACAGAAGAAGGAGGAGGGAAGAGAGAGAGAGAGAGAAAAAAAGCAAAACATTAGTATATTTTATGTGAATATGAGAATATGTTCATGAAGTAGTTTTCAGCAATTCAACATTACAAAACTGTTAATTAAATAAATTATTTCTAAGATCTCCTTAACTCAATTCAAGTACTCTCAGCAGAAAAATCTGAATTCTATTTATTTTCACATGGTTTCACTCAGCGCTTAAAAGAGACTTGCTCACAAAAGAGCAAACACAACAATAGTCAGAAGTTTGAATGAAACTGTTTGTGGATCAAAAACCAAGTCAGGTCAGTCAGACTTGAACACAGGGGCATTCAAAACATATTGTCAGTGCACTCACAAGAGTGTAATGCAAAATATCCACCATAACAAGCAACCTGGCCTTGACCAGATGCAGATGCATAAATTGATTTAGAGGAAAGGGAAAAACAGTAAAGAGATATGTGAAACAAGTTCAACCCTGGACTGCTCCAGTCCCATGAGATCAGATTTAACAATCAAAGGTCTGATCAGTCTTATGCTCCATTCGCATGGACTCAGGCAGATGGTAGATGGCAGACTGACAACACCTTCTAGATGGGGCAGGAAAAACAATCCGAATGGCAAGACAGCAAATCAAAACATGTGTGATGATATGTTGCTATGGTGATGTCATACTGTTTACAAGGAATGTAATACAATTCGCATCATCCAGATCACCCATGTCTTCTCAAGCTATGTAACATCCATTTGTAAATCTAAAAAACTAAATCTAGATGTTGATGCCAGCGCTGAGAGCGTAACGCTGTCTTCACAGGTCTACGAAAAAAAGCTGAGGGAGCAGCTGATTCTGCTGCTCACTAAGACCAGGCAAATGGATCAGGTCACTCCAGGTCTCTTTACACTAGCTTCCCCATTTGTCAAAAAGGTTGTAGTGTTGGCTTATAAAGCACTGATGGTCTGGTATGCTGTCCTCTCAGATCATCTGGGACAGGTCTGTTTACTATCCCCAGATTCAAAGCTAAACACAGAGAAGCAGCATTCAGCAATCATATCTTGAAAAAAAAATTAGAAAATTCTCTTTTGTCAATTCTTAGTTCTTTTGAATTGGTTAAATTCAGGACTTTCAGGGTCTGTTTTGTTGAAAAAATTCCTGTATGTGCTTTTTATACCCTTTTTATTGCCTTGTTTTTCCATTTCTAACTTATCTTAATGCCTTTATGTCTTATGTAAAGCACTCTGAATTGCCTTGCCGTTGAAAGGTGCAATACAAATAAATCTGCCTTGCCTTGATTCACATACGGTATTATCACTTCTTAAAATTCTGTTAAACCCCTTGTCTTTTCACTGATGTTTGGGACAGTTTGGGGTATATACTGTTTGCTGCGGCCAAGAATGATATGAACAACTGTGACTATGGTTTTGTTATCAAGGCGAGATTAGTGCTGTACAGCAAAGCACTGCTTATTTTCTGTGTAACACAGTGTGGTCCTGCTTTCTTATTCACCTCCTGCAGTACATTTATGGGTACTGGTTACCACAATATAATGCTAGAATGTTAAAGTTCTTGTATGAAGTAAGTTTAAAATACTCTAATTAATTTATCATCTAAAACGAAAGTGAATATTTTAATGCAAGAGCTTTATGGTGGCCTTCTCCACAGCATATACACATGCTAATTTCCACCTGTTCAGCTGGATGAACTCTGGATCCAGTGATTTGAAGTAGCCAAAGAAAATAGTCAGAAAGAGTAGTGGTGCTGACCAGTCCAAGCTGACCTCAATATCAACTCACAACTCCGAGCACTCTCAAAAGAAATCCAAGAAAGCAACTACAGCAATAGTAGGAGGCACATAAAGGCAGCAAAAAACACCTCAGACAAATACACAAATATATTCTTGACACACACATACACACATAGAGTCATGGAGTTCGCCCCTTTCACTCACTCATAAGCACAAACACACTCTTTCAGTACATTAGGTTTTTACGTAGAGAGAAATTGTGAATGGTCTGTCAGGCCAGGTAGAAGCAGTCAATAGCTTTTTTTTTTTGCTCCACTGTTTGTGTGTGTGAGCCTCTGTGCATGTGTGTGTACAGTATCTACATGTGTCTGCAGTGCACTGTGTGTGAAAGTCAAAGCCGTGTTACTTTTTTGGGCTGCTGGCTTATTAGACATATTGCTTTGTGTCACAGGTGGGCCCACAAAGGAAAAAATAGCATTATCAACACCTGATAATGTATGTGTGTATATGTTTTCTATATGGAAGGGGGAATGGTCTGCAGCCTCCCTCTTGGCATGGAAGAGAGGTCCATATGTTACATCACTGCCTGTTTTGACAGGTGATACACACACTCACACATGTTTTCCATTATAAACATACAAAAAATAATGAGGTCTCTGGCACATTGACCTTGCTCTTGTGCAGTAGTAAAATCCACTAGGACGCATTAGGTAGCAAGCTCACCACTAAGGACATGAACACTGATGTACACAACACTGTTTTGCAAGTAAAAGACTTCTTCTGTGCACACAAAAGCTTTATTTTACCTTAAAACGTCTTTACAAATCAGTTAAATATGTGTTAGTGAGCACTTCTCCATTGCCAAGATAATCCATCCACCTGACAGGTGTGACATATCCAGATATTGAGAAAAAAGTATGATTATAGCACAGGTGTGCCTTGGACAGGTCACAATATAGAGTCAATCTAAAATGTGCAGTTTTATCTTGGGGAAAAAAGATCATTTGGCAGTGACAACAGCTCAGTTCCATTTAATGTCCCAGTAACAGTGACAGGGAACCAGTACACACAATAGACCTCGCCTAAATGGAATACAGCTATCATTGATACACGTGAGTTTCCTGCTATGACATGTCAAAATGTCATAGCAGGAAACTCACATGGGGTGTGGCAGTAGCTCAGTGGGGGCTGGCAGTAGCTCAGTGGGGGGCGGCAGTAGCTCAGTCCATAGAGACTTGGCTTGGGAACCAGCGGTTGGCCAGTTCAAGTCCAGCATGGACCAAAATATGGAAGGTGGACTGGTAGCTGGAGGGGTGCTAGTTCACCTCCAACTGCTCGCAGGGCGCTTCTCAGGGAGGCTGCCCATCACTCCACCATCTCTTTCCACACTGCATGTCTATGAGCCTTTGTATGTGTGTTCAGAGTTAAAATGCATCTAAAATTATAACTGAGTGAAAAAAGAATTTCCCCGTTGAGGGATTAATTAAGTATCTCTTCTTCTCCTAAAATGTCTGCTGTGTAATGAGTACATTTGTTTTCTAGTATTCTTCTGACTTGCTTAACCTGATATTCTAACAAAGACAAGAGTATCTTGGTATGCAAAAATGGATTATCCTGGCAAAGGAGAAGTGCCAACTAACATGGAATTTAACAGATTTGTGAACAACATTTGTGAGAAACAAACCCTTTGTGTGCAGAAAATAAGTCTCAGATCTTTTACTTCAATTCAAGGAAAATGGGAGCAAAAACCAAAGTGCTGTGTTTATATTTGTTGAGTGCACATTAGAAGGGGAATATCAAAGGAAGTGGGGTTAGGCAGGAGTGATATTATACTTGAAGAACTGTGTCATAAAGTCATAAAATGTGTTCATATTTGGGCATATAAGGGGTTATATTTACACCTTTACAACTGCTTCTAGCAGGAATGGACATTTGCTTCTAATGGGATTTGGCAGTCTGGGTCTTTCTATTGTAAAACAGTTTGTAAGCCATGCAATGGAGTGCAATGCTTTCAAACTGACTTAGATGAGTGTTGATGTTATTAGGTGCCAGCACACCTAGTGATGAGTTGGTTATATTTTTGCCAGAGGTGCACCGCTCTTGCAGCAGCAACTGGTCATGAAATTGGGAGAAATCTTAGGGTCATGCTCAAGTGTCTCAGAAATTATTTTTGCACCTTAATTCACGAAGACAAGACCCTGCGACCCCACCCCCAATACAAGCACAAACGCACACAAAGACATGCAATATGTGTATCCATCCTTCTGCACTGACCCACAGAGACACAAACATAGACCGGACTGAAGCCGATGCAGCCATATCCACATTGCCTCTTATTCATTCACATACAATTCCTTTCCTGCAACTTCAGTCTCAAGAGGTTTCACAATGACTTCTCCTAGCTGTAAATGAACATACTTTGTCAGTCACACACACCCCCACGCATAGAAAGACACAGAATTGCTTAGAATAAGGGCTGGGAGGGAGGGATGGAAAATACAGTGCATTCCTTCAGTGCCTCAAGTTATTTCCTCTGAGCCCTCTTAACTCTCTGATGGTGGGGAAAGCCACTACGTGAAAGGACTTCAGTGACTGGATAATCCGTAATCAACCTGCTAATGCTCTTTTACAAGACAGAAATGCTTTTGAAAACAGTAAGAAAAATAATGCAGCATATCACTGGCTGCATTATGTGTGAAAACATGCTTTGGTAAAAATATGTTTTGCCTGTGAAATCAGAACCCTCTATGCACTCAGCTATTATCACATAAACCTCTTGAAACTAAGGTTTAACAGTCCCTAATTGTGATAATGGCTATCCCTCCTGAGGCAGTGTTACAATATTACTGGATCTGTTTACAAAACGACTGATTAGATTTAAATATATTTTGCCCTTATGCAGCTTGCATTGATTTTGCCACAGTACATGTGCATTAAGTATTCTGCACAGCATCCATAGGCAAAAGCTGATCTAAAAAAATCTGCAGACATGTTCCACATTTTAATGAGGAGGTCAGTTTAGCCGCCTACACCTCATCCTCTTTGCACCTCTGTCTGTGCAGCTCATTTCTTCTAGATGTTGTTACTGGTTGTGCTGATTCCCCGGTCTCCTCCTGTTCTAGTTTCTTTATGATAACATATGATGGATCCCTTTCCTTGTGCACTGTACAATATATCCATTATCTGAGTCATATGTCTGCACTCCATACCCAGAGGGCAATCAATTTGACTCCCAATTCCATCTTTAACATGCTGCTTGTATTCATGTGTGGATCAGTGACAAATACAGCTACAGTGCTCTTGCGTCATAATGTATGACACATAAATACAAGTACATGTTTGGTTGCTCCTAAATGCAATGTTCATAAAAATGTTACATTTATATATCAAAACCTTCAGAACTAAGTCTGTAGTTAGAATCTATAGCTATATAAAAAAGTGGATTGTAGCTTTTGCCTTTGATGTACAATAGCCCATTATAATTCAAATTTCTTCCATTAGTCAAAGATGAGGCCAGGATCTCGGTAATTTTCCAACAATGAAACTGAATTGCTTCAAAACCTCAGCAGTTTATTGCTTTAGTACTGTGCTGAAGTGTGCAACAAAGACATATAGAGTGCATTTAGTCCACTGAGCTGTCCTAGTTCACTTGGTTTCTTAAATGGAAACCTTGATTCTTCCTTTAACACATGAATGTAAAAAGTAAAACTGACATGACAACCACTTTAACTTTAAGGAAGAAGACTACTGAGGTCTTGAAACTTGAAAGAAAATGAAGCTTCTTGCACTGTGGCAGAAATCACATTTGTAGGTGTTCAAAGAGAGTTCAAGTTCTTTTGTTAAACCTGAAGCACACCAATGATGAATGGCAACATTAGATTCTGCAGTGGATAACCTGTACAGTGTGTGGCTACAGTGAAGCACACGCACAAAAGCAAACTGTGACTCTTATGAATGGGAAAAGCAGAAATCTGTGTCTCGTAAGTGTACAGTTGTCAGCCAAGTCAAAGTTAAAAGTTGTGTGCACTGTTCTTTGTAAAGTACGGTTAGACTCACAATATTTTCAGAACACTTTCACGTTTAATCTTCACTGATAGGAGTGTTGGACTAGTCATGATGACGGGAGAACAACCACCAGCAGTGAAACGCTTTGCTGTATCTGAATTGTGTGAATTTGAAAGCCAAGTTTCTGCTCTCTACAACAACACAGTAATCTGAACTGTGGAAGACTGCCACTAACTTGAAATATCTGATTTGGTCAATAATAACACATACACAGTATGCTGCATTCAAACTTGCAGAAAACTGAAACTACAGGGCTAGAACTATGTGTATCAGGACACCCTGCTACCTTGCTAAATGCCTGAGCTTTTAGAGCTGAGTAGGGAATTTGGGTTAGGCTATGGCCCTGAAATTACTTGCAATAAATCTGACATTGTCTGTTTTTAAGCATCTTAAAAGGAATGCACTTTTCCCAACAACAGTAACACGTAAGGGAATTATTGCTTTGAGATGATTAAATAGCAGTACAAGGTTTTCCCACACAGATATACTCTGTGTGTGAGAGAGAAGAGAGAGAGAGAAAGGGCAGTCTCTGTGTTTATCTTTGTTACTAATTAATCTTTAAAAGAGATCTAGGATCCTGAGCATCAATAATTCACTGATACAGTGTATCACAATGCAGCCCACATACTGTACTCACGCAATATTAAGAAAAATAGCTTACGTGTACGCTTAAGTGTATCAATTAAGTAATTGAAGAAAGACCCACATGCACAAGTGCAACACCTCCCACAGTGCATACTTGCTCAGTGGAACATGACCAGCATCTGCTGTGTAAAAAAAAAAAAAAAAATGCATGACATATTCATGAATGCAGACCACATGGTCATACACTCAGGACTCAAGTGTGAGATCGTACCTGCTGATATTTGTCCATGTCTCAAGTGCAAAGTAGGGTTTTGTATGTTTAGGTACTTTAGGGCAAGCAAATGACTACAATATCCAAGTGCAAATGTCAGCCTATTCCCTGGGGAGCGAGGGACAGATAGTTTTACGCATGATTGTATGATAAGAGAGGAGAAACAGGTAGGGGTAGTGAGGGAGGCTGGGACAGAGAGACAGTGATAGGCGAGATGAAAAAAAAAGAAGGAAGACAGAAGGTGAGAGCACAGAAAAATGGCTTCCTACCAAAGTCTTCTTAGTGACATTTCCAGCTAAGTAAATAACTAGGATGGGGGAAAAAGCAACCGTGAGATGTGTCAGCTAGCTGCCACCATTTGGGAGCACAGCCATGGATAGACACAGTTTGGCCAGCTTGTTCAAAGGGCTTTACATTGCTGCCACATCTCTGGAGCTAAAGGAGTTGGATACAAATAGACCATAATACTTCCAGGGAGAAATTCACAACATCCTAAAGATCAGTTGGCATAAATTCATAGCTAATGCACCCACAAAACAGAACTTTGACATCCAGAATGTGGCATAACAACATGGAAAGCAGCCAGGCAGCCAAACTCCTTTAATAAATTGTCATACTTGCCACATTGGCCATTCAGGAAAATATCCCTGACAGTGGCAATTTACAAGTATTTAGCACAAAGGTCAAACACAATGCATTTCTTGAACAGAAGAAAGCACTCAGTAGAGTGCAGATATCCACCGGGTGTGTCCTGTCTGCATTAGACCCGCCCATACTCTGCCTCTGATTGGCTAACCCTAACTTAACCAATCAAACTTACAGAGGAAACAAGCATAAGCCAATCAGAGACAAAGTAGGGCTGGCAGTGAAGATAACAAAATTGGAAATTGATATATTTTGTAGCATGCCTATATTTTGTGGATCATAACATATCCTGGATGGATATCACAGTCAATGGTAGTAAAAAAAAGAACAGTTAATAAAATAGGCTTTTTAAAAGCTATGAATCACTTCAACCATGTTAGGTCTTTGAGCATATTTGCACAAAAAATATTAGGCTTATGGGTCCAGTAGTATGGATGATTAGCTGCAGACAGATACACACCTACACACACACACAATCATATATGATCCCCTCCAGGCTTACGTTTGACAGAAATAAAAACTGGATTAGACTAAAATAAGGAAGAAACGAAATTTGGATTAGATCTGCTAAAGTCTCACCTTTTGTATGTGTGTTTCAACAATGGGGTCAGTAAGTCAGTCAGCCAGTGAAGAACATTCAATGTTCTTTGCCAGACTGCTGAGCAGACTACACATAAATCTGCTATGTGTATTTAATGACCGTGAAACCATTGTGTGTGGAGTTTTGGTATGGGGCTGTCAAATCTGTCCTCTCAACAACACTGAATGCTGAAGTTTGGGGACTTGGGGGCTCTTTCTGGACTCAAGTCATGAACACAGTGGAAGCCGTCAAAAGTACCAACAGCTGCATGGAGATGCAGTCTGATGCAGTCCAAACTGCCAGAGTGAGTGTGAGAGTCTCCGTCTGTGCATGGCTTTGGTCTCTGGTGTGGCTAGGAGCAGCTAAGGTCTCTGCTTTGTGTTCCACATGTTTGCCCACATTCACGTTTCAGTTTCAACAAGTCCATGTGGAGCAGACTGAGAGGTGGTCTTTAACTAAATGTGTTATCTGCTGTAGAAGCCTCCTGCAGTGACCTAATTTCTGCTGTAATATTTATAAACTCAATATAGTCCATCTCAGTTATTTCTGTCTGATCTGCTGTCTAGTAAGGATTTTATTCTAGGAGGAGGAGGAGATGCAGGAATGAACTACTGTAGCTGATTCTCCAAGTGGCGGGTAGTATGTATTTTGTATGTACTCAATGTCGATACATTTGGAAATGTAGGACTGTTTTCTTGACAGCCTAATTTTGTTTTTGTCAAACCAGAAAATATTTCTTTTCTGTTGCATCAGGAAACTGACACCCTCTGACTGTCACACATGGCGGCTACAGACTGTCTGTACTTAATGGCTATAGCTGTTTTGTTCAACTGCTTTGTAATATATAGTATAATTTCCCTTGAAAACTAAAGAAATATGGATTACAAAAATGCTTTAAAACTCACTGAAGCTGTATGTCTCTTTCATGGGGTCGCAGAGAAAAAGTTTTTAAAAAACGGTCAAATAGCCACTCGCTAATTAGCAAGCAGTTACATATGCGTGTTGCCCTGTACACCTGGAATTGCACAACAGCAAGTCCCTAGTGGGTTTCACAAAGAGGTATAGGACACAAATTAACAGATGTTCCACAGCATAGAAAAGGCCTCAGTAATTGGCATTACAGATGGCTGTTCCTTCAGTACAATTTGCCATTGGCTTTGCTCTAAACAAAATTGAAGGAAACCGTGTGTGACTCACTGACTGTATGACATGCGATTGTCATGGACACTTCATCAGGGTGGATGCTGTAATTTTACTAAGACATGTAAAACGTTTTCCCTGTGGAGACCCATAGTAGGGCAATGGAGCTGTTTTTCTATGAGTGGCTTCCACTATAGTTTGTCTCATGCACATGCACACAGACACATGAGCATGTGAACACCAAAATACGCTTCAACATGAAGGTAAAAAAATGCTGGGATCAATAAACTTTAAAAGGCGATCTTTGCCAATGTTTTATGTAGGATACACTTCAAGGATGCACACAATGCATTATGGGGAGCAACACTGAGTTTGTTTACAAGAAAACTCCACAGGGCACAACTTGAATGTCAGCTGTCAAACTATATTGCATTACATGAAAAAAAATGTGGTGGCAAGATCTTTGCATTCGAAAGGCTCTCTTGAACAGGTGACCTTCAAGTGTTGGATGTTACCACAGTCAGTGAACAGAAAGTACAACAATCGTCAGATTCCAATATATATATATATATATCTTGCATAAAGAAGTATGGTGGTTATCAAGAGGGAAAGTGCTTTCAAGGCTTTTTGAATTACAGAGGTCCAGATGTTTTTACAGGAGACAAACTTCTTCTTATCAGATGTTTTCAAAGATACCGTGTGCTCAGGAGGTAGAGCGGGTCATCTACCAATCAGATGAACGGTGGTTCAATCACTGGTTCATCCAGCCTGCATGTCAAAGTGTCCTTGGGCGAGATACTGAACCCTAAATTGCTCCCAAAGGTTGCACCACTGATGCGTATGAATGGTTAGCTCCTGAAACTGATGAGCAGTTGGCACTTTGCATGGCAGCCAATGCCATCAGCGTATGACTGTGTGTGAATGAGATTTATATTGTAAAATTGCTTTGAGCGGCTGGAAGACTAGAAAGACGCTATATAAGTACAATCCATTTACCATTTGGAGAGTTTTCTATCTGACAACGTAAACCTTGATGATGGAGTCAGGGACAACATCATTGCACACCTCGTCTCGCTCAGACAACAGTTCCACAAACATTCTCAGTGCAGACTGAAGCAAACAAATGGATGAGAAACCTGTTCAATATCGAAACCTCTGAAATGCCCAAGGATTTCACGAAACATTGAAGTCTGTCTTCAAAAAAACAGACGTTGTTGGACTGGATACAGCAACACAGTGAACACCCTTTATGATTTTCTGAGGTGGTACACGGTGTAAAGAACCACTGAAGTAGGGGATGGCAGTGGAGTGAATAACAATCATCTAGACCCCAGGATGCGAGCCCCATTCAATTTCAATTCACACAACACCTGGTGGGAATTAAAATGACCATTTAACTCAATGGCAAGTTGGCAACATTTCAAAACGGCAAAAAAGTTGCGAGAGGGAAGAAGGGGTTATCGTGTTTTTAGAGAAACAAAACCCTCTCAGGAATAGATATTAAAAAATGTTGGTGGATTTCCATTGCTAAAATACATGTATTCTCTAAATTACATGATAATGAAGTTTTCACTGAGGGAAACTCAACCAACTATTCATGCTCTTTTTCAATTTAAATCTCTAGTCTCAACCGCTGGTCTCAAAAAATTCTTGTTTTTCAACTCAGCTCTTGAAGAAAGATGAGTCGCTTCCACCGTATCCAACTCTCTTCATGTTTATAAATGTATATAGTGTGTATGTGGAATTTCACTCACTTTGCCAGAGGGTGAGCTATCTTGTTATTATATTCTCTACTTATTCATCTCTCTCACACTTCTATCAACCTTCTTTATAGCTTTCCTCTCATTTTTTATGCCCTTTCCATGTCAGTTCTGTGGGTTTATATTTGAGTGGGTGAATTTGGAGCTGTAATTAGCTATTTTTTGCTCTTTCCTTCTTGGAAGATGTTTCATTAAAAAAAAAACACAATCTCTCCTCATGCTACTCATTCTCTCCAGACACTTTCACTCTGGCTTTTTTCTCTTTCAACCCTCCCATCCCGACCACTCTCCAACTACCCACCACCACTGCCAGGCTTGCCAGCTCTTTGCTTGAGCCGTTAATCTAAATTTTTTGGTCCAGATTCATTTTTCATGTCTTGGAACCCTCACCAAACAATTTTTGTCAACAGATCTGATGCCCTGTGCCAATGTGAGCACAGACCAAGCGCATAATGAGATGTTTTGGATGAAACAACCACACATAAAGACAGACCTCCAACCACACATGCACGCACACACACGCACATGTACCTTTCCTTCCCTGCTTCGCTCTACATTTACATTTATTCACATTTAAATTCAAAATGTCTCCGAAGTTGAGACTTACAACATGTAAAACGCGCAACAAAACCAGAAATATAAAATGCAGGGCAAGTGGAAATTGTTTTTGGGTGTCAGCTAATGGTGGTCATATTTCAGGCTGTCTGAAGACAGACAGACAGACAGACAGACAGACAGAAGAAACACATTTGGCAACACCAACATTTACAACCATCCACGGGTGCTTTATGAGTTGTTGGATGGATATTTTAAGAACATTTGGTCTCAATAAACATTTCAGAATGTCAAGACGCACTTTTCAGCAGTGTGACAATTTTACAGCTTATAATTTGCATTAAATACTTCCAGTGGAAACCAAGTTCTCAATTTGTCTATTCCATCCTCCTCCTTCAAAAAAATAATAAATAAATAAATAATAATAAATAAAATCATCTGGCAGCAGTTCTCACTCTTCTAATCAAAAGTCCTTGCAGTCAGTTTGTTTTACGTAACATTGCCAGCACTTTATTATTATTATTTTTTTTCCAGTTAGTCCAATGATGTAACCATGGACCCTCCTCAGCCTAACATTCAGTTAGTCTGGCCAGCTCGATAAAGCCTCGTGGGCCTGCTGTATAGGTTCATCTATTATTTATCCCAGTAATTAAAGGGCTGCTCAGGTTGACTGACTCTCTGTGTCATTGGTAATCCATGGAGCCTCGGGCTGGTTTATGGGAGGTTGGTGGTGACAGGACAGCCCCCCGGTTGGACTCCTCTGGTGTTTTGTGATGCAGTTTTGAAAAGGCACGCAGGGTAAGATGAATACATGTCATTTTAGTTGAGGATTTATAGAGAGAGGGTGAAGAGAAGAGAAAGAGATAATAGGTGGGAGGGATGTTGGAGCAAAAAGGAGGAAACTGAGTGGGAGACAGTGATTAATAATTACAACCACAGCAATGCAGAGTTATAGGTCAAGCAAAATGGTCAATGAGAGAGTATCCAAGCATACTTGCAGTACACTACAAAAGGCTTGGGTGAGCTGGATAGTAGATCGGAGACATATAGTGGATTATTCAGTCATATTACTTTTCTAAACAGCGGAATCAATCGGAATGGTGCAAGAGAAATATGGATGTGAAGTGAAGATGAGAGCACAGACCTGGTTCTATAAACAATTTGCTGTCCAAGGGGTTCGGAGTAGGAAAAACAAGCAAAAATGTATGCTGCATTCCTGGCTTCCTTGACTGAAGTGATTACGAAGTTTGCATTTAATTAGATTTAGTCACACGTAAAAGCTACAATTAGATTTTTGCTAAAAATGTGAGGGAACCGTTTGTTGAGGCTTTTACATGACTGATATGCAGTGGGTAAAAAGTAATTAGAAGTAATTAGAGTACTCCAATGCGTTACTTTGTAACTTTGTAACACATTAGAGTACTCTAATCATTTTTTTCGTGTAATGTGTAACGTAACGCATTAGTTTTGTGCGTTAAGCTATCAGTAACTTCGTTATTTTTTTTAAAAAGTAATCCGTTGCTTTAAGAATTTTTCCGGATAAGGAAAGAAAAACTCCGACTGCAGCCTGCTTTTTGTCAGACAGTACTGTGCCACCTGCGGATGTGTCAGCGGAGGCGCAGCGCTGTGATGATGCGGCTGTGCCCTGCTGACCTACGTTACCTGTGTGTGTGTGTGTGTGTGTGTGTGTGTGTGTGTGTGTGTGTGTGTGCGTGAGTGTGTGTGAGTGTTTTCGAACCGCCGGCAAGATGGCAGAGAGGACAGTTTTTGAATTGTGGAAGTACGCACATTATTTTCAATTTGCCAGCGAAAAGGACAAGAACAACATAACGGTAAAATGCATTCTGCGTTGGTGAAAAGCTTCTGTCGCCTGCAAAAAATCCCACTCCCAATTTAAAAAAACATCTTGTATCCAAGCAGCACTCTATCATCCTGGTAGCAAACCCTGTGGAGGAAGATGATGGTGGTGCACCAGCTCCAAAGCAACAGGACTTCTCAGTGCATTTAAAGGAGGCTGTGTGTCTGTGCCAGTTAAGTTGCAGGTTGTGCAAGGCGCTGCAAACGGCTTATCATTTTTGGTAACGCATGAGTACTCTAACGCGTTACTTTTATTCATAGGTGACGCTGCAACATAACAGATTACTTTGAATTGATGGTAACGTTGTAACCAAATTAACTACTTTCCAAAGTAACTATACCCAACACTGCTGATATAGATGTAAAGTGATGTTTCCCACAAACTGTTTTTACAATAACCACATTGCTGAAAATCCATACTGACACAGCCCTGTGTCTCAATATTGAACACTCATATGAACAATATGAATGGTATGTGTTCTTTAATTTGCGGCAGCAGTTTTGCACCCAATATTTGAACAAGATTTCCATAAATTAAAGGCTGCAGAAAAGAATATTATCTGAAAACAGCAGGACGTGTCTGTAACTCCCATCTAGTTACAAATATTCTTCCACCTTCTGCCCCAACTCTGATGTACAGGAAACCAATAGAACGACCTAACATAAGCCCACTCAACATCTCAGCATGTCAAAACACAGCTTGCACTAGTTTTGCTCCATCGATAAAACCAAGAAAGCTAGATGAGCATACAATCATATAAAGGCTGAGAGTTTCCTCAAAGACTACTGCAGTTGATGTCAACTTGAATATCTGTTTGGTGTTGGCAGAAGATGCAGCATCCATGCGATGCTTCTTTAAGGTATGACATCTGTTTCACTGTGTATCAAAACAATTTCATCAACACCTCATCACTCTGCCTTTTTGTCTCTCTCTCTGTCACCCTGTGGCGATAGGCTTGGTGGTTTGGCCTGCCCACTTGCTGCCAGGTCAGATCAGTTACACCTGCCTGATTCAGTGAACTCTCAACCAGGTCTGTTCTGCTCAAAGCTGCATGAAGCATAACCTTATGCCTCTCACTGATACACTCTGCCTTCCAAAGGCTGTGTGTGAGCGTGCGCACGGGTGTGTGTTTGAAGGAATGGCAGGTTAAAATTGGCAGAGACAGAGAGAGAGTGAGACAGTGTTTAGACAGATTTGTGTGTGAGTGTGGCACAAGGGATAGCAGGAGGGAATACAAAAAGCATGATAAAGAGAGAGCAAAGGAGAGGAAGTGTTTATGTATGTGTGTGTGTTGTGAAGTTTATCTTGTGTGGCCCGTAGCATGGCTTAAGTGCCTTCCATAATAAATGGGGTGGGTGCAGGGAGGACTAAATCCATACGTGAAAGTGCAGGGCAAATTTGCACCAAAGCTTTTATTCAATTTGCGCTCACAATCTGAACGCAATTAGCACCTGATTTACTCGGTGCGTGGCTCATTATGCAATCAAAGACCGCAGGAAGCGCCTTGCACTCGCATTCTTTGTGTTCAGAAAAGAAATCAAAATGTAGTGATTCGTGGTGAGGAATACTTATCAGTGAAGCAAAATATTCCAATCTGTTTACTTTCTAAATTGAGGTAGTCAACTGAGACCTATAAAAACACTTTGTGTCTTACAGAAAACAAACACGCTTCCAGTAGTGAAGCACTGTAGTAGAGACAACTGATCCAGTCAAGCGACTGATCCAGCAAAGATACAGATTTGAACAGGTGGAGAGTGTAGATGGTGCGGATATGGCCAATAATTCACCAGAATCCCAAAGTAACTGCACTGTAATGTACGCTATAAATGTCTCATAAAAAAAAAGAAAGCAAAAATGAACAGCTCATGTTTGGGTGAGTGAAAAATTATAGCAAATTATTGTGCTTTGTATCATAACTGTTCTCCGTTCTATGTGAAAATGATTGTGTTTAATTAATTAACTCATCATTTACTATATTTTTGTCAGCCACACCTTCCTCCTTGTATATTGGTGCAGTCCTACATGTGAGGTGTAATATTCATCAGATAATGGTCAAATTGTTCTTCCAGGCTGCTGCACCTGTTTGATACATCACATACACAACTTTAGGTGCACAATGTGTCTCCAAAGAAGGAACAAACAGCTTCCCTAAGAGACCTTCGCAAGTAATTATTGCTTTTTTTTTTTTTTTTTTAATGGTAATATGGCATGGAAACGGAAGGAAGACTTGGCCAATTGTATTTTCTTCAGGCGAAGTGAGGTTGTTGTACAATGCTCTTAACAACAGAGCATTATTAATTATTTCCCATAATTTCTCAGGTGGGAATGGCTTTCATTTCAGGGGCCATTAAAATACCATCACGCACGGACCATACTGTGATTTGGGAATTTGGCTTATTGGTTAGTGGGTATATTGGTATCAAAGGAGCTCACACATATGCAAGGTGCCTACAATAACATGTAGGGTGGCCTACAGTTCTAGCTCATATGCATTAGGATTCATGGGTTTTTTACAAATAGGGTGCTTTATAAGGCAGTCTCCTTGCACAATTCTACAGAACAACTAGGGGACACAGATCCCATGTTGAAGACCCAGGCTACTAGTGGAGTAAACATATATAATGTCTGGTTAGAGTTTTGAAATAAAGCTTGTTGAGAAACAGTTTTGCAGTTTTTTTGTAGGATTAAGCACCAAAAGACTTGAATGGGTTTAGGAAAAGATGATGGTCTGGGTTAAAATACACATGCTGTCACACCAAAGCGTGTAAAACCATTCCACCATGTGCTTTTCATGCCCAGGCAAGCGTGAAACTGACATGGTGCAACTGCGGGGAAAGTGTGCACTTCAGGAGCAATGGATGTTCTGATCAATGGCATGTGCGTTTTCTGAACAATACTGGGCATCTGTTAACATCCAATGTAGCTGTGTGGATCTGTCACAGTATCTTTCACCAATTGTGTATCTTACCAAAAAGTAGTGTTAATGTAAGTGTAAGTGCAGTGTCAGTTTATTATTAGACTCTGATATCAAAATTCTACACATATTTAAGAAACTGCCAAACAAAGCAGACATGAATTTTGTCCGGCAGTTATAGGAAAAGAAATAAGCGCTCTAGTAATCAGATAACTTGGAGAGTCAGATATGTGTTGCAGTAATGCCAATTATGCAGTTTACAGTATTTGAAAAATTAACAGGCTGCAGTGGCCATTCATCCAGGAAAGCTGCAGGGTTGAGGAATTCTTTGGCTGCCACTCCGTGCCAGTTGTAATTAGGTTGATAAGCACAGTCCATCGTGGCCAGAAAGTGAAATGGATAGATAATCTATACCTGCATATACCCTCAATTATATGACTGGATTCCAATTAGCAACTGGTCTTAAGCAAGTGAATTTGTTGAGGCCACAGGAGCCCCATGATTACTGCTGTATGATTAAGTGCTGTTAGATACACGGTTACATATTGTGTGATAATGTGTTTAAAGAATACCTCCAACCCATATGTATGTTAATGTAAATGTTATGATTTGAATGAAAATTGTAACTTTACTTGGAGCTATGTATTTGTATCCATATCTACTCTCAGAGGACATTTTAAATTAATTAGCTGGAATCTTCCAGTATACTGGTTACTGTTTACACACACACACATACCCACACACACATTCGCCTTCTCGCATATCACCGCAATGAGAAATTGTAGCATGAGATCCCATGTGTGAAATTGTTTCTGGTACATCATAAATAGGGAAGGATTACACTGATCAAATTTAACACAATACAAATATATCTGCATTTGCCTGTGCGTGTGTGAACATGCACAAATGACCAAATATACGTATATCCTCATTTTCCAGTGTATAACTATATTTAACTGCGTGCTTATCTATTATTGCGTATATAACACAACACTGGATTTCTGTGTATCAGTCTACCATAACTTTTGCCAGAAAACTAAAGTACTAAATAACAAAAGATGCAGTTTGATTCCATTTCCCCCACTGTGAATGCTTGCACTGTGAGTCAATACCAGAGCAATCAGTGAATCACTGGCTGTTGGTGCAGTCTGGATGGGCCTCAGTCATTTCCTCTATAGAAGTCAGGGAGAAATCGTGAGCCTCTCTCTGCCCTCCTGTGTGCTCGTAAAGATGATTTGCTGCCAATCTGGCAACTGAAGCCCATAATATCGCTCCCTCCAATGCCCTCCGCCCCTTTTTCAGCCCTAAACTCTGCCATGCTGAGAAACAATATGTTCTGACTGGCAGTAGAAGACAAATACAGGCAAAGGGGATGAAAGAAAAAGGGTGAAAGAAAAAAAAAAAACTTCATTGCGTTACAATCACACACACACGCACTTGCTTCCACAGAGGTACATATGCACAGAACCAATTAACTTCCTTTCAAAATAATCCCATGCTGGTGTTCAATATGGCTGGCTTGCCTTACAAAGATTGGTTGCTGAGAAGAGGTTGGTGGGGGGCAAAGACAGAAAAAAAATATACAGACAGACTGGTGTAGACTAGAAGACATATTAAAGTGGTATGAGACTGGGGCTTGGAAACCTTAAGGAATCTAAATCAATCTGATTATCAATTCTCGAATCTTCTCGATCGAATCTTGTCATATAGTTTTGAATGGTAGTCTAATTAATGCTCACACGTTTAGCTACAACCTGAAAATGAGACGAGCAGCATGAGACATAAAATGATAAAATAAATAAAATGATGAGCACATCTGAAAGACGTAAACTTTAGCAAGTACTGAATCATGACTGCTGTTGATAAATTTGAACTATTGATACGATATTCATAAAAGTTTAACTGGATGGATTTTGAATTTAAAAACAGATGAAATCACAAACATTTCACCATTGAAAAAACACCTCTGTCTGTGGGGTTGAACTGCAAAAACTTCAAGTCTGTTTCTTTTTTTTTTTTAAGCTGTTTTTTAGGCCTTTTTCAAGCTGTATTTTTGACAGGTGAAGAGTGACAGGAATATGCGGAGAGAGAGATGAGGAACGACATGCAGCAAAGGGTCGCAGGTCGGATTCTTTTTTCCAAAACGAGCACAGACTAAAGCTTATAAAGATCACGTTTGTTTTGGCCATTGGACATGGTGCTTATGGTGTTATTGTTAATTATACAGCTAATATAATCTGGCACTAGCCTTTTTTGTCATTTTAACCAGCAAATGTAACTTCCAGTGGCGGTTGAGAAGTGCTACTTGAATGTTTTATATATTTCTTTTTGATAAGAAAAAAAAAGAAAAAGAAAAGGAGATGCCTTGACACTCTCCGGGTATTTTGCCAAAATGAAAAAGAAAAAAACAAAGAACACGAGGTCAACTATCTGAACCTAATCCTGGTATACAATTTATCTCCACTTGTTGATTCTCATCTAATACATTCATTAAAAACATAGACCAGTTTTTAAAGTTGATAGCATGGTGGCCTACTGATAATGACCTTGAGACGGAGGATACAGATTGAAGCCTCTGTCATCAGGCATGTACCCTGCTGAAGTGTCCTTGAGCAAAATATTGACTCTCACAACAGCTCTGGCAGCGCTACACCATAGCCAACCCTGACCTTTGATTCATTTCTGGCTACATATATATAACAGACTAAATCTCTAAGAATCAGTAACTATGAATCACTGATGTATTGAGAACAGTGCAGGTGACTGAGCTGAACTCCACAAGTAGCCTGTTGGCTTTAGCAGATATATATTTTATCTTGGACTCAGGGCTGGTGGGAGAGGGAACAATGGGGGCACGGAGGACTCTACAAGTTTGATGGCTTATGTAATCCTCTAATCAATATATCCTGTTTTCACCAGATGTGTTGTACTCCAAGCAGAGAGAGAGTGAGGGGGAAGAATGCAGGAGAGATGGCAAAGGGAGAAATCCACCACATAGAGGAGACAAATGCAGAGTCATAGAAACAGGAAGGCGTAAAGAGGGGAAAGGGTTAACAGTATTAAAAAAGGGAATAAATGAATAGATTTGCAACATCAACATATGACACAATTCAAAAATGTGGGTAATTTGAGTTCACTCCACTAAACGAGCAGTAGTATGTGTTGCTGAGACACAGCAGACACATGAATGCAGCAACACCGCACGCTCAATAACAGTTCAGTGATGTTGCATGTACGTTCACACTTATGCCCTTACATATAGTATATGCATGCACACACACACACATAATATGTGCTCATGCTAAGGGAAGTCCAGCAGTAATTAGAGGTGAACTCTATTTGCTGATGACCTTCAGCTCCAAGACCCACGGCAGGCTGACAAATTAGGGTTCTCTCTCCCAGCCACGCAGGGGCTCCCTCAGGTTAATGGGAATCAGGGGGCCGAGTGTGTGCGTGCGTGCGTGCGAGACAATGCATTTGCTCGTGTGTGTGTGTGTGTGTACACATCTATACTGCCAGGCTAATGGAAACCCAAGCTGTGCTAAGCCCCTGCAGTGGCTGGGGTTTTCTAACGGGGATTTAGCATTGTTCTCTGTGTCAGTAATACCTGGCAGCGTTAATGGGAATTAGCATTGCTCCTGGCCAAGCAATACAAAACGAGGCTTATAGCGGTTAGCTTTGTTTGTGCTGTGGCAATAAAGCGCTAACCGTGTTTGCTTATCATGTATTAACTGATGTTTCTGGAGCAAGGGATGTTAACATTATCCGCTTCTCTCAGATGAGATTATTACATTTGCTGCTAATGGAGAGGATTAGAAATTGGTTAAATTTGTTTCTGAGACACTGCATCGTTGAGACGATATGGGGAGGCTCTGCGGGTATTCACACTCACACTCCTCTCTGCTTTCCTCTCTTAAAGTTCTCCTTGCATTCTCATGTATTCTCTTTGCTTACCAATACATATATCCTGTCTCCATTTCTCTGTTTCTGTCTTTTCTCCGCCCTTTTGGCCCACACTGTCATTCTGCCTGCCATTAATGGCTATCTTCTTCCTCTCCATGCCCCCCTCTCTCTATCTTCCATCTTAGGATAATTTTCAGAAGCAGGATAGGGTGAAAATGCATTGGTTCTGAAGGCAGGTGAAGACGAAGGAAAAATGAGGAATGTTAAGAGAAGTAGACGGAGAGTCTGAGGGATGGATAAGGCAGAATAAGAAAGAAGAAGCAGAAAGTAAGGAGGGAGGCAACAGCAATGAAACAAAAAAAAAAACTATGTAATAAGACATCAAAACTTAGAAGAACACCTGTGCTCTGTAAGAAGAGGGGTGTGAGACACTGTGATTACATCCCATGATGCCGACATGGCATGCGTCATTTTCTTCATAACAGTGGGGACACAGTAGAAGGTGTTGTTTACCTTGATGATATGTGTGACATTTGATGCTGGCACAAACCGCAGCCACCTATCACCTGCACCTCTTCATCTAACAGCTCGCTGTGGTTTAAAATATTCAAGAACGGTCTGTCAAGCAAAGAAAGTCCATATCCTGAGCACTTTTTTTTTTTCAAACCAATCAATAGATTGGTCTGTTTTTTTCTGTAACTAACTTGAATTTCCAACAGCTTGTTCACAATAAAAGCCTTCCAGTGGTTTGCAAGGAGGCTTTTACAGTCCTTTTACAGTACAATCTAATTTACTAGCTTTCAAGCTTTCAAAAAATTATGCTCCTTTCTAGTGGTCTTTTCAATCCCACTTGTTGAGCCAAGCAGTTTACAGTGACCACACGGCTCAAATATGCATGGAGATGGTCCTGATGGCCCTGTTCCCTGGCAGGACCAGGATATTGCGGGTCATTGCAGTTATACCCTGCTGTGAGGTCGCAGCGGGAATGCATGCATGCACAACCACATCAAGGAATGACATGGTGTCACCAAAGTGTGTGCCAACCCCGAGGAAAAAGGACATATGGTGAGGTGGCAACATGTCGAGCGAACTGGTGTGAGGCTATGTACACAGCCCAAAAACAACACAGGCAGTCACATCCGTAGAAATATTGGACATAATAGAGCAATGCAGAGAAAACTGTGTCCAAGTCTGACTTAAACCATGAGAGGGAAGCCAAAACAAAGACAATGCGGGAACGTCAGCCTTCACTTTGCAGAGACATGCATCTTTAACCAAAATATTACCTTGTTATGTTCCAACTTTTTGGTAATTAAAGGCGATTCATTCTGAAATACCACTCTGAGGGAGAACGAATGTGAGGAGCAGTTCATCTCGCTGCTCATTAGCAGTGCAACCGTGCAATCTGCAAAACACACACCATGAAATGGAACAAGGAGCTTGAGTTTGAGGCTTTGAAAAACGGTACTAAATTATTAAAAAGAAGCAAATTACAGTTAGTCGTGCTCATTTTATGACCAAAGACAGTAACATCTGAACAACATTATATTTTCCTTTATTATGTGGAAAAATAAAAACTATTTTGATGGTGTAGTGTAATTGCTACTGTGTTGCCGCTATGTCATTCTCTAGCTTCGACACAGTGAAATTTTTAATTAGCTGTGTGGCATATCATTAGCTGACAATATTGTCCTGAGATATTTTGCCTTTCATGTGAAATTAGTCCCACTACGCAAGAAACAGCAGTTTCTCTCTGACATTTTCCACATGGAAAAGGCATGAAATGAAATCCACTGTGATGCTATTAGAGGTCTGGAGTTAATGGTCTCAACATTCACTAACTGAAAGTCGTTTATTTTAAGCGAACCATGCTCTGAACCAATTTTCATTCTGGATGCACAAATGTAATAAATGTCTCTTTGTGGATTTACTCAATGTCTTTTCAGTCTATGAATACCCGCTGTATGGAAGAATATTTTAATTTATTTCTTTAATAGTATGAATTGACATACAGTATACTATTTGATTTTCTGTAATAATGTCTATTTCATTGCTCAAGTGGAGTGGAGAATGGTGCATGTCAAAGACTAAACTGATAAACAGCAGACTGAGGAAGCCCTTATTGCCACACATTAATGTGAACACACAGATGCACAGAATCTATAGTATACAAGAAATTATAAGATAGACCAAGACAAAAACTGTGTGTGTATGAGTGCAGATGCACAGACCACCTCTCTTAACTAGAAAATCCGCTCAGGCTCAGGTCTGGATTCCAAAAATGTTAACATATTTGAAAATAATTCATTCCCCACTGGGTCTTTCTCTGCTTTATAAATTGACAGCGTGGTGAGTTTGTGCATGCGTGCATGTATGTGTAACTGACACACTTCTTCCTGTGTGCCTATCACAGAGCCATCTTTGTCTTCACTCGATAAGCTCTGAATCGCTCAGTGTGTGTGCGCGCGTGCATGTGCGTGATTGATGGAGCTGCAGTGGTACTGCGGAGAGAGCGAGAGAGCGATCAGATCACAGTAGCAGTAAATGCTGAGTAGTGGGCATTGAAGAAAGGAGACAGAGGGTACTAGAGAGAAGCGCAGAGGAGAGAAGTAGTAGAGTAAGGGGGAGGAAAGAAGAGGGTTAGCAAAGGACAACCGGCCACCTGTACATTAAAACTCTTGAAGCAAGATGAATAGATCCCAGAACACATCTGTTGTAGGTCCTGAAAAAGTAACAAGCACGCAGCTAATTTGGTGACGCATCAAATAAGGCGCAGCGAGAATAGCAGTGTCACCTCAGCTTCATGTGAAGTAAACAAATGACATTTGGTGCGTTCCGTCCGACATCATCTGTCAAGGAAATAATGATATACACTACACACCTGCGAGGTTATTGCTCCCTTTAGGTCCCCTCGGATTTCCAAATATGTCTCAAAAAGTGATGAATTTCACATCTCACAAATGGAGTCACGAGGAGATTTAAACGTTTGGTGAAGAAAACCAGACAGGGTGAACCACTACTGTACTGTACAGGAATCATTGGCTACTTTAACTCTGCCATGTAAACAAATGATTAACTTGCAAGGTTTCCCTGTTAAACATTCAAATGGATTGTGAGATGAGATGAAAACCAATAATATGATGATAAGAAGCCTCTGTGAAACTAAAGTACAGCAGGCTCAATGTTCAATTTTATGCAACAAATCTCAATATTTATTAATCTTGCAATTGATTTTTTTTTTTTTGCAGTGATCGTGTGAAGCACATTATTAATTATTAATTGGCATTTGCTGTAATATTTTAAGGAATCCATGAGTCCATGTGCTCGCCACTAAAGATTTACTATTCACAACATGATGCGCTGGTAACAGTGGAAGAGGATGGAGACAGAGAACATGGAGAGAGCATGTTTTAGTAATGAAAGAGGGACGCAACAAAGGTACGGTACAGTATGTAGACTCTAGGGACCCTTTGGAACCTCACAGTTCTTAGATCCAATGTATGGACTCTAAGTCCCTGAAAGACAGCTGGAGTAACGATTTAACAGAGAGTTTTCTTTTCATTTCAGTCCTGAAATGGCATCATGCTTCTGGGTTGCAAAGTGTTTTTTTTTTTCCTTCACTTCACTTGTCTAATCAAATTGGACACCGGGTACGCAAGCCAGGCATGAGCATTTTAGTAAAAGTAAACTTCAGAATCTGTCAAAAACTGATGTACAAATGGAAAGAAAGAGACATCTATGCCAAATTTAAACCAGAATACTAGACAGCTGCTTGATTTTTACTGTCCTTTTTGTGTAAATTTAATTTCTCAAATCTGCCTACCTTCCTTGGCTATGCTGCAAAATGATAAGCATCCTATTATAAATCCAGACAGGACTGCATGCAGGAAATGGGCCCGTCAGCTGGTTTGGAAAGCCATAACAATGAATTACCGTCTCCGTAATGTCATTCACTCTGTCTGCTGCTGGTGCATCTGTACATGCACCATGTTTGTTTGTGCTTAAGTGTATGTAGACATCCATTATAGGAAAACAGCCGGTGGTGGTGAGAGTTTTAGGACTGTAATTCTTCAGAGTGGGATAAAGGGAGGATGTTCTGAACGTGCACTGGTTTCACATTGGGATAGTCTGAAGGGTATCTACATAGCATGTATACACAGGTGCATGGCATCTATCAGTAACCCCAGCTTGCTCTTTCAACAAGTAACCCAAGAATTTCAAACCTACAAGTCATCATGGTATAACAAAAGGGGGCACAAAGTCTGAATCAATGTTATTAGACATCCAGCTGTGAAGAGCAGGGGTGTGATGGAAAAGAAAAGAGTCCACTGAGTGAAGTAGAAACAGCATTTTGTTCTCTTGTTGTTTGACAGAGAGAAAACGATCAATGACAATCTACGAGGTGACACCAGAACTCCTTTCACTTCTAATCAACTAAACATGATAACACGGATCCAGTCAGTGTTGGCTGAATAGTTCCCCTGCTCAGGGAGTTAGTTTAATAAGACACCTAATTACTGGAGACACAGCGGCACTGATATGTCTAAGGCAGAGATAAACAAATATAATTATACAATGGTAATTTTAAAGTTAAAACCTAAAAAGAGATCTTGTAAGCAGAAAAAAAGGCTGTAATTTATTTTAACCCCAGGAGGATGTGAAGAAAGATAAGAACAAGTGTCTAGAAAATCAAACACAGCTTTCAACAGAATCTCCACCCCCAGCAAACCCCCAAGGTACCCGTTGTATGCTGCCATTCCTTTGTGAAATGGAGAGCCAAAGTAAATTAAGTCAAACGTCTAGGGAAGGAAAGCTAGACATATTTTCTCTGGATGTGGTGGACCAAAACAGGGATGAAAGGAGACTGAACATTGGACTTTAAACAGGTGTCAAGAAAGATGACTTTGGTTTCAGGAAGGTTTAGAAAACAAAACAATAATTGGCACTTTAACTCACTTTGTGAGTATTTCTTGTGCCTATAGGTCAAAAGGAATTAATGCATTTAAATGAGCTGAGTGATAATCATATGCATGGTTACGTTTTCAACAGTTTTAACAAAAGTTGACAGCCATGCTAGTGGATGTGTGAAGTTATATTTAGACAGAGTAGTTTTGAGCTAAACACTTATTGCATAACGTGCTCAGAGTGTCAAGGCTAAAGACAACTCAAAACAACGCAGCCATAATCCATCCTGTCACTTTTCACTGTGAAACACACCTGAGCACACAATAAAGAAAATGTACTAAATTACCACCAGAGGTCACAGACTAAAACTGCCCATACTGGACTCAATAATAAACGCACCACTGCATGACAGATCGTGGATGACCCTCTCCAACCAGCTCACCAGCTTTTTTCAGTTCCCCCTCTCTCAATCACAGCTGTGTGGCCAGTAACATTCAGTCATAATCATGGAGGTGTAAAGCACAGACAGTATAACCTGCCACAGTAACTCCGCACATCGCATTCATGCCAACACTGTTTGCTGCCTCAGCTCCACCATTGCGCCAACAATGCCTCAAAATCCTCAGTGGTATTTCATATTGTTGATTTAAGATTTATGCTCATGTATATTTAATATCAGAATGTTATGGTTAGCTGTCTTAGCACAAACACTCATTGCTGTCAGATTCATTGAGAGATCCCTCAAATGGTATACACGGCGTGACCAAAGGCTATAAATGGTTATATGGTTAGACAGAGGGACAGCAGCAGCTTAAAGTTTCTACTTATCCTTCAACAGGATTTGTGACTTTTTTCCCTGCCAATCCAGCCCATAGTTTTTGAGCTATTTCGATCTTGATCTAACTGATAGACTAACACTACCATGCCTAGAGCCACACTAAGAGCATGGCTGAAAAGTTTTCGACCTTCACTGTCTGCTCACTCTAGTTTTAGCCTCATACAGAAATACAATCTTGTCATGAAATTAAATTTTTCTTTCATTTTTGGTGAAGTTTTTATTTTTACTTGCTACTATCTGGATGAATTCTACAGCTTGACAGATGGCAGCGCGTTAAAGCAACGTGCAAATGACTGCACTGGTATTCATCCCTTTGAGATGCAGGAGGGAGATAGAAAGGAGACAACAGCTGCAGCTTTGAGAGAGTCTCTATGGCTGGAAAACAACTCCTCTGATAGAGGGAGCGTTTTCTACACAGAGCCCTCAAATTATATTCGCCATCAGGGACAAAAGTCATATGTCGAATTAGAAAAGTATGAAAAATGCAGAAGACTAAAACAACAAGCTTAGATTTTTGATGTCATTGTTTTTTTTTTTACCCTCATGGGATCCTTTGTGACACTAATTAAGTACTTCAGCTCAAAGAGATGTCACAATCTACAGAACATACCACACAGCACACCTTTTTAATGAACCTGGCTATTCGTTGGGATGATTTGCGTGTCTACACAAAGATGCCTGATGTGTGATTAATGAGGATGTTGGGTTATGTACAAACACATTTTTTTGCATGTGTAAAGTTTAGCGTATTTCTGGCGACAGTCTATATACACTGGCAGCTATATTGGTAAGCTAAAGATTTCGTGCAGTTCATCAATATTCAGTGTAAATATATTCAGTACAAAGGTCAGGAGGAATGCAGATGGTACTTGCTCAGTTCTAATTGAGAATATATAGCAGCCATATTTGAAGAAAGTTATTTTGAATTGTAGATGGTTGGTGGTAGTCTTTTTTTCCCTAAACCTTGATAAATGTTTAATGCCATCTGATCATCTAGGTTTTGATACTGAAGTCTTTTTTTCAACACAGTGAATTATGCAAAAATATGTTTATGTTCGCACAGAGTAAACTTGGGTCTCAAAACTCAGACTGCTAAAAGGAGCAATATTCTTACGTGAGCAGGATGGTATCAGAAAACAGGGCTCCACATTTTTGCACTCATTATAATCTCCTCAAATACCAAAACCATACATCTAAATTAAGTGTAGATGACATCTGCATCTTTCAAGTCTCTGGCACAGCTAGTGGTGACACTGAACTGGCATGGCCTAAGTCAAACTTTAAAGTAAAAAGAAATGCTCATGAGCAACCCTAAAACGTGCTACTTTCCCATAGCAACATGCTCCATTACTGAAAAGCTTAAACTGCAAGTGGAGGATGACTGATTCACAGCGTAGTAAAGGCTAGAAGCAGAGTTTTTCAAAGCCAGAAATTTCTGTGGGTAGTGAAGCAATTGCTGAGTCACTGGTATTGATCAACACACCTACCAAACCCCTGCAGATATATTATACCTTATTATCATTATTATAGCTCATTTTGAGCTGTGGGAGAGAAAAATGTTGTTGTTCCGAAGAAAAAGTGTTTGAGAGACTTCTGAGCTGCTGAACAATGCAATTATATAACTCAAGTCAGTCAGGCTCAGTGGTAGGTAACAAACCATACTTACTGGATATTTGCAACCCTGTGGTCTGTGTCCAGGCGATTTCAGTGCTTCCTATTTCACGAGTGGAAAACTTAGTAATCACAAAATATGATTTATCCTCATGGGGTCCAGAATAGCTAAAGAAAATTTAGTTGTCAAGGTTGCCACGGAATCAAAGGTGGTTCAGAGACAATGTTGCCTAATGTTACAATGTTGGTGGGGCTTGACAAAGTGTCAAGAGGCCACCAAAATATGTTGGACTCCTCTGGGAAACATGAATTCTCATATAAAATGTTATAGAAACTTGGTCAGTGGTCGACATTTGCTCTAATGTGTTGAACAGACAAGATATACCAGTTTCTTTGGCCATTTAAAAATGCATTCAGCCTGCACAGTTCAACGATTAAAACTATTTGTTCTGATTTACTGCAGTCATTTAATGTATTTAGCGGGTTTACTGCATGTGTCCTGCTACAATAGTATAAGGGTATTTTAGCTTATGGACTGGAATATATTTCCACCACACTTTACAGGTTCCTCATCCCATTCATGTGTGAAATACTTTGAACTTGAAAAGGCCACATTTCCTGCAGGAACATATCCACAGTCTGCCAGTTTTCACTGTGCAGCATGAGATTGACTTCACTCACTGTCATAGCTCAACACCTCCCCCCCAGTCAACAGTCAGTGTCGCTCGCCAACCTGTTGTCCCATAACTATCGCAGTGTCATATGGGATATCCATTGCTCATTTTTGATTCCAGTGCATTAGGCAGATGGGGTTGGTCTATTTAGAGAGCGTGTGGCTGGTTGTAGCCTATAGAGCACCCAATTCTCCCACGCTAGCTGTTTAACTGACGCTGGAGCAGATTGTTTATGACAGCTTTCCGGCTGCAAATACCAGACTGTGTGCTGCAGGACAGCTTCTATTACCGCAGCACACATCAAGACGAGCATGGACACACACGCACACACAGAAACACAAACAGGCTAAAATTTAAAATATATATATATATTTTTTTTTTTAACATAAAATTCAGAGATCAAAGTAAACGTTCATACACATGTTCACCCACACAAGCTCACATGTACATATAGTGTAGAACAGAATACAAACACCTTATCACTCTCACACATTCTTACTGATGCAGCATCAGAGACATCCTTCTTTTGACATCAAGCATTACTGCGTGTTCTGCCCCAGAGAGGAATGGATTGGACAATTTTAAAACTCTGCTCTTTTGACTGCTGTCAAAAATGGGTTTCATACTTCGGATGTGATTTTGTGACACAGTTTGTTTACTCTGCTGCTTTCCAGTGATAGGAAAAGCACCGACCCGGTGGAAGGTTCGTAAAGGGGGTAGTTTGAAAATATTCCTGCATAGCCACAGACAGAATGTTGCAGTGCATGGTTCAGAAAGCTGAAACTTACACCAAATATAGATGTCCCACAAAAAAAGAATAATTTCACATTGTCAAAGTGTACACATATTTTATGTTATAAACCAGTGATACATATGGCTCATTATTTTCCAAAAAAAAAAAAAAAAATTTGAACAAAAAAATCTTTCAAGAACACAAAAACTGGGTGAAAATCTGTCTTGAAAAGTACCATTAGCAAAGCAGCCACCATTTATTTTTCCTCTCAGAGACATTTTGATGCATAATCAGCAGCTCATTTCTTCTCCCTCCATTTTTTCTCTTGTCTTTGAAAATCAAAGAAAATCCTAATCACAGAAACGAGACGTACAGTTATAATGTAGTATAAAGTAAAGAATGTGTGCAATGCTTATGCTTAAACATACTCTCTCTTAGCAGGTGTTACAAATATATTACATCATCAAGTCCTTAGGGTCAGGAGGTCATACAGGCAGCTTCATGGGAAATTACTCAGTACTATGTCTGCAATAAAATAAAATAATTCATCTTTCTTGTGGTACGTGCAGTATGTTGTTCAGCGGCTCCAGCTGGCAACATATCAATCACTTTTTTGGACATTTCTAATCTTAAGGTTCCCCCTCACTTACCCCTTTCCCCTTACCACACTACTTGAGGCCACCATAATTTCTTGTCTCCTTATCCGTCTGTAGTGCACATCAAGGGAGCTGAAATATGACAGGTCTCAGCTTAAGAGAATTTCACTTTCAGACAGGAGAAAGGAAGAGGGGAAAAAGGAGTAGAAACTGATAGTAGAAAGTGAGGGAAGTCAGGTGTATACAGCTCTGCACTTGATAGCTTCAGCTACAGCGACAGTTCTCTTTGCCTCTCTCTGTCCCTCTGTCTCTTTTTATTTCCCTCTCTGTTTCTGTGCTTCTCCCCTTTTCCCTCGATGTCTCTGGCTTTACATTTCTCACTGCAACTCTCTTGTTGTGTCAGTGTGACAGGGGAAGATGCAAGGCTGTTCCCATCGGCAGTGTGGATAAAACAGTTGACTCTGCGCTTGCGGGCACAGTGAGAGTGCTGGCTGATAGCAAGACCCTTTCTTTTGCATACTGTAGGTGTGTGTGTGTGTGTGTGTGTGCTAGTGTAATGTCTGTATTTTCTGGGCATTTGTGTGCGTGCGAGTGCTTGTGCACAGTATATAAAAGCTAGAGGAAAAAATTCCCTATACAGCATTCCCCTGTGACATTTCACAGCACGACTACAGTGTCAAAGTCCTGTTGTCGACTAAGCCATGATTGGAGATATTTTGTTTGTATGCTTTTTTTTGTTTGTTTGTTTTCCAGCTTTGTGTGCATTTAAGTTGGCTTGTCCATGTCATCAAAAATGAGAGTTGGGCAAATGAGTTGCCCTGCCATGTGTACAGGGAAGTCTCCAATCCATTTCAGACTGTGGCTGGGTAGTTTTGGCCGGTCTACAGTATAGTGAGAGTTATAAAACAATACAGACTGAGCTGCTGCTGATGCCAAACACCAGATATATTACCCCACTGTATGTTCTGTTCTTATCATTCTGAATAAATCTACACCCAAACTGTACAAAAATAAGAGAGAGAGAGAGAGAGACATGATCTTGTGACTGTTTATGACAATGTCCTAGTTCCCAAAGTTGATTCCCCAGAAAAGTAACATTTTGTTCCACACTTGGGACATATTGGCTACAGTTCTTTAAGTTATTCTCTTGCGAGGCAAAAAACACATCTTCCTCTGCAGTCTCACAGCTGTCACAGTGGACATGGAGAGTTTCATTTTCAGTTTCGTTTTTTCCAGGTAGAAAAATGCCTGGCCCGGTGCAAACCATGCTGCACAGATTGGCTCTTTAGCTGAAGAATCAAGTGAAATAAAACACAACGGTCCACTTAAATCAAGCACAGCACTCAAGATTTGCTTCATGAAATATACAGTGTCTTTTATGCTTAACATATTGCGTGATCTTAATGAGGTTAACGCGGGAGCTTTTGTGTCTTCTCGGCGAGGGTCTGAAGGTCAGAGGCATGTTCATGCTGTTGTGAAGCCAATTGTTGTTGATGACAATAAGCGATTAATTGCCTGTGTTTTTATTTTATGTATTTGTTTCAGTGTTTCTTTAACCAACAGTATCTGACCTGCTGTATATTATCTACTGTACACTATATTTTATCTTATATGTTTTATTTATCAAGATCGAAACTATGATTCTGCAATGGGAAAAATGGTAATATTTGGGAAAACTTAGATGCTTCTCACCTGTAGAGTACAGATAGGCATTCCAACATATCAGTGTTTCACAGACATGCACACAAATTTGCACCCAAATATATGAACACAAATGCTGTAAATAGGATAAACTCACGTGTGAAATCACTTCGTGCCGCTTGGCCACATTGGCTGATAGCAGAAATGCCTGAGTAATACCAAAAATGATTGAGGAAGATTTATTTTATCTGTCAGCATTCATGGAAGTCACAAAATACAGCAGGTAGATTTGGCCAAAAATTCCACACTGATATTAAAATGTTGTATAGAGATGAAACTCAGTGCTGTCTCGGCACATTTATTTTCTTTGTTCTTATACTACTAATAATATGTGGTATATTAGGATCTCCATAGATGTGTTTCAGCTGAGGTCTCACCGTACCTCAATGACAAAGTCAGCTATGACTATATTTGTCATTCAGTTTGTGCTTTTGAGTCTGAAGTTGGTTGATTTTTCAAACAAGCTGTTTTTCTGCAATGTTTTTATTGAGACGCTCAGCTAAAAAAAAAAAAAAAAAAAAAAAAAAAACTCTCCAGACTCAGTCATGGCATGTTAGAACACACTACAAATCTTCATCATGTTTTGACGGTGCGAAAAACATTGTGGATTGACACAGGGACTAGACGTCACGGTATGTTAACTTGTTATGAGGAATGCTTTGTTTTTGTTCTCCAGCTTTGATGTTTGAATTGAACAGATTTAGGTTTTGACCTTGCTTCTAGGACTCTCCTGTTTTCTGCAAGAGACACAGAGTTAAATGGCTGGAAGATGTCGTACTTGCATGAAACATGAATAAATCCTAAACTGATTAATGTGTGTTTTACAAAATACTCTTTGGCAGAATAGAAAGAATCTAGAATTGATTTATCAGTTTAATCTAGTATTTAGTATCAGATTATTTAAGTGCATATCACAAATACACAGGCAATAATGTTAATATGACAACATGCTAGAGGTAAGTAAATTAAAAAACAGAGATCATAAAACTTGGAGTAGTTAGTGCCAAGGAGGAATAACAGTCACTGACACATTTAAGTTCCAGACAGTGTAATTAGGAGAGATCATAATGAACAGAAAAAAAAAAGTTTTAAGAATATAAAAGCAGATAGAATGATAGAAAAGAAAAAAAAAACTGTCATCTGTTTTACTGTCTAGCAAAGCAAACAGTGTAGTTTACTGTGGAAGAACAAAGGGAAAAATGAATCAATTGTTGGCATCCCTTTGTTTTGCCACATATTCTTATTGATCAGAAAAACAAGTCCAAGCCAACAAATAAATAATTGATGTTAGTTTTTCAACACATATGCAAAAAATTGTTTAGTGCAAAGTGCCTTTGTAACAGTTTGTGTAATAATCAATCTTCAAAACCAATCTAGAGATGCTTTAATTGTACTTCTGTGGACTGTAATAAGTATTGTGATTGACATACTGTAAATAATTCTTTAGTTTTCATAGTCTAGAATGACTTGTTTGGTGACAGTGCAAACAGAAACACTTTGTTATGTGGCATATGAATGACGTGTTTCCTATATTGTGCTTTGAACTGACTGTGGTTGCAACACAGTGCTTAATGAAAGTTAACAGTGGCACAATGGTCATTGTGTCATTAGGAGGTTACAATAAATGACACATTATACATGTGAGAGGTCAATATAAATTCTACTGGCAGGGACTTATGGCTCATATTGTGAAGAACACATTGGATAATTTAGGTCAGAATGACACCAATGTGTTTTTTTTCCTTTATAGCAATGTAATTTTGCTGCAGGGAAGAACACTGAGGTCACATTTTAATAGACTAAATGCAGATTTTCTACAGCCAAGTCCGTTTATTTATAGGCTTCACTTTAAAACCATGTTAATCCACTTACTGTATAGAACGGAGATGTCAAACTCGTTTTAGTTCATGGTTCACATACAGCCCAATTTGATTTCAAGTGGGCTGGACCGGTAAACCATTGCATAATAACCAATAAATAATGGCAACTTCAAATTGTTGAGTACAAGTACATTCAGTAAATGTTCACACTAATGAACCATCAATCTACAAAAGAGATGATGAGCAGCATGGCCGACCGGTTCTTGTGTTCTTCATACCCTTGGTAAAGAGAATTAATATACTGCATATTTAGATGACTAAAATGACAGTGAATGTATGAAATACAAAGGGCACAGGAAGCGAGTTAGAAGAGAAGCGAGAACAAGAACTCTCCTGAAGTCCCAATGACCTTTATGCAGATTGAAAAACCAAAGTAAAAAGATCAGACAAACTTTAAAAATGGAAAAAGAAGATATAATAGAGATGAGTACGCTATGCCACAGCCGGCAACAATAGAAAAACCACAATCATGCTTGGATTTTATCTGAGACTGTAGAAAGGACAAAATTAATTGGACGGAAGATCAAAAGGATTTGTAGGTGAACAGGAACAGAGTAAAATGGAACCTTGTGCTACTCTGTAAAGGGAGGGCACATACATGGAAGAAAAGCCTTTCTTTATTCCTTCAGTTCAAGTCTTTTAGGGAGGGAAACAACTGACAAACAGGGTATACCTTGCTATGACTGTCAACTACATGCTTGAAGTAGCCCAAAGCACAACTGATCAAATGTATGAACAGAAAGGTACAGATATTAGAACAATGTGAATATCAGAATCAAAGACTCAACACATTTTTTGGTGTGAGCAAATTTTAGATCATTCTTGTTTTCACTTAGAAAGTAGAAAAAGTGCAGAAATATACTGAATTGAACATTGGTAGTTAACTGAGTGCTGTAACATTTAGAGGGAAGATGTTTGTGATCAATCCTGACAGCAGCTATGTTTACATTTCTGACTCAGTGAATTACATTTGCAATTTTGCACCTTCAATTAATTTTATTTCCACAGCACGGCATTAATGGATACAATATCAGCCCTCTATGATGTTGTCCAGGTTACTGATGGGACAGATATGTGCAGTCTATTCATATAAATCATATTAACTATTTGAAACTCCTAATGTTACATTGATAAACAAAACAATTATCCACACAGGTTTGGGAACATTGAAACATCATTCGACACACTTGTTAACTGGGGGGTTTACATTTTGGGTAGTATCAGTAAATCACAATTTTATAGCCGACAGAAAAACTACAAGATTATTGTAAGATTATGTAAAACGTGCATTCATAATTTTGCTGTACTAACCAATGATAGTATAAAGGTAGGTAACATGTCCAGCAGTGGGGTCAACCATTGCCTCCAAATATAGATGGAAACAATGTAATGCAATGGACTGTAATTCTAACATATGGCAAGATATTTGTACGTTCTTGCCTCAGACATCCCTTTGGAAAATGTCCTAAATCACTTGTTTATCACTTTGTTTAAATCACTCCTATAAAATTAGGCACACTGAGCTTCATCAGCTCACTTCAAATGTGCCCTCAACAAATGTTGTTTGATTAAAACTACCAGCTATACAATTTCTCCTCATGACTGCCTCCCTATCCCTTGGCTCAACAAGCAGCAGACACACACACACACTCACTCACACACACGTTCCCACAGCTCTTTATTTTTATTTATATTACATGCTGACTCTACATCCTCTGCCTCCCTTTCCATCTGCCACTCTTTATTGACAGAAAAGAAAAACTCAGCTCTATCTCTCTCTCGTCCCTATTGTCTTCTTTATCCCTCCCAACTAGCAGAGCGGGCGATTCACGTTGTAATTCGGATATTGATGTTTTGATTGTTAAAAAAGGAAGTTGGATAAGGACATTTATTGTGTAAACACAGTGTCGGTTGTAGACAGTACATTCAGTTGTGTTTACTTTGTTACAATGTCTACCGCTCTCCCCCAGCACCATAACTGGTTTAGCACAATCCTCTTCACTAAAGCCAAACCCTCGGGCATGTTCTGGAGCAACTGCGAAAGGAGACACACTTAGCTTTTCTTTCCTTATTCATGCTGTGTCTAAATTCTCCATCTGCTTGTTTTCTTTTATATCTGGAATTGCTCTGTTTTCTCCCCACCTGTGTTTCTAAAGTGTGACAGCATACATCTCTTCTCTCTACTGGTGTCTAACTTTTGATGTATTTGTCCACCTGTTGTACCTATCAGCACTAAAGTCATTTTAACATGTATACTCTCACTTCTGTACTGTCTGTCTGTCGCTGGCATGCGTAATGGGCTTTACACAGAAAGATTAAAAAAAAAAAAAAAACACACACACAATGGAAATTAATGGGGGACAACTGTGACAAAACAGGATACTAATGAACACTCAAATTAAAATAAACAGTTGATTTACACGGTCATTACGAAATACTGTACATAGTCTCTGCTCACACACTCAGACATAGCATATTTGTAGATGTACACGGTCATCCAACTCTAACACTATGCTGAAAAATTAAGACGTTATCACAATAGAGTGCAGGCTTAAATGTGCTTATGCACATTTAATTAGATTTCCTTGTCAGCAGGTATGCGTCTCCTGCAAAATATGCAACTCTTGCTTTGGATAATGCATTGTTGGAACATTGTTCCCCTCCACCTCCTTTGGGCCAAGCTGTACATTATGTTAATAGCCTTACCCTGAGGAAAATGCACTTTCAATTCTACTCAAGTGCAAGGAGGGCAAAGGCTAAATTTTGTTTGTCAGAATTACGCAGAATTAAAAGGAAGGTAGCACTGAGGCCAGAAAATGTTGTTTACTAGTGTACAAAAAAAAACTGTCTGTCTGTCACCTCCTCCACCCACCTGCCTGCATGCAAACACTCACACACAAACACAAGAACAAACAAATATGGCTGCACAATAACCTGACACTATGCATCAGGAAGCTCTGCTCGTGCTCTGCTCATGCTCTGCAATGAGTCCGGACAGCATGTAATTGACTCTGTCTGTCATTATAAGACATCAAACGAGAGGGAGTCTGAGGTCGAAACTAAATTTACTGGAGTACGGTATTGACCACAGGCTTCTGTCTTTCTCGTCAACGCACTCATTTTTTGGTTGCCTCTCCCTCTTGTTCTTTCTGTCTCTCTTGAAAGTACTCTTACAGCCTGCAGTCAACTATCATCCCACTCCACTAACAACTCCAGTTGGCTTTAGCTTAAGACTCCTCAACCTCTGGAGTTTTGTTAAGTTTTACGGCGGCTGATATGTGCTGTGTGGGTGTGTGTAACGCCTTGTGTATTGCTCCTGTGAGCATATATGTTACAGTACTGTACAAATACTGCATGAGTATCTGTAGGCTGTCAGTGTGTGTCTGGGTTTGTGATCGACCCACAGCAATGTACAGGTCTAGCCACTAACGTGTGTGTAAAACTGCTTCTATTGTCTTCATGCACATATACACATTCATCTGCATGCATATATATGCATATATATGCATATATATATATATATATATATATATATATATATATATATATATATATATATATATGCATATATATTATATATATATATGCATATAGTATAGCATATATATATATATATATATATATATATATATATATATGCATATATATATATATATATATATATATATATATATATATAAGATATATATATATATATATGCATAGAGTGATATATATATATGCATATATATGATATATATATATATATCAATAATACACATATGTGTGTGTGTTTGTGTATATGTGTGTGTATACTGAATATACTACTAATATGAATGTTCTAGCCATTTTACTTTGGCCTGGCTGTGTGCTCAGTGTGTGTGTGTGTGTGTGTGTGTGTGTGTGTGTGTTCCATAGTTCCTGCTGTTCTCCAGTAATGGAGAACATGTGGTAATAACAGTGATCTATCACAGAAATGGCTTCGGCACCGCCAAACCACCGTGAGAGCAGAAGCTGCAACAGCGTGGGACAGCAGGGATGACAGTCTTGACAACAATAGAAAACTATGAGCTGAGTCACAAAGGACGGACTCCTTCTCTGCTATTCTTCCTCAAGAGGACACAAATGTAGTCATTGGCGTACACAATGGCCTTTACTTTATGCCACCTCACCTCCTCTCTCTCCGCCACCTCCTGGCTGTGTGATCTCGGCATGCCATCTTAAATGATGCTTCAATACTCTAAATGAATTCGAGAGAAGAGGCTTGTTTGAGTAGCTAAATGAGCAAGGATGCACAGGTGTATCCTTGTCAAGTCTTATCACCGCCTCTGACGCACAAAGAGCGCTGACATGCCACATCAAATGAAGAGGCAAGGGTGACTCATTTTGTTGTATGCCTGTTGCCTTGACTCATATCTCTTGTGTTTCCCTGCCTCCTCCGCTGGCAACCAGGTGAGGTATTAAGATGTGAGGAGATTAGGAGAGGAAAGGAATTGAGGAATGCAACAGAAAAGCCAAGATGGATAAATGTATTACTGCAATAACACAGACAGCAAACATTGGAAATAGTTCTGCCAGATGCTTTGCAGAGGTGGTCTACCTTGCAATGCATTTGTATCTGAGTTAGAATCAGTTGGCATGTAAATATGGTGCCAGCTCCTTTAGCATCAACAAAAGCCAACTGGAAGCTCCCTGCTTGCAAAAATGACACATTTTATGAAAGGTTCTGAGGTGTATACAATATATACAAAACAGAACCTAGAACAAACATCCAATTTGCTGCTTCATGTTAGAGATATCACTTCCTGAAATTAAAAATAATCCAGAACGCCTGTTCACTTGCAGCCATGTTCGTGTTTGTTAACCATGCCAGAATATCATTAATCAAAACAACAGGTTTAAATAGGATGACTCCAAAGAACTCAACAGTCATAAAGCACGCCAAGAATGAATGGTGTTCGAAAATTGAAACAAGCTGGCCTTTATCAAGCAATTTTGTCAGTGTAATTTTGTGCTGTCTGAAACTGATAACGCATCGACTTATTATCACAGTATTAAAGCACAAATTTTCCTTTCAATTTTGAGTCACAGATGGAACCCAAAGACAAGTTCAAACAATGTTGTTTTTAGTGTCTGGAAGTATAATGAATGCATAAGTAGCATAAATTTAGTGCATCAACACAACACCATCATGCATCACCACACAGTACTGATACAAGAGGATGACAGCGCTGCTTCAAGTCCTGTTGTTCAAACATCAAATCATCAGTGAAAATGCTTTTTCTCGACATGACCTCTCATTTCCACAATGAACAGAACTGAGATGTAAAAAGCAAAGCAGAAGGACGGTTTAGGATCAAAGCATAAGTAGGGTAGTCTTAAGTAGAATTAAGATAACTCATTGAAGCAATATGTGCATTTGCTTCATCTAACGGCATCTCTCTGACAGAGAAAACTTGCTTTTATCCATTTTGTCCTGAGGTATTTATACAGTCTTGGAAAATCAAGAGCAAGAACCACTCTCCATCTCTCACTCCACATATTCACTCACCCTTGTTTCATTTTTTATCCTGTCTGTCTGAGTCCCTTCATATTCGGCCGCATGCTCCATCTCTATTTCCCACCTTTTCTGTGTCTCATCACCTGTCTCCATAAGCTTGTTTTATTTTTTGCTCTTCTCTCTCGCTGTTAGCTTCTCATTTTCTCAACAGTTTCTCTCTTAGATCCCTGCACCCTATTGCCTTTCATCACCCTGGCTCTCACAGCTCTAGCCTTTATCGCCCGTTGAAATGCTCATTTTGTGACATCATTGGTCCCTGATGTTGTTCTTCTCAGCTTGTTATCCTCTTCCCTTTCCACCCGTCCATCAACACAATGTCAACATACCCACTACTGCGAAGATCAACTTAAAAAAATCTCCAGCTAAAACAAGATTGTCAATTGCATTATGGATGTGTTATTTAAAACAAAAAAAAAAACACAAAATTACTTTAGAGATGAGAACAACAACGACTGTCTAACAACAAATTATATTACTGTTTATGTGTCTGAGATTTATCCATAATGTGTGCTGTCACTTCTCTAGCAGAGAGTCATATTTTTGTTTTCAACATCCTGAACTACAAAGACCCCTGTGGTTTTAAAAACTATGACTGAAATTGTTTGTGGCTTTGTGATAATGCTGCTTTTGCACATGGCCTCTGATGTCTATGACTCAAATTACATCACAACTCAGTGTGCTGATCGTTTGTTTCTAGCCAGAGAATGTTGTGTTTGATTCTTTTTCCTAGATTCAGTGTCAGGCATTTCTTCACAGAGGGTGGGATGTCAAAGTAAGCACTTAAAGCTCAGAATGGCTGTGGCACTGATTGTGCCATTGTAGTGTTATTCGATTTCAAAATACATCTTGAGGCTCAGGTGTCTGACCAATTAAAGTGAACTTAACTCAGGAGCTCCATCAGCTACATGCTGACTATTACTGGTGAGGCTGACAGTGAAGGTGAAACGAGCACAGATAGGTGGAAAGCAACTGCTTTTGTCTTCCTGTTTACCTTTAAAATAAACTTTTGTTTTGTATTGTATCCATGTAGAATGGCATGTCAGTGATGTCAAGGTCTGAAAGCAAAGTTTATGTTTTCTAAACACTGCACTGCAGATGTACACTATGGATGCTTTATGCTCTAATGGACACAGTTCTACCACAGAGTTCATGGGGCCAAGAAACACAAGCCTGAAAAACAAAAATAAACCCCCTGTGCTTGATTTAGAGCTGCGTGGCAATCTACGTGACAAAGAAGAGAGGCAAATATTGAGGTCAACCTGAAGGTTGAACTGCAAGTAACTCTGCAATGCAAAGCGTGGTTATAATGGAGTACTGGGCTGATAACGTTCAATGTTCAATAACCTTCATACCTCTGAAAAGGCTGCTTAAGACTGAATGTGTTTGGAAACCGTCTGAGGTTCGTATGCACCTTTTTCACAGCAGGAATGTTGACATGAAGAGGAAGAGCTCAGGTGTAATTAATAAGATTAACGATGGATGCATTTCATTCAGCCCTGCTATTGTACAATGGCTCAATGGCACACTCAGTCGTTTATTTGTTACACCTGTGCTATTGACTGACGTGACTGACACGGTTAAGGATGCTCTTGTCTGGCAATTCTACAGTGGCATTAAGAACAGTGTTGTACTAGCCCATGTCCATAGGAAATGTTCAACAGACACACAACACAAGATACAACAAATAATAACGATAACAAAATGTTAAATGGCACTAAAAAACATCCACATAAGAGCCTTTAAGGTCATCTAACAACACAAAAAATGTATCTAATTTATGCAGTTAAATGTTTTGTGGGAAACTAGATATAAGTGTATTATTTGAATATTTTTGTTGCACATCTTTATTTTCAACCACAGCACTGTAGACTGAGTGTAGAATTTATTATTTACAGCTACTTTCAATAATGAACAAAAAGTTTTAGTTTTAATGAGCCTTCTGGACTCGAGAACCTATTTTGGTGGATAATAACTTATACTTTGCTGTTAGTTTTATGGACCTGCAGTCACTGATCCACCTCCATTAGTGCCTGTGCTGAGCCCTTATCCTGCTTGGAACATTACCTAACTTTGAAACAATACCTTATCCTGTTTTTAACATTTCACAATGATTACACAATTTATTATATAATGAAGGTCATGCAAATTCAAGGACTTCAGTCTTCTCAGCCAACCTGTAGTTGGCAAACTGATCTACCTTGTCTGTGTATCCATCATAAAAGCCTGGGGAGTAGAGAAGTGGCAATAGATGGTCCACAAAATGTTCATTTACAGACTAGCAGGGTGATCTGACAGCCACATGACAAAAAAAACACTTATATACAGTTTATCTCATTATAAAACTACTCAGTGTCCAAATTCTGCATCATAGTATTAACAGGATGATATGAATGGATGGCCCATTATAGTAAGCATGCTGACACATTCTCTGGGTGTTCTGGCACCATTATCTCTCTGTTCAATGCATCAGCAGGCTGTTGCTATGGTCTTGTCTTGTCACCCACTTGGCTCCCAAAAGAAGAAAATGACCTTCCCACTCCAGTCAAAAATGCAGAGTCACTCCTTACTTTGCAACGGAGGCTGCAATCTCATCTTTTTCAAGAATATCCTTACAGCAGCTTCTCACTATTTAATCATACTCCCTTTAATCGCTCACTGCACTATATAAATCTCCTCATTATTTCCCCTTAGTTTTTATTCTACAGTGCACATCTTAAGCTTACATCATCGTTATAGCCCTTTTCTGTGGGGTGACTTTGGTGATAGAGCCTATTCTTCTTCTTTTTTTAATAAATCATTAAAAAAGAAAAAACAAACAAACAAACAAACAGAAAAACTAATAAAAGAAAAACAAATTAAAACAACATAATCGCTCCTAATCCTAACCAACCAACTTTAAACTACTCTGTGTGGTTATCGCTGCAAACCTCCTGCTTTTACTATACATTAAATTCTCTTTATTGGAACGTTTTTAACAGCAGTCTTGCAAGGCTAGTTTCACTCTTCATCCCTGTGCTTGTTCTCATTTTTTAAAGCCTTTGTAGGAAGTTCTAAAAAATAAATCATGTAGACAGACCACTTTAGATTAAGATGCACTCAGTCAAACTGGCAGCAAGTAAATAAAAATCTTTCCATATCTTTAGCGACTGATGAATACATTTTGTCCTTCCAGTTACCCCAAAAACATGCCCCAATGTGATTTAGGTTGCTGAAGTTTAGACAGCAGCAATACTAATAGGTATCCTGACTTGGATATATTTAAGGGTGATCAGCTGCCCTTGCAAACAGCAAGAATAAAAAAAAGTAGTCAAGTACCATAATTAAAACTGACATTTTGATGTTTCAACAACAAATAAATATTTAACTGACAATGCAATCCCAAAGGTATTGTATCCTTTTATACACTCAGAGGTGTTTGCACCACAGTGCTAATCTGCCGACTGAACAGCTTCTCACACAGCAACAGCTCCACTCCTGAAAGTTAAATAAAATCACCACAGTGTGCCCGAGTGTTATCATTAAAAAGGGAGAAAACAACCTTGTCAGTGAAGTACTGATATTAGATGGAACTAAAAAGCTAAGTAAAAGAACTGAATATTTTCCCTGCCATTGCTTACTAACAGTGCGCTCACTTTCGCTCGAGTGGTTCCAATGTGTAACACAAAAGATCCTCTTCTTATCACTGACTGCATTTAATCACATTCCCAATTAATGAGCTTTATCCTGAATTTTATTCCTCAGAACCTGAGGCGGCATTGCATAGCTTGGTCTGTCTTTTCCAAGACATATTTTGCCCTCTTTCTGTTATTGTTGTCATGTTCTTTAATTGAGGTAAGAAACAGACCTTGAGGATGAACATACTCTCATTGTCCAGTCCCCTCTCCCTACCAACTCCATCTTTCTCTCCAACCTTGATTTTACCCTCTCCCGCCCTCTCTCTCTCTCCCTCTCTCTGTCCCTTTCTTGTTCTCTCGTACTCTTTAAACTCTGTAAATTGCTAATGATAGCAACAGCCTTGAGCAGACTTGCCAATGACAGAACTAATGAGAGGACGGCTGCAACGATACCATGTGTTAGTGTTGGTGCAGTTGTATATGCATTATGCATTATGTATTCATGTTTATGCTCCAATGGTCTTTTGCATCTTTTGTGTTTAGCCTCGTCCCACCTTTTCTCACTCACTGTCTCTTTTTTTCCCCCGCCTCCCTTCTTCTGTCCTTCATTTCCCAGCAAGGTGATGCATCTAATGAAAGGCAAGTGTTGCCCTAGGAGCATGATCACCATCACCAGCTGTACTCCTCATCTTGCTCATTGTCTATTGTTGTGGCTGCCTTGCACTAACTGTACTCTTCTCTCCAGCTATTTTACTTCCCTCTTGCCCTTTTTTCCCTCCCCCTCCTTCATTCTTTCAGTCAGTCATTCCCTCTCTCACCTACTCATCCCCAGTTCCACCTTCCACCAGCTGTTGGTGTCTCCTAATAGCTGTCATGTTGATGTGGACGGACAAGGAACCTTTCGTCTCACACCTTGCAAATGTGGCTCATTAAAGTGGAGGGTGGGGTACGGGTGGGGAAGGTGACAGCATTCTGCATCAAGCTGCTCCATTTGCCTGCATTTTCTGACAAGCCAATGCCCGGGACGTCCCTACAAGGTGGTCATAAATGTATAATGGCATTAAGAAGTGCATGATCGCGACAAGCTCAAGGTGTTTCACGGTACATGGTGGACATAAATTGAGACAAGGTGATGAATACGATTAATAACTTGAGGAAGTCAAGTCAAAGCCAAGGGTTTCGTACGGCCACAAATTAAACTGACGCAGCCTCTGACTGAAGAGAGTTTGCACTGATGCGATCACACATGTGCAGACAGACAATAGTGACACAATTATGTTTACAGGAACACAGAAGTGTGTGCAAAATGATGCAATCTCCACATGCACAGATGTGCACACAAAAGATGAGGTCTCTCATACACACAATGCATCTATAAGACCATCTGCTTTACTCTCCTTTCTGCCAAATTTCAAAGAAACTTGCAATTCACTTTGAAACACCTGCAGCAGACAATAGAGCACAGACAATAGGAATCATACATATATACCCAGACACACAAAGGCCAGTCCACATACTGAGAAGGCAATTTAACACCAATTTGTCCATTGTGCCGGACCTGTAGAATTTATAATTACTACAGAGGACTCTAAAATGTATGCTGTTCAGTGCTCTCATAAAACACAGGCTCAAGCAATGTTACATCAGTACAACCTCAGCAACAGCATGACAAATTAACCAGAATGAATGATGAAAGGAAGGCGACAAAACAAAGAGAAAAAGACAGAAAAACATATGAAAGGAAAGAGGGCGATAAGAGAGAGAGTAGGAGCCTGTTGATGTTTAATTACACATCTCACAAGTGAACCATGGGAAAATAACAAGAAAGACCTTCCTTAAAATTAACCAGCTGCCACCCACCCCCACATCGCCACACAGAGAAAAAAAAAAAAAAACACCACTACACAACACCGAACAAAAACATCAGCTGCCACCTAGCCTTCCAATAAGAGTAATAAGTTATTTCATCTCCTTTTCTCTGAAGCCATTTTAACGCAGGCAGCAGAATGAATGTGCGTGGAGACTTGATATTATTGGCAGGGTGCCACTCAGCAGACACACAAACTGTAGCTTACGGCAAAATCAAAAGAAAATCAAGTTAACGCCATCAAAATCCTATTCAATGCGGATTTAACTTCAGCTTGTCAGAAGCAATCATACTGATTTCATCAGTTTATTTAACCCGTAGACAAAATAACACAACTATAATTTTCTGTGCAGGGTAATCAAGCCGCTCGTGCAAGACATTTTTGTTTGTCAGTGTCAAAACTCATAAGCAGTTTAGAGTTTGGATTGCTTATAAAAAAACACATTTAATATTGTTGAAAAAAAAGTACAAATGCACACAGTGAGAGCGATAGATGAGACAGGTGGGCACACTCCAACATTCACTCCAGAATCAACAAGAGACTTACCTGTAGATGTCAGTGGAGGGTTTGCCAACAGGGAGCATGCGGAAGAAAATAGAGAGATTTATTTTAGGAGAAAATGTAACAAACATAAACTACCACATTAATCTGAATACATTAAACATCAGGAGCCATAATTCATTATTATGACACGTAATTACTGTAATTCCATATGTCTTGAGTATTCACATCCACATTTATCTTCCAAACATCTGAGCGCTTTGACATAACTTGCAGGAATGTAGTTTATCATCACATTTGTTTTTTTCCTCAAAGTCCTCAGGTTTGTACCTCACTTGATTTATTGTGCAAAGGACCGGAACAATGTAAAATGGTTTTAAAAACCTCCCACCTCTGTTAGTCTGACAGGTGTTTTGCTAGAGAAAAAGCAGACAATTTAAATTTCAGTGTCACGGTATTCCATTAAATGTGGCTGAAAGGTTACAGAAGATTTTCGAGTGTCACACACAAGGCTGCACAGAGGTTGTTTTATTTATATATTTTTTTTTGCTCCAAACTTTAGCACTACTGACCCTATTTAACCTTGTAAAGATCTATTGAATGGCATTTGTTGCCCTCTCACACAAAAGCATGTCTCACTATTCTTGTGTCAGACACGGAGCACTCGCTGAGCACTCACTGAAACATGTCATTAGAGGGCAGTTTTCAACCCTAAGTTATGATCACTCCAAGCACACTTATTTTCACTCCAGACTCGGTCTCCTGACTGTGTGTGCTCGAATCGCAGGTTTTGTTTGCCCCGATCACAGCATGTGAAAAGCTGGGGCAGTGAAAAATGGTCCAAAGTGGGATAGAGATTTCATTGACTGCCGCTTTTGAACATCAACTTTCTCACTGTCAAGTTTATTGTAGCATAAACAGTGGCTGCGGTAAGGATGATATATCTGGGCAGACATTTTCTCACTTATGTAAAAAAAAATAATAAAAAAAGCTACAGGCTGTTGGCATACCTAAATAAATAATATGCAAACTGAAGTAAATCTAATCACATGGTAATGCCAGTGTTTGCTGTATGCATTTACATATGCATAACAATGTGTTTGTTCTTCATCCAAATAAAATATATTCAATTTGAATAAATGTGAATGCATTTCATTCTTGCTTTAAATGAGGGAGGTTTTATTTAGCTGGCAAAGTCAGATATGCGTCATAAAAGGATCTCAGTTAACATGCTGAATATTTCACAAAACGCTGTTCCTGGCACCCAGTGTTTTTGCATCTCAGCTTGTCTTGATTTTCTCAAGTTTTTAATTTTTCCCTGTTGTTTGTGTGTTTTTGTTTTTACCTCAGGCTTTAAAAAGACCCTCTGAGGGCTTACTTCATCTATGCAAATTAACAATTATCATCTCTGATTTAGGAGTAAATAGCTGTGACTTTTCTCCCGCAACTCCACACATCACATTCTTTAAAATACTACAAAACGGTACATACAGATCATAATAATACAATAATAGTACAAAACTAGCTTCAATAGTTGGGTCAAAGTCTCAAGCAATTTGACTGCTTTGACTGCTGTGATTTTGTTGAGACTCTTTCTGCATAACAGACATGTGAGGTAGTGTGCTGCTGCATTGATGTGCTCATTAACAGCTGCTAAGCTTCATTACTTCCTGGTCATCAGCCCAGTGACACTGATCCCAGACAGGGACTGAAGTACAGTATGCAGTCACATTTTTCTCAGAGACACACAGATTTGTCATCTTGAAAACTGACGCATGGCAACTGGTCTTCTTCATCCCACATCTGATGCTGTCAAAGAGTGTGTGTGTGTGTGTGTGTGTGTGGTAAGCAGGCCAGTATGGACTCATTAGCAGCTCTCTTAAGGTAGAATATCTGATTAGCCAAACCCAAAGCACTATCTAGTTCCAAGTCAGCTATTAATGAGATACACAACACTCTCTTTATCACACAGACAAGACACAAGCAGGCACACACGAGAAAGTCAGGCTATGGCGGTCACAGAAGGTGTTTACATGTGCAGCCAGTAACCTGGTTACAATAAAAATAAAACCTGCTATGCATGCGGGTTATCAGATTTCTTCTCTACCCGCTACCATTTGTTGATCTCAGACTAGTATATAACATGCATTTGTTTTTGGGTGCAGTTTCTCCCATTAAGATTTTGGATTTAATTATTAAGGTCATAATTAATGAACAATTCTTCTTCGTAGCTGCTGCCACCACCAACCCTTTCATGTCTGAGGTCTTTGTCATGAACAAAATAAACCTAGTTCCAGATTTGGATCACACTCCTTTAACAGCTCTCTAAGCCATCTGCTAGGCCTCTTAAATGTTGATGACTAACACCAGAGTGGGGACAGACATGATGACATACGTGTAGCACATACTGTACAGCCGGTACACATTCACGCACCTCCACTTTCAAACACGCTTCACACACTAGCCCATACACACAATCCATCTGTTTTCAACAAGAAATACTTTGGATTTTTTGCTCTCACACACGTTCGTTCTCACTGCGCTGCTCTCAGAGACGACAGGGGAGCAGAAGTCAAAAAGTTAATCATGAAGCTTTTGAGACCAATGTAGTGGCTGCAGTGACATCTCGAGAGACGGGTACTCTTTTAGATAATATACATTTATTACAAAGCAAAGTAATTTAAAATAGCACAGTAGAATGCAAGATGCAAATGACATGATATGCATGTGTCTTTAGCTCTGCAGAGGCCAAAAGCCCTGTCTGTCCCTCACCTCTTTCTTTTATACACTCCCTGTCTCTCTCTTGTTATTTATTTCTGGGTATGGACACATTTAGCTACTTGGTAACTTGTTCTTCCCAAATAAAGACACAGACATCTTGGTTGCTCAACATCCTCTCCAAACATCATTTAGTTGGAAGATGACCAGGTCACGAAGTCAATTCTCTGCTGGGAACAACTCTATTTTGAAACAGAACAAAACACTCAGAAATGCTGTAAACACTTTGCAAACTAATATACAATAATACTTTAATTCTCAAACTGCTGTTGGCAACTACACCAATGGACAATGAGCAATCTAATCAAACTCCCTGCTTGCCTCTCATTGACTTAATGTTGCCTCTATCTGTCTCTCTCTCAGTACTCATTTTAAGATTACTAGTCAAGCGTATGGTCAAAAACAAAAGCTAGGTTAAGATACCAAGATTTCCTATGTTTTTATTTCTGCCATCTACAGCTTGCAGCAAAAAAACAAGTTTGAGAACTAAATATATTGGCACAAAGTGCAATTTCAACACTAAAGAAAGGATCACTACTTGTCCACTGTGGCTGAGGAGGACGATTTCTCTTAAAATGTGTCCTATTATATTTGCTGACAATATGTCCTCCAGCCCCAAGGAGTCCGACAAAGATTGTGTCATCTGGGGAAAATGCCTGGGAGTAGGAAGGCAGCAAGGTCAGCTTCTCTCTGACCTGGTCTACCAGTCAGAAAAATGCTGCAGCACCTCCATATGCAACAGCACAGCTATTCTGCACCAGAGTATAAAAGAGCAAGGCATTAACCTGGTCATAGCCACTGACCTACCAGACTGTGGGACTCACAACCAGTTGGTAAACCGAACCAAACTAGAGGACACACTTCCACTCCTTCCAAAGGGACCAATTATAGAAACAACACCCTCCAGCTAAGCATTTTTAATACATTCTTCCTTTCAGGCCAAGTCCAGCAAAACGCAAATTGTTGAAGAATAGAATATAATTATTCCTTATCATACCGGGACAGGTAACATATGTAATACTTTTGAGGATTGTCCATTAATTTAATTTTGAGTACGTTTGAATAAGTTAATTCCTCTGAGAATAAGGTGCAAGATGTTACATTCATTGCAGCAATCGATTTTCATGTAGGGCTGAATTATTCACCAAAATAAAAGAACATCATTCTGGGAAAACAACAGTCACTGAAAAAAAAAAAAAGAGCACATCCATTCTATATAAGTACTACTACTGTGCTTCTACTTCACTTCCTCTGCATTGTTTTTCCCTACATGTTGTGTGCATTCAGGGTTAAGAGCTTGGGGAATAAATGCAGTTGACTTTTAACATTAGCTATCCGTTATTGTCTGAACTGCAATCCTGCTCCTGTGACTGGGCATCCACTATACCCTAACAAAGACTGTTGATGGTGGTGGTGAACTAGAACTGGAAATGTATTTAGAAATCATACATGAACTGAGTCAGCAAGCCGTGAACCCTTAACAGTGTCTGATTTTGGTGAAGCACATAATTTATCACTTGTAATGTGTGTTATGAGTGTTAGCCAAATAGCTGGCCAGCAGTGCTCCACAACATTTTACTGTATATAAAAGATGCAAGTTTTGGGATAGACACACCAGAAATGATCTCATACATATAAGAGTCACAGGCTAAGGGGGAAGCGCTGTGTTCAATGAGTCTGAAAACTGCCCAGTAACGCCCCATCTCTCCGTCTCCATTGCCATCCCTCCCTTTCTGCCCTTGGCAAGAGGAACGCCGTGTGACAGGGGATAGATGGATAGTATAGATAGATGGATGGAAAGAAAGAGTGATAGAGGGGTAAGCAGAGGGTTGGCCTCTTATTCCCAATGCTGTGTCAGCTTTGCCATCAACTCATCAAAACCGCTGACACACTGCTGACATCCTTCTCTTTCCTTTCTCTGTCCATACATATCTATAGTCCTCTAGATCCATCCATCCATCCATGTAATTTGTCCGTCTAGTTACCTTTATCTGTCAGCAAAAATCTATGATAAAAATATTGCAACAGAAGAGAGGAAGAAAAATTGCAAAGAAAACAGTATGAGATAGAAGATAGGTTTAGGTTAAAAAACATGGATGAGGAGTGAGAAGATAAGAGGGGAGGGTGACAAAGGGGGAGTCTATCTTCACAAGCTGACATTTAGTGCTAGTCAATGGAAAACACTCGGCATCAGAGACCACACACAGACACACATGCACAACTAACACATGGTACACACACATGCATTATGGATCTGTTCCTTTCCCCGAGAGATGGATTATTGTACCACTTCATTCTGAGAAGCAGAGAACAGAAGAGGTGTAGGCCTGCAGGTACAGGTAGACAGGCAGGGGGGTAGACAGAGTAGCAGGTAGATAGATGGCTGCGCGTATGTGCACCGTGAGAATGAAGAGTCGGAGCTTCAAACTGCAAATGAGACCTATACAGAACATTAAGTGCTGGTGGGGAAAAACACACTCCAAATGACAACTTTAAGTGCTATATAAAGTGCTTTCGGAAAAACAAGAGGATTGTGAAATGAGTCACTCCAGACAGTAGCTGTCTGCTAAAGAGTATTACAGTTGCTTCCAAGGTAAAACAAGGAGGGCAAAAAAATAGGGAGAAAGCGAAAAACACAACACATCTGCTTTGAGGAGAAATCAGATGACTGACTAAAACAAAAATGGAAATTTTCTGGCATCTTTAACATATGTCTGTCTGCTGAACTTCACATCTGCCTCCCTGCTTTTCTCTACATCATCTTTGTGCTAGTTGGTTTCCCAACACCTGCCCTTTCCTCATTTAGCACTCCATTTTTCTGCATACCTGCCTGTGCTTGAGACAATTCATCTGTATCTCCCAACAAGCCTCTCTGTCTTGTTGAAGTCTCCAGTCTCCAAAGTGCTGACTCAGAACTCAACGCAGCCAGGAGCAGAAGCTACCCAAACATGGATAAATTAAAAGAACAGACATGACCTCATCTTTTCATCCCATCTGAGAGCACCCTTACCACACACACACACACACATACACACACACACACAACGTATTTTGAAGTTTACTTACCCGTCACCAACACTCATCTCAGTTCGTACAATCATTTACATCTCTGTGTTGCTTTTAATTATCTTGATGAGTGCAATAAGACAGCCCTGTAAGCTCACTAATTATGCAGTTCATTAGAAAATAACAATGTTGACTGACAAAATACGAGGTGGGAAATTGCTTAGATGGAGGTATTGTGTGTGTAAAAGTGTAGTTTTCCACACACATACAGTAAATGCACAGTGAAAATACTACAAACTAAAAATACTAAATACAAAAATATTAAATACTACTATGGGTTGCAAAGACTTTCATTCATTAATTCAATTCTGAAGTCATGTCATCATTTCATCATTAATGTTCCAAGAAATTTACTGTGGGTTTTTTATGCAGTTAAAGTGTGAAACATGCAATACTATTTCTACTTACGCCAGCTTATGTATGCAACAGACTACGAAAACAACAACTTAGTGGCTTTAGTAGAAGGATCCTACACTGAATGATCCACAGAACACGCTGTAAACAGGTTACACAGAGTCTACGTCTTCTTTAGAAATTCCAATGACACTTATGACTGTGGATTATCCAGGTAACTGGGACATTGTTGTCACTTTTTAAAAGTAATTTTACAAAGCTGTAAGCAGCACAAACCAAAATCGCTCCACCTCAAATGTAGTGTGATAGGGGGTAGCTCCTCCGGTCCACATGTCAAAGTGCCCTTAGGCAAGATTCTGAACCCCAAATTGCTCCCGAAGGCTGTGCCATCTGTGTATGTGAATGGGATTAGTTTAATTCCTGATGAGCAGTTGGCACCTTGCATGGCAGCCTCTGCTCTGCCATCAGTGTGTAAATTTGTGCATGAATGGGTGAATGTGACATACAGCGTAAAGCGCTTTGAGTGGTCGGAAGACTAGAAAGGCACTATAAAAAGGACAATCCGTTTACCATATATCCCGCAAGGACAAATGGAAATGAAACTAAACATATGTGACAAAATATATTCTTATACTAAAGCAGGAAACAGGCATTCAGATGTTTTCCCTTTAGACGTTTTGCAGGTTTAATGATACACTTCCTTCTCTTTATGAACGATGACATAGATCTGGCTGACATCCTGCAGGTTTTCCACTCTTGGTGCAGCAGTGTGTCTGAATGGCAATGTTTTTAGAAGCAGGCTCATCACACTAGAAGCCGCTCAAGGCCTCACCTGAGGCAGGAAGCAGCATTCAGGTATAAGGACACCAGTGGCATAAACATGGCAACATGTAGACACATACTATATACCTTGCATGTAACCACACACACACACACCCACACACCCAAGGCTATGCATGAATGCACAGAGTAATCCACATACGCAGAACATGTCATATCTTTCATTGCAATTTCTTTCACAAAAAGATATACACACCCCCGGGCAGATGTAGACATGCACATGCATATGCATGCGCCTGTTGCCCCCATTCCCCCTACACACACACACTCAAAACAGGCAAGAAAGCCTATTTAGCAGTCAGTCCAAACTGTGCTGGGAGTCTCTTACTTTCCATATGACCTTTTGTCACTTTGCCAGTGACATTTTAAATATGCTCTCGCTCACCTTTGTCAGCAGCCTTGTCTGCTGGTTTCCAAACAAAGCAAAGCTGCTAAGGGAAATACAAAGAGAGAAAGCATATGAAGATGAAGCGTGAAGAAACTGAAAGAGATAAATAAAATAGACCTAAATGAGAAGCCGGGGTCATGGCTGAGAGCAAGCACAGATAAAGACAGGTTGAAAGGTTTAGCAGATGAGAAAGAGTGAGCTGAGGTGGTGTGTGGGGAGGCAAAAACAGAAACAGTTCAGTGCACGAAAGACCACAATAGACAGAGATAGCTTTTAAGACGTAAATGTAAGTAATGACAGGCTGAAAAAAGTGATGAATTTGAAAGGAAAGAGCAAAATGGCAAAAGGTGGGGAAAAGAAGAAAAGACTGAGGAGGGACTCATGACATAAAGTAGCCAAGAGCGGAAACTCAGAAAAGGGCAAGGGTGGGTAGAGAAAGAAGTGGAGTGAGTGAGTGAGCACGAGAAAAATAGAGTGTAAGTGGGTGAAAATGGGAGAGCAAGGGATGGGGTGTGTCACAGCCGTGTGGTGGAAATGTCACAGATATGTGAGGGCCCATTTCAGAGCTGTGATAATACGTAAGCGCCATTCATCCCCAGCCTGAAGGTCTAGTAGGATCAATAGAGTCTTAGTATTAATGGGGACCCCTCCTGCATTAATAAGACAAACCAGTGCCAGCAGCATTCACTGACATAAAAGACATTTCCACTCTTTTTTTTTTATTCCTGCATACCTGAAATATCACTTTGTTGGCATCAGGGCAGGGGGCGCTGTCCTTTACCTTAAAGGTATGACATCAAGTCTTAACTCATTAGATTGCTGCTCTGTAGCTGAAGCTAGATTCCCCATGGAGCTGTGACATGAGAAAAAAAGATATATTTTCCTATCTGGAGATCAATAAAGAGCCACAAAAAACAGTGCTAAAGTAGAGAATGTGTACCAACATATAATTTATAGCAACTAGCATCCGTTTAAAGGTCAAGACATTGTATTGATGGAGTCTTGTGCTTTACCAGTGCTTTCAGATCTTCAAGGGCATGTGTGTCCTTTCTCGGCCAGCTCATTAGAAGCAGGTGGAAGGTTTTGAGAAGAAGAATGGAAATTATAAAGGTCAGAGAAGGGTTCCTTCCTCTGTCAGCGTCTGTTTTGTCACTCTGTCACTTCCCACAGGCGGGTTGACATTTTAATAAAATGTTCAAAAGGACAATTAACACATCAGGGGTGAGACAGGCAAGGCTGTTCTTTACTTTCTTCATCACCAGTATTAAAGTATGCTTCTTCAGAAGTGCACACATGTTTTTGTGTGCCGGCAGGTCATATGTAATTCTTTTTTTCTTCTTTTTTTCTCCTGCCATTCCGCTCTTTGAGTATCTATCAGTATATTTTTCTGAATGGCTGGATTAGAAGGTTCATCCTGGGGAGTGCTTAATGCTGACTGGTCCATTCACAACATCCCACCTTTTCAAATGCCCAGGTTTTAAGATTTTGGTTTTGGCATCTACTATAGGTAATACACTGACTATGCATGAGTACCTCATAGAACTCCACTTCAAAATACCCAAACTATCATACAAGGTATGATATTGGAGAAAAAAAAGAAATTCACCAACATGCATACACATTCTCATCATTTTGTTCACCAAATCTCTGGTGAGTCAACGTGAAGATCAAAAGTTAAAACAAGAGTTCACCTCCACAGTCCAGTTCATGCAACCACTTCTACTAACTACTGCACTGCACAGCTGGACTCCTCTTCACCTGCAGCTTCAACCTACTGTCTGATACATACACTACTTGAATGTGAATGTGTAAGAGACAGCCTTCAGATGTATGTCATGCACTGGCTGTCTGCACTACATGTACGGTATAAGTACATATCAGGACACATCTATGCACGTTCCTGCATTATATGCATAGTCATGATCCACACAAATTCACTTGGGCACACAGATCAGGCAGTGATAGTCATGCAGTAAAAAGGCTTCATTATCAGCAGAATAAGTAACTAGCTTAGTGAAGCTAAGCTTCATTTGTCCTCATGAAGCAACGCAGCAGAAGATGTTCTTCTGACAGCATGAAAGGATGCACATAGTCAAACAGCATGCACTTAGGAATTCACTGATGTGCGCACAGATGTTGTGGCTAGCTTGCATATACGAGCGGATACACTGTGTCACAGTTTTGCACGTTCACATACATACTGTACATACACACTAATAAAGAGTATAAAAAGACCTCAGGCAGTCCAGAGGGAGCATTGATAATGAGAGATGGAGCAGGGGGACAGAAGTTTGAAGTGTGTGAAACAAGGAAAGTTGGTTCTCACTTCTGAGGCTGCAAAGCCCACATGGGGAACAAGATCGTGCCACGAACAGTGAAGCTCTGAAGGAAATGTCAAATCACTGGTGTTTGAAGCTGGGGACATATACATAGCTACAAGCGCAAATGAGTGTGTGTGCACATCTGAGAGGGATAGTTAAATAGAAAGAAATCTTGACATGCACAACTACATGCACACGTTTGTGAGTGATGTTTGTATGACTTGGCCCTGCAGTGCACACTTGACAGGGTAAGTCAGTGATCTGGGGGCATGATTTGATCAAAGGCACTTTGATCGTGTGGAGACTTGGTCCAGTACCAAATACTGTATTGGGTTTGCTTTATGACCATACATACACGGACACGCGCTCACAGCCATGTTCACGCGCATGGAAGCAATGGAATAATGGGAGAGCAATAACACTGGGGGGGGGCCATGTAATGGCAGCTAAATTTAATCCCATGACAGCTCCCAACTTGAGTGGAGAAAATCAATCAATGCAAATGGAGGCTCAAATTGCCACAGTCAAATGTTAAATGACATTTGACTGTGGGAGAGTGACGTGGCACCCTGCACAAGGCCAGTGTTAATCTGTCTCTTTCTTTCTTTCTTTCTTTGTGCCTCTTACAGTCCAGCAGGTTGCATGCATTTTTCTATTTCAAAATATTGCATCTATCTTGAGTAGCAAAAAGATTATATTGACTGTACCTTGAAATATAATGTGTGTAAAACTTTGACACTGACTTCACATGTACTCCATTCTGACTTTTTTTCCTGGCATTTTTTCCTTTTCTCTTTTTGTGTGAACTCCATTGACAATTTTTGTAATTGTCTTCCTGCTTATATCTCTGAAGGTGACGACCTGTTCTAGTGGCCTAAAGTGGATTACAGCAGCGCTGTGATTACAAAAAAAAGGGAGCTGTGATCTGTCAGTTGCTGGAGAAAATCACAATAATCAGACACTTCAAAAAAACACAAGTGCTGGCGTGTTGTATTACTAAACCCCTATTCAGACAGGATTAATATTCCAGAGGGATGTGGGTAATAAAATATTTCCTATGCTCCTTTGTAACTACAATCATGATTCTGGATGCTTTAGTCCCAATGAAATTACAAGAGAATTGATATTCTGTGGGAAAACATCATAAAATTATTTAATTCAATTTAGTTAACATCAGTTATTTCAAAATAGCTTGTTAATGATTCTTTCTGAATACGTGCTGAAAAGCGTTCATAGAGGGAAGATGACAGGAGAGCTTTCTAAAAATGGCTATGTCTTGAAAAGGTGGAAAAGTAATTATGAAATTCTGTCAAAAGCTGAAATTGTATTCTGTTTTCCTCCTCCTACTTTTCCCCAAACTCTGATGTCTATAGTCAGTGTGCAGTGTCAGTATCTCAGACCTCCTCTTCGTTTACAGATTCAGCTGACAGCAGATAGCAGAGTGCAGGAGACGCAAAGTGAGATTGAGAGAAAAGTGTGAATGCGTGGCACTGCTGGTTCAACATGCTTTTATGGTGTGCGGAAGAGTCAGCATCTGAGGACAAGCACAGTGGCTTTCATCTGGAAAAGTGAATGCAACAGCGCAAGCACAGCAGGCAGGGGATCCATGTAGAAACATGCCCACAGAAAAAATAACATGCACATGCCTTGTGCACACAGTTTTCTCCATGCTGTATTCACAGACACACATACAAAAAAAGCTCATAAACACTAAACGGATACACATTCGCTTAAATTTTAAAGTGTTATATTATTCATAAACCCATGTATTCTTCATTGATTCATATTCTATTAGGAGATAAAAGGGATTTGCCCTGCTACTCCAGCTCAATGATGTAATTCGCAGACACCACACTGGAGCAGCGAACACCACATACTGACACAAGTCCAACCAGCATGTCTGTATGTACAGGATGTGTGAATGTACCTTCTTACTCCCATCTGCACGTGAGCTTTCATACTGAGTGTATCCTGGATTGCCAAAACAAGGGCATTTTCATCTCCTACTATATATTTGCTTCTATATGTGAAATCAACTTATCCTCTGAGTGGGCTTTGGAAAAAAAAAAACAACAACAGAAAGGCACTCAAAGCCGTTTAAATGGTTTGTCTAAAGAAACGTGGTACAAGGCAGACAAGCCATTTTGAGGATTTGTGGATGCTTGGTGATTCACACATATGACTAGCATTAAGATTTCTCACACCCTGCATCAAAGCACTTTGATCCTTCCTTTCACTTATAATCCTATAACCCTACTCTTTGTGGCAGGATAAGTGTTTTCATACGCTTGTGCACGCTCCAAGAACATATGTAACGCACACTATACTGTATAATGCATGTCGCATATGGACTGTATTGATGGACCTTTAAACTTTTAAAATTGAGCTTGAACCAGAGGAAAATATTTTACATGTACTTACGAGGTTAACAGACTGGATGGGGACTTATGCTCTGTTACTTACAGCTTTGATTGTGAAGCAAAAAGAAAATGCAGACAGCAGATGGGACTTTCATTTCTCCCCTTCATCTCTCTAACCTTCTCCAAAAAAAAAAAAAAAAAAAAAAAGTTTGGCTTGTTTACATAGGCAAAATGATGGATTTGCGACAAACTTAATTGCTACATTTGGTTACAATCACCAATATACAAATTTGAACAATGTTCACACTGCTTCAATCACTCCCCCGCAGGGTACTAGTACCGAAACTGGTCAAACATGTCAGATAGAATGCAAGTCATGCCTTTAGTACAGTTTACTGTTTGTTTTGTGGCATTTGTAAATTACTGCATGTCTGCTGCGACCTTCACTTCTAATTCACTGTGACACCAACAGATTTGAAGCTGCGGTGAGTACACAGGAATTTGTCCACAGCCCTCTATTCAACAGCAGTCTGAGCAGATGCCAAAGTTGATTTCTTTTGGCTTCACTCTCCGTCTCCCACACATTTTACAAACACCCTCTCCCAACAAATTTAATCTGCCTGTTACTCTAATACAAGACACATGCACACTCACAAACGTGCTTTACTTCGCCTACTCTTAATATTCATGAGTTTAAAAGTGGCAAAACAGATTCTGAAAGGATTTTATCCGCCATGTCATTCAACCACAGTACAGCCAAATGACTGCTCTCATAATTGTGAGTCTTGTAGTGGGTAAGAGAAATGGAAAGGCTTAAAAAATATTTAAGTATACATGATCTGTACACTGAGAAAGACAGGAAAAGAACACGACAAAAGACAGGGAAAGAGGTTTGCAAAGAAAGACAACGAGGAGGAGACAAAGAGGTCATTCATTTGTTTCCAAAGTGACTGTGTAAAAACTAATGGAAAGTGTCAGCACACACACTACAGAAGAAAGGTACAGCACAATAAAATAGCGCGGAGCACCAAGGGCAGATTACGCGCATCAGTATGTGGCTATTTCCTCTCTCATTGATCTCCATTGCATGCTTAACAGAGGTATTGATTACAAATTGAGACTTGTTCTGCCTGAGCTGTGCATATCTACCTCTTATCAGTGCAGGTCAAGGGGACACTCTATCATTCATATTATGTTTCAGTCAATGGAACAAGAACCACTCCCTTTGATTTACTCAACTCCTTTGTATTAAGCGGTTACACACACAGCAAGACTCTGTATTTCACCGTGTGCATGTTGAAACATTGACAGACTGGAAAACTGAAACTGAGAGGCAGCTTACCTCGAGAAGTGCCTCATCAGTGGACAATGGAAAAGCCATTGTGATGCTGCCTTTTAGTTGGTAAAAGACAAAGAACATTTCAAAGTTGTAATTCAAAAAGTGGGGAAGAAAATAAGAAAAATTTCAGTTTTTCCTACTTTACATGCTACTGCACTCTGTTAATGTGAGCTGTGTGTTGCAAGCAACTCTTGAAAGTAAAGTGTGCTGTATTTTACATAGCGCATCAACTTTTTTTGGAAACTGGGTTGCACATTAAGTGTAAAAGTGTATTTTTACAGGACTTAAGTGACAGACTGTTTCTTGTCTAGAAGCAGTAACTTGTTGATTGGTTTATTTTGTAGGTGCTGATTTTGTTATCTAGGGACAGAAGCAAGCTGTTTCCAATTTCACTCTTTGTGCTAAGCTAACCAGGTGCTTGCAGTAGCTTCACATATACTGTACAGATATGAGAGTAGCATCAATCTTCTTATATAATTGATAGCATGAAAACAAATAAGTGTATTTACCAAAATGTACTAAAATGTACAAAACTGTTCTTACGTTATTCAACCTGGCAGGTGGTTGGAGTGTTGGAAAGTCCAAATATACTTTGGCCTAAATAGTAAATCTATTACTTCCCAAAAGATTTAAACAGTGCACCACTAGAAGCACTGCACATCTGTGGGGTTCAGTAAACCACTGTTTATTTGCATGGCTTTCTGCCCACATAGCGTGGATGAATGGGTCCACTGTCCTGCTGCAAGTCTCTCCCCTCCCTCTGCAATCCAAGTAGGTAATTGAGTGCTAATCAAGTGTAACCTCAGAAGAAGAAAAACAACATAAGCAAATGAAAACACAACACATCAGGAACCTCTTCAATGTTCAAGATTCAACACTTGTCAGCAAACTTCTGTCAGTGTCCATCATGAGGTTGTGTATTCTCTCTGGCCAAATCAGATATGACAAGCTTGCTGTATGCTGCTATTATTCTCTTGCCGTCTCTTTCTCCCCCTGCTCTCTATTCTTCAGACTCCTCTGAAGATCGTCCTTTCTTATATATCATCACTCTGTCTTTCTTTACATTCTTCTGCCTCCAATATTCCTGTTTCAATTCCTCTGCCTCAAATCTGACTCTGTTGCCTCACTTGTTCATATTCCTCTTCTTACTCATCTGTGTCTCTCTTTCTCCCCCTCCTCTCATTTCTGTATGCAGGTCACCATGGTTGTGGGTGAAGCAGCATGACAGTACAGGAAAAAGCAAAAAAAAAGACACAATGAATGGTAATTTATCGGTGGAGGAAGAGGAAGCAATAGCTTCTTTCCATAGCTCTCTCTCCTTGTATCGCTCTCATTGCCCAGCAGGATTACATTTAATATATGCACACCCACAGAGTTGCTCTGAGACAAAAGGCCAGAGGGATAGATATAGAAAGAGACAGATGGAAAGAGAGATACAGAGGGGGGTGAAAGAAAAAGACAGACAAGTAGAGACAGACAAGTCAGGGTTCAGTTCACTCATATAGTTCTTCCAAAGTTAGTTTGCGCGAGGGGAGAAGTCTCTCTTCTGCTGCATTAGTCACTTCCTTCTTTGTATTTGATTTTCCTGTGCTCCGTCCAACCCACTCACACTGAGACACAAACTCCTCTTAACATTAAAGTAAAATAACAATTGCCATGGGAATACACCAGTGGGATTTCATGCTCCCCTTTATAGGAACACCCTTAGATTGACCTGCCATGCAAAAATTATAGCCTACTCATATGAGAAGCGGCACAACGTGGAGAACTGAGATCCTGACCAAAACCAGTTTGACTGAGATAGCGCACTAGTAAAAGTGCGAGAGACTGCCATCCCAGAACGATGTAATTTTTTCTCCCAGAAGAAAGTCAAACTGCATACTGATTGAAGAGTTCATATGACATATCTTAGTGGTTCAGACAGTTATATTAATACACTGTCACACTGACAAATATGCTCTTTGATCTGCTTCAGAGAAAAAGAAAAAAACAGATCGGCAGAAGTCTCCCTAGAGTTGAAAGTGCTATCAATCTTCTTATTGCTCAACACTGAGGTGATCAAAGGCCCTAATTGCGTTTCTTTCAGGAGCAATCTATGGGAACCGCGAGAGACTATTTGAGTCAGTCAGAATTTTGACCTGTGTCGCATGATTTTCTCTTCCATTATCTCTGTCTCATACTGCCATAAAAGAGAAACATATCTATAGTTGATATTACTTCAGAGAAATTAATTAAATAGCCAAATGCAGCACATTTTCTGTATGATTGTTTGATGTTTCAAATGTACAGTACATATTGGAATGTAAAGGATCAAGTATTCCGTAGGGGATTGCGTTCCCTTGGGAAAGGATTACAATCATATTTTCCAAGTAGCCTCAGTGGCATTTCAGTCTGTTACTATGGTTGTGTTAGTTTAATTATGTGTTAATATTGATATCAGTGTTAATGACCGAAAACATAATTAGCTGACAGCACTGATCAATCTCAGAAACACCCTTCCGTCATTTGCCTGTATCAAATGGTTCCGAAAAACAGCAGACACTCAGTGAACAGAAACTGAGCCTGTCCCTGGTTCTGAGCTGGAGAATAATGACAAATTGAGTTTTTTATCTTATTTCGCCTGAACCAGACACAAATTATTTACTGTAACAATGCAATTTCTAGATTTAATGACTTCTCACAAGAGCTTGTTGTGTCCGAAATAGTCAACGAGACTTGAAAGTGTATGTATACACACAGCAGCAGCTTTCACAAACAGCAGGGGCAGACTGATAAATCTCATTTGCAAACTTTTAACCTAGTTGTTGTAGTTTAAAATCTAATCAACATTCAGAAAACTGAATGACCCATTTCCTTTTTTACATTTTCAGAAACACATTTTAGTGGACTACTGAGTTGAAATAATGACAAAGGTGCAGACTATTTCCAGGCAATATAACCACTTCAAAGTCAATCTGAAGATTCAAAGAGATCTAGAAATCTCCACATTTTACAGATTGTCTTTTAGACTGTAATTTCAAAGCTGTCATAATCTATATGACCATTTATCACTTCACCCTTGATATTTTTCATAATGGCTGCATAGAGCATCATCATGCTTCAGGCAGTCATTGAATTATGACTAAACCTGAGACATTATTATTAGCCTATAGGGCCATAAAAGCAAGACAGACAGGATTATAACTAGATGTCAACTGATTTGTTGGTTTGGCCAATTTATCAGCATGCTAGGATGTTTTATAAACATTATTGGCAGAGCTTATATAGAGCTCCTATAGCAGCTGATGGCTACAGAGTTCCACCAGTCATGCGAGGACGTACATTACTGTAGAGATCGATGCACACACCCCTGCGTTACACACTCACACACAGGTCAAATAAGGGAATATCTATACCGGCTTTTAAACCAAAAAGGGCGCATCTGCCCACCAGTGGAAGAGGCCCAGTCTGTCCTGAGAGTGATCGATTAGCTTGCCAACCCCTGGCAACCAGCCACAAAGTCTGTAATTCACAGTTAGGGAGCAGACAGGACTACAGGAGGTAAAAACAGAGAATCATTAAGCTTGTCTGATGCAAAAGGCATCATGTGGGTTTATTTTAGTTGTATTTAATCTCAAGTATTTTTGTTTGTTTCCTGAGATCACAAACAGGGTTTTTTTTGTTGTTGCTGTTCTTGAGATGTGGTCTCATTCACTGTTAGCTGAACTTTTTGTATTGTGGGTTTTGTATTGTGTACTGACTGTATAATACACTGTGATGAACAAATTCTTGTGTGTTCATGCTTTTGGTTGTCTGCTGACACCTTTTGAAATACTTGGCTGTAAATCATTGTTGAGGGTCAATGGGTTCTTTATACATTTGACTGGTACGTAACCAAAATATTTTGTTGGTCAGACTCTAAGTAGAACCATGACTCATAGTCAAACCGCTAATGTAAATCATGGTTTTACATCATAATATCAGACTTCAGAATCAATCGTCTAATTAATTAGCTATCTGCCATTTCCTGCTCCAAACTATTGTTATATCAGCCTTCAAAAATCCACTATTGGTCGACCTCTAGTTATAACTATATACAATATTCAATGCTTCTTTATACAATGGCCAGGGAGATAAAGTACATGTGGAACATATAAACAAACGCATACACAATCTTTAAATCTTCAGAAGAACAGGCTTGCGGTGAAACAGTGTCGACATAATCAGAATGGAAAATCAGGTTGAGAGCCCTCTATCCAACTGTCTGGTAGAAATGATAATAACACAACAGTATTTGGGTCACGAGGAAGACTCAGACAGACTCAGGGTGAAGAGGGCACAACTACTTTATGAGAACTATTTTTCAAAGTTTGACAGCTACAGCCATCTTCAGATGAGTATGTGAGTTTAAATGTTTCCTTACTTTCCCAAATGATTAGCCATGCCTAAACCACAGGCTACAGTCTGTGAGTCTGTACTGTATGTGCACACTTATGACTTTTTATACTGTGTCTAATCACATTGGAAGCAAGCACATGTGCATGGTTGATTCTGGATGTGTGACGAGATTCGTGAGTATGATCAAGAACATCCTCTGATAAGTCGTGTGTATGACAATGTGTGTGAACGCACACGTGCATGCAAGTGTGTGCGTGTGTCTTTGTAGCGTAGGCTTACAGCCAATCCCACTTTGGCAGAGTAATGGCCCAGGTCTCGATTGAAGTTACCCTTCATTAGTAGGAGAACAACGTAAAAGCAGGGATAGTTTGGATGAAAGTATTACGCTGTAAATCAGAAGGGCTGAGTTCTTTATCGAGTCCTATATGAGAGGGAAAGGGACTAATGGTTTGAATTGCTAAAAAATTAGAGCTGTGATTCGCACTTCAAAAGACTCAGATTTTCCCCTGGCCTTTCTGCTTAGATGTGCTGAACTCTCCTTAGATCTGGGCTATACTTCCCAGAAACATTTTCCAACCCTAATTCCAGCCAACTTCAGATCCCTCTCTTGTTGTGACCTTTGTGCTATTGGGAGAACCTAAATACACTGACAAAATTGGCTTGATACACTGGATGTGAAAGTTACTTCCTTACATCCTGTACATGGCACCAAAGGTTAGTAAGGTTTTATGAATGTATGCATGGCATCTTTGATCAGGTAATGATCTCTTGAACTCTTTCCTTCATTGTATGCAGCTTTTTTTGTGCACTGCGACAGTGACAACCCATGAACCCTATTTTGAAGCCAGCGTCACAGTGTGCCAGTGCAGAGTTTTGGCAGCAAGGTGACACATTAAGAGTGATTTTCAAGTAGAGGGCAACAGAACCATTCTACTGAGGTATCCTTGAGCAAGCCGCTAATGTCTATGGCTGACAATGTGCTCTGGCCTCCTTGTAGGAGTTGACAAAGGAAAGACACCTTTGAAGAAAAGCAATAAAGTTTCACAAAATATCCAATTACTGCAGGATGTTCTAGTTGGTAAGTGGAGCAACAGTGTGGCATTAGTGCAGAAACCCTGCAAAGTGTTCTTTCTGCTGTATTTTTTAGTTTTTAAACTACTGCTGCTGTCAGCAGCAGTAAAGTCTATGTAACTACACTTGGTGCAACGCAATTAGCACCAAGATAGTTGCATGTTTTTGAGAGACAGGAAATGGAACAGCATTTCTACATTCACAATCATAACCCATGACCTACTGCTTTAGATGCAACTCCCCCTCAGGACATATAACCTTGCAAAAATCACAAGTTAAAACAGTGAATGAAGACTGAATAGAGGAGCGGATGCTATTTTCAGAATTATCTACCAACAAGGTTTCAAAGTCTTAACTGTGCCAATTAGACACGGTCTTCCTTCCCATGCTGAAGCTCCTTTAAGGCCAGCGGATGCTCATCAAGGCTTCCCCCTGCTGTGTATGTGGTGCTGCAAAGACCTTGGGTTACAGGAAGCATGGCATGACGCAAGCCCCCAGTAAATGGATACTAAGAATCCCAAGTGGCTTCTGGTGGAGAAGGGGCAATGCTCTTAGGAACAGTGTGTGTCTATGGTTGGTTTGTAGATTTTTTTGGTAAAGCATGTGTGGGTAGATCACAAGGCAAAGAGAGAGTCAGAGAGAAACAAGTGCAGACAGTAAGGAAACTGGAGGGTAAAATAAGAGGCAGAATCAGGTAGACAGTACTGCTTTCAACGTGATGCTCTAAAAACAGCCTGTCTGAGTTTACTCTCAAAGGACTTTTCTCTAAACTCATAACCCTCCTTCCACCTTTATCTCCATCATCTCTCAATCTCTGTCTTTCCCTCATCTCATATTCAATCTCTCCATCTGTCCATCACTATCTCTTTATCTCTCCCTACGACTACATCTTAAAGACTCTCCCTTTCATCTTTTGGTGTCTCTTTCTCCATTGTTGTGTTTCAATCCTCACATCTGTTCTCTTCCCTAAACCAATTAAATGCTGTCTGCAATTACCCCTTTCACTTTGTATCTCCTGGGGTCATAGAGCTTTGTTTATGCGTGCAGGTATGTGTGTATCATTTCGGAGAAAAGGTTTTCTCATTTTCTCTCAGAATATCGATGTTTTCTTTTGCACTCTAAAAACTCTTGCAATTATATCCCTCCCCACAGAGGTACACAAATATACACACATGAAGAGAAATAAGCACATATGCTTTGAGTCTATACACACTGAGGGGGGATGGTTTGTGAAGCGGTCAAGAAGAAGAAACATCTCTATAAATTTTCAGGCCTTTTTTCCTCCCCAGTACATTTGATTGTTCTTGAATCCAGAAATGAAAGTGGCAGCCTTCACTGCGGATATAAATAATGAACATGGCTCCTGCTGTAACAATGCTCTGAATGCTTTCTTCCTCGGTGGTGCTATAGAGAGTAAGGTTCGGATAGGGTATATTAACCTTCTGTACTGTGTGTTGCAAGTGTTTAAATCATCACTCCAACTATTTTGGCATTCTACTGCATCACACACCTCAGCCTCCTCTCTGAAGAAACTCCACAGCACAAAAAGCATATGATGTTGATTGCTGCCATACATGTAGGCGAGTGCACTGCGCATTTTAATTGGACCACACTGTAGCTACTTCTGTGCCCATGTTGCGCCGCTTTTGAATGCTGCACAACCACTCAGAGCCCCTTTGGGAAAAATGGGGGAATGCGGAAAGCGGAGGAGAGATGAAGAAAAATGAATGAAGATGGAGGGGAGGTGTGAGAATGTAATTATGGGAGAAAAGTGTGACAAGGGCAGGAAAAGAGAGACGCTGAATGAGTCTTTCGTGAACATCCAAGGTGCTCTCTATGGTGCTGAACTCACAAATACTCTTGCAATGGAGACTAGAACTGTCCATGGTCCTGAATGTTCTCTGGTAAGAGTTGCAGCTGCTCAGATCACAGACACAAGACTGGTAGATGCAGTTTTGGTCAATACAGAAATAGCAGCAACATAAGCACAATAATAAGGCAGTGTTGCTAGTATAGTCAATAGCAGGAAAGGTAACAATTGTAGTACTCTAGTACTGTAGCAATAGGAATATGGACAGCACTACTGGCTATAGTGGCAACATCAGTAATTCCAATAAGCTTTGAATTCCTGAAATAATAAGGCAATGACTTATCTATTAATCATTCTGGTCTTTAGTTTTCAGGCAGATGGTCAGAAAAAAAATTAAGATTTCACATTGGACTACAAAATGACAAAATAATTGATTAATTCAAAAATAATGAATAGATTACTTGATAATAAAAATTAGCCATAAAGCTACCTACAAAGCTAAAGCTATTAACAAAAGCGATTGGTTTGACATCCTCTAGAGTTCTTCAAGAAGAAAAATCTAATCTAATACAGATGTCCAGTGTGTTTGACTGATTTACAGTGGAGGTGTGAATGCTTACTAGCTGTTGCTTAACACTCATCAGCTTAACAGCACAAGCAACCATAAAAACATCTACAGCAAAATGCTATGCACGATGTTGGATGACTCCAATCAGCAAGTGTTGGCACATCTGCTGTAGCCCCAGCAAACTTCAACCAGCACACAGAGAGTAAATTATTTTAGTGCCTCATGTGACTGATGTACGTTCCATCAGCATAGACAGCTTGGCTGGTTTCGATCATGACGTCCATGACAACAGTATTAGATGATTTAATTTAGAAAATAGCTACACGTGGATATTAAAAATTTACTTTTACTGAATCCACATTGACCACAGTACTGTATGAGAAATGTGAGCCAAACTGAAGTCACAACTTATTGAATCTGTAAACATTTGTCAGAGCTGATTGATTTGTTAGTGGGTGCATTTCATATGGTATTATATAACCTGTATGTTGTATAATGTCAAGAGCTCAGAAGTCCAGATTTGGCTGTCATGGTGATGTGACCGTTGGGGGTTATGAAAGAAATGTGTGAGAGATCTACAGAGAGTAGAAGCAGATAGGCTGTTTAAAGCGGACATGTTGACACAGTACTGTATGTAACACAGCTGACCTTCTTGTTCTCTACCCCCGCTCATTTGTTTGAGTGGATGAGACATAATGACCTCTGTCTTTTCATTTTCCTTCCTCTTACTTTCTAACCTGTTTGTTTCCCGGTGCTTTTACTTTCTTGCTCATTGTTTTCTGTTCATGCAGAGAATATCCACTAAAAAGTGATGAAGAGTCTAGACAGTGGTGTGATCTCTGTGACTTATTTCATCTAAATAGGGCACCTCCTGAGATCCCCTGGCATCTGTGTGTGTACAAACACACATCTGCATGCTGGTGTGTGTTTATCTCCATAAATGTGTGCACGCATCTGTATGTCAGTGTGAAGCTGTGTATTTGAGCAGGTTTCCATGTGTGCGTGCCTCTGACTGTGCGCTCGTTTAACGGGAGAGGTGGTAAGCAGAGAGTCCCTGCGAGAGCTGAGGAGGGTATCCATGCAGCAAATTAAAACTGGCCTTTTTCACTTCCAACTGTCCATCATGAAGGATGGATTTAGAAAGCCCCAACCATTTAAAGAACAGGAGGGAAACAGACACACCCACGTGCATGATGTCACACACTTGTGGAACTACAAAACCCACTCCACCCACCACCAAAACACCCAGACACACACAATTACAATTACAATTTCTCACACATCATTAGGTTCAGAACATTATCAATACCCAATCTCAGGCCCATGTAATTAGTCCCTATAGATTCTTTATTGAACACAATCAGGCAGCAATAACTCAAAAACTGACATCAGCAATAAAGTCATTTCTGCTGATCAAACGTCTGCTGATGTGAACCACTGTAGACAGTGGCGGTTTTCTAAAGGGTAAGCACTATACACTTTCTGGCAGATCTCCTAAACAAATTCAATGTAATGTTGCATTCGTAAGGGAGAAATCTGCAAGGGTAAGTTTCTAGAAGTACTACTGTTGCTCTCTTTAGAGAAAGGTTGTTCATCTGTGCAGGATTGTTGCCAGAATGCATCTCAGCAAAACAATGGATTTGGATTTCTGCTCCATTCATACAGGATTGGTTCATTGCAGATACAGCTTAAATATCAACCCACAACCATGACTATTGTATGTAAGATTCACGTAAGACTGACTTATAGATGGTGCTTCAGGATGTTACATAATCTGTTATAAGTTGTTATAAAATTAAGATTTTATAAGTTTCATATTAGAGTTTCTAAACCATGTAAACAAAGGTAATAGAGGGTATCACAATGCAGATGAACAAATAAATATAACAAGCTACTGTAAAGAAGAGGACAGATGAAGAAGTAGCTATGGTAGTGTCTGAATAAATTGTACACAAGCCAATACCGCTTCATAACAATACAACAAAAATCTTTCAGCAAGAAAACATTGAACAACATGCGATCAATATTTACTACATGTGCTAAATAATGTTTTAAATAGCAGTGTCCCTTTAAGAGACAACCTGCAGCTTTTTCTTTGTTTCATTACAGTGCTCCTTCTTCAATAATGCTGTATTGCATTTCCCATCTGTCTTCGACAGACAGCACATTAGGCATTTCTTCTTTACACTTTGTAGGATCTTGTATTTATCATCATTCTGTGTCAATAAAGCTCACTGTAGATATGAGAATATGACAGCACAATCTCTCCTGTGAATACTGAATCCTCCCCACCAATCATCATTCCTTCTCTTCAGGCAGTACAAATTAATCTTAGAGTGTTCATCATAATAATAGTGAAAGTAAATTACCCTCCTACCAAAATCAGGAAAATAAAATAAGAGCTGTGATTGTGAGATTGTGATGACCTAAACATCAGAAACGTCACTGCATTGTGCTACAATATTCAGAAAAGCATTTCATTAATTCACAATGATAATTAAGAGGTCAAATGTACAATCTTGCATACCCTTATAAACTCATTTTTTTATTTTATTCTGTAGACATAACTACTAGCTTCACAACTACAGCAAATTAAACGTATATCTAAAATGAAACATAATATTTAATAACTTTAACTTCTGTTTTGCTACATCTTTTGTTGCTTCCCACCAATTATCCAGTGTTAAACAGTCGGTGCTGAGGTGGAAGTTTCCACTCAATGTGTGCTTGCTTTTCATTCAGTGTATTAACTCTTTTATAATGAGGCACACAGTTGGAAGAGATAGCTTGACAGAGGGGGGCAAATGCTGTCTCCCATGAGCGTTACGCTTCACTCTTCAGTTTACCGGTGCTCAGAAACAAGCAGCCTTGACAATAATCCACTGCGCTTCTCTCTTGCACATCTACAAACCTTTAAGAATTAATGATCGCCTTATTAGTGGTCAGTGTTCTTCTAGAAACTCCATATAAAATAAAAATATTTTCATTATACAAAATTTTATTTCTTTCACTTTGAGCAACAATGTGCCATGAAATAGCAGCCCTATGTTATCCCTTAGCGCAATAGCAGGCCACCACTCTTCCCTCTCTCACTCTCTATTTCCTTCTCTCTCATCATACTGTATCACCGGTAGTGGCTCAATTATGTAGTGACCACAATAGACCATGAATACCAATTTGAGGGGAGATAGGGGATAGAGAGAGGAGGGGTCAAGATTCCCGCTAGCCAGCAAAATCGAGAGCGACAGAAGCTTGGCCTGGTTTCCCCTCTCCAATGCCTCTGTAATTCACCTTGCGTCACCTCCATCTCATCCGACACTATGCTGCACTTCAATCTGCCATTACGCCTCTCCTTCATCTCCCATCCTACTCTTTCTCTCTGCGTCTTCCTCATCCTCCTCTAGTCCCCCTTGGCCTCTTTCCCCACACCAAATCTCTTATTAGTGATTCATATGTAAATGATGCTTAAAATAATTATCTGACCTGGTGCCATCAGGTGGGATGAGGATGCAATCTGTGCAGGCAGATTTTGGAACGCCTCTTTGCGTGCCCAGTGTGTGTATTTGTGTGTGTGTATGTGTGATCTCATCTAAATTCCCTGCAAGAGCACGGTATTTGTTCTGTGTTTTCTGTGCTTATGTATATGGCCACTCATGACAGAAGCATGTCTCTCTTTCTGTCTGTCTGTCTCTCTCTCTCTGTCTCTCTCTCTCTCACAGACACACTTTCAGTTGGTTGTTCCACTTTCTATCCATCCTCCTTCGTCAGCCTTCTCTCCATCTCTCTATCCCTCTATCTGTGGGAGGGATGAGGTGACCATCTGTTGTTCAGAAAGAGCTTGAAAGGGATTGAGGGGGAGAGAGGGAGTCAGACAGAGTGGGGGAGAGCGACCAGCGCTGTGATATTGTAATTGCAGTCAAAGTAGAACTGAACTGAGGGGAACAGAGAGGAGATATGTGTGCTGATAGTGTCAATGCAGTACGGAGGTAGAGAGGGATTAACAAGGATTGAAAGAAAGACTGTGAAAGAAAAACAGAGGGAGGGAGAGGTGGCATGATATTGTCATTGCAGTAAGGCAGGCAGTGGCAGGCCCTTAGCCTTTGATTTATGTCTGCTTTGCAGTGTGTTTGTGAAGGTGTGTGCGTGTGTGTGTGCGGGTGTATGTGTGATTTATCGTTCGTTAATGCTGAGGAATTAAACCTTGTATCCCACTGAGCTGCGCACATCAATTACCAACCCAACAAACGGCCAGGCCTCGCCTCAGTTCACCTTTAATGAGGAGAGGTGGCAACTGACACGCACACATACTGATTCAGGCTCATGCACATACATACACACACACACTGACACCACCATGCACACACTAATTCATACACATTTACATACAGTACATGCAAATATACACAGGCGTGAGCTCATTTGGCTTCATGCATAGTGTGTGACCGCAGAACTTTAACTTAACTTTACTACAGGCTATGTGCAGTATGTGTTTGTATGTTTTAACATGAGGAGAAAGGTGTATGTGCTTCATGACCTCCAGCTAAACTTCAACAGTGCCTCCCACTCGGAAAAAACAGGATCAAATTAACCAATATTAAATATCATCCAATAACACTTGGATTTCAAATAGGGCAGGTTAAGGGTTTATCTGAGAGCCAATTAAACAAATATAACAAGGTAATCTAATGAACAGTCATTAGCAAAACACTATTATCTCTCATTTGCATCAATCATAGCTCCACGGGATTCAGACAGTTTCCTGACCATATGCAAAACAGAATCCAGGGCACAAAACATGATGAACATGATGAGAAGAGGAGAGGCAGGCACCATGTGTGAAAGAGACTTCAGATTGAAGGCTACTCTCCTATATTGGAGATGAAATGTTTGCCTTTCTACCAACGAAAACATTTCTATCTGAGCCAGATGTGTTTGCCCTTGCACCTTGGGAAAGAGTGGGCCTGTGCTACAGTGGGAGACTGTGAGAGAAAAGTCATATTTACCCAACAACCGGGCAACATAGAACTGTATCTCTGTGGGGGGGTGAACTAAAAGTGCTCACCAGAGAAGACATACACAGCTAAAAAAAAGTATTGTCTTCCAGTTGAAAATACCCTTGTGTTGACATTCTTGTAAGAAATGTATGCAAAGCAGTTTTTTTTTTTTTTTTAATAAATACTTATTCATTTTTAGGAGGAAGGGGGATTTTCCATTCTAATTTGTCAGGAGAAAAGAGTGCTTTGCATACATTTCAGACTAAAAACCTCTAATGTTGTTCATTATTATTATTGCTTTCTTTTTTTCAATTCATTTAGTCATGGTTTGTCTTATAACAGCATATGGCACGCTGCTTTTGAAGTGGAATGACCAGAGACTACCATGGTCACAATAAACTCCGGAAATTATGTGAAATTACTAAGAACTGTAATACTGCTTGACACAGGAATGATGCAACAGTCCCTCATCCCTTTCCTTAAACCATTTCCAGCTGACTGTAAGCATTATTTTTCTTAATGTGTGCACATGTTTCTATTTGGCCAGATGTATCCTATAACTGAGCAGGGCATTAGCACAGTAGGGATATAGGTCACTAATCCTGGAAAACATCACTTAACTAATGTCCTGAGTAGGAAGGTAAAAATGAATGGATATGGGGACAACAAGAGGCAAGGGGGAACAGACATAAAAACAGAAAGAATCTAAGAAGACTTGTTTAATGTAAGAAATTGTATGAAGAGAAACAGAAGTACATTTCAAAAAAAGAGGCCCAGGGAAGGACAGATAAGAGGGAGGTCGAATGAGTGATAGAAGGGAGATAAAAAGCTAAGAAGTAGATGGTGAAGAGACCATAGAAGCGGATGAATAGTGAGAGATTCTGCAGGAGTAAAAACATCTTCCCTACTTCCTTCCTGTGCTCATAATCAGATGTTCTCCCCCTTTCATTTTCTATCCCCCTATCTTTCTTCTTCTTTCTCCCTCAGCCCTCTTGAAGACAGCAAATTACACGTGTCACTTTACAGGCTAAGTTGTGGAAAACAGCGAATCTGTCCAAGTGTTCAGAGCTCACTTGCACTTTTGCTCGTTTTTGTTCTTAACAAGGATGCATAGCAGACACACATGCAGGGAAAACATCCACACTTCATTTCTCTGAACATTTCCACACTGAAAAACTGAAACAAACTCTACCCTTGTGGTCTTGATGAGAAGACAAAGAAGGAAAGAGTGCATGGCACAAAGGGAGGAGGTGAAGGAAGGAATAAACAAAAAGTCTGGAGAGAAACCACTGTAGTGAAAAATAAAAGAATTTGAGGGCTGAATTTATGGCCAAATGAGCCACAGTCACGACAGCCCATAAAATTTGAATGAAATGCTGTAAAAGTGGGATTTATAATGATACGATCGGGAGAAATAATAAATCAGAATTTTTGCCTGTTCAATTGTGGTAGGAATGAGCTCTGAAATTGCCAGAGCTGGGATGAAACACATGGGTATAATAATTCAATATATGAATCCATTCTATTTGTGTGTTATGGTAGTGGTTCTGCTAGTTCTGCTCTGTGTTTATTTGTGTGTGTATGTGCTCACATACATGTGGATCAGTTTAAGTTTTTGAGGTGTGATGGACTTTCAGCTGCTTTCTTCAAAAGGCTGTTTAAGGGTTAAACCTTGATTTTAGGTTTAGGATTAGTCTTAAGTTAGATAGCACTGAATTAGATATCCAGTTCTAATCGTGAAAGTTCATTTTGATCAAGTGACATCCTGTATTTGTTTCTTTAGATTTATTCATATAAAGTTCTCACCCTCTCAGTCCCATCCACTGTCTAAAGAACTTCAAGCTTTTATCCTGTAATGGCATGACATTTCGATTTAGTGAAACCAATCTCACAAAACAGTCTAGTTATGTACAAAGTTAAGTTAGTTTTATAAGACTGACCACAGTCAGTATGGGGCAGAACAGTATGGGGCTAAGCAAGGTTGCTCTAAATTTACTAATGTTTTAGTTCATGTAAATTTTTTATTGCACATATTATATAACCCAGTTAGAAAACCTTGATTATGGTACATTTTCAACTGCTCATATTCCCTAGAAAGCATAAATAGGTTGTAGATTTAATCCATTCTAATCTTTTTTCAACAGCCACAAGTTATTTCATACAACTAGATTAGGTGCACATTCTTTTCAGGGATGTTGTGTTCTGGAAGCTTCATGCTGAACATCTTAATTTAACATCAGACAAAGAACAAATTAGAGGTAAAGTACACTGACCAGTCACTACTTCAGCTGCAAACTGAGCAATAAATTGATTGTGTGTATTTTTAGAATTATTTTCCACTTGGTGTGAGCAAACACCGTGATGCAACTCTCATTGCACCACTGAAACTAGTTTTCATCATTACTCCTAATGCTCAAAACTGTAAAAGTTTTACAGTTATTGTTATACAGTAAACATTTACATGGGTTCCTAAGGCTTTCTGACACATGACCTACAGAACTCCACTCTTCAGTTGTTTGAAATCCTGACCTTTGTAACATTTCATACCCTATGTCTTGCCTGAGTTTCCAGGCTCTGTACTGTACCCTCCATAAAGACCAAAGAATTACACATATCTTGCCATTAATCATGAGCCGGTCCTGCTGGGGGTGGGGGGAGTTGTTTCTGTTCTTGGCATGACATGGTGCCAGTGTGAAGCTGGGCAACTAATGGAGTAGGCAGGACAAACCCTCAGGGTAACACTGTCATATGCCACTGTGGAGTATGGCTGACAGCCTCTGAGCACAGACAGATGACGGGGATACAAACACACACAGACACACGCACACACGCACACATACCAATAAAACAGAGCCAAATAATGCATTCCCCTCATAAACGCTTCAGATGGCCAACTCTGGTGTGTTTCACCACCTCCTCCGGTAATCAAGAAACTATACCATGCTTATACTATGCTAGATTTATTACAATAAAAGGAAACACAGACTTACTCATACTTCACACTTACTGTTTCAATACCAACACAGAACTAAAATGCACATTAAAAACACCTGCATGTGTGAACCTACACGCATGAGCTCTAATTGTGGTGTTCCTACAACGTTCAGTGTGCTAGTGTGAGGAGAGTGCCATGCCAAATGCTGTCATGTCAAATTCTATTGAAATTCCAGGCAACAGTCGGGAGTTTGACAACTAACACCAGGCACACATAAATCTTCTGTGAGGCAGATGGGAGGAACGCACACAAACTTGGGTAAGATAACCTATACGTGGCACAGAACGCACAGCTGTATGTATACAGACAGTAGCACAGAGCAACCAAAATCACCCAGAGACACAATCACACATTATCTTGATGAGTTAAAGTTGTCTGAATTTTAATTTGAACCACTCGGTATATAAATTTACACATGGTCATTTAAAGATTTGTGCAAAGAATAATAATCATTAATTAACTTTGCTAAGTTTATAGAGTTCACAGCTAATGTATGCTTAATGATCTGACTACACTTTACAAGTCTCTGAAGGCAGTGTTTGCTTGAAGGTTGAAGCAGAAGTGGAAAATTGCTTTGAATGTACTTTTGTCATGTGTTTGCATGTGTGTTTTCTCTAATGTCTGGGTGTTGCAGTATGCTATGCCTGAGGCAGCAGGCAAAGATAGAACTGTTGGTTCCTGTGGGGCCTTCTACTCTCCTGGACACATGTATTTGGCAGGGGTAGCTTCACTTTGACATTCATACTACAAGGTTATACTGCCTGTCAGTCAAGTTGGTGAACACTGGACATAGACACAATATCCAAAGAGGCGTACAGCAAAACAAGCTCATGAATAATGTAACATTACTGGTCTTCAGCTGACATGAGTCAGTGAGGAGGATGCAGTGGATAGAGACCAATTCAGCACTAGGAAGAGACTATGAACTGCTAGCAGATGCTTTATATAACTGTTGCATGAGTGCATAGATTATCATGGGTCTACAGTAGAATCAATCCCCTGATGCCAACACTTTTGCAGCCATGTGAAATTTACAGATCTGCAGAAGTAAAAAATTAAAAAAATTAAATTTAAATGGGAATCTGTTAGTGGAAATTAAAAAAGGCCAGAAGAGAACTGATGTCAGCATCTTAATGTAAAGGATAAGGCTCATGTACAGTCCTTGGAATAATGGTCATTAAATGCAAGTCTGTACCTCTGCTTTAGTTTTTACTGTTGTTAAACAATTTAATAACCTTTTGTTTATTTTTTCCAATTAGCAATTTGCACATAAAGATGTCCTTTCAGAACTTATGTCAATCAGGGAATAGCATTTTACAATGGGCACAATTTACATCATGGATACTCAACTCAAATAGGATGGTGGGTGGCCTGCCATCCATTTTCTAATTCAGATTGAAAATAAATTGATTCACAATGGGAGTTGCTGATTTGTTCACACAAATTAGTAATTTTTCAATTATGTCTCTTAACTGCTACTTGGGAAGTTGCTTGGGAATACTTGCTTATCAGCAATCTCTGCAGTGCACAGAAGTGCTGCCACTTGATTTCTGTTAAAGGTTCACGTGCACCTAACGTACAGGCTGCGACAGGATGTGCCTCTTGGCAAAATGAATGACGACAGCAAATTTCAAAAGGTTAACAATGAAAACAGGCTACCTCATACTAAAACCAGGATTTAATTCGGCAAATTACATTTGCTGCATGCAAGGTTGCTAATATCAGGTACTATCACAATTTAAAACATGCTTAACATTCAGTGATCCTAATATTTATTAATTTTATATAATAAATCATTAATGTTTGATAATTTCCTGGCTCCTGGCCTCCTCAAAGCAAGTTGAGCATCCTCAGTTTATAGTATAATGAATAATTGGAGGAACCCTCCTCTTCTTCCTTCTTATCATTCCTGTTCTTGAATCTGAATGCATTCACCTCTTCGCCTCTTCACAATTTAGATGTCAATATTGGAAATAGCTTTGGTGCTTAAAGGCCATTTCAAATCCATTTAAAGTGTTTACTGAAATGAACCTCAATATTTGTCCCATCTTTATGTCGAAACTGAATCTAATTTGTGACATTTAAGAAAAGGTCTTTCATTATTACCCATTGATCACAGTCATATTTTGTATGCCAGTGTGTATGTTTGTGTGTATGTATGCTGTATGAGAGTGAATTAATGAGCAGGCAAAAGCAAGGGTGCATGAGCATGCTAATGTTGACGAGACATTACCAGAAAGCCATCTATCCACCCTTCCACCCCTTTAAGTCATTTCCACACATGCTTATCTTGTTCCAGATTACTGCAGCTCCTGTAGGCTTTTTTTTTGTTGTTGTTGTATGCTGACCTAGATCAAATCAAGCCCATTACCAGAGCAGTGTACAGCATTGAATGAGCTCTAGATGGCCATATGTGTAAATGCTAATTTACTTGAAGTCTAAAAGCTCCAGGACATGTTTTTCTGTGCAAATACTAGACAAACATCTTTAGATTCTGGAAGGCAAGCGTGTTCAAGTAAAGAACATGGCACACTAATATGACCAACATCAGAGTGTTGCTGTCATCTGATTGGCATTACAGCTTTACAGCGGTACTACAGTATCTCTTTGATATCTACAAACAAAAACGAACATTCAAGTTAACAATGTATTCATGCAGTACTCTGATCAAGGTGTAGACAGACACACAAGCAGAGTGGGCAGACTTTCCTTCACCTTAAAAATAACTGATTGTTTGAGAGCTTGCTATGCCTGTAGCAACACATTGGACACATTGCTAGACATCATTACCTCTCACAGATCACAAGATAAGGCCCACCTTGTAAAAGTCCCATAACTATGAATCAATCTAGGCAAGATGGGAACCGTATTGATTTGTGTTGCCCGTTTGTCAGATGGTTGTAGATAGGGGCCATGTGAAGGAGTGCATGTCAAATCTGAAAGAGGAAATAGAAAAGGTAGGGCGGCAGAGAGCTCAATGGGTAGAGACTTTGCTACCAATTAATAAGATGAAAACAATTTTGGCACATACTCCAATGCTAGAGCAGATTCTGACACAGCGCTCTGTAGGAGGGCGCCTGAATGAGCCCCGAGTCATCATTATGAGTCATCAAGACTCCTTGTTGGGCAGGTGGTGCTGGGGTGTTTGCATGTGAGATGAGAAAGAATGAGCATGAGAAACGGGCAAGTTTCTGACTGGGAAGAGGCAGTGATTGCACTGGATGAGATGAGGTGGGAGGAAAGAAGTAACAATTATGGCTGGACTAGCATGAATGGTGTAAATGTAGACTTGGTTCTGTCTCATCCTTGAACTTCAGGAACCTTAAAAAATGAATGAGCAGAAAATTGAAAAACCAGTCTGTGTATGGGAAGAATTACAAAAAATGTCACCAAGTCACATATTTCACTGAGCAGATACATGTGACTGGACATGAATAGTGGGTAAGAGAGCTAGATAAAGTAAGATGAATGAGAAAACAGCAAGAGGTCCCAGGGTTTCAGATTCACACATCTACTGTAACTGAACTAAACACCACACACAGGAACAGACAGACATATCACAATCTCAGAATCCCAGGGATGTCATAGAAGGAGCTGTTTTAGCTTCTTCCTTGTGGTTCCTTATTGTTTCTTATAAAGAAAAAACAAAACAAATTGGTGCTTGTGCAGCTGCTTTTTTGGCTTCAATTTACAAGATATTGTATAATATGGGAAATATGTTTGGTTTGTACAAGGAATATGCCCCTAGGTATGCAATTCTGTAAACTGTCTCATATGGTCTGCATATGAAAAGCAGACTATCCAAATGTTCTGTCCAATGTTCTTCAATCTGTTGACATTTGAAGACATTAAAATGTGATTAAGATATGTCTCTAATTTACTATTGCTATGAATTTTTGTATAATAATAAATAATAAATAAGCCAAACAACCACTATGTCTAATGCCAACTCAGACTCAGACTGCATCTTTCAAATATTATATCTGATTATATGAACCATATATATAACTTGCTTTGGTTGTTTGGTTTATTTGCTTTGCTGTTTTTATTTTTACTCTGGGGTCTCTCTAGAGTTGTAGGTCTGCATTGTGATATCACAGTCACGATTTATATATATAAAATATCTGAAGAACCAAAAACAATTCCCAGAATATTTTAAGAGTATTATGGATATAGATGGTGAAATTGCTAAATTCATTGCAATTCGATGCAACTGCTTGTGAACAGCTGAGCCTTCCGAGAATACCCCTTTAATGATACAATCACATTTTAGCAAGTAATCAGTTTACCTGTGGAATGCTCCAAATTGTGATAGCATGCCATGCTGAGCATTCCACAGCTTTCCAAATCGTTTTGTGCACTTGTCGCAACTTTGTGTTGCAGGCATCAAATTCAGAATGACTGTATATTTACAAAACAACAATTAAGTTTTCTTAATTTGGACGTAAATATGTTGTCTTTACTGTTTGAATATAGGTCAAAACAGATGTGCAAATCATTGCATTCCATTATTTACCCTTAACACAACATCCAAATCCTGGAATCAGGGTTGTAGATTGATGAAAAATGTTTTCCAATTTATTTTTCTCTTTGTGCAGACACAAAAGCAAAACAGCGTCTGATTAGATAAAAGGTCACAATCATGCCCTCTTAATGGAACAATGGATGGCTCTTGGGAAGGGAACAGCATTAGAAATGAAATATGTTACAATTTATACTGAGAGCAAAAGGTGCAAAACGATGCATTCCTTTTGCACTTTTAGGGTTATTGGGACACAAAGCAAGACCTTTTTGACCTGTGGTGATTCAACAGGGAACTCTGCCTATAATGAGGAAAATTTCTCTCTTGTAACCTCAATTTATTTCAATTTAGATAAGAAGAGAAACGTGTTAAAGTTCAAATAGTTTGTTTCTCTAAATAAAACAGCCACATTAGCAAAACCACAGACGGCTAATAGCCTTTGGTCAAATGATAAATGCTGCCAATCACCTTTGGCCTGCCTGATAAAAGCTGCCAATCTCATGAGGTCAGTGGTGTGAGTGAAGTTATATGAGAGGGAAAGCAAACAGGCAAAAGGGAAACAAAGATACAGAGAGAAAAAAAGAAATCATAAGACGGCAAGGTGTTTTTTTAAACTAAAAAAACAAGCTCTTAATTTACACATTTTGATTAAAAAGGCAAAGTTTAGATGACATACTGAAACTTCTTCATTGTCTTAATTTTAAACCCTGGGATGACCTGGGCTAGCCCAACAGGTTTCATAATCCTAGCCATTATGTATTCTAACAAAGTGACACAACGATTGATGATTATTTATATCACATTAAGATTCATTTGAATTCATTAAGCAAAATAGAAACATCTTTCACTTAGACGTAGAATATTTTGAAAGTGGGTTAAATTACAGTTAGCTGAGTTACACTGCAAAGACGCTCCTTTGCCAAAGTCAGAGTTTTGCCAAAAATTCTTGGTTTGTCTGAAAATAATGCACTTTTGGAAGTAGGCTAAGGGCGAACTGTAACAGTGTGTGTCATCCCCTATCAGCCAATTCAAAGCCAAAGCAACATTAGCCTCTCTGTTGGGTTTCCTTTGTCTTCTTTATGGAAAAATCAGTCATCATCATAATCTGTATCCTTGAATAATAACCTACATTAGCTCCCTCAATTTTAATTTTTATTAACTTGAATGATTTTTGGGACAGGATACTTTTCCTTATAAAATTACTAACCTCGTTAACTTTGTAATTAATTGATTATGTGCTTGGTTGTGTGTATGTGTTTGTATCTCGCATTACTAACATCAGCCTAATATTTTTTAGTATAACTGTATGTGCAAGGACCTCTCATGGTTTTGGTATTTTATTGACTGCTCTATTTTATATCGAGTGCTGACTCCTCACTCCTCTTAACCAGCAAGTAAGCGTGCAGTATTCACTATTTTACGTTATGCATTATGCCATAACGGTTATGACAAAGCAAAAGGCATTTCTTGCAATCGGGTAGGCTAAAAACAAGGCCTTCAACAGCCTTTCCTGCATATTGTAGTATACATACTGTTAAAAATAAATAGATAGGAATGGTGGTATATCTAGTTGTCTTGGTGTATCACAGAGGTAAAAAATACATTTTGAGTTCTAACAAACATTGCTCACATTGCCTTGGCTTTGAGGAAAGCATGAGTAGACAAAGAAAGCATATATCTGGCAGCAATGAAATCTTTCTCTATAGTAACCTCCCTCCACCAAATACACACAGAAGAAAATCATGAATGACCAAAGGCAAAAGCTCTCTATAGGTTCAAAGAGCAGACTTCAATTCCCCTTCTGCAATGAGCATCTTTACCCCTCTCTTTCTCTTTAAAGTAGCTCTCCTTTGTCCTCTCTTAAGTACAGGTCTCACCTGTTTTCCAATCTGTCTACCATTCACAGTTACTCCACTTCTGCATGGCCTTTCACGACAGCCTTCCACACCCCATTTCTCTCTCAAAATCTGTCCTTCTCTGTTTTTATTTGCCTCTGTCATTCTCTCACTTTAAACTGAAGTTCCATTGTATCCGCTTAACAAAGCCTTGCTCCTAGTGTGTTTCTCACCCCTTCTCTCCAATAAGACTCACACTGTGGTGATCCTTTCCCGCCGACTTCACCGTCAGAGCTTAAATTGGGCTGTTGATGATAGCTATTCACTAAATTTCACTGCAATCCTCAGTATCCATGCTGGGGCACAGAGAACTGTATGCAGCAGACCTTTTACAGATTTTACTCCTTTTAAGTTATTGATGTCTCCGTTGCTCTAATCTCTAATGGCTCATCTCATTATATATGACTCTTGCTTTTACTGTAGTGTAGATACACTGCATGAAAATTACTGAAAAACCGAAAGTCACCTGCCAGGTGAAATACTTAAAGTAAAGGCTTAGAAGACTCTGCATCAGTGCAGCGACAGACCACAATCAGAAGTTTGCAGGCAACTAAATAGCCTGCTGAAGTTGATTGCTGATTTTCAAGAATGGGCCGGACAATAAAGTTTTAAAGTTAAGTCATTACGCTGCACAGCACTTTCTTGCATTGAATTATGGGTAAATGTTAGCCTAATGTTACTTGGCAGAAGAAGACAGAGATCAGCAGCAAGTGATGAAAAATAAAACCCAACCATGTCCACTTTCACATGGGTGGGACATGTCCGGACAAGAAACATGCTGTGTATAAAGCCATGTGCAGTAATATACAAAATTGAGATGCACCACAAATTGTTGTATGTGAGAACTGACTGGTAAATCGGGATCTAATCATAAGGCCAATAAAGGTTGACACATTAAGTAATAAGGCTTCTTTGTGATACACACATTGTAAAAGAAAATAAATACAAAATGAGCTTAACATATTTTCAGGTGATAGGGTTGTTAATCGTTACCAACATTTCGGTTCAACACTTCAGCAAGGGCTGAGATTTTTAGCAGGAAATCCAACCAAACACCACCCTCAAGTTTTAACTTTCACACACATACAAACAGTACACACACATACACTCACCACACTCACCGGATAACACACACCGAGTACCATTTTTTAACTGCTCAACAAAATAGGAGGGTGTTTACAGGAAAGCAGCTGACACTACAACACATCTTGCTGTCAATTCAATAAAGCAATGGAGGCTGCAATATTAAAATTGCATTGTAAGTTGTTATACGTTACTTTTTGCTAGGTGTTCAGTCTTTTAAATGCTTAGTATCTTTGTGTAAATGTGACATCATTACTTTCTGTCAGGCCGCCAGAATATATACAATAATCCTGTCAACATGTTCGCACATTTTCTCTTTTAATGTAAAGGTGGATGCTAAAACTACAAGCACATACAACTACTGCTGCCTCATCAAATTATCCTGGGTTATTAAGTTAATATAACCGCAGTCTGGGAAGGTTTAGGTTGCGTCTTTTACTGTTCTGGTTGTAACAGCAGAGGACTGACAGCAGCCTGCCAGCAGCAAGGCATTCTCTGTAATTTCAGTGGAGTGTTGCCTCCCAAAGGCTTCTCATCAGTCTTCATCGCACTGCAAAAGAAACCCGAGGCGTTAAAGCACACACACACACAAGATCAGTGTCAGAGTTCTAAGCAGCGCAGTGTTTGGTGCTACTAGAGGGAGAAATCATGATTATCCAATGAAATCAATATGACAAGTTGTTCCAACATTTACAGGGAGAAACACAGAGTGAAAAAAAGCATCTGATTCTCCTGAACAGCTGGTGATTCTGTCATATTTAATGCCTAAGTGTGTTCATTCAGCTCTTTCTCGCTCTCCTCTTCCCTCTTTTCTCGTCTGCTTTCTTATCTGCAACCATCAGGCCTCAGGGCTTAGCAAAGCTGGCAAAACTGATTCAGTCACAAGTAAAAACAAGTGAAAACAGCTTAAGCTAAGATTCAATCAATGTGTGTGTGTGTGTGTGTGTGTCTATCTATACATATTTTATACAAACTTTGCACTATGCGTGATCATACAGTCCCCACCTCCACATAACCATGGACTGTCATCAAGCCAATAGCAAACGTTGGCTCAAATTAGCATTTAACTAAACAGCTGCTCTTTTGGAGTCTAAAAATTTGGCACAGACTGACTGAACACACATACGATCACACACACACACATACACAGACATATACAGTAAACACACACTTTCACACCTGCTTATTCATACTCACACAAAGTATGGAAGTATATAGTGCATGGCTGCTGGGGAAAATAAACACTAAAAACAAAGGAAAGCTCAAGAAAAACTGGAGAGAAGATGGATGGGAGGAGGAAGCAAGGAAATGGATAGACCCTGGAGAATTTGAGACTAAAACTGTAGCCAACAAAGAGAAACATGTTGAAATATCACAAAGGGAAGACTTGTAAAGGTTACAGAAGGACAGTACAACAAAGAGTCAATCCAGCTGGAAAACACTTACCGGTATTTTTGGACGTGTTGATGCATCAGTGTGTGCTGCTATACCAAGTATCTGAGTGCAACAGGAATATATATCTCACTCTGACTGACAATACAGGACTCTTGAAGAGACAGTCACATTGTGCTTCAATCTGGGGAAAACAGAAATCTTTTCTGTATCTCCATCCAGCTTTACAACATCTTTCCATCTTTTCCTCCATCCTCCCTCACTCTTTTTTGTCTTGTGCCCTCAATTGTTTCTATTCACTTCTTCTTGTCTGTTGTTTTCATCTCACGCAAACACACACGCACGGACACAGAATGCATTATCTGCCAGTTTCCCAATACACGGTGTGCCGTGTATAAGCTGAGTCAGCAGGGCCCTCAATTTGAATGGCTTTCTGATTTTCGCTAAAGTGACAATCACCACATGAGAATCCAGTGCGAATGTGCGCGTGCGTGCAGGCTTGTGTGTATAAGTGGTTGTAGATAAAGCTATGAGTCATAATAAATAAGACCCTCAGAAATCACTGTCCTTTCTTTTGCCTATTGCAGAGTTTGGAGGCACAAAAGAACCCAGCGCAGGAGCAACCCAGAGGGGAAGAGAAAAGAAAAAAAGAAAAAGAAATACTTCCTCGTGGTTCCTTGAATAGGGGACCCCATTGAACAGCTGCGGCCTCAAACTGTATAATGCAATTGTAAAGGACATTTTTAGACCCAGCTTAGCTTCGGATACAGTTAGATAGTTGGCCCATGCACTACATCGATCTTGACTAGCAGAAAGCAATTGTACAATTCTACACATTTAATTTGTAAACTAAATCATTGTTTTTTTTAAAAAAAAAAAAAGCTGCAAATCCTCACGTCTGCAGAGATGGAAGCATGAAACGTTTTTGCCTGAAAAATGCTGATTATCAAAAAGATGCAAAGTTTGTTGTTTTGTACCTGGACAAAAGATAAATTTACTTGTTCAAGAGCTTGGTGTAATGTCATGGAAATATTACAATTTCTGCAATATGACTGCCATGCAGTGAAAAAGAGAGAGATACAGACTAACACTTACGGGAACGCATGCAAACATACTGCATAAAGACACATTTTCAGTACATACACAAACAGTTTGCCATTCGAGTACAAGCACGACAGTGTGAGGAGACAGGTAAAGGCAGGGAGTGCTTACAAATGAAAGAAGTGGAGAGATGAATAAATGTGGAGAAAAATAAATACAGAATGGAGAGCAAGAGGAGATATGAGGTGACTGTAGTAGTTCTTGTTGACAAAGCTCTGTTCTCCTAAGCCAAGATCTAAATCATCCCCACATAAACACCTCCAGGTTAGAGGGATTTATTTAAGATGTATTTCTTTCATGTATATTTCTCCTCTTCAATCCATTGCTTTGTTTCTTTCTATTGCTGCGATTTTCTCTCACTTCTGTCTGTCTGTTGTCTCACTCTCTCTCTTAACACCCACCAGGGTCTCTCAACTTCCATCTATTTCTATGTATTCCTGTCATTCTTTCTACATCAGTGTCACTGCAGAGTGCAATCAAATGAGATGATCCGCTTGGCGTTGACACAGCTTACCTCTCAGTAAGCCCAGCTCCAAATGGAGGCGAGGCAGAGAGTCAGCAGCTTCAGATTTAAGCTACACACAGGCAGGCCTTCTGGAAAAATTATGTCCATGGTTCACATCTGAACCTTTAGGTAAGAGGGAACTGGGAATCATTTTCTAAGCCATATCCACTGGCTGAAAACAAAAAATTAGATGAAAAGAAAAATGTGAGAATCTGGTTAGAAACCAGTCATTTTCTTTGACATGGTCTGTATCTTAGTCATGAAGACATCAGCTATCTTGGCAATTATTGCTTGCAATATGTTCCCATGAAACTCTTGCTTCTGCGACCAACATTGATTTTCCCATATGCTGTAAATCCAGATTCTGCTGAAGTCATTAAATGCTCTCTAAAATGTTTCCTGTGTATGCCATTAGATGGCCTCCAGGCTTTCCTTGGTTTCCCTTACCCTCTCCTTCTTTTACATCTTTTTTGTGTATTCTTCTCTAGTCCCATTGCTTTAATGATGAATCCACTTTTGCTCGCAAGATGGCAGAGGTTAAGACAGCAAGCCAATAAAGGGAGTGATTTAATAAATGCAGGAACAAATGTGTAGCTACTGACATTTAAATTTTTAAAACAACTCTGCTGGGAGAGCAACAGTAGTACACTGAGCAAACATGGTCATCCTTTTATAATGACTGCAATACTGTATTTGTCTGTGTGTGTGCACTGTATGTGCATATTATACACAAAAAAAATAATTATCCAACATAAATACCATTACATTTGACAATTAAACTGTGTTCACATAAACACATTTTACCCCACTGAGTGACTGCACACACGCATACACACGCACACTAATTCAAGCATGCCCACAAGATGTTCAGTGACAACAACAAAGTACCTCCTGCACAGTGAGACTGTCCCAGTTCAAGGCAAATCTCAGTGCTGAAGTGTTTACACACGAAGATCAGAGTTAATTTCTAATCTGGCACCAAGGCACCACTGTTAATATTTTACATATTGACATGGTGCCACCAGCATCTCTCCATCTCTGATGCGAGTTTCCACACGCTCCATGTGTCTACACCCTGCCATCCCTGTCTCTTTCCGTATCTTCATAATATATCAAAAGTTGCTCCCAAGTTTGACTCACAGCAGAATCGACTGTGCTGGCAAACTAAAAAAGGTGGGGCTAAAAATAATAATGTGAGTGGGATGTCTCTGTAACTGCTATAGGCTATGACCAATAATATACAGTATAATATTATATCATGAGCAAATCTAGACCTTTTGTTGGCCTTCTCTTCATTATTTGAGCTGTCATCATTTATCTTATATTCATAGGTTAACATTATAACCTGCTCGTTCTGTTTGTGTGTTTGAGACAATGATTGTGCTAATGAGACAGGTCATTAATGTGTTATGAAAGAAAAGAAACTTTTCTATGCAGTAAAAAATAAGAGAAATATATATAAGTTCATTTTGTGTTCTAATTGTTTCAATTGGTACTTGCCCATTAAACTACAATATGGAAGCTGAATGCACTCAAAGAAAATGATACACATCAAATGTGAATTACAGCCATTGTGTAGTATCTCAGGTATCACATCAATGAGCTGATAGCGCTGTTTTTGAAAATTGTGTTTGCGGCTATAGAAGTACAGGTGACTTTCTCAAATTGAAGGGATGGTCTTGCTACACACAGGAGATTACTATGATCTGTATTATGAAAGCTCTCCTGATGTGACCACCACTCATTACAGGTGTCACAAAATCCACCGAAACATACAATGTTCAAAGGCTCAGTTTCCCCCTCATTTGCTTCTCTCTTTGTCTCCTCCAACTCTCAAGTGTAATGTTGCTTCTTTTTACTTTCTACTGTATCTCTAATTCCCTGTCAAAAGGTTTCTTTTTAAAAATTTGACTCCTCTTTTACATTCAAACCATTTGTCTCTCTCAGGTAAGAAACCCTTTGGCCTTTTGCACACTAGCCTGAGTTTCAAAGCTGCTCGTCCAGACAGTTGAACTCTGAGCTGTGACATTGTGCAGCGGGAGCTAGACTTGGGTCAAAAGGGTCATCTCAACCTTCGCCTTGACCAATTAAACATTGTGTTGGTGGGCAGATAATAGAGCTTTGTGCACAAAGTTTGCAGATTCATATTGAAAATTCATAGCACATGCACGCTAATGGCCAAGCATATATGGTAATCCACTGCAGTTTTCATTGTACTGTACTGGTGATTAATTTTTATCCATACAGCTTTTGGCCTTCAATTTTAATGCATGTTTTGTAAGTGTTGGCCATGTGCACACATAGGTGCGTGCATATATATACGTGCACAGGTGTGAAAGGGAAGCACCAGATTATACATTACCCTGTTTATTAAAGCAAGCAGTCAGGCCCAGGAGGTACAGTACAGGGTGTTCTATCGATCTTCATTCACAACCTCCTGACTGCCTGGCTCAACTGCACAGATCTGCCCACACAAAGAGTGACGAAAGGGAAACCAGGTAAATGAAAGTATGAATCATATTACATAATATCCCTCCACACTTGTCGGTGTGAGAGGATTTTTTCAGTTATCCTTCGTTCATTACTAAGTGTCTTTTTGTCTGTGTTTCACTTGTTTTGTTTTCCTGCATATTTCCCCAATGCAAGACAAAAATAATGTTGAAGATGCTGGTTCAAACATATAATGGCAGAGACAGAGAAATGGTTTAGATGGCCTTGTGCTTACTTTGATGCAACTGAACAAATAAATGGCTCTTTATTTTAACAGGACATCCACATACAGTAACAGTGGAATTTCTATTCTTGAATTCACTGCTGTGAAGTTACATACGCATCATATGCCATCCATAATTCAAAATATCATCTTGGGAATGATATGGATGTATAGCATCAGTAAAGCAGCCATATAAGGCATTCATTTCCATGTTGATTTTATTATTGAAAGTAATGCATGAAGCAGTTTCGGATCACAACAGTTAACATTGTGTGAGTCACTTTCTAGAATGACTTGATCAGGATTCTGGCTAGTCAAGTGGAACAGGAGGCTATTACAACACACAGTTGGACGGCAACAGTGGCACCTGTGTTCTCAACAGGGCGTGCAGAAATCTGGGAATGTGTGTGTGTGTGTGTGTAAGAGAGAGAGTGTGCGCGAGAGAGAGAGCGAGAACGAGTTTGTTCATCCGGTGTATTTTTGTCTCCATGAATTCTGCTTTTGTGACTACCAATAGGTCAATGAAACAAAAAAAAAGAACTACAAACAGTGTAGTAATAAACAAGACAGAGCCAGGTTTAGTCCGTGCAACATCATCTGAAACATGATAACTCAGGACTCACACTTATTGACCAGCATGATTTACTTCCTGTAACAGATCCAACAGCATGAGGCACATTGCCATGAGAGCAAGAGTTCCACTCAGAGGGAGCAAAGATTGCTGACTCAGATCATGGGGCTTCACATACAGTACAGAAGAGGATAAAGACACTGAGTGGGAGGAAGAGAAAGGAAGACAGTAGTGCAGTAATAAGTATGGTAAAAGGATGGAGAGATACGGAAGGAGAAGTAGAGGAGGAGAGCAGACCGAGAGAGGACTTAATGAAGGGAATGAAAAAAGAAAAAAGGAAGAGACTCACGCATACTTACGCATGCACAGAAAACAAATAGTTTTATATGTTTGGTAATCCGATGTGGGGAGCAGAAATATACGATGTACCTTCCATAGTCACAGATTTCAAAACTTTCTACTCACAAATTAACTTTCACCTACATGTAAACATATGCACATATGTACAGTCACTGTGGACTGCAGTCATGCCTTTCTGACAACATGCACAGTCCATGACTACCATCAACACATGTGCAAATGGACACTTGTGTGCAAATGTGTACATAGTACACATGCAAAAATTGCAGATACCTTGCTGTGATTACATGTTTGTGTTCATGTAAGACCAACTTCAGCTGTTGCAATTCATGCAATCCTTTTTCCTGAGTGAAGTGAACCTGTACTTCACACATGGTGCCAGTATTTCCAGTGATGCGGTCTTGTGATTTTGTGTTACTTGATATTTACAATACAACAGACCGCCGGGGAACTACTACAAGGAACTGCTGTAATGTACATCACAGCTTGTGTTTGGTTTTAAGGTGTTCGAGATAGTAAAGGGATTGTGTTTAAACTTAAGAGAATGGTTCAAATATAAGAGAAATCGTTTGTGAGGGTGTCTCTGCAATACGAGATGTTTCCTGGCATCAGTTCATTTGTTAAAGTAAATAGAATTGCTAATCATTGCTGTCATAATGAAAAACTGGGCCCTCTATCATCATGACATTAGAGAAAATGCTGTCTTGGGACAATTAGTACTGTAGAACATAAACATACAAACAAACAAAGTCACTATGGAACAAACGCTTGATTGGGGCATGCCTAATTTTTTCCTATATTGTTGTCGAGTATTGTCCTTTTCAAATTATGAGAACTTTTAAGGAAGAAAAATGTTGGCGTATAGCTAGCATTGTCAAGCTCTGCAGATCTTTAGATAGCTGCATACAGTAGATGATCGGAGAAATCATCTCATCAATATAATGTATACTGTAGATGATAGGCTGAAGGTGATCACTGAAGTGTTTCTATAATTCTGTACATGGGATTATAGAAACAGTCTATACATGTGTTTCAAGTGCTACTGCAACACCAGAGAAAATTCATCACCTCTGGTATAATAAGTAATGTCACCAAACATCAAAGGATAGTCAAAAGATGATTTTGGAAAAATACAAATGATACCTTACCTACAACTAATAAATGTCTCATAGCTTCAAAAGCACAACTACAAATGACTGCTTGAACATCAGTACAGACACTCCGGGAAGTGATAAGCTATTGCTCACACAGACCATTTGTTGCATCAGGATGTTGTGAGGTGACAGAACAAAATGTCAAATATTATCAACAAGTCTCAGTTTGTTTAGCAAGTCAGAGTTACAACCAGTAGTTTCACTGCTAATCTATTCTGATCAACCGACTCACACATCAACTGTTTCTTCCATCACCCTGTCTCTCAACTCCTGTCTTGCCTACTACTCAGACATTAACTCAACCAGAAATGTCACTCACACAACCTTAAAAAATGTCCAGTGTAATATTTTTAGAAGGCTTTATTTAAAGACTTTGGAAGAAATAGAAGAATTGTGTTTTTATTGGAATATTTATCGTTTTACATCGACAGATGTCGCTTTCCTCTTCACTGGCTAGGGCGTTTCATGTTGATGTGAATGTCAAAACGTAGATGACATGGCATCGGTGATTATGTGTACTTACAAAGGATAATGTTACAGCCTTCAGAGAGCAGGCAAGTTGATTAACTAAACATTGCCTGTCAAGCAGCGTATACAACAAGGCTGACAGGTATTTTTTAATGTCACTGCTAGTTTCTTACTGTTTCATGTCATCTTTATTTACTGTTCTCTGCGTACTTTCTTTTGAACAGCAGTTTCACCCTAATGTTACTCTTTCTCCTGGACAGGGCCATCTCAAACTGACATGTTGTGTTAAGTTAGATGGGCAGAGAGTCAAATTGGCTGGTAGAATCCTAAAGTAGACCACAGTAACAAAAAGTTATGAATATAATTTAGCTTCTCAAGTGAAACAAATATTACCTCAAAAAACAGAATCGGGTTGGGTGGATGATGTAGCTTGGGCCCAAATAGTGTGGTAGCTGCATAACAGTGAAGATGCAACATTAAGAAAACTCCCCTCCTGACTGGCTTCGGTAAGACTTAACTATATAATATGTTTAGTGATCTAATTGGTTGAAGTTTACTGAAGTTTTTTGACCGACCATGGTAGACAGGTAGGTCATCTACTCACTGCCTGACGTATTTTTATTTTTTTACATACTTGCCATTTTAAAATCCCACAATACCTGGAACCATGAGTTTTGTTGCTTTTTTCTTTTGTTGCTTTAGGAAATTCTTACACCTCTGCACTATTTATTGAAGTTTTGGTCACACAGACCTGTCTTAATATGTGTTAAACCTAAACTGACACTGTGCTGAAGTGCAGCCCATAATTGTATGATGGTTCACAGCTCTGTCAGAGGTGTGCCTATGATCACATACAGCAGCTTGTTCACACAAGCTTGCCCCCTTAAAAGGTACAACATCCACATTACTTTGGTTTTGGATTTGAATGTGCTTTTCATAGACCTATGACAGTTATCTCACTTTTAGATTGACAAGTGGTCATTTTTGTTGGCCGAGTTGACAACTATCACTATAGTCATCAGCAATATTTTTGTAGCAGAAAAAATATATAATTTGGGGCGGCGTTTAGCTCAGTTGGTAGAGCAGCCACCCCATGTGTGAAGCTTCAGTCCTCGCTGCAGAAGCCCAGGGTTTAAATCTGTCACTGTCACTCTTCAGCTGTCTCTATTAGAAATAAAGCTTGAAAAGGCCAAAATACTAATCTTTAGAGAAAAAATATATAATTTTATTCCCTGCACATTTACCAAAGAAAAATAATTCTGATTATTTGATAGGCACAGGTATAACTATTCATTATATTAAACAAAAAAGGAGCTCAAGTTTGTCATTTCCGCAATAAAGGCTGCAGGAAAACTAAGACTTTCACATTTTAGTTTGAACATAACTTCTGACTGTGCTACAACATGACTCTACGCTACACCTTCTTCGCTCTGCTACTCTGTTACCTCATGTCTCCACCCTTGCATGCCTCTTGTCGGGCTCCTTCAGTCTGTGCCCCAGAGAGCTACAGGAGATGTTTTTTGTCCTTCGTCTGACACAGTGCTCCAGTGATTTATACCTCTGCACCTCTACCTCTCTCCCCCTCTGTGCCTTTCGGTCCCATTCAGTTCTACCTCCTTGTAGCTCTTGCTCATTGTCTGTTTCTTTCTTGGGGGTCTCGACACACAAACGTGCAAACACACTGACACAAGGACATGTGCACATACACAAAGCGTCGCTGAGGGTAGGAGAGAGGTCTCTAATCCTGTCCCAGGGAGAGTGAGCCTGGTGGGGGATTAGAGTAGGGCTGTGGGTGGCTCAAAAGATGGAGGGCATAGAAGGGTGGACAGCTAGAGAGGGTGTGAGAATGAGTAATACGACTTTCAGATGGACACGGTGATGTGGGTAAAACCTGTGGCGATGATGATGATCTGCATGAGTCAATGGCAATCTTCAAATTCAGCCTTCTTCTCAATCTGGGTAGAACAACATGTAATACACTACTTATATGAAGGGATACAAATTTAAATTCATGACTGATGCTTAAATGTTACTTTACTGACTTCCTCAATCAATTAAAGGCATAAGAGAAACTCTAGGACCATGAAGGCCTTTATATTTTCAAGTGTGGTTAAGGACAGCAGACTGGACTTGCTAATTCAGAGATACATTACTTACATAATGGACATTTTTCTTCATTACTGCAAAACTTTCAAATGAGATTTCATCGGAAAAGAGTAAGTGTGTGATTGAGTGTGTTGCACAGAGAAAGCAATCATGCAACACTAATCCCAGCCCACTTTCCACTCTCTGGCCGGTTCATGGCACAGTTAGAGTAACCCAGTGGAGACAAGTCCTTCCATCCTACATGCACTAGTATTTGTGGACGTCTTTGTGGTGGTTGAGAACAATAAACATTAAAACCACAACACAACAATTATTTTGTAGCTATGCACACCCGATTTTGAAATAAGGACAGTGTGTATAAACACAGACTCATCCTTTGAATGGGTAATTCTATGTTTAGTGCGTCTTTTTTTTCCCTACTTTTTCCACCTCCTTCCTTCTGTTGGCATGTCTCCCACACCAGTGCTACTTTGTGACAGGAAACAGCATGCGTGCCAGCCTTCCCTTTGATATGGAACATCAGGAGCAGTTTCACCGCACCACCAAACACAGTTTTGCTGTTCAGACATGCTAGTGGCTCTGAACAGCATTCAAAGGAAAGCCACTGTCATATGCCTGCTGATTTGCTTACATCACTGTTACGCATTCAGACATCCATGCCATATATACACACATAGGCTAAACTACAAACACACAAGCATATGCACATCAGCTGTGTCTGACTACAAAGTAAAACCGAGCACAGTTGGAACGGATACTTCTGTGGTTTCTGTCAGAATATCCATATACATGGTGATGTACACTGCATCATGAGAATAAGAATGAGCTCCCTGAAGCGCTTTCTTATGATTGAGATATCTCGTACAAACCTAGACTTTGCATATGTCACACCCCCATTTATGACTCCCAGTGATGACAGCGGGCTTCATTTAAAAGAGGGGGTGCACAGGTTTTAAGCTTGAGGCCATTTTCAAGCCCAAGTTGTGGCTTCTAAAAACATTTTTTTTTTAATTTTCTACAATTTTCTGTCAGAGAAATAAACACCACGTTATCATTACCCAGGATATGAAAGCTTTAATAGCATATGTTCTCCCATCCAATAAAATTGTCATACAACGGAATCACAAATCCTTTTCCACTTTTGTAATGTCTCCAATTATTGTGTTTCTGCTGTCAAACACAATTTGGTTAAATTAAATAAATAATCACTGATTGAAACTCAGCTACAGCATGAATAGAACGAGATTAAAGTTTTGACATAGGTGCATTATGCTAAATACAATCTAAATGACCAATCATAAATGGTGATTTTAATACAGTTTTACCCTCTCTATCCATTTTCATTTTGTGGTTACGAATAATATGTGGGGGAGGGGGAGACAGCTGGCTCAGTGTGTATGTGTGTGTGTGTGTGTGTGTGTGTGTGTGTGTGTGTGTCTGTGTCTGTGTAGGCCAAGGGACTTTAATCCAAACCAAATGCAGATGATGTGCTTAATCCGAACGTTCAGTAGGTCATGTAGAGGATACCTACTGTTTTTTTTTTTGTTTTGTTTTGTTTTTAAACCACAGTGTATTGACACACAACCATGTATCATCAAAAGCACATATATGCATCCATGTGTCTATACAGCCAGTATAACTAATTGACCACTTTTATTCCCTAATCTAATTCTCAATTTGTCAGAAAGAACATAAGATGAACAGATAGGAGATAGGAGAAGGGGGAAATACAAAAAAGGGAGAAAGTGGGGGAAAAGAGAAAAGACAAAACTAAGTGAAAGAGGCAGCAGAGCCAGGAAAAAACAGAAAGAGTAGCAAAGACCGGGGTAGACAGAGTGGAAGTAAGAGTAAGAGTGGTGTGCTCTGTGTCTGACCCCTGCCACACAAGCCTCCCAACAACACTAGAAACCTGTTAACAACAGGAGTCCATTTAGCTTGGAGTGACTACAGTTAGGGTTCAGTATTGGACTCTGCACCACCCTTTCCATTAGTAACAAAGAGATGTTCACACAGTATATAGAGGAACACACACATGCACATGCACATACACACATAGGGGAATGAACAAACAAGAACACACAGAGTACATTCATGGAAAAAGGCAGATGTCCCCTTTTCTTAAAAGGTCCTGAATGTTCACCCTCTCATTCATTTAGCATTTTTCGCTGCATTTTTCGAGTTCCTATCACAAAGTTCAACGGAGAGACTACAAAATAGCGAGGCACACAGAAGTGGAGGACTTGTATCCTCCAAGGGAGTCAGAGTCTACGAAACAATATGGGTGAAGAGCAGAGCAAATGTGAGCGAGAGGAGAGAAAGAGTGTAGGAGGGTAGAAGGAAAAAAAGGAAAAAAATAGAGAGGGAACTTCAAATGTTAAAACTAAAAAATATCAAGGTTCAGAAAGGTTAATGTTAGTGTACATACAATGCTTGCATTCAAAACCTGTGCACTCCACATCACTCCATGTATTAGGCCACATACAGTGATGGCATCTTTAACAGAAAATTATTTTTATTTCAACATTTAAGTAAATAACACAGGCTGTTTTCAGTGAATGACTGTAAATATTATATAACTGATAAAATACAGGTTGGCAAGGCTAACATGCAGCACTTTCCTCTCTCATTAACTGCTCTTCTGGTGCTTTGGTTGATGCTTCTAGGACACTGGAATATAGTACTGAGGTGCCGCTGGCCTAATTCTGTTAAAGAGATGTGCTCACATTATTACTCATGATTTCTCTCCACTCACAGTAGTCTGAAAGCTGGAGTTGGTCATTGATAAATTATGTTTTTCTTCCATACTTATTTGTATGGTAGCATATTTCCCTTGAAGACTTCTGCATTTGGCTTCTATGTGAATGCTCATCACATAGCACAAGGGATAGTGTAATATGAATCCTTGACTTGGAAACCTCTTTGGACCAATTATAGTTAGGTCAGACTAAAAGGACTACAAAGGTGTGGGTCATAACACATTAAAAGAATATGAATAATGGAATTGCAGGGAATTCTGTGGAAGGAGTGTGGAAATATACATTTTTTTTGTTTTCTTTATATGGATGTCAGTAGCCATATTTCCAGCAAAAAATCAAAAGAGAAATAACTATGATGGAAAACGAGAGTCAAGAAATAATACTAGCCTCAATTCTCCAAAAAGGAATAGCAAGAATAACAAGAGATAACTCTGCTAATAACAGGGTGACTTACACACAAATATACAACCAAACAAATATTCAGTCATAGTTAACCAAGCAGAGACACAGAGCCTCAGATGTACCCATACAGACACACATACAGTCTTCAAGCACATACTGCAAAGACAGCTTCTTCCATATTTACCTCATTTAGGCGTATGTTTCTTTGGAAATTTTCATGAGAAAAGAACCATATTCATAACTGTATATTTTAAAAGACAGAGAAAGCTAAACGTAAAATGGCAAAAAGATGTAGAAGTTATATAAAGATATATAAGGAGCACTCAAAGAGACACTGTAAGAGAGTCTGACAAACAGAGAGAAAGATACAGAGACAGGGTCTAAATGATGAGACAGATGAGGCTGCCAATGAGTGACAGAATGCAAAGGGGAGTGAAGGAGACAAAGACAGAGAAAGAAAGCTTTGGCTTAATGTTATTCTGAGCTTCAATCAGCACTCACCCTGCTCTGCTCTCACCCAATCATTTTAGTAACGCACTCTCTCTCTCACACATACACACACACACACACCAAGGTATCTCTCTCTGCCCATCAACTTTGGTCTGACAGTCTGAGTGCCATGGCAACAGTTCACATAGATTTAAACAGAGAAAGCTCTGATAGAAGAGAAAATATAGTTAAGGATTCAGGGAATAGATAAATGCATGAATTGATATATGGAGTAAAAACACACAGAAACATGATGCAAACAACTGGTTGGCAGACAGTTGTTGTGAGGTGAACACTTTGAAAAGTTAAACTGACAGAGTAAAAAAAAAAAAAGTGTATTTTAAAAAAGTGGAAAGACCAATGAGGAAAGAGGGGTAGACAGACATGAAGAGAAAGTAATAAAGCCTGGGTTTAGACAGGCCTTTATGGGTTCACAGACACAGACAGCCTTTGAAGTTGTGAGGAGATTTTGGGCTTACAACTCTGACTACAGTGACTGGAGAAAGACAGATTTGATTAAAAGTTATGCACACAGGCATAAGACAACAGAAATCAAGGAAACAAGATCACATCAAAAATAGATTATGGGAAAAAGAAGATGAAGGAAAAAATAGATGGGCTACAAAGAGCTGCAGACATGTTCCATCATTTCAGAATTTCAATAATGCAGCGTTTTATTGAAAGTCATCAGTGAAGTGTCACACCAAAGATGTTGGCCTTGACATCATTAACATCAGATGTTGTTCATAGTTGGAATTAGTGAATTGCTGTTCCTTCTGACTTTAATGTGAAATTAAAACAATAAAATACATGAACATTTTAGCTGTTACATTTTTTTTGTAGAACAACAATAAACTGTGTGAAATGTGCAATAAGGATATTTGATTTTCATATGAGTTCTTATTCAGACACCTGTTAAGTTTATGGAGTATAACACTCTTTGCTGTCACATGGCAAAAAAAAAAACCCAAAAAAAACATTCTGATGCTGTTTGCAGTGCGGTTGTCTGTCTTTAAGACCAGAAGTGAATTTGGAAATTACTGGGTGATGTTGCAAATTAGGCAAGTTCAAGTTAGTCCTTGGTGCTTGTTTAGTACTGAGTGGTTCTGGGAGTCTACAAAGTACTGATGAGCCAGCTGGAGACATCATGTGTTCCCCCTGCCACTTTCCATCTATCCAATTACGTACTGCATTCAGTCTTGTAGCAACAACACATACCGTGAAGCACTTGGAGCTGAAATTCTAAGCATGCCTTTAAAGTGGGAAAAAAATAAGTAATATAGACTGCAACCAAAGTGATCTCACTGCAGTACTTAACAGTTCTGAGATATTGTAATATGAATGCTGCAGGTACAAATGAACAAAAGGTGCCAAACGCACAGAAAGAGAGCAATTAGACAAAACATAATTAGCTTGTTATCAAAACACGAGTATGGTCCAAAATCCCTCAGGAAATAAATCACTGGGATATTCAAGAACAAAAACAAGTCAGCTTTAGTGATTTTTGTGCTTTTGTACATGTTCTTCCATGAAACAAAATACATCAACTACTGTTTGTTGGATTTATGACTTTCAATTATTTCACATTGCTTATTGCTCGCTTTGTTTTTGATCTAGTGATAGCAACAACTAGAAAACCACTGTAGTGGAGCTTATCAGAAAAAGGCGAATACAGTATGGCTCAATATGAAGGAAAACAGTCAGTGAAACATTATGAAGATCTTTAAATAAACTTGCATGTAGAGACATATAATGAGATGAGCCGCAAAACAAGCTGCTCTTGATCCGTGTGTCAAAACACTGTCAGTGTTGGAGGTTTGCAGTGGCACAAGAAGTACTCAGATCTTTAACTTAAGTAAATGTAGCAATTCCACTGTAAAATTATCTGTTACTGCTGCATGTCATGCATTCAAATTTTGACTTAAAGGGTCATTATGTAAGACTGGGCCCAGTTGTAGTTTAAGAATGTTAAAAATAGTAAAAAATGAACTAATATTATCAACAGAATATGAAGAGGTAATGATGATGACGTCGAGTCAATACATTTATGTATTGTGTTGCAGAGATATCTACCGAAACTAGCATGGTAAATGTATATTATAACGTACTTTCTTGTAATACCACTGTGCCTGGAGAGGCAGAGTGAGTTACTGTAGCGTCTAGATGGCCTTCTGTCAAACATGAGGATGAAGAAGTACAGAAACAGGCAGAGCAGAGGGACAGACCTACCGCTAGCTGACAGAGCTGCTAAGGCTGTGGTTAGTAGTCTGTGGGAACTCTAGGAAGAACACCCAGAGTCATGTCAGATTCTGCTCTGATCTGGAGCTGCTTACTGGTGAGAGCAGAGTTTAAAATTTATTTTTTAAACTTTTGGGATTAAAAAAGTGGGTCCATCTTCACTCTGTCCTCTCAACCTTTCTGCTGAACTGGAGGTGCAGACATACACTGTTGTTACTGTAGCAGTCTGTGGGAGCCCAGAGCTCTAGGATGCTACTTTATATTTAGATAGAGAACAGACAAAAACAAACATTGCTTGGAGAAAAGTAAGCAAGGAAGACTACCTGAAAATGATGCATCTGTGTACAGCTTTAGTAAGAACTAGCCTTCATCGAACCAAACTTCATTCAGAAAAAACATTTCAAACATTTCCTTGTCATCTTCAGTATGAATGAATTGACTTTTACAAATTAACATTGTGATGTAGTGCTTTTCGGCATTCCTTTTAACCATTTATAGCAATTAGCACATAACAGCAAAATCTGTAATTTTGGGTTCATACTGCTGTCTTGTTGGTAAGGCAGTTCTACTAAAATACTAAAGTAGCACAAAATGTAAATACTCAAAGAACAAGTACCTCAAAATTGTATTTAAGTAAACCTATTGTAGATTTAGTAGCAGGAATATTTATTTGCAGGAATGGAATACCATATTCATTAGTATGCTTTTGTTAGTGTATAATAACATGAGTATAAGAATTATTGTTATTTTGAACCGCCATTTTTGTACAGTAGTCCAGAACAGACAAACCATGATCTAGAGATGGCCTTTTGCTTTTATACTGTATAGGAATTTTGCAGCAGGGTTTTTCCTATGTCCGTGGAAGGAGAGGTTGAGACGTCTGGGAGTATTCATTTGGTTGCAAACTGCAACTTCTCCTCATCAAATGGTACAAATGCTACTGCATATTATATAAGATTATTTAAAATAATAATGTCTTTGTGTTTCAAAATGTTTTTGTTTTGGAGGATCACTAACTAAGCAACATCCACTGCATGGCACACTACATAGTTTATCCCGTTGATCCTTTGGTCTAAGGACGTTCAGAGAGTATCCAGAACACACATGAACAAAACCCTTTCCCCCCTTTCCATTCATGTGCTTTGGTTCATGATTTCCAAACCCTTCAGCCGTGAATTTGGCTCACAGCAACCTCTGGCTTTGTTTGAATAAAATCGATCGACTCTTGATTACGCTGCTGAAAATTGTGTCCACGCTTGACAGCGTCACACCCTCAATTTGTTCTAACAAGTAATAAGATGAGAATACAACCCAAAACCCTAATACTGAGCGCCTAAATGCAAATAAACGTACAAATGTATGATGCCAACCACACACTTACACATGCACACAGACAAAAAAAGGAAGACATACACTGATGCGGAAAGATGTGGGCAGATAAACACATAAATCCCTGAAAGCTCGATAACACACACCAACAGAGAGGCACTTCAAACACTGGCTCATTAGAAAGCCTGCAGAGAATGAAGAAGATGAAATGTCTAATAGCTGTGGGCTTCAAAATACAGCAAATGCTGCATTGTTGGAAGCATGAAGCCTTTATACATGACATCTGAGTGTGAGTTTTCTATGTTCAGGACAAGGACGTTGTCTGGGCTGATACTTAAAACTGAAGGATTGCATGTTTCTGATTCTGTTTCAATTCAATGTAAAGTCCTTATAAGAATATAGGGTAGTATGTATGTGCATGTGTGTTTTGTAGGTTAGTCTATAAACATAAATAAGTCAAAAAATCAAAAAGTGAAGATGGGTTACACTGTCCATCAAGCCTAATATTTCTAACCCTTACTGGAAAAATATTGGCATTCCCATTTGTCTGTCACACCCACACCCCTATATCAGTTTAAAAAGTGGAAAGACATCAAGATAAAACAAGAAGTGTCAAAATAATATCTGTAACCACTCTGTAGTTCTGTTTCTTGCTATTATTATTTCTTTAATGCTTTATCAACAATTCATTTGTGCTGTCTCCATGTTCCATTATAGCTGCGCTGTTACAACCAGCTCAAGGGGTATAAGGAAGTAACATAAAACCAGATGTTAAGGTTAATAAACAACAGATATTTATTAATTGAAAATTCAAATTGTTTTTTTAAAAAAGGAGGTGAGGTGCTAAAGGGAACAAAGAGCGAGTGGATGCTATTTAAAAGAACAAATAAATATAGCAAAATGAGAAATTTGCTATCTAAGAGCCTGTGCTATCTAAGTTGAAACAAAACGAAAAAGAAATACCTCACTATCTACTTATCAAATGACAAACACATCAAAAGCAGCTTCCCTAAGCTAATGAATCTAACAGAAATCTTCTACAAGTATAATCAGCAAATCCATAACTAACTAAACTCTGCCCCAGTCCCAGAAACAAATGAAACGAACCTCCACAGGGAACAAGCGAGTTAACCACAGTTAACATATACGATTTGGCAACAACGAGGCGAGCTCACATACAAAACAATAAGCCGCCTGGCTGCTTCAGCATTCCAAGTTTAAATGCCGATGCTGCGACAATTGGGCTCCACGGATTGGCTGGGCACCAGGCATGACCCCACCTCTGGCAGCTGGGGCCATCCAGGAATCGGCACCCGCACCGGCACCTGTATTTACCCCACACACACACACATACGGGGGCAGACAGCGGTGGCCGTAACATGTGCTCAATACAAGAAGACACTGTTTATGGTGGTCAGCAACTTTTTGCAGCTGAGACCATTTCTGGGAGCATGGGGATATTAAATATGTCTAAAAATCTGTTTAAATTGATAATGCAAAGAAATGCAAATACTGTTCAGTAAAAAACAAAACAAATCTATGAGTCTAGTGAACTATATCTTCAAACATTTATGGCCCTTGAAGGGAAGTTTGGGAGTATGATGGGACTTAACAGAAAACACAGAGAGAGAGAGAGCCAATATATCTTATACCTTTTGGGATCCACGTAGCCACATTCTCCACTAAAATACTTTTCCCTGTCTAGGCTTGTATCTGCCTTACTGCAAGGATATGTTTCCCCTCTCTGCAACCATTTCTCTTTTCATTGTGTGTCACTTTCCTTTTCTTGCTCTCAATCTGTCCCTCTGTCTCACTCTTTTCCCGTCCTAACCCACATTGTTGTCAGCTCTTTCTATCTCTCATATTTGTTATGAAATACTGTTAAGTATTAAAAACCTACTCAATAAATAATGTAAAACAGGGCTTGGAAGTGCAAAAATAGATCATTCGAGGTCTCTACCCTGTGTGTGTGTGTGCATGTGTGTGAGCTGTCACTGATTTTACAGAGGGTATTCAGAACTGTCTCCACACCAGCTGAAGATTCTTTATTTTCTTTTTTTTCTCCTTTCTTCCACCTTTTCTCATCTCCTCTGCTGTAGTCCTTTGGTACCAAGTGCTTTAGTTGAACCTGCAGCTGTGTTTGCGTCTGTCTGTGTGTGGTGGGGGGCATTTGTGAGTGTGTATTTGAATGTGAGAGATCCCAAGTGAATGTTTTTATGTGTTGTTATTCTCACTGAGGCAGGTGACAAAGAAAAAAAAGAGGAGGTTGAAACAAGGAGAACAGAGCAGAAAAAAAATCAAGGAGAAATTAGAGAAAAGAGAAGAGTTGCATGTGGAGAGGGTAGAGAGGAGAGTGACTGCATTGACTGAGTGGGTTGCTTTCACAACAGGAAAGTTTGAAGAGAATTTAAAGGGAAAATGTTCTGAAGTTTTTTAAATCAGTAACAAGGCCAGGTAATGAAATGTTGATTGCATTGATAATAATAATTATGCAATTAGCATTTTTATATAATAAAACTTTTTGCACTGTCTCAGGTGGATAATATGGGCACACTGCTTTTGATTTATCTCAAGAGCAACTGTTATGAATCGGTGCTAAAGAGAGTAAAGCAGGACGGAGCAAATGGAGGAGGGGGGTGTCAGAAAAAAAAGATGAAAAGATGATGAAAGATGTAAAATAAGAGGGGAAAAGGAGAAGTGATGAGTGGAGGGCATTTTAATCATTGTAAGGTGAAGGAAAGTAAGAGGACCAATGGGTTGGAGTCATATATTATTCATAATTAGCTGACTTTGTACATTATTTAACAAACACAACCTCTGTGGAAAGGTGCTACCTGAAGCCACCCGTTTCTTATTAATGGGATTCTGGAAGAACTTTCGACTAGTTTATACACCACGAAAACACACTGCACAAAGATGCACTCTTACACAAACCCCCAGAGTGACTTAATTCTGCATATAACAAAGCTCTGCATGACTTCAAACACCCTTGATCATTCCTTTACGTTATCCTCTTCCTTCAGTATACCGGGTTGCAGCTGTTTTGCTATCCTGTGCCGTTCTCAGGGCATCAATATTTACAGCCATATAAAATTTTGTTCACAGCTCTCACAGGGATGGGGAGAAGGCTCTGGGCATACTTGGCTCTGGACAAAACATAACTTTGAACAGTAAAAAAAGAAATTAGAAGGTGTAGTTGTTACAAGCCATACTCCTGGAACCACAGGTACCCACTGGCCGAGGATTGATTCTCCTCTCCTGTGTCTCCTCGACTGATCTGCACTACTTTCTTAATACAGAAATAATACCAAGCAGCGTGGACAGACCGTGCTTCTTTTAACTAAAACTGAGGTGAATCCTGGGGGTATTTTTTTGATGGATTTTATTTTTATCTTGATGTAAAAAGAGGTGAAAGGATTTCATTTTTGATGCCGTAGAGGTACTTGGATTTTAGTGGATTTGTCTAGCAGGTCAGTCTTTCAGGGTTGTCAAGAGGGGTGCTCTTTTGTCAAGAGGGAGACCTACTGCTGTTATTCTGCACTTGAAACGGTGGATAGTCATTCAAACAGGTTGAACAAAGATGGTGCGTGTGTGTTTGTTGTGACCTATTTGGCATGAGTCATTGATTTTTAAACTCATATTTGCCTCTAAGCAGGTTGTTTGGTTGCACTTTATATTGAAGTTCTGTGATGACAAGATAATATGGGGGATACTGTGGTAACTTCACGGAGAAGAGCCATGTGATAGCAAAACTACCTGTTTCTTCTTACTTTTTGGCTTACACAGAATATTACTTTAACTAAATACCAAAGGCCAGAGTCACTACCACTCTGTGTCATATTAATAGATCAGCCAAGATCCTTATTAGACCACCAGGAGAGTACAGAGTCCATTAAGGGCTGTCCCAGCACTGACATTAATAAATAGGTATAATAGGGGTATATGTCACTGTTGGATGGAAACAACTTCCAAAAAGTAATAGTACACCTTGTTATGCAGTTTTGTCTGTAGTAAAGTTTGAAAATGTATTGTCGTGTAAATTCTATAGTGAAAAGGAATTACTCAGCACCATTTGCACTCTGCACACAGTGTAATTATCATGTTTCAGGAAAGCAATTACCAACACATTGTTGTGTGACCATGTTTCATTCACTACACAATGTTAAATGCCTAACATACAATACACAATGTACAGCATTTAACGGTGTAGCAATACTCTTGGGAACAACAGTGACCTCAGATACTGCAGCACACATTGATTCTTCCTTATGCTAATGTCAAATAAGTTATATTCCCACTATAGCAAAACAAAAACCAACAAAACTGATGCCACATATTGAGGTCCTGTGATTATTTTTTTAATGCTAAGCTATGAAATTTGGCACTAAATTTGGTGTACCCATTAGTGCTTTTAGGAAAAGCAGTGATGCCTCCATTTTGCCAGCCAACTAGGTGCTCAAGTAACAAAAGGCCAAATGTACAAAAACAACTGACGAAGGCTCCGTCCCAAAACACAGTGTTTAATTAAAGTGCCTATTAACGCTGTCAGGAACAAAACTTTTTTTTGAACCCATGACCTTTTGATGAAGTTCCACTCTCATGATAGTATCAAACTAATTAACTGGGTTAAATAATCAGAATTTGAGAAGTTCAGTTAATTGCTTTCTTGTTTTTGATGCATGCAAGATGAGCATACTATGCGTTCCGACACACACTCTTCACCTAAACTTCCTCCATATCACCTTTATACTGTTAACACACTGTTGGCTTCTGCTTTGCATTTCAGTTATCACTACTGTACAGTACACATTCAGACGTCCCCTCTGGGGTAGTCTCAATTCTCAAGTCTTTGTCAAGTACACCACAAACACGAGCATTTATGCTGCATTGTGTAGCTGATGTGATCTGTTCTTCAGCAGCATAATTTATGTTTAAAACATGTTTTGATGCTGAAGTATGTGCTGCAATTCCCACTGTGGCCTCAGACAAAGCAACAAATAGTCAAATGGCTGTTTCTCATAGTGATACACACATAGTCAAAGTGATACTTCTTTACTGGCATCAGTGGTGGAATAGGTACTCAATGATTTTCCTTGAGTAAAAGTATATATATAACACATACAACTAATAATCCATTAGCACTGAAATGTGGCGAATGGTCTCTGAGAAGACGGCGACTGGAGAATGTAATTTTCTGAAATTATTTGCATAACTGACATCTTGATAACTAAAGAACTGATTGCAAATGAGTAGGATGACGTTTTCTTGGGCAATCTACTCAACAGCAAAGAACATCAAAGCCAGACAAAAATATTACATTCAACCATTCCAACATGCAATTAAATCACATTACTTCTGTGATGGTAATGTGATTTGTTACACTGTTGACTGATTACTCTGTGCTTTATGTGACATTTATTAACAATCTGCAATTTGCATGTCTTGCCATGCATTCATATGGCTCGTGTTTCTTTGTGTGATTTATACCAAATGTGTGATTTATGGGGAAAAATTATGGTTGTATTATAGTGAAGGGTTGCCATTATGTGATACAAGGACTGGAATTAAACACTTGCTCAGATGTCAAACAACAATGTCCTAAAACATGCTGCAATGCTAAAACCATGCATGGTGGCTGAACACATTTGCAGTAACAATCTGGAGATAAAGTACATGAACACACATGTACAGTATTTGATAGCTGCTCGGTACAGACAGTCTTATGGCCACTGAACAGATCTACCGGATAATTTAGAGGTTAAGTACCTTGCTCAAGTGTAGTATAAGAGTTGTTGCTAGAAAATGTAAGTGTACTTCAGAACTACTGTAATGCCCACTGTAGCATTTTCAAACAGAATGAAGATTGAAGACACAGGACAAGGTAAAGATCTGGCACATACTGTAGCCACTTTGTATTTGCATTTGTATTTATATATTTCCAAATACCCGACGTGCACCAGAGAAGACATGGCACCAGACTAGGGTGCGATACCAGCTAAGGAGTTTACAGGGCACAGTGACCTTCTGTGCTTCACCTGTGACATGACATTTAAGAAATCCAGTGGTTACCACAAAAAGCCAATATAGACCATTACCTACTGAGGCAGTATGGTTAAACACTGTTTTAGTCTATTCAACTTCTTCTTCCAAGTGCATGGACCCCAAGATTAGCATAAAAACAGAATGGAGAAAAAAAAAAGCCAGCGCCCTGCTGACAGTGCATATAAATACACTGTACATTCAATGGGCTGAGATTAGAAAAATGTTATTCACATTATATAAAATGCTTACCTAGTGCAAAAGTACTCAAGTGAAAGGTCATCAGAACATCACTGTTTTCTAACTAAGGGCTAACAGCACGTCTACATATAAGGTGTAGTGTATGCAGTACATTTGTACAGGAGCAGCAACTTTAGGAATGCATTCAGGGACAGCATTACTCTTTGACAGCAGTCAAAGCCAATGCACAAATATTGTAGGAATTCACATTAAATAAAAGAAAATAGACTTGAAGCATAATAACACACTTTGGGATGTGTTGCGCTGTTACACAGCATGTGGAGACAGCTGAATTGATATTTGTTCTGTCACAAACATGTGAGATGGACTATTAAAATATAAACCAAAAGAACTGCATTAAAGGAGTAGCATGTAGGATTTAGTGGTGTCTAGAGGTGGTGTTGCTGACTGCAACCCTGTGATCTAACCCTCTCCTTCTTAACGAGGAAGAAACTATTGTTGCAGCGTAATGCATAAAAAAGTTTGTCCATTCTGGGCTATTATAGAAACATGGTGGTTCAACATGGTGGACTCCAGGTGATGAGTCCTACTGCCATTGTTAATCTCATGATTTTTCCCTTTAATGCCACCATGTGAGTGACATTTTGGTCCCCTGCAGGGTGTAATGTAATAACTTTTAATTAATGACTTGCCCATCAGCCTCAGCAGTACATGTACAGTATACCAATATGTCTAACTAAAATGTGGAACATTATAAGCATCTGTAAACCCACTGCATTTGTGGATACAAAAGTCTAATTTTAATTAATTTTTTTTTTTTTAATTCTTTAATTTTTTTAACAAAAACATAATGATTCTTATTTTCAGGTGATACAATGATACACAACTGAAAACATAGTTATGCATATTTTATTCAATTTTTGTCATATTCTCTAAGTAGAGCCCCCCAAAACAGATACCCTGAACAGAGGCATATACATTTAGGTTAATTCTCAGTAATTATTTTTTAAACCCTATAATAGACTTTATATGTAATATGATATTGCATTTTAACTAATCATGACAATCTCGTGGAGGTTTTCAGGTGAAAATACACTGTTGTTCTATTCTATTTTCAGCAATTCATGTCTGCATTAACCTGTCTTCACCAGGGAATCATGGGATTAACACTGAACCTCTCATGCACAAACAAGCCTTCAACAAGCAGCACAGAAGTAAGCAAGACATACTCACGCACACACTTTACATTAGGTTGGTTTCACAGGATCACCCATTACCACCCTTTGAAGTGTCTGAGTTGCTAATGGTTTTGGATCCCCTTCAGAGAGAGTCTGCGGCCTGTCTGTCCATTAGCTGGCTGACACACTCTGCTGACTAAACACAACACTTTCATTGCCCTTGTCCTCCATTCCTCTCTTCCATACACCCCTTCATTTTGCAGATGAAAGTAGCCCTCTGAATTTGTGTGTTTCTGTACCTCTGTCTTTGTGTGTGTAATTGCCATGTTTTGTTTAAACAATGCAGAAGACTAAAAAAAGAGGAACAGTGAGGGCAGTGGACACAAATTATTCTCTCATTTAACACTTTTGGCCTGATTAAACCCTTGAATGAGTACAGACCTTGATCCTTTTCAAATGGCCGACTGAATCAAAACTTTTTAAAGGTACTTTTTAAAGGTGCATTTGGTCTGAAGTAAGATTAAGCTAGGTATTTAATGGGTATTTTCTTAAATTATTAAATTTAAAAATTATCCTGCAGCATGAGAAAATATACAGCACATATTTTAAGTTATTAATCTGCACTTGACAGCATCTACATGAAACTGAATCCCAACAGGTTTCAGTTTAATGTCATTAGGTTTTAAAGGGCCAAAATGTCAGTGTCTTAAATGGGGGAATCTTGATACACTTGATCTCTTGCTAGTCAAAAAAGTTTATGGAGGACTGATACTTTTCCAGTCTGTTACATTATAATGAGTTGCCCATTTCATTCACATTTAGCTGGCAATTGGCAATTTGAGTTTATTTTCTGTTCCAACTAATGTGAGGTTAAGTCTAATCCCACATTCTTATGCATTTAATAAGTAATACTGTCTGTCACATTACTGACTTAGAGGTACAGAGTGAAAGGTGTTTGGCTTATTTTTGTATTTTTGTCCAAAGCACTGAAAAAAAAGTGAATAATTTGAAGAAAGGGAATTTACTTTCTTACTTACCCAATACACACTCAATGAACCATTCACACACAAAATCAAGAAACTTTTCACATTTGAACAAGACTGAAAATGAATTCAATTAATTCGGGTCTATTAAGCTCCTAACCCGCAACAAACTGGACTGAAAAACTCACTCAATCTTTCTTTCACCATGATGTAGTGTGTTGGATGCTAAATCAAAAAGTCAAATATTAAATAAACATGTTTTAAAGTTTATCAAGGAACGAAGAACTGAGTACATGTGATGTACTGTATACAACATATATAAAAATAATGACAGTCATGAATGTTTAAACCCTAAGAACACCCTAAGATTTGACAGCTGGAGAACAGCTGATGGGTTGAACACGAATGGGAGGTAACTATGGTGGAATAAAAATACTGGCCACTGCCATCTGCCAGCAAACCTGATTGCCTATGTTATGGACTGGACTGGCAAGGGCTAAAAACCTGACTACACACCTGGATGCACAGACACCAGTGGCTTCACATCCAGGCAAAGAATCAGACTGCACACTGAGCTTTTAGGGCAGCACTTTGCACTGTGTCCTTCAAAGAATGCCAAAGAGCATTCACCTCTCCTCCACTCTCACAGTCAATCGATAGCACACTTTTCTGCCTCCTTAGTAAAGAGCAGTACTGCTGTACTGCATGTGTGTGAGTGTGTGTCAATGGTTGTTGTTTGTAATTGTGCATTCCCCAATCAGCTATGGACGTGTTACCAATGGATCAGTGTATGTGTGTGTGCAACAAATACACATACATCCATTCATACTCAGACTTGTCCACAGGAATGAGAACGCTCACATTTTCTATCCATCACCCAGGCTGCTGAAATACAGAAGGATGGTAGGGTGCTGGCTGCGTAGATAAATCTATAAATCAGATTTGATGTTTCCTGTCTGTCTGCCTGCCTATTTGTGTGTGTTTGTGCGTATGTGTGCTGCTCTGCCATGTATTCGGTCAGCCTCGCTGTTCATCCCAGACACAGATTAAAGAGCTGAAACTGATCTGTCATCAGCCATGCTGTAATCCCCTACATGTTGGCCACCATCATTTCATCTCTAGGCAACTGATAGAGATGCCAGCAGACACAACAAACATTTATTATTAAGTAATGATATTAAAACTAATTCCCAAATATTTCCTTTTGGGATCACAATTTGGAAATTTGAAGCATGCAATGAATTTCAAAGGTGAACACTCCTTAACCAAGAGTTAAATTGGGACTTAATGAAATTACAAATTAATCAAGTGAGCTGCTAGAGGATTGAACTAACACCATCTACAACTGTGTTGCTGTATTTAATATTGTCATTGTGGCACTTCTAGTAGCTCTAAATTAAGCTCATTGTTAAAAAAAAACTCACACAGCACATGTTGATTAGTAATTTGACCTATTTCCACAAAGGGCAGGATTTACCAAAATTACTGGTCAAGAGAATATTAACTGAGTGTATGTGTGAGGCACAGTGGCAGAAAATAAACATATCCAGATACAGAAACATTCTCTGGTACCCTAAATTCTATATTTTTCATGTGCAAAATGTGGTAATTCATTGGCCATAGTTCTTCCCCTAAAAGCAGCTGCCACACATTTCATTGAGCCAGTAACTACAGTGGTAGAGTTTGCAGTAAGAGAAATCAGTGACTCATAAAATGTAGGCAGCATTACAACAATCTAATTTAGACACTTTCTAAATCGAACTAGTTGGTTAATAAAGGCAAAAGGCGCTAGCATAAAAAAAAAAATCAAGGACAGCTGAGTTTGTCTGTGTCTGTCATGGACCAATGGCCTGACATATTTCTGGTTCTTCAAAGTAGACTCCCATCATAACTTGGTCATATAGTTTGTTGCTTAAGTGTGCCATTTATTAGCGGATCCGTTACACCTGTAGAGGTATTACACGTGTTCTTTAATAAAATAGTCCACTGCTCACAATCAAGTTTAAGATGTCTGTGAAGGGATTCCAAGCAGAACTGAAGCCACTCTGAATGCAGACGCCACCCTTATTTTCTTGTGTCTGTTATTTTCCTTTCATTTGCATTTGATGTTTTTATGCAGTTTTTCTTTCTTTTTTATGATTTTAATGCATTATGTAAAGCACTCTGAATTTCCTTTGTGCATGAAATGTGTTATACAAATAAACTGGCCTTGCCTTGCTTTATTTTATCTCAATGGTGCAAAACAAGAAACTTGTACTAAACAGATCCACGTGTGAGATGAGCTGTGGGGCCAGCATCAATGCCGTGGTCAGCAAACCAATTCTTGCTGCTTTAGTCCAGTAAACTTGTTGTGTCAGTGTTGCCTAGACCTGATAATCTAGACAACTTGAGGGAGAGCTTAAGTGTACTGGGTACAGTCTGCCAGATAAGGTGAGATGAATTGTTTAAGCAAAGCCAGATGACCAAGATATGAATGGGGGAAGCAATGTGAAATGAGACAGGGACATGGTGACATTAAGTAGAGAGAAAGAAGAATGAAGTGGGTAGAGTTAACAGGCAACCTGAGTGAATAAAACAGTGACGAGCATACAGACAAAGACAGATGGGGACCAGGAGAAGGAGAAAAAGACAAAGAAAACCACAGTGAAAGAAAAATATAGAAGGAAGCAGAGAGAAGGCAGGTGAAAGAAAGGTACAAAGAGGAACCAGTGACCTCTGTCTGACTAATCTTAGCTTACACTGTAACAGCTCCTTGAACCACAGCTAATGGACCACATCCACACCTAACCTCAACTCTCTTTTTCTCCATCTTGTCCACACAAAGCTATTTTTTATTACACAAGTGTCTACACTTACACATCCACCTATCCTCTAAACACAGTGATGACATGGACACATACTGTACAAGTGCAAACGGTGGCGGTGGCAGGTCACATCAGCTGTTGTTAATTAATGTTGATTCCGCGAGTAACTTGATGACAGGCCAAAATTAACCTTGGCTGCTGTTGTTGTGGGATCTGTGCAGGCTGGTTCGTCTGCTCTGCCAATAACTATATGAGGTAAAATAAGAATCACTCTGTAACACCAGTGTACAACCATGAGTGTTCCTGTGGTCCCAACAAATCAAACTTAAACTTTCATTCATGTCATTAATAATTAAAGCTTTTCACCTTAATAGTTTATTTAGAGTCAGTGCCTTCAGTATTACAACTAGCTCAAGAAAAGTAATGTGGGCCACATTTAGAAGGTTCCATTCAACATTCATATACATTCAAGATTTCTGTAAATATAACTATTAGACTCTATGTCAGCAGATAACCAATATTTAAAAAGGGCTCCAATTAGACACACACAACACACACACACAGACACACACACGCACACATAATGCATGCAACCACACATTAAGACATCTTTTTGCACACTCAAATTAATTTCTTCTTTCTTTCTGACATGCACACACACGTCCATTCAAGCACGACAGGAAGAACCACAATGAACATGTCCATTTGCAGTAATGAGCAACAAATCCAAACATACATGCACACATGCATACAGACACACACACACACACACACACACACACAGGCTGGACATGGACACGCATATATTGTAGCTTCACTATACCGAAATAGAGATATACACACACAGAGAAATACACAAGTTATGTTTTCCAAGTGACTGACTGGCTACAGTATGTTCCTATTCTGTCTCTGTGGTTTTCCTTTGAGTCTAAAGAAAAAAAGGAGGAGTGTTTCTTCAATGGAAGTAGCCCCAAAGATTAATTCACTTAATCTTGGGCTGTAAATGGGGTATTCAAGCGGCTTAAAAAACAAATTGAATGCAAAGGCTGCGAGTAATAACAACATTTGTCTTAGCTCCAGCACAATGCCCTTTTCCACAGCACTCTTCCACATGAGCTGGTGGCTAGATTTCCAACATCCATTATGACAGAAAAGGACTTGTGGATATGCACATGCACGCAGATGCACGGTGAGTAGACAAACACACAAACTTCTCTCATACATACATACATTTAGAATATGCTACCTACTATATGGAATGGCAGAGAAATAAGAAAAAGAGAGTGAAAGACAGGCATGGTGGGACTCTATCTATGAAGAGAGCGTGGCTGTGGTTGTGGCTGTGGCTGTGGGTGTATGAGTCAGACAACTGAACAGATGTTGTGCTGCAGTTTTTAATGTGTAATCCCCAGATTCATCATGTTACCAATCAGGCATGTGGAGATCAAGGGTTAATGTAGCAGAATATAGGTTAAACTCAAAGAGATAGACGAGCAAAGCAACAGTTTAATTTTCCACTGATAAAACACTTAAACGCAACTCTATAGGTCAAGACTGAGAGCTATTTATTGCTAGATCACTGGCAAATTATTGGCTAATGACTTAATAATGTATGATTATTTTTACATGAGAAATAACTAATTAATTCATGTAATTAGCTCGTCTCATTAAACGACTGCACTCACCATGTAATGTACTTACTATGACAAAATAATGTATTTTTTTCATGCCATGGGTCTAAGTTATTTAGGCCATAATTGGTGTCTTCCAAAAAGAACAGTTCCTCTTCAATTAGTAAAACTCACATTATGACACACATACAGTACACCTATCTGAAGTTCTGATTATCACGTTTTTTATTAATGGGCAATAATTACGTCTAATGATTTACATGGTTTAATCAGTAAGATGTTAGCTGGAGAATAATCAGTTTGGATTTGAAGCAAACACAAAATATATAATAAAGAAATAATAATCTGAAGAGCAATCTTAGAATAGACCACTGAGGAGTTCACTGCCTCCATGTGGCAATAGAACTCAAACTTAAAGTAAAAACAACTCAAACTGCTGCACATCCAGTCACCAAATAGAACGGTAAAATCAGTCGAGGCTGTGCTTTAAAACAGCAATATGTACCAAACCAATAACACACCACTGTAATTAAAACATGCTGCAAATTTTCAATGAATGGCATACTTTTATCAATGACAATTAAAACAAGCAATAACGCATTTATTATTTATTTATTATTCTACCAAGTAATGAATGCCTCTAGTATTAGTATACCTGTTGCATAAATATGTGCATTCATAGCAGTTTTACAATACTTGCATTAATGTGGCACAGATGATGAAAACCGGCCAAGGGCACCTGAATAGAAAGGCTTGCCCACCACATCATCACCTTGGATTCAGTCCCTGACTGTGGCTACATTTAAAGTTAAAACACAAAATTTCAAAACCACTAATTTCTCCAGTCAGTGTTATGACAAATCACTTGGGCAAATGGGCAATAATGGGGCTGCTTTGGTCACATCAAATTTGTCCCACATTATCCAGTAAAAGAGGTTTATAAATAAATTTGAAGCAAAAAAAAAAGAAGAAAGAAACAGGCATTGCAGTTGCAGAATCTTGCTTCATTTAACATCTGCAACATCCACAGTAATTGTTGATAAGGTTGAGAAGTTTAGAAGGCTGGAAAGTAACATCATCATCTACACCTCTCGGCATAGTCTGCTGATGTGGCACGTTCACCTGCCCAGCTCAAATGACTCCCAGTGGATTTCCAAACTAAAATCGTGTAGCAAAAACTGAGCTCCTGAGATTTCAGCTGGCTTTGCAAAGTTAGTCTTTTAAGGCTCAATGAGGTTTAGCCCCAAGTTACAGCTCAATATGAACTGAGGTTAGCAGAGTATCACCTTATATGTGCTAGGTTACAACAGATTATTTAATTTCATTCTAAGACTATTTGTTTTAATATATGAATTTGATTTGATGTGGTTTAATTTTAAATCAGCTGTTTTTTTAATCTTATGTATCCTCTGACAGTCTTCATACAGTGAATTCTATAGAGACAAATGTGAAATGATGAGGGATAGTAGTAGTACAATAAGGAAATGTTATGAGGATAACTAAAAAAGCAAGTACAGTATTAGGTGACATAGTCAGGTTCATCTCTGACTAATGTACTGGCTGCGCAGTGATGCAGCTACAGATTATAATAACAACGATAATATTGAATGACAAGGTGTCGGAGAACATCCTCGCCTCCTCACCATCTTTCCTCGAGCTGTCTTTCCTCATCCTTCTCTCTGTTCTGATAAATGCTGCCTCCTACTCTAAATGTCCCTCTCTCTCAACTCAGAGACCCTTGCCTAACGAGGTGGACAGATTCTGACGGGTTCTAATGAGAACACATTCCACTAGGATAACTTTCAGATACTATAATTAGCAAATGCATACACACAAACACACACTTACAGTCTCATTACATTGTCTCATACAGAGAAACGTGCGTGCACATACTTGCACCTACAGATGCAGAATTACCCAATTACACACTCGTTTTGACAGTTCCCATTGTGGGTTCACTTTTAAGTTAATGTGTGTGAAATCAGTAGCATTCAGTGACCTGGACAGTTTTGTGTATGTGTCTGTGTGTCTGAGGAGGGCAAAGAGAAAAAAAAAGGAGTTCATCTGTGTGAACTGCATGGCGCAGCCTCTCTGTGTGTGTATGTGCATGTTATGTTCCTGACATTGTTAAGGGAATTACGCGGCATGACTTGTCAGTGTGCATTTGTATCACTTGGCCTTGCTCCCATGATGAAACATAGATAGCCTTGCAGTAGTTTTCACATCCAAGAGAGAAATTTCAAGGAAACTGATACAGCAGTCTAAGCATAAAGAAAACAGTCATAGTGCTCTGACAGCGTGTTTTTTACTTGTAGATGTTTGCTATACTTGGGATCTGTGACATTAAGAAAATTAGTAAAAGGCCTTGTAAACATAATTTCAAACATGCAATGTATCAGTATGTATTACCATGAATTTTTTTTAAATATTATTTTCTACTCAAATTCATATCCATTTATTATGGGCCGCTGTGAACTAAAGCAGATCTGATTCCTTGTGCTATGAAAGTAAAGTGCTTTTTGAAACAGTGGCTTATAGGTCAAGCATTTTTGTCTCAAAAGCACTGCCATGAATTCATGTTAATTCATATCATTTTAGAGTGCTAAAATATTCACACAACGGGCAAGCAAAATTTAAGAGCTGAATGAGACTGAAAGAGGAGACTGCAGTGTGGCTGTGTCTGGCTGGGATCCATGTCAGTCTGGTTGTTGCAGTGGTCACACACACAGAGTTTGCATGAGCGTGCACAAGCAGACGCATCACATTACTCGCTTCAAAAATGGCTAGTGGGGACTTTTTTTATCAAACATATTTGTAATCAGGAGTGGAACGAGAAGGGAACAGATTGTGAGGAGAGAGAATAGATGGATGGAAGAAGATGAAAAAATACAGGAAGGGATGTGATTATGGCCAGATGATGAAAACAACTGAGAAGAGCCAAGTGAGGATAGAAAGAATTAGAGATAGTTAGGGACAAGCAAAAGGGCAGGAGGCAGGTCGAGGAAAAAAAACTGAATCAAATGATAAGAGAAAGACTGGGGAATCAGGGGACTAAGGGGAAGGTGAAGGGTTAACAAGAGGAATCATCAGGAGCAATTAGGGATGAGACAGTTGAAAAGAGACTTTTTTTTTTTTTTTAAATTGGATTTTTTTTTTTTTTAAAAAAGAAGCAAAAAGACAGACGAAAAGAACAAGAGCTATAACAAGAATGAGCAAAAGAGGCTGAGGGAGATATATTGAAAACAGAAGGAGTGCAAAGGAGCAATAGATTAAAAAAAAACAGGAGGAAGAGAGCAATTTAGACTGAGGAGGAGGAGGACAGGGTGGAAGAGAAAAATGGCAGGGCAATTAACAACTAGACCTTGTTTCCTAGCTCTGACTCACTTGACTCAATGCCTGATAAATCTACCACATAGACGTGGACAAACACACACACATGCCCAAAACACAGGCAGGAGCACACATATAAATACACAGGGGCCAAGCAAAGCTAAACACCAAGTATTGAGCTGATCTAATCTGAGCCAAACCAGTCTGCTTCCTCCAGCCTAATCCTATTATTACCACCCCCTACTGGGAGCCATCACACACACACACACACACACACACACACATAGAGTCAAAACACAGTACAGCCATCAGGTTTACCTGCATGTTGCTTAAAGTGTTGGTTTTAGAAAATTATAGACTATCTCATCTCTGATGATAATAATCATAGTAGCCATGATTTCATCCCAATGTATCACAAATTTGAACCAAAATCCAGTAATTCAGCAAAAGAATATGTAAATGAATTCTTGTTTCCATCCACTAGCATTATGTGACTATTAGGGGTTAGTTCATGAGATAAGCAGTAGGTAGTGCCATGATGGAAAACTAGAAAAAGACAGTGCATAAAGAACATTTGTGCTAGCAACGGGATGCAACTAAATACCTTAATTCTGTTTCACACAGTATATAATAAATTATACTGAAAAACAGAAAATACTGTCTTACCCTGCATGGCCCTGGAGGTGCAACCAGACTGATGTCTATGTCAAATGGCCTGGCATGCTTAATAAGATAAGAAAAGGCTAATCTGATTCTATATCAGACAGGCTCTAGGGGCATCCCATTTAGCCACCCACGATGTCACTAACACACTGACTTAAAGGCACATCCTTTACTTTTCACCCACTGGTGCTGAGAATGTTAAAAAATGTAAAGCCTGCCCTTTACACTGGAAGTGATGAATAGCAGTGGTGCAGAGCAGGAGAGTTAAAGGCTGATTAAAGGAAAGATTTGCTCATTTTACGATGAGGTTAAAGTAAACTGTTAACATTGAAGAATGCTGTACGAAGGTGCAAAATATCTGTGCATACAGAGCATACTGTCACACATACATACAGTACACTATATGCATTGAGCTGATCTTTCCCACGTGAACCATCTTAATCAGAGAAACGTGATAATTTGAATTGCAAAATGTGCCAGTCATTATAAGACATCACAATACTGTGGGTGGTGAGAGACCTTGCCACAGACACACTACAACAACAAATTTACATATTGTACAGTGACAAGTCATTAGAGCGTACAGCTAAAGTACAACAAGGACAAACGCAATCTACTTTTCTTCAGTTGTAAAGCTTTCATTTTGGTTTGCAGACAGTGGCTAAGAGTAAACTCACAATTAATTTAAAAATTGGCTGTGGTTGTGACCCTGAGTTTAAATTTATATATATATATATATATATATATATATATATATATATATATATATATATATATATACACACACACACACACACACACACACACACACACAGTGTCTGTGCATATTTGTTTACTTTTGTTGGACCGCAATAGATGTGAAGTGATACTGGAATGCAACATAAAACTGACACATGACTTAGACCAGTTTACATAGGAGAAAATCCCTGGATTACTGCTAAACATGCAATCATTTATAGAATAATACATGCATTAGCATATAAATGAACATGCAAAAGCACAAAAACTCACATACAAAGGATGTGTATGAATATTTTTTTTTCATTGGAGTACATACCTTATAGAAGCATTTTCAGTGTGCACATGGGACTCCAGAGTCGGTGGGTCAACTAGCCCATTGAACTTTAGTGAGAGTATGTTCTCCCCAGTAGGATGGAAATGTTAATCTTTTTTAGTCCATGCCTTAGACCATTGGTCACAATGACATTGTGTATTCCCCTGAGTGTTTTGCATCTAGTCTGAGGAGGAGGGATGAAGTCAGCACTTGGATTTAAGTTCAGTGCCGGAGCTGCTGGTCCGACTCAACATGGTGTTTGTATGACTCCGGCTCTCTTTGACTTTCTCTCTCACACTCACAAACATACACATATACTGGCTTGCCTAACTTCCTGCAAATCCTGATCAACACTTTGTTATTCATGTTGTGTTGTCTGACAATAGATAGATAGATAGATAGATAGATAGATAGATAGATAGATAGATTCAACAACCTTGCTTAAGTCCCCAGCTGAAGTTTCCTTCAACAGTACACTGAATCTCTGTATCACTGAATCTCAATACACTGAGGCTGACCCAGTCTCATCTGGCAATTGATGGGAGCAAGAGGACTAAGGATTTCCATAACGGGATCAATAAGTCTTAGAAATAAAGTGTTGTCACTGTGACAGCTATTTACTGGGAGGTCGCTTTTATGAACAACAGCTTTGGAAAAGAAAAACGCACTGCCCATCTCCTCTAACTCTCCTTTCTCTACTGTAGCACTCACTGAGCGCACACGCAGACCTGTCTATGTACGTGCACGCGCAAACGGCTCGTGGTGGCGTCTCCTCGCTGTTGTCTGTCGGATGGGATGATTAATGAGGCGCGTCCCCGGACACATTCATCCGGGACCCGAGAAGCCCTGGCGATCACCGGGGGAATCAGTCACACCGGCTCAGTCACCGTCAGCAACATCGAAAGACACCGAACCAAGTGTGGATGATTCCAGGAAAATACGGAACCAAAGATAACTGGACTTTCAAATGATAGATGACATCGATAATTGCACACAAAAGCCTAGAAATATCAGGCAGATCAGGCAGAAATACCACGAGAATAGATTAATAAGCACAGCATAAACAGCTAAAATGTCAGTTACCATATAAGACGACAAAAGTATACAATGTCAGGCAATGTGTGAATAAACTCTTTATACTAAAATGTCAGGTTGTTATTTTAATGTGCAAACATCATCCTTGGCTATTCCAACTCTTGAACTATAAAATGAGGGGCTTTCACCGGAAAAATGATCATCATCTAAGGCTTAAAAGTTCCCTTCAAGTATTCCAGCGAACGTTTGCCAAAAAATAAAGTTGACCAAAATAGGTACAGACCGGGTATAACAGACTAATTAGAATTCAAACTGCATAGAAACTTAATGAACAATCTTCATCAGACTGCACAGGCAAGAGACCAGGCAAAATTAGAACTCTTCATGTACCTCTGGGTCTCTGACAGCGAAGACTCAGTTTTCACAGAGTCTACTAGACAAACCAAAAACGTGCAGATTCAACAAAGATCTGTTTGGATTTAATTTAGGAAAAATCAGTGGTCTGAAAATAAATGCAAATGTTTTATAAAATGTTAATCCACAGAAATCCCCGATATGGTTAAAAAAATAGTCTAACATTTGTGAAATTGTTTCGAACTGTTCAGTCTCTCAAATGCACTCTGCCACAAGACAAACCGCACAAAAAACAGCAAACCACAACAGACACACTGAAATGTTATTCAAGCTCTTACTGGAAGCCCTGAAAATCCATGGTCAAAACCACCTTATACAGGCATAAAATCCTGGGTGCTAAAATCAATGGACCAAAAGTCCTAAATGGTTAACACGTGTAGGACTGATCCCCGAAAGCGTCCCCGCACCCTCCACCTTGCTCATGAGCAGCCTGGCTCTTAAGCTCCCGTGAGCCCCAGCTGGCACCACCGAGGGGATACCTGCATCCCCGCCGGTAAACGCACAGCCTCTGCCTCTGCTGTAGACTCAGGTTTGCTTCCCACACCATATGCAGAATCGTCCGTTCTGCGCCGAGAGACACATCCAAAGACTAAGAATAACAACTTACGGGTTGTTGGCAAAGCTCCGTGCACTCCGTTGACATGGCTGAAAATCCACAAAGCGACCGGCAATAACAGCCTCAATCCCAGGGCAGGACGGTGCCGGTGCATCTTCACGGCCGGTGTGGTCGCAGCAGAACGGGAGAGCGAGAGGAAACACTCAGACAAAAACAGCCGGGTGGTGGTAACGCCAGTCGGTCCTTCAGACTCGCTTCGCAGTTGAGGACTGGCGAAGAGGAGCCTGACTGCACGGACTCTCTCTCACTCTCTCTCTCTCACTCACTCTCCCTCACTCCCCCTCTCCCTCTCTCTCTCTCTCCAATAAAGAGATGATGTAAGGAACGCGCCGACAAACGGACTGCCCTGTGCCTGCAAACGCAAGGCGCTTGTCTCCGCAGCTCTCTCGCCGCCTTATTTAGCGATTCCTGGATAAAACAAGACAACAACAACCGTATCCCCAGCTGAGCAGGACGAGAATGACGGGCTGCGACTGTAGTGCGTACAGCAGAGGCTCCAGTAGTTCAGGGAGGCATGACTGTGCGCAGCTCAAATCCACTCAACTGATTTCTCCTCTCCAGCGCTCCGGTGCGCTGTCCGTGCTGAACTTATCTCAGTCTTTCTGTCTCCCTCTCTAAACGTCTTTCCGTTTCTCGTAGCCAGACAGTGCCCCCCTCCTCTAGGTGGTGGTAGCCTTGCACTCAGTGCATTCAGTCTACTCTTACAGCAAAAGCTTTTACTACATGCCTTCTTTGTAAGAAAAAAAAATGCTTTTAGCATAGTAACGAAGTTCCGTTAATAAACAGTCTTGTTTATTTGTGCCGCACAGTTTCTATTAGTTAGTTTGCGCTACAAAAACGTGTCAGAGATGAATGAGTTCGCAAAATGTTACATTACTTTTGTTACATGTTAATTTATAGATTATCAACTTGTGCTTGCATGTTACTGGGTAGCAAAAATATGCTTTAGGCAGTGGTGTAGTGATGCCCGGAGAAGCGGGCATACTCTTAATTTATGCCACAAATATCTTAAAGCAGCTTGTCCAGCAAAGGATAAACACCCTGCATTATAAACAGTGACATGTAAGACTACTCTTGCACCCAGAAATGGGCCAGCAGCATTTGCACAGTGGGAGTTATGATCATTAAAATATAAACATTAACCACAAAAAAGAAGTGCAGATTATATTATATAAGATAAATACTGATTCACAAACGGGTGCTACATAATTATGCACATAGAGTGAAGTACTCAATATTCCTTAGAACTCCTTAGAAGTGGGTATACCCAATGTTGACTGAAAAATAAGTAGGTATACTCTCTATCCTGCACCTATTGTACAATCAATACATGTTCAATGCATAATCATAAACAAAACAGTGTCTGTAGAAGTTACATGTTTATTCAAAAATATATTGTCAGCTAAGAGCCATCTATATCAACCTGGCACATCTCAGGTTTTATTGCCTTACACAAGCTGAAAGTGTTTAGGGAGCATGTCTACAGCACTTACTTTCAAGCAGGTTTCTAAATCTTTAAAGGGACCAGAGCTGAGTTTGGCTGGGCTAGTCAATGACTTACATCCTTGATATAAAGACGTTGCACTGGTTATTTTGGCTCTATGGGTATTGAATATGACAGAAATTTTATGTTCCCAAGAAACAAATTCCTTAAGTATTGAACTGTGTTTGGCTGCTTCCATTTTTGGAAGCTGCACTCCCGAGCCTCGTCCTGCAAAACTTCTTTTTAGCCAAACTAAGTTCCTTCAGTTTGAACTGTTGGTTCATGGCAAATCTGCTGGTTGTCTTTTTTTGCCCAGTGCGGATGCATGATCAGGTCTAGAAGACTTTAGACCAAATGTGTAGACTCTGACTGACTGACAGCTGAGCTCCCAAGTACTTGGGAGAGTGTTGTATAACTTGTTTACCACTGTCTGTGAACTGCAGGAATACTTGCTTTAGTTTTGTTCTTTCAGCATGAAAAATTGTCAAGTACTGTACAACTCTTTATCACTTTCCACTGAAATGATGGTGTTTCATTTCTGGCTGTTGTGTATTTTTTTTAATCAAAATATCCTTCAGAAGCTAGTGAAAGAAGATGTTTTCATAATGACAAATTGCCTTCCATATCTGGTTGTGCATCTGTGACTATCATATCTCAGTCATGTCTCAGTCACTGTCCAGAACATAATCTGTAATTATCATTACTGTGGGGATCATTTTTCTAAATGAAGAAAATGGAGAATGAAAATGGGAAATTCATATTCAACAGACAGCTCCATTAGTAGCAATGTCTTATGTGTTTATTCAAATGAAGGATTTACTATTACAGTAAGCATGCTATCATCATGGATGTTGGGCCATGGGTCAAAAACTCTTTTTAGATTATCAGTTACTCCTGTACAAAGAGAAATGTTAATGTATTTCATCAAGAATCTATGGAATTTACACACTACTGCATAATTTTGCTCTTGGTGTATAATTTGTTTGAAATGAAAAAGATGAAGCAAATTAGGTGTTGGCTGATCCTTTTGAGCAAATTGATTCACATACTTTAAAAGTAATAGAATAAATGCAAATTGTTCAAGTTATTTTAAAAAAGGACTACAGTGACTACATCTCTAGAAGGACATGACTAATGCTGGATTTATACATCTGTTTTAAGAGGTTACACTATACCTATGTAAACTATAGCTCCAAATCTATGCCACAGGCTGTGCCTTAGATGACATGCAGCTAGAAATTTAACTACAGGTTTGTGTTATTGCAGCCATGAAGATACCACTTGGGGACCAGTAGTTTGTGTTTTCTCCTACAAGTTTCTGTTGCCAGCCGAGATTGATCAGAGTGAATACAACATGAAGCATGTTGGGAAAAAGCTGTAACTTCTCCTTCCCAAAAACACACATCTAACAAAACAATCTCCACTACAAACCTTCCACTAACCACAAAGTGAATGAAAGAATGTAAACACAGCTACTGTGTGGAATATAGCTAAAGCCTGATCACATAAGATACATCTGACTGTTGCTGTTATGGTGTTATCAACGGGTGAAAACCAATGCTGAGCTATAAATCAAAACCTATGCCATATCAATCTATGGCAGGACTCGCAGGTATAGATGTAATGCTTATAATGTTGCACATTTTAGTGCATTATAGTGCAACATGTTAAACTAAATTAAGCTGCATTCATTCAGTACAACTAAGGATGATGGAAATGTCATTAGTTATGTTTTTAAGTTACATAGTGAAGTTTTTGCAATATGTCCAGAATACCAAAATGTCACATTTCATAATGATCCATCCAATAGTCAGTAGACATTTCGCTCAAAACCACAAATGTCAACCATATGGTGGCACTAGATGAAAAGTCAGGAGATTAGTCCATTTAGTTGCAGAAAGCAAATATACTGTATACACTGAATCTTACTGCCTTTAATTATGTTGCACAGACAAGTAAAAATGATACAAACATAGCACTGCTAGAAAAAAAAAGACCTTCTTTAGGTCAGAGAAAAGCTCAGAGTTAAAATTTAAATAAGTTTAGCAATATCTCAAAAGACTCCAGAGGAAGCAGATGTTGGGGTTATTTTTAAAAAAGTGGTGCAGGGTTTTTTACAGATTCTGGTCACAATACCCCTGTAGGATACCTTGAATTTGTTAGAAGGGATTACAATGGCCTGTTTTCATATTGTATGTTGAGTCAGACGCTGTGATATCATCATGGTGATATGTTATTTTATTAATAACATAAATGCAATTTACATAAGTAATTTCTCAGACAGGGCTGCAAAGTCAGTAAGATTCATCACCTGGGGACCATGAATGACTGCACAGAATTTCAATTTCAATCTATCCAGTTGTTGGTGAGATATTTCAGCCTGGGCAAAAGGGGTAACTGGCAGAGCGAAAATTGACATTCACTGAGCCACAATATCAAGTGACTTCCTTTCTGTGGTCAGGGATATGTCAAAGAATAAGCTTCTTCACATACTTTTTCTCTCTTTTTTTTGTTGTTGTCCATTTCTCTCATTTCCCCAGTGTCTCCCTCCTCTGCCTGTTGATTACTTCATCCACCCCTCGACCATGTCTTTTGCTGTATGACAGTGTTCTGTCTTCACAAGGACTGCAAATGGGTTTGTCAATGTGTCATGCATGGTAATTTACAGCCATCATTCATCTCATAAAAAAAGATTGATGACTGATGGTGCATAGATTTTGAACAAAATAGTTGATGACAGCAGTGATGAATCTCCTGAGTAAGGCTGTTTTGTTAAGTAAAATGCTTGTGAGAAAGGAGTGATTTCCACAGCCAGCTGCTATCCTGGCTGCTTCCCTGCTTATCTATCCACCATGAGACCAGAAAAATAAGACTCTATGTTGATGTCATGCACTGTTTTTGTGGGATCTTTAGACACCTTTATCTGTCACAAACAATGAGGAAATGTCTGCTGGGCTAAACCATTCTCTTAAGTAGAGTTTCTCTGGAGAGATCAGAACAGCAAATGAGAGGAATTTACTATGAGGATAACATGCATTATTACAGATCCTGACTCAGCACAATAAAGTAGACTCTCAATAAAAAGGTAAAACACTGGACTCTATTTAATATACACTGGAGAGGAAATGATTGGATAAGCGATGTAAGTGGTCTAAGGTGAAAAAATAATTCATTGTTGAAATACCCACTAAATTGGAGGGTTGGAGAATGATGTGACCAAATTGCTACCCCAGGGAATTCAGGAGTGGTCTATAGAGTGATTCACTGCTTTGAGAAAGCAAAAGAAAGGAACACACGAATCCATCCTCCACAATTTCATCAGGAACACCTATTATTGAGTTACAGTGGCAAACTCAACAACAAAGTAGGATAAAACTACCCATTTTATTTGATGTACAAGCTTTTCAGGCATCTCAAGTAAAGAAGGAAACCATCTTACTGACATTAAAAGTGGAAGAGGAGTTTCTTATCGCACAAAGCTCTATTTTTCATTGCTGCAATAGGCAAATGTTTTGTCTAAATGACCACCTCTGATGCATTTAGTGGCACAATATACTTTTTATACTGACTCCTACTGTCTTTAAATTGTGAGGAACGTCGCACAATAAAATAAAAAGGATATAAACAGTGCATTTCCAGAGAAAAAAAGCCCTTTTTTAGATCAGAGAACAGCGCACACATAAAATATAGGTTTTGCAATATCTCAAAGACTCAAGATGTGGGGGTTATTTTTAAGAGTAGTTCAGGGGTTTTACAGATTTCACTTATAATAGCTGTGCACAATACTATGAGATTACCTGTTGAATGCCTGTTTTCATACTGTATGTTAGTAATAGTAATAGTTGGTAAGTCAGACATGACTCATGCCCACCTTTCCTGTCTGCCTTCAGCTGCATCAAATAAAAGGTGAAAAAGCCTACCAAAAGATTTCACAGAGAAGTTCCAAGGGGTCACAGCATTATCTTAAGTATTTCATTATAATGTGCTTTCTGGTATTAATAATAACTTTAATTCAATTGTATTTATATAGCACGATATCATAACAAAAGTTATCTCATGACACTTCATGCAGACCAGGTCTAGACCGTACTCTTTATAATTAAAGAAATTACAGAGAGAGAATTTTACAGAGATCCAACAGTCCCACCACTCACCAAACACTCACCATTTCACGTGCCATTTCTAAACATAACGCATCCCATAACGCAATTTGCAATGTGATTTACATACATAGATGTATAAAAATATAACGCTACATATTGTTTCTCTTCATTTTTAATCAGTTAATAAATTATAGCTGAATCTATTTCACACTCACACAACACACCAGCATGCACCCTGATTCAGAGGAACTATAACGTGAATGAGTGGTTTTAACAAAATGGGGTGAGAAAAGCAAAATTTTCATGTTTTTGGGGTTGCTTGTGCATTTTGCTGGCTTACCGTGTCCTTACCTTATTAGACGAGCAATCAGAAGGATGCAGAGCCCCTGCCTTGAACTCACTGTAGACAATGTTGCTGTTGACTGGACGTCTGTAGACTTTAGAGTAGTAGTCGTGTGTAGAGATGCTTCCTTGCTCCCTGACCTGCACATAGTAGTTAGCAGTTATTTATTTGTAACAGGTACACTGCTCACAAAAAGTTAGGGATATCTGGCTTTCAGTAGTATACCCACCGCTTTTGTTTCAATAAATTGTTTGAGATGACGAAATTACCATTGCATGCTTCTAGTTAAATGCCCTACTTTCATGATATAATATGACTGTAGCATGAACCTTTTCCATGTTCCATAAATTTTACCCAAAAGTTGAATATCCCTAACTTTTTGTGAGCAGTGTATGTTCCAGTGAACTCTTCAGGGTGAACTCAGATGTTCTGTGCCACTAAAGAGAGGAGAAGGACAATGTTACTTGTCCTTAAAAACCTTTACGCAGCCAGCTAAAGCCTATAGCATAACAAAATGATGAATGTACATTTATTGCCATTGATTACATTCAAATTACAAACTACATCTATTTTCCCATAACACGACACAGTACTGCTCAGATTAAGATCCATACTTATACAGTTAGCATAACCTCCCCTTACTAGAAGAGGAGCAAGAGTCACTTCAGTTCTGCAATGATAAATGTGTTTTACCGTGACTGCGCTTTTTGCAGAATATCTAATCAGTGAGATGATGAGATGTATATTGCTGATGCTAAACATACTGTAAGCACAGTAATAATACAAAAAAAATGTTTAAACTTACTTGCAGCAGACTGAGGGCTGTGAAGGTGCTGTAGATGTTCTCTTGAACTGCAAGTGTATTCAAACATAAATACATCACTTGCATATCCGCTCCATTAAGCCTTATTGTTGATGTATATGTAAAGTCATTATTCGCACTCTGCACTATCTGTGAGCACTTATGAATGTTAAATGACTCAAGGGCAAACATAAGTGTCAATAAACATAAACATACCTACACGCAATGCTATGTGGAAAAGCCATGAATAAATGTTAATGCTACATACACAGAGCTGTTTAGATGTAAGGTTTATTATACATTCTATTGATACAAACCACAGTATTAAAGCTCTATCTTTTAATAAAACTACATAGCCTCGTTGGCTTGCCCCTCACCTGTCTATTCATCTTCAGCTAACACTTTGACTGTCAAGAACACTTTGCTAATAGGGGAAAAAAAAAAGTTCTTCAGACATTCCTCAGCAGAGAAAGACAGTAAAAAAAAAACACTTATCCACTTAAACCAGACCTGTTATTTCTCACTCAGGCTACGACTAAAAGCTCTAAAAGCTATTTAGCAGACCGCAGTTGACAGAAAACACATCTTCTTAATAATCTGTGGACATACTGTAAATATGCAAATAACAACTTGAGTAAAGATAGATCGAAATGTTACGATCTTGAAGTTATGATATTCATGTCTATTGGCTATTACTGAACTGACAGTCAGGTTTTCCTACTGCAAACCTTTTCATTTGTCATATTGGCAAAAAGCACAGGGGTAACTAATAACGTTAATTTGCCCCTTTTCCCCCATTTAGAGATGCCAAAAGAGACACCAGTGAGAGAGCATTCACAATACCAGAGCCCTAACTGACACACCTGAATGCAGCTGATTAAAGTGATTAGTTACACCTGTGTTTGACAAGTTCAACATGAGAAAGCTAATATATTAGCTAGCTGCTAACATTAGGTAGCCATATTTTTTATACAGGTATAGGTATTACAAAAAGTAGTTGCTGATAAACCCTAAATAACCTTAAATCTCTTCTCACAGGCCAGTACTGAAGCCACGAGAACATATATTAGCACTACACTTAGCTAAAAGGGGGCTTTCCAGCTAATAAGAGATGTGTTAGCTAAACATAACGTCAGTATTAACTTCTCAAACGAATGGACAGTTGGCGCATGACATTACCTCTATGTTATGTGCTTTATTTTCCAGTTCTTCTTTGTGCTCCACCTTGCACACCTGACAGCCTGGACGTGATGCAATGCACTGATGCAACAAGCAAACCGTGTCTGCGTTTGGGATTTTCTTCTTCTTCTTCTGTGGTGTTCTGCAACATGACTCTCACGCGCGCAGGTTTTTCCTACTTCCTCCTATCACCTAACAGGTAAAAATAACAATGTTTAAAACTTGCCGACAAGTATGGGAATACATTTAAGACTGACGCACGGTTAATTGTGGACAACAGACGTAAGCAGTAAAGGGATGAGTCAGGCACGTAGTGGTTAAGCTGCTTGAAAAATCACTCCAAGTGTAGCACGTCATGTCTCTAAGTCACGCAAGTGTAAGTGAGTTTGTGTATACTGTACAGTGCTCTGGTCCTCATGAGCTCGAATTAGGCCAAATGCTCACATTCATTTTTATACTTTAAGCTTTTGTAGAATAAATGTCAGTAACACATTGTATAGACATGTGCAAATGTTACAAGGTCACATTTATTTTACATTTTGTAACGACAAAGTATAAACCAGACTCTGTTGACATCTGATAAATAAAAAAAATAATAATAATTAAAGACCTAGACATGATCTGGAAATGTCAAGAACACTTAGGTGGTCTATTCTGCTGTATTATTGTTGCAAGCCCTATAATAAGTTTGACATTCAGACCAATTACCTCACAGCTTGAATTCATCACAATTAACTATGAGTTCACTGTAGATAGCGATGCTTTCTACACTAAACTCCCTAAACACTTATACTAGTTTGTGTTACTTTTCCATTAAATTTGTGCTATTCTCCAGAGAAATGGCATGAATGGACTGCATTGGGCTGTGTGTTATGGCCTACATGCAGCTGACACAACGGCTGCCTTAGTTGATTTTTATTTTGATCAGTCTGCACCAGCCTCTACTCACTCTCCACCCATGCATCTCTGAGGAACCTTCCAGACATGCCATTCCACACCTGCCCACCAGATGCCCTCAGACTTTCCCACCGCTCTCCCACAGATCACCTGTTCATGTTCCCAAATCATCCCCACCTGCTGACAAACCTGCCTCTCATTATCTCATCAGTTTCTCCACCACCTTGCCAACTCTTTGCCTTTGGCAGTGTCTCATCTTGTCAGTGTTGTACATTTGAGTTTGAGCCATCTGTACAGGTTCCAGATTTTTCTGCCTGGTGCTACCTTTGTTTTGCCCTGCTGCCTGCCTTGCTCCCTCTGGATTTGTTTGCTTCTCTGGACTGCTTTCTCATGCCTGACTATAGGCTGTTAATTTGAACAATTGGTTTAGTGAAGTCCTTTTTCTTTGACTTGTTCTGCCTCAGTGTTTGCATTTGGGTGCTCAATCCTATTGATTTGTACACACAGATGCTTGTTTAAACTTTAAAGGATTTAGAGGGCTCCATTTAGAGACTGGCAAAAATGTAATATAATATGCATAACTTTGCATAACTAATTTTTCAGTAATGCACAATCACCTGAAAATAATGGCTTTGATTCCCTTTTAGAATTAGCCTTTGATACCACCATATACCTTTTTTATATTTACAGACACCAGTGTAGGATTTAATGGCATATATTGGTGAGGTTGCAGATTCCAACTGAATACCTCATGCCTCACCCTTCCCTTCCAAGCTTATAGGAGAAACTATACTGGCTGTGAAAATGTGAACAGCCAATTCTAGAATCAGTATCCCGGAAGACAAAAAGAGCTCATACTAAGTTAATAACACATAACTTATATATTTCAGTTGATTATACACTAATAAGAAGATCTAAATATAAATATCTCAAACACAACAGAATATTATACTTCATTTCTGCTATTTTCTAATTTATCCACCCCTAACTCGTACACACTGGACCCTTATGAAATCTAGAATAAAAAGTAGAACATTTCATCCCTATTACTTTAAATTTATTGCTCTTGCTGCTTACTGTGTACCGCAAGTGACTGCCTTTTTATGTGCATTGTACGTGTACTGAGAGAGAAGGTAGAACGCTGCTACATTTCACTCCCAAAAGAAGCACAGTGGAATTGACTTATGTTAATTAACGACCTTTGGTGTCAATCGTTCCAGGGATTATTTGCATATTCTCAAAATAGCACTGCAAGTAGGAAAATCAACATCTGCACTTCTATGAAACACTCCTTGCTTCTCTCCCTTCGAACATATCATATCATTGCAATACAAATCACTATGCATGTTGTACAAATCACTGTAACTTATGCAGTATGCTGATTAGCATGAGCAAATTCGCTTACTCATCCCTGCCTTGCTACATTTGTCTTACGCTGTGCAGCAAATAAACAGGATGATGAACCAAGGAGCTCATTGTATAAAAACAGGAGCCACCAATGAAATATCTTTTTCACATACATTTTTCACTGCTCCACACTGTACATGTTCATATTTTATCAGAAGGGTAAGGTGTGTCTATTTTGAAGCAGTTAAGGGACAGCATCACTAGCCATTTAGATAAAGGCAAAAAACAACATTTGTGTAAAAACCATGAACTAAATTTTAATACTCTGAGTCACTGATATCATGCTGAGGAAATAAAATGTCTCTGTACTGCAACCAGACTAATAAACTTTATTGTGCACATCCATAACTATGCATAATATTAAGAATGGATTCTCTTTTCAGTCTCAGCAGTGAAGATTTCTTAAAAATCTCCAATAGTTTCAACCTGACATCCACTCCCCCAAAATTAACAGCAGATCCTATCAGTGGTCATGCATTGTCTGTAATCTGATGTCAGGCCCTTCTTATCCCTAATAGAAAATCAGTGGTAAAGAATGTCGAGGTCTGTCACTGCCACGTAAGAGTTTCTCAAGTAATATAGTACTAAAAGATAATATGGATCCACAAGTGAAGCGAAAAAAGAAAATAGACAAAGGAAACTGAAAGTTGCTGATGTTGCATTTTACCAAACCCCATTTCAATGGCCGCTTAGGTCGGACAAGTTTCCTTTCTCTTGGAAGACAAGAGACAGACACAATCTGCACTTACAAGGAAGGGTGGTCTTTTTAATAATGTCACAGCATAATTGGTTTCTGAAACATTTCATGGCCTTAATTAACTAAACGAGCCTAAAGGAATCAGTGATGGGCAGAGGAAGGGAGGAAAAAGAAAAAAGAGAGGGGCAGAGCAAGGAGTAATACAACTGATAGAGATCAGATACCTTATCTCTTCAGCTCACTATTCATTTTCAGTAGTCCTCTCAACTCTGCAACCACACTCGCAATGCGTTTCCTTCTCTCAGCTCAAATTAATGTTCTTCACATTCTTCACACAGGCTATATCTGGCATGTGCTGGGATGACTATGGGGCGAATTGTTGTGGTGGCACTGAACACTTTAAATGCTCCTCACATATTTCTCAGTAACCTCTCTAACCTCAGTGCTACAACGTAACAAGTGCAAGCGATGGCATTTTTATGTCTCAAATGGATTGCCAGACTTTCAACCTCAAGGGCTGATTTGCTTTCATTTCGATTCAACCTGGTCCCCTACAAATTATGCTTATGTGCAGCTATTCTCCATTGGTAATTACATTTCAGGCAAAATTGTTGAAAGACACATAAAGTGCACCCATCTTCCAAAATTTTCATCCCATTAGAATCATTTCAAAGGTGCTATAATCACCAAACACACATCATACAAGTGACTTAAACCTTAATTGAATTGCAATGCAAATATATTTTAGCAGATACTAAGTCAAGACTGATTGGTGCTTTGCCCTAGAAAACAATTACCAATAGAAAATGGTTATATCAGATTGTTTTAATGTTGTTAGGAGGATTTGTTATTTTAAAGCGACTTATTCCTTGACAAATTCTTATGTGGTGGCACTACTACTACTGAATCTATGTGTATTTCTGCATTATGTGTGCAAAGCAAGTACATTAAATAAAAAATGAAAAACAGGATTAGACATGGCTCTGTGCTGGCAGAATGAGTGGCATTTTGGTCCAATCAAGTTGATCCTTTATCTCATTACAGGAATGATTATGTTCATGTGTGGGCTGCATCCCTTCATGTGATTAGACTGCATATTCTACAGCACAGATGATGAAAATGAAATTCAGTAGATGCTGTTGTACATCTTTATAAAAGTGCTGATGCCTTTGATGGGTTTTTCTTTACACATCAGCATTGCTGGAAGGTACACAGCGATTATGCCTTGGTTAAACAACATGATTGCTTACAAGTTATTTACACCTTAGAAGTTGTAAATAAATGCATACTTATGAGAAATATGTGGGGAAGGCTGTGGTGAAGAGTTTTTGCATATTGTGTCTATTGTGCAAGCTTGAAACTATGGCGGCTGCGAAAAATGAGAAAGATCTATATTCCAAGAGTCAGATCAGTAGTATGGTCACAGATGTCTTTCTGCGTTGTAGCGATCTCAGTTTGAACCTAAATCTCCCAGGGACGGAGAAGGGAGACTTTCTTTTAACCACAACAGCTGCTTTTAATCTTTCATTTGGTAGGTGTCAGTGGCATAGTTGTACAGGCGTGTGCATAGCGGTGAGTGTATCCAGCAAGACAAAAACAACCTTGATACCCACCTTCAGGCAGGAACAAGGCCATGAGATGGGTAGGCTTAGAAGGGTGAGAGTCAAGTAAGTAAGCTTTTTTTTTTTTTCTTTACAGGCGCAGCCAATCTCACTGAACCACAGACCAACAAAAGAAAGACGCATCAACAGACAGGGTCATAAGCCACACTCCAAGACTCTATATGTGACCAAGTTATAATTTCCATCATCTGATGAATCATTTCCAACTTTTTCCCCATCAGTCAAATTGTTATATATTTTGGTAAACTGAACTGACAATGACGGACTGATTACTGAATCAACCAAACAAACACAGAAAGAACAAAACAAGAATTGTAGTTGTATTTTCAAAAATTAGACATCTACTTAGGAAGAAGTTTTTGGAAGCAGAGTACATTTCTGAAAACCGACAGATTGGAAAAGTTGCTCACCAGATGCTTGTTGTGCTACCTGTGCAATGCATCCACTATGGAGTTACTGAGTTTGTTCCTTGAATACTGATTAAAATACTTAAATTAACTGGTTTTGTCAATGTCAATTGGGCATACCGTGTAATTTATTTGTTCCACTCAGTTCAAAGTAATAGATTTTGATCTCTCACAGTTTATATTAAGGTGAAACACATTATTATTTTTTTTTAATGTGAAAGCAGTCATCCATTTATGTTTATGAAGCCACATTTTTGGACATTACCTGGCCTCGCTTTATGACTGAGTGGAGAAGAAGGGCCTGGAAAATTGAAAACACTAATTACATTTTCAGTATGTGATAAAAAAGAAGGACAACTGCTTGAGCCAGAGACCTGTAAAGAACATTAAAGTCTGCAAAGGAGTTTGAATAATAAAAAGCTCATTAACTTTCCCCCCTTCCCTTTCTACTTCTTACTTTCCTTTCTTGTTCTTGGTTTTCTTTTCTTGTGATCTCTTTTACTCCCATGTTTTTTCTCCCTACCATCCTTCTTCTTTTAAATACTTTCCACCTACAGCACTTTGCATGTTTGCATCACCTTGTTCTACTCAGTTCATCCTCTCTTGCGATGAGATGATTATAAAGCTTGTTTCATCTCAGTTGCTTACTGTTAAATGCTAATGACTGATCACATTAGCCATATCCTTTATCATTTCAAGTGCCACAGCGACCCCAAACCCAGCCAATCCCATCGCCTTGTAATTAATGAGCATTCTGTTAACGATCTTATGCACATGCTCTACTGACTGATGGAATGTTTTGGGAATGTGTTACCAGGTCACCGTGGTTATTGGGCGTCTCGTTAATGATGGAGCGCTCTCCCTCTAACGAGGAGGCAGGGTGGTGGCGCGTGTCTGAGCAGGTGTGGCCAAGACACTAAGAGATGGCTAATCAAAATGGAATTAGCGGGTTGATCGCCATCAAATCTGAATGAGGATGTCCCTCATTCAGTGTGCACTCTAAAATGACACAGCGAAGAGGAAGGAAATTTGTGACATTATGCTAACTGTAGGATAACTTAAAAGGAGCTGTCCCTTTGGATGACAGTGTTTATATCTGCTTACATTTTTCAGCCACAGCAACATGGGTCTATCAGTCGGCCCACTACTAATGGATGGATTACAATGAATCTTTTTACAAACAATCATGGAGGATAAAGACTTCTCCCTGAAGACTGAGGTTTCCGCTAGCAATTCGATGATGTTGACATTTTTGTTTTTTAGTTAAATGTCTCAGCAACTGTTGGATGGATTGGCATGAAATTTGATCACATTGATCTTTGTGGTCCCTTGACTTTCCCTCTAATACCATCAGCAGGCCAGAGAAATGACTCAAGATCTACTTTATGGAAATTCATTGTTCCCAGGCAATGTGTCCTAATGACTTTGGTGATCCCCTCACTTTTCTTCTAGTGCCACCATCAGATTGACATTTTTGAGTTAAATATCTCAAAACCTATTGGGTTGATTACCATAAAGATTCATGTCAGCATCAGCATGAATTGTAATGATCCCTTAGCTTTTCTGTTATACCATCAGCATGTTATGTTAGCATTTAGTTGAAGGCACTGCTGTGCCTAAAGTATACCTTTATAGAACTGTTAGTCTTGTTTGCATATCTGCATGGTTTTCCCTCCTTCAATATGATGATACGGCAGAATCAGACCAGAACAGGCCACGGCATGATTCCAAACTCAGTTGCCTAACAGAAGGTAAGCAGGAAAAAGCATGGTCTCTCTCGTGCACCACTATTTATTTACTTGCTTTCTTGAAATGCCTCCTCTCTTTTGTCATCGCTCCAGTCTTTATCACTCTCTCCTGCAAAGTCCAAAACTGACTCCTGCCCTTTCTAGTCCTCAGCATTTGTGATTTTGCTGTGAAGGCATTTTCTCTGTTTGTGGTGGCCATTCGTCCATAAGCTGGATTTATAGTAGCAAATCCAAGGCTTTCTTTACCAGCTTGTCCTTACTCTCAAATAATGTGTGTCTCAGCGAGAGAGTCTGTGTGTGCGTATGTGCACGCCTGCACTATTTGTTCCAGGATTTTACTTCTCATTGGAGGTTGAAGGTCGTGATGCCTCTTAATCTGTGATGATTGGCTGGGTGCTGGCTGCCTCCAAATATGGACAGCTGCCCTTTTACCCTTGTGCTACTGCAGTCCTCAAGTCTAAAATCCCATATCCTGCACCTCCTCTTCCTGTATCCCTACATCCCCATCTTCAAGCGCGCACACACACAAATACACACACACACACCTCTTCTCTCCCCTCCCTCTACCTCCCTGCCAAATCTCTCAAGTGCAACCATCCACTGAATACGTAATACATACATTACTTACATTATTGTTTGACTGTTTCACATTGACCATATTAAGCATTTTCAGCAACACCATTGATGTATAATTGAATAATTTATATTTTTTCTGTTTTAATCTTCTGTTTTTAGGTCAACAAATTTTTCATTGATGTGTCTTTGTCTGAGAATGAGTGTTAAATAAAGACAGTAAGACATTAAAAAGTCAATTCAGCTTCTGTATTCTCTTTTTCATAGTAATATACTGCACCCAATTTAAACCCATTGAGACAGTGTAACTTTCACAGTTACATTTAATAAGGGGTACATTACTCAAAAACATAAAAACTGTAATACACACTCTAGTCTTCTCATATTGTAGCAATATTTTCCTCAGAGAATTAGCCAAACCATCTCGCATTTTACAATACGCATAGATTTGGTAGATAGGAATTCATAAGACCTCCACATTTATGTATTCACACGGCCGACCCAAAAATATTAATTCACCTAACACCCTCATTATTTCAACCATGAACTCAAACTCACCTCATACCACACCTTTCAATATCATTATCACCCCTCTCACCATCCCCACCTTGCCCACACACCATTTTATTATTAAAACTATGACGATGTAATATTTCCACCAATGATGGTAATGTCTTGTCCCAGGTAATTCCAATTGGGAAGCCTGACGACTCATTTCAGTGCAGAGTGTGGGGCTAATGGGAAAGTGACCAGGGCAGAAGAAAGATGGAGACCTTTTCAATTACTTTAGAGGTGAGAGGACGACCCATTCCACTATATATATGATTGGCAATAACACCATAATAATCAGGAAGCTGGGAGACCAGGATAATTTCACAGTCATGTTCTACTATTTTTATTAATCTAAATGCCAGGGGCCTTTTGCCACTAAGAGGTAAAACTGGAGGTATTGGTTCAACTACTGCAGAAGACTACACTATGTCTGTATGATTAAATGTGAAATTAAATGTTATATTTGCAATATTTTGCTTAGCTTCCAGTGTAAATAAATATCTCATCTTTCACTTCCACCGTTTAGTCATCTGTGGGAGAAAATGATAAATTTGTAAAAGTGTATTTGAAATCTTGATTTGTAAAGGCATACTTAAAAAGTCTATACCCAAAGGTCATCATTCAGTTTCCTTCACATACAGTACCAAGCATTTCTAACATCTGTTTTACAAATGTAGTTCTGTCTAATAAGGACCTCAGGGACCAGCAGTGCATTCGTCAACAAAACACCATTTTGTTTTAATTTTATACCATCAATTACTGTGCAAGGTGCTGCGTTTTCAGGCTGTTGACTTCTCCTTTTAGGACAGATTTCCTCATTCACCCACTTGGACTCAGTGTAGGTGGTAGCTCAATGTTGTGTAATACTATATGATGCTGTGCTGATACCAAACCACTTTTCAACTCCAGATGTGCCTGCAGATGTCACTTGCTTGCAATTTAATGGCAGGTGGTAATGTTTTTTTATGGCAACTGCAGTGAACTGATGAACCAGTGATCCATCATTATCCCCCCATGAGAATAAATACCATTATCTGTGTACTGAGATTGGCATTTATAATTAGAACAGGGAACTATTACATAATGAGCTCGTCCAAAATGTAGCAATTGGCTTTTTTCAACCTGAAAAAGTTTCGCCGTTCAGATCACCCTGTTTTACACTCACACAGTCACACACATTCAAACCTGGGGGAAAATCATTTTTTTATTGTCTGTTAGTGAACAGCACCGTTGGAGCGATGGGAGCATTAAGTGCCTTGCTCAAGGGATCTCAGGTTGAGACTGATAAAATTGATCTTAGAAACACACAGGGAGATGTAGTGCAACAAAGCTGAATTTCTATGCTATGTGAGTTTAACAGACAATAAATAGCACAGTTCAAATGCCTGATGAATTGGGTGCAGCAATGGGAAGAAATACCAACAAACAAAGGTTTTATCTTGGGTCAGATAGCTCTGTTTCTATCTAAGCCTGCTTGTCCCAAAATGGCTCCATTAGCAAATACAATTTCAGCCGTTACAGGCGACTGAGAACCCTATCAGAAGAAGGCACACACTGAAGGCAAACTGAGACACACACACATACGCATACACACAGCACTACCCAGAGGCAGGGGTGCATATGTAATGACAAACACATGCACACTCACACAGGTAGATAGACAGCAGTATTGTTTTCCCCTTAAACAACTTGATTGTGTGCCAGATCTTAAAAGCCGCCGATTGAACACAGGAGGAAAAAGGCCAAGCGTGCATTATATGAGGATCCTGCAGAGAAATATCAGGGAGGAGGCATATTCTCTTACAGCTCACCTGCTTATTCCTCCTGTATCTGAGTTGCTTTTATGATTGTGAGGCAGAAATGGGGGTGTGACAGAAATAAGGGGAACAGGGAGTGGGAAGGACTAAAAAAAAGAGAAGAGAGATGTGAAATTCCAGGGTAAAAATACATGAGAGAAAATAGCAAAGGGTAGAGAGAGAGACAGATAAAGAGGGAGAGATTATGTACTGTTGGCGGACCTTGTTTCCCAACAGTGTGTCAGGATAAAATGTGTTGTGTTAGCTAAAAATCAGCCCTGGCTAAGCAGAAAAGCAGAAAAGTATTTGACTTGGTTGCTGGAAGAGGATTTGTGGCTTTGTGTGGCAAAGGCTTAAAGAAACATTTAGCATCATTATTGTGTACATTATTTCAGTCTTAAACATTGGCTTAATCTAAAAGAAAATCCATGATTGATTTTAATTTAAAAAATGTAGTTTTCATGCTTACTGATAAACAATAGAATATCCAAATAATGGCTACTTTTTGTGTAGTTAGGACAGTTGACCTAATCAACATGCCTATATTACCTTGTTAACAACCTACCCTTACACTTTCAGCCACTGTAATGGCATTAAACGTTGTGCTCAATTACAGATCTACTTAAAAATGCATTAAGTGATTTTTATGGCCACTTGAGGGCAGCAGAAACAAGCTGTAAACCCAACAGTGACATATTTTTATGTGGCTATACAAACTTGTAAGCAAACTGTTGTTTAGCCTTCACCAGTCATGTTTTTGGTCACCTTATAGATTTAAATATCAAAGAATACAATACAATATAAAAACAGTGACGACCCCTTTTCAAACAAAAGTCATTCATTGTTAATATTAACCTTTTGATTATAGCCTCCACAAAGAACTGCCCTTGTCTTCATAACAGGAAACTGTTTGTTTCTTTAAGTGTCTGCATCTTCCACAATTAAGTCTCTCCTGGCATTGGGAACAGAATTTGACAAAAACTAACAGTCCATGGGGAAACAGATTGCAGCATAGTAACTCAGTTTGTTGGCTTACCAATGCTAGATGCCAGTGGCTATGTCTAATGATCTAATGAGCTAATGATCTGGGTATAGCAGCCAGCAGTGCTGCCACCCAATGATGATGGCTCAGTGATAAACTGAAAGAAACAACCAGTTCTAACAGAAACAAGGGCACACTTGACTCAATAGTAAGCAAAGTGACTGACTGGTATGTACTGTAAGTAAACACATTTCTCCAGACCTATGGGAAGCTCATCTTATGAATCTTTCCAAATCATGGATCCTTTTTTACGTCCAGTGCAATACAGTGTGTCATCTGTATTCATTATCATGAATACAGACATGTGTCGCATTAATTTAATGTTGTTTTGGTTTATTTTGTGTTATTTATGAGTTTAATAAATGGATAGATGTTTTTTCTATTCAAATTACAATTAGCTTTTTGCATAGCAGCACAAACAATTGATGGATGGGCGGCTGGAGAGAGTGAAATTGTCACCAGCATTAAAGCCTCTGGAAATGTGGTTTGACATAGTAATAATGCTGTTATGATTTTAAAGTTGATCGTCTCAATAAGCATCCACAGAAATCTGAGGGAAAATAAACACTATATTGTTCTGTTCTGTCTGTTGAATAAAATGTAATTTAGGGTGAGTTATCAAGGATTTCTTTTGGCTCCGACTGCCAGATTTTGAGGCAAATTGACTGAGAGCAGAGAGGTTGTGTTTTGAGGGACAACTGATGTGGATTTTTTTTTTTTTATTGGTTTGCAGAATGATTTAAAAATAATTCAAACCCAATATCAGGAAAGTTAAAAAAAAAAAAAACCCTAAATGGCTATATTTTGAATCTGGATTGACACTAATTCCCAATACTTTTAGTTGCTTTCTAAGACCCTAAATTACAGAATTGCTTTTGTGGATTTGGATTTCCAGTGGCTTTAAAATTCACAAAAGAAAGCGTGAAAAAGTGATGCAGAGAGGAACTCTGTTTTCTCCTTGATGTGCCCTTGAAGCTTTTTCCTTTCCTTGCTTCTACCTGTGGTGCTCATCCAAATGAACTTCTTCCAGGCTTTTTACATACGGTATAACAGAGTGATTCTGATGGATTTAGTTTATCCATATACACTCATTCAAGTCAGCATGCCAGTGTTACAAAAGTAATTGAGTCACAGTTTCCTTACATTGATGAAATGGTGCAATACATTTTCAGTGGTGGTGGTGGTGTGTGTGTGTGTGTGTGTGTGTGTGCACGTGTGTGTTTTCTTGTTACCATTAATTGTGTTTGACAGCCTGTATTTTCCTCATTCTGTCTCCAACTGGAGACATCTGTTGTTCATTTAAACCTCACAGCCATGGGGGACCCCTGTCAAGACACATGCACATCTGCTCACGCACAAAAACACACGCCCATGCACAAGAAGGCCAGACTTTTAATAAGAGATTTATTCAAACTATGAAGAACAGTGTGAAATGAGGACTGGAAGTCTACGAGAAGACAAAACTGATTTAAATATGAAACCGTACTCTTGTTGAAGCCATTCAGTTTTAATGTTTCTTGTTTCTTCTATGTTCTGATTCAAGTAAGTGCTGCAGCACTGATTTATAAAACAATAAAAAAATCTTTCTTTAGGATCAACTCAAAAAAGCCAGGACAAGCAAAGGCAAATGTCAAAATCTGAAATTTCTCCATTAACACCGACTCACAGAGTAACTTTGTGGACACAGCGGTGGATGAAAAGATTTCATGTGGAGCTTGTACAAAAATCACCTTATGTCAAAGCAGAAATAAACATTCCACTGGCAAAAAAACAAACTACGTTCCAGCATAGGTTATCACTTCACACATTCTTGCCCTGGGACACATTTAGTTGTGTTTTCCCAAATGTTGATAAGGTTCGATTAAAAATCCCACCATGGAGGCCCGCAGTAAAATCCCACTTGCTGATGCTGATGTTCTGGCCTCTTCCTTGATAATTATAAACTATTCACTGACTCAACCATGGCCAGATTAAAATAGGAATAGCTCCTTGGCTTCAGCATGTTATTTGTGTTAAGGGAGGTGTAAATGTAAGAATACGCCGATCCTAATTGATCAAACACACATGTGCACCACCTCGCTAGTCTTGAAAGCATTATAGTGTAGTTTCCACTGCCCCCTTAGAGTAGCCAAGAACATGGGAGAGGAGACAGCCAAGTAATATTTGTGTGTAGTGTTTGTTGAAAGGAAAGCTATCAGCCTCACATTTTACTAGCTATTTATTGGTATCTGGATTGATTCTTGTGTTTTGTCAGACCCACAGCATCTATGGGACACGTGGGGATAATTTTATACATAACCATCCAGGTGTAACTGTGTGGTTTCGTAATGCACAGCTCACAACATTGTAGAGCGTATTTTAGCCCATATATAAATCATATAAATCTTACATTAGCAAACATTTTGAAAGCAAACAATACATTTTTAAATTGATTTCTCTTCCCCCAGGCGCCCACTGGCTTCAGTTCATTTCACTACAGAATGAACATAAACCTGCAGATACTTCAGACCTGCTTAGGTATTCCAAACGCATTGAACAATACTTCACCATTATTTATTTAATTATCTCTGTCAAACTTAGATTTTTTTTTTGGTGTTTAGCAACAATATTTTGAAAAGGGCAAAGTTTTGCTGACTTTCCAATAGACCTTTTTCACAGCAGATATTTTGGCATTGCAGGAAAAGCACCAGTGTAATTAATGACATAATTAACCAGTGCATTCCATTTAGGTCATTTACTTCCACAGCCCTTGTATTATGCATTCTGGCACAATGAAACACTTAATTGACCTGTGCTTCCCTTGCTATAAGTCGCTGTCCTTGTGAAAAGGGTCTACTTTAGTTGCTGGAGTGTCACTGATTTGGTAGCAACTCGGGTGCAAGGCTAGTACCACCTGATGACAATGTTACTTCGACAAAGCAAGTTTCAAGTATGCAGAGTATGTGTGTTGAATGGGAACAGTGCCTGCAAGGAGAGTGCGAAATTAAGCTAAAAACCTTTGGCATGATTTGGAAAATGCCCAGCAGTTACATAATGTAGCACTATTTGTCTTCGCTAAATTTTTGTATTAGACAATTAGACAATTTTGTATTAACAAGTACCCTTATTTGTCTACAGTTGTAACAATAAGAGTGAAGAATTAAAAATTAGGACTGCACCAGAAAAAAATCATTTGAAGACATCAGGAACTGCCTTGTTATGCTCATCCCATGCCCGGGGGTATTTGATGATCCACGTTGATATGCAGACTTCCCGACTGAACATATTACCTAAATAATATAAAAAAAAAAACTGATACACTACTAACCAGTTCTTACTTAGGTCTGATAAACTATACCTGTCGGATGCTTAGAACCTCACATGGAGTGAGTCCAAAACACAAAGTCTTCCGCCTCAGCCAAGTAAGCAGTCAAGACATCATTAAACACTGTCTGCTGTGATAGAGGGCAGCTGTCTTGATCCTTGTTCTCTGAGGTTTTGTAATTTCTTGCAGTATCTGCTCAGTGTCACATGGCGGAGTATTCTTTTGGCGACAGACCTTACTGTCTCCTCCTACCTCAGCTCATCTAATGCAGATTTTAGTAAGTGTGCAGGCCCTCTGTCAGTTTTTCTCACCCACTGTCTTGGCATAAGCTTTGAGAAGAGGTGTTTAGTTATAACACTAAAAAGGGGTTACAACCATCCTCACCCCTGTCAGCCTTTGTTTTGCTAGCATGGCAGTTTAAATTAGCACAGATGTCTGACATTTTACCTAAGAGACAGCTCCCTTATTTAATTCAAGTGCATATTTCTGCTGTAACTTCATCAGTGTTAGTTGTAATTAAAATATAGACTGGAAATCAGTGTCATACAAATCATACTTCTTCACACATTTATGAAATCTCAGAATCAGACCAGGAAGGAACTGGTCATGTATGAAATTTATCACATTATAAATTAGATCATCCTTTCTTGGTAAAAGTTGTGCTAATACAACCAGATCTTTGTTGCCGCCATCGCTGGTCTATGCAATTTGTAGCTGAAAGGCTGAAAGAATAAAACTATTGTATCCTTTATTGCGCTGCTTCGTTGACAGGTATGACAGGTGACAAGTACAGCTGGTTCTACCACCTTGTAAGTGCATATTTCACTCATCAAGGTGAAATTCTTTTATCCGTCTTTACAGAATGTTTTTTTTTTTAGAACTACTTGTAGTTACATAGTGGAAAGAAGCGCCAAAAACAGTACAAAAAGTCGCACAGTTGGATTGAGGGCTTAGTCAGTGTTGGTGTATACTCATACAAGCTGAGCAACATGTCTGCAATTTGTCACCCCTCCGGTTCTTTCACTTATTTTATTTTCCAGACAAACACAATAGCAGAACCAACAGACGCACAGCACCCCATTAGTTTTTCTCTTCAAACATGATGTCACAATATCCCATCTGGCTTCATCAAAATTTTACAGATCAAATTATGGAGAAAATCTCTGGGATATGCTGGAACATTAAGAATCATTTGTGTAAATTATATACGGCAAAGGATGTCTATTATAAAATACAGTGAACTATTTTCAGGGTTTTCACGTTCAAAACATAATTAGTTTTTTTTTTTTTTACATTTAGGCAACAAAACTACTTGGTTAGGTTTAGAAAAAGGTCATGGTTTGTCTCTTCCAGGTGGAAATAGCATTGTTAACTACTGACACTTGGGCGCTAGTAGGATCTGACAAAAAACATTTTGTCTTCATTGCCTTGTTTTTCCAGTGATGAGGTTCAATAAAACAAAATCACAGATTCTGATGTTCTACGGCGCTCTCGGGGTGTGCTGTGAATCATTTTCTGTGTCTGAGCATGCAAGGACAGGGAGCATAACAAGTGCGTGTGCTCAAGTGTATGTGTGTAGACTGAACGTGTGAGTTTGGGACTGAACACTTTCTGGCTGTTAACTCAAGTAGCTGAGTCAGCGCTTCGGTATTTTTTATCGTCCTTACACACCTCCGTTCTGCTGTGCTCCCCCATCCTCCACTCTGAACTCTTCCCTCCAATATTCAGATTCAATCTCTTGTAACAACTCTATAGCGCTACGTGTTTGCTGTACTGCTTTAATAATGCTCCGTGTGGAGCGAGAGGAGGGGCAGAAGGTGCGTCTGCCCTGGGCCCATGGTACTCTCCAGTTGCAATGTGATCCACCTTGAGCAAAATCTGCCTAATTGAACATGCATTTTTGTTGCTTAGTTGACCACGTCAGTATCTTCTGCAGAGGATGAGACGAGCCCCGTGCATCATCCAACAGCAGCTAGCACCAGAGGTGGCACAGTGGCTTTTTTGTATTGTCACTGATTCCACCCCCTTAGTACCCACTTATTAGGGCTCCCACCACTCTGAGTCAATTTGGCTGTCAGGAATTTAAAAAGTCTGACGCCTGTCCTGCTGTATTTCTATTCCCCTCATTTTTAACCATAAAAATGTGAAGAGGGAGGACAGAGAAAGACTCGTGTTCCACTCTGAAACTTCTTCTCTCTCCAACAACCCAACCCTCCATGTCTGGCAAGTGCCCTGGTGGTGGCTCCACTACGAGCCAAGTAGATGAAAATGTTAGGAAGGAGCACACAGCACAACAGTATGCAGGAAAGCAACTGTGATGATGTCGATGTTCAATTTTGAGATTAATTTTGGATTCAAACTGAGAGCTGCTGGATTAAAACATCATTGGCAAATTGTTTCACATTTGTTACCGTGATTGCATAGGCTTGTCAGAGATGCTGGCCTTTTTTTTTTTTTTTTTTCAAATAGCATTGTTTGTTTGTTGCTGCTTGTGTTGTAGACTGTCGTGTCTGGTTGATTATTTTTTTTATAAAGGCAGGCCCCACATTGCTTACACATTTGCGGTTTGTTGTGTGGGTTGGCTATGTGGTTTGATTGTGTAGGCCATATGGCTGTATGGGCATCCAACATCACTGAATATGAAAGTGAGTATTCACTGCAAATTGTAGTGTCCGTAGTTCTGCTGCTTAAATTGGACAGGTTGTGAATAATGATAAATCCACTGCACTGTCCATGGTTTGCACGCCTCTGTAAGTTTCTCCTTGGATCTTATGTCTCCTTGCATTTCCATAAAGCCTAACAGCCTTTAGGCTGTGTAAGGGCCACTATAGGCCTGAGCCATTGGCTCTGCCCCTGTCCCCTTCCCCTTCCTCTCTTCTGCTGACACAGACATCAAAGGAACATTTTCTCAGTTTTCAGTGCTCAGGTTACTTTGTTGATCCCTTGACTTTTCCTCTTGAATCATGAGCAGGTCAAGTTTTTCACTTAGCCAGTAAAACATCTCAACATATACTCGATGAATGGGCACAAGGCTTAGTACAGATATTCATAGCTCCCAGACAATAAATCCTAATGACTTCAGTGATCTCCTGCCTTTTCCCCCTAGTGCCACCATGAGGTTGACATTTGGCATTTTGAGTGAATGCCTCAGATCGGATGGACTGTCATGAATTTTTGTCAGCATTCTTGTCCACGTTGTTAGTATTTAGCTCACAGCACTGCGGTTCCAAAGTACAGGTCCGCAGAGCCACCAGCATCTCACGTTTCAAAGTAACCCATACACTGCTCAGACAATTTCATGCACTTGTATTACAATATATAAACGTAATATAAACACCTAAAAAAATACTGGTATCTGATGAGTATTACACTTTGACCCAGAAGATACTAACAAGAGCTATGAATATATTAATCAGTCTCGTATTGTATGGATCTTTGGTTGATAATCTGCAATATATGTAGCCGTCGTAACCCAAAAACGTAGTGATGAAACACATAGTGATGAAGCATTACTACTAGCTGTTGAGGACACGAGGACACGAGTCAAGTTGTGTATTTTGTACATTACGTACAATGTAATTATTGTTATTTTTCTTTGAATGTCAGGGTTTTTTTTTTTTTGTGGGCAAGTTTTTCCTCACTCGAAACAAGGGTCTAAGGACAGAGGGTGTCACTCCCTGTACAGATCGTTAAGCCATCTGAGGCAAAATGTGTTTTGTGACTTTGGGCTATATAAATAAAATTTGATTTGACTTGATTTGATTTGAATGTAAAAAAAAAAAAAAAGATCCAAACTGATCCTGGGTGTAATTATTAAAAGTATTTTCTCTTAAATGAAAAGTGCAGGCACAATGGATGAAATTTGTTTTCACTGCGGTAAACCTCTCAAATGTGCTTTTAAGAAACGGTACACAGAGAGCAGGGATGCAGATTTCAAACTACTCACATTTAACCGTTCAAAGCAGTGTCAGAAAAAGGTCTTTCAGTTTTACTGGAATAAAACATGCAAAGACGCACCTGCGCGCACACACACTCTTTAATCCTTGTCTTCTACGAGGGTGTAAGACTGATATTGTCTCCAGATCAGCTGAAATCAGGTTAGAAGAAATTACTGCTGCTTACCAAGAGTGCCTGCTGATTTGCAATAAAGCAGAATAACTGTTCGAGCGCAAAAAAAAAAAAAAAAATGCAGTAACAAGTAGCTTTATTTGTAATAACTCTGAAAGTGTCAATGCAAATGTTGTTTCAAACATTAACTTGTAGGATTATATGGCATCTAGTGGTGTGGCAACCCTCTCCGCTCCCTCTGCAGTTTAGCTTTGGTAACTTTTGAAGTAAATCTCACAAACTGGGTCTGTAAAAGAGAAACAAGACTTTCCGAGTAAAAAGAAGTAAAAGAAAACTTTTTGTGTTGGCCAATGTTGTTTGAGAGTGACTACATCTGTGGTCTTAAAATAAAACTCTTTGAATTAAAGCTGTTGCCCCGAAATGCATATGCTTTCTTACAAATCTTAAAGCTCCACACAGCTGACAATGTCTCATGAATTTGAGGACAATTTAAAGTTACATTTTAAGTTCACAACACAACCGTATGCTGTTCCTATTTGAGAGTTTCTTTGGTTCTTTGAAGTTGGTTATCGTCTCAGTGGAATTGCAGCTGTGGTAGCTACTGTGCTTAAAATTAATCCATATATTAATAATGTCAGGATTCTGTCTCTCTGTCTCTTTCTTAGGAATGCAACATTAGAGGAGAGGAAAAGTTTTAATCCATGCATAAATGCAAAATGAGAGTTTTGTTAGCGAAGGATTATCACTTCCATCCCTTCTGCACAAGTACCTTTGATCCTGCCACACGCACATCCCCCCCCCCCCCCACACACACACGCACGTACATTTTTGACCAGCCGTGGCACTTTCTGCAGATCAATGCACGCATGTGCACACAAAAGTGCTGCCTGTGCTCTGTGTGTGAGTCTATGCATGTGACACGATCAAAGGTACTTGTGCATAAGAGATAGAAATGAACCTCATGGATTGATGCTTTGCCTCCGCTGAAACAGAGAATACCCGGGGCAGAGAGAGAAAGCGAGAGCAGGAGAGGGATGAGGGTGGCAGAGGCAGACAAAGAACAGGAGGAGATAAGAAGAGGTTACTAATGTTTGTAAACACATAAATATTCAAATGTATCATAGCATCCCAGGTATTCCTCCCTCTGGCTTTGCAGGAGAAGAAAGACCGGACTGGATGGAATGCAAATGTTTTTCAAATAGACTCAGACTGAATTTGACTTTCTTAACTGATTTAATTAATCGTGGGAAGATTTGATTATTGTCAGACTGTGAATGAAAGCAATTGCCTTATTGTCTATAAGCTGAAATAACTCTCACAGTGCATGTCTACTTATTAAGAAAGTTGCTTGAATGCAAGGAGAAAGTCAACATTTGTGCGTGAAAAAACAATAGCCTGCCACGATGATAGCTTTTCTAAAAAATGTTAGATTAGTATTCATTACATTTGGTTTACAATCAAATTCTTTTGCGGAGAAACTAGTGAGATATTTTCCACATGAAGTGGCCTGTGAAGCTCATTGTCGCTGGGTTTCTTTTTTCCTGTTTAGGAACCGATTCATCACTTAGAGCTTATAGCCACAATTACAATTTTTATTTCTCCCAGAGTAACAAGTCTAGCTTGAATTACTTCATCGGAAGCCAGACAGTCAACAACACACGCTTGACAAATGACCCCATGCTAGACAGCTCATAGATAACATTTCACTTGCTCCGTCTATAAATCATCTTTTAAAATGAGTGAATTTTGCATTTGGCTACTGCTGCGCCTCTTTTACCGTAAATTGCCTAGCAACAGCAGATTGAATTTTGCTCTTTCTTGGTACTAAGAATAACTTCTCGATAATTGCCTCCATAGTGGACAAGTTCTATGTGCAGATTGTCAAGTGTTCGGAAAAGAGGGGGAACAGATAATTATAGGTCAAATTATGCCTTTTAACAATTCTCCAAATGAGCTCTACTATGAATTTCACTTTTTATTGGCATCCTAATAAAAGCTATTCTACTGTTGTTTCCCGCCTACTGGTAGTCTGAAAGAGCTCCATTGCTGTCACTGCTGAAACTACTGTATTATTATGTGATTGTGTTCATCAGCAGCCTTTTCAATATTTCAATATTAATTGACTGCTGGATAATGGACGCTCCGAAATATGAATACATGAAATCAAAAGAATACTTTATTCTCTTGAGAACAGTCTTTAATATGATGTGAGAAAATACTGTTTTAGATGTGTGTGAAAGGCTGAACTGATGCCCTCTTAAATATGATTACATGTACTGGTTTTCACCTGGCTTGTGCATACGTGTGTATATGTGTTCAGTAAATGTTTAAGGCAGCAGCTTGTTTACTGCTGGCATGCCTCGACTTTCCTCGAAATGAAAAACATTATTCTGCAGTCAATATCTAATTTTCCTGTTTTGCCAGGTAGAACAAACAAGAGAAAATGCTCTCCCAGCCTTCCTCACAGTCTACCTGTTACAGGAAACTGCATTTCTTTTTCTTTCTTTCTTTCTTTTTTTCTTTCTTTCTTTCTTTCTTCCTTCCTTTCTTTCTTTCTTGTCTATTTCCTCTTTCTCTTTCTTTATACACACTTTTACCCCCTTCTTTGACTGACAGACCCCTCTTCCTGACCACACTGCACGCAGCTGGGAGCTAACAATAAATCCACTTGGTTTCTAATTGATTAGTTGTCCTGAACTGACTAATCTGATACTGAGACTCGAGCTGTTCACCTTGGCCTAGGGTTTTTTTAGAACATGCAAATAACCAGACAGCGCACAGTCGTACTCACACATACACAAACACATACTCTTTTTCTAAATCAAGCTGTAACTGTGCATCTTGTTTATGCTCTTGGCATTTATTTCATCAGAGCAAACAAACAAACAAACAAAAACAGATACTCACAGCCTCACAACCTTCTGCTTCTTTATGTGCCTGCTGCCATGCTCACCTCTGTGCATGCATACATGTCCGAGATGTGTGGAGACAAAGCATCCACTTATGAATTATAGAGAGCGAAAGAAAATATGTATTGAGGTGGAATGGATTGGTGAGGCGCGACATTAGTATTTTTGCCCTACTTTCCCTCCAGCTTGTTAAAAGCAATTGTCTAGACAATCTGTCACCTGGCCTCCCGTAGTGAGGCTTGAGATGTACACACACACACACACACACACACACACACACACACACACACCAATGACCACCAAACAGGACACTTGGTGACATGCTAGTTAGTCTGACATATTGTTAGCTTAACATGATGCAGTAGATGGAAGTGCGTGCTTTGCTTCTTGCAAAGATGAGGTAACTAAAGGTAATTATTTGGCTGTTGCTTGGTGCGTTGTGCACGCCGGCCAGCTTGACATAGTGTTAGCTGGTTGTAGTTGGTGAACGTGCTTGTAGCTGATGATATTATGGGCAAAAGTTCACCCTTACACAAACTTATTTTGATACCATGTTCCTTAATTTGGTGAGACAAGGGACATTATTCAAGGAATGTTTCTCATGTCAGAGGGGTTGCTAATTAGTGGCTGTTGGTAAGTGTAGCAGAACCTCTTACACAGTGGTGATGGTTGGACAACAGACAGGGCATGGCATTCAGATCTAGTTGCCTATCAGCTGGAGCAGCCACTACACCCAGCAGTCTTGTCTTGTCTAGATAGTAACCCTAGATTTGCCAAACTTGTCGTATGCACTTAATTCAGCACAGTAGCACTCGACTCACAACGGCAGATATGTCAGCCACTTTGAAATGTTCCCATGACAAACTGTTTGGTCAAACTGGTAAGCTGACAAACCCTCAAAGAAGTCAGGTGACATAGTATAAAGAGCGATAAAGTCAGTGCAAGGAGGAGTTTGTGATAGATGAATGGGTCAAACTCAAGACGTTTACCCAGAAGACTGTCGTGTCATTTGTGAAAATCTGAAGTCAATGTTGACTTTTTAGTTTTAGACTTTTGTTGATTTATTATTTGGTTAAGGTAAGTTTAGGCAACAAAACTACTTACATTTAGTTTAGTTACATTTATGAATAATATAATATATATTGTTATAATTGGTCAAAATAATAAGTCAGTGTTGACTTGGTTTCACATGAGACACGAACAGCAGCCTTCGGGCAGGAAATCCTGATGACAGAATTCTCCCATGTGTGTTAGATGAGGGCCAGAGAATGGTGTCACCTATCATGGGGCCCAATAGATTTATGGCAGTGCAGCCTTGTATTTCCACAGCAGGGCCAAGTGACAATTCAAAACATAATTTAACATGAATACTGAAAACTTTTATGTTATATTTGTTGAAAAGAGTGGAGCTGATCCAAATTTTAAATGTTTTGCAAGGATAGATGAATGACACCAAAATAATAACAATAAAAAAAAAAAAAAACTCACCACGTGTGCGTGTGTGTAAATTTGTGCGTGTGCATGTGTTTAGATTGTCCACATGCGGTGCGCAGCAGGTGTGCGCAGGGCCTTTTGTTGTCATAATCCAAACGCCATAAAATAAAATCAAACAAGAATTGATGTCTTTTTTTCTGCTAGACAGGGAAAAAAGGGTTTTCTTTTCTTTTTTTTTTCTAACTGCGAGACTTTCTCTGACTTTCCTTTTAGCTTTTCCACAGACATACACAGCAGAAATAAAGCCTCTTACAGAGTCCCCCCCTAGCCGTCAACTGCACTGACAGGATCAGATTTAACACCGCACTTGATTTCCTCAGCCCTCCAAGAAAGGTAAGAAATGACTGTCTAGCATTTCTTTGCCACCCCTTTGTCTCGCTGGAGATCAAAAGCAAACTAGACAGATACTGTGTAGTTAAAAGACACATAAAGGGCTCAGTGCTGGTAGCTCCTCACTTACTTACTACTGAGAAGTAAATGGAGAGAGAACAGGGTCCACAGGCTTTTTGTAGCTCTGTCCTGCCACTTAAGCTATTTCTCAGCTTGTGATGGGATTCCAGCCTAGAGCGTCATTCCAGCCTCCAAAATTATCTTTGGTTTTGGACTGGTGGGCACATCATAGTTTCTAGGAATTTGTGCTTTTTTACGACATAGTGAATAATTTAAACAATACTACTCTATACTAGTTAAACAATATGCTTGTTTCCATATCTTGCACCATAAAATGGAGAGTACGTGAGATAATAAAGTGTGGTGTTTTGTAACGCCTGTGACTTCAGGTAATGTCCTCATAACTCACTTTGATACTGCTTACTGTTATTTATAGAGCCATTATTCTGTACAGACTTCAAAGTTCAGTCGAGTTTTTCCCACCCTGATGCTTCAGAGAGAGAATTGCTCAGTCAATCATCCTATCATATTAGCGTGCTCAGCTGAGTCTACGATGCCAGATATGGATAACAACCCCTCAACCCTATGCCCCACAACAAGCAAGGTCAAGCTAATGAGTGCTCTTACAGGCCTGAGGAGCTGGGTGGAGGGAGGCATGGCGGGAGCTGATTATTGAGCTTCCTTGATGAAAACAGCCTCTGGAAAGCAGAGCTGAGTGAATCCGGGAAGGGTGGGATAAAAAATGAAGATGGAAAAAGCAGGGAATGACTGTCAATGATAGTAAAGGCCTCTTCTGGTCCACTGATGAAAGACTAATCATGATAAATGCTGCTTAAGTCTAGCTCATTTTGCACTGGTAGACACACACACACACACACACACACACACACACACACGCTCACACAGACTTAGACAAACTTACAAAACCATTTCATGAATCAGTACCTCAACTATTTTAGAATAACCAAAGCCGGGCTTAAAATATGGAAAACATGTGCAAAAGAGAGATGGAGAGTGAAAACAAATTTTGAAAGATAGCACCATTGGGTGTTTTTTATTCCACCCCTATAGACATAAATCATTTATGATACTGCAAATCACAGGTCCTTGTGAATGTAATGAAATACATGCAAAAAAAAGAGCAGTACACATGGATTTCTATATTCTGCAAGATGTTATTTTATGCTGCAATTTTTTTCTCATTCTGCCACGTATCATGGGAGCACATGTTTGAATATGAAAGGAAATGCTAATTAAATTTGACATATGTTCGCATTTGGAGAGATTTATCCACCTCTATTTTTATTTTAAAGGACTGAATGCGGAGTTTTGAAGTGTAAAGTGCTGTCAGTGTGCACAAAGCCAGATTTGCCTTTTTCAGGTTGATCTCACCGTATGTGTTGTTAGCATACTGTACGCTGCTCTGTGCACAGACGAATGGAGTGAATGCATACACCTTAAATCCATAGTGGATCTGGTATGTTGTTTTGCCTTTTCGCAAAACTACAGTATTTATATGTGAGTGTGGAGTTGTGTAACTACATTGATAAGATTTGTAAAATCTCCAAATCTGTATTCGGGCTCGTAAGTGTAAATGCAACTATTTTGCTCCAATACAACAACCCCCAGAAAGAATCACATTTGGCAGCATCTATTATATTTTTAACCAAATTCTTGTCTCATTTGTGGGTTGATAAACACGAAATTAATCAAATTCAGTGCCCCATGTCGCTGTTTTACAAACTACCGTACAGTAACTGTCAAATGCTGTCAAGGCTTTCGTCATACAGAAGTGGAAGTGGATAGTTAGTGAGGCATGAGGCACAAAGACAAATTGGCACACGCATTTGCAGGTTTCTGCCACTATTGGAAGTGTTCAGCAAAATTCATGTGTAAAAATAGAGCCAGCTGTATCTGATGACTGTATTTCCAGTTCTGCAAGAAAAAATCATTGTATGCTTTTCCAGCCAATAATATCTATGTCTGCATTTACAGATTTGTCTACACATTTACAGACTTATGTATGTATTTCCAAATTTGTATACACATTATAAATCTCAGATTGTTATTTATTTATTTATCTTTTTAAATACGTTTAAATCTGATTGCGCGCACACAGATACGGGTTTGCGGATTCCTGCACACATTCACAAGTCTCAGAATCTCAGCGTGCATTTAGAGATTTTTGTACAGATTCGCAAATCTGATTATGCACACATGGATGGAGTTACGCAACTCTCCCCATACTACAGCTTATGGAGTTTAAGGTTTGAGGATGCAAATTACTAATGAAAACACACTGATGCAAGCATAAAGCAATTCTCTATTTCTCTATAGCACACACAAACACACACAAACACACTTAAATAGAGGCTTACAGTACAGTTTATATATGCACACGGGGACATTTACACACACTCACATGCACACCAAAACACACACTCCCTCACGCACCAGTGCCTTTTTATTTCATGAATTCAACCCAGTGAGCGAGTTGGATTCTCTCCCCATCTCTCCTTGTCTCCACTGTAGTTAATGACTTCTGCCTAATGTCTCCATAAGCTCTATTGAGAGGAATGCATGCCAGGTAAGACTGCAGGCCACATCACATTTCTGCCTCTCTCTGCTAAACTACACGGCCTGCCTACAGTAATTATGACACCACAGAGAAGATTCAGCAGCAATGTGTGTTTGGGGGTCATTAGCTTGGGGGCTTGTACGTATGAGAGAGATTATTCAAATTCATCGCTCCGAATGTGTGCGTGCGTGAAGTATTTGTGTATATGACTGAGCTTCTCTAAAGCCGCTTCCAATATAAAGGAAAGAAAAACAATTGCCGGGAGGTAAGAATTAAAACCTGACATATTTCTGAAAGGGGTCATTTTCATTCTGCATCCTGAGCGCGACTCGAGAAGTAGAGGGCATTAATATCTGCTGTCAAATGAATTGATGTAAGAATTTTAACACATTATGCTGCTACTAAGCTCCAAGGGTTACCGATTTTTCTGTTAAACATGAAAAGTGCATAAAAATAAAGGCTGAATGTAATGTGTCATGCATTTTATTGTTTGTTTTTTCCATATTTCCCCCTCAATTATTTATGTGTTTTTTTGTTTGTTTTTGGCCTATGGGAACTGTGATAAATGGTTCAATTCTGAACAAATGAGAAAGTCAAACAATTTTAAACTCTAAGTTGTCAATTTGACTGATAGCACAGCAAACAAGGTATTATCAGCTCAAGGCTGTTGTCCCGGTTTTGCTGTTGTTAAGCTGTTTGAGCTCTCACACACCAAGCTGACAAGCTTGGCCATCGGGGGCTGCTGGGCCATTGTTTTTTGCAGTGAATCTGGCACTGATGGCACAAGACATGAAGACCTAAAAATAAAAAATAAAAAACAACAACTTTGCTAGCACAGTGGGATTATTTGGATTGATGCATAATTCAAAAGGCCTACTTTGCCTTCACCTCTTCCTTTCTTCTTAAAGGTGAGGTCAGCAATTCTGGAGAAATATTGCTGATATTTGAACTCAACAGCCAAATAAATACAACCCTCCCTTCAGTGCGCCTTCAGATGCGCTGCCCCCCCAAATTCATGGGCACGCATGGAGACAGAGAGCAATTAAGAGGTGAAAACAATTCATTGCTCTCCATTGACTTTGTATTGTGTGAAGGTGCCTCCCTGTCACATCGGTCTCCCTGCAAACAAAAGAAAAATGTCTAAAAGCAGCTGTGTGGTGGGATGCACTACTAACAGGGTAAAGAACCCAGGGCTAAGTTTCTATAGGCTGCTGAACCAAACAGAGCTTTTAAGAAGACAAAAGTGGATAAAGATAATAATATAGGAGGCAGCATCAGCAGGAAGAATGGGGTAGTGCGGAGGTTAGAAGTAACCAAACTTTGCAAGGAAGGCCTGGTTTTGATCTTTGTCAGTCATTTGATTAGATCGTTGTAAACATCATAAAGTGTTTGACTTCTGAACATTCAGTGTGATTATTTCTCCAAGAAAAGTAAGATAAGGAGAAGGAAGACAAGTCATAAATCTGTCAATATAACATCTCTGGTAGACCGTTGGTTGCATATTGTGGTGCAAACTGTTTTACATCTTAGCTCTTAACTGACTATAAAACCCATTGCAAGTAATGTAACTGTTTCTTTAGTTGCTGCTATAAGGCGAACATTCAGAGAGGACAAGGTATTCTGGACAGCAATACTCACAACTCTCACTACCATAGCAAACAGCAGCTGAATGTCCGTGGGCAAGTAACTGAACATTTCCTGACACACATCACAAATATTAGATATATTACAAAAAGGACATATGGGTTCTGTATAACAGTAACGCTTATGTTAATTGTTGTAGCTGATTATCGCTTCTTGACAATGCATTTACACATTAGCATGTGTCAGATTTACCATCCCCCCTCCTTCCTATTAACCCCTTTCTCCCTAATTTGGGAAATACACATATTTGCTTTCTTGCTGAGAGTTTGATGATAAGATTGATATCACTTTCATGTCTGGACACTAAATGTGGAGCTACTGCTAGCACCCAGTTAACCGAGCTGTTTAACCAAGCGTCAACCTCCGGTGTTAGAAAACGAAGCCAATGCGGAAGTGCTGAAAACTGTAATTCCTCAAGCGGCTGCTTGAGACAGGCTGCAGTAGTGAGTCAATCTCCATAAGCTCCTGTATTGAAATGCTCAATTTCACAGCATAAATAAACATGTTTACAGCCTGGTACAGGCAACAGTTTTGGACTAGAGGTCTGCGTGGGACAGAATTTTCAGTCCCGCTCCCACTCGCTCCCGCATTGTGCAGTCCCGCTCCTGCCCACTCCCGCAAAGAATTATGATTTTCATTCCCGCCCGCGCCTGCCATATTTTGTCCTGCTCCCACCCACAAATCCCGCAAGATGCTGATTATTTCTCACGAAAGTTCTTTTCATTGGCTTGGGAAATCCACAAATTTAGGCATCTTAAAATGTTTTTATTAATGCTAAATAAAATATCCAGCACAGATTGTATATGATAGACATAAATTAATCATTTATACATTTTATTTTATATGTGTTTTTAGTTTGCGGGGCTGCAGCTTGTCCCCCCTCCCGCCCGCGCCCACAATGAGCTTTCAAGATTTGTCCTGTGCCACACTGCTTTGCGTCAGGTCCCATAGGTACAGTTGCAGGTCCCCCTGCGGGAGTGCAGGGCTCTATTTTGGACTCTATAGCTAATTTCTGTGAGGGGGGTGATTTTTTTTCCTCACCTGTTCAGATGATATTAAGGCTCGAAGTTACGCATAATTATCAGTATGACTGCTTTGACTGACAGGTAAGTGCCATCACAGTTGGCTTATTAGAGCACCCAGGCATCATTCGGCCCACCTCAGTTCCGCCAATGATTCATGCCTTTGCCGATATTTAGAATAGACGGGAGGCTGAAGTAGTAGTACATCCAACATGGCGGTGGCCAGCAGTGCATATTTTCTACTTCAAAACAGAGCTTCAGAAACCTACGGGTGACGTCACTTCTTTATACGTCCATTCTTTATATTGTCATTGGGTGTTGTACTAGGCTTGTCTCTGCTGGTTGCCAGGCAGCAGCGTGATATTTAACATACAGGCATGAGAGGGGTATCAGTCGTGTCATCTAACTTTTAGCAAAAAAGCCTATGTGTCTAAGTGTATGTTGCTATTGGTGCAGCAGTCAGCTGCTATTGTCTGTAGTACATTCTATGTTGAAGACAAATTTTTAACAGAATATGAGGCTTTTTGCCTTTTTGAGGTCTAAATGGGGTGTAATGGCCATTAGACAAGCGAACCCAGAGAGGAAGACGCTGTAATGTATGCAAGAGATGGGATCTCAGACAGAATTTGATGTGCGTTTCTCCGTGTACTGATGTTTGCCTGTGTGTGCGACAGAGAGAAAGCAGGATTTGTATCAAGTCACATTTAACCTCTCCATTCATCCATCCGTTCGCCCACTGATCCAGAGAAACACACAGAGAGAGAGAGAGAGAGTACAAAAGTGAGTGACTGTGTGTTATTCCCACATGATTTACCACTCATATTAAAACAGGAATATATTATATCTCAAATTCAATTTGAGAAGAGGGCGGTGTCAGCATTTTGCCTGTCATCTCCAGCGATGGGAAGAGACTGGGATGGATGTGAATGCCTTCTCTTATTTAACTCTGTCTGATTCTCCTGTGGCATAAGCAACCATGCGCAGCCACACACCCACAGAAGCAAATACATATTTTGGGGGTTCTTAACCTAATCTTGGTTAACATTTGGGAAATAAGCTGTCCTGCAGCCTTTACTGTGGAGTGAAACAATTGCATGAAGTGCAGGAAAGAAATATTTCTCCTCTGATAGTCCACTTTACATTCCAGATTTTTCAAACAACATCACTGTCATGACTTACCTTCCAGTCACTGTTAAATCTTCCTGCTTGCATATGCAGAGGTTTGACTGACATATTATCATATCCATAAATATAGATAATGTATGCATACTACATCATACTGAAGGCATGCACTCTGCATAACATAAATACCTACATATTCTATGCATATGGAGCAGCTGTAATATGATTAAAAAAAAAAAGTTCAGGCCTCTTCTATCTGATAGTTCATGTGACTCCTCAGGCTACGTGTGAATAAACGTCGCCCCGAGAGAGGAAGAGAGCTGGTTTGTGCATGTGTGTCTGTGTTGTGTGGTGGGGGAAGGTGGCCACATGAGGTCATACTCTGTTTACAGTTTCAAGCTTATTGCTAGCCCCTTCACTGACAGCAACTCAGAAAAACCAATACAGTGAACGCACTAGCAAAACTGTGGTTTAGGAACAGGGTAAAAAAACAATTAAACATGTCTCTGGGTTTATTCTAGTTCAGTTTTATAACAAGGAAATAGACAAAGGAGAAAGTAAAGGGAAGGCCAAAGTCTGGGGTGAGATGTAGCCTGAAGTTTTCATTATACAATAGATGATAAGAAGTGATTCTGCTGTCTAGCAGCTGACAGAAGGATCATTTCACCACTGAGAACCCAGGAGGGCGAAAAGTCCAGACAGAGCACAGTGATAGCCAGGTTGCCACAGGGAAGAGAATGCTGAGCACCTATTAACTACAGAGTGCAAAGCTGGAATATAAGGTTGAACCATTGCCTGGAGGTAGGGGGTACAGTTTCTGTCGGATCGTTCATATTGTTGTCAGCACTAAGGTGACTTGGAGGAATTTAGAAAGGTGGACTAAGGTGGTGTAATAGGTGAATTGCACAGCACAGACAGAAGTGCACAGGGAGCTGAGCCAACAGGGGGTCTAGTCAGGAAATGACTCAGGCTTGGACTAGGACTTGAGCAGAATCCCTGGTGAGAAAAGGCTGGATTTGACAGCCATTGTAAATCTTCGAAATCGCGTTGAGGCAAAGTGAGGTTTAAAAGGTCGCTGGTGGTCACGCTGGGATCCTCGGCAGTGTCGGACTGGGGTCAGGGGAGTGTTATTAAGGTTGTAGAGGTCTTGCAAAGACTAGGATTTGCAGCAAACAAAGAAATACCAATTTTTTTTTAGGTGGTGCAAAGGTGCAAAGTCCATAAGTTGATGTTGAGCCGCAAATAATTTTGTAGGAAATGCATTAAAAGACATATTTGCTAATAAAGTCATAGTGGCCCATATGAGAAAGCACCTTTGAGAGACAGACCAAAAGCAAAAGAGCAGCAGAAAAACTGAATGACTTACAGAGAATCTCCCTGCCTTTAAGAGTGTTAACAGCTGTAGCTGGCTGACTGGATGACTGAGTAACATGTGTCATTATTATAGGGTGAGAGCAGGTGCTAAAAGCATGCTTTTATACATCGACCACTGGAGGATTCACTATGAATACATTTCCACCGGTGCAGTAGCTTTGAAGGTGATGGAGTCCTTCATTCCTGAAAGAGTGAATTCAAGTCTGGATTTAGGGTGCAGCAGTGTTTGTTTGTAATTGTTTTTCAATGATGAGCGTCTGTTTGCTGCACAAAGCTGATGATGCATTTGTCTCTGCCAGATTTTTGTCTGAACAGAAAAGTTTGAAGAGGCTGAACTTTTTGGAACTCTTGGAATATGTTTTAGAGTTTTCATCATCACTTCAAGTTTAGAGGAACAAGGCGTTGCTTGTGTTAAATGTATTCCAAAACAAACCAAGAGGACACCAGCACTGAAACTTATGATGACGGATCAGTGTGGCAGCAACAGCAGAAGCTATGTAGTTGGGACAGTCACCTTTGAGGAACTATATGACTATATATGTGGATTTAAGCAAACATAATGTTTTACAGTAGATGTTAACAATTTCAGGTCTTCAGGATCCTGTGGTGAGATCATTTTTCCAACAATTGTTTCCACATTCAAGAATGATCTTAAAATTGAAGGAATTTTAATAATTAAATCCATTATTCCAAAATATTCAAGACAGTAAATCTAATATTTACTTAAATAATTTAAATCTAACAAACAAGTGTGACCCCTCACTTGGCTACCAAACTTCTTAAACACTCCACTTCCACCAACCTAACTCCTGATTTTACATTTAAGGAGTGCCGATTGCCATTCATTGACGCGAGTCATAACTCTGCCTAATAGCACTCATTGAGGGCTGAAGCAAGGAAATGGGCTCATATATATGCAAAAGTTAAAGGTGCGAATAGCATGTAAATGACCAGACGCATCGCATTTTGCCCTTGTGAACACAGCAAACACAGGTGATTGCTAATAGAGAGAGTGTGTGTGTATGTGTGTGTGTGTGTGTGTGTGGTCAACGCTGGGAGGAGGTTGAGGAGGAGGCGACTCTGTGCAGGTGCTAATCACAGTCCAGGTCATGTTATCGGCCTGTGATTATGAACCATTAGAATTTGTTATTGCTGGAACAGCAGCAAAAATAACCTCCCGATGGCAAATGTATGTGAGAATAATCTATGGGCATATGAGTTTGTTTAGAAGCATATGGCATGTGGCATCAAGATAAGGACTCTGCATCCCACACTCATTCTATAATGGGAAGTTTATGATGGACCTTGGCAGCTGCTGTACTTTCTCTCTCTTCTGCTTTGAGATGATAGGAGGCTTTTACTGCAGGTTCAACTTCAGGTTATAACAGTTTGGTGGAGTCAAAATTTTAAGTCGCTTTCATATATAACATTTTTCATAAATTAAATCCCGATGAACCCCGATTGGCTTAATTTTAGATCATCATCAATCTGTATGCACTTTATTAGTCTATTTGATCTCAAAATCTTTGATACGTCCACCTACGTGATGCCATCCCCACTTTAACTAATCCCTTTCTCACTGAAAAACCTCAAAGATAGCTGTGCTGTATGTAAACTTTCATTTCTTATCGCTTCCAATTCCCACTCTGACTCTTTCATAATACTTTTTAATACCCTGCCATTTCCTGGTGGAGGGCTACATGCTGTCTCAGCAGCAGACAGACAAAAGCAGCGAGGGACATGGAGAGAGATTCAGGGGCTTAGTGTCTACGGGAGGGTGACCCTATATTGTTCCAAATGCATAAGGGACCAAAAAGAAAACCCGTGGATGAGGAGTCTTGGCTTAGCGCGTAATGCATAAAATGAATTTCTTCCCCGCGACTACTCATTTGCCACTTATTCACTTTAATTCCTACTCCCCCGCCCCCCGTCCCTCCTTCCATATCGTGCTTCGCTTTTGGTTTAACAGCTCATAAAACTGATGCCATAGCAGGATCATGGGTATGTGCACATGTGAATATGAAGAAAGTGGTGATAAATTAGAAATTGTGCGAATCTGATTGCGGGGGGGAAAAAAAGGGTAGTCAAAGAGCAAAAGACCAAGTGTATAAGTGTGTGCGCGGGAGAGAGTATGTAAGTATGTGCAAAGGGTCTTTTTGTGTGTGTGTGACAGAAAGAGATGGTGTCCAGGTTTTAAAGGCAGGTACAGTTGCAGAACGCTGAGCGCAGTTAGCTTTTCTCTCGGTAATTGCTCCTCGCCGTAAATGCTAATTTGGTGTCATGACTGCTTGACTGAGTCCCAGATGGGATTTTAAAAGTACCCAGCCTCTGTCTAATTTCATTCTGTTTAACCCGCCCATCCACAGGCTCTTTGTGCATGCGTTGTGAGCTTCGACTTAAACCATCCATTCTGTTTGTGATTTAACGGTTTGTAAAAGGCCTGTGGTCCCCTTTAGTTTTCTCTGTGTTAAAATCAATCTGGTGTTGCACTTCAATGCCAAAAATTCTCAAGAGAGTTTAATCCACTGGGCAAAATGGAAAAGAAAAATCAAGGTGTATGAATCATTAACCATGTAGGACATATGCTTAAGACGTAGAGGGTATAAAATGCATCACTACTATTGGTACTAGCAAACTGTTGAATAAAATCCATTTGTTTTTCTGTTCTTGAGAGAGGTGTAAAGCACTGTGTGATTGATGCCGCGTTACTGTACTGTCATTGAATGCCCCCAGGCAAAGCAATTTAAATTAGTTATAAGCTTGAGTTGGAAACAGATTTTTTTTTTTTTTTTTGCTGGATTTAAAGATGTTTAAAGTAACTTTAGCTGTCTTATTACCGATTTAACCTTCAAATCATGACCTATTATGTTTGAGATTCGTGTGCTGAAGATTGTAGGTGTGTGCGTATGAGCATATGTGTGGAAGTGTGTGCGTGTCAGGGGGCTATTTTGACAAAGCCTTTTTCACAGTAGGCCCTAGTCTTTTTACTGTCAGTCCAATGATTACTCTGCTGGCTTTGAAAGTGCCCTCACTGTGTGAGTGCACGCGCGTGTGTGTATGTGTGTGTCCGTGTGTGTTTCAGTGAATGTGTTGGTGGTTCTGGTTATATGTGTGGGCTTACAGTCTGTGTCTGCCTATGGATTTGTGTTTGTGGTGCCCTCACTTCAGCACGCTTTCACTGGCTGGGTTGTACCATCAGGACTCACACTGCCATATTGTTCTGTAGGTACATGCCTCTGTAGTGTCTGAGAGGTGAAGGCTTTATGCTTGGAATTCACCATATGGATTAGACTGCAATAAAACAAGTCTGTCTGTCTCTCCAGGGTTTTTTAAAGGACTACGTGGAAGCTTACCTCTGTCCCCTTACCATGTTCCATCGCAGGGTGTTTTTAAACAGCCCGTTTATGTAGATGGTGGAGATGCAGTATTGAAAGGATGAGGATGTAAAATGAGTATCCTGGCAAAATGTTGTTGAAAAGCTGTCAAATGGATTACTGAAATTAGACACCCATTTCATCTAATATATTGGTTCAAATGGAGTATTTGGAAGCTTGCGTGTACTTTTAAAAATGTGCCCTCCAACCAAAATATGACACATTGACAGAAATGTAAGACGTGTTTTTCAAAAACTTCCTCAAACATTAAATTATTTACAGAATCATTTACATGTGTAAATCTGAGGTTATTTACAATTGTCTGTGTATGAGCAATACTAATAACAAATGGACTGAAATAATTTGGACCAAAACTTTAGGTGCTTGGCTGGCGTGACATCTGAGTGGCAGGATTTGTCAACACTTTGGTGAACAAAGAATATTTGGCTCTTATACAGAATTTCAAAATGCTTATTGTTGGCTGCGTTGTTGATTGTACTGCATATTCATTTTTAATTGTACAAAATAATATAAATCAAAAATTCTCCCTTTCTTTCCCTGAAACAGAGTGCTCAGGTAAAACTGAATGAAAGCTGTGTTCACCTTTTGATTTCACCTGTAAAATCTGCCTCAGTCAGCGTAGAGAGACAACTTACATATGTAAGGGTTTTAAGGTCTTCAGAAGCACGAGATTCCGGATTGTGTGAGTGAGCGAATGAACAAAACACGATTATATGTGCCTTTGAACAACGCATTATAGAACTTATAGAGGGCAGGTTTGAGAGTGTAAAGAACTGCCACACTGCTGGGCTTTTTCAAGCTCAGCACTGTCCTGTGATTATCTAGATTGGTCCATTGGCCCCAAAGGACATGTGACTGTGGTCAAAAATGGCTCATTAATGAAAGAGGTCAAAAGAGGTTGACACACTCTGAGCTGAGTAACAGACAGACTACAGGTAGTTATTTTTAACAACCCGCTCAATAATTGCTCCGAAAGACCTGTGAAGGATTGTGAAAGTTGCTAGCGCTGCACCTTGACACAAACTGGGTGGGGTAGATGAACACTTTACAGAGTGCTCTATCTATCTATCTATCTATCTATCTATCTATCTATCTATCTATCTATCTATCTATCTATCTATCTATCTATCTATCTATCTATCTATCTATCTATCTATCTATCTATCTATCTATCTGGGATGTTTTCTGCAGAAAGTAATATTTCTTCTGCTGAGACAAAAATCCTTCTGACTTTTCTCTTGCAGTCAGGGGCACCGGTTCATATATCTGGCATTCTCCAGGATGGGGTATCTCATTTAGATTGGCATTAGAGGTTTCCTGTGACATGATTTGTTTCCAGGGTGAAGGAACTGTGCACTCCAGGGGAGACTTCCCATATCAGCAGATACCATTATCCCTTGGATCACATATGCGCAGTCTACTGAATATCACCGTATCAAGACTTGTCGTCAGAGTTTTCTTCCCTACTTGCTTATTTTCCATCTTTGCCGCTTCTCCATTTCTCTCTTTTACATCTGATAAATGCAGATCTGGCACCTGTTATCTCCTGAGTGCTCTCAATATGCCATGCATGTGTTATGGGGCCAATTTTCACTTGTAAAGCTGCAGAGAGAAGGGCATCAATAACTGTTCTCAACATTATATATTTTAAAAATATTTTTTATTCTCAGCATAGACCCAATTGTAGCATGATACAGCACTTCCTGACAGTGGCAATGCTTCATGCTTTGAACTCTACAAATAATAATTGTATATTGCATATTTTTCTTCTACGCTTGCATATTGCATATTTTTTCTCGATATGTTGAGGCAGGAGGGAGCAATCATTCTGTGTTTTTTTTATCTTTCATCTTCTCAATATTCTAATGATCCTACACTACTTTCCCTCTTGGGCAATGATGATGATGCATATCAGGTTTACAGCCTTGCAAAGATGCAAAAATCCCAAGTAAATTATCTGGTGGCATAGGAATGATCATTTTGCGTGCAAGTCGGTGGGAAGTCAATATCTCAGCAGTAGGCAATGAGCAAACCATACAATTGCAGAGAGACTAAATTGATGTAGCCCCACACGCAGAGATATTGCTCTTTGGAATTGAACCCATGGAATCTCATTCCTGTGAACTCACTGTCTCTTTTTCTGTAGAATTCTCCCCGTCTCTCCCCTGGTTTGTGTGCACCCTAAAACAAACAGATAAACATTCACTTATTCGTGTTAGCTTGTGCTGCCGCCTTGCTCCTTAACTGGAAAGAATCAATAATGGTGATGGCTGCTGGCCGACTTTCAGGCGGGCTTGCTGAGGAATTCTGGATGATGAGGCCAAAAGGTTCCACTCCAGAAGCCTTCAATAATCTATATTGACCAGATGCGAGGAAGACCGCAATAATTTGGTGTGGTCATCCAGCAAAACCTCCCACATCGTTCCTCTCCTTTTTTTCTAAAAAAAAAAGAAATTGAAAATAGTCTTTTTGCTGCTGACATGTTGAGTGAAACCCTTTGCACAGCAGGGTAAAGTTTCTGGCTCTTGCCATCTAGGTCTGGGGAAAGAAACAGACTCCCAGATTTGATCAATATGTTTCATGTACTGATAAAGTATCTGTTTGTCAGAGCACTTGACTCTTGGACTGCCAGCTAGTCAGAAAAGCAGCCAGTCAATCATCCAGCCAGCATGGCAGGATCCTTTTGTGCTTTTTATGCCAAGTTCTTGAGCCACATCCGCTCAGTCGTCTTCTAGAAGAGTCGACACGTGTCCAGTGACCTGTGCTGATGATCCACGTCAAGGTCAGAAAAGACGCTGGCAAAGGATCACAGTACAACGCACTCTTGACTGGTCAAGATATGACCTCCGTGTCATCTAAAAGCCACGGCACCTGTGATGAAGACAATACAAAAGCTCACCTTCTTCCATAATGACATCTGGCCCTCCAGACTATTTCTGGAATTTATTCTCAAACTCATGACAACACAAAAAGATAAAAAGGCTCCTTAAAAGGAAATGATTTCCAAAAACTTGCATTGGTTTTTTAACTGCATTCCATCACTAATTATCATTAAACTGAACAGACTGAATAGACTACTAACAGTCCAGCAGCCCACTGACAGCCAAGAACACATCAAACAGAGACTCCATACACAGCTGGCAGAAGAAAATGTTTTATCCTTAACATCATCTGACATCTTCCTGTCCCCTTTTGAGTTCAACATGATTCATTTTTTAAAGACAATACATCCTCAGTTATTACCTAACACATATGTCTCACATAGCCTGTCGTAGCAACCTGTCAGCTTCTAAAGAACCCTTCTGTTGGCGTAGTAGCACAACTGCTTTGGATGCTTGAGCTCATAGGTTTGTATCTGATTTCTGCCAAGTACTTTGCAGTAATACTGCATCACTATTTTTCTCATGCTGCCTCTTTTCGCTAAAACTCTTTATTACCCTGAACATGTATTTAATATTATAGGTACAACATGGCTCAAGAGAAAAACCAATCCATATAGGTGAACAGACTCTAGGAGCTGCTTTTTATTTACACGTCCTCAATGGCTATTGATTGAATGCTCTCCCGGTGCCGAGCATTGTAATTCTTGCGTCACCTCAGCCGTCAGCCAGTCAGCAATGCCGGCAGGTCTGTCAATCAAGACAGCCAGCCTGCCAGCCAACAAAGCTCCCCATATGCAAGCCAGTCACTCAGCGGCTACAGTACTGAATGAATAAGGAAACCAAAGAGCCAGCCAGCCAATCAGTCAGCCAGCCAACCAGTCAGGCAAGCATTTTCTTGCATCATTGTTTTCCTAATTAATATCATACACCAGCAACTTAAACAAAAGCACCTGGTGTACTACTGGAGAGAAAACTAGTGTGTATGATGTTTCTTCTAGGTACCCTCAGGGCAAAATCGTGAAACAAGTATTGAACTGTTATTCAACATATGGAAGCAAGTCACTGTAATGTATGCGTGCAGCATACTGCACATTTAACTACTGACTTGCAAAGCTTTGATCTCCCTTTTTTTAATAAACAAGGAAAAGGAGCTAGAAAAGAAAAAAAAATCTATAATAACACACACCTCGTCAGTTTTCTGTTGGTCATAAAAGCTTGTATAAACCTTTAGTTTTCTTCGATTTCTACAAAAATGCAGATTTGACTTCAGTCACAGTAGTCATAGTACTGTAGGTTGTCTCATCCATGTGGAGAAACACTATACTTTCGGGGGTGGAGAGACAACGTCAGAGAAAAACAAAGTGAAAGCTAAATACAGGGTTCAGTAAAAGTAACAAAAAATCCATACATATCATATTGCCCTGAAGCACAGTGGGTAAACACAGGTGCCCCATTTGAATGAATAAATAAGTTGGTTTTGTTGTCACTCAAAAGATTTAGATCCCCATTTGGCTTGAACCAAAGTCAATTCAGGGGCCAGTTGGGATTTAATGCCTTGCTCACTGACACTCAGACAAGAAAAAATGTACACTACTGACAAGGGGCATATTAGATATGACTCAGTGTTTCAGTCTTTATTGATTCTCACAGAAAAGTACCCCAATTATTTCCAGTGCATCACAGTTTCCCAACACATCCGAGCTTTATTGTGTTTTCCAGGTATACGGTAAATAGATAATGCTAACCACATGCAAAAGTAGGTCTTTTTGGTGAGAACAGCCCAGAATACACTTCCAGTAACAGAAGGTGAAAAAATGTTTTAGAAAGTCATACAAAGGTTGCTTAATATACCCTGAATCCCTCAAAGTGCAGTAAAATTATACATTATTAAAGGAATAGTTCCTCATTTGGAGCTTTAGAATTTCTGGTAAATGGATTTGGTCACCTCATCTCAAATATTTCTTTAACAGTTAAACTATAAGTTAAATATCTTTTTTTAAAATCAAATTTAATCAAATTAATTTACACTTATTTATTAAATATTCTGAATAAACAGAAGTACACGTCTGAATTTCTCAACTGCAATAATGAGTCATGTGTTGCACAGTGTTGGTGAAATGCAAACCAAAAAAAACAAAAGTCAAAAGTCTACAACAAAATAGCCGAAGACCAGTTCAAAGGCGTGATTTTGGTTTATTCAAATAGTTCCTTGATTTATTCCTCTGATTTCTTGAACATTTTCAGATGGAAACTCATTGAGATTTTCATTGAGTGCAGCTCACAGAACATAATGGCTGACCCCTGAGGTCTTACTGTGCCGACTGCACTGTCTGTACAAGAGAAACACGGCTTATTTGTGAGAAAGTGTAACATGAGAACAGACTTAATGTGTGTGCAAGTGTGTGTTTTTGCATTTGTGAGAAAGAGAGCCTACAAGAGAGAAAAAGAAAAAGACAGAGAGGAGGAGACTGTGTGTGTGGTACTCTGTGCTGACGGATAAAAGAGCTGCCCCAAGAGACTGCAAAGCAGAATACAACACACACACACACACACACACACACACACACACACACACACACACACGACACTTTCTAGGAAGATTGCTTGTAGGTTAAATCTAGCCCCAACAGCAACTCTTGCAGGGTAATCTATTCTACTCTGTGTCTGACAAAAGGAATCCTTTTTCTTCCCTCTTTCCTTTCCTTCCTTTGTTTCTTTCTTTCTTAATTTCCTTTTCTTCCCTTCCTAGTTGTTTCATCACTCCTCTTCACTGTGTCTGACTCTTTGCTTTCTAAGATGAGCTGTATTTCAAAATCTCAACAATAACAAAAATGTAACTTTCTGAGGAGTAAAAGAGAATAATGTATAAAATAAAATATAAAATGAACCTTGAAAAAAAATAAAATAAAATGTGACTATTTAAACAGCTTATCTCTCTGGACTGGTCAATAAAAAGGCTCCAGGTGCTGATTGTAGTCTCCAATTATCCTGATTGTATGTTTATAACCAAAAAAGCTCTAATAAACTACCTGCAACAGGATAATGCATGAAAGTGAAGGAAACAGCTAGATCGAGGAGTGTACAAAGATGATTGTGATCACGATGAAACATGATTATGTCAAAGCTGATTTTGTTTTTAATCTTCTGTAGCAAAAATGTTTTAGTATGCAATAAAGTCAAAGTCCAGCTAATCTTTAAACTTTAAACTCAAAAGGGTCACGGAACAGGAACTCAATCAAGGATCTTTACAGTTTTAGTCTTTCCAGTTCCTCCATCCAATCTGCTTGTCCTAGCCTGTTCGCCTGCTCTGATGTTTTGCCTGATCTAGCTGACTTTTATTCTTAATAGGTTTTCCAAATCCACTTTCTTACCACGGCTTTGTTTCTTTAACAAAACAGTGGACCCATATTAAATGAAATTAGTAAAATAAAATTGATAAAAGGAATCATAGTTTGCAACACCAACTCAGATTATTGGTTAAAACTGAGTGGACAAAAATCCTATATTGATCTGAATAGCCTTGTCTGCTCCGAACAATAAGCTATAATATGATGCAAAATGATGCAAAGATCTTTCTCCTTCACACACCTGTGTCTCTACTTGATGGTTTTTATTTGACATGGACCTCCAACCAGAACCAGAAATGAATGACACCAAACCAAAAGCAAATTTAAATGACTTTACCCTACTGACGGAGACAAGAGACTCTGAAGTTGAGCACAAACATTGTATAAACATCACAAACACATCGACTAAACCCCAATAATCCTCCCTGCTTTATAGTGATGTCATCGCTCAGCACTGACTTAATCCAGAGCCCCTATTCATGAAGCGGAAGAAGCTATAACCTTAATATCGTTCTTAAACAACTGCAGATTGTGTGTGCAATTTATTGAAGGAGAACAAGGAGTTATCCAAAATATATGTACATTAAAGTATATAGTGTTGTGAATTTATGAGTGAGTGAGACAGAGATACACAGTTATTTAATGAATGAGTTTCTTACTGAAGTCTAAACGAAGTAAAATGTGCTGATTTCTGATAAAACACAATGTGCTGTCTCGTTACACATCAGTACAAACAAAGTAAATGATGCAAGCTAAAAAAAAAAAAAAAACAGCTGTTCATTGTCTGAATCTTAATCACCTTACGCTGAACAACAACAGACTTCAGGCACAAAAAGTGTCTGTCTTGCTCTTGGCTTTTTTCTCTGACAGTATTATTAATTTTGCAGTGAAGCCACATCCAATATATTATTTTTTTTAAAGATATTTTTTGGCCTTTTCAAGCTTTATTACAGCTGAACAGTGACAGGAATGTGGGGGCCGCTGCTGAGCCTTCGTACATGGGGCGGATGCTCCACCAACTGATACATTATTGATATAATATTTTTTCAGACAGAGTTGGAGTTTAAGTAAAAAGCAATTTCAAGAGGATGCAGATTTATGGCCGAAATTCAACCCCATGTAATCACAGGCACCTCCTAAACTAAGCTAAAAAGTCTCCGGCTCATACCTTGACGAGTTTAGAACTCAATCTGTGAAAGCTCAGACTGATCGAAGATTTAAGCCATGTCCTTGGGACATATTTCATGAAGAGCAAAGTTATTACATTGCTGTTCTGTCGCAAGTTCTCTCTGTTGCTGAAGTGAGGGGATTTCTCAGGTTCTTTCCCCCTTTTTTTCCCCCTGATACTTTTTCCGCATAAATTTGGGTAGAGCACTAACCAGAAGATTAGACCTTAGCACGGGACCAGAAGATTACCAGTTCAAATCCCCGGACAAGCTGTGAAAATGGGGACAGGGAAGAGGAGAAGCATTTCTTTATCCTATGTGAAAAAAGTCTTATTTAAAGCGTAGCCTTGGGCAAGGCACTTGACCCTCATCTTCTTCACTCTGTTCTGTCTGTTCTGTATTTGGACTTTACAGCTTCTTGGAAAGAAAGTGTGAGTCTGCAGCAAGGACTATACATTCTGAAAACCTTCTATCAGTTAATAGCAGTTAAAAGCCTTCAGAAAGTAGGATTTTCTCAAGTTTGGCTAACAGACTCACTGTCTGTCCAGCCTATGTTCTGAAATATAATCCAAACCTGGAATAATTTGAAAATCTTTCAATTACTTTCACTTAGGAATTCCTGGAGAGCAACGATCACTGAGGATTTGGATTTAGGGAAATCAACGCTACTACAACGCTACTACTGTTATTCTAGAAAAAAAAGTCAGCTTCCCTAAATCTATTTGAACAAGAACAACATAACCCAGATCCAAACCAGAATAGATACAGATGTGACAGTGCAACAAAGCAGTGTCTTAGCAGGCTGGACTACAGAACACTGTCTACAAAAGGTTGACAAGTCAAGTGCATATCATGCGTTGTGTGTCTTCCCTTTCTCATCAGGTCTAAATTTCAAGAAAAGCACCGGAGATAAAATTCATATTCCTTTTCTTGTTGTCTCTCTTCTTTTTCATGGTAAGAAGAAAGGTAAGGAAAAAGGTAAGAAAAAAAAGGTAAGGTCTTTTTCTCAAACACTTACTGTATGAAGGGCATCCCACAGGGAGCGCTCACACACACACACACCCCCCTCTCCTGAGATTACACCACTCCATTCAATGTTACAAAAAAGAGGAATAAGCGTCTTTTATGTTCTCTTCACCCATAAAAGAGAGAAAGTATGACAAATGTGGGAATCACAAATAGCCCTCCCTGGAGGCATCAGCACTTCTGTGTCTGGAGAGTTGTTTTCACAGTTTTGCTTGATCCGTGCATTTGAATTGTTGATAATGCAGCAGCAAATGTAGTATTTACACATCACTCAAGGTTCGCAGGAGCAAAGAAATTTAGCGTATTAATCGTAAACTGACAGGCAACATCATACCAACTTTAGTACGCATATGAGCGCCACGATTACAGCCAGCTTTGTACTGAATGAAAAGAATTACGAAACAGGCACTCTGAGACAATAGCGAAGTCTTTGATCCTCTCAGCAGTTGCGAGTTAGTGATCACTTTAAATGACTGTTGAGTTTCTCCCACAGTCAGTAACAACCTCCGTTCACAAGCTACACCATTTACGCATCTGTGTGCCAGCTGTCAACTGCACAGTCCCACCAGTAGGCAGATTGTTTTTTGATTGTTTCATTATTTCGTTTTAGGAATTTTTTTTTATGCCTTTATTTGATAGAAACAGCCAGAGACAGAGCGAAGAGAGAGGGGGAGACATTCAGCAAAGGATGCAGGTTGTTTTTTTCAGAGCTTTCCAAAACTCTCCATTAGTGTAAGTGTTTTTATTATTATTATTATTATGATTATTATTATTAGTACTAGTAGTAGTAGTAGTAGTAATCATCCCTACATTACAGTTGTCACACAGAGTTTTCCCAGCAACTTTAATCTTATAGGCAAAGAAAGCTTACCAAAACAGGTGGATTTCACTCTTCTTTGTATGTCAGGTAGCTTCTAAATGATAAAAGTTTCACTGTGATCCATCAAATTTTTAGATCATCAGACTACAATTCCTTAGAAATCTTTGTTGATGCTATATTTATTAGCTTTCTGGAGTACTAGTGAAAGAAGCAACATCTTTCTCTCACATGTGGACGTATTGAACCTTCAGTCAATCTGAAATAGAAGATGTGTTTTTTTTTTTTTAGATATTAAGCATGAGTCAATATTTTAAGGAGAAAAGGGTACAAAGCAAGTTTTATATATATATATATATATATATATATATATATATATATATATATATATATATATAAATAAAGGATTGAATTTGGTTGAGGTCATTTTAGATTGTCAGGACTGACAAGAGAAGGTTAAAAAAACTGAGAAAGAGATAGAAAGAGAGAAAGAAAAGAAGACAAAAATAAAAAGGAAAACATTTAGAGCGGGACGGGTTCCGCAAATAGTCCTTCAGAGGAATGGCAGTGGAGAGTCAGAAGACACTTCATTCATTAAACTGACTGATTCATTGTCAGAGTTTCTGTTGGTATGTGTGTTTAGACAACACAGAACCCAAGAGATTGGGCAGGCGAGGGAGAGAAAGATCAATTGTGTTTTAAGAATGAAGTTGGAAGGAGAGACGAGAGAACACGAGGGAAAGTGAGATGAATGGTGTGTGTGTGAGACAGTGAGAAAGGGTGGGGGCTTTTAATGAACAGTGAAACGAATAAACTCTGTAACACGTTAACTTGAAATAGACACATCTTATATATCTGAAATCACTTCAATTCAATTTTCATCTTATAAAATGATATTATTTGGCCAATTACAATCTTTGTTATATGACTTTATTTTTTCTTGATTATGATTTTTAGTCAGCCACAACATCCTGCTCCCTTAGTTTAAATTAAGATAAAAAGGCTGCATCAATAGTCATACCGAAAATATCATTACACTGTCACATCATAAGGTAACATCTTGGTAGCATATTGATGTTATCTTGTTGGAGTCAAATATTAAAAAGATGATAAATAATATAATAGATTCGATTTTGATTCCCAACTCTCTCTCTCTCTCTCTCTCTCTCTCTCTCTCTCTCTCTCTCTCTCTCTCTCTCACCCACACACACACACTCACACACACAAGCGAAAAATAGCAGAAACAACCACAAAACTGAGAAAGAGATGCCGGAGATCCACATTGTCAGCAGAAGCACAGGAGCATCACTGACAATGAAATGCAAACAGTCGGACCTCTTCTCAGTATATATATTGCATTTCACAGGGCCCCAAACATATTGCCCCCTTGACAATATCCATTCAAGAGAAAAAAATACATTTTCCTCACCCTAAGGCATGCTGAGACCATCTCTTTCAAGCGCTGCCCAGGATATAACTACTCATCTTCATCTCGTGTGTCACCCAGGTGGCTAACTTGGCCTCGAAACAAATAATTCAAAGACACCCACATTGGATTTTTTTTTTTTTTTTTGCATCAGGCATAACACAGAAAATATGCCTGATGCACGTTTCCAAAGTTTTCCTCTCAGAATGAGCACTGAGCCAGTTAAAACACACGTGGGCATGCAGTCAATAATGTTATACGGTTAAACTATGCAACACTTTTTCAGCTATTTTGTGAAATTAGAGCCATCTGCATGTTTCTTGACCTCTACAGGAGTGTCGGTGCCCTCCTGCCACTGGTGATCTTGGCAAGCTGTTTAACTTTTGACAGAGGGTCAAACATTCACAAAATCTTCAGTTATGGAAGTTATGAAAATTTAATATTCAGATAGCATTAGACAGCACAAGATATTGTAAACTAGGACTGTTCTGTCACACTGCTTCATTATTAGAAGTGCCTTTATCAGGTATTCAGTTACAGGTTGTCATATCAACATCTAATCAACATCAAAGTGTTCACTGGGCTGTCACATGCTGTGTGAGAACCCTCTCTATGTCTCTGTCTAAAATAGCCCAGGCACACATCATTGAAATTTTGCCTCCATTCCCCGCTGCCAAACCCCAGTTTCTGTTGGTATCACAGGGAGCTCAGAAATCTCCTCCCCCGTGGCACCACCAAGCACCATCTGCATCATCCGGCACTTGGCAGGGCCCGCAGCAGCCCCACCCTCGCATTAACCCCTCCAGCAGTTTCATGGAGGTCAGTCAGTCCAGCTCTATTTTTTTCTCTACCTCCTAGTGACAGAGGTTGTGCTCTAACTTCCTGACACTGGCCTTCATAGAAATCTTCCTTTAGGAAATATTCATTTTTCAGATAACAGAATCCTACCCTTACCCCGTCCATATACTTTAAACCCTATATTACACCGTCCACTAATGTATACCTCGGTTGATGCCAGGCCCTCGGGACAGATGTGTAGAATGAAAGGCATGAGTGATTAATAACCCACAGTGGTCATTTTTGGCTTCATGTGGGGGAAAAAATGACAAAGCTGCCAGCCCTCCTCCTCTTTAAGAGCACACCCATTGGCCTCCTCAAGAGATATGAGTTTATACTTACTTGCTGGAATAGTGCCACCCCCACGCTCAAGGTCGGTCTTCATCTCTGCTTCTGGACAAGCAGGTGAGGGACACCAGCCCTCAGGCAATGATATCATGACCAAAAAGAAATCTACCAGTTTCCCCTGGATATATGACAGGAGGCCTCTGGGGGGATTAAATACAGCAAGGTAATGCCACGGGGAGAAAGCTGCCAAGTTGTTGATAATCACCACCCTGCCCATGTATTGGAGTTAAAAGAGCGGCCACCTCCACTTCAACATCCCAGGTTCAATCCAACTTGTAATGTGCCCTCTATGTTCTAAGTGGCCCATTCCTCAGAGCTGAGGTATACCTAGAGTAATTTAAGCCCTGTCTCTTTCCTTTGAGGGCCATTTGTTAGCTATGAGAGAGAAATCCTCATATATTGCACTTGGTTGTTTTTACCCTAGTAGATCATAGCACTAGACCCTACCTCAAAAACAGCTGAAAGGAGGCTGTCCTCCATTGCCCTTGTGTCCTGTTCATTCCTAACTAAAATGGGTCATCATCGTTGGCAGATAAAAAAGAAAAATGGCCTACTTAGCCCTAATTCGGCTGCACATGCTTCCTAAACAGTAGCCAGTGTGAGGACTTGACCCCAGACTGAGCAGAGCTGTAAGATCCCCTGAGCAACTGGCTTGTTTGAGCTGCTGCTATTCACCTTTATTAAACATAAAAAGAAAAACAGTATAGGTAGAATAAAATGTTGCATGAATAGAAAAAAAAACCCCAAGAGAATGATGAAAAAGAACAGACGGGCACAATAAGTGGAGGTAAAGCTGAAAGCAGAGGATGAGACAAGGGAGCGGGGAGAGGAAAATGGTAAGACAGATAAAATAGAATAAAGGACAGACAAAGAGAAAGCGCATTAGTGAGGGGGGAAAGGGACAGGTGAAAGAGAAACGACAGAAAGGAGTTAAGGTAATGATAGGGAGTATTAAAGGTAGAGAGAGTACATAAAAGGGAGAGAGAGTCTGAATTTGCATGTCAGTTAGTGCCTCCTTTTTTTTTTTTTTTTTGTTTTATTATCTGTCACAATAACAGGTGTACTCTGCCAGAGGTGAGTGGGGTAATAATGTGAGCCATGTATCCACTGATAGGAGATATTAAATTGAACTCAAGACAAACACGCTCACTTCTCCATGATATGACCTTGAGAAAATGAAATAAAAACGTCCTCGGCAATAGTTATCACTAGATGCTCCTCTGTAAACAGGTGGTAATTTAAGAAGAAATGGCCGAGCATGTTTATCTCGGCTTCAGCTAACTAACACTGGTGTTTGTGACCCAAAGTTACCTTGTTATTTCTCGCAGGTGAAGGTTTGGCAATGAACCTCCTGGTTCTGATGTGCCAAATAATGAAGGTAATTACCTGCATAAGATAGATAGCCAAAACCTAGAGACCAACCACAATGTTCTGCAAAGAGATAATTAAAAAGCAACTGGCAAGAAAGTTTGATACACTTCTATTATTACCTTGCGCAGTAGAAAGAAAGACAGCAAATAAATGTCTGGCAGAAGTTCAGTTTGCGGTGTGTTTGTGTACGGTGTTTTTCTGTGGTTTAACCATCTGCCAGCTGTGAGGATTTTCATGCTGCATTCAATGTGACTCGGTTGACTCTTTATTTTGACTGAGGGACTTTTTAGCAGTCATAAGTCTGGGAATGTGGAGAAGCAGCTATCTTTTTTTTTTCTTTTACAGTTATTATGCTTAAAGAATTGTATGTTATTCAGGAAATATTCTTATTTGCTTTTTTGTAGACAGCTGGATACAAAGATGGATACCACTGGAGTATCTGTATGTTATATATGAGCTACAGCCTGGAGACGCTTTGTTTAGCTTAGCATAAAGACTGGCAACAGAGGAAACAGCTAGCCTAGTTCTGTCAAAATGTGACAAAAAACACTTGAAACTAATGAAACAAACAAATTATTATTAGTGAATTAGCATGCTTTAGATGTGCTGCTGTATGCAGTATGCTATGCCATCTGTTTTTCAGTCTTAATGCTAAATTAAGCTAACTGGCTGTAGCTGTAAGAGACATATATGAGGGTGGTATTTATTGATCATTGCATACACTCATACATGCTGATTACAAAGCAGACAAGCCCCATTTCTCCAAATATCAAACCATCGTTATGGAAAATCATCTTTATTCCATTCTGACTGACTGTATAGCACACACATACATATGCTATCTGGTTATTCCAGCTGTTTATTTAGGTTTTATAATATTTACATTGCAATTTATACTCTACACTTAATAGTTTTATAGCTGTGCCATTCCATCAAATAGAAATATATTAGATGTTGTGTGCATCATTTCATTTACAATTTCTCAAAGTTCAGTGAGTTGTGTTTGGTATAATTGGTAACTTTGGGATCTTTGACACCATTTAAAATACATTTCTGAGAGTTTCAACAAGGTTTGGCTGCACAGACAGCGTTTGAGTCAGGTTAAATATTCCACCTGTGCCCCTGTTTAATGTTTGGCCATGTAATAAACCTTCCCCCTGCTAGAGGAATGTGGCTGCATTGTAATCTTTACCTAGTCTCTTTCTTGACTATCACCAGTGACTCGCTTACTCTCTCACTAACCCATGACCTCCCTCTGAATAACCAAGCAAAAAAAAAAAAAAAAAAAAAATTTTAAATTTAAAAAATAATATTTTGAAATTCCAAACAGGAGTGAAGGGAACAGTGTGAACTCATAAAATGATGGAAGAGTAAGAGAAAGACAAGATAGTGCTGTAAAGAACGATGGTGCAAAAAAGATGAAGAATGTAAAAGGATAAATATTAGAAAGATTGATGGACAGGAGAAGGTGAGCTAGTTAGATAGATGCAGAGAGAAGAGAGAGATCTGATCAAACATTCAGGTGGGGTGGCCTTGTAAAAAAAAAAAAAAAATCCCTGCCAATGAATGAATGCACCCACCCTGGAATTTATTCATAGATGTATTTATAATGCATGTCACAGAAGGAATGACTTCCCATGCATCTGAGCGCATGTGCTAGTGTGTGTGTGGCCTGTACACGCCGGTGCAAAATTGCATGTTGAGTGTTTGTATGATATCCTCCCATGTGAATTCTGTCCAGAAGACAGGGAAAATGCTGATTGATGAAAGAACATTTGTTTTTAATGAGACTCCTGGATTCACCTTGAGAGAGATTTGGTTTTTCACTTTGCACTGCTTCTACTGGAAGTATCTGAAGCATACACCATCTTTCTACTGCTTGTGTATGTGTGAGTGTGTATGTGTGTGTGTGCACTCAAGTTTGTTTACCTGTGTGTATTTTGCTTGAGTACGTTTGTGCAGTTGGATTTCTGATGTGCCTGCATTTTTGGTGCGCTTGTGTGTGATAGTGTGATAGTGTGTAAGTCTAACTGTGGTTTGTGTGTGTGTGTGCTAAAAGCAATTGATTGTGGATCATTAGATTACCCAAAAACAGTAGTTTAATCTCATTTCCTGTCTTTTTTTGACATTTCTTTCATTCACATTCTAGATCTCGTACTGTGAAAATGTTTACATCTCATGAACTCTAATATATAAACGGATTAATTAATTAATTAATTAGTAAATTAAACTATTGCATTCTAGTGTGTGGATGATTAGCAGCAGTCACTGTCTTTGCCATGCTCATTAAACATAAAGAATCACACTGAATAAAGTAGAACCACTGCAATCAAGTGATATCTGCAGTTTAGGTTAATATTTGATATTTTTAAATCAGACAACAAACATCAGAGACTATTCAGATGTCTGCAGAAGAGCTGACCTCAGTACAGAGAAATACTGAGGACATCTTCAATCACCAAAGCTCAGCCTATAAAAGACTTTTGTGAGACAGTTTGAATTTCTTTCCTGTTTTTATCATCACACCTTTAGACGGCAGGATGGCTAAAACAGTTGGGAAGACCCTGGTTCATCCACCTTGCTGTACGTTTTTTAAGCAAGACACTAAAAGCCCTGGTAGATCTCCCTGTGGAGGGGGATCAATGAAGCGCCTAATTGTCCAACTGTTAATGCACCATTAAACCAAATTAGAATTAAACATTAAAATACTCTCCTTAAATAAAAGTCTAATCGTATATGGGTCAGTGGTGTTAATGCAAATCTGTTTTAGGGGTTCGTGACATTCTAAAGATTTCTAAGTGATAGTTCGGGTTTTTTGAGGTGGGGCTGTATGAGGTATTTCTGCATAGTCAGTTCGTTACTCAAGGGAAATAGTGCTCAGTGCCATCCCAGTTTGGAGAAGCAGACAGAAGACCCAGCATTGCGGTAGAGCTGCTGTGGACAGGGACAACAGAGAAAAACATATTTTAGCCACATAAAAGAGGCCCACTTAAAAAAATCAATATCTGTTTAAGCGTATGCTATAGTGAGCATATTTTCACCACTTTACCTTGCCATCAGGCAGCCCTTTCTCTTGGTGCTACATTGTCTCAACCCTTCTCAAGAACTTACGTACTCCTAAAAGCCCAAATGTGCTGTGCATGCTGTATTACACTGACAACACACTGACTATGCATAAGTACACCACCACTTCAGAAAACCCAAACTGCACAATGCTTCACATAGACTCCCAGATAGAACTACAATAGACCAGGAGACACTGTTTAATAAGATTTATTTTACTCCCTTTATTGTAAAATAAAATTAAATTGGACATCTGTTCGGTATCCATCTTGTGATTGGGTGCATAATGATGGTTAACAGTTAAGGGTGAAAGCAGTGATTGGAATAGTCACTCTCTTATTAGAATAATTCCCACTGCATGAACCTAAGAGTGAAATTAAACTCTTTCTCAATTTGCTGAGGAACTCTAGAGCCTCCTTGAAAAACCAGTGGGGCTGACTTAAGAGAAACCATGCTTAGGAGGGATATACAAAGAAAACGCCTTTCCATTTTTGGCCTCGAGGTGTCGCCGTAACAAATTCCCGCCACTCTTCGATTGTGCTGCGCGCTCTCGTTGACTGTTTACATCGTCAATGGCGGAAGTCGCTTCATTCTGTAAGTTTTTATGAAATATTTATAAAACGTGGCTATGACAGCTTTAACGTGTGAAGTCGGGTTATGAGTAGTGAGACATGGCGTCGTCGTGTGTGTCGTTTTTGTCAGAGTAGCACGGTTTTATCTGTGAACAACGGGAAGCAGCATGGTGCATTACTCCTCTGTCCGGCTGCTGCTGCTGCTGCCTCGTCGACGATGTTTAAATGTTGAGAAGCTGAATGAAAAGCTGCTGGAAAGCAGCCTGACAGATGCTGAACGGGGTGAAATTGGTTTTATGTTCGACATTCGCCTGTTTTCCGGCGGTCTAACTGTACTAGCATCACGAAAACCGCACCAATCACCTCCAGGATGGTATTATTTTGTACAGAAAACTAAGACTGACATTTCACAGGCTTTATCAACTCACCAAAAGCGAAACCTCAGAGTAACTGCGCCGAATATACTTCCTAATGCGGCAGCCGGAGTACTTAGGGACCGTCGCAAAAGTGCAACTTCTTCTTCTTTTTTTTTTTTTTTTTTTTACTCACTGGAAATTCATCCAATCAACACCAAACCACTTCTGATGTGTTTATGAACTCATTATAAAGCTTTAGTTTCCAGAAAAATATTTACGGCTTTTATTTTTTAATTGCTCACTTGATTTAACACATTTATACACAAAAATTGTAAAGGTGTTCTTGAAAATAAAGGGTTGTGGGAACAATGAGTTCATAAACACATCAGAAATGGTTTAGTGTTTATCTATAAAAACAAGTGAGCTATTACAAAATAAAAGCCGTAAATATGAATGAATTATATACACTGATTACTTATGCCTTTTAAAAACTCTTGAAAAGATTTTTCATTTTTCGAAATAAATTTCAGCACACCAGAAGTGGTCAGGTATTGACAGGATGACTTTCCAGTGAGTTATTAAAAGTTGGAAAAAAAAGATGTTGCACTTTTGTGACGGTCCCTAAGCACTCTTAGGGCACTAGGAAGTATATTTACTTGATCTTGACCTTTCACCAGACTCGCTGATTTTTGGTGAGTTGACAAAGCAAAAATGTCAGTCTTAGTCTTCTGTACAAAATAATACCATCCTGGGGGTAATCGGTGCAGTTTTTCGAGACACTGTTACAGTTAGAACGCCGGAAAATAGGCAAATGTCAAATATAAAACCAATTTCATGGCGCCTAAAGTGCTGCTGTTATTTTTCTTGTCTTGAGTATTTATTAAAAACACTTCACAGCAAAGCAGAATTTAGCATCATTGATATCCATGGCAGCAAATGTTAGTGATTGACTTATTTTATAATAAAACACGTAGAAATATGAAAGTACGTTATAAATACATAATATGCACATTATTGGTCTGAAGTGAAAATATGTGAGTAATATCAGGATTCGGTTACATAATTCCACTTTTTTTATGGCAGCTAACTTCAATCATTTACCAAATTATTATAGCTGTTAATAATTGATGTAGTTCTGTTTTTTAACTTTGAAAAATAGGCTTGATTGTGCCGGCTGTATGTGAGTAGGAGGGAGGAAGAGTAGTCATTAAGAGAGCTGCAATCTAATGTGGCTGTTCAAAGTTCAGCTGAGGTTGAGTCATTACTGTGACCATTATCTACACTGTGTTTTCTTTTCTTAACCATCCTATTATCCTTCAATCTCTAACATAAATCATTTTTTCGATTAATGGATATGTTTTTTTTAAGTAAAATATAACAAAAAGTGACCATTGTAAATTCTCAAAGTGTTCAAATTGCTTTTGTCCGAATAACAGTCCAGAACCCCCCAAATATTCAATTTACTATCAAATGTGTTACTTGAGAAATAAATGATAAAACATTAGCTATAGATGAAAATAGTTGCAGATTCCTATTCTGTCAACTGACTAATTCATTAATTGACTCATTTCTGGAGCTCTAATCATTTTGAAGACAAATTTAGCTACTTCACAGGTTTGTTTCCTGTTAAGCAGACTGTGACGATTGTCCTGAAATGCTGCTTACACAATAAGCATGATAATGACAATATCATGTCATTATCACGCTTATTGTGAATCCTTAGTTGAATGAAAGAAATATCTGCATCAATCTGCATCTTTAACCATTTTGATTATTGATTGATCAACACATTACTCAAAAGCAAAAATAATTTTTTGTTGCAGCCGCGGTGTCAATATTGTGTTTTGAGTTACCCAGTGATCCAACCTGAGCATCATCATGCTCATGTGTGCGTGTCAGAGTTTGTATTCAGTCTGCTTGTTTCAGGGGGAATAATTAGCCCAGAGGGAGGCTGGTGGTTAACTGGAATTAGAGACATGTTGGAAAATTAAATGACTTACTTTGAGCGGGTTAAAACAAAAGAACAAAAGGAACAAGAAGATAAAAGCGTAGAGGAGTGGCAACAGTGTCTGCTCTCTCCTCAGTTCCAGGCGAGCTGGCTGATTGAAGACGGGGCTCCTGTGGATCCTGGCCATGGATGAAGAGTTGACGCCTTTGGACTGCCTGCTGCCCTCAGGTACTGTCTTTCAAGCACACATTCCCTCGGCGCAAACACACATGGATGCAATCAATCAAATACGCAGGTCCATGCACAGGCACATACAGTATGTTCACCCACAAGCCACATTTGTGTGTGGGACATACAGACAAGTCTGTATGTGTTTGATGAAAACACACACTTACATCACTGTCACACTTGTCTTCCTCCTCCCTGCTTCTCCCCCTCGCTCTGACACACAAACAGTCTTGGGGGAATTGAAACTCAAAAACAAATCACTGGCACTTTCATGACAACAATGTGTATATGTATGAGATGCACTTCCCTCTGTTTTGTTTTGTTAGGATGCGTACATAATGAATTTGTACCGAAAGAGGGTTTGATGTGTTTGCTCATAATGTTAGCTGTTAGAGAAGAGGCATTTTGATTACTGAAATATTTCTAAAAACATATAGTCTCGCTTTTGAATAAAGTCCCTGTCTTTGTATGAAACACAACACTGGACGACAGGAAAAGTTCAGTCTGAAAAAAGATCCCGCCGTTGTTCATTCTATCCTTTCAAATGGCATGTGAGCATGTTGCTGTAGCAAGATTTCCCCTAAGATGTTCTGTTCCCGTTAAAGCTCTTACAAAACCCCCCACAAAAGTCTCCAGATGGTCAGTGCTTACTGCTCTGCAGACCTGAGGAAGAAGCTGGTTATAGCTGCCTTTAGCCACTGCTCTCAGGTCAAGGTTTATGTGAGCTCCCTGGTGGTGTGTGTGAGCGTGGAGAGCGGAGAGCTGATATGAGCCTAAGGGCCGGTTTTACACAGAGCTGTAAAGGTCGAGGGGAGCGTACAACAGTTTGGCCTGTAGAGGAGACAGCAGGCACATGTAGTTCCCTCAATCTCTCATGTCTGTCTTGTATTACACCTACAGTTTTTGCTATTTCTATGTAGTTTTCACGACCTCTCTTATAAAGAGCTAATTTTGTAGCTTGCCTGAAAAATATTCCTGCCTTACAAGCTTGTATATTCTAATAAAGGGGACTGCCATTGGTTGAGTAGCAACAAATACACTCGGTTTGTCCAAATTAAATTGTAATGTGGAGTTGAGCAATGACGGAAAAATATAAACAGAGCTTAGGAGCGAAAAACAAACGCAATTTCCCAAGAAATCTCAGTAGTGTTGGTGCATTTCCCTCTCTCATCATTCTTGAATTCTGTGGCATACAGTGATCACAGATGTGAGCCTGCTTCATAAATAGAGTAAGCATCCTGATGCAGAGGCATTTGAGGTATTGAAGTCCTGGGGGGGGGGTTTCAGTTAAACAGCACACTTACAATCGTGTCCTTTGTCTCTTATGTTGATTTAAATTTTGCTTTTAGATCATGTTGGACTCCCATCTATCAACGTACAAAGTTGGTACTATCTGTTCTATTTCACTCACAGCATTGGAGAATACTCCCTTTCTGAAACAATTTTTGAGCCAATTTGGAGCCAAGGTTGGCTCTTTATCAGGTACCTGCCTCTGCACCTGATGAAGAGCCAACCTGGGCTTGAAATGTAGCACTCTCGCTAAATAAATTAGAGACAAACTGTTTCTCAAAGGGAGTCTTGTTGCCAGTTCCTGTGAAACATGATTAAACAATTAAGCAATTAGTCCTTCAACGGACACTGTCTACAATTGTGATAACGGATTAATCTTGAGTAAGTAAGCTATTGTTGTGGAGAAATTGCTGAAGTCAAAGGTCAATGGTGAGGTCAGGAAGGAAGAAAATGTTCAGGAGCCTCTGATGTCTTATGCTGTATTATTTATTGACGCTTGGCCAAGGAGAATTAGAGACACTCTCAAAGTACATGTGAAGTGCCTGAGTCGTCTCACATTCTCCCCAACTCCCCAACAATGCTGGTGGATAGACTTTAAACCCCAAGATAACACCACAAATACTATACGCCCAGAATTACGTAAAAGAGAATGCTTTTACCGAGGATGGTGTCATTGTCAACATGTTCTAGTCTGGAGACACAGATGCCTGTTTACGCAGATTGGAATGTCAATGGCAAGCTATTTAATATGTGACTATTAACATGTGACTTTGTGTAACCTCGTGTAATGTGTCTGTATGTTTGTGCTTTTATTATATTCCATTTAAAAGTATATATGTGTCACTCAGAACACTACAAGAATAGAAAATTCCATAACAGCTATCAGCACTGCATGATGTACCACGTACCGTATTTATAGTATTGGTTACATTATGGTGTATTGTGCTGTTCTGTCTTTTTCTTCCGTTGACTCTCTCTCCTCCTGTTTGTCTCCATTGATCCATTAATCCTCTTGTTTAACAACAAAGGCCACTGTAATTGTGCTCCTGTATGTGCGTGTATGTTTGTATATACTTGACATTCTCACACGTGTACGTGATTTGCGCAGATCAGAAACACAGAAGTGGTGTTGATTTTCTATGCTTGTACGGCTCGCAAATCGATATCACAGAAAGGGCAACATCAGTCAAGAGACACTCACTTCTGATAGGATGCTATCAGCAGTTTTGAAGCATCCATTGCAACAAATGTTTACTCAAACATGTTAGCTAAGCATTTCAGGCTACGCACTTGAGTTTGTACAGTGTACAAATCCAAGATTTATTCTAAAGATTTCACAGGGTGTGCAAATAATCCCCCAAACGGTTGCAGAACAGATCAGAGCACACACTCTCTCTCCTGATGATATAATTTTGTTGATAAATCTGTCACTTGCTCTGAAAGGTAAAATATGTGTTTGAGAATCCCTGTATCATCATTTTAAAATCTTTCCCAACTGTACAGAATAGTGAAACCCCTCCATTAGATAAGTTTAGAGTATATTTCCATGGCTTCTTTAGTTTAATCTCTTGCAGGCAATGCTTATCTACGCTCTGCATTTTAGAATATAAAAACAGCCTGTGGATGTCTGCATTTTAACATCCCCAGTGTGCACGGATAGCCTTTTAAATTTCACTATTTTAATTATCCATGTTTATTCCTGGAATATCGATGTGCTGGGTCTTGTACTTGTGTTTTGAGTGCCCGTGTATGTGTGTGCATGTTTGTGTTTGTGGTATTTATGCTGTCTGACACTTTTAAAAGAATCCCAAGGTGACATTTCTTTGAACGTAGTTCACAAGGCTCTGCACCTTTCCCGTGTGTGTATGTGTGGAGGTGAGTGTTTGTGTGACGAGGGGTTATCTGAAAAGTCACGGCTGGTTGAGTTTGTCTTTTGTTCTCTGTACACCTCCAGCCAATTAAGAGACAAGACTGACAAACCTGCTCCTCCTCTTCCTCCTCCTCATCTACCCCTTCTTGCGTCCTCCTTTCTTTCCCTCCTCTTTGGTGTCTCCTCTTTATCCTCTCTTCCCTTCATCTTCCTTTTACCGTACTCTGCCGGGGTTGACTTTTCATATTGGGAATGACCTTCCAGTGATGTGAACTTTTTAACAACATCAAGCCCACTGCTGCAACAAAGTCACAAACCCAAAGGACAATTTTTTTTTCTCTCCACACTTTCACAGCCAAACCAAAATGCACTCTTTTGAGGTTGTAAATCCAAAAAAGATTTTCGCACATTTTGCAATGAGAATTTCATGACACCTAAAGCTGTTCACGGTGGCGGCCTCCAACATATCAGAAAAGATGTATTTGGAAGGATACAAGCTTTATTTATTATGTCATGGTGTTCTCAAACTGGACTCCAGTTGTGTGGAATTTACATAAACATAGAGAGAGGGAAGGGGACATTGAGATCACAGAATTTTCTGCTTGCATATGACATTTTGGCTTTGCTACAAAAGGCAACAACAAGAAGGCTGAGAAATCATTCAGAATGGCAGACAAAAGAGTGAAAGATAAATGAGCAAATGGGTAAGTGTGGAGGCGAGGGAAAGAGAGGTTGTCCTTTAGTCTTTGGTCCATTAAGGCTTTTCTAGCAGCACTGATTTTACTTTGTGAATGCTGCATCTTCCATTATTTTTTTCTCCATCGCCTAGAGATAGAAAAATGACAATTCTAAAGTGTTAGTCAGGGGATCTGCATTAGCAGCAGAGCAAAAGAAAATCTAAAAGCAAGATGGATGGGGAGGTTGAGGGAGGAAATAGATTTGTGAAATGATGCACCCTGGGAAAGAGACTTTGACAAAGAAGCATGGAGGAACAGTGAGAGGAAAGAGAGAAACTATATGGCAGGTAACTTTCATTTGCACTGGCTTTCCTCTGTTGTCGTGTAGTTACAGATGGTGTGTCACTGAGGTCATGGTTTTCAAATGAGCATCAATGAAATAATGAGATTTCCCCTTAAAAACACTTAACAATACAGGCGAAGGAGAAAAAAGAATAAGTACATATTTAATAGATACAGTACTTGTTGCATAATGTAATGTACATTTGTACATACATATACATATATTATAATCTAATTTGTGAACAAACCAATCACAGCATTGATTGGACTGAGTAGGGAAACAGTTTAAACATTCACAAAACTGATTTTCAATATCCAGAATGTTTGGAATGATTTCTGCATTTCATCCTCTCTTATTTTCCTGTGTCCGTGCAGAGCATGATAACAACTTCATAATCAAACTATTGTTTTAATTTAGTTCTGTTTTTGTCACATTTACTGTCACAAACAACAGGCCTCCAATCTGTTTTTTTGAAAGGTATTTCTTTAACATGCAAATGCCGTCATGTCGTGTTTTTGCTATGTGGTGATTGCGCACCATCATCTGTCTGTGTCTAAATCTGATTGTGTATGATTCATACCTTTGCCATTTCCCCTTCCTTCTATCGTCATCTGCAGGCAAGCAAAAGATCTGTCTGATCATTCTGAACCAGCCCTTGGATAAGGACTACCTACACATCCTCTGGAGTAAAGGTACAATATCTCACACATCACCAACACACATCAAACCAACCCCCATTCATACCACTTAGATCCCGTCTTCATTGGTTTGCGCTGAGCGTGTATTCCCCTGTTGTTGTTTTTTCTGCCCTCTCGCCTGTGTAGCCTCCACTGTGCAAAATCTTAATTGCTGCCATGTCATTGAAAATGCCCCCTCCCTGCCCTCTGCCCACATATTCTGTGAGATGCGTTTTAATGAAGCTAAAGTTGTTCATTTTTTGTTTTGTGCAGAAAATAATTTGCCTTTCTGTAAGGGTGCCTTTTTATTTTATTTTTTTAATAACTCGTGGCTGTGTGACCTGAACGATGATTATAATCCTGTTATGACCCTGGCTTAAAAGAAGCAACACGAAGGAAGAAAACAAAATTAGAAAAGCCAAATTTTAGGTTTGTTAAAGCCACTTGGAATCCAAAGTCATAACAGCCTTCTAACTATGCAATTAAGGGTTTTATGTACATAATAGTAAGCATCTGAAAAGTATTAGGAATTTGTTTCAATTATAGATGGTATAAAACATGGACGTTGTGTTGTAAAGCTCAGTGTGGTGGCTCTGGTCATCACCATCTTGGTAGTCCTACCTCCACTACCTCCTGGCTAATCTAAAAATAGGCAAAGATGTAGATTGTGGGTGGAGCTGAGGCGGGCTGAATGAAACCTGTGTGAGATCCCTCCTCACTCCTTGCTCCACACTTTTCAGAACACAAAATGAGAGCTTTACAACAACCTGCAAGATGACCAACAAGAACAACTCCTGGTTTAAGTGAGGATTGAGTAGCAAAGAAATAACAAATCGATTCCCCCAGATTCTGTGAGGTGGAGGACTGACCTTTTGTAGGTGGGTCAGCCGCTGTTAGGATAGGAGATGTTAGTTGATTGGGAGCTTCCTAATACAAAGAACACAAGACAAGTAAACAAAAACTATACTGGTCATAACAAACATAGATACGCAGACACAAATTATATTAAACTCTCAGTGCATGCACAGCCTTAATGATTTTGTTTCCCCACTTTTTTCACACGTTTAAATGGCATAACAATTTTTTTAATCAGACAACAGTGTAACCAAATTGATTTGATCCATTAGGTGCTATATTGTAACGTTCCATTCATTATTTTCTATAGGTCATTAGGTGTCATAGCACTCTCACCTAACTTTATTATAGACATTCAGTCCCATTGAAAGCATTCTTATAGCAATTGTAAGGTCTCATGGGAGTCAACAGGGATGGTACATGCATTCAGTAATCATTATCATTCAAGTGTGTATACATTTTCTATAAATAATTGGTTGGTAAATAATGTGAAGACAGGCAATGGCCACTCCACTTAACAGGGGAATGACAGTGTCAATATGGACAAACTCACTGGACCCCCTGCATTCACAGCGTCGGGGTTTCAATCATAACAAATTTATCTTCGCAGAAACTCAGACTCGCGGTCGCTCGCATCTGTGAGACCTCTTGCAGCCTTTCAGCATGAGAGGAAATGGCCTGGTTAGTGCAGGATATGGAAAGATAGGAAGTACTTAGGCAAGCACATTTGTGTCTCATTGCTGCACAGCCCTTTCTTATACATATAAAGTCAGAAAAGGACAGTTTGCTGCAAAAAAAAAAAAGGGCAGAGATTTTCAAGTGGGACATGGGGCTGCACATTCATATTCAAGCATGCAGTACTTGTTGCATTTATACAAGCTCACTGAATAGCTTCACTTGGCACTTTTAGAATAACAGTCATACCCAAGGGTTGTTTGCTGATTATTATGGAAGATGGGAAAACCTGTGTTCAGTCACTTTTACATCAACAAACAGCTGGTCCCAAGTTTGCTAGCAGTTTATGAACCAAGAACTAGCAACCACTTTTTTTTATATTCGGTAACTAGAGGATATAAAATTGATTTGATTTTCCTCTTGCTTCATGAATACTGAAGACCCTAAAAGACAAAGTGAAGTTCTGAAAATTCAAAAACATGCACAAAAGGCTCATCATTAAAAGAGGGAAAATAGGTTTTTGAGGGGAAGTAGAGCTCCAGACTCCCTGAGGTGTCGCTTATGAGATGCGTTGGTGCATAACGGTTGTGCTACTTGACTGTGATGTATTAAATATGCAAAGCTGACTTTGAGCCTTTAAACCAGACGGTGCCATTTCAACCTGTATGCTACAACGTTGATTTTCTTTTAAATCTGGTGAACTGATCAGAAATGGAGCCTAACTGAACAAAATAAGTTGAATAAAAACTGTGCCAAAGTTGTAAGGCATTTAGTTGTGTTTATCAATGACAGAGTAGAAAGAAAGTGGCCTGGAACATTGGTTCTCAACAGTTTTGAAGCTCAGACCATGAAACAACAACAACGAGGAACTGCAATCACACTAATTTATGAAAAATGTAATACACAGACTTGTGCTGCCAAAGAAGAAAGTTAGAAACAAAACAAGGTAACTTTAAAGGCAAATTTGTGCTTAAAACCACTTCAGATTAATCTTAAACAACACATCTTCAATGCTTTCATCAACTTAGCAAAAACCCAAGAGGCACCTGAGCTTTTTCCATCACACAGCAGTCACATGGTAAGACTCTTGATTTTCACCTTTTATTCAAGAGAACATGTTTATTGGCATTAAACAAAGCAATTTCCATCTGATAACACGCCGAGTTTGTCTGCTGCACCAAGATAAGAACGTAAAACCTTAAAATTGTATGTCCAAGGGGAAGAACACCTGAAATCTGCACAATGTTATCAAAAATCAAACTGCTTATTTTGTCATAAAATTGCTGTCATTTATGTGATTCACACACCCATTTATAATTTTTCAGTGCAAACAAAGTATAAATTGAAGACCATTTTTCAATATTCAGCTTAAATTGTCTGTTTGCTACGGGAATGGGGAGACATCCGACTGGATTTATACCCCGTTGATTACAACTGACCCTCAACGATATTTGGAGATTGATATTTTTGGTTTAATTTCCTTATTTTCAAATTCCAACTGTGACCAGACCAGCGTAAGTGTGGTTGTAAGATTTGGTCATACTCCAGAGACAAAATTTCACATAAATGCATTGTGTGGCTATTGCATATTATTTAACTCATTTTTGTTATCCCATTCAGTATATACCAGTAATACAGGAGCAAGAATTGTAAGGCATGCACCGCATCAAGTAAATCAAACAAACTGCATCCTTTATAGTGTGATGGACATAGTGATTGACAGTATGATGCGCTTGATAGTGTAATATGGCAGATTTAGGGATTTGCTCTCTCTTAGATGTGCCTACTCATAAAAAAAAAAGTTTCAGAGATTTTGAGTGCCACAGGCAATGCTGTGGTGTGAATGTCAGAAATTGGGAAGCTTTCTTGATCAGTTTTGCTGTTGGCAGCAGTGCACATGGGACTTGAAGAAGTTTTGACAGGATGATGATGGTGCATGAATGGCAGATCTCAGATCTCTCATAGCGTGATGGTAAACATGCTTGTAGCAAGTTTATCGCTCCTCACTTAAAATGCAATGTATTTTTAATGTTGTTTATGAGATGAGCTGATGTCAGTGTGCGCATGAGCGTGCTCTGGAGACTGTGTCACTCTCCAGATGGTTGCTCACCTGGAGGCTTCGTAGCTAGGTCTCCACCCTTACAGACACAGACATCTGCACACACAGGCACACACGCACGTGCCACTCTCAGGTCCTCTGATGTGCTGCCCCTGGGCCCCCCTCATCACCTGTGGGAGAGGTAGAGCAGCAGGGTGCAAAAGAGCGATGGAGGCTGGAAGAGAGCAAGGCTGATCAAAGAGAAACTCATTTACAGGTGCCGGGTGTGATGTTGTGAAGTGGGATCAAGCTGCTTATCTCACTCACGCACGCTCTCAGTCATCTAGTCAGTCACCCACTCACTTGTTCACTCAGTCAGTCACTCATTTACTTACTTACAGATCCCTCACTTACTCACCGTGTAACAACACAAACAAGCAAATCAATAAAGTAATCAGTGGCAACTCTCTACAAGACAAAAAATACAGGTAGGCTGTGTTTTCTTCAAGTGCTTTGTTTTGTAATTCCCTGATGTGGAGCAGCTTGCTGAATTTGAAGTTTATGAACATCACTCGTCAGAAAGTCGAGTATCAGCCTTGCAATCAGACTGGTTGGGTGATGTGGCTGCAGGGCACTGGTGTGCACATTCACACTTCCCGCACCTCCGCACCTCCGCATTTAAGCACACATGTTAAATGGAGTAAATAGGTCTGTGGAGCTATTAGCGATGATTGATGACAGAGATCAAAACAAGGCTGAAAAGCAATCCTTGTAAAGACTGTCAGTGGAAAGGGAAGGAGAATGAGTGGAAGAGCTGGCGAGATTGTGTGACCTAGAATTATAAAGAGAAGGATAGAGCACAAGAATAAAGAGTAACAGAGTGGAGCTAGAGAGGAAGAAAATGAGATGTTTGTGCAGGAAATCAATCAAATTTGAGGCAAGGTGTAGAGAGCAGGGTGGATCTGGAGACAGGGTGACAGATGGAGGGGAAGAGGTGGACTGATAGATGAAGGGAGGGTGTCGAGGCATCATAATAAGGATAATAATCTTTTCACTGCTCTCTGTGACCGTTTGCCCTCTCCTGTACTGTGGTAAAGCCCCAACCTGACAGGCATTAATCCTCACCGCTAACCTCATCAATACTGGCTTGCTATGGAATATACAGTACCCTGCAGCAATGTGTGTCTGTGTGTGTGTTTCTGCATCATTTCTACATTAAACTCAGCAGTGAAATAGATAATTAAAAACACACTGAAATGACAGGTTTAGTGCTGTGTTTGGAAGTGCTTTATCTCCTGCCCACCATATGTATCTATCATACAGCTGAGTGAGTGACAGGAGGAGTTGGTAGTGAAGCCTGCATGGAGGGATTATTATGGCTAGTTAATTTACAAGGTCATCTCCCCCGACTGCTTCTGCTGTCCCTCCGCTCAGCTCACATCATATCACCGTCAAGATTCATAAGGGCTGTATCTCTGTGTGTGGTTTTCTGCTGAGCTTGTTTGTTAAACTCATATGCTTTAAAGAGAAGGAGAAGATGGAGTTGGCTAGGCGGTTGCATTCACAATTGTGGCGTACTTTAAGCAGCCGGCAATCCATTGTTTCAGTGGGACAATGACAGTAATTGTATCTCCATTGCCTGTGGATTGAGTGCAGATGAAGCGATAATATTTCTCAAGTTCAGTTTACCCACTTTTGCCATTTACTGTGATGAAGACAAATTGAATGTTGAGAGATCTAGAAAAACAGACACTCCCACAGGCATTTGAGGAAGTTTCCGTTACAATAAAAACAAACTTTTAAATAAGTTTGACCTGTTTTGTGTAAATTTGGAGTCTTGGGAACAGCAGCCTTTAAAAGACAGAAGAAGATTTGACATGCAGACACAAAATTAAAACTACAAAATGTACATTGTACACTCACAGACATCAACAGGGAATAGCTGTGTCAGGGACATGAAATACAAACTTATGATTTAATGATAGTGCTAAGGATCAGTGTTATTACAGGTGCGTCCCTTTTTGCTAATTTTGTGCAGACACAAGTGAAATGCTATTCCACTGATGGTGGCATAGCATAGGAGTTTAGTAATGTTCTCATAAAGGTAGTGAACAGCTGTTAGCAAGTAAGCATGAATGTAAACAATGAATAAAATTTGCCTGTAACAGAGGAAATGCATTCAACACATTTGTTAGATCACACAGATACACACATGTATTTGGTGAGAAACACTTGATAGTTTGTTGATGAGAAAACTCCACAGAGCTTCTTTAACTCCTCTAAAGCACACAAACAATCTAACCAATCAATTATCAGCTGCTGAACAGAATCAAGCACATCTTGACTCATGTCATCTCATTATTAACGTAGTTTCTAGATGACAGTCTAGTAATAATCGCCTCACGCCTTAAATACATGGCCTTTTCTGTCACTGCGCATTTTCACTGAAGCTTAATAGAATAATATATTTTAATATATATATATAATCTAATATATTTGTAATTTCTTCTGATGTTAGCGGACAAGGTCAAGGCCACATCGTGAACCTGTAGAACGATATAGAATTGTAATAATAGATTAGCAGTGTAAAATAATGCTGAATCCTTGATTGATGTGTATTAAGTATGAAGGGACCTTTTGCTTATCAAATCATCATTGGCAAGGAGAAGTCTCCCATGATAAAAATGTGCCTTTTGTGGTTGATTGATGGGCAGTATATTAAACCACTGTCTGAATTAATGCGTAATGCAAAATTATGGATATAGGGCAAAAAATTAGGTCAGGAAATTCATATAATTGGAAATTATATAAATGTAAATAGATAATGTTGAAAGATTGTTATGACGTTGGCACTTGAAAGCCACACTGACATCAAACATCTCAGACTCGCTGGAGCTCTGTGTGTCTGTGTGTGTTTCAATGGCACGCCATGCAAACTGAGCAGAATAAAATGATTGACAGACAGAAGTAACTGTTCTGGAAACCTAAGTTTGAAAATTATTCAGTGTTTGTGTGTGTGTGTGTGTGTGTGTGTGTGTGCACGTGTGTGTGTGTGGATACTTATGCACAGATAATGACTGATAGCTTTACAGTCTGTCATCACCAGGCTTAAAGAAGACTCTCTCTGTTTTTCGAGAACTTGTCATTTGAAAAGTTTCTCAGCCTTTGTACTCTGTCAGAGATAATGAGTCATTTACATTCCAATCATTTCATGACATAAAACATCGACTGCAGGTGGTGAGGGTTATGAATAAAAACACTGCCTTCAGCGTCTTATTTACATCAGTGCAAATGCGCCTGCATTCTCTCACTTCTTAAGTGCTCAAGGTAAGGATAGATAGATTGAGAAGGATACCTCCATCTGTCAGAAAAAATGTTCACCCCCATTTCATCAAGTAGACTTAGACTAGTGTAGTGTGTGAGACTGCATGTGGATTTACAGAATGTTGGTGTGACGCTACGCTTTGTTGCATGCTAAGCATATTTTAGAGGTCATGGCGATAATAAGGTGTTGTAGAGAAGATGGTAAATCTGAAAAGAAAGTCAAAATATCTGCTGTGAAAAAGATTTCTTAGAATAATAAAAAAAAGGTAAATTGATTTGTAGGAGTATTGAATTGTATAGTATTGCATGTATTCAACTGTAAATTAAATCACCTGTGTGGGAGTGCCATAGATGTGCAGGTCCTTCAAACACGGGTTGGCCTCAAGGATATACAATGCGTTCTGCAACGGAACGCTTCTTGTAGATGGAGTTCTGACTTGTGAAGCAGTTGTCTGACGTAACACCCACACTTGTCTTGTACATTTCAGTTATTTCAGGGGAGGTGGTACGGTGTGTTTTTAGACTACATTATTTGTATTATGCTAATAAATGGAATATTTAGATACATTTCCAAGCATAAAAGTGCCGTAAAATAAAATGTATACTGGACTGGTGTCCGTTACCTGAGCATTGCTTTTCCTCCACTGTTTTGTGTAGATAGTCAGGGCTGCACTGCTGAGAGTTCAGCTGTTGTACACATGCCAAAGAAACATCAGTTTGTCACGGTCAATCGTGTTTTTCCTGCTTATGTTTGGCTTTGTGCACCTTGAACGTGTGGAAGTCGGAAGTTGGAAATTTCAGCAGGGAAACTCTGACCTCCAACTTCACCTGGAACACAGCATAAAGCTTTCATTCATCATTGAACGACTAAATTGAGTGCTATGAGATAGGATTTTGCAGCTTTGGACAGTTACCACATTTAGTTGTCCATATGGATTATTGGGAGTTATACAGTAGAAATACACTGTTCATGTAACAAAGTAATCTACCAGGAATTTGTGCTTGCTTGCAAACTTAACACTGGCCAGTGTAGAAAGTTGAAACTGGATGTGTTGTAGCTAAAGTTGAGCCAGGTTTAAATGTTTTGCTGGATGGCCCTATATTGTTTCTCCTATAGATGTTTGCATCTGGAACAATAGTCTCATTGAAACATATGAAGGGCCGCACTTTTGAGTCAGTGCTCATGTTAGTCTGAACCTGGCCTGTAATGTGGTTCAGCTTTGCCTGTGCTTGGGATGTCTTTTGTGAGTTTTCCCATTTTTTCCTTTGTCAATGTAATGCCAAAGAGCAGTATGTTCACACAGAGTTCTGACTGTTACACTTTTCCTACATACAGTAGGACAGCCACTGCCTGAAATGCATGATGCTATGAAGTCAGGCTGGTCTGAAGGCAACACAGGATCCAAACTAGTGGCAAAGTGAAATTTCATTTCATTTTGACTTGAAATACACTCTTCCCTCTGTTCACAGGGCTTGTATGCATGCACATGGCCACATGTACTAAACCAGATCCCATGTGAGATAGACAGCTGTGACTAAAGATGACTCTTTACACCATATCCTGTTGTTACTTTTTTTGCAACCAAACAAATGACAGGCACACAGGTGTGTGTGCATTCAGCGATGGGCTCGGGGAATGGACACAGTTGGAGAAAGAAAGCCAATGATACAGAAGAACATGTGCACATCAGTTGGTGCATCTCTTTTGTGCAGACTTAAAAGTTAGTTTGAAACAAGGTGAAAGTAGAAAAACTACATCTCATGCTTTGAAGTTTTTCCCCCGTGTGTACCACAACAGTTCCAAACAGGAAAGGGCTCCTAAAAAATAGGCTTCTTGTTCAATTTGAATAGAATAGAGGCCATGAAAGAGCATATATTTGCAAATAGTTTGCATCTCATTTAGTGCAACTTGAATTCCATTTTAAGAATTGCAAATAACCTCTTCATTTGTCTATTTTTAAGATCTGAAAAAATAAGTGCTCTTTTACTTTAAAGGCTCAAATAAAAAAAATAAAAAAATGTTTTAACCAAAATGCTTTACTTGTCAGTTTAGTTTGCTATTTGTTATGTTTTCTGTGGGAGAAGGATGTGCTTTTTAAAATAATATTAGTGTTTAAACTGCCCATTGTTTTTCTATAAATGTGTTATTTTGCACTCAGTGCTTTGAAAGTCAAATGTACTATAAAGCAGCAGAATCTGTACTTAATGTTTCATTAAATAAGGCCGTGAATTTCTTTGTTTGGTGTATTAAGCTGGCAGGCTACAGAAGCTGTAGGTGTACTCACAAAACCCTGGACATCCGCAGCACAAGGTAAAGAGAGAGAGCATACAGTATATTTATCAGACTAGTACTTGAAAGATGTCACATGCATAATAAGACTCCTACGCACAGAACACCTCAGTATACAAGGCCACATCTGAGAATAATTTGATTGAAAATCCTTGTGTAACGTGCACTCATGAATGGACGGTCACATTTCTTAATTCCTTGCTTAACAGTGTGTCAAGTCCAATGGCAAGTATTTGTATGTACCGTCATTCGTATGTATGCCACCCCTGTTGAACTGATCAAAAGAGGTATTTCATGTCTAGGATGAGGTTTTCTGAATGTGATACGTTTTGTTTGTTGACAATCAATGAAACTGATTCAAAGTGAATGTCCGAAGGTAAAATGGACACATCCGTCCTTTGCTCACCTCTGCATGAGTGTAAATTAGTTTATTGCGATTCTACACACCATTTATACCACTTGTTTTATGTACTTAACTCATTTTAAAAGTCATAAATGTGTCTTCAGTGAATATACCATTGCCTTCACATCTCTTTGTGTCTTTCTGTAGCTCTCGTGAAGGCATGTGCTGATGGAGCTGCCAATCACCTTTATAACATCACTGCTGGAGTCAGAGACAGGTGAGTTTGTCTTCTGTTCACGTTTGCACGAGTTATTTTGCACTTTCACTTTAATGTCTCATCCGTGCATGTAGCTCTGTGGTTCTGTTTGAGAGAAAGATGATAAAAGTAAAAAAAGTGGACAGCATTTATTTAATAGAATTGTGCACTCAACATCTCTGTGTTTGGTTGCATTTGCACAACTGTGTGTATTTTTTCAGGTGAGACCCTGTTTATGTATTAGCGTTGTGTGTGTCTCTGACAAAGCACTCTATGTGTGCATTCTGCCAGTGCATTTTTTGTGTATGGCTAATGGAGGACTGCTGTCGTGATAGAGATGGATCTGGGGTTCACTGTGTCCCCGAAGTGTTGAGGCTTTCACATTAACACCCGGAGTGTGAGCAAGACTGTGTATTTTGTCAAGGTGTGAATGTGATGTTATGTGTGTGTCTATGTTTGTCAGTCTATGTGAATGTTGTTGCAATTCTGTTTTCTTAACAGCCATTTTAAGTTGTAGATGTCTAAGGTGGAGACATTTTTTTGCAAAGTGATGTAATTTAGGTCCATTCACACTTTTTCACTGTGCAAACATATTCTAGTCTTTGAGGTTAGGACGTTTAAAGCAGAAATCTGAAACGTTAACGTTAATGCTAATATAGTATTAAACAGCATATATGTGGTTAACTGTGTGAATACACTAAAAACGCTACATTCAATATGGTATCAGACCCTTTGCATTATCATGTTTGTCCAGTTAAGCATGTCAAGTCAAGTAGCCAAAACCATTTATTGTAACACCACTGATTCAGGACATGGCATATTGATGTAGACTTTACTGGACTGGTCGACAATCACTGTAAAACTATCAAAAAATTATGATTTGATAAATATTGATTTTGAAATTAAGTACGTTAAGCTTGACCAAAAAGGATTTGATTTGTCAAAATCCTCACCTGGTTTAGTAACATAACAATTTGTTGATTTGTTGTTGTTGAAAATCTCAGCTGATCGAGACTCTAGACAAGAAAAGGTGGAATAATTTAATTGCACACTGTAGTGATGCTAGATGGGAATGAGGCTGCACAGGAGGAGGTTAGAGCTATGATTATCGCTAGGCTCAAGGTAATAGTATGCAAGCACTGAAAGTTACAGATTTTATTGGCAGTGAGAGAATGAAGGTCCTCACTAGTACAGAACTACAAACTTGTCTAAGACTATGAGCATGTGTTTACTTTTTTTATTTTCAAAATAAAACTAGTCTGTATCTCTGTCTCACAGAGTGAGTTTGAGCATGTTGGACCTGCTGGCTATTGTGTGTGTGTTGTTCATACTTTTGTCTATGTTTTTGTGGCACAGTAGATTCATCTTCTGACCCTCTAGTACGAGCTCTGCCAGCAGCCTGCATAGTGGAACTGACAGCCAGGCGTCCCTTTTAGTCTGACTGCTCCCAACACAAAGAGCATGTGTCCCGAAAAGTTAGACATTATAGGATAAGGTAGAGGGTGGAGGAGAAAATAAAGAGGAAGGGGAGGGAGAATTAAAGGGAATGCTTAGGCGATGGGTGGTGATGTGTAAATCAATCACCAGTAAGTTAAGACGTATTTAACCTAACATTACCATAACTAATGGACTACAGAGAGGGAGAGGAGGGGAGGAAGATGCTAGTAATCAATCAAAGCCCGAGTTTTATGAGCACTGGCAATACAGACAACAGCAGCACTGTGTAATCAAATAGAAGGCAGTAGAGGAGATGCAGGAAAAGAAAAACAAGTGAAAACATTAAACAATTAACAACAGACAGATTGTTTTATAAATATTACCAAGATAAAGATATAAAAGGTTGCTAAGCAGTGTGTCCTAGTTTCTGTTTATGTATGTGGGTGTATATCTTAAGACTCTTAGTGGGGTATTTTTTTCCACCCCCATTATCACAGTGAAAAACCTAAGTTCAGAATATCAAAACTGGACTATTTTGTTTGTCAGATACACGCAAAGCAGAATTTGCAGAGAGGTCCCACATCTAAACTGTAGCGTGTAAATCATGGCAAAATAAAACGCAATGAAAAAGCAATTACCTAATGAGGTGACGTGTATTTGTTCACGTCTGCCTACGAGCATGTATTTCCATCATAAAATAATAAGGATAATAAAGTTTCCGGTCAGCTTCTGCAGACTCCTACTCTGCCACAAGAACAGAGTGGGTGGACGGCCTCCCACAGTTAAAGAAAAGGTGCCATGTAATTTTCTGTCAAAACAACCTTAATGGCAGTCATTAGGGATGAAGAGAGTAGGGGGCACGTCAGGCTGGCTTCCTGCCTCTCATGATGAATCAAGTGATGATGATTTGACTTCACTCTATGGGGTGGTAGAAGATAAACATCTCATTTATACTCTCGCACAAATTCCAGATGGACCTTGAATCCATTTATTTTAAAAACCTTTTTTTTTTCTTTTGTGATTTAAGTTATTTCCCTCAGCTTGTGTGAAAGTAAGGTGGAAACATACATCATATTAATTTTCTATAATCATTTTTTTCTCTTATATTGCTATTTCTGTCATCTTTCTTTTTTTTTAACTGCAATGTATTCAGAGAACTCTGTTCTTTGATGATATGCATGCATTGATTATTTGTTTTTTTCCTGGTATTAAATCTAAAATACTTGGATGTTCTCCCATAATTCTGCCTATTGAAATGCTCACCAAAGATGCCCTTTCTCTCTATATTTGATCTGTATTTTACTTCGACCTTCTTTCTTATCTCATTGTTTCAAATATGTTACTTATGTATTACCACAAGAGAAGAAGCAGTATTCATCATTTCCATGCATTCTTATATACACACATACTGCACATTTAATTACAGGCTTGTTTTAAAGTTGCTAAACTGGCAGAATCAGACACTAATGACTCAGGAGAGAGCTGAGATTTAAACAAGAACTAATCAAAGATCCATATCCAGTTAGTGCTGGGACTTAGTACCAGTAGGGGATCAGGTGGTTGTGGGTCTTAACAAGGCAGTTGTGAATTTGGAAACTGTACTGATCACACACCAGGGCACTGTCTCTAAACAGTTGTAGACTGCAGCTGTTGCATACTATAGTTTGTGCTATTTAGATTATTAACAGTAAATGGTTTAGTTCTATCAACAGAAATCAGTCAAAGAAATGTATGTAGCTGATCTTATACATTTTAATTCCACCAGTGTAGCCGCTGGGCGACTGTCAACAATGTATAGCTTTTCACCTCACAAAATAAATTGCTAAATTATCATTATATAGCAAACTTGTACTAAAATTACTTTTGTGAGGGCTCAAGCTCTTTTGTCAGAGCCGAGACCCCCTGGTTCTCCCGTGAATGTAGCACTACATTTTCTCCATTTCTTAATGAAAATTCCATTTTGTCTAATTTGTGCACCTAATCAAATCCTCTGAGAGCATAAAAAGTCAAGAGATGGATGAAGAGGAAGGCGAACACAGCCAAACGTAGGAGGAGGTAGTTGTACACAAGCAGAGTTTATAAAATTTGCGGCAGTGTGTGGATCCATGTGTGTGTGGAGTCGGCGGACGACGCACACTATGAATATGAATAAGAGGTTTTCACAGCATAGTCATAGTCAGCACTGTATACATATTTTGGTTGGGAAAAGAGTCAGTCTCAGCAAATTAAGTTGTCAAGAGTGAGACTACTTATTTTATAAGACTTAATGTCAAAGAGATATCTCAAACAGTTTCACGTTGTATACAGTTTCACGCTGTCATTCCATGTTTTCCATATTCTCTGTGCTCACCACACAGGCCTACCTCTATGTGTAAGGATTACAGTATTTTAATTATGGCAGTATCTCTTGTGGTCAGGACCCTGAGTTGACTTGATGTGCAAATTGTTTCTAAGGCTGATGTTTGTGCGTAATATTTTTTAATAACACCATAATTTGGTTTGAAATATATCATAATTATATGGTCCATTTGAAGCTCCCTTTTAAATATACTGTAATCAAAGCTGCACAGCTTGGGAACTGTTTAACTGCTGGGGTATCGAGTATTGTGTGATGTAAAATCAGGGTCACAAGCCAACAGTTAAGACGGTTACACTGCATATTAAACTGGGCAGGGGGTTTAAGGGAGTCATGGACCAGCTGATGACTAGTAACTAATGACTCCTTCCTCCTAATTGCTTTCAGTGCTGTTAGAAAGTTTTTAATTTCACCGACAACAGAAATCAAAACAAGATGCTAAGTCATATTACAATAGAACCTTGTTTGATTAATTGTTTTATTATTATTATTATATTACTTTTGTTGTAGATGGGTATAATTTGTTTAATATTTAATGTTTCCGCAGTAGGTCAGTAGCTGTTCTTAATCTACAGTAATTCACCTATATTAACAATTTTATTTTGTTGTATATTATCACATCATCAACCAAGACTAAGTTTTTTTCTTACTACACTACACACTGCCAGAGAAGTTTTTTTTCTGTGTTTTTTGCTCTGTGTTAGAAGTTGATAAGTTGATGAGCATGGGGAACTAGGCCTTATATTTTAACACGAGGGCTTTGCATAACTTATGTTGTGCTGTCATTAGTTTTTGTCAGGCTTATTGTCTCAGAATTGTAATAATTAAAATTCCAATTTACCTCCCTCTCTCTCCCGTACACCTAGTAGCCCTAAGAGTAATTCTGAGAGTTAATAATGTCTGGTTATTAGTCTGACAGCCTGCAGGCATCAAGCTGATTAACTTTTGGATTTGGACACTGTTGGACCACAAATCACTTTGCTGTTTTATGAACAAATCAAGGTACAACAGGTACACACGTGCATTCACAATTAGACACGATCATAAATCCAACCAGCAAACTTGTGTTTTATTTCTTTCAATACAGATGAACATGATCATGATAGAGACGCATGTACATCAGCATGCAACCAAGCTCACACTCATGTGCCTTGAGGTCTTACTAATTAGAATCTTTGTTGCAGTGGGATGATAAGATCTCCGTTATCACTGATTGGTTGTTTTTCTTGCCCACCTTTGCAGCACTGCTTTATTATGAAACCAGACACATATAAACCACATACAGCTGACATTTACAAGCTAACAACTCACATCTACAAACCCTGATACATAAACAAACACAGCCAGAATAAACAGAGAGCTATCTGTCTCTCTCTGACAGGAATGTTCTACTCAGTAGTGGCTGGTAGATTTTTTTGGCTGTTTCCGCTGATATCTGCAACAGACCTTGTTAATTCCTGCACCATGGGAATACGGGTTGCCTCCAAACACAGTCGTATTTGGATGAGTGAAATACATCAGGAAATTTATATTCAGAATGCAAAGCCTGCACGCACATATATTCCCAAACCTCCTGTCCAGTTTAATTTTCCATTGTAATCCTCTTAATTGCCTGTATTAACATGGTATTTCTGCCAAGTTTACGCCATTAACAACTAATATTCTGTATTACTTCATTTTGCGATTATTGTGCCTGTTCAATCCCAGGTTGTGTGTGAGTCAAAAACCATTGAGAAAACATTGCTAGGTTAATTCATTTTTATGCCAACAAATCGCATTTGGATTTTTTTTCTTCTTTTCATAATCAGTTATACAAATAATGTCCATGTGCAGTGGCAAATAACAAGCTTTCATATCCAGCAGTCCAGGTTCATTTCCATTCTCCAACAGATGCATTCCTGTATTCCTATTAAGATACTTTAACGCCGTCAACTGTCAACATTGATACATTCTATATTCTCAAGGCCTTTCAGCTTTTGTTAAAACAACGTAAGGTTTGCTTTCTATGTTTTCTATCATTTAAAATGGCTGGAATTTTAATGAATTCATTGGATAGACAGGACATAAAATCTATGAGAAAATATTTTTTTCATCCATTTGATCGTCATAAATATGCATATATTTTTAACCGGAAACAGTTTGACATGTGTACACTTTATAATATTTGTCTATATTATCAGAATTTGGTTATCAGTATAGTTTAAGTGACTGTTTACAGTTATTAACATGCTATTTCAAACCCTTTCATGTACTCAATCACACAAGTCAGCGCTGTTTTTACTTGGCTTTGTCCTCAAAATCATACCAGTAGTTCACAAGTAAATCAATTCCTAAAATATATACATGGATTATTTGCACCACCTTATTTCACCGTTTGCTCTTACTGTGTACTGCATTGATTGAGCGCATGTTTTTGAAACATCAATTTGCTCTGTGACCTGTAGTAATCAAACCAATACTCTAATGGGGAATGTAGTCACTCAGTGTAATTGAACAGGTCAATATCCGATAAACACCAGGTACATCATGCTGTGTTTGGTTCTTGACTTTATTTTGAAGTGCGTATCAGACTTGCTTGTGTATGCTGCCGCTTATATGTGTCTGTTTTCACATCAATCTATGTATCTCTGCAGTCTGCTGTGTGTGTGTCTGTGTGTGTGTGTGAGTAAAAGGGGCAGCGCCAGTGCCACAGAGAATCACCCTGTCAGTCTCCATGTCTCTTCGTCTTCCCCCGGCAGCGTCACTCCTTTCCCTCGCTGCACAGATCAAAGAGCTGACACATGCCCCGATGTCCTCTCTCCCCTCCTGTCTTCTATCTCTGCCTCACACTCTCTGTGTCTCTGTCTTTCTTGGAATCGTAACCCTCTCCTTCTGTCACTCATCCTCTTTTTCTGTCCTTACATCCAGCTTTCTCCCCGACTATATCAGCGGGGATTTTGATTCCATTACTGCCGAGGTCAAAGCTTTCTATTCAGACAAGGTGAGTGGAACACAGCTGGCACACACTCTTAGAGCTACAGGTGTACACACAAAGATACACATGAATAAAAAGCAATAGGACTTTTGGCAAACGTCATTTGAAAGTTTGACTAAAGAACTCCATGCTGTCTTCTGAAACTGGACCCCTTAACCACTTTCACATATAGGCAACTTGAATGAGAAACTGACAACATGGAGGCATTTGAGGCATGATCTTCCCATCTAGGGCAAAATGCCACCTAACAAATACTTAATGGAACACTTGCAGAATAGTGTTTGACAGCAGTTGGACATGAGTTTAAATGTACTGAATCATGATTTTGTTGTAATGTACTGCTACCTTAAGCTCACAATTACAAGTCAAACATGTAGTTGCTGGTGGTTGAGTTTAGCTGCATGTTGAGAAGACATAGAAAAGAAGTACCCACATGCTATTTCTTCTAAATCATTCCTAGTTTGTTCCCTTTGATTTATCTTAAGGGAATAAAAGACAAATCAGTCAGAGCAGTGGATATATGCGACAGTTAAAAGAGGGTTAGTTGATAACATTTTGTGGGCTTCTGTGTCCAGATGATTAATTCCAATGTCGTGACACACATATGTCTGATCCTAAATACAGATACGTTCTCACAAAGTCACCCTTACACTGCCACTGCATTCAGTTAACTAAACCTCACCTCAACAATTTAACATGATATTAACCTTCAACTGAGCATAACCAAGGTTATGCTGCCTAAGTGGATAAGTAATTATACAAAGTTGACTATGGTTAAACAGCTTTTATGCTTAAGACCCTGCAGGAGTTCCACCTGCAGTGAGAAGAACATATTCATTGAATCATCAAAGTGGATACAACTGTGCAGTCTGTCATGGATTTAACTATCAGTGTACTCAAGATGCAGTTAAACCTAGTCATGAAAAAACACATTTGAAGGTGGTCAAAGTCACATTTTACAGTTCACTTCCTGTTCATGCAGAAACAGGCAAACCTAATCCCTTTTTTATTTAACAAATTCTAACATCAAATTTCTGTTACTTCTTTTTTATGAATTATTTTACCCTTTCAGGCCTCAAATTATTCAAATGAATCAAATGATGTGAGAAGGGAAAACCACTCTTCCGTTGATGTGCTCCAAGTTGCCAGGAGATATTTCTTCATTTTAATGGATCACTTTTTTAAAAAAAGGTGATTGTGACCAAAGTAGACTGTAAAGTAAAAGTACTTTATACAAAATGTGGACCTGTAGATGGGTAACTGACTAGTGTCAGTTATAAAAGACACATTACATTGGGATATTACCTGAGAAAGTGATATGAACAGCCATCTGCATTTTTGGAAAGATACTGTGTTTGCTTGAAGTACATTTTAACATAAAGTGTCAATGTATTCTACCATACCTATATATAAACATAGTCCAGGCACAACGTGGTGCATCTCTAGAGTCCTCTGATGACATCAATGTCATAGTCCTTCCTCCCTGTGCAAGACACTTGTTCATGTGGGCATATTTAGACCAAACTACACAAGGTCATAAGCATAAAATGCAAATTATTCTATGAAATGGACCTTGCCGTGTTTATAACAAGCAAAATGTCAAACCAGAACACTTGAGAGATGAAGCCTGATTCAGTAAATAATAAACACAGGGTGAGGTGTCACATAAACATAGACACACCTTAGACGAAAGAAAATGCAGTGATGTGTGTGATCAGAGCCCCACCAGTACACACAGTTTGAAATGCAGATCCAACACGTCCTCATGCACACGCACAACCACACACACATGATCAGACACACTCGCGCACAGAGATATGGGTTGCCTTCAGCGTCAAAACTCTCCTTTTTCCCTCTCACCCTTTCCCCCGCTCTCTGTAGCTGTCTGTAATATTAGTTTTTTTTTTCATAAATATCACACAGGTTGCCTAAAAAAAATGAGCAATACCTTTTTCTCCATGAAAGAGAACAGACTTTTATGGTAATACTTTAGGAGCAGAACAATAGGAAAGTTTGAGGCGTTCCCTCAGAGATTTGTCGGAAACGGTGAATAATTCTGCATAAATGGAAGGGAGAGAACAGAAAAGCATCCACAAGGGAGGGAGAGAGACAAGGGGAGGCAGGGATGGAGGGATGAGGGAAGAGAAGAGGACGGGAGGGGAGGGAGAATGGATGAGATCAAACAGAGCACAGCGAACAAGCTTGTGTGAACTCTACACACGCATAGTGCAGCTGTGTGTGTGTGTGTTTGTGATAGGGAAGTTAGTGTGTTTTGGGAGGAATGTGACAGTCTGTGGATAGAGAAGGAGACAGGGAGAGAAGGCCAGAGCATGGTTGTTTACCTGGATGCTGTGGTTTAGGGCCACTGACTGGAGCCTCTACATTATTCAGCAACACAGCCCACAGACAGCCAGACAAGACTAAAACACTGATTTATACCTCTCTCCATCTCCCTATCTCTCTCGTTTTTTCCCTTCGCTGTTATCCCCTTATCCCTTATCTCTGCCTGGGTTTTTGTTTTTGCTATCTGCCTGTGTGTACTTCTATCTGATTATGTTTTGTTGCCCGTGTGTATGCTTCCATTTTTCTTTGTGCGCAGGGGTGCAAGCTGATAGAAACAGCCGACCAGGATCTAACAGACTTCACCAAGTGTCTTGCAATCATGGTGGAGGAAATTCAGAGACGGCAGTTACAGGTAAACATCCACTGCATACCACACTCTCACACTGACAGTCTGACATTTTTATTGTAAAAAGGAATAGTTTGACACTTTGGTATTTGCTTTCTTTGCAGAGTTGGATATGAAGATCGATATTACTTGCGTTTCTGCCTGATACATATGAAGCTATAGCCAGGGCGGTTTAGCTTAGCACATAGCAAGACTGGAAGCAGCTAAAGAATCGATTAACCTCACTAATCAATTCATTATATACTGTTTGTTTGATGTGCTATGCTACTGTACTTATATAGTACCTTTCTAGTCTTCCAACCACTCAAAAAATTTCTACATAACATATCTCATTCACCCATTCTCACACTGATGGCATTGTCTGTCATGCAAGGAGTTAACCATTCATACACAGCAGCCTTTGGGAGCCTTCGACATGCAGACTGGAGGAGGCGGGGATCGAACCGCCGATCATCTGATTAGTGAACAACCCGGTCTACCTCCTGAGCCACAGCCACCCCAATGTGCCAGACTATTTGTTGGCCTGGTAGCACAGACTTTCATGACACATTGGTGTCAAAAAATGGTACTGATATTATCATTAAAAGGACTAGCAGTAGTTCTAGCACTGGGTAAAATAAATAAAGCTCTCCTCTCCCTCGGCCTCTGAGAGTTCATTGCCCTTAAGCAAGGCATTCGTTCCTCGGGTACTTAAGACGAGCTGTTCAGAGGTCAATAATGTTGGACTGTAGTTGACTGCGGGCAGATCCGATGTGTGAATGTGTGTGGGTGTATGAATATGAAATGGCACGCTGCTGGAAAAGAACATGCATGCTCACTCAACATTCCCCCAAAGAAATAAGTGTATCATTGGAATTACATCAGCCACATTTACACCTACACATAAAATGCAAAGTGTAATTGTGGTTTGCCCCGATTCAAAATGAAATATTTTACTTTTGGTATGATCTTTGTCATTGTGTAAAGCATTTCCTAACAACCTGATATCCAAAACTCCAAAATAAGCTGCCAGACAGAGCGAAGCCTCGTGCCCAGCCAGCTGCTACAGAGCCAGACACGCAGTGATCTGATCCAGAGATTGAATCCATTTCCATTCTGACTCACAAAATGTCTGCTGAATTGCAGACAATGTAGGTCACATGGGGAAAAATATTATATATAATATCATATTATTATAGAATACATCTCTAATTCCTGGAATTTAAAAAAAAGAACAAAAAAAGAGTAATATCATGGGAAAAGGTCTTGTCTATCAGTTTATCTATATATGTGTGTTTCAATAGATCGATCTATCATTTTCCTGTTTCGCTCTTTCTCCATCTCTCTATTTTCTCTATTATTAGTCTTTTTTTTAGCAGCACTCCGAGTGTTGCTCCAATCACTGCCGAGTGCCCTAATCACTTCACATCTCTAAGCTGATGAAACTCCGTGGAGAAGACGCTTGCAGACACACAAAAATACACTTAATCTAATAGTTTTCACCCATGTTGCCACATTGTGCCTATTCACTTTGTTTTTTTGGTGCCTGGCTTTAAGAGAAGATATACTTTTGTCCTTCCCTTCCATGTGCCTGCTTTTTTCCAGGCCTGGCCAATATTTACTCTGCCTTTGAACTGGTGCTGACTGTTTGTCCGTCTATCTGCCTGCGAGAGATAGGAGCCCGGCAATCAGTTTTTGACGTTCTATAAGAGTCGCTGATGATGACTTTCCCTGTTTGTTTACCAGGATTTTTCTGCTTTTCTTTACCGACTGACTTGTATTTGAACTTTTGTTCCGTTCGACGCTTTGCAAATAGGAGACGCTTATAGAAAAGCAGAACTTTTCTAATGATTTAATATCATGCCTTGTCATTTTCTCTTTTGCTCACCTTCACTAATTTACATCCACTTAGGCTGTTTAAATGAATTAAATACACAGATGAAATAATAACAGGGTGATTTGCAGATTACCGAGCTTTGTGCTTCTGTTTGGGCTGTTTAAGATTCAACATATTAGCCCCTGAATGTTTTCCTCCACGCAGCTTAGCGCTCGATTTAGAGAATTTATCTCATATTATGTTGGGTGAAATCCCAAAGAATGGTATCAGAGGATTATGGTGGGTGGATGAGTATGTGTTTGCTTGCGTGCATACATATATTTATATATGTGTGTGCATTTGTGTGTTTACATCACAGCAGGAGAGCGTTTGAAAGTGTTTCTGTGTGTGTGCCTGTGCTCTCTATATCGTGCATATGTTTATGAAGTGCTAGTGTGTGTGTGTGTGTGTGTGAGTATTCAGTACCTGTTTACATCTGGTTGTGTATGTACTTGCTGAAATGTGTGCTTGTCTGTTTATCATCTCACAGTTCTGTCCTAGTTAACTTCTCTCTCCTTGCTTCGCTCTTGCGAGCATAAGCAGCATACTGTTTTCATTTTCTTCTGTCTTCCTCTGGTTATCTGTTCATCATCCCCAATAAATGGATGTGAGTTTTTTGTGTTGATCTCGGAGCCAGAGTCGCTTGCTGGGGCTCCCCCAGCCAATCAGGAGAGAATATGGCCGGATCTGTTGAGCCTGCTTGTTGAATTTTATTCATTCAGTCGTGAGATTCTCCTTGCCCTGCTTGTTTTTTGTTTTAAGTAAACAAACATGAAACGGGAACAAATAAAAATTCAGACTGTTATAGAGAGTTTGATATGCATAGCGGACACAACAGAAGTGTGATGAGAAGCAGAAGATTGAGCAAGTTACTGTGTCATTGGACACCGAAACTCAATGCAGTTTTTTTTTTTTTTTTCTCTCTCTCTCATGGTTCCTCTCTTTGCGCATTCTTTACTTTCTTTTAGCTTTTCTGTCCTCTGGAACTGACTGATGCTCTTTACTGATACTGTTCACTGTTGGTTTGATCTTTTTCCTCCTCTGGTAGCAGCTTTGGCCTTGTCAGGTCAAAAAAATAGTTTTTTTAGTAAGCAATAACAAATGGAGAAGGACATCAGAGGTGAACCTGGAAGATGGTTTGATAGATGGACAAAAGGGCCAAGCCTAATAAGGATAAGAGACCCTGCTTCCATAATGAATTTGGCAATTTGTCTTTTTTTCTTTCAATTTTGAAAAGCTTTCATGAAAATGGCAATTCTTTGTGCCATAGATCTCCATTGTTAAATAACTAAACTAAAATCAGTATTAGTGAGCCATGCAGATACACTGGGTGACACTGTCCTGGTGTCTAGGGCAACACGTGTACTCAAACAGAAACCTGCATACATTGTCATCAAACGATAGCCGATGTACCGGGTCTACATTGTTGTGGAGTGTGATCTTTGGCTGAAAATGGTCCCAACAAATGCACAGATTAGTCCTGATTCCCATTAAGGAAAAAGAGAGCATGATATTTGTGACCTGCTTTTAAAGATTTATATATTTTGTAGAAGTGAACAAGCTTCAGGCTGAGAGCCACAGACAGCACAGGAGTCGATTTTGTCTTAGTGGTTCTGGTCTTTTTATGGGATTTGTTGACACCGAGTAGAAGAAGTAGACGATAGCACCGGCGATAGAAAGATGTGTTTGTTCCCATCTGTCTCATAGCTGGAGTTTTCTGTGTAAGTTATTGCAGTGAGTTTCAAATTTGTTTATTATTTTCTAATTTGTATTAAATCAAAGGAAAGTATTTGACTGCAAGAATTTAATTTTTCTTTCTCCTTTATAACCTCGCTCTCTCTCTTGCAGAGGGGAGTTTGTTTGCTAAGTGTTGTTGTATACAGTTCAGGCATTGCCTCTGCGTGTGGGGGCGTCAACCAGATGTTGAAATAACCCTCGAACTCAGCATTTGGTTTTGTTTTAACTCCTTCGCCTGAGACAGGAAGTTAGTCACGATACGTTCAGTTCGGTAAATAGTCTGTTCCCGTGATTTACTGTAAGGAGCCACTGTACAAATTTGAGCTCTAGGGGTTGAATATATTGACCTAATGGCAGGTTTTTAAGAGGTAAAGAGAAAATGAAAATGCATTTTAGAGTGGCTAAGTGACACTGCAGGAGTTTCCTGGGCTGTAATTTATTAAATGGGTTAATGCACGCACATGCACTTACACAGAAAAAAAAACTCACAACTCTGTTATAGCAAATGAATCTAGCCAATATGATCCGGCTTGTTTGTGCATTATTGGCTGCTACTGTGTATTCCCTCTAGTTTAGATGCAGCCCAAGCAATAACAGTCAATATCAACAATGGTAATAGAAAATAATTTAACCTGTTACATTCTGTTTGTTATGTTTTATTTGCGGTACGTGGCTGAAGTGAAAACACTAAAGTGAAGTGTGATTGACAGTATTTGGTTCATTTTCTGTGCTAGTCAGTCAGTCGTCACCCTCTGACAGCACCTCTGCCCTCTAGACTGTTGGGTTTTAAGGCTGTCAGCGCGGGTGCTTGACTGCTCAGGGACTTTGTATAAGGATATAACTGCTGAGAGCTGTAAATATTGTACTTAAGTGAACTTCTGACTCAAAGTTAAGAACCTTATGTTAGCTCTGAGGTTGCAGGAAATGGTATTAGTTTAGGTAATCCACTTAGCTCACTTGATTTGCTGTTAAATGACATTTGCAGTGGCCTAAATTAATTCTTTGATCTACCTGATTGTTTATTCCTCCTCCATCTCAGTTCTCTCTCAGAGCTCTGCATCCTTGCTGTTTCTTTCCTGCCCTTAATTATCCCAATGGTATTTACTATTGTACGTCATAGTTTTTTTTGTTTTTTGTTTCGTATGATAAAATGATATTCCGTATTTCTGTTATCGTCATCAAATCCTATAAAAAGACCATAATCCAGTAATACATTAGTGCGTTTCTCATTACATTCTGACTTTATAGTACGGTAATGACATAGTGTGGCTCACTATGTTAATAGTTTATAGACAACAATGTACCTCTATGGCGCAGAGAATTAAGACATATCAGGTTTTGACTACACAAACAACACTTAGTAGGATCAGTTCATCATCAGTTTCGGCTTTTTACAGGATTAGTTAGCAGGATGCCTTAAAGGTCCAGTGTGTAAGATTTAGGGTGCTCTACTTTCACAATATGGGAGAAATGGAGTATAATATGATAATCCTAAATGTTTTATCAGATGCTACAAGATGCTGCGAATCCTCTTCTATAGGTTCTGCTGTGTTAAACTGCCATGTTTCTGCTGTAGCCCAGAATTGACAAACCAAACACTGGCTCTAGACAGGACCTTTCGTGGTTTTTCAAATGTTAGTTTCTTCTTCACCACTGGATCAGGAGGGTGGGTGGAGAGGACTACATTCTGCAACTTCACCACTAAATTCTACACACTGATACTTTTAAAAACTATAGATTTTATTGTGGTTTGATGAAAATAACAAAGCTCTTAACCTGCTTATTTACTCATATCTGCAAAACATTTCATCCAATTCTCACCAGATCTGACGTGTAAAATGTTTGTGTTTTGATATGTCACAATCCTCTCCTATAATTAGCTGCCTTCGAGTTGATTGATTCTTTGAGTTGCAGTTTATTTTACACACCTTCTTAGAGAAAAAACAGGTCATGGCATTTCATGCACAGATATCTCTAGAAACACATTAAATTGAAGTTGTCATGGGTCTGACTTGAACTTTTATGCAGTTCAACTAAAATCCTGGGTTGGTATAAGCAAATGAGCACAAATGTCTGTCAAAATCCGTATTATTTGCATGTATACATGTTTCTCTTGAAAAGCCTCAAATAAAATCTATAACATAATAATTATTAAATGCAGATAAACCCTTTTTGTTTGTTTTTCTGCAGACAGTTCTGTCATTTGACACTTGAAACGACAGCATCCTGTCAGAGAACCTGCTTGGTATATGAAGCCAAGGCTGTTGTTTTTATTGTCTGATTAAATTCTGTTTGTCTTTCCAGGTGGATGCGATAGTGACACTGGGCGGTCTGGCTGGTAGGCTTGACCAGACCATGGCATGTATTGAGACGCTTCACCATGCTATGTCCATGACACAACTCCCCCTATTGATCATACAGGGGACTAGTCTGGCATACCTACTCAGACCTGTAAGTGCATTCTAAACACACAGCACTTAGCCTTCACGTGCATGCATCGACAGGCCACTGTGCAATGATTCTGTCCTATCTGTTGTTTCACAGTTCATTTTCTAAAATGTCAGCTGGTCATTTTTTTCACAGGTGTAGTGAAATGCAAACTAAAAAAGTGAGGTTGTAACCTCATAAACTGGCTGCTGCGTCACTTTTTCATTCACTCTTCATAAAGCTAAAGGTGGATTTATTATGGCTGTATCTGTATTTGAAGTCTCATATAAAAGCTACACACACAGGCTGCTCTCCTGCTCTAACATCCCCATTCAGCCACCCCTCTCCCAGTCTGTGTCTTAATTTTCTGTTCTCACTCAAAAATGTTTTTTTCCCTTGCTCTGCTCCCACCTTGATTGGAGTGTTGAACACTTGTTTCTTTGTTAAGTAATCACTTCAAGAACCCCCGCTACACACTTACACACACACAAACAGACTTCTCTGCTCTTTTGGTGCCCCAATTTGCTGTTGTGCATAAGAGGAAGAGTCTCTTTTGATGCTCCCAAATTGTTTTTCCCCTCAATGCCAGCCACTTTCTCATGCTCCTCGGTTGATTGAGTTCACAAGAGGGCCAGCAACTACCATCTGGGACACACACTACTCTTTTTATCCCTCCTCTTTTTTTTTTCCTCGTGTTGTTTATTTGCAAAATCGTCAGGACAAACAACTAACAGTCACACTTCCTGATGACACCTTGTACAGTAATACGTTAAGTAAACCTTTCTCTCATGCGCTCCCTCCCTACTTCTTGTCATTATTCCAAAGGCGCGTTGTCATTTGCTGCTTCATACCTCGACACCTCCAATTAATCTTACTTCAGTGAGGGTAAATTAAGCTCGTTTGTCAACGCAGCTCCAATTCGCTCGCGACTGATGAACGCAGACGCCTGTACATGAAGGTGAACGCAACCTTCGAAAGACCCAGTGCTATTTGTTCAAGTTACATCTGTAATTGAAGTGTTTACAACTTTTGCCAAATATCCTCACCGCCTGTATTCCATGCAATCAAGGCTTTGTTACGTGCTTAGCTTCAGGATTTGGTAGCGCAATCAATACGTACAGTTCATGTTCAGTACACAGTCTAACACACACAAAAAAAATTAGACATAAATTATCGGTTATGTCTATTTTGCAGATTTGACAAGTGGAGAGTCTGTCACCTGAAAATATAGCTTTTATGGCCTTGGAACTCTCATTAAATGTTCACATTTTAGAAAACTAATGAGATATGCTTCTTCATTCCAGACTAAATCAGTGCAGGTCTGTGTAACAGATATGCTCTGATTTAATCAGGATTGTGCCTGTTTGTTTTAGCTGTTGTTTCCCAGATGAGGTGTCAAAGTGTTATTATGCTATCTATGGGAAAAATGCAGAAACCGTGTGTTTTCTATAGTTGCCTCAGGGCATTGCATAATTCTCATATCTTTTATTAAATTACGGTTAGGGACACTGCAAAGGCTTCAGGCTTGAGTCCCTACATGACAAAAGAGATGTTTTAATCAGTTGAGGTCTCAAGGTGATGTTAAATTTACTCATTTGGATCTCAGGAAAAAAAGAAAAAGGTTGCACTGAGTTCATCTGTTATGTTATTTTCCGCATGTTGCCTGCTCTACTCGGTCTCACTCGGAGGGCCAAGCAGAGCCACATTCACTCAAGTTCGTATCCCAGCACCTGAAGATACTTGAACCAGTCTGCTCTCTGTTGTGGAACAGGAAATTCACAGTGCTTTGTCAGCCCAATTCCTGCCATAAATCATTCTATAAGTGCACACGCTCTAGGTCAAATGTACAAGCTTGTTTTCCTGATGCCCTTTTGAGGAGTGAAACTTGTCAGTACACGAGCTGATTTAAATGATTAAGTGTGAGAGCTGAGGTATGTTAAGTCACAACTTCTGCTGTGCTGGAGCAAGTTAGCAATGATGTGGCATTCAAATATGAAATAAATATAGACATGAGATAAAGAACTGACCTCGGATGGTCTGCTCCACATAGAAACCCCAATGACATGCACAAAAATATCTCAACAGAGAGGACTTTTACAGACTGGCAACTGATAATAATGACCTTTAGATAATGATTTAAATCCAAATTACTTATTGATGTAACATTGTAGGAAAACTCAACATTTGTTTATAGGGTTACATAATTATGTCACTGGCTATTTTAAATCTCTCTCACTAAGTCTTTTAAACTAAGATGATCAACATGGAAAACATTACATCTATTTCAGCATCAGTGTGTTAGCATTGTCACTATGAGCATGTTACCATGCTGATGAAGGCACCTCGGTGCTTAAGCACAGCCTAACAAAGCCAGTAGCTCTTGTTTTCTTTTTCCTATTTCTCTGTTATTGCTCTGCACTTAAGCCTGTTTGTATGTCACACCACCTACAAACTTATTCAGTTTGATTGGTAGCATTAATAAAGTCAAAGACAGACAGCCTTTGTCTTTATTGATCCAGTTTTAAAACGCCCAGTATAGGGATCTGTCGCATCAAAACAATAATGAAAGACATAATTTGATGCCCTCGTAAAGTAGCGTGGGATCATGGGAGTTGTTGTCTTCATTGTTAAACAACCACCATCTGATGTGACACAGTCAGAAATCATTTTCAACAATAAGATATTAAAATATCATTTACATTACACTGCAGTTACTGGCTGCCTCCCTCACTCTCTGATGTATCCTGTGTTTCACTATAATTTCTAACAACTAGAGGATGGGGATACGCTCTCATTGTCAGGCGACCAAATGAAACTATTACCATGAATAAGCTAGCTAAGCAAGCTAAATATATAACATAGAGTAGGTCTAGTCATTTGTAGACATTTTAATGGACATGTTGTAATCTTAACTCAAAGGAAGTATGACAAAATTAAAACTGTTGTACATTGTACACATAGTTTACTGTGTCCCATACTAATGTAGATTTAATTAGATTCAAAACACTGCATCTGATGTGCCCACTATTCACTTGGCAACTTTTAAAAAATGAAACTTTCCCCACAGAGTTTAATCTTCATCCCTCCTCATCTCCAAACCTGATCTAAAATGTTGGTAACACTGTTAACAGCTAGCTCTACAACTATTAGAAGTTACATTCTTACCCTGAATAGAGCCTGTGTGTGTGCGCGTGTGTTTGTTCGTGTGCGTGCACGTGTGTTTGTTCATGTGCAGGTGCACATACATTTGTTTTTCCTTCTTTCTGCTTCTCATGCACCGTCTCACTCTGACACACTTACACAAAGAGACTGTGTATATGTTTAGAAAATAACCTCAGGGACATTTCCTGAACACCAAATGCTCCAAAGCTTAGAATTTTCACATCTCCTCTTCCCTCTGGGTCCGCAGCTCCAGGAAGCCAAACAAAGAAAATTCTGCTTTAAACATGTCACACTTTCAACATTTCAAACTCTTAATTGAGTGTGCCTGCCTTTGCTGTCTTTGTCTGTGTCTGTATGATCCTTTCAGATGACTGATCTAAGTTCTAGCTCCCAGCGCTTTTTGCCTTTGTATTCATGCTTGGCTGTATGGTTTTTGATTTTTGATTTCCTTCAGATGCACTGTGTCCTTACCGAGTACATGTGTATGTATATAGGTGCTGTAATGAGAGTGAGGTGTTTCTTTGTAGTTTTTTGTACACTGTGAATGATAGAAACTTTGTTTTGACCTTTTTAAATTCCAGGATCAGGCTTTATTATAACCAGTACATTCAGAGCAAAGTCATTATTCAGCCTGAAGAGTTTGACATTACCTTGCACCTACACTGCGTGATGCTTGCTTTTCTTTTTTCTCCAAGCTCTAGTTTCTCAAAAGCGTACCGTGACATTTTGAAATTTTGTTCATGTTTATTTTCTTTCTAGATTACTTTATAAAAATACTTCGCTGTGCCTTTAAAAAAAAACACACTTCTTCATCTGCCCCATCATTGATGACTGTTTTTCACGACAAATAAAATACTCTATAGCATACATGACCCATTGACTTCAAGGGAAGTATTTCTACAGTACAACCAGTGGCTGCACTGTGGGTAAATAGCTGGTTGTTTGTACAGTTATGGGCGTCAGTACAAAACTCTTTTGACACCTTGTGACCCACAGCAAAATAGACTTTATTTCAAAATGGCAAGGAATCCTTTGTAAGTGTGGTTAGGGACTGAAAATGGGTTGCAGCACTGACAAGAGCAATCATTTATTTTAATGAGCCCTGTTCCCGAGGTAGAGAAGCTCAGTTTCTCATTTGGGGCAAAAAAAAGTTAGCTTTTTCTCTTTAAGTTTTTTCTATCTCATTGTTTCCACCTGTCATCATCATACACACACACACATACACGCATAAAAACTCATTGGTTTTCACGCTTGCACTGTGTCAGCAGGGCAGCCACAGACTGAGGGTGAACACAGGCTTGGAGGGGGACTGGTGCAGCCTCATTCCAGTAGGTGGACCCTGCCAAACTATCACCACTGGACTCAAATGGAACCTGAGTGAGTCCTCTTTTTTTCATTTTAGCATTTTAATGATGCCCCACAGCCAATTAATTAGTCTCCAACTTTCCTTGTTACTAAACTTTGTTTATAGACTTGTTTGCCAATATATAAACAACAAAAGAAAATTAAGTGTGAAAGTTCATTTTTGAACATGGAGACAAGGTAAACTATTAACTGTTTTGTCAAAAAATATATGAAATCTCAATAAAAATCATGTCTTTCCTTTAAAAAACTGACATTTCTTCATTCTGATTAAAATACCTATGTTGCAAATGTCCAGAAAGAATAGACTTTTTAAACATTTTCATGTTCTTACCTGAAAACTTTTTTCTCTGAGGCTTGCTTGTTCCAAGTTTTCACCCAGCTGGACAAACTTGTTACAAATTGTACGTATCAGCCTGACGAATGCCACCTGTTCACGAGGCGGTGCACATTCATGAGATGTGAGATTTGAGATGAGATCATTAGCATAAACACTTCTCCAGAAATTGCCATACAGTATCAAGTTACATCTTACACTTCGTTTATGGGGAAGTTTCATTCACAAAAATGTTACCAACAAGTGAAAAGAACAATTTAACCAACAACTACAATAAGGGTGGAGGGAAGCAAACTCTAAGCACGTGTCTGGTGTGACAGGTCTGGACCACTTGTGAATTTTGTTTGTTCTTATGTAAAAAGATCCACGTTTGGGAGATAAGGAGATAAGATAAGGAGCCTGAAGAGAAGTTTTTGAGGTCTAAAAGTGAAGGAGAGGACATTTTTGATATTCTAGTAGAGTTTGGAAGACCTTTCTGCTGATATGATTGTGGGAATTTAACACCAAGTGCAGAGAAAAGAACAAGTCCCTTCCCTACACATAACTCTTAGCTGCCAATACTACAAACTTAAATTTGCATTTGCTGTATAAACAACTTCCACTGAGTTTTAGTACATATGCTTAATTTGTTTCAGTCAAATGAAGCTGTAGTTTTAACAGGTCTCATATATTGAAGACCTATACCACAGTGAGCTTTTTATATTCTTGAATATTGCGTGAAAATCCAATCAGACACCCGTCTGAGGACCCCTGTGGTCTTACCCCACTCTAAGCCTTATGGCCAGCTGTGTTCTTAATGAGTTGGCACAGACCAAACTGCCACTAGTACGAGGAAAACCTGGACCTTCTGTCAGTGGGGTTGGATAATGTGTCCGCTTCCTAGTGGGTGTCCACTCTCGCTGTCTGTGTGTGCATGTGCGTATGGCTCCAGGAGTCTATACACTTGAGCGATCATGCTCGCGTGTCCGTGCTTGTTTGAACATATTTGAATATGTGAGTGTATGTGCATCTTCAGACCTGTTTATTAACTTTTCTTTTTGTGTGTGTGTGTGTTTTTTCATCAGCTACTGTGGGTTGTATACTCAGCACACCTGTGAGACGGCTTTCTGAATGGTAATGAGAGGGACTTTATACATGAGAGTCCTATGCAGATTAGCCAGTGATAACAAGATGCCTAATTAATCACATGCATATTTAGAAGGATGGAAGTAATGATTTCCCGTTGGGGTTGGGAGGAAGGTCTAGAATATGAAACAAAAATTAGGAATATCATTTTTTTCTAGATTTTTGCATCCTGTATGTATGAGTGTTCACATAGCAATAGTGCATCTAGTAATAACATCCGTAATTGCTTTGTGCATTTGGTACATATGTGAAGAGTTTTCATTGCAACTACCTCAGTGGCCCAAGTTCAGTCAACACAGGGTGACACAAAGACACTTTAGAAGTCCATTGAAATGATCTCCCACACTTGGGTTCAAAGCCTGTCTGTGATGAAAAATATATGATCTTTCTATAAAGAAAGAGTTTTGGGCTGTCAGCCATTAAAGCCTTGCTGGCCCAAAAAGGACTTTTACTTGCATCCAGAGCTTGTTTTAACTTTTGCTTTAAAGAATAAAATTGTGCAATGATTCATAGAGTTTTGATCCAGTGCAGAGCGTACATTTGGGATGACTGTTCAGTTATTGGATAAGCTTTCTATTTTTTTTTCTGGTTGTTGTACTCCAGTGGATTAGCAGAAAGACCCTTGGTTTAAGTTAATTAGATCATGTGTTCATTATTTTATGTTAGGTGATCAATAATTTGTATTGTTGTGAATTTAGATCAGGCAGAGCTGAGCTTGAAGTTTTTGTCTTGAATTGAACAGAATTTCTATAATTCATGTTTTCTCTGGAACAGTGTGAAGTGGTTGGTTTTAAAATAAAAATAGCAAAGCTGTGAGGTTTTCAGATGAAACAGTTCAATAAAATTCTAGATTTTTACATGTAAGATTGTAAAGAATTACAGTAAGGTCCATATTTACAGTTTTGAAGGTTTCCTTTCAATATCAAAATAAAATTTAAAAAAATCTGAAATGTTCATTAGATTAATCAGATTATAGTATCAGTATTGATGCTTTATGTAACTATTTTGAGATCAAAGTCAAATGAATGTCAATCACGTTGAGTTAAACGGTTCAAACCAAGTGTAGAAGGTTTACCAGCACATATTACATTCACATATTCTCTGGTGTTTATGAACTCATATTGCAGAGATTAACCTTGTTATTATTCATTTAAACATAAAATTGTGGATATAACAAAACCTCAGGAAAGTACATGGCTAGACACCAGTTGGTAAAATGAGCTATTATAATTTTGTTTAATTGACCCTTTAAGACATGAGGGCCTGGCAGAGACACTTGAGTGTGAACTATACTGGAACCTTGGAGCACATGGGTCGATGCCCCATGGTACATGGAGAAAGAAGATACTGCTGGCAGCACAGTCAAGTCCTGAAGGTCATGGCAGAAGCAATCTGCTCAGAAACTTCTGCAGGCAATTTGCAAACAATAGTATTTTCATTGAAAGTAAGTGTGGTGAGTAAGTAGTAAGTAAGTAAGGCTTTTCATGGCATTCCCTGGAAAAAACAACAACTATAATTTCATTTTCTGCCTCTTTTCGTGTTAATTCTATATCTTAGAAAGCCTGCAACAGATAAGTGCTAATGCCTTAATGATTTAGCATACTTAAAACATGATTATTTTACCAGATTTTGATGCAGATTGTACTGTGCTGTAGCTGAGGAGCTACAGTTGTACTTACAGTAACTTTGAACTGATGAATTTATCATTGTCAAGGTAAATATATAAAACTGTTGTCATATTGATTTTTAATCTTATCACCCAGCACCAGCAGTGTAGCTTGAATTCACAGGCTTTGCATAGCAAACTTGACAACCTGCAGCCTGTTGGGTAGTGAGGCAGAATAAAAAGAGGAAGAAGGGCAATCTGCAACGTCACAGAGGCAGTGGAGAAAGCGGCTGGATGGCCGTGGCTCAAGAGAGTCTTTGTTGAGACTGCTGTCTAATGAAAGGACTGCACTGCGGTAATGATACTAAAGGAGGGGAGTGTACTACTAAATAATGAAGTGACTGCAGTGGAGTAAAGGTAACAATGTAGGGGGGGAGTGTAAAATGTTATAATGAAGTGGCTGCTATGTGCTAATAGCCAAGCAGGAGGGCAGTGTTCAGTGCATAGCGTTAATGTAATGTGCTAATGAGAGCTCTGGCTGGAGAGATGGATGGACTCTGGATGGATGGTGTGAAACTGGCATGTGTAACACTATTCTCACTCACATGCTAAGCTCTAGTAATTCACACTCTCCTTTTTCACTTTGTTCTTCTCCTTTTACCTTCCAGTTTGCTCTCATCCTTTCTCACATCCTGCCATCTCTTCCCTCTCATTATTAGATACTGTGACAGCTGAGCTACTTATCATCTCCTGTATGTTACATTCATTTTCAATCAACGGTTCTAAAATCCCCCCTGTAAATACAGTCATTGTGTGTGTGTATGTGTGTGTGCATTACATGTGTCTGTACATTCATACATATGTGTGTTATGTACAATGTAGGATTTATGTTAATATGTCACATGCACACACTCCCATTATACATCCCACTCTTCCACTTATACATGATAAGTAGACGGGGATGTCTTCAGAATATCTCTACATTTGTGTCATCTAGCCAGGGAAGGACAGAAACGCACATATGAAAACACAAGCTTGATAAAGGCGTCTGCATAATTACATGCTAATACTGTATTTACTATAAATACATACACTTTATAGTCACGGCATTTCTTCTGAGGAAGTGTCTCTATATTATTTGCATTCAGTGCATGAGCAAATAAAGTAGTATAATTATAATAATTCCTCGAACTAGTTGTTGGGAAAAAAAAAAATCTTTATTCTGTAAAAGCCAAGAGGTTGAATCTGTCTTCATATCTTCGATACATATCTTGTAAGGTGTAAATTCTCAAATAAAAGCCTGTACCTAATTTATCAATAATACCCCTGTAAAAAAAAAAGGAATGTAGCAGGAAATGTCTTCCTAGCTAACTTGCAAGGTGCCTGTTCTAATTATGATATTCAAATCTGATAACAAATGCGTAGCCCAGAGCCGTGGTTTCTCGTGATCAAGGACGATGCTCCGCATGGTTCTGTCCATACATGTGCAACACATAAACTGGTTGGGTGAGGTGAAATGTCAAGAGGGGAGCATTAGGTAGGAAACAAAGGGGGCAGTCAACAAGGAGAGAAAAAACATAAAAAAGGGAGGGAAAAGATGAAACGATGAAAAACGATTGTACTGAAATAACATACGAGAGGAAAAGATGTGGCAGGCGTCTCGTTCATTTAAGAGGACGCTGGCGCACGGCAGGAAATAGAGGATTATGGAATGTGTTGGAGAGTGTGTAGGAGCTTTTAGCAGGAGTGTGTGCACACATAGATGCACACAGCTACATACAAACGGAGCTGCAATGTAGTCAGTTTTTAAATAAAGTATTCTTTGCCTTCCTCTTTGTACAAGACGTTCTTGTTCCCTGATTCCCTCATCTAATCGCCCTCGTGTGTGCTCACTTCTTTTATTGTTCCATTTATTTGATATCAGATTTACAGAAGACAGGATAGGTGTGTTTTTGTGTGCAGTAGAGTTAGTTTGTACAGCAGACAACCTGGAAGAGATTCATTTTCTCTATCCAGGACACTCTAGGAAGCTTGCCAGTTGGCCAAAAAACTGTTTCTATTTATTTATTCTAGTTTTTCTTTCACCTAGAATCCTGCTGTTTACTATTTACCCAATCTTTGTTGATACCTCTGCAAACCCTGTATTTCATACAGAAGCAAATTTGCAATATGTTGACTAAATGCTATCTAACCTGAAATTGCAACCGTGTGTAGGCATGGCACTGCATAGCTTTGAGAGGACAGAGTGAACACAGGTTTCTCAATTCAACAAAAAGTGAGGTTGTTCGTAGTTGACGTATTCCAGGACTCCTGTAACCTGGATAAAGGAGCTGTCTTCCAGAACCATGGAGCTTGCTTTTCCAATCTCAGAGATATTTCAAAATGATTACAGAGTATAAGTTGTTCTAATAAAGTTCTAATAGTTTGATATAAATCACTATCTTTCTGAGAATTACATAAGAAGAATGATACAACCCTCAAGTCTGTAAATATGGGCTTTCTCAGCTTAGCATAAAATCTAGAGCCAGTAGGAACATCTTGCCCTGCACAGTATAGTATAGTTCATATGTATTTGTCAGTCTTGGTCTAACCTGGCATCCACAGTCTTTTAAATGAGTTTAAAATGATGCTTTCTAATGTGTTTTCAAAGAGGAAATTGGAGTACAGAGTGGACAGCATTAACTGAGAGTGCAGTCTTAATTAAGACAGTAATAGCTAATCTCCACCTCTCTCCTATTCAGCCTGCTTTGTGACTCAGCAACTGATGGCCCTGGCATTGTCGTGTACCATGGTAGTGTCATTTCACCAGCCGTATTTGATGTTAATAGTTTGTCAAATTCCATACTTTTATTCTTGTACTTCTGCAACCTTTTCTATAATTGATCTTGTTTTACTTAGAGCAGATAAATTTGTCTTCTCCTTCCACTTTTCCATCTGCCTCTCACTAGTTATTTGCCATTATATATACCAATGGGAATATGAGAGTTTTCTTTCCACATTTTTCATTTATGTCACCTGCTGCTTTGCTGTAATGCTGTACATTCTCACCGCCAGTCTCAAGCTTTGTCTGTTCAAATTGTACTTATTTGAAATTTCATGTCCCTCTCTTGGACCAAATAATGCAGCATCCATCTGTGAAAGCTTTTCTCATGTTTATTTTTATTTTCCACCTGCATGGTATTCAGCCTTAAGATTTATAACTTAAAATGCAAATACATGAAGAGTTTGGCTTAAAGTTGACATTACCAAGCCTCAAGATGAATTGTTTCAGAGAAATAGGACTTTGTTTGGCTCTGTCATGCAGAATATGTACAGCACACAGCACCGTTTAGTTATGTTAAACAGATGTATGTAGGCAAATATGAAAATCCTTAAAAGATAAAGCTTTTCAGGTCCTTTGCACTTAACCTCAGGATGTTTTTAATGTTGTTAGTTGTATGCAATGGTGGAAGTGCAGTCCTGTACTGCTTTAGTCTGAGGTTTAAGAAGGAATGAAGATAAAACGACAATGAAAGCAGGTTCAGTAATGGTAAGCATAATTTTGTAGCTCATATTTACGGTTCCAAAGTCATACAATATGTCACACTTCCTTGCAAGCTTAAATATTACTAGCTGAAGCAACAGCAAACTCAGACTAAGACCGTTTTTTTTTTCCCCCTCATCTCCTTCATTGTAGAAGCTCACACTGGGTTGCTGATACCAGTGATTATGCAAAATGAGTGTGAGTTCTCTGCACTCTTGATTGGTCATGCCCGGGCACATAAACCCAGACCAAGCTCTTGTTGGCCAGGCTCTGATGCATGATTGGTGTTGCCTGCAGTAACACTTTAAGACCCCTGCCAATTTATTTGCATTAAGTAACCCTAACCTCTACTTTCACTGCTCATTTTCTTTGCTGTCGTGCTTTCCCATTGCCCTTGCTCGTGCTTTCCATTGCCCTGCAGAAAATGAGTGGCAGTGGACCGCCCACAGCAAATAACCACTGTAACATTAATCTGACATAAAGGGATGCCATTGAGTCTCCACAGCCATGAAAGCAGGAGAGGAGTTACCCACTGGAAACCGCTGACATTCTCAGCTCTAGCACAGCAACCCTCAGATCAAACTGTGCTTATTTGTGAATGTTCAACCACATTAATGGCTACAGTTATTTGGAGGTTGGGGTATGCTCTATATTCAGGGTTTATTTACACTGATTATAATGTTTAGCAGTGTTTGGCATTAAATCATGCAGAGCCAGAGTCATATTCAAGCCTCATACACTTATATTGCATATTAAAGTTATTATTACAGTCGGGATTTTGATATCTTGCATTATTTTCAGTGTTGTTCAGTCACCACAAGAACTTTAAATTCAGTAAAAAAGACAAAATAATTTTATAGATTTTATGAGGGTAGGTGTAAGTATATTACCTTTCTTGATAGTTTGTGAGTAAACTCACCCTTACACTCATTTCCCAGTGGAAATCAGTGGATGTTAGGCTGCGGGTAGCCAGTTGAAAAATTTTTACATATTGCCTAACACAATGAAAAACTGTTAACACATAACACATGCATTTTTTCCCCTTGAAGTATCAGAAGGACCAGACACAAACACGTGCAGCAGCATGCAGAAAACCTTCTGTAAACCAATGCCTGCATCTTATCCTGGCCAAAAAGATTTTGACCACACAAATATTGAGACCGAAAGAATTTACAATAACAATATGATCACATTTTAATAAGTTAGATAAAGTCAAATTTATCTTTAAATCTCCTTGTGATTCATCTCGTTTTTCATAATAGTACAAAAGCATACAAAATGAACCATTACACTGTGTGTCAATCACAACAGTCACAATTTAAGGTGGTGATGGATTATTTCCATGCTATTATCACATGTTATTAATAACTAAATTAATATTGATAACAGTATTTACATTTTTTTATACTACCGGTCATGACACCTCTTAGAAACAGATTAAAGATGCAGTGTGATGAGCAGCTCATTCAAAGCATGCCAGCAAGAAGCTATATATATTTAATCCACTTAAGCTCACTGCAGTATATAAAACAACATGTTTAACTGTAAGTTTATAAAGTGAGTTTGTGAAGCTGCCCTATAATAATATTGACTCTTTTTAATTTTTAAGATTTTAGCCCTTGATATGAATCCTTTTTCCCTGTGTGATGATGTTCCAATAAGTGGCAGAGACTGCTGTCAGTGGGTGAAAAGAGCATTTCGAAACACATTTGTTGTGTTTGTTTCTGTAATGCATGTATTACATTCCATAATTTTCTGTAACTATTTATATATAGCTATATATATTTTGAAGAAACAGAAAATATTATATAAAATGTGGGCTGGTTTGCAACACTTTAAGCCTGCTGTGCCAATTCAATACATTTTGAAACTTTTTATTGGTGAGTTGGACTTTTAAAATTCTCAAATATTGTTAAAGCTAGAACTTGTTAGAAGGTTCTCTCTTAGCTTAATATTTAATTCTCTCCACTATCCTTTGCTTTTATGGATATTGCTTTTGCAGAAGTGTTGCACTGCATTTACATTAGTGATATGAGGGTACTTTTGGGACAAAACTTTCCTTGGCAGTCATTAAAGTGATTTGTAAAATCCTGATACATTCATTTACAAAAGAGAAACATGCACTGATAATGGAAGTTATAAAAAAAGACTAACTGGCTTTGAGAAGACAACTGAATGTTTTAAAACAAACGCATTGTACTCAGTTTAAATGGCTGATGCATTAAATCTGTTGCCTCAGGCTTCAGGTGTCTTAAAGGACAGATATCTTCCTTAGCTTTTATTGCCCATGTATGTTTAAAGTTAACATATATATATATATATATATATATATATATATATATATATATATATATATATATATATATATATACATGTATGTTTAAAGTTAACATTATATATATATATATATATATATATATATATATATATATATATATATATATATATGAGGTTATGACAGTCTTAAGGATCTTTTGACACTTGGCAATATCACTGCTAGGGCTTGACACTAGAAGACTAAGAATTCCTTCTTCGTGGGTATTTTAAAACACTTTATTGATGCCCAGAGGGGAAATTCTTTTCAGTTTTTGCTATAGTTGTGGTACAAAGCACATAGTCGGAAATACACCACAATAATAAAGGGTTCAGAGCTATGAAATGTATAGACATGGTGTGGAGTGGTGTTCAACCATGTAGTTGGTGGTCCAACCTCCAGTTTCAAGCCGTCTTACGGACTGAGCTACTGCTGCCCCTATGCAAATAATATATTATTACAGTCTGGACTTGCAGATATCAATATCACAACCCATGCTATCTGTGTTCTAAGCAATAAGCCCCAGATTCAGATTGGCTGAGACCTGTTGTTATGTTTGTTATTAGAATCCTAATATTTAAGGGATAACATGCGATTTTTATCTTGATTTTGATTGGGACTTATATTTGAGGCCAGGGGTCCTTACATTGTCCTCAGAAATAAACAAGCACATAATCTAAACTCACAGAAACATCTCTAGTGGTTTTAAAATACAATGTGGAGTCAGTTCAAAACCATGGCAGCCAAAGTTTAAATGACCAACACATGCCCAGGCTTTTATGCTTTGTCTTTGAACAGTCATTTCCCATTATGTTTTCATTGGCTGCCATCTATTATGTTCCTGGAGAAGTAAATGGAGGCTCAAGAGCTATTGTCAGCAGCCGAAATTTCCAAGCATGCATTTTGAAGACTTTTAAATCACCAACAACTTTATTCCAACAAGTAAACGAAGTCAGCAGGACGACATAGTTAGTGAAGGTCAGTGAGACAATAGGTCTCCATCTGTGACTGACAGAACTACTATCCTGTGTGTGTCCAAGTGTGTATGTGTGTGTTGTGTGCTGGGCATGCAGAAACTCTCCAATATTTCTCTTTGTGACTCAGCCCTCTCCCATCTGACAGCTACATTAAAATGTTTTCATCCGCAGCAACACAGCCTGAGTTATGGCTTCTGGCACAGGGTGTGTGTGATTGTGTGCGTTAAAACCTGCTTCACATGATGTTTTCTCGGCTTAGCTGTGGATCATAATGAACAACAAATTTGAATAGCTGTCATCCACAAACCAACTCTTGCCTGCATAGCTTATGTGGGTGGGTATGAAATTTATCTTTTCTTTATATGCTTGTGTTGGTATTAGCGGCTCGCATGTGTGCATGTGCATCTTTTCATTGTGCCTTCGCTTGTGTTTCACTGCTGTCTCTTTATGTGGGTCCGCAGATAAATATATGTGTGTGTTGTGAATGTGACAAAGAGTGAGAGAAACTTCTATGGTCCATGAACAATGGCTGTCAACTCAAAGAGATGACAGACATGCTGGAGGAGGTTTTCCTCTGCATGGTTCCCATTCAGCTTGATATGCAAATAAGCTGCTAGTACTTCACAACACTGTTTCCAGCTTTGTTCCTATAATCAGTATCATCAGCCTATACATCTCACACACTAACCAGCATCAAATGCTCATACTGTACACACATACAAGCTCCCAACTGGAAACATGCACACTAGGGTTGGGCAGTGACTCAATATAATATTGATATTGTCACATGAAATTCAGTTGAGTTTGGGATTTTGTCAAAAATATCTTCCTAAATATGTATCTTAAATTTGGTTGGTTAATCTGGTTGATTTGTTTTATAACACAGATTAAGGTCTCTGCTGCAACAACACATTCATTGAATACCGGGGACAGCAAACATGCCTAGAGGGGCAACTTACTGGCATATAATGAATATGCCAGAGCATGATTTGCAAGTATGTCATTGACATTGCTCAAGGAAAATGCATGCAACAGAAGAGCAACTGTGTGTGTTTGTATGTGTTACTGAGAGGATTCATCCTGTCACATTGTTTTAATAAAATGGGCTAAAGAACAGTCAGGATTGTCCGCACGGCCATACTCATGATAAAAAAATACTGAATAACACAGCCTGCATAATGAAAGCAGCACATTAGCAAAGCAGCAGCAGCAGCAGCAGCATGCTCTGTTTGTCTACACAGGATGCTTAGGCACAGTGTTTAGTGTAGGTCATCAGTGTTTTGGCAGCAAGTACCCAATACTTATCTCTACATTGAGATGTAAAACAGAAGAAAAACACAGACTTGAACTGTATACGCTGGTTGTATAATGTAACAGTGGAATCTTACTATATAGAAAGGCAATTACAAAATGCAAATACACTGAATGGCTCTTTGCTGGATCAAATATGGGCCATAAATAGTATCAAAACTGGGTTTATAGTGTAATGTCTAGAAAACGTGAACAGTGATGAACAGTGAATCTTTTTTTTTGTTTGGTTGTTTTTTTTATCAGCATATTCACATTATGAAATATTAAGTAGCTTTGGCCCTTTTAGTAGCTGTTCTTGAGCTTTTTAATCATACCTCATGATCTTCATCAGTAGATGGGGTTTGTCTAGTTGTCAGTGGTAGATGAAATTCTCCTTTTTTTTTTTTCTCTCCTCTGAGAACTTTTTTTTTTTTTGCAAAATATATTTATTGGAAAAACAAGTATAAATTGGCAACTCACAGCTATACAATACAATTTTCAGTTTTTTTTTATCCCCAAAACAAGGTGAACTGAGATAAAAAAAAAGACAAAACATACACGTAAACTAAAACCCATGAACGTTAACCTATTCCACCCTGGCTCAAGTAGAAATCAAGCAATACACCAACAACAACAACATTCCACAAAGCAGCACTAATCTGGCAGACCTAAGTCCTTGAAGTATGAAATAAAAGGTTGCCCATTTGCAAAAGAACTTATCAGTACACCCTCTCATCGTGTATTTAGTCTTCAAGTTTTAGAAAGTGCATGGTGTCTTTTAAGCCACTGTGATACAGAGGGAGGGTTAGGAGATTTCCTCCTGAGAACTCTTTTTTTTTATAGACTTTTCATCAAGTGGTAAATCAGCATATTTCATCAGTGTTTCCTAATGCACCATTAATAATATGTATTTTTCTATATTAAGGCTTTTGTTTTAAATACCAAAATGTGTTTGTTCATAATGACAGCAGATCATCTATAAGCTATATTCTCCCTTTCAGAATATATATCTATTATCTGATCTATCAAAATATGTAAACTTGACACATTTCAACTATACATCCATGTATCCACATGCATTTTCTCTCATTAATTTTCTTTCCAGCACCACACATATATTGTCACAGACACACTATTCCATACACAGTTTTCAAAATGTTATGAGAAAGGTAAAGGACCTTCAAATGACCCACCAGATGTGGGTTTCTTTTACTTTTTTTTCGCAGACAGTGCTGCAAAGACACAAGGACATATGCAACATTTCAAGGCACCACTGCCTGTGAACACACACATCAAACCATAAACTAGTGCAACGCAAGACTGGTAGACACACACCCGCAAATCCAGCATACAGGTGCAGAGTTTGGATAAAACAAACACGTGAACACAGATGGATTTCAAGCGGCAAAGTCTCTAGAGAGTTGAAGCAATTGAGAAATCTTAATTAAAAGTAAACTTTGGGCGAGATTAGAAAGCTTGCCCTCACTGTTAATGAGAGCACGCTGTTTATGAAATGTAAGCCTTCACAAACACATCGGCATGCAAATGAGATTATGCTTTAATGAGGGCTTCACTACATGTTCCATATTTTTAGTTACACCCTGAACATGGGGATACAGATGCACAATATTTTGACAATTTAGGCATGCAGTACAAGTCGCAAGTTGTCTAATTAGCCAGTACTCATTGTTGGAACATATTCAGTCATGTAGAAGTCCATTTGTTAACGTGTTAAATCACCTTTAGTGATTCATGGGCACTTTTTTCCAACTGGAACTTGACCTTTGTGACGGCAGGGCACTGTGAGGGCAGTGTTGAAAATAATTCATAGACAGACTTCCTACTGGCAGAGGAGAGAAAAGTAATCTTTGCAGATGTTACTAATACATACTCTATTGACAAAAGCAGCAGGGGATTTTCCTTGTTTTGGGCTTTAATGAGGTCTGTGGTTGTGATGCCTGCTTCAACACAACACAACAGCCTTATTAGAAAACACATAAGGCATTTGGATCCAACTTATAGCTGTGAAACAGCGGGGCAAAACATTTTGATATGAATTCAGTACCAATAAATCTGAAACTATGTTGGCAGGACTTGCCTTTAAAGTTTTCCTTTAGCTGCTGAGATGAAGCACTGCAGCTCAAGCCCGTAGCAGTGTGTGCAGCCCGAGACTTCAGCATTCAGGAGGCGTTCTAAATACTGGAAAGGATTGTTTTCAAAGGAGGGCAAAGAAAATGTACTATCTTGTAGTCAAACAGATAGATGTGTCTGACAAACTTGGTTCAGTGAGGTCTACCCAGTGTCTTCTGCCAGAGGCAGACATCTTAATAAAGATCTCTCCTTTCCTTCTGCTTTCGAGAAGCAAACACACACCGTGACCTTCTCCTTTTCTTTTCATTCTTTCTTCTTTACCTTCCTGTTTTTCTGTCCTTACTCTCACCTAGTGTTTTGTTCATTCTGCAGGGATTCAGTCTAACAAAATTAATCTATCCTCCCTTTATCTCTCTGTCTTGCTTTTCCTTTAATATCCCTTTCTACACATGTTCTCTCTCACCTTCCCTGCTACACCTTTCTACATAATGACGCCGCCTCTCTGCCCTTCTACCCGCTCTTCCCTCCTAACTCTTCTCGTTCCTCTCATTTCCCCTTTCCCTTCTTTTGCTCCCACTCAAGGTCCTGGAGAGGGGAAATGAAAAGTGTATGTATTCTGTGGCTAAAAGTGTGTGGCAGCGGGAGGGAAAACTGCTGTTTTATGGTTTTATTTATGGATCTGTAGATTTCTGACACTGTGCACATCACACACGGGGCAGCTGGGAATGACGAGTAGCCTGATGTGAACTGAACTGCTGCTAGTACTCTAGTGGAGCTGCAGAGAAGCAAGGAGGCAGAGGTGTGCACAACACATACACAGTTACATTCGTATTTTGGAGACCAAATATGAATTAGCCAATGACCTCATGTGTAGACACACTTTCTTGATTTCACACACACACGCATGCGCACACAGTAAACTCTGGGCAAGTATTCGCGACAGGATATTAATTTCACAAAGACATCCACCCTATATCACTTTATCTACTCCACTCCTCCATCAGGAAACACATGAACAATGATATATTCCCGGCAATCGCTCTGAATATCAAAATATATAATTTGCTCTCCTGTTTGTTTTGCACTTTTGTCTCTCGACTGACTGATACCACATACCCAGCATAGACGAAGCTTTCTATCTGGAAGGTCAACTTAAGCCAGAACAGTGTTTGTCACCGCACTCTAGACAAACCCAGCAGCCATCATAAAACATTTAATGGAAGCAGCCATCATTGCACAGCAGATGGTGCTAACAGTGCTAGTGCACTTGGTCTGCCACAAGCCAATAGCCTTAAATATAAGGGGAACAACAGGTAGAGTAGAAATGAAGGACACTGCTGTATTGAAATTACAGGCTGATGTAATAGTCACAGTGCATGATTTCTGAATAGAGCAGCTATATTTCTCAGATCATTGATATTCAAAATCTATTTTATTGTTGTTGTAGTTAATGCAACTAAAATTGGAAGTACTTGTACATTTACATCATATCACTTGAGTTTTTTCTTCTTTTCATGGAACGTGATCTTCGCTCATACACTCCAAAGGTTTGAATCAACTGTACAAACAAAACTCTGAGAGGCTCTAATGCAGTTTTTGCATCTGAACGGTTCAACCAACAAAAAAAAATGGAAAAAGTTGTTCCAAATAACAGAGAAAGTACAAATCAGGACTTTCTTGTGTTCTGCTAGAGTTAGATATAACTCAGCTGAATGGTGTAAATTGTGCACACTGAGGTCTGGGTCTCATCCATCTGCAAACTCCAGACAATCGTGAGTTTATAATTCATTAATTTTTAAATCTTTGGAAGATCAACAGTATATTCTAAAGATTGTTTGGTGGATTTAAGGTGAAGCAAACCTTAGATCATAGTTGGGCCTATTAAATAGATCTCAGTGACTTTTTTCTTATTACTTCCTGCCTTACCATAAACAAGTATAAATTCTGTTTATATATTTATGTATGTAAAGCTCAGTATTGAACAAACATGATTTATAGGAAATGATTTCCTTCACTCCCGAAATGTAGTTGATGAAATTTGATAGCACGCTGATCTGAAGGAGTGGAGGATCTACCACCTGAGTGAATGAGTTCAATTTGCCTCTCACAATGACAAATTGTGTGAAAACGGGGACCTGTGTGTGACGCTAAATACATTCAGATATAATGGAGGGAAAAGTGTTGAAGTACCTGGGATCACCATGACTGGGCCCAATGTTATTTTAAAGGTGTGACATGTCATTTTCCAGTCAATGAATAATTTCCACCCTTGATTACATAAGTGATTACAACCTTTATAACCTCTGCAGTAAAGCAAAGGTTCCTATTGAGGATTCATCTTCTAAAATACACAAACATAATGGAAGCTTTAGATAGAGACCAGATACCTTGGACTGTGGCCCTGTTTGTGAGATTACTGTGCACTATTATATCACAGATAATATGACACTAATGTCTCAGTACTTAAAAATGCTTCATGCAGCACCTTAACATGTCTTTCGAGAACCTCGAGAGGCAAAAGTAGAGCAGCAGCGGTCCTCTCTACCTTTCAAAAATGCCCCCTAACACCCATAATTCCCCACTCTACCTGTCCACTGCAGTGTGAGTGTCTGCGAGTCTCTTCTCTCCTCACCCACCCTCTCTCCTGGGTAATTTGTTGTGTAAATACGGTCTACTTACAGCTGACGGGCCCTTTCGCTGTGGCGTTGAAATGCAATTACAGGCAGCAAACATCTCCATTGTTGTTATCACTGGAGGGTGCGACGCTCATTTCGGTCCCCTGCAACGGGCCGTTATTGATCGGTATCAGCTTTGAGGAGGGGATTGGCTAATGAAGCCATCTGAGCCTTTTGTGCTCAGTAAAGAGCCTGCACATGTGTGTGGGTTCGCAAGTGTGTGTGTGTGTCTGCTCGTGCCTGCGCATGTCTGGTCTGTGTGTATGTTTGTTAATGGATGTGTATGAGAGGCAGAGATAATGTGTTTTAGTAAAATGCAGGTTACCATGTCATCCTGTTGAGCATGACTCCCTAATTTTTCCTATTGCAGTGCTCTACAATTTCTGGTGGTGGTTTTGTTAATTACACCAGCCTTCATTTTTTTACCTTTAAGAACAGTCTGATTTTTGACATGTCTTCTTCTTTCTGGTTGTAATATAACACAGTGTGCTGACGCAAGACATCTAATCCAATTTTATAGCTATGTAACCTTGAGGCAGCCCGCTGAGGAACTCAATATTTGTGGTAACACTGGTGAATTGGGGCATTTTTGAACAAGCTAGTTATAGCTACAGTAAATTCTTTTCAATTACTATTATATTATTATCATTATTCAATTACTGGTTATTCCATTGACTGTACAACTATTGTAACCCTATTCCAAACCTTTGCACAAACTCTTTAAAGCTTTTAAAATAAAAATATTCGTATTAGATAAGAAGAGATTTAATTGATAGTGGCCTTGCACTCAAAACTGTGCCAACTTGTAATAATTTTGGATTGGTGTACAGACATGTGACATCACTGCTCTTCAGCCTAAGTAAAAAGAGCACAGAAAAAGAAGCACAAAAGCAGATTTCTGTTCTAACTTTGGGAAATATTGCTCATGATCTTAAAATTAATTCTTTATGGGAGTTAACACACTTCTTGTTTATCTTTGCATTTGCCTGTTAGGACTTTTTTTGACCCTCCGAGATAAAGCTATGAATGTGTATGAAGTCACTCACAGATAACACAAAACACTACAATATCTGCCTCGACTTCTCTCTACTTTTCCATTCTTAGATACAACCCCTGGCTCTGCCTATATATGAACCCGGCGGAAAGACATTACCCCAGATGTGTAAAGTTCACGCCAGCACTTTAACACAGTCAGACATTATTCTCATACACCCATAGCATAGTGACTCTGCTCACTCAATTATTGAGTAGCCCAACCGTGATACAGCTTATTTCCCTCCCTTTTCTGAGTCACACTGGTCTAATATCATGCTTGTGTGGCAGTCTTTGAAGCAGTCTTCTTTTTTTTTTTTTTTTTTTACCGTTTGATGTGCATGCAGGCGCCTCTGTGGACAAATGATTTGCTTCATCCTCCTGTCTTGTTCCTTTGTGTTCATTTTGCTTTTGTATGCAGTGATTGCTCTCTACAACTATTTTTTGCATATTCATAAAATTTTATTTTTTTATGCTATTTGTGTCTAGTATCTTGTAGAGGATGTTGAAACAATGCAATTATCAGGTTTTCGCTTGGGTTAATAGTGCACATACTGTATTATGCTTGAGACGAGATGCTTGAACTAGGTTGTATGATTAATTAGTCTCCTATTTCAATGTTTAATACAATTTATGCTACTTTGAAATTACCCACATACAGAAAAAGCTGTGTTTCACTTAAAGACCCAGAACATATGTGTTTTAGTGCAGAGTGGTAAAATTTCTTATTTAGTTATTATTATTATTATTATTATTATTATTATTATTATTATTATTTACAAGCCCACAAACTGGAAAAAAGATAATAATGGAAAAACAAAAAAATAACAACAAATTGGTGCCTTTTCAGGTCCTTTGTCCAAGCACAATATATTCAGAAGAGCAGATGGCAATGCTAATCCCACAAATGAACATAAAATAGAGTTATTAATGGGGTGGAAATGATTGACAGGTAGACACAAAAACCTCATCTGGCCCACCTAGTTACAGCTGTGGTTTGTGCCACCCAAAGCACTAATCCTCCAACTTGTTTTCAAACACTGCTCATGGCCCACTGACACCAAGCAAGCAAAACAGATAATTAGATCAAGATGGGTAAAAAAGTAAAGTCAATGCTCAGCAGGCAGAATAAAGAGAACTAGGATATGCTGAGAATGCTTTAGAGACTAAAAAGACGTAAGCAGACAAAAGCTTCCCAAAAAAAGCCTTTTTGAGTTAAAGCCAGAAAACACAGCACAACCTTTTTCACTGTGAAGACTAAGAAAGCAGAGTTTTTGTTGATTTCTGCTGACCTGAAGGGTCAGAAATTCAGTTAGAAATGTTTGACTATTTAATTTGATTGTAAGAACACAGTGACAGATAATGGTGAATGAATAATAGAAAGCCTCAGGTGTAAATCTCCTGAGGTGAGTTTGCCCTTTTCACATTAGACACGATCCAACACACTCAGGGTGTTTTTCAGCTCAGCTTATTCAGAGCAAATGTTGCGTGAATAAATGTAACTGTTAATGGAAAAAATGACACGCAAATTCATATTTCTGTGACTTAGGCCTGTGAAGCACGGTCAGCGGGTTGCTATTTTCCTTATTTTGCATGACTACATTCAAAAGTTTCATGTGCTATAGTTAATTAGAGCCATTCATTTGTGCTGTTCAGTGAACCAGTCTGTTTATCATAAAGCATGGTTGGGGTCAAGATAACTTCTGTTGATAAATTGACTATGGCGCAAGTCTTTCCACTGACACTGGTAGATTCTGATGCCCCTTCACGACAGAGCTTCCTGGTTTGACCACTTGATGTCAGTGTTGGCCAGGTGGGCTTTCAGGTCTCAACGGTTCAGTGCCATCAAATCTATCTCAGCTCAACTTTTGGAAAAAACACATATTGTAAATCACTACACGTTTTTGAACGTGTTAAAGTGAGAACATCAACAGAGCAGAGAGAAACATTAAATTATCAAATAAAAGCAAATATTTCACCACCTATATAAAGTGGACATATCCAGGGGTAGACATTAACTTCATATATCTGTGATCATTATGTAGCTGAAGAGTCTGAAATCGTGTCTGTGCTGAGTTCTGCTTTCCTTTTGTTAAGGCTGTCTCTTCAGTTAGTTCATCCCCCCCCTCAGTCACCACTTTTGATTAGGAAGGATGTCAGACAAAAACAGCTTTATGCGACTTTGGTGGTCACCTTTCCTTTTAGTGGCAGCTGAAGGGTTCTCTTTGAGAGGATTTGTTAGCACTTCAGTAAACTCAAAGTGGTATTATAGCCTTTGTGAATGTGTGTGGTTTTGGCTGTGAACTCTGTTTGGCCTCAGACTGCCCTGCTATGTTCAGATTTCTTTGGTCAGACCACTTCGCCTCGGTCATGCAGGGACACAGACCGCTTCAGACCACATCCACCCAACCAGGCCTTGAGACACAGCTGCATTATTAACAGTCGAACAGCAGAAAGCACAGGCATCAGTGTGCATTATAAGATAACTAGTCACATTGAACTTTTAACTCACTGAATAATTGAACTCGACTACTTAAAGTAGCCATTAAGTGAGGTCAGTCAGCGGCCCCTCATTACAGCTGTATTTATGTATGTGTCTTGTCTCCTCTGTCCAGATAACCAGATCCTGCAGTTTGGGAAGCTAGTAAGCACCTCCAACACCTATGAACCAGTTCCCCCTGGAAACCCCAGAAAGCCTGTAACTGTGACAACAGACCAGCCTCTTCTCTGGAGCATGGGCATCCGCAAGAATGGGGAATGACAGAAGAAATCCCTTTTTGATCAGAACATGTAACTCCTTTTCTAAAGGCATCGCTAGTGTTTTATTCACACAGCATGATGGAAATAAGGAAAAAGCACAATTTCAGGTGGCCAAAAAGCTCATGTTTCTATGCCAATTTATTTTTAGTTCTTCCTACCACAGTGGCCATACTTGCCTACTGTGCAGAGTTATATTCAAAATGAATATATGTAGTTTATATTCAAGCCTTATTCTAGACAAATATCTGGTTCACTAAATACATTTAGGTATGGCCTGACATGACGGCACATTGCAAAGAATTTACCGTCACCATGTGTCCAGGATATCTACCTTGAATGTGTTCAGGTATCTGCTGTATATCACAGCCTACAGTATGTGCCTTTGACATAGTTCCCATATTAACATCTCTCACATACTTTACAATACAGTACATCCAACTTCAAGTATTGGTGCCTTTTGAGAGTTTAATGCTGTACTTCTGAAATCATGAAAGGTAAAAACCAAACATATTTTTACATGATGTTGTGATAGAAAGGATATGTGAATACGACAGGACAAAGCAGTCTATGGCTTTCCATTTGTTTTATTTACACATTGAAATATAAATGCACAGAATGTAAAAATGCCATCCCTTCAGTCCCCAAACACACCAATCCAAAAACGCTTTGCACCATGTCTCCTGACCCAGGTATCGAAGTTTGTTTTTGCTTGACGAGGATTTAACCACCCCTAGAATAAAAACAAGAAATGTAGTGTTAGTGATCACAGAAATCTAGAAAAAAAAGGTACATGAACAAGAATGTTAATTGATTAATATTCAGTTTGAATGACCAAGCAAATCAATTCATTACTGCTTAAGAAAGTCACACCACAAAATACAAAATCACTCATAAAGAACTTTGATATGTATATTCTGACTAGTATGATAACAGCCTTAATGAATGAATGGTATTTAAATGTTGTATCCTACTGCACATACAAATAAAGTCAAGAATACCAGTATGACTGCTCGCGACTCATCTTTTGTGTAATGATAAAACTTAACTGTGCAATTAAATGATCATTACTGTATCACTGTTGCCATTAAAATCATTAAAGTGTTTTAATGATTAGTGCTCATGTTAAATATATAGTTGTTAAAAAGAATATAGTCTAAATTTCTGTGGTTTCTGGTCTGAGATTTTGTGCAGTGGGTTAACTAAACATATAATTTAAGCCTCAATAACTGCCATTTTAGGATCATGGTTTTAATGTGTATTTACTTGAACAGGGAATTTGAATTATAAGTAAATAAGTGGTATTTAAAATAAAAGATTTTTTTCAAGACGACTATTACACTACAAAAGCTCCAGAAAGGATTATTAATATTTTGATTGATTGTAAGACACCGAGTAAACTGTCAGTGAATTAGTGCATTTGACTTTTATTTTTTAACCATAACTTTGCAGTGGGTGGATGGAGACAATCAAGCAGTTGATGAGAAAAAGGCTCATCAGACGCTCCCTTTGTCTCTATGACGAGTCATCACTGGTATCAGTGAGACCATGGGATCAGATGTTTAGATAGACCAAGCAGGGACACAGACAATATCTAATCAATTCAAACGCCCTTCTTCTGAGCCAGCTGTTCATCATTCCCCCTTAATAATTTGTCATTAACATCAGACTGTATACCACAATAAATAAGTTATGTGTTAGTGCTACTTACACGATGATGTTATTGATGGGGATGTGAATGAGTTTGACGAAGAAACCAATGAAACCCATGATGGCAAACCCAATCGCTGTGGCCATGGCAATCTTCTGGAATTCTGAACAGACAGGGAAGGGGGGAAAAAAGTCAATACAACACAAATCAAATAACCCATTCAAAGATCATTGCTCATATCTTTCGATATGTTAGCCGAGCAGCTCGGGCTTGATATTGTGCAGATGGACTGAAATGAAGACGCTGCTGCTAGGACAACAAAAAAAAAAAAAAAAAAGAAGTATGAACTTACCTTTTCTGTCGGGTTTTGTGCATCTCTTTACGAGCCTTATGGAGTCTTTGACGAACTGCCGGCTGGGCTCAACAAACTGCATTACCTGGTCCATTTTGTTTGTTCTGTGAACGGCGTGAAAAAACTCTGTTAAAGCTTTGGACTGCCATCAGTGCTGACGTTGACTTCAGCAGCCAGGACTTTTAATTACACCCCACCACGTTATAACACATAACGCACCGTACATCTTCTCTTTTTCCATTAAATATCAACACGTATACTAAAAGACGAGCGTCCTAATCCGTGGAAATCATGTTTTGAAGTGAGTTCACTCATCCTTGCTAGCCAACGTTACCGTCAGAAAAGCTATGAGGTCGACGTGTTGTTAGGTCAGCAGGCGATAAATAGCAACAAATACAAGTCCAAAAAAAGACAAACACCAGATAATGAGTAACATACATTAAAGAAATACAGGGATATTTAGTAGAATGGGACTTAGCTCACCGGTTTTTGTCGTGTTAGATGAGAAGACAGGCAGAGGACTGAGGGCCACGTAGCTTTCAGGCAGACTGCTAGTGGAGAAGAGCTGACGTAGACTTTAGACGCGCATGCGTATGAACGTCTTTCTCTTTTTTTGTTTGAGCTTCTATTATTGTCAACACTGCCCCCTACAGGTGGGGAGGTTTTAATACAAAGACAGACTCAGCAGTCAAACCAACCCCATTTTACTCACGTTCTCAATTATATCCGGATTTATTTGAGCTCTTTTTGGCTAGGCTGTAAAATACAAAAACACTCGAGCCCTGAATTATTATTGTTATTATTATTATTATTATTATTATTATTACAGTTCCTGTGCCTCCTCTTTTTCCATTTATCGCATATAATTATAGTTCTGCTGAATGTAAACAGCTACCTACCCTATCGTATTTACTATGTCTCTGTCTGTGTAATCTTTAGACCTGAATGATCAAATAATGCTTGAAATAATTTAGTCATATGGCAGTATGTTTCCTCTTTATGTTCTCATAATACATACATACATACATACATAATATACTGTATATGTATCTTGTTTTGTACCTGTTTCCACCTTATTTGCAGTCTGAATGTTTGCTTCACCCCCACTGAACGTTGCATCATTTATTCCTTTGTTTTTGCGCCAGGGTCCAGGAGAAACAGTCCTTTGTGCTTTCGAGGAACACCGGTACTAGACTCCACATAGCCACTCCTCTCTCACATGCCACATTCCTTTAGTCTTAAATACTGCCGCATGTGATTTAGATTAAGATCCAATTTCTAAATAGAATCTTGCCATTTTCTACTTGTATTTCATTGAACTTATTCTTCGGTTTGACAAACACCACACTTAGCGTAGTACTCATGTTCAGCAAAAGAGAAGTACATGTGCTGCAGTCCACTGTATTTTATAAGTTGTTTTTTCATCTATTAGGTCCTTAATCAATTATCTAAATCGTGACTAATACTAAACAATAATACAGTATGCTATAGACAGCATGATTTAGTTTTTAATTTGTCACTTTAATGAAATGCAGTCATCTGTTTGAGTGGTACTGGTTAAGACTTTAAGACCCTCATTTCTCTCATTATTAATACACTGAACGTAATCTCCTTTGACTCTCAGAGGCAAAATTCTTCCAAGTGTCACATGTTACTGCATCTGAACAGGTCAACCCAACATACTGGAAAATGCTGACATAAAGTAAATGCACTTTTAAGTCACAAACAAGCAGAACTTTACAATATGTTTGTCAAGATAACAGATTTTTACATTATATACATATTGTCACATTAACACACTCCCACTTTCAGAGGCTTTGCTGAAGGAACTTTAAGATTACAATCAGAATGTAAATATATTATGGCTGATAACCATAGAATCTCAATACAGACACATCCTCCCGCAGGCAGCAGGAGCGCATCTGAAACTGCAAATTCCATAATACAAGGCTGTTCAATGAAACAGTTCAATGAAAAAATATATACAGTAATGATTTTAGACCAATGGCACATGGTTTACTAATCAATAAATGTACATTCTGATACTTGTGTGTGCTGCAAAGGCAGAACAGGACCTACTTCACATTAACATCACCTAAGCGCTTTAATTGTCAACCACAATACTGTATGTGCACCCTGATGTACAGTATTTCATTTAAATGTTACTATGAAATGGGTTTTTGGAGGCTGTTTAGATCAAAATTGTTCACATCAATGCCACAAACTATCATACTGCCACACTAGAACTTGTAAGAGAGACTTTCAAACACCAGATCGTTTCTATCCAAAGCAAGATTATGCAAGTTAACATTTTTTTTAATAAGCCAAAATCTTCACAAGCTCACAAGATAACATCTGCATTCAAAATACAAAACTGATAAACAAAGACTGTCCACATCAGTTCTCACAGTAAAAAGTCAGTTCAAGTATCCAGTAACGGTTAAAAATAGTTTGTCTGTGAATGCTAACAAACAGTTTGAAATGCTAGTAAAACATTTGGCAATCTTGTTGAAAAATACAATTTGACAAAAATGTGTATTTGACTTCTATATTGTATAACATAAACTAGCTCCTGATCATCATGATCCTGCGTCTTTTGGACTGTACTGTACTTGAAGTAGTAAAATACATCTTTACCGCAACATTAATGCCCCTATAAAAGTATGTCCTTCAGTGCACATTTAATTTGCCACTATTCACTGCCAGGTGATGCCAAGCATGCTGCAGCTGATCTCCCACAGTTTTTGTGCCAAGTCATCATCAGAGGCAGCCCTTGAGCACCTTGCAGGGGCGCAGTCACTGTGTGGACAGAAAATAGCCATTACAATCTGCTGTCTGTTTGTGAGAATGTTTCATAAGAATAAAAAGAATTACATACTGTACAGTATACCCTTTAGTTAGTCAGCAGCTAGTAATACTGAGCTGGCATTATAACCAGTCTTATAGGATGGCTGAAATACTGTGTGTACCTGAAGTAACTTCCACTTTGGCTGTCCAGGTGTGGCTCCACAGCACAATAGATGGTGGTCTGCGCTCCCTCCACTGTTGTCTTGGTGAAAATCCTGAAGATCTTCACTGCCACTTGGATACACTGGTGCTGGTGCCTCCACAGGTCAGACTGCACCACCCCCGGGTGCAGGGAGAACACGCTCACCCCTGTACCTGTAACACATACACAGGAGTCTATGCAGTCACCTACACAGTCACCTACACACATGCTGTACTGTATATTCATGTTAACACATGCAAGTAAGACCATTCTGCTAATTTATGCATTTGCTATGATTTGCATAGAATTAACATATAGTTCTGTGCAAAACACGCTTCCTTGCATGTAAATGTAAATTAAAATAAAATAACCATATTAGCCAAAGTATCGGCATGTTATTTTAATTTTGTTCTTCACTTTTAATGTCTTATCTTGTGTTTGTTTCTGAGTTAAACTCCTAAATAACTGAGTTTTAATAGCTCTACTCCAGATCTAGAGAATCAACCATTAGACTGGTTGCCATGTTAGAGTAATTTATTTCTGTTCCTGGCCATTAAGCAAAAGAACAAAAAGACAATGGAATGAGACGAGAAAATGGCTCAATTCCAGTGAAAATCTAATTCATAAGCAATTGTCGTACTTTCTCAGGGAGGGAGAAAAAACATTTTAATTAGGAGGAACACTTATGTAAGCTATCCAGTGTGCAAGTAATACTAAGTATGGACTTGCTTATGTCGGTCTGTTCTTATGTGAAACCGAATATTGTGCTGCTTTTCTGATTCACTGTTCTCAACAAGAGCCATAAAGGCTCTCTCCATCTAGTATATATAAAAAAACATCAATCAAATCAGACCTTAAGTTAAAATTTTCAAGTTATCAAGTTATTTTTTCTTTGTTTCCTTTCTTCCATCCACATATGCTTGTGAATACATTCCTTGACCACGTCACCTCACCTTGTAACCTTTTGGCAAGTGCACGTGCAAAGAGGACATTAGCCAGCTTGCTTTGTCCATAGGCCTTCATGGTATCGTAACTCCTCTCGCTGTTGATGTCATCCAGATGAAGCCCAGTCCAAGTGTGGGCCACTGATGCCACAACGACAATGCGGGCGGGAGTTGAACGCTTGATGAGGTCCAGCAGCAAGTAAGTCAACAGGAAGTGACCTGAGTAAAGTTATGAGAAAGACACTTACTGATGCTGCCGCATCATGCTACCCAAAGCAATCACACCAAATATAAACTACACTACACTTTATGATCACTTCATGATTTTATGCCATGAAGAGGAGAAGCCCCTTAAGAAGACATATTTTGGTACATATAATGAAATAGTGCAAAGGGAAAAAAAGATACTGTTGTTTTATCAACTTGTCATCCTGTCAAAGCTAAAAACATGAGGATTTGTACAACCAGCTCATTAAACAGCCACCGCATTGTAGAATTGCACTCTGTGAGACATGTTATCCAGATTCTTAATAAGTTATGTATGTATAAAAATAACACTGTCTCTGCATCACTGCTCTTGGCTTGTATTGTGGCTTTGCAGTGCTGTTCGTAGAGCTCTGATGTGTGTGTCCTTTTCTCACACATCTTTTAAATCTATGCAATATTCTTTATCACCAACATTGAAGTGGTTCTACGTCTCAGATTAGTTTGCCATCATAAGAGATGAGATCATGATATAAAGCGACCAAAGTTGTCTAATTCCTCTGTCTCCTTCTGTTTCTTCCTCTGTGGTGATGTGTGTGTCTCTCTGGAAGTCTTCCTTTCAGTGACTCTCTATACATTTTTAGTGGCATACCTCATGATGTAGGTCTTTAGTTTGTGGTGTGCTTAAATCCATGTGATGCTGGAGTCCCAAGTGGCTGTTTTTCATAATTAGCTTTTGCTGTGTTGTTGATAAGGAGGTCATAACACTCTCTTTCATCCATAAACCAGAACGTGAAGATGACAGCCTGTTTAAATTTTCATAAACATAATAAAGTGTCCTCTATCCTAACCCTGAAAAATTCCAGCTTATGGACCAAACTTGGCTCCCATGACATAAAAGGACATATCATTCTTATCTTAATTGATGCTCTGCATATACAAAAGCCTTGCGTGCTAGTTCACACTTCAGACTCATTATGAACTGTGTGTACGGAAATCCCTGTGTTTTATGAGCCAGAATATTTAGGTAACACCAGGAAACCTTCTGTGATCAACAGCTTGATTTAGATTGATTTCTGTTCAGGGTACAAGGTGGGACTTCCCTGGATGTTCACAGGAACTCTGTGTAGGACACTTAAAGATGTGGACTTAAAGTATTTTTGGCATTCCATTCTATTGTTCTCTATTTCCTGTTTTTCTGATGACCTAACCATCGTTATTTAAAGTACATGTGTACAGAAAGGATGTTTGTGAATGTACAGGTATATATTCTTCTATGTGTGTGTGTGTGTGTGTGTGTGTGTGTGTGTGTGCATGCATATGTGTGTAGGCGCCCAAGTGTGAGCACAATGTGTTCTTCTCTCTGTCAGCCTGTGACAAAAATACCACAGAGGAAAAGATTATTTGGAAGGAAGCCACGAACCAACACAGAGACAGCTTGAAGAAAACAGCAGCTCTGGTTCTTTTTCCTGGCCATGTTGGTCAGCTTGTTAATACCACCTAATATGGCCAAACAACATTTTACCTGCTTTAATGGGAAAATATATCACTACATAATCATATTATTATTAAATCACTCAAACATATTACTAAGACCGAGCAGTCACTTCTCTTTTATTTATTGTGCCGATAAAGATCGCAGCCAACTAAACCACTTAGCTGCATTTTATGACCGCTTGACAGATTTGCAACAAAGGACGTGAACAAGACATCTCAAATCCATGTAAAGACTACAACTTCCAGTATGACTTACCCAAATGATTGACCCCTAACTGCATCTCAAACCCGTCAGCAGTCTTGGAGTAAGGACACATCATGATGCCTGCATTGTTGATCAGGATATTCACTTGCTTCTCCTCTGAAAAGAAAATACAGCAAAACATAAGGAAGAGTTTGTGATCACAGACATGTGGAGCCAGGGGTCAAACCATTAGTTATGCCATCTCCTGAAACCATAGCTTGGGAAATCCATCATTCTTTCAGGAGTGTAATGAAACAAATTATGTGTGCAATAAGTTAAAAGATATATAATGGTTAGGTAGCTACCTTTGTTAATGAGTTCAGCAAATGCTCTGATGGACTTGGTGTCAGATAGATCCAGTTTCCTGATGACCACATTCTCATTTCCTGTGTCTTCCAAAATCTCCGTCCGTGCCTCCTCTGCCCGTTCCAAGTCCCTGCACGCCATAACAATCCGTGCTCCTGAAAAAACAAGGTCAAGGTGACAAAGATCATAATAATGTCATGTTCTCCCCTTTCCACATTAATTTCCTCTCGCAGTCTAAAGACACACAGCTCAGGTGAAGCTGAAACTTTAAATTGCCTCTAAGATTGTTTATGTGTGCTTGCTAGGATAGACTCCAGCTCCCTCATGTCCCTGAGTAAGAATGTGAAAGTATAAAAAAAAAATACAGTGATGGATGGATGGGAACATAGAGTATTTCACTGCTTCTTGTTTAATTTAAGGCTTTATGTTTGTGCTGCGAGTAAATTGTATACACATCAGAAGAATTCACAGGACAAAGGAAATAAACAGCTATTATACTGTGTTGAATACAAACCTGTCAGTGATATATTAGGGCAAATGTACACACAGAAGGTTTCAATCCTTGAAAGTTTCCAAACTCCAAAAGCTTTGCTCATTTGCAGGCATAGAAAGCTACCTACATCAATTAAGGAGGAAGTGCTGAAATGTCTCAGTGTGCTTCTGATCCTTTTCTAATGTTCTCTAAACCCTCATTCAGCATCTCATTTAGCCAACTGCTCCGCTCACATGAACACAAGAGCCTCTCAACTGTGTCATTCTCATTCGCCTCTGACGCAAATTACGATGCATTCTCCTTAATGAGCCCGGAAAAGGGGCTTTGAGGACGCGTACACACACACACACTCTCTCTCTGTCTCTCACCGACAGACACGCACAAAAAAAAAAAAAAAATGCATGCAGACAGACAGCTACCCCCCCCCCCCCCCCCTACACCACACACTCACACAAACACACACATACAAATAGCTGCTGTGCACAGCAATTATGGAAGAGGAGAGCCATTAATCAGTTGGAGCGTAGCGTCTGCAAACCATCACAGTGTCTTTGTTTCTCCCCTGCTGTTCCGATGTGAGAAAGCCCGATTGTTCACTTGTGTACCAAGTTCACTCAATTAGATAAAAGAGTAAACAACCAGGAGGAATCGAAGGTTACACTGAGTCAAGTTAAAGATCACCCAACAGATCATTACACAGTGTTATGCATGCAACAATAACATCAGTATGCAAGTAAGAGCAAAATGCAAATAATGACTTGAGTCAAACCTGATTACATTCTTTATATTTAGACTCAATGACGTGCAATTATGACTCCCTCAGCACTCGCTCATTTCATTTGTCAAAGATTATCGTCTGAACATGGATGAGTAATGTTTATCAAGTGCAATGTGAAAAGAACATTATAACAAAATGTTTAAAAAACGTTTAGATACAGTCTGGTTTTCCTGATGCCACAAGGAACCACCTTCTGTCATGAATCCTCCCAAATCTAATCATGTCATTATCACATTATTACATAATCTCATTTACTGAGGAGAAATACAGTCATTTGTGGATTCTTCAGAAGCAAAGGAGCACCATAATATTACGTTCCTCTGGCACCGGTCGTTCTTTTTGTCCTGTCTTTCTTCACTTTTTATTTCTCATTTTGTTCTGTATTTATATTTTTTTCTACAACAGAAAAATATGTTGACATTCTGTACATAATGGGACAAAAACAAGAGTCCTGGTTGCTCTTTTTAACAAGAGTGTGAAAAAAATGCGCTTTTTCAATGAGCAGAGGTAGATAGACAAATGAAGAAACTGAATTACGCATGCAGTTTTAATATTATTCACTCTACGTGTGCTTGTTTGTGTGTGTGTGTGTGTGTGTGTGTTTGTGTGCACTGCCGGGTACACCCTCCCATCTCTCTTTGTTGCCTGTCTGGCTCGGGAGGGGAGCAGACCCTCACAATGCTCCCTCTGTCCCCTTGATGCCTCGTCTGTCTTTCATCACTGTCATTTGTTTTTCACTTGGATTGGTTAAAATGTTAAACAAGCTTGGTCAACATAGCCTCAAATCTCTTATCTGTTGTGGTCCTGAAATATGTCAGAGCTATAAAAATGAGGTTGGAAAAAAAGATCCAGTCTGATATTCTCAACAAAAGCACACCAAATAAGCAAACAAGTAGGATTAAACCTGATTCTATGGTGGGGGTTCCGAGGACTGAGGCCACACTTAAAGATCAGGTTTTATAGCTCTAAACCACCAAGGCATTAGATGGGCTTAGCTCCAGGGGAAAGGGTGGAATGTGTAGAATTTCAAAGTTAGTGAAAATGAAAGGAAAAAGGGAAAACACAGAGCAGGGACACATCAACTGAGCCAGAAATAGATGTAAAATCAAGTGGAGACACACAGCTGGACAGACAAGCCTGAGCAGTACCTCTTCTTGCCAGGTCCCTGGCTGTTTCTTTGCCAATACCAGTGTTGGCTCCGGTGATGATGACTGTTTTCCCATCTAACCTCTCCTCAGATGACCAGCGGTTACAGCACACACTCCTGAACGGTGCACACAAGTAAAGCATGCAAAAAGGAAAAACCCGTGAAGACTTTCCTGAATACTTTACTTTCCCTTCATAAGTTTCCAGTCAGTCGGAAAAGTGATCCTTTATTAAATCTAGCACAAAAGTGAAGATATTTGGAAACATGGTAACAGAAAAATTAAACATGATGCATAACAATTTAACAAAAAGATTTATGCATTTTTGTTACACTTAAGCACACGACAGTATGTAATATATTCAGTAAATAGATTATCTGTTTTTATATTCCCTCATTATGACAGGAAAAATATCTCTAATTTCCTGCAAAAATCAAAAACAATCTTCAGTTCAAACTCAACGTGACACATTTTTACACCGCTCTAATTTACTGCCAAATCTATTAGCACGGTGTGACAGTCCTCGTTATTAATAGAGCCAAACGCATAACTAACATTTGCCGTTTTTAACCGGTAGTGTGCATGTTGTTTCTTACCTGCAGTACATTCTTCCTCAACAAGAACAAAATCTTCACCTCAAGAACCAGCGAGCGACTTTAACAAGAATTGACCTCCTCTGTAGTCCTCCCAGCACTCCATCAATGGACTGCGCGCTTGTCATCTTCTCCATCCCACCAGCGTTTTGTCATCGTAATATCAACGGCTGGGCCAATCAGGAGGGAGCTGACGCATAATTGATTCACAAGTTCACGAGGCTGGAGAACAGGCGGCTCTGCTGCTGCCGCCTACTGCCAGAGACACCCACGTAAATAGATGAAAGTACCGATTAGAATTACTAACACCAGTGATGGTTAATTCTGCTGTAATATAATCACCACGCTTTTGTCGTGATAATATTGCAACACTGGTCCCCCATGTTATAAAAATAACTGCTGCAAAAATGTCCTCTGAAGTGCCTTTTTGGTAGATAAACATAATAAAGTGTCCTCTATCCTAACCCTGTCTAAGCTCCTTGTATGTGTGTGTCTATATTATAGAGGTGCAGTAGTTATAGCTACATAATAAAACTATTTAATCTTATCCAGGGTTTGTAACTCATCATGAATACATCACAACTTTCTAAATGTTGCTGCACATGCAGCCAGTTTTTGCCTCTGAGTAGGCAACATTCTTCCTAACCACTTGATATCCTCCAAAGTCAGATTTTTAGCAAGTTTCCAATACCAAGCCTGAGTTAGGAGGATTTCCTAAATTAGACATAGACATAATCTTAGTCTTATAATATAATTATTGAATAACTCATAACTCGGCTGTTGTATGCAAGCTTGTTTGTTCTTTGAACCAAAAATAAAAAATAAAACACATGAGAACAATCAGAAGTTTGAAATATCAGTGTTGCGTTTAATAGCTGCTGCTATTATTTTCATGTCAGCATTCATTTACCTTGTGTTTTACAGACAAACTAACTCCATTACAATGTATAGATCATATGTGTATCCTATTGACCTACTTACGCATACACATTTTGTCCGTCACATGCTTTACATTTTCAGCTTCCATTAAACCAAAGCATCAGCACAATATTGGTAGCGCTCATGAATATTGTTTCATAGCATGTAGGAGAGCAAATCTGCAAAGTCTGCGAGATTATCTCCAGCGGATGTCCAGCAGGCGGCAGCTCACAGCCCACAGCTTTAAGGCAGTGCCATCATCCTGACCTGCCCTGGAGCTCTCTGCTCTGGCACAGTCCCTGTAAAGAACAGCAAGGAAAGGAAAGGAAGAGGAATTACATCTTTTGCATATGCAACATTGTAGTTGTCTTAAGTTTAAGTTTTAAAATGGCTTTATAAACACTGCTTTTATTTAACCAACCTGTATTGCTGTATTGTATGGTACATAATTAAGGACAGGAATTTGGATCGTCTATCTCATGAAAAAAGTACATTATCAATTTGATCTATGGCCTATTCGAGATTGTTTCTGACATATCTTTATGTCTAGGAGCAGGTGATGTTTGGTGGTGTAGGTGATGTACATCACTATGTTTAAAAAATGGACAGTTTCTGTCAACACTCAAAGAAACACTGACACCAAGTTGTTCATAGGTGGCTTGGTTTGACTCATTTGAACAGACTGATGGTGGTAGCCTTACTGCTACTACAATGGCATTGCAAACTGACTTGTAGTATCCTCCAGTGAGCAGCTGGTTCTCAGGAGTGACGGTGCAGTAGATGGTGGTGTAGGCTCCCTCTGCTGGAGTCTTGGCCAGAAAATTAAAGGTCTTGAATACATCCACAAGAGGGCGCCTTAAGTGCCTTGTTAATTCAGTGTTCACCACGCCAGGATCCACAGAGTAAGTTGTCACACCTAGGACTGTGGGCAAAGGCATGCATTTAGACACAGCTCTGTCTCTCAAATGGGTTTATGTGGATGCCACCTTCTCAAAATATGTTGGTTTTCTATCTCATGATTTTGTTTTGTTAAACCTGAAATGTAGAAAAGCCCTGATAGCAACACATTTCTTGTCAAAAAACAGGTTAATGCAGGGAAGTAAAATAATGTAGACATGAGATTACTTTCAGGATCCGTGGCACAGTCATCCCTAAGTTTTACATATGCACACAGTTCCTGCATAGTTTGGTAATACCTTCATACAAATTGCCTTACTCTTAATTATCTCTATATAACTTATTACATTGCTAGTTAGAACGGCAAACCAGCTGTGATCAGTGGAGCAATAATTCTTCAACTGTGTTTTCTACAAACATGTTTCTCCTTGCTCTGTTTTTGCCCAGAGCAGTTGTGGTTGAGGCATGAGACTCTCACACTGGCAAGAGATGCAAATGCAAAAATTGATTTTTTACGCACAGAGGAAAAGACAAAGAGGCACAGAAAGAGACATAAAGACAAACATACATGACGCACAATCTATGTCACAAACGCACACCCTTACCCTCAGTCCTTTTGGCCAGCTCTCTGGTAAACAGAACATTAGCCAGCTTGCTCTGTGCGTAGGCCCTGACAGGGTGGTAGTCTTTTTCACCGCTCAGGTCGTCAAACTCAATCTTGCCCATCGCGTGAGCTGCCGATGACACATTGATGACCCGGGATGGGGCAGAGTGCTTCAACAAGTCCAGTAACAGGAATGTCAGGAAGAAATGACCTGAAGTGAGAGAGAGTGCAAGGAAGCATGGAGCGAGAGAAAATAAGATACAGAAGGGGAAAAAAATGAAAATTGGGGGGGAAAAAAACAACTTTTAAATACACAAAGGCCAAAATCATCTGGTTTATATTATGTTCTGTTGGTGCATGTTAATACAGGGCTCCATAAAAAAATGCAATACAACAATAATCAATAAAAATCCCACAGAATTCCTTATGACCCTCCTGCCATTAACTAACCACAGGGACAATCTCCCCAAACTATATTGCCACAATAATTGAATTTCATACCCAAGTGATTGACTCCAAACTGCATCTCATATCCATCCACTGTAGTGCTGTATGGGCAAATAGCCACACCTGCATTATTGATCAGGTAGTGAAGAGTCTTCTCAGCTGGAAAACAAAATATATGTTACCTGCTTTGCAGTCCTCGTGAAAAACTATACTGAATTCTAGAGTCTACTTGTGAGTGTAAATGTGTGTGTGCCACCCACTGTTGTAGATATTTTCAGCAAACTGGCAGATCGATTTGGTGTCAGCCAGATCCAGTTGCCTGGCGACTACCTTGGCTGCCTTCACCTCCCTCATGATGTCACGAGCAGCCTGCTCTCCTTTTGCCATGTCTCTGCATGCCAAAATCACCCGTGCACCTACAGAGATTAATTCCTCTCAGTGTGACTGCGGTTGCATGTACAATCACGTTGAAATTTGTACAAGGTAAGGTGTTGCTGAGCTTACTTTTAAATGTTTATCTTTGTCTCAGTGTTTATATGTCAATATCGAAACACTATGGCAGGTATTAGCTGCACTTCCAGTTCTCTTCTCTGGTTTCGTGTGTTTTTTAGCTGTATTTTATTGCTTCATATGCTCGTGAGCATTATTTATTTGATTTAATTCAGCAGTTTAATACTTGAGCCACCTCATTATGTTTGTTTTTCTTGGAGCTTTAGACAGTTTCCACCCAGGCATACTGAGTCACACAGCAAGAAGAATAGTACAAAGAGCTTTATAAATCAAAATTTGACTGTCTTTAACTCTGCTTGCTTGCCTCTGCTGGCCAGGTCTTTAGCCGTCTCTTTGCCTATTCCAGCATTGGCCCCCGTTACAATAGCGGTCTTCCCTTCTAGGCGCACATCTGAAGACCACATGGGGATAAACAGAGACCTGAAGAGTGAGGTATGGTATAAATGATTAGAGACAAATATTAAAGAGGATAGATATTAAACATCTTGACACCAAACATGATGGTGAAACCCAACTTTTACTGTCGACAGAATAAAACAAGAAGCTTGAAGGGAATAAATTATGTTCATGTAATATGTTTGTTTAACCTTACAGTAACAAAATTACAAGATGGGTGAGGTTTACCACCTACGGTAAAACAGCAAATGCCAGGAACCACAGTTAAAAGTCACAAGCTTTGAACTGACTTCAAAACTTCACTTGACATTTCAATGTCTGTCTGAACTGAGCCGAAGCAACAATCTACATCTATCCACCACAACCAAATCGGTTGAAATTAAAAGTAATCTGTGAATAGAAATTGGTATACTAAAAACAGCATAAAAGAGACTACATTCTACAGAATTCTACTTTTATCTTCTTTTTTTCCTGGTGACGATACTGTATGTCACATCAGAGGTTACTTACCTGATTGCTTGCATTTCTGAAGTTTGTGAAGTCACAATACTAATATCCCTCCTTATTTTATCACTAATGTCTCACGACTCAGATCCAGAGATGTGAAAGAGAGGACAACAGAGAAATGACAGAGACAGAGTGAAGAATGACGTATTTGCCCTTCAAATGATTTCTTGTGCATTTGGAAGCAAATAGTAGATACACCCCCTGTTTAAAGTCTGTCATTGTAACTAATCAGTTAGACAGCCAGGGTTCCAGGCACCAATAAACCCAAGTAACAGAGAACTATTTGTGTAAATTGACCCTGACTATTGACTCAAAAGACTCTAGCTTCCCTTCATTCCAGACAACTTCTTGGAAATCATGTAACTAACTTTTATTTTGCTCCTCTTTGTAGTCAGCACCAAAATTACTATTACAAGTATCACTGGTGTCAAATGAAATATGATACCTAGAGAAAAATACTCCATACCATACCATTAACTAGAAAATTTTGAGTGTGCCTAACTCTGGCCCTGTCGCCCCCATACATTAAATAGCTGTCAGTGTGTCTGTGTGTGCGCTTGTGTGTTCTTGTGTCTGTAAGAAGAGAGTTTTACTCTGTATCTCTCTTTCTGTGTGAGAGCAGGATAAAATGGGTGACATTCAAACTGTATTATTGACAGTCATTGTTATTATACAGAGAGTTTAATAAAGCTTATTACAGTCAGGCTTGGGATGGACGAGATTTGGTTGCCAAGCAATCAGAGCAGAGGAATCAACCGCAGCGACTTCTATGACATTTGACACCGCTGAGGGAGAGAGAAAAACAGCTGAAAGTACCCTTCGAACAACAAGGTTTTTTGGCCAAACCGTAATTCCAATCATTGAACCGGCTTCACCGTGAGCATCCCGAGGTCTTCCTGAACATCTACATATATACTTTATGTGACTAAAGTTAAGACATGGGACTTTTAGAATGATGGAAAGATACCGGTACCTCTGCTTTCCTCCAGAAATGTCCTCTCTTTTTAACATGGGAGTAGATGGGGCCGGTGGTCGGTGTTGCTGGCACATCAGTTTATTTCCCACCAAAACTATAAGTCTGACAGCTTCAGCAGTGTTATCACTGCGACCCCCTCAAAATTTCCTACATTTCTATGTATAAATTATTTCAATAGAGTGAAATTTATGGCCTCAGGAGCAGTTTACAAATGAAGTTTTCAACAGTTTTTTTTGTCTCCCTCTCCACTCTAGCAATGATGTCACAACTGTGACACGCGAACATTCTACCAATACACACCCATTAATTTTGGTGTGGTTTTTGGCAATTTTTGCGGGAAACCGTTTGACGAAACGCTTAGAAAAGTCATAGCCCTTATAGCCCGGCCGAGCCGCACGTTTTGATAGTAGCGTACTAAAAAACTGCAATAATAATAATAAGCCATTTTTCTGGGAATAGTATATAGTGCGCCTTGCAAGGCACACTCAAGCTCAAAGCTTTCTTTTAATGATCTAACATTTACCTTTAAGCAGCATTTTAAGGCCGGTCAAAGTGAAATTACTACTTGTGAATATATATATAATGTATAAATATTTGTGAATATATTATTTGGTGGTTTCATTTAATCCATTTAAGCAATTCATCATGTTTGCAATCTCCTCATATGTCCTCCATGCAAAGTCGTTATCTGTGAAGTAACTAGAAACGGCATCTGCTGAATGAAAACCAACTAATCTTGTAAAAGTGTCTGTGGAGAAGAGTCACTGCAGGTGAAACTGAAAACCTGGATCCACAGGTGAGCCGACTGTAATTTCAGCAATGCACCAGTGTGGATTTTCTGGTGCTTTCCACAGGAGGGTCTCAGTTATCGTGTAGCTGTATGTAAGGCTGTTATCCTAACTTCTGATCTGGGTGACAATTGGAGCTTATTTGATCCTTGAAAGGGCTGGAGTACACATGCTGAAGAGTGAGACTCCCCTCCCTTTCAATCCTTTTATTTTGTATCAGTATGCTTTAATGAGACCACAAACTGTATCTAATGAACATGCTATGCTTTGTTTTGCATTGATTCTTAAAAGTCAGAATTTCTTGAAATTTCTTGTCTTTTTGTCATCTTATCATAAAGTTACCACTAGGGGGTGGACTGTAGCAACTTTCTACATAACTTCACTCAAATCTAAGACTGTTTTCTCACACGTGGAAGGTTGAAAAAAAAAAAGCTGAAATCATTTAAATCTACAGTCGGGTTCTGTGTTGGCCGGCCAGCTAGGACTCATGTAAACCATGTGAAAGCTAGTCATAACTTCCTGTTTTCACAAACAACCATAAAATAAGCTGAGACAAGATGCACACTTACACACACACACATACACACACACACAAACACACACACACACACACACACACACACACACACACACACACACACATATATAAACATACTCCTGCTGACCCAAACCAGGCCTAAATGAGTGCTGCCAGCTCCTCTCATGTGGTCTCTCTGTGACGCTAGCTGGTCTGACTGCTAGATTAGTTTCTCCTCACAGCTGCTCGCCATCCCCAGGCCTGATGAAAGGCTGCCTGTCTGTCTGTCTGTCAACACGGGGACAAAGACAGAGAGGCCTTGCCACATATGTAATTAGCATTGCTTCACAAAGATTATAGATCATCTTGAGGAGATAAATGACTCGTTCATTGTAATTTGTCAATCCAAGAATAGGAAAGTTGACAGAGAGAAACCACAGAATGCAGGATAGCAGCCATCCCTGAAAGGATTAGATGCAAAACATATTTAATTTCAATCAAAATATTCTATTAGTCATTCATTGCAATTGTTTGATTGATATGTACAGAATTATTAAAAGGCTGCATACATATGGTGAAGTTGTAATTGAACAGTCCCTTTTAACCCCTATAGTGTGCGTGCTTTGCCCGCTGTTAGTGGCTCCACTTAACACATTCACACCTCAGATCAAATGACAGGAAGCACAAAGAGAATTTTCATTCTTGTTGTCACAAATTCATCAAGCCTCTTTTGAAATATATACAAACAATGATCACATATGCATCTTCTGAAATAATACAATCTACTTTGCAAAATTAATTAAAACTAAATATAAACAGGATGACATTTTACTTTTCTTCATTAAGGCTTGCACATTAAAACATAATGAAAAAAAAACAAAACAAAACAAAAAACAAACCAGTAATAAAATAGCTTATCAAATGCATAGCATTTTTTCTTAGACACAAACTGCACTTGCAGTGCAATAAGAAAAAAAAAAGCCTACATACAGGATAAACAAGCATCAAAACTCAATGTGTCTACTGTAATATAGCTTTTGTTAAACCCTGCAAACCAGAAGAAAGGTAAGTTCATTCAGTGAAATGCTTTAAATTTATGATTATTACTTTTTTTTTTTTTTTTTTTTTTTTTTTTTACAAACTTTGATTCTACCTAGCCAGATCATTCAATTGAATTTTCTACCATGAAAATATTTACTTTCATGGCATCATTTTGTGTGAGCAAACATAATTATTTCCACATGGTGGACATTTTTTTATGTAAGGAAACTCTTAACATCATCCAAATGTCAAATTTAGAATGGATATAAGCTAGGAGAGTTTAACCTGGGTTACTCAATGCTGGAAGGTGGGAAATGAAAAATGTAGGAACTCCTTGGTATCATGACCCAGCTGCAATTTCCATACAAGAGTAAAAACATGACGTTCTTCCAGTCTGAACTTCAGTTCCACATCCAATTCCCAACAAAATTCCCCATCATTGTCTGGAATGAAGGGAGTTTCCATCTGAAAAAGCCTGCAGCTTTTAAGTGGAAAATTAAACAAAGGCACTTTATAGATGCCAGAGGCAGGATTCACAGACCAATGTGTGAAATACATTCCATCATTTTAATTAGAAGTCTTCCTTTCCTTGGTGTTGTATAGAAAGCTGGTATGCTAGACAATCATGTATTTTTGTGCTGTTTTTAATTTCACTGGGAGCTAAGAAATCTGAAGTGAAGCAACCAACAGAAATGTCTAGAGGTCACTTTTCTATCATCATGTACTGACAAATAAACAGCCATTAGTCAATTTTCACTTTCCCCGTGATCGCTCCGCCATCACTTCCTGGACTGGCAGTGTCTCTTCTTGCAAGGTGCTGTGGGAAATGGAGTCCCCTTGTGATCTCAGACAGCTCTGGAAAAACGGGGCTGTCTCATTGGCCTCTTCCTGAACAGGGCTCCCAAAGGCATCGTCCTGCCCCGCCCCATCACTGCCCAGAGATGTCTGGCTGACATAGACGACAATGACATCGCCACTGAAGTTCATCACCTGGCCGCTAGAGATGAAAGTGGTGTTGTGGTTCCCAGACACCTGACCTGAACAGAAAGAGAAAAAGAAGAGATTTTGAGAAGTAGAAACAGACATGACCAATGAATCAACATGTCCCCCACACAAGAGTAATGACATGTTATTAGGAAATTCGTATATATGTTCAAGTTCCCCTTTGCACACAGACAGATAGAGCTTCCCCTATTTATGATGTCAGTGAAGAGGGGACTATATCTTGGCTAACCTCGGAAGACAAATGGACAGTGGGTGTAATGACCATGCAGGATGACCACAGAAAGGCCGCTGCTACATAGACCGCCATATCATATCCTTTCTGCCTTATTTGTTTCAGTGTCCAGCACTTTTTAGCGTGAGAAACCCAAGACCTCTGAAAACAAGCCATTTGTCAAGGGTTGAGGTTTTACAGACATTGCTGAATAAATGCATGAAAAATACAAAAAGAAAAATAAGTGCTGTTCAACTCGTTCTAACCTTTATTCCACCCAGTAGCATGTTTCAGTAGAAGAGAACTTTCCATAGTTTATCTTAACTTAACTAAATCTACAATGTGACATCTGCCTCAAAAATCATTTATATGGGGCGGTGCTTAGCTCAGTCGGTAGAGTGGCTGCCCCATATGTGAAGGCTCGCTGTGGCTGGCCTGCGTTCGAGTCCCGACCTGTGGCCCTTTCCTGCATGTCATTCCCCATCTCTCTCTCCCCACATTTCCTGTCACTCTTCAGCTGTCTCTATCAAATAAAGCTTGGAAAGGCCAAAAAAAATAATCTTTAAAAAATCATTTATACAAACTTGTACAGATCTACTGATGTCCATACTGTTCACATATGGATTTCAGCCAGAAAGGTGAATTAGGAAATTGTGTGTTTTTGTTTTGTAATCCATCATTCACCACATTAAGCCTCTGTTTCCTATTTTATTCAACCTCCTGTCTGACTTTCCAGCAGACAGAACTAGCCGACCCCTCCGTGACTCACATCTCATGCCTCATCTATTCACACATGTACGCACACACACACACACACACACACACACACACACACACACATAATCACAGTAAATATAAGCAAACAGGCTCGAGCATACACTTTTTCCTCCTACACACACACACGCATACACTAAAAAGCAGGCTCAGCCGTATAAAGTTGTGAAGACAAACACAATCAAACACTGACAGAAAGTGTGTCTCTGTGTTCCCCATCTGAGAGCCTTTCCCGGAATACCATTCTAAGAGGTCTAGCTTGGAAGTATGTCATTTCACCACAACTTTGAAAACAAAGCTCTATGGAATCTGCTTGGGTTCTTCTGTTTATCCTTTCTTAATACCAAGCCGATTTTTCTGGATGCCCAACAATTGTAGCAATACAGTCCACTGACAGGAGTTTTATCTACTAAGACTAAAGTTGAACTCATATAGAACCCCTCTCCTGTTTAATCTCAAAGAAAAACCACAATTATGCACAGTTCTCCCCAAAATTTTGCGTATTTTACCTGGACAGCTGCCAGGTTTTAATTCCTCATCCAGTAAATATCAGTGCCATTACTACTGGTGAGATGCCCTTGAACAAATCGTTTCAGTGGAGTCCAGTGGAGAGTGGCTAACAGATAAGACGTTGGATAATGAACATTGTTTATGTGTGAAATATGTGAGACCCAAGGTTAAAAAGAAATATTTCTGGTAGACAGGTGACCTGTGACCCTTGTTTGGTCTTTAAATAGCACATGCGGGAAGTCCACTTAATCAGATGTCATTACTGCATGATGGGAAATGATGTTCATGTTAGGCCAGCAAGCGTGTAATTAAAGTACCCAGTCATCAGTGAGAGTTAAAAAAAAAGTCTTCACAAGTTTATGTGTGTGTGTGTGTGTGTTTTTGTTGGGTGGGCAGGGTTGTAAAAGTATTACTTAAGCTGCGCACATCTTGCTTCAATTAAAGCTGCGGTCACTTTGCGCAACCCTATGGAACTCTGGGTAAACAGGAGCTTTGTAGATGGCATAGTTCACACTGACACACACACACGCACACACGAACACACTCAACACTATGTTAGTGTGGTTCTGGTGGTTCACTAGCTCATCAAACCCTCACATATCTTATTCCTGCTCCCTGTGTGGTCCCCCAAAAATTCAGGCTCCAACTATCAGTGGTGTCTTTAATAAAACTATATTTCTTGGAAACAATCACACAAACTTCTTATTCTTATGCTGAAACCAATCCTCTGTTTTAAGATGTGTTCACCTAATAATACCCCAGTTTGAGCTAACCACTGTCCCGATCATACTGTTCTGATAATACTGCTTTTATAACTAACCGTAACCACTCAGTGTTTGAGGCACATAAATATGCTTCCCGGAGAATTTTCTCTTTGGCAGTGTGTAAAGGTCTCAGCGAGAACAATACAAGTTGAACCATGTGACAGTAAAACTTTCCATTATAACCAACATATATTTCATTCTGTTATTCTTGGTGGCTAGTCCCACCTATTCTGCGGAAAGGGAACACTGTTATGAAGTGTATCAAATCATGTATGGCTACGACCCTGTGGCAATACAGTGGTGACTGCCTACACAAACAAAGAACACAGAGTCCACCTGGCAAACACAACTGTGGTCCCACAGTCTTTGTAATGAGCCATTATCCCCATAGCACAGAACCACTGCGCATTCAGTTTTCATTGACATTGTTGAGTGGTCATACCAAAAGCATCCAGGAAATATCCAACTCCCTATCACGTTTGTATTGCCCCAAGAGAGCTAAAAAAATAGCTTGACTTTCTGGGAATCCACACACACAGTTATGGAAGCTCATTTCTGCCATGGAAAGGTAATAATATAATAATAATAGGATAATACATAACGTTATAAAAACAGTAATGACAGTACAAAGTGCAAAATAATGACATGCTGAATCAGAATTATGACTTTCCAATTCAAAATTATGCAATAAAAAGTCTTTTTAAATGAAAAACAAAAACTCATATTCAAAAAATGACTTCTAAGCCCACATTATTAAAAACAATGTCACTATTTTGGGATAATAAGTCAGAGTATGATTCACTAAAAGGATAAAAATCTAAATGTTCCGATTAATTTTTTTAAAATTTTTTTGTCATTTCTATTTATTGTCTATGTTTTTCTGTCTCTGGCAGAAATGGGCTTCCATACAAATGAAGTTGTACATTTTCACCAACCTGAGGTAAGAGTTTGTTCAGCCAGCTGACTATGGAGGCTCTCAGGTGTGCACTCCAATTCTGACTCCACAGAAGAGAGCTTGTTCCCCCTGCTATCCCCCCAGGAAAGTCCCTGGCCTTGCTCTGGACTCGAGCCCTCAGGGGACTTGTCCAGGTACAGATCTCCAACAGATGGGGAAGTCATCAAGGGGCTGACCGAGGTCATTGGGGAGGTTGTACTATTCTCTGTTGAGGTGGAGTCTGTGCTCATCAGTCTGTATAATTCCTCCTGTTTTACCAGTGACCTGTCAGTCAGGTGAGGTTTGAACTCCGATCTTGCCTGAACTTGGGACAATGGCAGGCAGAGTTCGGGAAGCGGACTGGATGGAGGGATTACAGAGGAGGTGTGGAGAAGTGGAGGAGAAAGAGAGACAAGAGATTGAACACCTGTCTCACTCTTGGACAACACCATCCTGTCTTGATTTCCATCACTCTTTTCACCATTGTCTGGCCTTATACTCTCACTTTTCTCCTCTTTGCTACTCTCATCTCCATCAAGCCCTCCACATGAGCAGGTTGCTGGAGTCCCGGGGCTGACGGCCTGGCTACAGTCCTCGTTCTCCCCTACTTCCAGTGGCTCGCGGACGGGAATGACACACACACAAGAACCTGCCAATAGAGGAGACACACTCACAACCTCCTCTTCTTCTGACACCTCTTCAGGCTCTCCAGACCCTTCACTCTGATCCTCCATCGCTGTCTTCCCCTTGGTGCCTTCACCCTCTGTCAGTTCCCCTGTGAGCGGCAGTGAAACTTTGATGTCGGGCACAGATGTGGGGAAGGTCTCATCAGTGGGGCTGTGGGGAGCCTGGCAGATAAGTTTGGTCGTCTCACAAGGTGTGCACTTGGGGCCTCCAGGGCATCCTCCTCCTGCTCCACTGTGATAAAGAGGGGCCAAGGTCTCCTGGAACAATAAAAACAAAGAAAGAGGCATTGTAAATAACTCACTTTATGCATGAAGAGTAAGAAAAATTAGATTTCCCAAACCATAGACCAGAAAGTATTATTAAATACAGTCTAATAAGTAGATGGTATTACTTTTTGTGTATTTGCATTGCCTTTGAATTGAATTACCTGTTGTATCCTAGTCCTCTTCAGATTCTGGACGCAGGATCGCAGATTTACTAGTAAAAGACACAACATATTCTACTGAACAAAATGCAGGAGCAGAAATGATTTCTGATAAAAAAAAATGTTCTGCAAAGAGGCTGATGTTAACATTTTGAACAACAATTTTAAGTTAAGAAAAACTAGAAATAAAATGAAGAAAAAGAAAATATTGGGGATTCCAAACGTACAGAATAGTTAGTTCTGTGCAATATGCACCACTTGCATATGGTCTGTTGTGAATGTTTACACTGTGTGACACCTTCAAATCAGTGCTAAGAACACCAATGAAATAAAACATCTAGCTAGTGGAGATTAATATGACCTACCAGAGAGTAACTTCAGTTTGTCCTTGTAGCAGAAGAGGAGCAGGATGAGGAGACACAAAACGGTGATGACTGACAACACTGAAACGATAACCCAGGAGGGTGCTGCACCTGCAAAAAAAGACAAGTTCAGAGGTTGATTCTTTCTGCAATATTTGCTCTAGGTAAATTCATCTTTATTCTGAGCATTAAATTGGCTTCATATGGCGACTATGGCGACATCTTACCGGATACAGGTGGTCCACACACTGCATCAGCCTGAGTGCTGCCTGGCTGTATTTCACTCCTACCCTCAGCTTTACAACTAGAAGAGAGGATGAAATCACAGAAAGACAGTGGAGAGGAGTATTTGTACACGTGGACACATGACATGCTCTTTTCTTTTCTTTCCCTCTACCATTTTACTAGCACAATCTGCCAAAGTTTAATGATGGATCTGCAATGACGAAGGGCAGGCAGATGGAGAGAAAAACAAAATTCTCTCTCTGTCTGTATCGTCATCATCATTACAGATCTGGCCCGCAGCGGAAGCTGTTGTCTGGCACAGCGTTTCAGGGAAGTGGTATGAGTATTACTCATAACAGCTGGCTGGTGGTGAGACGGAGGACAGCTACCCAAACTACCCATTTTCCCTTCATGACATTAAAAGATTCCAAAAACTGTGTGTGTGTATGTGTATGTGTGTGTGTGCGTGCATATATATACTTACTTTGTCCATTGTTTGCATTGTTCGGCACCATTCTCAGCAAAGAAGCCCTTCTTACATGCAACACAGATCTTCCTTCCATTAGTAGACTCTGCAATTATGAAGATACATTATAATATACAGTATATCTAAGTGACACGCTGCTGTGACTGTGTAACTGATATAAATGAGGTGTGTTTTGTGTTAATGTATCTCACCAGGCTCCACCTCGAGTCCATATCCAGCACTGCAGGTGGGTATCGCCTCACAGTACTCACAGTTGATTGGATAGCATTGAAGGTTGGGAACGCAGCGACACGGCTCCTCCGCCACCGGGTTTTCAGGCCTCTTCATAAAACCCTTAACTGGAGGTCAAAGCAGGGAGTATTTTAGTGCAGAAGTTGGTCTAAATCATTGAAAGGAATGATAATGTGTGTTGCATCTGAATCTGTATCTGTGTAGTTGCTTGCACGGAGTTGGGAATTAAATGGGAAATAAATTATACGTCAAAGCCTTAATCTTTTCTTAGACAGTATTAGAGGTGTTGCCTTAATCTTGTGGCAATCTTTGACGCTCTACTCTATTGTTGTACTGGAAAGCTTTATGTTAAAAAGGTCTTTGTTCTCCACTGTGCTGTAAGTAAACAGGGGTTGACAATATATTTGGAAACGATCTCATTTTGAAACATTAAGGCAAAACCTTTTCATGATTTTGAAGTCCTTGTTCAAGATGACTGACCTGGGTCACAGAACTTCTGCTGAAGGCAGCGCTGCTCGCTCGTCCAGCCAGGCTGGTATTCACCGTGATTGCATTTAACACATATAGTCTGTTGAGAATCAGTGCAGTCAGCAAACACGCGGAAGCCTGACGGGGGAAAAAGGGAGAAAGAGAGAGAGAGAAACAGAGAGAGAGAGAGAGACGGGGAGCAAAAAGACAGATGGATTTAACAACCCATGCATAATCACAGTAACCACTAAAAACCTAATGGAAGATGAGAAAAGAAAGAGGAAATGGGCAAAATTAGAGCCCTTTTCCTCTTTTAAAGAAGTGGGTCCTTTTAGTGGATCAAATGTCACAGTAAATTGGGTGTGTATGTGTGTGGTTGTGAAAACACATGTATTTCTGGACCATTTTAAGCCAAAATGTTCCGTTTTTAAACATCCTTCCTCTTTTGATTTAGGATCTTTGTGAATGGAATCTATTTTTATTTCATGCTGCTTCCATTGAGTAAACTAAAATGCTCACACTGCTTTCTGGTGTTTTACTTCGATCCCTTTGTATGTGTGTGTGTTATTACCTGGTTCACACTTCTTGCAGCATCTGGAGTTTTTTAAGTAATGCGTTTCTTCACACTGGAGAGATTTGGTGACCGCATTCTAGAAAATATCAAGACAAGATATTTAGCTTTTTATGTGACAACATTACATTTACAAAATCTGTCATATTCCTTTACAATACATATTTTGAGAACATAGGTAAGAAACAGACAAGTTACATAAGAACTTTTTTTTAACGATTATAGTGTCACTTTCTTGATCAAAAAACATCAATTTTCCATCAGCGCTTTACAATTTTCCCTCAGTGAGTGCCACGCTCTGTGGCAATCCTTCCTTCAGTTCATCTTTGAAAGCTGCACGTGATATTTTGAGATGGCGGTGAGTAATGAGAGGAAGAAGATGGTTAAAATATTTCCAAGACATGCCCAGGAATTCTTTCCACCCTCTCAGAAGCACCTGACCACAGCACTGTACACCCTCCAAACCAGCAAACTAAACCCTAATAGTACCCAGTTACGTAAGAAAACCCAGTGGAACTAGATGCAATCAACTTCACTTGGCTTGGAATTAATAAACACTTGGCTGCAGATATTCTCCTGATCCCCACTAGCGAGCTGTTAAAAGGAAATTGGTTTTGGCAGGATGACCTGTTGGTCATTAAGGAACACCCATTAAAGTAAATGGTGAAAATAAATGGTGTGACAGCTGTTAAGCTAAATGCTCAGTCTTCTGTTCTAACTTGCTATAATGACAATGCTATGTTGTCATTAAACAAATGTAAACTATAGCAATAGCATGGATTACCAGAGGTCTTGTTGCAAGTAACATGGAGGTAAACATCTGTGCATGTTTTAAACAATAAATGGGAACTCCAGTAAAAAGTCCACAAAGGTAAGCCTTGCAGACACGCACACACAAACGCACACACGCATGCACACACACACACACACTCTGTGCACACCCTCTAGCCACCCTAAATTAAGGGCTGGTTAACTCCTCGCCACACTGCTGAATTAGAGAATCTGGCTGTTATGACAGAAACTACGCCAAGCCACAGAGTCTATATATAAAATGTAGAAAAATACAACCTATAGGCCTGACTACACCATGACCTCGGACTAACCTTCTGCTTTTTCTCATTCAGCCCTTCTGAGAGCTCCTTTTTCCTCCGTGAAATGATTAAATAATTCAGTCATTCATACTGTAATTTACACAGAAAGGAAATGCTGGTGCTGCAGAAGTCCAGTTGTGTAAAATGTGACAAATCCATCCTCCTGCTCTCCCCTCAGTACATTTGTCTGTCTGTCTGTCATTATACTCATCAACAGCGGCTGTCTTTTGTTTCCCATTGTGCATCTCTCTGACTGTAATTCAGAACAGAAATTTGAATGTTTTAGTTTCCTGTACTGATTTTAAAAAAACAAAACAGTTCTTGAGAAACCACTGAATTCTTGTTTTTCTTGGCAAAAGACTGATATTGCGTGTATTTTTACACGCAATATCAGTTTAAATAAAACATAATAGGATTAACTCTGATGTTGTCCCTCCTCCTCTCCTCCGTTGTTATTTCTCACATTTTTCTCACACCTTCATGTTAATCTCTGTTAAGTCTCAGTGTCTGTCTGTCCGGCCTCGGGCTACAGCAACACAACATGAACACTGGCAAGTGTTTAATTACCTCCACCCAGCGTCTCACACATCAGCCAGTCTTTGTTTTATAATCTAACCAGAGGGATAATGATGCACAGCTCTCATAGCTCGGACCGCAACACTAATGAATACCATGTGCTGCAGCAGACATAAGTGACAGAAGTAGGAAAGGTTCTCATGCTAAGGAGTTCATGTCTATGGGTAAAAACTTAGAGTTAGATGTGGAGACACAGTTGCAAAGCCAGCGGTGGTCAATCCGGACAACTGGACCAGAGTGCACAGGAAGCCAAAAGAATGCTGGGAATTGTATTTTCGTTACCGCCACATCTAAACATTGGGTCTCAATTATGCGAGGCCGTATGTTTTGACTCACTAAATATATATGTAAGAGGAAAAGAGCTGATCCACCCTATATGATTATAGGTTATCATAACGGTCAAGATAGAACATCCAACCTCAAAACTAATTTTATCTGCTGTATGGATTGTGTGCGAGTCTAAGAAAAATTGTAAAAAAAAAAAAAGCAATAGGAAACGGAACGGTGGAAACAGATTCATGGATTTAAAACAGACAAAGGGGTAAAGTAACAAGTAACAACAAAGGACAAAGTAACTGCCATTTTTAAAATCACTTTTTAAGAGGATTTGTTTATATTTTTAAAACCCTTCATCACTTGTGTGATCCTATCAAACGCTGCCTATCAAAAGTGTGACGCTGAGTGCATTCCATTTGCTATCAGAAAGCCAGAGAATTTGCATAACGGCCACAGCAGCCATTGGCAGCGAGCCAAGAGGAGCACAGTATGACTTTTAGGCCTTTACAGGTTTCAGCAACCCATGATAAGGTCCTGTAAAAGGATAATGCAGCACAATTGAATGCTTGTACAATGTTCACACCTGTGATTAACTATTCAAAAGCCATAAAAACAAATCCTTTGAAGCACCATCTGCATAAATCAGAGTATTTACTGTATCTCACACTCCTGATTGTACGTTAATCATACAAGCATCTAAAAGGCTTACCAGATTATCACTTAGTAAATAAACATAGTTTACATTTGTCTGACACATTCCGTTGTCTTATCTTAAATACTGGTTGTGATTTTCTTGCTACCCAGTCAATAAAAAACATGTATCAAATAACAGGCACTGCATGTTTTCCCTGGGGAAAAAAATCATCTGGTGTGTAGACTGATATTTTACAATTGCAGAAAGAAAAGTGGAAAGAAAGCTTGGAAATCAGCAAAAACACCGATGGCTGACAAAAAAATGTGCAAGCTACAGAAACTCAACTTAATGACCAGACGCAAAAGGTTCCCAGAAAAGAAGTCCAGAGACAACCGTTGACTGTGCCAATTGTTTTTAATTGAACTATAAAGAGCTTAATCCAGATGTGTTAGAGACATTCTGAAGGTCTTAAAACAATTATAACTTCCTCCCCACACAAAGCTCCATTGTCATACAAGGCTGCATGCTTAATCTATGAACTCAATAGTTGTTATTTGCATAGTTAAATCAAGTTTGGATCTGCAGGCCTGAAGCAATGGACTGTTATTGCTCAAACCGTGGTAGACATAACACTGATTACTGACGTGACAGTGGACGGATGGATGGATGGATGGATGGGTGGGATGAAAAGGGTTAAAGTGAAAGATCTAGTGAGAGATCGCTGTTGGACGGATGAACGGCGGCCATCTGACGATGGTCAGATGCATGAATAGAGAAGCTGACCAATAAAAAAGCACAGGAGCAATGTGGGTAGGCAAGTAAATTAATCCCTCAAAGCTCAGCTTATTCATGATATATTGACTATTTTGCTTTCGACATCTTGAAGTAATCTTGTATTGCTCAATGTCACACAGACAGTTTGAAATGAATTTGGAATGGATTGGATGAAGTGGTTGAAAACCAAGAAAATGAAGGGGAATTCTTTTGGGATACTGTGAGTCAGTAATGGCAAGACCACGGTGAGAACAAACCAAAGCCAAAGGTTTGCAGTGTCACCTTCTAACGTACATGAAACGTACTCCTTCCCTTCCACATAGTGGAATTTGCTCCCTCTTCTTACCACTTCTTGAACAAATGTGACTTGCATTTGACAGAAAAAAAAAACAACATCTTTCCTTTGTGTCATTATCGGTCTTGATCTCATGGCCTTGATGCAGTGCCCTCCCTAAGCATTGTCTCTTGCACACATATTTCTGGAGAAGTAGAGAGGAAAAACAGGAGAGAAAGAGCGTCTGTTCCAGTCAGTCATAACGATGCTGACTTACGGTAATACAGGCAAACAGGCAGTGATAGATCACTGGTGCCCAGCAGTCCCACCACTGCAACCACAGCTTATAAACTACTCCACCTGGACAGAGTTAGCTCCATTGGATTAAACAACAGCATGGACAACATCTCATGGGCCATTCACTTTTCTCCTTCAATTAAACTGTGGCAGAGTGAGACAACATAATGGCTATTATTCCATCAGTGCCTTTGAGGTATGGCTGATGGACATCCAGATAGACCGAAAACAAGATAATCATCATAAAGTGATGCTATGTGATGTAATCAGCTGCATATAACCTTATGATAGTGATAGTGAAACACAATCACATTTTTAATTTTAGCATGGATTCCTGTGGGACCCTATACTCTTCTCGTCTGGTGGAGCTAACGAGGGTCCTGATGAGCCATTTGGCCCGCGCCGGTCCCCTCTGGACCAGGAGAGAATGCTTGGTGAGGGGAGAAGAGCATCCAACTGCCAGCAGCGTTCTTGCGGTTAGCACAGGGGAGGTGGACTTGACCCAAACACAACTGTTTCCAGTCAGTGTCCCGGGCGTAAAAATTGAACCCCCTCCCTTCCCTTCTTTCCCTCTCTGACCCGTTCATACAAATCATCCGAGGTGATGACACATATTCTGGTTTACTGTTACATATCTTCATGTCCATCTACTCATAATAAATAAACCACCATGACTCTCAGTGTTTTGAATTGCCACTCATTCCAATAAAACTTGACAGCTTCCAAAAAAAGTGCAAAGGAGACAGAGCATAAAAAAGTAATTACCAACTCTTTTGACAGTTTAACACACTCCTTAATTCTGTTATTGGGGAATAAAAAAAAAAAACGTCTTTTCAACACCAGGCGAGCGTTTTTTACCTGTGCGTAAAAGGTGACGAGGACGCACGTTATCCAGCCTCGGACTATCCAACTTGTAGAAAAATTCAATCTCATCTCTGCTGGTTGATGAAGACTACTTTTGCGAGAAACTTTTCTCTCTCAGCCAAGTCGACGACACTGAACGTCAAGATCCGATTCGCAATCACTTGTTTTTCTGCGCGTAAATGTGGCGGATCCTCCACACCGTCTCACAGGGCATTCTTGCGCCTTCATTCCCGGCTGGGCAGCTGCAGTTCCCACCTCTCTTCTCCTCTCATCTTCCTGTTGCTTTCACCCACGCGTTGTGGAGGAAGCTGCATGCAACAGCTTGTAAAAAACTGACTGAGTGACTGGAAGGAGGGAGGGAACTTCTCCACGTTGTCATGTGTGAAGAAAAAAGTTCATCCCCTTTCTTTTCTTCCCTCCTGGCCCTAAGCACTCATCTCTCTCTCTCTCTCTCTCTCTCTCTCTCTCTCTCTCTCTCTTGAATGAGTGTGTATGTGACAGAGCAAGTGTGCCTGTGAGTGATGTAAGATTATCACAGTAACTTGAACCTTCACACACTGGAATTACAAGTGCACTGTCACAACACGTTTCTGTTAAAAAAAAAAACAACTTTAATGCTTAGCTGCCCAGCAGTCTGCACAATTTATTTCGACAGAGTCTGTGGCACTTTTGTGTGATTAGCCAAATAGGGTTGAATCATGACTTCATGCCAGAGATGGATGGAGATACCACCCCTTCCACGGTGGGGTCAAAGTATGTGGTTACTTTTCATAGATTTCATAGATCTCTTCCTGCATTTGCATGAAAGTGAGTGGGCGGTTCCAGCATAGTTCCTGGAGCGTGGGTCCTGGAACTGCCATGACCATCTCCCACAGTCCACATTAGTATACTACAGTCATTTATTTTACAGGTTTAGTGACTGCCTCCAGGAAATAGCCGTTCTCAGCTCCCACAGCAGAAAGAGAGAGAGAGAAAAAAAAACACTGGGTGTATTTCTCTCTGAATTTGCATGGCAGACATAACCCAGCCTACATTGGCAAATCATGAGAGGAAAGGTTTGAGAGAGTGGAGAAAATGTTCTTTTCAAGGTGACAGTTATGCAAATATTAAATTGCACATGTGGGTTCTGAATGGATAAAACAGGGCTGATCCGCACGAGATAGGAGTGGTGAACGAGGGGGGGGGGGGGGGCTGGAAAACAAAGGAATCTTCATGGCATGATGAGAGCAAGCGTCATGAAACTGGAGGGGGAAAAAAAAGACAAATTTGTGTTAACATGCACTCGTTACTTGTTACATACTACTGTTAAAGCTGTTTCTATACAAAATAATCACAAATTATCCAGCATATCCGTAAATTATGACTAAAAATAAGCAGTTCAATGAGGGAGAAAGAGGAAGAATAATGAGGGCTCTAAGCTTAAACCAGTGGAGGTAATAGGCTCCGTCCTCCCTCTACCCCTATTCCCGTAAAAACATGCTGAGAGAAGCTGTTTTGTGGTAGGCCCTCTGCAGCTTGCACAGTAGCAATTAAGAACCAGATTGGCCTCTTTTAGCAATCAGAAACCTCAGCCTGACTCTGAACGCGCACCAAATATTCACGCTAAGGTCAGGCCTTAACAACAAAACTGAACTAGAAACACAGAGAAGTCTCTCTTAGGCCCCACTTCAAACATAGAAGTTACAACGAGCTTGTTTTGATGTATAAAAATGTAAATGCAGTGCAGGCAGACACCAAGCTGGTTTACAAGCATCGCACTTAAAGTGACCTGGGTCAGAGCATAGACTGTGTTGCTCTGTTAAGCATGTGGGTTGTGTTGCTGAGCATCAGTTAAAACTAGTCAGAGTTCACGGAGTAAGCCCATTCCAGACATGGTTTCCATTAATGTAACACAGAATGAAAGCAGCCACAGCTTGTTCTGGTACCATGATTTTGGAGGAAGCTTCAAGGGTCTAGCCGGTCTCCCTAAAATGCACTGAAAGGTAGGCAGGGCTAAAAAAAACATGCACATGGCAGTCACATTCACGCAGAACTGAGCAGAATAACAACATCAAGGCTTAGCCACCATGTTCCGCTGGTTTTAGGGTTGGATCTGCGTTGCTCCTGCTCGCTTTGAAAGCAGATGTGATCGGTGAGTCACCAGTGAGCTGTGTGCTGGTGCCATTTCTGCACAAACGGAAATGGCAGGAGAATTTTCATGAACAAACACAGATATACAGGGATACGGGTTCACACCAGACACGCCTGCAGGTACACATATTTGCATGGTGATACTAAATCCATGCTGAAAAACCAAGCAGAATGTCCTTTGGACACACAAACAATTATGTTCTCACTATGAATGCAAATCGCATATCAGGCATCTGCGCTTCTGCACACGTCTACAGACACAGATACAAACACACAGGCACACCCACACAGGAAAGAGACGGAAGAGAGGAAAAAAAAAACACCCACCCACCCACACACAATACTGCCGTGGCCCCTAGTTCCACTTCTCAATCAATTATTTGTCCACCTGACAAGTTATCAGTGATGATGGTTGATTATTAGCCTGAATATGCAAATCAACAGGCGTTCACTCATGTAATGTTCAACCAGTAGATGTGTGCAGCTTTATGGAACAAGTCTGACTCATTTCTGCTTTTAACACAAATAAAAGTATGGGGTTCCACTACAGGTCAATCAGACCTGACTGTGAATTGTTACTGACTGTTAGGGCAAATGTTTTCTGCCACTTTTCTTGTCACAAAGATGGATTGTGCTTTAATTTCCCTGCTAAATTCTCGCCCTGAAATGATAATGAGGCAGATCTTTTGCTTCTGTAGTTATTTGGGTTAGGTTGTTAGGACTGTCCCTCAAGATGGACTTTGGTTTGCTGTGCTAGACACACAATGGATCACATCAAAGGGGTGGGCGGGAGTGGCGGGGACAGCAGGAGCGTGTTTGTCTGTGAAATAACTTTGTTTTACAGCCTTCAACACCTGTCGACCCATTGAGCCCTTATCAAAACTTGGGATTTTCCTTCATCGCGTACACCAAGAAGTCTACAAGCATGCAGTCAACGAGGCCTTCCAGAGGTACATCTAAGTACACAACTGATCTCCATCTTTTATTATACCATGACACCAATTTCCAATATTCACAATGAGTACCATTCTCTTCAGTTCAGTGTATGATACAGTTATTTACTGTTTCTCTTAGAGCATATTGAAAAAGAACAACAAAAAATAGAACCAAATACCCACTTTAGAAAAAAAGTACAATTATCAGAGACACTGCAACACAGAGATGCAACGGACAGAGAGGGAATAATTATGACCAGTGTTCTCTTCAACTACACATTTTCAAAACGGATGAACAAAAAAGAAATCCATTAACAGTAGTGATAATGTTCATTAAGACTCTGAATTAAAACAAATATATATATATAATAAAGAACAAAATAGTAAAGTGAAGTGCAAATTTCTTTGGAAGTTGGAATAAGGTGTGTTTTTTTTTCCTTCATTAAGACATAAATAAGTTATAAAATAGAAGCTATCAAAACAAAAACCAGAGACAGGCTCTGAAGAAATAAAGGCAAGACAATTCTTTTTCATAACTTCAAGTAGGCGACACTTCTGAGCCGTACAGATAAGACTGTACAAGGCATTCTTAACAGACTCAGAGCCATTTTCTTGTCTTTCGGGACAATTATTCAAGAACAAATGCAACTTAACGCATCTGTCCATCTCGCAATTCTTTCCTCCAAAATGGCATTTAAAAATCGAAATAAAATCCAGCAGGCCGTGCTCAGTTTTGTTTCATAGAGAGGTGGTGAAGCTCTTCTGATACAAGAAGTACTGCACTGAAATGAAATTAAATTCTGTGATACTTTCGAGTCCAGAAATGTCCGGGAGTCCCTTGTTATCATTTTGGGTGAATCAATATTGTTCAGTTTCTCCTCTCTCTCTCTGAAATGACAATGTTAACAACACTGATTCATAAAAGGAAATCCCTAGTCGTTGGTAACGCTTCCGTCATGATTAAGGAGAAGAAAAATGAGCAGAGGGGAAAACCTCAGCTTTCACTGAAAAAAACATTGCTGTTCACCTTTAAAGTGCATGGAGTCCCGCTGCACTGGAGATTTGATATCAACAACTTTCGGCAAATCTTCACTTCTTGGAATTGATAATACACTTGATTTTCTTCTACGTTAGGCTGAACCAATGCTTTTTACAGTAAAATGAAATGCTCCCAAAGACAGCAGGGCAACCCGTCAGTTAGTTGCATCAGTCAGTTTTGCAATCACTTCTTTCTCTGGAAGACGTTGGCCAACATGGCGCCGGAGGTGGTTAGCTGGCCCATCTTGCTCAGGAACTTAGTCTTGGCATCCTCACCCACTAAGCTGGAGGCGATGGACATGGAGCTGCAGAAAAAAAAGGTGTAAAAAGTTTGATTAAGCAACAAGGTTTTGCTCTGATTTATGAAACTATATGGACTGAAAGACAGACAGAAAATGTGCAGAAAAAAACAACAACACAATCCTCCTCTACCTGTTATGCATGTCAGCCTATACTAGAGGGAAAAGGCTGTTTGCCAATATAGCCCCTCCTGATTTTTACAGTCTAACGGCTCGTTAAGTTCCTCTTTTGAGTTAGCTGGGATTCATACATTCATGCAGCGGAGCAGTTAGTCACTCTGCCAAGCTTCTGCATTGCTGCACAGGGGGGCAAACATCGTATCTTGACACAAACGCCAACTGAACTCAACAGATATCAGTAAAGTCGGACCCTGTTGACTGATGGCTCATTGTTTGTGGCATAAAGGCCACAACTTTCCTGTAAACTGGTTAAGCTTATGCTTTTTACTTTGATGGGAAACCAAATCACTTCATAATCCTCTCTGAAGCAATGGGCATAAGAACGTGAAATCTAATACACTGAAGTATGGAAACTTAAACATCAGACTCAATGATGCGTGGCTACAAATAATTACACCAATGTTACGTGATGCCTCTTCAAAAAGTCTTTCTGACAGCCTGCTCACTAAGCTGTGACAGCCACAGAAAATCAGGGTTTCCAGAATATTTCATACCAGGGAGTAAATAATAGATGAAATTGGGGGGGGGGGAAAGAAAATCTACATCCTACAAGGTCAAAACTCCTTAAAAGATACATGCTGTGAAAATAAAGATCTAAGTTATCAATTACAGTAAGAGAAGTCAAAGGAAAACTCGACAGGCATAAATGAAAGAGGAACAAAAATCTCGGCACCATCGCAAAGATTTTAACCTCAGCGTTTAACTGCGTGTTCTGGAGGAGGAACACACCCAAAATGTGTATGTGCACATCGAGAAGAAGACATACACACTTCTTAAGTCCACATAAACACACTTCTCCTTTTAATGAGCCCCAAACACATGTTAACAAGATGGGAGAAACATTTTTTAAAGAGACACCCACAGTATGGCTGGTGTCCCAGCTCTCTGAGCGTTACCAAAACAACTCCTCTCATTTTTCTGCTCTTTTCTTTCTGTGAAGATACCCACATAATGATTGTGGTTCCAACACTTCTTACATGTTCTCTTCTAGCCACAGGGGAATAAACCCACAATACAGGCCCAGTCCCAATGCTGTTACGTGACCCCTCTCTTCACAGTAGGGTTACTTCTCCCTCCAACATCTCCTTAACTGCCACTTTAAAAGCCATTGCTTGTTGCTGTCACGGCCTCTCGTGCAATAGAAACTAATATTTTGACAAATGGTTTCAGCGAGCGTTGGTGTGAATGAGACTGTTTGTTTATTCTCACCCTTGTGCATCAGCCATTCCTCTGTTTTCCACCTTGATTTCGCACTCTTTGATCATAGAACTCAGAATAACCTGTGGAGAATACGAGAGACACAGATAAAGCTGGAATGTTGCCTTTTAGAAAACTGAATCATGATTTACTACTGCATAAAACATAGAAAAACAGGTGGTGTTGGTCTAATTCTGTCTGAATGTGATGACAGAATTTTGCACGTATTTGTATATTTTAATGCATAAAAGTTCCAGTTATATTTATATTTATATATTATATTCCAGGAAAATAATTCATGCCTTCTGGTATGTAGGCTTTACAGACAGAGTGGAGAGGAAAAGAGTCAGCTGATCATTAGTCACCTTGGGAAAATGCTCACATGAAATGGATCGCGTGTGATTTGAAGACACAAATAAATATGGTAGAGGTGTGTGTGTGTATGAGTGTATCTGAGAAAGAGGTGAAGTGTCAGACTGTCTATCTTTACCAATCTTGTGCGAGATACCCATGGGAATAACAAACAGAAAGAGGGAGGCAGTCTGGCCCATCAGTGCGTGGTCAGAATGTGGACCAGGTACTATATGCAAGCGTATTACAGTCAGTGTCAGTGTCCTTCTTGAGTGCAGCAGTGCGTCTGTTTGTCTGCTGACCTCGTGCTCAGGGGAGAGTTGCTCCATGTCAGCGCGGAGACACCTGAGGCCAGGCAGGAAGTGGTTAACCATCACTTCCTCAGAAATAACTGCACAGAAAGTTAAGGACTGAAAGGAAAAAGGTAACATGCCAGTTGATCCACAGCATCTAGCAACACCATGAATGAGTGTGTTACCATTCACACAGCTGGAATCACAAAGCTAACTTTTCATTATCTGGGTTCAGAAAGCCAAACGTGGGTGTTCATTTTAAAATGCAATAATTCAGGAATGAAACATAATGGAAAAAGGACAGCATAAACAATTTCACAATGCTAACTTTATAACATAAATAAAGCTACACTGCTGGAAGGCAATACAAGAAACAAATGTTCCAATATTTTTAGTACAAACAAGAAAACCCTTTATAGAGATATAATGCCTCATCTATCCAGACTGTCTTGTTTTTCTAACTACATGTATAGACAGAGAGACCAAAAAAGCTGGCGCTTAAAGCCGAGCAGTTACAAATACTATTTGGATAGTGCTTCCAGGCATTACCAGAAGGGTGGAGTTTACTTCAGGATAATTAAAAAAAAAAATCTGTCAGTGACTAAAACATTGCTTTTTAAATATTTTTCTTTCATTGTACAAACATTCTACAAATAACTGTGTTGCTGTATGGCACCAAAGCAGCTTGACACAAACTTAAAATGCAATCCTTTGACCAGGACTGCATATGATCTGCCACCTGTCACAGCCAGTGGAGCTATATGGGACACGGAGTGAGCGAATTTATATTTTTGGAGATGGGAGTGTACAATTTCAGAGGTTGTCAGACTGATTACAAGAGAAAGAAGTGCAGTGGGAGGTAAAGCTTCTGAGGTTAGGGTTATACCTCCTGGACACTACTGCACTGTGAAATCACAGCCTGACAAAGATCCACAGGAATGAACCTCAGACCAGCTGTCCTCTATGTGTGTGTGTGTGTGTGTGTGTGTGTGTGTGTGTATGCATGTGCATGTTGGACCTGGGTGGGGTGAAGTTGAAAGAGGAGAGACAGAGTACAGGGAGGGAAAAACAACGCAAGAGAAGAGATATAGTATGAAGTGGAGGAATCACAGAGGAGTAGGAAGACAGAGGAGAGGTAATGTAAACGTGAGCCCCCATCCTGGGAACTGTTACTGAGGATCGAAGCTGATGTTCAGCCTGTTCCTTCTCTCACGCTCTTTCTCCCTCTCTCATCCTTTCCTTTGCTTAACCAACCCTGTAATTACCTCTAGCCCCAAAATGGAGGCAACTTATTTTCCCTTTCTCCTCCTGCCAAATGACAGACAAACTCTGCCAACACAAACACTGAACCACACACTCCGGCACCGGGGCCATGCTGATATGCACCACACAGTTGTACAGGCACATACAGGAGCACGTCCCCACCAGTGCATGCAGCTAGCGTTTGACCAGTTATTCTAACGGCCTTCCTAGTGACTCACTGTTACGACAACTAACCCTGAACCTGAGCCAACCTTGACACAGACTTCTAGTAAATCCTTTGGAAAGGCATACAGTAGTTCTGAGTAAACCGACCGCGTGGAAAACATAGATAGATTTTCCCGTTTAAGTGTCACAAGGTTATTTAACTTTTACACTTCTAAGTATAGAGTTAGTATTATTGCTATAAATAAAGTCGTAAAGGAGGCACACCCAAATTGTTCAGATGTGACTGGTTCATATAGTATAATCTATGATCCAGTTTACACAGAGCATGAAGTATGACCGATAGAAGGATACAGCAGCAGGAGAGGGCACTGTAGGCCTCAAACAGCTGGGTGGCAATGTCAATCCTCTTGCTTTCCACTGTCTGACTGTTGTTAGCCAGTGCCAGCTTGTGAAGGTGTGGCAACACAACTGGAGGAATTGAAAAGACAAAAGTTAGTGCACCTGAAGAGCAATGGACATGGCTCACTTTTAGAATCATGTGTTTTTCTCGTAGATGTGTTTGTGTTCTTCTTTACATACACTCATCTCTAAAGCGTGGCTCCGCATTGGGTCCGACCCTTCCAAATGTCCTGATGATCTCCATGTGCAACGAGTGCTGATCCTGATACTGAGGGTCTTCCAGGAATGATGCCAGCTGCATTTTTACACGCTCCAGGAGCTATTCAGCAACAGAAAGTATAGTGTTTTAGGAAGATTTGTGGAATGATTTTACTTGATTAAATTCAATGTCTGCATATTAGTCATGTGCAGCAGTTTGACAGTTTGTTTGCTACCTCTTTCTGTGTGACAGTCTCCATGATGGTACCAAAGGCAGGGATAGTGGATATCCTCACTGAGCTAAAAGCAGCAGGAGAGCAAAACAATGGTTTTACCGCTGTAATCACTTCATCATGACTCATTTAGTTGTTCTTTCAAAATGTCCCCAGTAGTATGTCTTTAAGCAAAAATCAGAATTAGTCAAATATTATACACAAACAATATACTTACCATATCATTCTTCAGCTAACAACTTATCTGACTAAAAGCTAAAAGGTAATCCTGAAGGTCATGATTAGATTAAGGGGATCGTTTAATTCCCAGATCCATGCTAAAAAATACAAAATCGTTACAAACAATAATCAGTGATTAGAATGAATTGCGACAAGCACGGTTAATAGGGTGCTGTTAGGTTAAGGTAATGTTAGATAATCATTCCACTGTCAGCAGGAGTAGGAAAGACCAAAAGTAACACTTCCAAGGGCCATCTTGAAATTGTTTTTGATTATGTCTCTAAGCATTCATTTTTACTCTTTAGTCTGCCAAAATATGTCAAAATTGGCAAAAATCTAGTTTACAATTAAGTTTACAAATAATAATAATAATTTATGTTCCATCTACATGTTGGGGACAAGTGTGTACCCATTAGCATGGCGTTTCAGTACAGAGTGATGAAATGAAAAGGGCTGCATTCCAACAGTGTTGCCATTAAATTCACATCACAAACATCAAAAACATGAAGGCTGGATACACGCTGGCAGCCCCCCTAAAAATATTTGAGTGTATAAGCCCTGATCTTTGAATAATTATCAAAGCAAGGCCAAGATGATGTTCCCTGTTTACATGTTCATACTGTGATTAAAAGGACTATTGTGTACCACAAGTTGGATCTAGGGGAGATTTAAGTGATCATCCAACTTAAAAAAAAAAAAAAAAAAAAAAAAAACTAAATCTCTGCAGCTATTTTTTTTAGCACCCACTCAGAAGACACTGCTTTACACTGTAAGGATGCAGCCCACAAAAATGACAATGTTTATAGAGAGGTTTTCTTGTGTTGATTGACTCACAATTCAGGCCCACTGCACAGAGTAATAAGAGCCGGAGCCGCACGGCGATCTACTAATGCTTCACTCATGCCTCGGAGAACCAACTGCAAACCCATCACACAGCAGGATGAGAGAGAGGGAGAGGCAGGGGGGGGGGGGGAGAACAGAGACAGGAGGAGGAGGGAGGGAAAGATAGAGGATGGGAAGAGAGAGGTGAAAGAAAAGAGGCAAAGATACAAGATAGAGGGATGACATGGAAGAGAGAGAGAGAGAAAGAGAGAGAGAGAGACAGAGAAAGAGAGAGAGAGAGAGAGAGAGGGAGAGAGAGAGAGACAGAGAGGGGATAAAACTGAGAAAGTCGGGGTTGAAGAAACCAACCACTAGCTGACGGGTCGGTCAGGAGGAGGGGCCCTGCTTAAACTGAGTGGGGTGGGGAGGAAGAGGAGGAGGGGGCGGGTTACAGATGAGCATGCTGGGATTGTGTAATTGCCGTGCAACGTGCACGCACAAATCTGGACTGGTTAGTGTTACAGACTGATGATGTGATGCGAGCTGGAGTGGGTTAGTATTGCAGATTGATGATGCGAACATGCATGAGTGTTAGTGTTAACTGTGGTTGTGCTGATAAACTACCAGATGATCCAGCCTAAACCTAAACAGGAGCAACTCCACAACACAGCCACTGAAAACTATGCCAGGAGAATTAAAATGAGAACAAGAATCTGAAATTGTACAATTAAATCGATATGTACAATTCAATAAACAATTTATCAGTTAAGATGCGGTCTTGAAGAATTGTTTTGTGCTGGATTTGCTCCTGGCCGGTACAGACTTGTTTCAATGTGATAGTTCTCAAGCGGCAGAGAGAAGGGGGGAGAGAGACGCGGTGCGGTTTGTTGTTGTTGTTGTTGTTGTTGTTGTTGTTCCACTTACATTTCAGGGTCGGAGGACAGTGTGATGAGAGCCGGCACCACTCTCTGAGCTACCAGCGTCTCATTCACCCCCTTCACCAGCAGCTGATCGGATTGGACAGAGCCAGCCGTGATGTCACAGAGGTGGGCGGGGCATTTGGACAAGAGCGAGCAACACCGCCAATAGATAGAGAGAAAAAAAAAAAAAAAGAAGCAAAACAGAAAAGGGGGGAGGGAAAAAGAAAAAAAAAAAAACAAACACAAAAAGATAGGAAGAAAGTGATATACAATGACAAAAACCATAGCTGCAAGGCACGGAACGGCACTGCATGTATCAAGCAAGTGTAAGTATACACACACACACACACACACACACACACACACACACACACGCACGCACGCACGTGCACGCACACGCACGCAAACACACACACATGCATACGCAGGTATGCAAAAGAAATGGCAAAGCCAACATAGCTAAACTGCACAAATACTTTTACAGTATGGTGAGCATAAAGCTGTGGGCGCTTTCCACAGAGTCCAGGTCAGATTATCATTTCATTCATTTAAAAATCGATAAAACAGTTGACAATTACCCTGATCTGGAATCTGTGGTAGAGGGCCACATTTCAACCCACAGTTTTGACAATGGTGAAAAGCTAAATCACTATGGAATGGTGACAGTGGGGTGTGTTGGAAAAGGGCAAGTACTTCACGAAACAGGGGAGGGGGGACATGAATACCGCCTACCACTCCTCCTCCCCCAAGTTTAGATCAACATAGGCCCGGTTCTACTGCGATACCTAGACCCTCATCCCAACATCTGACCTTTAAATGTGCACAGGTTTCAAAGAACAGGGAGATGTGACTTGTTTCTCATGGCTTAGGCCAGAACTCTTGCCTTGGGAACCTGGCTTAAAAATGCATACAATCAGTGGAATAAAATCGCAAGGAAGAAAAAAGGGAAACGGTCATCTTCCTTTAAAAATAATAGCAGTATTATATTTCCACGAGACCTGAAATACTGAAAAAGTGAAAAAAAAATATTCATGAGAAAACATTTCTGATTGAATTATACTTTCCAATAACAGTGAAAAAGAACAGGCCTTACACTTTTTCCACTAGACTTTCAGATTGCTGACTTTAGCCTTTCTCTGACATGTAGCAGATATTCATGTAGTCAGTTCTAAGACTGGTGCACAGTGAAAGGTCTGATGCGAACTCCAGGAGGGTCTCGCAACACAGTTGGAACCAGGGCCCTGATAAGCTACAGTAGTCTTTACTCACACTCATAAAACAGAGGAGCTAAATATAAAAAGCATGTTAAACAGCAGCAATAGCAAGCAGAGCTAGCACATGTACAGCAACAAAGTAAACACGTAAATAGTATCTATAATGTAGGACTGCACAATTGTGTATCACTGCACAAGACAATTTTTGCTCATTAATACAATATTCATAAATTTAATTAAGAAGGTTGTGTCTATTATGCAATCAAGTTGCTTTAGCAGGATTACAAATAATCACAAATTAATCTGGAATACTTTTTTTTCCAGAATTGTGCAGCTGTGTTGTATTCTACCAGTATACTAATAGTCATTTATTCTTATGTCTTCCTAAAAATGGGAAAAGGAAAGATTGCATCAACAATGACACATTTTTAGGTGGTATTTATGTCAATGATGTCTGATCACAACTCTAAACATCAGTGATTAGTTCAATACGCTATCCTGTGTGTTTGTGTGTGTTTTGTACCTCAAACATCCGTGCTGCAGTACACCGGACCAGTGCAGAGGTATGGACTACCCCATACCACAGAACAGTTAGCAACAATTCATGGTAGACTGGGTTGGCGCTGAAAAGAGATCATACCAATATTCTGGCAACTGTCCAAAATCGACTGACTTTCAAACTGTGAGATTTTTTGACATTGAAAAACAACACTGCAAATCATTTCGACCGTACAGAAGAAAGTGTGTGTCAATACAAGTCACAGCTTTAAAAGTTTTGTGTTGAAAGCCATAGAGTAGTAAATGTACATGTGTGTGCGTACATTTGTGTACCTATCCAACAGTGGACCCACACACACATTCACCAACACTGGACCAGATCCACTACTAATCATGCTTTAGATCATAATTTCAATTGATTTATGATGATTTATTTTAATTTTAGCCATGGGGGGATGTGTAGGTGAGTGAGTGCTCAGAACTCGCATGAAGTGATATCCACGCTACCACACGGCTATGTAAAGAAATTTTAATAATCCTTGTGAGTTGCTAGTTTTTGATCAAAAGTAATGTATAAAGTATAATCAGACATGCATGCATACAGCTGTCCATATTTATGACATAATACTGCACTCTAAAACTGGGGGTGTTGAATTGCAGCAAATACAAAATCTATATATTGTTGCGTTCAATAAAAATTGCGTCTGCCATTTTTGCTTTTTAAATGACTTAAAACAATCGTCCACACTCAGTAACTGTGCAATAATAGTCCTCTGTCGGTAATGTAGGCATATATGTGTGTGCTTATGTCTCACCCCAGCTCTACAAAGGAGGCCTTCAGGCTGTCAAGAGGTGCATGGGACAAAGACAGGGTTGTCATAACATCCTCCAGGAAACCCACCAACAACTTGCGATCCTCCTCCTGCACAGAAATCATTGAATGTTTATGTCAGTTACAAATGTGTTCAAATCTAAACTTTAATATGTCAAAGTGTGTGCACATTTCTACAGATCAGCATTTTGGGACAGCAGATATCTTTCAACCTAAACCCCACTTCAACATCAGTTAAGTGGGTTCTATTGACATGATGTGATGAAACGTAAATCAAAATACCAGTCCAGTGTTTTGCAAGTGCTGCATCATTTTGTGAACCTAAAAATCAAAACAAAAACAAGTGGCAGCTCGACGTGTTTTGGAGTGGATTTTCCCTCATGACAAAGAACAATAGCCCAAAGTGTCATGTGGTTAACACTCTACATAGACGAGAGAATAGGGACCAAAAATACTCAACATGTCGACTAACTATATAGAGGAAATCACTGACTTAGTGACATGCTGTAGATTTGTCCTGCAAGACACTAAAACACACCCCAGGTTAACACTCTTTATGATGAATCATCTTCAGGTGTAACGTGCTATTTACTTACCTGGTTATAACAAGTCAGCACTCCAGTGGCATAGATGGGGACTGTGGCTTTGGTGAGAATATCATTCCCTGCTGAAACATCTGACAGAGGAAGAAAACCAGAACGAAATAGGTTAAACAAAAGGGCAGGGACATTTAAAATTTTAAATGCTACTGCAGCTAAAATTGTTGCATTTTTCTGCATCAAGCCGTAACTTTTATTTCTTGTAGTTTATTGATTCTACTTTGTGTAGAACTGATCATCTCTGCCTTCTATTTTTCTAGTACTTAACAATATTAGATTGGTGCTGGAAATGCCACATTAATTATGAACATATGTTCACACCCAATTAATCAGAAAAAATAAAAATACACCAACACACATGCCTATTGTGATAGGCACTGTGGTATTGTGACTAACGAGTGTACAAAATTTCATTGCAGGACAGTTGCAATGCAGGGTCACAATGAGCTAAACACAGACTGTGTCTCAACACAAAACACATTTCATAAATGGCCACAATACCAAAGCTAAATCACTTGGCAGCCAACTGAGACCAAGCACCTCTTATAACTACAGAAACATGTCCAGAATAAAAAAAAAAAAGAAAAAAGAGGGGAACACCCATAGCATACTCCAAATAGCTTGTTTACATCAACAGTGTCTGCGTCTGAACTCCACCTACTGACATTCTCATAAGAGAGCTGAGAAGTTCTTACAACAAATGGACATCTGTGTGTGTGTGTGTGTGTGTGTGTGTGTGTGTGTTTAATCTGCGCTCACCAACATTCTCTTCAGATAGTCGGAGGATCTCTTGGAACTGTGGCTTAACCTTAAAAGGTCATGAGGATAAACAAAATGTCATCACTACATTTATAAATATCATTCACATTTACTGGAAAGTATTATTTTAGGTGCAGTACTCAATAGCTCAAACTGATTTTAGATTAATATTATTTAAGTAGAGAGAAGGTGTTGAAATAAGACAACTAGATAGCTTTTTTAGCACCTTGTTTCCTTTGTACTCGGAAGAGAACCTTTCATTTTGAAGAGTCACGTGGTTTTACCTTAGTGTTGGTAAAAATCTTGCCGAAGGTGCGACAGAACCTCCAGAAGAAGCGAGAGAACTCATGTACGCAGGTCGATGACGTCACATTGATGCGACCCACGATCTCTATGAGTTGAGGAAGGCTGGAGACAGAGAAGACAAATGAAAATCAGCGTATGTGTAATGCTTTTGTGATACCGTGTACAAAACTGTCTGTATGCTTATGTGTCCTTAAACGTGTGTGTGTGTGCGTGCGCATGCATTTCTTACAGTTGGTTAACCACCCATAACAAGCTGTCCCAGCCAGTGGTTCCTTCATGCTCTAGTTGGTGGTCATAGAGCAGCAGAAGGGCACTCAGCATCTCCCTGCTGCCGATGATGGTTGCCACATCTTGGAGGGGAGAGGCTGGCCTGGGGAACCGGGTAACTGCCGGACCAAAGACAAGGAAGCTCAGGAAATTCAGTGCGTTAAGAAATGCGACTTTTACTTGTGACTTCTGTGTGTGTGTGTAGTTGTCCTACCCTCTATTGCAGGTATGTCTCCGTGGAGTTTGACTCTGCTGGTGAAGGGTGCATTCTGTAGCACCACAGCAAACAGGGGAGGGATCAGAGACTGCAGTGCCGACAGGAACACGTGTAACTTGTGTTCGTCCAGACCATGTTCTCCTTGCTACAGAAACCGGGAGGAATATTTATTTTAAAATAAATACTGTATATACACTTTAACTACAATAACTGAGTACACAAAGCAAAGTCAGTTTTGAGATGTGAGAAGGCCTCTCGGATTTGAGGCCCCAGCAATGAAGCTACATGCATACAAGCACTTACCATAAGTAGTTTCTCTATACGTGCCAACAGAGAAGGGATGAGTGCAGTGTGCAGGGTGCCCAGCTCTGTCGTCCAGGCAGCAAAGGCGGGAATAAAGACCTGGTGGACTGCACTGACCACCCGCTCAGATGGGTCTCCAAGTGACAGCAGCATCAGCTCAAAACCCTGAAGACACAAAAGATTGACAAGAGACTAGCATGAAGATTTGCCCGCAAGCTTTTGCACAAACAGAAATGTTAACCCCTAAGACTAAGATTTAAGTACTGTATCTGTTTTGTAAAGTTCTTGCTGAAACACTCTTTCACGAGCAAGAGGAAACGAACTGAAAAGAATTTAGAGAAACAGAAAGTAGAACATTTTATCTTGAGTTCTCAATTTCTTATCACAACACACATACCTGGGAGTACTTGTCAGGGTCATCTATGTAACCCATGATAATACCCAGACTCTTGACCACAGCCTCTCTGACCATGTCAGCCTTATCTTCAGTAAGCATCTGCTGCAACATGGACAACACCAAGGAGCTACGGATCTCCTTCTGCAGAGACAGAAAGTAAGGCAGACAGAAACAGGGAACTTGTTTATATTTCATTCATCTACATTCATGTAAAAGTCCTTTTTAATTCTCTATGCACAATATGTTCTTACAGGCAGGTATGGTGCTAAGGCTCCACAGGACTCTGCCACCAACAATCTCCTCTCTGGATATTTGTGGTTAATCTGCAGAAGAGGAGAACAACATTTAGAGGGGAAAAAGTGTTGAAAGAAATACAGCAACAGAAGTTGAAAGAAGCAGAGAAGTAGACTGGAGGGCAGCCACAGTGGAATGGAAACAACTCATGTATCATCAACATGCTGACCCTGTGGAAACCGCTATTGGCCTTTCTAGTCAGATTCTCAGCCTCCAAAACTGCTGGCAGCTGTTGTTGCCATAGTTTTGTTGCAGAGGTGACACAGGTGGCAATGAAACTAAAACTGATATTATATTTAAGTCAGGGACACCACAGAGGTAATAGCAGATAGTGATAGTTCTTAGTATCAGTACATGCAACTACAATAACACTGCTCACTAAATACACAACTTAGATCTTCTTCTAATATATATTATAAGATGGAATATTCTTGCATTAGAACTAGAAGCATTTTTCATTTGTATTCATGAAATCTACGTGTGTAAAAGGTCATGTGAAAACAACAAAAATAGCCATGATTAATATTAAAAAGGACCAGTGTGTAGGATGTAGTGGCATCTAGCAGTGTAGCTGCCTGATGAAAAACTTTGGTGGCTGTGAAACCTGAGAAAAATGAGAACGGCCCTATTTGTTCTGAGGTACTGAAGAAACATGGCGATTGAAGGACTGTAAAGGGATTATTCTAAGGCAACAACAACATAACAACATAATGATTCTTTCCAGTTGATTATACACTAATGAAAACATTGTTATGCATTTTATATTCAATTACATATTCATTTCTGCAATATTATATAAATCCTACACACTGGACCTTAAATGGACTTGTCTCTGTAATGAAATGGAAAAGAGAAATGAGTCACAGAGCGCTTAAGAGAAAAAAATAAAAATAATGAATGTTTGTGGAGCAGGTGCAGGCAAAGCCTTCTCTGTATTACCATCGGTGACAGCATATTCATTAACAAGTGCTACCTGAAGTGAATGCACTGTACCTGTTCCCAGCACTGAGGAAGTAGTTCGGCCTCGACGCGTGTGGGACCCACGTGCCTCGCGAACGCAACACACCCCGTCAAGATCATTTGTCTTTGGAAACACAACACACACAAACGTATGATCAAACAAGGCTGGATAAACTCACAGTTTGTCTCCATGTGCTGGTGTTAAACAATGGTAGCTTGATCAACCGACATAATAAATCATGTGCATATTGTCCTGTCTACAGATGCAAACATAAACACCTCTGCTCATCATCTGGTCTCTTGATTAGGTTAAAGAGGATGTGGAGGAGCTGGTCTCTCTCTTTAGGCTCTGGGTGAAGGCAGGCAGTACACAAGATGAGTGGGATCAACTCCTGAAGGAGAAACGAGGAGAGAGAAGCAGAACGGGAAGTGGCATCAGTTTCGGCTACTTTGCAAAAGGAGAGTGAGGTTGAAACACACAGGATGGTCAGTAGCAGTCAAGCAGGCCCGGAAGTCTATGGAGGACGGAGGGTAGGAAAGGGGGAGAAGGCATTCATTAAAGAAAGAGGAGAGAAAATGGGAAAGTCACAGGGAGAAAGAAACACTGGAAGCCAAAGTCAACACTGGTGAAACTTACCGTCACTACCTTGTTGGTGTTATAGCCTGAGTCATGTGGCTTTGGAGTCACGCACGTACAATTAGAGCCATGTACTGTAAAAGCTTAAATAGGGCATGCACACAGCCGGACACAGCTGCATATAGACAGACACACATACACCTAATGCACTAGTTCCCCCACTAAAACGCAGCTCTATACCAGAGTTCACACAGAGTTTATGGACCTTCCAGCCAGAGAGGAGAGAGCTCAGCTGCCCTTGATAAAGGGCCTCCATGGCCAAATTGTGGTCAGCCCTAAATTCCCACCACACACACCCAAATTAGAGAGTGCATACGGAGTTAAAAATATGTTTTTCTCAAACAACCTTTTTTTTTTTTCCAGGAAGATATCATATTTTCCTGCCAAGTGCTGGAAGAACGAGCAAAACCCCAACGCTGGACGGACAGATGGACCTGACAGAGACACTCGGGTAAAGATAGGCTGTGATGAGTCACCCGCTTAATGCTGGACAAAGCCTCTGAAGTCAGTGCCATGTTGGCTATCTTTTAAAAAGTAAAAATATGGCATTTAAGAACCAGAGGGTCATTTTAAGTGGTTACATGACAAGTTAAATATGGGTGAAATCAGTTCAAGCGTCAAAAAGCGGCAGAAAACGTTAAATTAACTGAACTCAGCCCAATTTAACTGTCAAATTCAATAATCATCTGCCCGGGCCTCTGAAAATACCATACATCTTCACAAGAGACATTTTTGGAGCAATGGCCTGATAAAACAAATAGAGGAATTCATAAACAGCACACATCTGAAAAGCCAGAACCCGCGCTGATCCCGTTTCTATTTCTGTATGAAGTCCTGTGTTTCTGATGTGAAGACTCCTTCAGGAGGTAAAACGTCTGACCAGTCCTGGATAAACATTGTGGGCAGGTAGAGTGGACAGCTCGACGCCAGGAGCCAGGACAGGGGGCCTGATGATTTAATTCAAAAGCGAAGAGACTGCAAATTCCAGTTCAAGGACCACTATGTGCAAGAGCCTGCATCCAAATGTTGCGCTTTTTGATTTTAATGCCCAACATTTATATTCTACTTTAACAACACCTGAGTGAAATGAATGAAAGTTCATTTCTTTATACCAGTTTGCAGTATGTTCTCACAGAAAAATCATAAATGCTGGTGTACAGGTCAGATACAGTGATGAACATCTCCTTTGCACCATAAGTAAAATGTCCACACAACTCTAACTCTATGTCTTAAAATGTTCTATGTTCTATGTGCTATCGTTTTTTTTGTGACTTGCTGCACAGGCTTCTTCCTCCAGGTGTTTCTTGTTTTCATAATTTCCTCCTTTTCATTTTTATGTCCGTCATTCGAGTTATACCTTAACTTCTAATCTTTTGTCATGAAACGGCCTCGACTGTGAGTGTTCTTTGTCTTGCCAGTAGTTCGTTAAAGATCACAGTTAATCTGGCAGGCAGAAAAAGGGAAGTCAATCATTACAGCTTGTATGTACGCTGCTTAGGGTTCATCTAGTTTTGTTCTTGGATAAACTAGACAAACCCTTTACTGTACAGTAAACAGAATTAAGAAAACAGTGTCGTAGCAAATGACCACAAAAACCTTTATCCCCAGATGAAAAAGGAAAATACAAATAATGCGAAGCTACACAGCGAACACACGTCACAAAGAGGTACAGGTTAGCCTAGTAAAGAATATCATAATGTTTAATGATTTACAGTGTCTGATAATACAGCCAGGTGGCAGGCAGAGTTTCAATGCATCACTCCACAGTTTCAAGTCAAACACTTTTTGTTGTGTGCGGGTGTCACATTCTAACAACAACAAGGTGTGTCTCAAGGTGTGCGGTGGTTAAAAAGCTTCAAGTTTCAAGATCGAAGTGTGAGCAGCTGTATGTGTGTATGCAACGTCGGGGTTGATGAATCTAACGGACATAGAACAAAGTCCACACAAGAAGGACCTCAGTGTTCTGCTGCGTTTTATTTTTTTTGTCACCTCAGTTTGTTTATCTTGATTTTGCAAAGAGATAAAGTTCTCCATAACTGGGGTAGCTGACAACCATACTGATATGCAAAGCAGCCTGACCGAGAACTCCACTAACCAGACTTACCTCTTTCGAGCACTCCATTTTGTGTCTTATCAACAATCTGAGCGCTAGATTCAGGCTCAACGTATACTGTATGTACACACAAGGACACACACAGACACCAATTGCATGCAAGCAGTTATGTGTAGGAAAAACACCTGCGCAGGTGGCAGCATTGTAAAGCGCAAAGAGTAATGCCTTGTAATAGTTGTAATAGTACTAATAATAATCTATCAAAAAAAAAGAAAAGAAATTCAAACATGTTCCCAAACAGTTAAAGGAAGAAAGCTGGTTTATATTTAGTTGTCTCTGCACGCCTCATATCACTTCTCTTTGGTTTTACTTAGTCATCAGAAAACAACACACATCTACTTTTAAATGGGGTGCTAGAATATGTTATCAGATTAATAATTAAAAGATACACTGGGTTTAAAATACATACAGTATATGGCCCACCTCAGTGCTAAAACTGCATGCCTCAGACCATCATTGCACATTCGTTAATGTTTTGGCTATAAATTAATTTCCATATTTACTTTTATGACACGAAGAAGAGATAGCATATAAGATACGACAGCATACTGGCAGTCACTGGCAGAACAGGCAAAACTACTGCTCATCCAAAAAAAATAAATTCTGGCAAGTCAGGCCCTATGCGACAGCAGTTGTAGCTGACAGAAGCTGGGCATTAGTTATATACTTTTTTTTGGTCTTCAGGTCATGTGAACCATGCAGATGAGTGCGTGAAAGACTCACCTGGCAAAGATGTGCAACCATTCTCTAGAAGAGAGGCATGCATGAGAGTGAGAGAATGAGTGAGACGAATAGATAAGAGTAAAAATAAAACCAGTGAAGGCAAAAAGGACAGCAAACATGAGTGGGGGACAAAAACAGTAGAGGAGAAATGATGATAACACTGGTGAAAAAACAAGCGCCGTCAGACAAAGAAAGCCAAATTCACAATCAATAGATAGACACAAGTCAGCTGGGTATTAGCAGGTACAAAAATGTCTATGTCTAGCACTGTAAATCTCTAAATGAGCTCTTTATTCGTACAGCTAGCTGGCAGAAGACAGAGTCAGAACTACAACAGATAAAAGTGCTAAGTGCAGCTTTAGTACATTAGATTTAAGACATTAGTATGATAATCGTAAACAAACCAGTAATCACACAAATTATAGCACTGCCAAGAAGACTGGAAGCTTTGCCTTGTGGCACAAACCAAGTAGAAGGTGGTGTCCTTCCAAAGCAAACAGAACTGAAATATTTCTCATAATAGCAGGTGGTGAAATGAGAGAATAAACAACAGAAAAATCATTTTCAACATGTTCATCCCCTTCAGCAAAACTACAAAGAAAAACTTTTTTTTCATGGGGTTTGTGGAAATGGGGGATCTGACACTGATCTGGCTGCATACATTGCATACGGTATGTTGTACTGACATTATTTTGGCATCACACAACAAATAATTATGCTACACATAGCACATTTAACCGTGACATCTATTGTTTTGAATTGAGTTATTGCCCATCTACAAAGACACAGTTTGTGGGAATTTGCAAAATGAAGGTGACCGTGTGTTCCCTGCAGTGCTCCATAGATTGCACCCTGCTTAGCCTTGCTGCCGTGTGTGTATCTATTGGACACTAAAACGAAGCCTGTGATGACGACAATAATGCGCGGGATATAGGGGGAAGAGGAAGATGAGCAGGAGGAGCAGCAATAGCGTGGTTACCTCTCGTTTAGCAAGTAGGACATTAGGGACAATGTGAGGGAGACAGCGGCCCAACATCAACATCACACTCTCCTCACTGTCTGCTATACGAGACACCTGGAGATAAAAAAAAGCATTATTACTGTATATGTTATTATATATGTACAGATTTTGAATTGACATGAAAGAGTGTGTGAGCTGACCTCTGCTCCTAGGCGGCTGTCAGAGCACATTCTGCAGAAGGACAGCAGGGCTTGCAGGAAAGCTGGGGATAACTTCCTGCGACACCACAAACAACAAGAGACCAAAAACAGTCACTACTGTCTGGACCGCTTAATCTGCACTCCACAACTGGAGATTGCCCTGACCACTGAATGATTGAGGATTGTACTGGGCCACCCTGTCAGAGAGCTTAGTGCTGCCACTCTCCCATAACTCTGCAGTGTATATTTCAGTGAAATAAAAAAAAATAAATAGTTACAGCAACACTGGCACCTGTTCAATAGCAGATGATGCCTAACTGTTTTTTGTTTGTTTTGTTTTTGCCACTCGATTTCTGGAACTACACATGAATCTGAAATTTCCAAAAGCAATATGTTTGAGTTTACACAGGAAACACAGTATTCCGTTGACTGGCTGTTGCACTCATTGTTGATGCCCTAAACATGCTACAGCATGGGTGGGATAGTGGTAAGAAATGTTTGTATGACTTTAAGGCAAAAGTTCGCTTGCCACAAGGACTGTGATGTGCTCCGAGGAAAGTTATTCACACAAGAGGGCAGCCCTTCACCTCATAAGTTCAGTTGTCCATTGTGCCTACATTGACTGACAACTATCTCCATCTAGTGGTTACATTTGTAACTACACTGAGTGGGTGTATACACAGTGTGACTGTAACAAGAAGGTAATGTGCATACTGAATGTAATGTTCTTTATTCTTGATTTAAGTATCTTACAGACAGAAACAACAATATTGATTATTATTAAGGATTGATTTCTTTTTTTTCTGTGCTACGCAGGGAGTATATATGGACTTTTTAAAAGGGATAGTTGAAAATATGCATTTTTTCGTCTGAATTTCCACTCACCTGTTAGGTTGATCAAACTTGATGGGAGGCCGACTCTTTAGCTTGCTGTGGGACTGTGGGTGGGGATGTGATGTGTTCTGAGTGGAGGCTGAGTTCAGGTCAGTTTCAGGCTCTGAAACACCCCGGATGTCCAGATACTGGCCATTATCTGTAGGAGGCTGTGGGTGAGACTACAGTAAGTTAGGATTAATCAAATGTGAAATGTCTGGGCTTCTGGCAAACTGCTTCAAGAAAGATGCAGATTTGCTGGAATTATTTTGATGATTTAATAAAGATTGCTTTCTTTTTTTCTTGTAAATTTCAGGACACTAATACTATTAACACTGCTTATCACGGGCCACATAACCACATACAGTACAATGACCACATACCACAGGAAGAAGATCTGTGGAAGAAGTGTTGGTGGTGGAGGAGGAGGAGGGATTGGTTGTATTCTGAGAGCCCAGGTCCAGAGTGGCCGGAGGTGGGGAGGAGACAGTCCTCTTCAGTGTCTGAATCTCACTGTGAAGTAGGCAAAAGAAGATGAAGAAGACACTGTGAGGAGACTAAATAAACCTTTCCAATTCCATAAGTAGTGGTAGAACAGTTCTGTAAAATGGTCCAACAATTTTGGATTGTGGTAAAGCGAATTTGCCAGCTTGATGGTGGTAATTAAAGATTCCACATGCAAGGAAAATAGGTTCCACTAATTTATCAGAGCAGGGCTTCTTCTGTAATTTCACGCAGCAGTGGCTTTCCATACTGCCTCATGGCCTGTTTTGGTTACGGATATGGTAGTAATGTGGACTAAATTGCTGAAAACTTTTTTAGATTTTCATGGATGCCTCTCATTTCCCCCTGATTAATGCTCTTGTTGTAATGGCCCATAACTGGTATGAAGAGAGGGAATGGTTTCAGCATCATAGCATACCACCAGTGGTCATATGATTCATAACAACAGCTCAACTGCAGGCAGTATCTCAGCCAGCTTTTCACAGTGACTGATTCACTTGTATACTAGCACAAACATGCACTCGGGCACACACACCTCTGCAGTTTCTTGATCTGCTCAGCTAAGCTCTGCTTCTCATTGTTGAGTAGGCTTATCTGGTACTCCAACTCCTGGACGACTTCTGTCTGTTGCTAAAGAAAGACAAAAAGATTATGCAGAGACTTTATTACCTCAGCTCAAGAGTAGGTGCTCCAATAGGTCAAAACTCTTCACGAGTTGGTTATATCTTAGGCTGTACTGAAGTAGGCAGCCACGTCTCATTCAGTCTCACAGCCTTTTACTGAAACAATGTGAATGTAGTGGTGGCAATCAACTTTTTCATCATCACCATCGTATGAAGTTCTGTAGACCACCTCCACTACTTATATATACAACTTTAAAATCATGCAAATAAATAAATAAAAATAGTAAGAGGACAAGGAACTACCTTGGAATATCAACAATTTTATAATCACAAAGCTTTTGGTGCAGCTAAAAGCAAAAATACCTGACCTGGTTGCAACGTACAGGCCATAAAGAACTTTACACGGATGAATAACAGCCATGCAAACCTGTTGTGAGAGGTCAGGCTTCTTTGGGGGATCTTGGACGATGCAGTTTCCTGGAAGATCACCAAAGTCCACGCCTACTGACACATCAACTGTGTCCCGAGGAGAAGGGAGGGGGGTGCCACAGTTCCTGTAGAGCTGTAACAGGTCAGGAGGTTTTGGGATGTTGAGGCCGACATCATCCCACAACTCAAAGTCCTGAAAAACAAGTACAACATTACATAATTAAACAATACCAATGTGTAGCAGAAGTGAGGGTATCCTCTGCATAGATAAGGCAGGACAAGATGTAAGCTCAGAACAGGACAGCTGATCTGAGTTGTTGAATTTATTTATGGTCACATGACCCTACTACTGCTCTTAGACAAGTGCCTTCATGCTAACGAGTCTGATACCTCCTATTTTGCCTTAGGAATAAAAAAAGACTGTACTAAGGAGCAGGCAGGCATAAAAAGTGAACTCTATTCAGACATTTGCTATTCTGTCTTTAAAATATGCAGCAGCTGAGAAAATTTTTTTTTTTTACCTGATCATCATTTTCATCAGAGAAGGTTATGGATGAGAGTTTGTATTCATTTTTCAATAAATATTCATTCACAAGGAAGTTTAAGGCTCTTTTCTCCAGTGGGCGTATAGGCTCCTGAGGTAGAGAAGAAAGAGAAGCTGTGAAATTATTCACTCAAGGCCAAGCAGTGACACCATCACGAGGTTTAAAAGGAACACATCTAATCTCTCGACACACTTGATAAGCGGAAAGAAATTCATAACTCTATTCATTTTCAAACACTTGTAGATTCCCCACCTGAATTTCAGGACTTGACTTGAAGTTTTTTCTCTCCTGAGAGGGCACTTCACTCTCTGAGGAATTGAGATAATAGATGTTAGATGAGTTTGATAGTATGCTGAGCATTATTCTTCTAGAGGAATTCTCTTAGAAAAAAAAAAGACAGAAAGCTGTAAAAAAAAAAGGGGGTTCAGGTGGAGAAGAAGTTAAAAGTACGCCACACCTGCTGCCTGAGTCAAGTTGGCGCGCAGAGCCTGAATGGTCTCCTTTGCTTTCCGTAGCTCAAACTCCAGCACTGGACAGGAAGTGACAACACACACACACAGGAAGTGCATCCAACCAAAGACAGGGAACAAACAAATAAAACAAAGATGGGCATGAAAAACAAAACCACACAAAAGATCGTAAGAGTCATAAAACAAATCAACAAAAAAAAAAAGGATGCATGCAAATCATGGGTCTAAGGAACGCATGCAGCAGAGGATCATGGTAAAGCCGCCTGGATGACAGTCTGTTTGACAAGTGTGCGTAATGCGTTGAGACACTTCTCATTGGTAGGATTACTTGCCCTCATTTTCCTCCCAATAATAGCTGATGTACCTGACTTGAAGTCCAGAGTTACTTCATTTGTAACTGAGGTGAGTAAATCTATTATAGCTACTGAAATGTAGCCTTGATAATCTAGGAGCTGTCTGACAAAGGATTTTTTCTAGGCAAATGTCTTACTAACATGTAGTTAAATCATCTGGTTTCAAGCCACTCAAAGAACAGCCACTGCTTAGGTTGATACTTCACTAATAGTCTAAGCCATCATACTATGAACAACGCATCCTAAGCTTTGAAACACAAGAGTCAAAATGTAATTTAGAACATTAGAGGTTACTGTTTTAGACTTTTTTTGTTTTCATGGCAAATAAACAAAAAAAAAAAAACAAAAACAAAAAACATAATTCATAATTCATAACAACAAAGGAAGCTGTTTCTGTCTACTCATACAATCAGAAGCAGCAGGCATTTGTACCAGTATGTTGATTTGTACAATGGAATTTGAAAGGCTAAACTAACACTGAATAAAGAGAAAAAGAACACACAAGATTCTTATGACACATTAGATAAAAAAAAACACACGCAAAAAGTAAGAAGCGATGGAGCAGGAAAACTGTTGCATAGCCGTGCACTGAAAATCTGCCATCTAATCTGATCCTGTCGTTGTCCCCAAACTGGTCATCTAATATCCAGGACTGTGGTTCAACAGGTATTGCACTAGGTTTCATACTTTTTGAATATGAGGACTTAGCATACTAGTGCAAAGGGTAAGTTAACATATTTTGCAGGGTACATTCTACAATTTTTCTATAAGGTCATTGTCAGTTTGCAGTTTCCACATCTTAAGAATATTATATTTCTGCAGAAAGAAATGTCACCAACATTAGCTGGACTTTTCTGACCAAATCCACTCACTCTGACTCATCATCATCATCCTGAACCTTTTCAACAGATCGAGAGTGCACAGGATGCAAGCGCAACAAAATGGAAAACCAAGAACTGAATAACTGGGAGGATTAAAAAAAAGAAAAAAAAAAAGAAAAAAAAAAAGAAGAAGCAAAAAACTAGTCTGGATGGAGTGACTTGTCCAGTATTGTTCACTGGGGTTTGATCAACGTCAGGAGAAAGCCAGAAAACCCAGAGTCAGACAGCTGGGGGCAGGCATCTTGACAAGAGGAACAGGTCGGGGGGCAGAGGTGAGAGTTTGGGGTGGGGTAAGGGTTGAAGAGGGCAGAGAAGAGGGGGAAGGCGCCAATTTGGCGGAGTGGGCAGTGTGTGAATAATAGCCATTTTAAAAAGATGCATAATTTGTAGCTGGGAGCATGGAACCAACATCTCTGCTGCATGGTTTTAACTGTGCCCTCACTATGCATTAATGTACAGAATGTCTGATTTTAAAAAAACTGATAAACGCCCCAAACCATTATATTTACTGACATTTACAGTTAATAGACATGTAAACAATCCTTTTACAATATAGGAATATCGATAACTCTAGTTCTGACGTTTAGCATTCATGTACAGTACAGAGGAAAAACAATCAAAGACAGAAAAATGAATTGGGACTTTTTAGGACGCTCGACTTACACTTACCGACCAAATGGGTGGATGACTAGAGAAAGCTGGCAATGGATAATGTTAACCACTGTACTATGGTATAATGTGCAGGGCTAGAAAGTAATGATTTCATGTTGTGGATTTATAAAATAGAAAGATGAAAACAGGAGGCCGATTAAAGTTTACATAATGTGGATAGTCTCTGCATGACAGCACTGTCCCTTATGCACGAACATTAACGTAGACGGCTTATTCATATGTTTGTTTTCCTTTAGTCTTCAGTGCAAAAAAAACAAACTAACAGGAAACCAACGAGCTACTCGTAACTGAGCAGCTGCTCTTAAAATCAGCGTTGCTGTGATGAGGTGGCATCAACGTCAGACTTAACTGTTAATGCATTTGGCTAAAATTATATAATGGTGTGTCACGACAGAGCCACAGGGGGACGGGGGTGTGATTTCAAACAATGCTGAGACAGGTCCTGTACCAAAAATACCGCAGACTGACTCAACAGTGTGACAGTTGACAGGAGTTGAAGAAAAGAAAATATATATATTACATGTTGGAAGTGGAACATGTTGACAGGGGACCACCATTTTTGAAATTTTCTCTTAATTAACTTTGTTTCTACGTCAGCCGTGCCACCGTGGTAATATCAGTATAAACACACATTTCAAATTTGTGTTGCCTTGGATTACATTGACATAACTATTATGCAGTCTTCCGGGCAGCTGTCAGGGTTATTCTCTTTATTTCTATGCCATCTTCCCATTCTGTCACTGTCTATTCTCATGATTGTTGTCCATCTTTTATTTCCCCCGAGGTAAGCTGGGTCTCTTGCTTTCTGCCCTGACAGTACGGTTCATCTTACCTGCCACCCGCTCGTCTGACTCTCGGTTGCCGTCATCTGAGTAACGGGCAAAGTCCAGAGAGTCCAAGGTGCTGATGCTGCCTGCTCGATCTGAACAGAGACACAGATGGAGACAGCAATGAGACGAGTATACAATCACATGAGCATACAGAAAGATGAGTCTTCTGTCAAGCAGTTCACAGAGTTCAAAATGTGACAATGCAAAAACAGGAAATATTTCTTTCTTTTAGGGACACGGTCAGCTACACAACAGTAGCCCCACTGCGGTAGGGATCAAGTATTTTGCTTAAGGGCTCTTTAACCAGGTTGGACGCAAGCTAGGAGCACTGGGCTTGAGTTAAAGGATGGTGACTAACCACTAGGCCAACCTTCTACAAAACAGATGGAAACGTTATTAAATTCAGTTAAAAGCGGAGACCTTTAAAAGCCTGTGTGGGAAGGTTATACTTTAGCCAGGAAACATGTGAGTCACTGCACATGGGGGAAAACAAATCAATCATAAAATGTTAACTTTACTGAGACCTCCACTTATAGTAACGCCCATTTCCAAACTTACACCTCCAAACATCTGATTATAGGGAAAGTACTGTTCACTCCAACAACAGATAAAGCTGATACATAAGTATACTTGTGCTCCTATTTCACTGAGCTAGGCTGGCCTCGTAGCTTAACAAATGGTGTTAGTTTCCCTCCACTGCAATACAAGCACAAGATTGGCC